>OW388306.1:12217894-14617894 GCA_936450465.1 Gibbula magus
ATGAGGAACGAGTTTGTTGAATGGTCGGTTATCAGTTGTACGCGTCCCGCTTGTAATATTGTCTGATACACATCTCTGTCTACAGGTAAGGGTAATATTTGACCGTTCCGGGATGTCTGATGTCCGGCCTGTCTGGTTCATCCTCAACTAAAGATCAGTTGCACATTAACTAATATAATGGAATGTAATGTAAACGATCTTTTGATATTTTCTACATTAAAATTACAACAAAACTATATAGGATACACATAAGAACATACTATTATATTTTCAGTGGTGAAATAAGGCGTTTATCGGTTAAAATAAGATCCATATTTTCAATGAATGAAATAACATGTTATTCTACTCAGTGAAATAAAACGTTCAATCATATGACGTAACAATGGGATGACGTCATAATATGGCCGTGGAACAGCATGGCGATTTTGAATGCTTTATTCATAAAATGAACATCGTTTACGAACTATGCATACTTTTTTTAATATAATAAATAGAACATTTGACATTTCTCGTCGAATATGATGTATATCTCATCTCGTGAAGTAGAAATCATACATTTACACTCGTGGCTGCACCAGTGAAAATATAACTGTCTAGTTCACTCGATGATATATATACCTGGTATTCGAAGAGTAATGTCAAATATCCTCTATAAATTCATGGGAGGGATACAAGAAAATTATGATGGTCCTATGTAATGCCGTTACATGCTTTTCGGCATTGTAGTAAGCTATTGCCTTGACTTTTTAGCTCATCAGTCTGTAAACTTCTCACTTTTTCGACTTCTCCAGAATTGCTGCACCCTCAAAGCTGACCTTGTGTGGGAATGTACCTTGCATCTAGGGGATCTTAGTATATTCCTTGCTGGGTCTGGACCCACCTCGAATATGGGCGTGGCAAGCAGTTTCATGAAAACCTTTAACGACTTCTCCGAAATCATTTGGCAAAGTAAGCTGAAATTTTCAGCGTGGCAGGGTTTCACTCTCAAACTTCTCCTCAAGAACCAGCTATGCTATAAAGCTCAAAAACTACTAAACCGATCTTGTTTTAACTGACCGCCATCATAAAAAGAATGTTCACTGATCATAATTAACGACCTACGAACCAATTAAAACATGTTTTTTACGTAAAGGTTAAGGTACGAAGACGAGGTCTTGGTGCAAGTAGATAGACCGCAGGGTGGGTCAGGTAGAGCAGATAAACCCGGGCGAGGTCTATCTACTTGCACCAAGACCGAGTCTGAGGACCGTAACCGGCTTATAAACTGAGAGAATATATACTTTTAAGGACAAACCTGCAGAATTCACTTTTGAAAAATACCCCCACTCCTCTATAAAAATGACCAGTGCAAAATTGTTTCAAACAAAAATCTTTAGTAATAATTAGCGATTTTAGTAAACGTTTGCGAAATTGTTTTGATTTAATACTGTATCGTAGAAGTTGACAGTTAATACAAATGTGTCATCTCAGGCGATGCCGGGTATAAGGACGCCGTGTGTCGCATTTTTCATGTGCACTTCATGGATTTCGCGCACGTGTCATCGGGTGTGGCACGCTGAAATGTACACGCTTGCACACTAAAATGCTCGACCAATGTCAACATGATTAAAGTTATCCCAAACACAACACAATTTCAATATTTACAAGACCAGGGTCACACCCGACCCGGAAGTTGGTCCGATCTCGGTCACCGTCGAAGCAACATCTGTTGTCTATGAAGCATGTGTTCTTCTGCAAGTAACTAGTCTTGAACTATGTTAGCATATAATGTACGATGAAATGTGAAACTTCGAAGATGTTGATGTGAGGTTATTTGGGGTTTAACGTCGCCTTCAAGAGTGACTCCAGTCTAGGTGTCATGTGATCTATAGGAACATCCATCCTAGAAAAACAAGATTTACTGAATAACAAGTTCTTATTGAGAATATGTACATGTTTCAGAGTATATGCTTACCTGATGAAGGACTAAACATATACTCCAAAACATTGTGTATCTTCACAATAAAGAAGTTGTTATACAGAATATTTTGTTTTCATATGTATTCCTGTTCTAATCGTCCCGCAAAAACAAGAACTGCATAGTACTTCATAACGAAAAGAAATCCACACTATATTTTGTTGTCCAACGATAAGATAACAAACAAAGAATATATAAGAGAAATATTTCACATCTTTATTCTTCTATAATATATAATATCGGTACAAAGTAACTCGAATCTCGTTTATTGTTAGTTGTCATAATATTATTATATACAAGTGTTTTCATGTGAGCAAAATGACATAGATATCATGATAATATAGTCAGTTTCTATTGTGCTATATCCATGATAGCATCATGCTCAAAGCGCTTGATGAGATAGATAAACATATCTTTAGTGCATAAACATTTGTGAGAGAAATCCAGTTCCAAGAACAAAAAACAAAAGTTCTGTAGGTGGACATTGTGAAAAGTGTGGTACAAGGTGTCAGTGGGTTTGATTTTCATTTTTCCATTTAGCACATAGGAGGATCCAGACATTTTCAAAGGGGGGAGAGTGTTCACTTACTGAGAGTGTTCACTTACTGAGAGTGTTCACTTACTGAGAGTGTTCACTTACTGAGAGTGCTCACTTACTGAGAGTGTTCACTTACTGAGAGTGCTCACTTACTGAGAGTGTTCACTTACTGAGAGTGCTCACTTACTGAGAGTGTTCACTTACTGAGAGTGTTCACTTACTGAGAGTGTTCACTTACTGAGAGTGTTCACTTACTAAATTTTCAAACCTCTTGATCTGCCACTGGAGCACAGAATATTTTATGGTTGGATTTTGATTGAAGGAGTGAGCAAATTATACACCGCAGAATCGCAGCCATCATTACTAGCTAGCTGATTTATACCAAAAGAAATCTATTTTTTCTCTCTGAATATCTAAATAATGGCCTACTTACGATTTAATATCCAGAACATAATCTGTAAACCATTCACATGTGAAAGGTGGAGTAGAGCTTTTAAAATTAATTTCTTGAGAAACCACGAAACCACGAAACCACGACGTCTATGACGTAGCGTTAAAGCAAGTCTGTATTATACAAACATCTCAGAGTGTGAATACTTGTATTTATTTCTATAATCAACAGAAGCATGATTGGTGAAATAAAATATTTATATAACCATCAAAGTAAAAATAAAAAACAATTTTATTGAATAACCCCGTCCAAGGGAAGGTCTGGAGATTTTCTAAGACCGTTCATGGCTAAAATAGATCTGTTGTCTCGGATGGGAAGACTGACTATGTTTTATATTTATATGTTTTGTGCACAGAGAACTGTAACTTTTGTGAAATGTATGTAACATATGCATAATGTAAACGTGTATTATTTGTATATGGGCTGGAGGCTTTAAGTACAATAAACATCTTTGACTTCGAGAAGGATTTTCAATGTAAGGATGACACTGGATGAGGGATGCCGTCAGTGGCAATTAATATATAAATGAAATGTTTCTATAGTTCAGATCAGACGGCTACCTTATTACGTCTTAACGATGGTTAATGGATGGTTTCCTTGCAGGATTCACACTGGATGAGACTTGCCTTCATTAACCATGGCATAAACTCCCCCCTGCAAGGCTTAGCTCATGCCAGTCTCCATTTCTGGCTAATAGCCTTGCCGCATTTCTTTTCCTTGTTGGTGTTAGTGTAGCGGCGCTGCACCTGAACTTCATAATGCGCTCTGCTGCAGTTGCACAGAATGTTAAAGAAATACAGAAAGACTTAAATTAGCCAGTGATGGAGACTGGTGTGTTTTATGATTTGCAGGGAAAGTTCCCATGGCAGTAGTAATGATTCATTGTTTCCTATGTGTGATGAGAAAAAAGTTATTTGCTTCCAAGTTTCACATTGGAAGAGAAATGCCTTCATTTGCCATGGCAGTAGCAATGACACACTGTTTCCTGTGTGTGATGAGGCCGGGCCTGTATTTGTACACCTTCCCACAAGGACAGTTGAAGACTGCGCCCTCGTGGATGGACTCCTGGTGATACTTCATGGAGCTGTGCTTGATGAACAGTTTGCCGCAGTACGAGCATGGCCACCGTCGTTTCTGGGGGGAGGGATTTGACGTCTCGACAGGTGCCCTCTGTGTTGCCTGGCCATGGGGAGGAATACAGAAACTGATCTGCTCCGGTCTTCTCGTGGGGAGGGTTTTATACACGGAAGTATCTAAACAAAGAAAAATCTTGAATGAGTCAACATGTAATATTTGGGAAATGCCAATGTCTCATTCATAATAAACAAATAAGTCATTCAATAGACGAAATTCAATGAAGTTGAAGTGAAAAATCAATAAAACAAATTTGAATAAATTACTGTGTAACATTGAGGGCACCATGCAGTCGTTGAACTGCTGGTACGTTAAGAATAACGACATCACGATTATTCGACCACAATCAATCCAAAAAAAGATGATTAGCTTAAAATGCTCAAACTGACATCTCATATACTGTACATATAATTGTCATCCTGGGAACAGAACTTAAATAAATTGTCATGTTTAAATGTTATGAGAATAAGAAAATATACAAAATATGAAATAATTCTTTATTGAATGCAATATGTTTTAAAATACATCTCATTTACGCTTCACATTTACAGTTACATGGAGACTCAGTTTTGTTCATTTGGTCCTGATCACCCCTCAAATATGGGCCTGGCAGAGTTTCCAACTCATGAACCTCTAATGCTAGAAAACTTGGGAATATGTTCTTTGTTGGATGGAAATTTTGAAAAAAAAATTCATTACACTTCAAGAGCATGATTGGGGGTGTAAAGTAAAGTTGTGCACCATTTTAGGGCTATGATAAAATGTTGAAGGTAATTATATCAATATTGTTGTGACCCTTCTAATGCATCAAATTTTATGATTGCAGCACCAAAATTAAGCAAAATATAGTTGTTATACTCTTGAATAGATTAATGGTCTGTTTTGGTTGCTTGAGGCAATACTGTCTCAGTCAAGCTATTCTTGCATAAACGATGCTGACCTTACGGTGACCTCAAGAATAGTTGTAGGTATTGCATAATAGAGATGTATATTGAAGAAACCGGCGCTTTTTGGAGGCCCAGCCCTTATTTGAGGCCCAGCCCTTATTTCATTATTATGTTTGCATGTGATAATCTCTGATAACTGACGAAAATGTCCTAGAATAACACAAACTCCTCGCCATTTGACGTAAACCTAATTTAGCATGGTAGTTTAACCCTCTTTGTACCATGGAACATATATTGAGAATATTATCTAGTAGGGGCGATCATTGATGCGATATAAACCGGGCCCCTATAAGAGACCCAGCCCTTATTGGAGGCCTGGCTCTTATTCACCTTTATGTACCTTTACCCCCTAGCTGCTATTAGAGGCCTGGCTCCTATTTGAGGCCCGGCCCCTATTAGAGGAAATATGGTATATTGAAGAAACACTCTGTCAGGAGCTAATGAGATCCTGACTTTAATGGAAGCATTGATCTGTCTGTACGAAATTGAATAGTTCAAGTACTATTCACTGCATTCTTTTCATATTTTGCATATACCCTCACCATAATAAGAGTAATATTCCTATTCCTATTTTTTATCTTGACCTTGATTTCAAGGTCACAGCGAGACTTTGCCATTTTAACCGTGTCACTGTTGACTGGATTCTCTTTATATCCCACACATAGACTGATCAGATTTTGGCGACCTTGACATTATTCTCAAGTTCACAGTGGAACTATGAAGTTTTTGGTATGTGAACTTATGTTAAGTTTCTCAGCATGATACTTCAAGAACCATAGTAGCATTTAATAACTTTGAACAACAAGTATTTCAGTAAGCACTTGATGTAAATATATGTAAACATTGGAATATCAGGCACAAGTCTGGTCATACATCTCCAATATGTCAGTCCCAGATTCATGGACTGAGGCACCCTGGGTGACCCCTTGGTTTGGAAATTGAATCTCTCTTCTTCTGGCTTCACTATAACCTTATGTGTGGTAAATCAATATTGAGAAATTTAGAAATATTTAAGTCTACTCTGGAAAGGGTTGAGTTAAAGAGACACAGAGTTTTTTTTATTGTGGAAATGCAATTCAAAGGGGCATTCCCCTGTGTGTGTGTAACTGCATGACACAAAACGCTTCATTTGAAAATAAAAAATGTTCCGTAAAAAACATATAATGTCTCTGTAAACAGAGAATGTCACTCAAGTGTCTTTTGATACCAGATAAATGAATGTGAGCTGATGAAATTCACATTTAACGGAGGCTTGCTGACAGTCAGCTATAATCTTCAATTTTATCTTAATATTGACATGTTTTTCATTTATTGTCTCCCACTTATACACCATAAGAGCTGTTAATATTTAGAAGAAAAGCTACCAACATTTAGAAAATGTCTAGAACGTCATTAAAATGGCATGCTGGCTTGGCAATGAACCAAAAGTTTCAATCAGTTGTGATGTTCTCAGCATCAATTCTGTCCTTGACATTCATAGCTCACAGGTTATCAACTTTGATTGTTGCCATGGGTTTAAGAAGTTTGTAGGTCGACCCATGTTTTGCAAGTAGTTGGTTTATTTTCCAAGAGTCATGAAAATGTCATGCAAGCTTGCACAGCAATGAATCACAATAATGCCAACAAAAAGATTTCAAAATATAGTTCTTCTTGTACCACCACTTTCCTTTTTGTAATATCAGAAAATCACTGATTTCCAAGCAACACCGTATAAAGTCAATCCTTTCATCGTCCCTCAACTCATTTAGATGGTTTTATCGTGTGTTGATAAAGCAAACAGGACTTCCTATGATACCAGCACCCATTTCTTGACCTGAAGGACTTGCCACAGACACAGTCAAATGTCATGTTGTGGTGTATAGTCCTGATGTGCTCCATCAGAGAGCGTTTAGTCGACATCCCTTTGCCACACTCGGGACATGTGAGTTTACCAGCTGTAACACTGTTGCCGATTGGCCGAAATGTTGACCAATCAGAGCCATGGTTATAAGAAGGTACGGACGTGTGCAAAACTGGCGAATGAAGGTTATCTGAAACAGGAGAATGATAATTTTGAATGAGAATTTCCTTTGAACAACGCTTTGAAGTAGATTTGAAAACATTGAAACTATTTCATGAAGATTTCTATACACAGGCTGAAAGTGGTCACGTTATCTTGTACACAGTTTTGTAAATGCATTTACATTCAGGGATACATACAAATGAAAAGAATATTTCTTGGATGTGAACCATGTGGTCATTATTTGGGGCCACAGAGTTTCCAAATCTGCAGTTTATAATTCCTAATAGCTAAGAAGTCTCTACACAAGATTTCATCTTTCTAGGGCTATTGTTGATGCAGCAATGAATAGAATAGTACTGCACTGTCCAACCAATGTACTCAAATGATAGATCATCCCTTGATCGTCGTCCGTTTGTAGTCTGTCTTCTGTAAACTTCACGACTTCCCAAGAACCGCTGTACCCCCAAAGCTGAAATTTTGTGGGTAGGTACCTTGGGATCAAAGTTTGTTAACTTTGACCTCACCGCCCGTCAAACATGAGCGTTGAAGGCAGATTCCCGAAAACCTTTTAACAACTTCTTCTCTGGAACCAGTTGGTATAAGGAGCTTAAATTTGGAGACTCAAGTTTGTTCATTTGGACCTGACCCCTCCTAGTTGAGGAATAGTCAAGGTGTCAGAGAGATTGTATCACAAAGAATTTCAATTGAAATCTAATCTGATCACACCTACTTGATTTGACAATCATATGGTGCACTCTCAACAGCTAACAGTAAATCAAATCTGCAATAGCCTGTTGTTTTTACAAACATTTTTGACCTTTTATCAAACAATGTTATGTGGCTTCCTTCATCTGTAATGCATTTTTGTAAAGAATGATAGATTATTATCTCTAAATACAATATATATTGGAATCAAAAAGGTGCAAAAACATGTTAAAATATCATGTACGCGGATATCCAATTGCCGGGAGTGACGTCAAACCCGGCAGATATGCTTTAGTGACTTCAGTGAATCATTTGTTGGCACTTGTAGTGGCAGTGTAATTAAAAAGCTGTATATAAGTAATTTATGGGGCGATTTCAGAAATTTAAAGTAGTGTATTTTAAAATCCCCCTTTAATGAATACTGAAAGTGACCATGGAGCATCAAACCCTACCTCTAATTGTCCAGATCAACCCAATCATCAAGTACTATGACTTGCAAAGAAATCCAATATGAACCTCTTCTCAGGTATAACTGGGTATTGTTAAATGCAAGAAAGCCCTTGTACACAAGATTCATGATTTGAAGCTAAACTACACAGATAGTGACAACAACTGACCCATACTTGAAGCCAAGAACTCAATAAGACATGAAATGAATCTTTCAGGGTGACGTCCACTGACTTCAGTCTCCTGGTGCTCAGTTTGTTTGGCAGTCTTCAAGGTGTAACTGTTCTGCCTTATCAGGAAGTTTTTCATTAAAAAGAATATCGAGAGACAAATATTATGGTTACAACTTCTTTATTTGTTTCACACGATCCACCTGAAGAAGGGGCAAGAAGTAGCCCAGAATTGTTGTGTGAAACAAATAAAGAAGTTGTCATCCATATCATTTGTCTCTCGATATTCTTTTTAATATACCAACTTCTAAATGCCTTTGAAGAATTTAAAAAGAATATCCATGTGATAAAATATCTTATGTTGTCATGATTATGTTCTTTTTGGTTATGATTATACCAATCTTTCTGCAAAAGATTTCTTCGGGTTGCAATAGTTTATTGGAATTGAACATTGTCTCTAAACAGCAATGTAATAACAGGGGGTGCTAAACTAATTTTTTGTGTGTAAAAATAATCTTGATTTGCTCAAGTACTGACACAATCAGAAGGTGACAATAGATACGCTCATCTAGAGTACTTGATAAAACAATTAATCTTACGTATTGTTGAAAAGGTAAAGAACTCAGCTCCAATTTGGAGAGACCACAAACAATACATTAAAACAATGGTTGCACACATCTTTCAAATGATTGAATTTCTAGATCAAATCAACTGACATCCTGCTCCCTCATTGGGTTACCAGATTTCATATGATAGTACTGAGGTTGGTTACTTATTGATACAACAAGTATGTTGTCAACCAATGAAATGCTATGATTTGAAATTTGACGATAGCTCATCGTCTTCTCACCTTGGCCTTGTCAATATTTTGCTCAAGATTTGTTATTGGTTGAGTATCTATGTTACAGGGTGAAAGCTGGTTACGCAATCAGGGGAAAATACCAATACCCTGATTGAGGAGGATGTCCAACTGGTTGCACCCATTATTTAAATCATTACAGAGCTGTATTTCTAGGTCAAACTTTGATAATCTAAGATGTTAATACAATAAATGAAATGCTGCACACATTTGATAGAATATTTATTAAAAAGTCATTCATAACATCATAGCAATTTGTCTGGAACATCTGACCATTGATAGATATTTGAATGTCGATGTTATTCCATGATATGTATAACATCAAGTGACTGTTATGATCTATGTATGAACAAACAAATGACATTTGATGGATTTGCCGTAAAATATACAAGACATGTTGGAAAATTAAGTCTTTGGATGCAATGTCCTCTAAGGAGACAACCCTTAAAGAAGTTTTGGAACAGATGTTAACTCCATAAAATGCCGTAAAATATACAACAAGACACGTTGGAAAATTAAGTCTTTGAATGCAATGTCCTCTAAGGAGACGACCCTTAGAGAAGTTTTGGAACAAATGTTAACTCCATAAAATGAAACAGATTCCAAGGGACATCAAAGAACAAAATCAGAATAAAAAATATATACAACAAGATACATTGGGCAATTAAGTACTTTGGGACAACAATGTTATATATAAAATTAACAGATCTGACCCCGGGTGTACATCAAGCAGTTAGCATGCACAATGCCACCCGACTTCACACAATGTCCCACATACTTATGAAGCATGAGGGTGCACAAGGAACTGCATCTACACAGGGCGAGATATCACCGAGTTACACGACCCATCATAGGTCCATTCTTGTGTACATAAGTAGATGATTGCTTATAAGGACAAAGAATGAGACAGCATCAGAAAAAGGCATTGAGGTTCTTCACTGGTTTGCCAACTGATAAACGACACAAGATTTTCGGTGCACCCAATATCCGTTTCTCGATCTGAAAGATTTCCCACAGAGACAGTCGAATGTCATGTTGTCGTGTATCGTACGCAGATGGTGTTTCATTGATCCGGCACAGGAGAAGAGTTTGCCGCAGACAGTACACGGAACCTTCCTATTGGGAAATGCGGGATGTTGATACACAAACTGTTGTGACAGTCGACCACCAAATGAAGGACGCAAACCATCTGAAAGGGAAAAGGTAACATATGACGCCATGTTTGAACTACAAATTTTAAAGCACAGTCTCTTCTGAAGTTAATAACTAAACACACATTATTTTCAGTTGTTGTAAAGCTCACACAAACACTGCATTATCAAACTTACCATACTGCTCCTGTGTAGTCTGAGCTTTCTTAGCGCTGTGATATTCTTAAGCCAATGTTAATATATGGTACACACAACTATCTTAGCACCAAGAGAGCTTCAAAAATACAGTCTCACAAGAAAACTACTCCATTAAACGAAGGTTGCACTAACCAAATCAAATGAACCAACATCAGCATCGTCCATATGGTAATTGTATTGAAATGTATTTCTATGTTTCTATTCTGATTCTGTGTGGTGTGTGCAACTTTTGATTTGAGAACTCCAGTACGGATATTAAAGTTTATGACAGTTTAACAAATATAAAGCAGAATTGAAGACAGATTGTACTTTTGAGAAAACCATGTTTGACTGTTTGAGACGTCAGACAGTCTTTACATGTCAGTATTCAGTAAAACCATGGTAACTCCTCATGAAAGCAGAAATAAACTAAAACATCATAGAAATAATGATTTAAATCATCTGAACTATATGAAACCGTCCCTGCAGCTGTTTCCTCATAATTAGGATTCAAGGTGCTGTCACCAATTTTGAGATTCATAGCAAAGTCTCCTCTGCTATGAATCTGTAGCCATGCTTTTGAGGGTTTTCAAGTTTTTACTGAACCAAAACAGTGATATCTTATCATAAAGTCGGTATCATTCAACTCCAAAACTGCAGAACCTAAGGTAGATCATTCATCAGAAATGTACAGATCTGTCGTTTGAGACCCACAAGTGAAAATTAGGTAATTAGGTATTTTTCAATACTGACTTGTGTTCATGATATTAGTTTAACTGATGTCATTTAAAACTTGAAATACCTGTTGTTAAACACAAATATACATGTTGTTTATTACTCGCCCATGTAAGATGCTGCAATCTATTTTCTTGCATTAACTAATACACAAATGAAATTCTGCTGCATATGTGACAACATAGTTTTTTAGTTATTTCATAAATATATCAGTAGAAGGGTTTTGTTCGAGTTGCTGAAATATCTTAGTTTCACGACACTATCAATGCTTTCACTTCATTAATGTTGGCAACTTTCAAACTTAATACTTAACTCAATTACATATAATACCAATTTTATAGAATCTGTGAAAGAATTAGCGCAAATATTCCTTTCACTGTACCTTTTGATAAAATCATACTGATCATTTTCAGAAACCTTAATATTTTGTTTAAATAATTTAAAAAAAAAGTTGCTTGTAATAGCGCAATGGCTCATGATGTAGCTTTGGACCAAAAACTGGCCCGGCCTTGATCTTTAGTCACAGCGGTAAATTACTGGTACTACTCCTATCTTGTACCACAAAATGTTTTGGTGTTGAAGGTCAAATGGTTCCTTAACCAAGGTAGTAGAGTTTGTGCACCATAAAACATGTGCCCTTCTAATATGCAATCCATCAAATGTCAAATCCAAATGTATTACAACTTGATCTATTATATTTTTAGCTCATCAGGCCTGAAAGGCCAGATGTGCTTATGGCATGGGTCGTCGTCCGTCGTCCGTCGTCAGTCGTCCGTAAACTTTTCACTCTTTTGACTTCTCCTCCAGAACCGCTACACCCCCAAAGCTGTAATTTGGTGTGTGGGTACCCTTCACCTAGGGGGTCAAAGTTTGTTCATCACGAATTCCAACGCCCACAAATATGGCCGTCAGAGACGTTAAAAGTAAAACCTTTAAACAACTTCTTCTCTGAAAGCGCTTGATATAGGAATGTGAAATTTTGTCATTAACATCTTTGTTGGATGGAGATTTTGTAAATTTGGTTGAGATAAATTATGAAATGTGAACTTTGCAGGGGGTTCACCCTAAAAGCTTCAAACAACTTCATCTCATGAACCAACAATAGGAGATATCCAGAAACCTGGGCAGTGTTTACTTTTAAAGATGGAGATTATGATTTTACTGAAACTTTTAAAACTTTGATTGTAACAGGGGTTCATTTAAATGTATATTTTTCATCTCAGAAACGAATGACCCCAGAACACTCTACTTTTGAGGATATCATCTATGTTAAGTGAAAATCAAGAGTTCCAAAGTTTTTTGGATGAAAAGAAAGAAAGTTATAAGTGAAAACAATTTAGGGGTGTACCATTTTGCTAACACTAACGCTACCATAAAATGTTAGCAATGTTGGATATTTGGATTAAAGGTGTTTTCAAGAGCTTTCTAACCCTACTTTCATTATATTTGTATCATAGAAATTAAGCAAGATTGAACTTATTTTATTTTTATTCAGTGCAGGCCAAGAGCTCTGTTATATAATGGCCAGTGCAGTCCACCAGCCTGAGCTTTGTCCAGTGTTTTGGGGGGGGGGGGGGGGGGGGGGGGGTCATCTCGTTAAGATCAGTTTTAGATGTTTTTGTTATAAAGTTATGGCTATGAATTGTGTTTTATCTGTACTATTTAGTTTAGTCTACAACATAAATCACTATCAAACAAATTAGCTACAGAGCCCATGGTTCTATTTTTACTACTTTGAGTGAACAAAAAAAACACTAGAATGCTGAAATCTTGTGTAGACATCTCATTAAGTTGTAAACCTGAGATATTTAATCATGTAATTTCTGATGAGCTACAGAGCCCATGGCTCTATTTTTTCACTTTTGTTTCTTGTTTCTATGTTTCAGTAATTGTAAATAGAAATACATAAGACAGAAAGAAAAAAATATTGATATTTAATGAGATTTATTATCAGTATTATGAAAATGATGTATTCACACCATTAAAGGTCATCTTAAAATCAAAGCAAATGGAAATATAAAAAACACCCTTTGAATAATCCATTAAAATCTTTTATAATCATGTAGTCAACATTTGAAAGTATGCAAGTTACAATCAAACCATCTCATATTATTATCAAAACAGCTCTAAATCCATTTTGATTATCAAGCTGTTTCATTACTCCTTGATAAATATTGCTCACACCAAATTACCAAGTGAGACAAGCCACAATATTCCAGCATCTGTGGGATCCTTACTCAATAATAAGACTTTTTCTTTCTCTCTTATTCACTTGGAAACACTTGATTGCATATCAGACAGGTCATTTTCAACACAGAAAACAAAATACCTCAAGAGCCCTAAATGAAGGATTTTCTTTTTCTGTTATTAAAATGTGAACTCACAATTGAACATTATTTCATCTCTTAACAGGATATCATGACATCAGAAGCTAGGCATATTCTGATTAAATAACAATGTCAAGATCTTCTCTATAAGATTTCAAATGTTCTCTCAACAGTTTTTCATTTTTGAAATCCTACTTTCGAATCATATGATCTCCATGTCATAGATGAAGAAATACTCAGACGAAATGAAAACCTTTATACTTGATCTTCGCAAAAGAACAATTCCTCTCAAAAGTCAGTCTTCATGGGAATCCTGACACTGGTACGTACGATCCAGCATTCTGCAGAGCTGACCAAACATCACACCTCTGATGGTGCCTCAACAGACCAGGTGCATACTTATACTGTTTCCCACACACACAAACATAGGTCTGGAGCTCGTGGACAGCAGCCTTGTGCACCTGCATAGCCCTCTTGGTGGTGAACAGCTTCTTACAGACTTGGCACAGCCCTGGTGGGTCTGAAGAACATCCATCTGCCCACAGCTCTGGATTTGAAGATGTTGAAGTCCTCAAAGGCTGTGGACGGTTATACATGGCTTGGACAAGTGGAGTGTCATAAGACTTGGGCTGAATGGCAACTGTGGGTTCCAGTTTCAGAGAGCCTTGGAGTTGATAGCGAGGAGACTCTGACGCATTTGCATCTGCAAATAGAGAAGGTTGGCATTGTTGAATGTGTCCACTTCCTTGGCAGTGTGAAGTCATATTGGATGTGAAAAGAGCATTACTCTAAATATTGTGATAAATTTTATTTATCATAATGTAATCTAGAATCTTTTGCAACAAGAGAACTTTCATTGTTCAATGTGTCCACTTTCTTGGCAGTGTCAGGTAATATTGGATGTAACAAGATCTATAATCTTAATTCATAATTTGAAGATCTAATCTAGGCACCTAAGAACAAAAAACTGTCATTGTTGGATGTGTTTCCCTTGCTGAATGAGATTATGTTAGATGGATCATCTTTGTACATTCACTGGATTCTTGTTTCTTTGGTTTAAGGCTATGCATTTACATCATTATAATGTAATCTCCAAGGTATTTCTACAGAGGCACACTTTGAATAAAATGATGTTTTCAAAGCAACACCACAAGTTTCACAACTCATGTCTCAGTGTGGTACGTGAGTCGATCCTTCAAAGTCTCAGATTATCCAGCTATAAAGCGAGTCACCCATACAGCAAAACCTAACACATTGTTGCTGAATTTCACTGATATCAGTTGACTGAGCTGTGCATAGGACCAAGTGCCACCACATCTGTATTCAGAGCAGTCTGTGCTTGTTGAGTGTGATTCCATGTCTGACTGAAGAGATACCAACCACTGTCATATTCCCAATCTACTGATGATTTGTTAGCATTTAGATCTTAAAGAGAGGGTTCTATCATGAGTATCCGGCATATTGTTTTTGGGCTTATGCAAAATGAGAAAAACTAATTTTATCTCTATTCAATGATAAACGAATATATTGATAGAATATGCACAAAGTAACAAATAATTGATCTATAAACTTTAAACAATGAAATGTTTAGCCGTAGCAAAGCTTTTCACACTCATAGAGCTGATGAATGGCTGCACTTCTCATTGATTTGATTTTTAATGAACTTGCGTTAATCTTTATCCAACTGTCCATTTATATAAAGTCTCTAACAGGAATGTCCCCTGGAATTTCATTTCCACAAAAAATACTATGAATAGAACTCTCTCTCTAAATCATTAACATGGAATAAGGATCTGTGCTTGTTTTTATGATTTCTGGAAATTTGACTTCTATAATGGATGAACAAGGACTAATGGGTATCCAATCTCTGAGAACCTTGTGAAATTGTAATAATTATACGCATCAATCTCTCTTAGAGGAACACCAAACATTACTAAGAAACATAAGATGCAATATGTATTATGATTATTATCAATGATACAATTGCCAAAAACGTTTTGTTTATTTGGCTAAAACAAAAAAGATTTGATTAATCTCCATTCTGCAACAGCTGCAAAGCCACAATCACAGTAAAACAACTTCAACAACAAACTCTTCCTGGTTATGTCTATATAGTTTATGACCCTAATAGCCCTATGTCATTGTTGTGAAAAATAAAAATTGTAAAAAAGGCGTCATCACTTAACAGCATCAGTCGATGTAAAACAAAAACAATAGCAGTGTGTGGGTGTCAATCTCTGGAGAAGACCTACAACCCTAACACAACCATTTTAATAGTATAACATAGCCATAGGACAGCAAAGTCTGATGAAGGGTGCCTTCGGTCAACTTGAACATGCCTAAATGAACTGTATAAACTTTGCAACGACTTCATTTTCTTTGTGATGGTATCCCCTATAATTGTGGGTATTAATCTTTGGAAAAGACATGTCACCTTACAACACTAAATATAACCATGTTAATAGTTTAGCTGTGCAAACTTTGTAACGACTTTGTTTTCTTTGCGGCAGTACCCACTGCCATAATATAGTTTAAAGCTCATGATTTTGCATTAGTTGCCGCCACTGCATCCTTAAATGAATGAGGAAGCTGAGGAAGCTGAGGTGTTTATTCTGCACAAACAAGTCTGTAGAAGTCGATGAGCCCAAATGACTATCACAAGTCTTACTCACTCCTATTGATTTAGAGTCTTTGCAAGAATGCAAGTCAGTTTGTGTCTACGTAAGCCAGGTCTGTATTTGTAGGACCGCCCACAGACACACACACAGGGGATGTGATCATGAACAGACTCCTTGTGATCCAGCATGGAGCTCTGAGCTGTGAAGACTTTATCACACTGTGGACATTTCACAGCACCGTGGGCAGACCCTGGAGGAGTTGCACAAGTCAGTGTGTGTCTGAAGGAATCAACATTATTATTGGTGTTGCTTGGACTCAGTTTGATGTCTGTGCTTGTTGGAGAAGTTGCATCAGGCAGAGAGAGTCTAAAGGAATCAACATTATTATTGGTGTTACTTGAGCTCTGCTTCATGTCTTTGCCTACTGGAATATTGTCTGTCATTCTGGGATTGATCCGATTTGGGATTGGACTCCAGGAACTAGGGTTAACGTTAGTGTCATTTGGAATTTTGTCTCCAATTTGATTGATCTCTTTTGGAATTGCAAGACTGTCTCTGGGGCTTGGGTCAACGTTTTGTGGGAATCTATATCTGTCTCCAAAATTGTGACTGATATTTGTAGGAATAGGATACATATCTTTGAGACTTGAATTGATGTCTTTTGGGACTGGATAGGGGTCTTTGAATTTTGAAAACATTCTATGGTGTAAAAATGCTTTGTTTTCATCCAGGGAGTTGTTAAATGTTGAGTTTGTGGAATTCACTAGTATGGGGGCAGAATGAGTGGGAATAATTGAACTCCTTTGGTTTGAAGGCCCCACAGATGGATAAGTTGGGATAAAGCTTGGAATGCTTTGCATTGAATTTGGATCCATAGACTGCGAATACGGAGAATGTTGTCCTCCATAGACTTGTGAATGCCATGCTTTATCCCTCTGTTTGACAAGTTTGATATCCACTGAACTTCTACAACCTGCAAGTAATAAAAAGTTCAGTTGAAATCACCACGTCACTTGCTGTTGAAATAGGAATAAATCATACATATTCACACATTTTGTTTTCAATTGTTTGTGGGGCTAGTTAGAATATTTATAAACATTAACTATTCATTATATAAATATATTTGGTTAAATAAATTGCACGTGCAATGTCTACATATTACCTTTGACTCATTCAAAAGATCACTTATCTTTTCAAATCAATCAACTATGAATCTTGCTTGACTTCTAGATAGAGCTCTTAGGTTTAGTGCAAAAATCTTCTTATTTAATGGCTTATTATTTTATTCCTACAGAGGATACTCAAGTCATTCTTCCCAAGAAACAACTGTTACAAGTGGGTCATATTTCATGCTTCAAGTCCCCAAGGGGAAAACAATTGTATAAAAGAAATTATAATTTTCACAGTTGATTTAAAATCAAGATTCTCTATTTCAAGCCAATAAATTGATCCACTTATAACAGAGGTAACATGGGAAGAAATGACTTGGAGTGATATCTGTGGGACAGAATGTGATTTATGGTGAATTACACTGAATATATTTTGGTATGAATTGTTTCTTTAACAGCTTAAAGAGACCACTGTGTCGAGGATAAAAATGAGTCTCATCTTTATCTAACTAAACTGATTAGAGTGTCTGCTAACAAGTTACGCTTCGCTTCACTGTCTACATGCAGAAATTTGTATTACCAATTACGTCAATTGTCTGAAATTGGGTGTCTGTGACTTGTTAGAAGACATGTTAATCAGCATAGGTAGATACACATAATCTGATTTTTATCCTCGACGCGGTGTCCCTTTAAGGGAGTGATCCTTTAGTGCATTTAGAGATGACATGTGTTGAATATAATTTGCAGATGAAGTAAAGTGCTCACTTCATACATACACCCTTAGAGACAACAAAACACTCACAGCAAAGTTTATTTTTATTCATTTTTCTTACAAACCATCAAATTAAAGAAATCTTTTTGTAACAATGTGTTTAAAACTTGTAAACAAACCCATACAGACCCTTTTCTGCAGCATCAATTTATGACAGTTTAATGTTGTTTGCAAAGCTTGCTAAGGTCGCATTTACAGTGTAACAGACATTGAATCTTAATACTGTTGAATCAAATAACTAGGAGTGAAACAGTCAACTTGAGCTTCAGTTCAGCTTCAGTTCCGTACAGAACCTAGAATGCAAAAACTAAAGTGACAACTCGTCACACTCACTAATTATTTATAATAAGGTCTTATGAATGTAAAAATAGAAAAATAACTGGCAATTTGAAAAAACATTTTGAAATTACTCTTGTAAAATATGGCATAAGGTACAAACCAAAATGCACAGTGTAAACGACAGCAGTTCAATTGTGAACCATTTCAAACCTATAATTAACCCTTTTGAGGGGGTCATTTTTATGACTCATCAACAAAAAAACAATAAAAAATAGACCCTCAACTCAAACTCTTTGAATAATCTGTGATTAGTAAACAAATTTGTAATTTTGTAATAATTTGAGATTCATATTAAAACTCACTGAATAGGGTCATTGAAAAAACCCTGAAATGAGCCAGACAATATTTTTGTCGATGGTTTTGAGAAAAGAAAGAATTAATAACATTGATACTCTGCAGCTGATATATGTAGAACAATTTTAAATATGTTTATCAACACACTCCATACTTAAATATTTCTTATCAGTTTCAATCAAAGCATAAAACTAGTATTTAATTATTTGAATTAAAATATACTTGATAAAACATAACTAAAAACAAAATCAGAAAGGAGATAGATATTTTTCTTCAAAATTGCTATCATCTGAAATTTGTATGATGAATAAACTCCCAATTGCTATGAACCATGTTGAGGTCAGTTTTGATGATTTTTTGGTTTAACGAGTATTTAACTCATGCCACAGATGTTAGTATTGTAGGGAGAAAGTCTGCAACACTAGTATAGCTGTGCATTAAGCCGGAACCTTCGAATATCAGCAAACCATGGGTGATACTGAGCTGAAAGTGAAGCAAGGCACCTAACTGCATGAAGAACAGCAGACAAAGTTTACGAGCATCTAGCAAGATTTGAACTCGGACCTCTTGATCCGAAGCCGAACGTGCTCAGCACTGCGCTATCCCGCCCCCGATCCATGTTGTGACTGGTGGAGACTACAAGCCTTCTGGTGCCTCTGTAGAGCACCGAGGTACTTGTAGACCCTGCCACATCCACATGGATAGATGAAGTTTTCATGGTTTGCCTGCTTGTGTCGTCTCGCACCCCGAGCTTCTGTGAATAACTTTCCACAGACATCGCAGGGGAAACATCCTTTCGGTTTGCTTTTTGGAGTTTGCAACCTGATATTTTCCAGGAAGTTTGTTTTGAGAAAGGCGTTAAGGCCAACATCCTCAACTTTTAAGATGGATCCACCGCTTGCAAACGTCCTTCCTTCCTCACTTCCTGTTTCCAGCGAGCCGGCTGAACTGTCTCTCGTGCCTGAAAGCAACAGAAGAGCAGAGCTTGTTAGATGATGTGGATAAACAGTGTTTAAAACGTTTGTGGAATTATGGAGATCCTTCTGAAATAACAATACTTTTTCATTTCAGAAAGCAAAACAATCCAACAGCTAGAGTGTCAACTTGTATTGAAGGCAAAAACTGAACAGCATTTCTGGTGTCTCATGAGAGCCTGCGGAAAAGTGTAGATCTTGCCACAAACACAACCATAGGTCACTTTGTCATGTATAGCCTCCTTGTGCTGTTTCCTGGAGTGTGCACGCCTGAACACCTTGCCACACTGCCAACAAGGATAGTGTCCACCCTCGTGGCTGGAGAGCGGAGGCGAGCTCAGTGAACTATCTCTGGATGTAGTCACAGAGGTCGGATCTCCCGGGCTATTTGGCTGCAACGATGCTTCAGCAAACTTTTTGAAACAGTTCAAAGTGTCAGTTAATCGTTTTGATGAGAGACTTAAGTCTAGTCCTAAAGTAGTCGACTGTCCAAAGTGTCCTTGTGACCCCTGACAGGACAAATCTTCAGAGTTTTGGGACCATGGCTTTTGTCTGCTACCTGCAAGTAACAAAATGCCATGGTCAAAGTTCTGGTCCAAAATGCAATAATATATCAAATATGTCTGTGTCTCTATTAGTAAAGTATGTTCTAAACATGCTTGACAAAGATGAGGAGGTTTTGGAAATGAATGGAATTCAACCAACTAAATGATCATGTGTTCGGGACAAACAAATTGCTGTTATTCCATTACGTCTAAATGTGTTGTTGATGGTATCATCTCGCTTCCGTTACTATACTGACCAGGTTCCCAAATCTAGGAACATAAGTAATAGTGAAACACACAGATAACTTAAGGATAAATTAGAAGTTCCTATGATTGGTAAATATAGAGTGCATGTTTAATGAGAACACTTTTCTGGACAGCTGAGAGAAGTTTTTTAACAGTTGCACTGTTACTATTTAGATGATACATATTTACCAATAACAAATAAAGACCAATCAAGTCGATCTGTCTGTATGTCTGTCAGCAAACTCATTTTCCTTGCCTCGAGCTTAAAAACTAAATTTTCATTGAGACATTTATAAGTGAAGTGAGCAAAGCGATGTCTTTTAGAGCTTTGAGTCACTGAGTGATAACTACCATATAACAGCATTGACCTATGACAATCTTGGCACTTAAAGAAAACTAGGTTCAAGGATGGACACACTTGCCTTACAACTGGGATGCAACAAACTGTGCACAATCAAACTGTTCATTACAAAGTGATCGGGGTGCATGGTTAGTGACTGTCATGTTGTGTCATGTTGTGCCATGTTGTGCCATGTTCTAATGGGAACAGATTTTGTAGATAAGATGAATTATTAACAAAGGCAATGAGTTTGAAGATGAATTGTGGATAAATAGTGAGGAGTGGCTCGGGGTCAACCATAAAATGTAGGAATCAAGAGATCTATACAACATCAGACATTAGTGGAGAAATAATACCAATTGGTAGGTGAAAACTATGATGTCTTCTCCTAAATGAAAATTGAGGTGAGGTGAGGTGAGTTGGGGTTTAAAGCCGCTTTCAAGAGTATTTCACTTATATCCAGCTGCTAGTATTATGGCAGGGAGAAAGCTCGCAACGCCATGTGGCTATGCATGGCTAAATGAAAATTGAACAAAAGATCTACCTTACCAAGTCTGACTTAGTCAAATATCCCCAGGCACATTTATACTCATGTAGGACAATAAGACAAAAGAATGGTGTATGTACATGGAAATGTAACTTTATCCCATGAAATGTTTTCTTTACTTTAAAAAGAATATTCAACTATGCTTAGGTTCACAAAACAAAAGAAAACAGCTTGATCATCATCTTGATGTTCGCTACAATAAATCAGCATATCAAAACATCTTATTGAAGAAGAAAACTAAATTTCAACAAGAAAGATAAGAAAATACAATTAAAGTTCCTTGCATGTGGAAGTTGAGACTTACCAAAAGCAAGAGATATGTAACATCAGAGTATAATAGTGAGAAACTTCATCATTCAATTGATTATTGAAAGACTTATATTACAGAAATAATCATAAAACGTAATTGAAACTTCCTGCTTTGATTATTTTAACCAAGTCAACAATGCATTATCTGTGACAAGACAAACTTGAATACTCTTTCTAAATCATTTTTTCCTTATGTTCCCTATGTTGTGTTCCTAATCATGTATTTTGCATTAATGCATCGTTCCATGTCAAATGTAAGTTTACAACCGATAATTATCTTTCACCATTTTGAACTAAAAAAATAAATATTCTTTGGTTCATTCCTTTCTCAGATGAAAATAGGTAATATATAGAGATTATTAACCAAGTGTGTTTCCGTATCATTAATATCATATTTTTGGAATAAAAATTGTATTATGCGAGCCATTCTTTCAAGCGGAAATACGCGGGTAAACTCCCGGTTACGCTTTTCAATGAATCGTAAGCAGTTTTAGGATTCGCATGAACAGAGTGGAATTTAGCGAAAGTAGTTTGTGTATTTGACCTTTGACCTGTTTTGCATATTTATCAGATTTGGATACCAAGTTTATCAGATTGCTTTATTGCATCGATAACACCCTCCATTATATAATAAAATAGCATCCGTCCAAATGTCTGTTTTGATTCTGATAAATCCTTTCAAATTGAAAGGAAAAACATGGCAGATTGAGATATTTTTGTCTTTGGCAATCATGAATAGCTATCAGATAGAGTCGTCAGTTTCAATCTCTCAATCAAACATCAATTTTGAGACTTGTTTCATATGTCACCTTGGAAACTTATAAACCATGCTTATGCTCATTTATTACTCAACCGTGGTGAGATCACTCATTAGATAACAATAAGTTGGTTACACATATGTGTGATACCACCGCGTGCTGCCGTAACGTCATAATCGGCGTGTGACGTCATAGTGGTTTTATGTTGACGTCACAATGTTAGCCGCGCGACTGCAATAGCGGGTGACCTTTTTGCAAATAAGCGTCACTAAAAACGATTTTCTTGCAAATCAGCGCTATTTACATCATTGAGTAATAAATAAAATACTAAACTCAGTCCCGTTTGATAACATGTTTATGAAACTCGTGAATGGCATCGGTATTTAACTCGCTTTCGCTCGTTAAAATACCAAACCATCCACTCGTTTAATAAACATGTTATCAAACGGGACATCGTTTAGTATTCTATATGTAGCAGTATAGTTGCCACCCTGATTTGGTTGTGAATGACAACCATGCCTTCAGTGGTAGAATAGTTTGTACACACTCCTTTGAGTTGAGAAAATGATTGAGGAGAATGTATGGAGGCAACTCAGGCCAATGTAAAAATTTCTAGAAGTGTGTCATTATCTACACTTCCCATATGATCAGTAACCCTAATTTTGTCTAATTTCACAATGTTGGAACATTAGAATGTCTAATATGTCTAAAGAAACATTTCTATATGTATTCCATTTCCCATCCTACCAGGGAAGTCAATGCTCAGTTCTCTTTCTCTAACAAACATGTAACACCAAAATATCACACAATCAAGAAGAACCATCATGGCTGACAGTGTTTGACAATGACAATTCTTCCCAGAGATTTTCAAGATCGGAACAGATCCAAGGAGTCCATGTCAGTGATGCTTAGGTGAGTTATGTTTTCAGTCTACTGCCTGTCAAACCATATTTCCTTTTATCTTTCTGCAAAGGGAAATCTATTATATATTTCTTCTCTATCACAAAGTGAGTCAACATCAAGAATTTAAGTAACATCAGGAAAGATTAGAAAGGCCATCTTTGAATCTCGATTTTCCTTTCTTTTCAAAGGCATTTGTATGCCTTAAGTCTGAAGAATAAGGAGGCATATTACAATTTATCAAGTGTGACAGCAAACAGAAATCAGTCCATTTCTTTCCACTCAAAAGATGAAGCCACATAAAAAAGAAACATCAGGAAAGATGCCAGGTCAACCTTCAAAGCCTGATATTCCTTGATTTTCAAAGGAATTCAACGTTTTTGGCCCAAATGTAAATCTATCCATTCCTTGTCACTCAAAAGATGCATGAATAGAAGCCACATCAAGAAGAAACGTCAGGAAAGATGAGTGAGTTCAAGCGTTGATTCTCTTCTTTGATCGTGAGTGGGATATGACTTCTCTTATGAATGTGAGAAGACCGATCAGGAGCCACTTTACACTTCCTCATGTGTCTCAACAGGGAGCATCGGTACATGTACTTCCTCCCACAGACGCAGTGATACGTCATCTTCTCGTGGTTCGCCTCAAAGTGTCTCTTCCGCCAATGTGCCCGAGTGAAGACCTTTCCGCACTCGCTACAGGGAAACATGTAGGCGTGCCCTGGCCCCTGTTCCTGAGTATTGTGGGGTGGAGACCACTGCGATTGGAGCTCGCCTTCTGGGTTGTCTGCAAACAGTAAATACGGAAGCTGACAAATGAGAGGATATGGCTTCTGACAAGTATCATTCAACTAAAATATCCTTCAATGGGATAGAAAGAAAATTTTCAGTATTGCATTTGGTGCTTCACTCACAATGTTTTAGAAAGAGGAAATAAGGATTGGTTGTTGAAGTTCTATGATGTTCTTCAGCCAAATGACCTTCTGACAAATATCATTTGACTAAAATATCTTCAATGGGATAGAAAGTAAATCTTTACTGTGTGTTTTGGTGCTTGACTCATGATGTTTTAAAAAGTCCATAGATTGTTGAAGAATTTCTTTCAGCTGAGTGACCACTAAACCCTTTACTGTGGGACCTGGTTGTATCCAAGATGCCCCTAATAACACTTGTCTAGTCTCTGCAAATCCCGGAACTCACTTGATAGCTGATTAGACAATTTCTGTTGCTGTGGTGAGTTGCTACATTTTAAATATGTTTTGACAACAATCAGTGCAAGTTTGATAGCTATTATTCAACTAAAACGTAATCAAACATAACTAACCTTAAGAGTACATGGTATTATGACAGGAAGTTAGCACAGTCATCCTAATTCAGCAGGAATATCAATATATCAATCTCTGATTGATCCATGTTCATATGGTATCTTGATATCTTGATGTTCAGTTACATATGGTTTTATTGGACATTTGGACAATTGTTGTTCTTGTATGGTTTCATCGAGGTTTGGATTCAACTGGGTGAAGATGTGTAGACATTGGCATCTAAACTTGAAACTTCTCCACTATAAAAGATAACTTTCAATGTCATAACTGTATCATTCCTGTAGTCTTATTTCTTGCTGCAAGTAAACGTAATTCCATATTTAAAAGGAATATCGGTTCAATAAGATTTGTCTTCAGGATAGTATCTCATATGTGTAAAGACACATACAGACACAAGGAAATGATGAAAAACATCAATATAATGAATACACATAATTATTTACTTGACCAACACATTTCCTACGCTTAATGTATGAGTGATTGATTTAGAAACTTGGCATTGTCACTTGAACCATGTACTAAATGAAAACCAAGTTGTTGAAATATAGAAAACAAACCTTGTATACTTTATTTACACTATGTTATCAATGACAAGGAAATATTCCATGTCAATAAAAAATTTCACTTGATAGATGCCATTTTGCGACAAAGAATCATAGCCAATCATTATATTGTCTGTGTGACGGTGATAAAGCGAGACATCAAGACATGTTGCTTCTGTGTCAAATTTGTTCCATTAGGTATCATTTAGATGGGAGATCACTTTGTTGTTATATCATGACAAGCAAAATCCATATATGAGAAATAAAACATGACACTCGCAATGAAATAACATTGAAAATAATCAAACGTGGACACTGTTGCTTGATAACTACAAACCTAAAGCTACTCAAGGTGCTAATTAATGACTACAAGTCCGATAGAACACTCCCTTTAGATGGCAAATTTGTGTCTCAAGATATGTATCATAAACTCATTACAAATCACAAACATTATAAGTTATAACATTCAGTGGAGGTTTACATCGTGAATTATAAGACCCGCATTATTTTTTATTCTACGAGCCGGAGGCGAGTAGAATAAACAATAATAAGGGTCTTATAATTCACAATGTAAACCTCCACTGAATGTTATAACGTTTTTATCCTACCGAATGTCTCAAAATATTATTAAAAACAAACAGAAATGCTCGAACATCGTTTATTCAAAGAAGCAACAAATCTGGGTCAGAGTCAAAATAAACTGTATCACGTGACATGGACTGACTGACGTGGACGCACGCTTTATTTCGGTAGCGGGGTATATGGCTTTTATCACCCTCGGTGACATTTATCCACCTGGGTGAGGGTGAATAAGGTTATTTGTTCAGGGTCACGTGGACCAATCATAGATCGACATTCTTACATGAGGTAGGATAATATCTCCTATGCCCCACTGAACTTTGGATGCTATGAAGTCTTTACAAATCAGAAACATCATCTCCCACGCCCCACTGAACTTGGATGCTATGAAGTCTTTACAAATCAGAAACATCATTTCCCACGCCCCACTGAACTTGAGATGCTATGAAATCTCTACAAATCCTGTAATGTCTTTGCAAGGATGATGAGAAAGAGAAAGTCTTCCCACAAACACACGTGAAGGTGACCTTGTCGTGTATGGCAACTTTGTGTCTCTTTCTGGATCCTTCCGTTGTGAAGACCTTATCACACTCATTGCAAGCAAACACGGGCAGTCCGGACTGATACATTTCAAGGGCTGTAGGGTGACTATTCACTATGCTAGCTGTTGTTGGAGCACTGGTGGTGTAATTCTGTGCTTGTGAAGGCCAGCGAGTCTCCGTCTCCACAACGTGTAAGCCTGTTCGTCTTCTGCCTGCAAGTAGATAAGGCTCTTGTAGGAAAGTGTGCTAGATTGCATAGTGTTGGCTGCAATAGTGTTGTTTATAAATGCTGAAATGTTAACATGTTGTTTATAGATGTTTGCAAAACCCACCACCATGTATACTGTATATCAATGCTACTATATTGATATTAAGTTACCTTGTTATATATCCATTGTCATAAATATCACACCACCCACTTTTTATCACTGTAAAACTGGATCTTCAACCTCATACACATGGTGCGTAGAAATGCACAATAAACTGTTTAGATGGCCTCGTGTGATCATTCAGTAAGAAAATTGACAACACTAGACCAAAAGTGAACACTAGTTGAAGGTTTGATTGTAGCAAACTAAAGTTAAAAAATAATAATAAAATAAGCGTAAAATAGGTGAAATAACTTCATAAGTATGGTTGCCGGGGTCGTTACAAAAGATCCATGAGATGTTCACATTACATTAATGTATCTGGTGTAAGCACCTGTCACTTGGATCATTCTACGCACATATCACGCTGCCCACAAGAGGTTGGATTCTCTGTTGGGGGATCTACTGCCACTCATCATACAATGCAAGGGTCAATTCCTGAAGGTTCTGAACTTATCCAAAGTCCGGAAATATCCACCAAATGCTCAACTTTCAAATGAGTGAAACTAAAGTAATATGGAGGCGCTAACCTCGCTATTGCGGGAGAAGAGGATGTGAATTGTAAGACATGGATCAAATAAATGATACCTGACGGGACAAGAGGAATAATAAGGAAAGGGGGAAGGTACCGTCAAAACATGAACAAACAATTTCGTTGATGATAGACACATTTTAGTGACGTTTCGGGGGTCTTCCGACCCCCTTCATCAGACCTAATAAATAATAAAATATCCAACAAATGCTCAACTTTCAAATGGGTGGTGCAATACTTTTAACGGTGGGTATACAACACTTGTTTTGTAAGGCTAACTGTTCTTGTACTTGTCAGGGATGAGTCCATTGCTGTATTTGAACCTGCATAGATTTTCTTCCAAAAACATAACATGTTCATTCTGCATGTATATCGAATATTTTTGCGATGTTTATGTAAATGACAGGTAACACCGAAGTTGAAATAGGAGTTGTTAAATCATATTGATCTGTTATCACATATAACTTTTGATGGATGGTTTAAATGATTTACATTCTTTTGAGTGTCAATTCCTAACACTGCATGTGACTATCATGGTATAGATTTCAGGGTGTATTTTTTGCAAAAACTAAGCAAGAGGTGATATTCTGGTTTGAGGATTAATCTTTTCATTCTCATTGTCCTTAATAATATGCTTCAAACGGAGTGTTTTAACCATGGGAAAAACTGTCAAATATTTTTCATCTTTCAGAAAACAAACAAATT
Source organism: Gibbula magus (assembly GCA_936450465.1). Classification (NCBI taxonomy): domain Eukaryota; kingdom Metazoa; phylum Mollusca; class Gastropoda; order Trochida; family Trochidae; genus Gibbula; species Gibbula magus. The sequence continues at coordinate 12,245,838 of OW388306.1, forward strand.
CATCCTAAATATATACAATGTACATTTATATATATATATATTGTCTACTTGAAAAACCTTGTACTGAACTACAGGTGAGGTGAAGTGAGTTGGGGTTTAACGCCGCTTTCAAGAGTATTTCACTTATATCGCGGCTGCTAGTATTATGGCAGGGAGAAAGCCCGCAACGCCATGTGGCTATGCATTGCGAACTACATGTATATATCTTTCACAAACTTGTTTAATACCAACTGAAAGGAGGCTTTCAAAGAGAGACAACAGACGCAGACTGGAGCCAAGTTTATTTAACAAACTATCTACATTGTTTTCAGAATCATCAGGAGATTAAACCAGACTAGAATTTACATGTATCATTTGATACAACATACCGGTACATAACATGTGACATTTATTAAATTGAAGAAGAGACAAAACAATTAATAGTTGCCATGAAAGTTGATAGTTTGACATCTAAATCTGAGGTTCAGTTTGGCCCCCATTCAGCCAACACAAAATTTAAGCAAAACAATGGAAAAACCACATTTGAATAAGTTCAATCAAATTTGGATTCAAATCATATGTTTTTGCTTTTTACTAAAACTTTAATACAACAAAATTGAATCACATCATGTATAAGAAAAAAATCAGAAGTTCGAAAATACTGTTTAACTCAATTTTAGTTTGACTACATAACCAACTCTTCTTTTGTTAAAACTGAAATTAAGATGTTGTATTTATTCCATACTTTATAAAAAATGGATATTTGAGTAAAATAACTTTTCATTTTGTAATACAAAACATCAACTCTTATTCATAACTTATATTTCAAATGCTAATATGCAACAAAACATTTATTTAAAAAAAGGGAAATTTTGACTATCATTGAAATAAGGGATTGGAAAGACTTTAAAAAAATATTGTGAACTAATTTTTCAAACCATTCTTTGCTTTGATTTCATGCAATGGCATTCATATGAATGCACAAAATAATATGAACAGTTTTCATATCTTGTTGACTATGTACATCATGAACTCCTAAAATTGTTTCTGATCATAAAAACTTAATCCACGCTCAGGGTAGTGGATGTCTGTCAGTGTTTGATATTTTTCCAAACAAACATTGCATTTCTTTGTATATCTCACTTTCATATAATTACATAATTTTATCAAGCAAAGCTTTCTTCAAATTAACTTCAATATCAGATTTGTTTCTCCCTCTCTTTATATGTTCACACGGTCGTGAACTTAAATGTTTTAGGTGGGGGTAGACAACCTGTATAGCAGATGCTTGGGGATAGCGGCAAATGTATCAATTTCAACCATGGATTCACGTATCAAGCCTTCAACGTTAGCTTATCATCTTAGCGGACTAAGAACACAAGTGTAAATGTTCACAAACTACAGTGCACCCTTGAGACCTGTATATAATGCTGTATTGAAAGAGTTTCTCACTATCATGTCCATCATGAAATATGGGTTTGCATTGCTCAACAAGACCTCACTGATTTCTGAATCCACAGCAACATCTCAAATCTTTTATCAAAATCATCATTTCCAATAATCAGGTGTTGTCCATGAATTCAAAACTTCTCTGTAACATTTGAACCAGAATTCATGGTGTTCTCAAAACAAGATGATAGTCGAAGTACTCAAAGCTACGCATCTTTCAACACTCATTTTCCACCATCTTTGATTACACAAATATGTCTAAGGGTTCAGAAATTGATCAAAATCGCTATTCGCAATTATCTTAGTTGGTTCACTTTGCTGTCCGAGAACACAGGTCTTTCTGTGACTCCTAAACCCCCTGCGGTACCTGTACACCTTCCCACACGCACAGGAGTACATCACTTTCATGTGGATTGCCTCCACGTGGATCTTCCGAGAACCCACTTCCGTGAACGTCTTGCCACAAAACTCACAAGCATGGAAGCCAGTGGTACCAGTGTCTACATTAGGTTCAACAGGACTACTAAGATCTTTGGTTTCATTTCCTTGGTACCAAGTTCTAGCAGGTCCGCTCTCGCCGGGAAATCTCGGTGTCTTCCCATTTCCTGAAATTAGCAAAAGCAAAAGCTAAGTTCATCATCACTTGGGTAATATTGAAGCCATAAGCAGTGTTATATGTATCATTTTCGCTGGTCTGTCTCTTATTGGTTCAGATGTTACCATGTAAACTATATCTTGTTGTGCCTTTACCCGGACTTATTTGGGTTTCCTAATTGTGAGTGTTTGAGTTATTGTTTAACGTCACTTGGGCAATATTGCAGCCATAAGCAGCGTTCCTAATTGTCCCAATGGCTAGCAGATGACATGTTTCCTTAACAAGTTTTCATTCCTGTATGAATATACCGGTAGCTATTTTCTGGTCTCTAAATGCATGCTCGATCAACTTCTTCATATATTTACATTTTATGGGAAGGACATGTAGCATTTGCTATCATTGAGCTGTAGGCGGGTTTCTCATATATAAAGCATGTAATTTTTTCAGCCAATGAAATGTTGTGATTTGAACGCATCTCTTCCAGTAGTGACTATATGGCATGAATGCAAGTCCTCTCATTGGCCAGTTATTTATAGCCATACAACAGTTTTTGTGCTCAGGGAATCAGGGTATTGCAGCAGGGTAGTGGATATAAATATACTGATGGAGCAGGATGCTGTTGAATAGCTGTTCATATTTATATATTATCTATCTTGCTGGCCTCTTAGTCCATGATCAAATACTTCCTCTCGGATATAAGAACATACTCGAGCCTTAGACCATCCCCACTTTTCAGGGGTTGTACTGGTTGGGGTTATTCTCAGGTTATAGCCCACCCCCAACTTTGCCAGATGTTCCATGGTCATACATTACATAAATCTATAATATGATTTCTAGTTAAGTGTCAAAAACCTATATAAAAAAAACTATTCTGACTGACACTGTCCATATGAATTTTCATCTGAGTTGTGGTCTCTCCTGTTTAAAAGCCCACCCCCATGTTTTCAAGATGTTTGTTTGCCTGGCCTCCTGGTCTTATACCCGAGAGACTAAGGTATTCATATTCATTCATACCTAATTGATATGAAAGGAAGTGCCTTATTACTGTAAACTAATGATACAAAACATACAATAAGACCTTTGTTGAATCATCAAGGTTTCTCTTGTTCTCCAGCATGGTTCTTGTACTCAGATTGAAATATAAATACTACACAGTATACAGTGAGAAATAAATAGGGAACAACTACTCTCTGTATTCTATATTCTCTGATGTTATTCATTGAACATTCAACCTATTCTGTTCACAATTTGGGAATAATATACTTGATACAAAGAACGTTATAAACTGATATTTAGGTTGGCTAAAAGTTATTGGTATCCACTATTTTTATCTGAAGGAAAGTTTCAGACATTTCCTGACCGTACAATCCTTGAAAGATGGACAACAGCTTTCTGTGATAAAGGGCTAAGTGTGGACATATTCAACTGTTGTTGGTGTTCAAAGCCTACTTTCACAAAGCACTGCAGAGATCAGGCGGCCGTTGCACAAAACAACCTTAACACTAAGGTTAACCTTAGTGCCATCTTTTAACATTGCGCTAAGGCTACCTTAGTGACTTAAGGTCACCTTAGTGTTTCGTGCAACGACCGCCAGAAGTCGCTAATCCTAAGGTTGAAGAACGGGAGTTCAGATTAAACACAGCAAAACTTTGTTACTTTCCGTATGAATCAGTATCATAATCAATTTATCTGAGAAATCAGATATAATGAAAATGAAAATAATAACCACTATCACTCCAACCTGCGGCTCTGTATTGTACCGACTTTATTTTCCATTGGAAAACCATCAGAAATATGAACTAGGCTTGGTTTGACTTTAAGAACTTGTTGTTTGCTGCTAATTGATAAATTATTTTCCTCTCAAAACAAGAATACAAGAAAATACTTTGGTCACATATAACTACAGTTTTGATTTGAAAATGACATTTTGTCAGTATTAGACTCTCTTGATCCAATATTGTAATACTAGAAACACAAAATAATGGAAATAATTAACTGTTCGACCAGTGTACCTGATGTTAAAAGTGGTCAGATTTCCATGTGAAAGTACTAGTGGATCAACTAGGATTATTTTGGCTGAGATAGCAAGTTTTCTTATGAGTTCGGAGACCAGTGCGATACTTGTACTCCTTGCCGCACACGCATGTATGGGTGACCCCTTCGTGTTCTGCGTCTTTGTGATTCTTTAAGGCTCCATAATCGGCAAATGTTTTCCCACAAACTGAACAAGGGAACGGCTTCCTTGTATTCCCTTCCCTTTCAGAATGTCTTTGTAAGTACGTTCTTGGATAAAATATTGGAATTTCGTCAGAATGCATTCTGTGCTGCACTTGTGTGTATCCGCTGTTATAGCCGAAAGATTTGGGGTGGGTAACATCTGCAAACAACAAAAAAGCCACATCCAGTTGTGATTGAAATTTGATTTTATTCATAAATTACAAACAATGATTCAGATGAACAATGACATGTTATTAGTGCGTCTTGTTTTTTCTGTTTGTTATGTTCATCAAATCTTGTTAGCAAGTAACAATAAATGGTATCATTTTGCTTAGTATGCCACCAATGTTTGTTTTTATACAATACTGAAATATTAAATACAACAGAAACAGTTATCCTAATACGGTTAAAACAATTTCTGAGAACCACTTGAATTTTCTTTTGTCTGGTTATACATCTTGTAAGCCTCACTGCAGTAAAGTAAAGAACCTTAAAAAGGATAATCATGTTATTGTATTTTATTTTTAAATTTCTAGCACAAAGAGTTCTAACAAAGACACAAAACATAATAATTCTGAACACTTCAGCTGAAGAGTATTATAACCTCTTGCAGGGATTTCCTACAACCAGAACCTATTACAAGGACAAGACCAAGTTAATTAAACACAACCAATAAACAGTTAACAGTAAACCAATCACTACGGAACAATTCTCTGGAAAACCGCTGCTTTGTCTTTACAACAAATAATAAGTTATATCATAGTTAAATGTTCTGCAATGAGAGTTACAGTTTCACTGAATCAACCTCAGTCCCTTCACAGTTTACACAAAGTGGTTCTTGAAGAGTAGAAATATAACACAGTTCTTTCTCTTGTACTACTGTTTTACTAATTGAAAAGTTGTAAGCTCATCATTCCCTTAGATTGAACCATTTCATTGGCAGATTGAATCTTGCATGTGTCACTTCACAATATCTGAATATTTCAAACTTTTTTTCAATTGGACATATAAATGTAGTCAAATTCCTGAAAGAGAACCAATGGAGATCATTAACACAATAGACCAACAAACTTGTCAATTCCACCCGTTTTCCTCTTTCCACATCTGAATATTTCAAAGTTCTCCACAGTCCTTTCAGTTAGATTATCAAAGTAAGAACCAAGTTAATTCATTTGCAGTGAAACGGTCGGTCTCATGATAGACCCACAAGCTTTGCTCTTGCGCCAATGTTTATCAAGACTTGAGCGATATCTGTACTTCTTGCCACAGACACAGGTGAAGTTCAAATTGGAATGCACAGCCTCTATATGAAAGGTTCTGGCTCTGTAAGTCATGAACATCCGATCACACTGGTCACAGGGGTAACTTGGGACAGGCCTCATGACGAGAGCCTCGATATCGGGGTACGCGCCGGGAATCATTTGGACAGATTGGTAGGACAGGTGGCCGTAACCTGAAAGTAACAAAAAATCTTCTGAAGGCGACTAGCTGTGGAAGACACAAGACTACAACGACCTGACAGATGGGCTGGGACTTCACAAGAACATTGCTGATTCCTAGAATAATTTGACAACACATGTATAATGAATGAATGTATTGATGATGTTGATTTAATTTGGGTAACAGGAAGTGGACATGTTGTCAACTCTGGATCAAATATTAGTATATTAAAAATAAATAAAATACTTGGCGGATGAATATGATGCCAGCGATATAATCAGAATTGAGTAAATGGGTCTGGGTGTTGGGAATTGAGCAAGAAAACAAACAACTATTCTACAACAGTGAAGTTAACATTCGTCAATGTTGAACATAATGATACTTTGATTTGTTACTTCATGCGAAGTATTTTGTTGAGAATGTATATTTAATCTAAAAACTTGACATTGGTTACATCTGATTTCTTTCCAATAACAGCTTAAAAAGAAAATACAATGGAGTTTTCACTACAGACATTTGTCAAAAAGCATTTGGAAGAATTTACAAATTGAACTGGCATGAGGGCAAAAACAAAATACTGATCCAAACTCAAAGATTCTATCAGCACAATTAAATATTTATATTTACCTCAAAATCCAATACATAAACAGGAAGCAGAATAAAGGGTATAGCTAACTTAGCTATTGTCATCATTCAAATTACAAAGGATCAAGACTCAAAGATTCCTTTTTGATATCTTCGTTCAACAACAGTCAAAATACTGAAGTTACATCAAGTAAATATCTCAATGACATCACACTGTCAAGACCAAAAGATTCCTTCAGTTTCATGTCATCTTCATTTAGCAATTGTCAAAATCCTGAACCTATAACAAGCAAATATCTCAATGACATCAAGAACCAAAGATTCCTTGTACAGATCTGATCATTCGACAACATTCAAAGGTCAGAGTTCAGACTCGAGGAAAATGAAGGAGAAGATATCCAGGAGACACGAGTGTCAGTAGATCTCCTTGTTCTCCAAGGCCAAGGGACAGTATTTCTTGTGCCGACTCAAACCCGGCTTGTAGGTATAGACTTTTCCACAGACACAAGTGTACGTCATTTTGTCATGTATAGCAGCTTTATGGTTGTGACGAGCTCCGTAGTTCGTGAACACTTTGTCACACTCTGAACAAGGAAACAGTGTAGAAGAGCCTTGAGAAGCAGCAGGAGATAGCAGTGAAAACTGCCTCTGCAGCATGGTGGATCTGGGCAACTTTTGGAAGGCAGAAAAATGTCCGTGAGGACTTGCCTGCAGCTCGGTCCTTGGAGAAGCTCCAAAACTAAGATAACCTGAAAGTAACAAAAGGTAGGTCTTAAGCGTAATCCTTTACTGTGCTTGTCAATGATATATGTACAGCCGCTTATCTTTGGTTCAAACAGCATGCAGTCCTGTTTCAACAACTTGGTAAATCATACAAATCAGGGCTGTTTCAACAACTTGTTAAACCATACAAATCAGGGCTGTTTCAACAACTTGGTAAACCATACAAATCAGGGCTGTTTCAACAACTTGGTAAACCATATAAATAAGAGCTGCTTCAGCAAGGCATTAAGGTGATCAAAGGTCACTGAGGTAGCCTAAGTGTAACGTTAAAGAATGAAGGTCAAGGTTAACCTTATCGTTATGTTCTTAAAATAACATGCAACACTTTAAGTTTTGTATCTGTACAAGAAGACTTTTGAACAACGTTCCCTACAGTGAAGTAAAATCTATACCTTAGTCAGCTGATCCTGGTCAAATAAAATTTTGCTTGGCCAATAACATTTTTATATCAGCTCATGAACCTAGTCTCAGCAAAGACTTCGATGAAATTAAATAATTAGTAACTTCAAATGCATTACTTGCAAGAATATGTGATGACGATGGCGACAACTGCCATAGTTTCTTGAATTTATTGCTGGTGTTTCTTTCCCCATAACTTTGCCGTTAATGGCTGCAATACTGCCGAAGCTGCGTTTAACAATATCTTTCCCCATCAACACCCTCTATCCCCAGGTTGTATTACAAACCTAGCTTGTATTCAAGGAAATAATGTTATGAACAAAATATGACATACTTCTATGACAAGTGTTGTGCCCGAGTGCACACTTTCTTGTGCTTCCATAACCCTGACCGGCCCATGTAGACCTTGCCACAGACACAGTGATAGTATTGTTTGCTTTGATCGGCTACCATTGATTTCATTTGGGTTGTTAACTGATCTGGCCTAGTCAGGGGCATGTTTCCAAATTCAAAGGACAAATTAGTGTTGTGGCTGCTGGTAATTCTTCTGAGATAATCTGAAAATAACAAGAAAAAAATTCTGTAGGTTTCAGATTTAATTTTCTTTCAGTGAACCAATTAACAGACAAATAGAGGATATTTGTGTTTAGAGTGTAATATTACTTATGTCTCAATGGATGATGGGGTAGATCAATGTATCAAAACTATTTTACCTGAAACACAAATATTATATGCTTTATTGTTGGAAAATGTGGTGTTAAACGTCCTGAACTGAGAGACTTCCGAGGTCTTCTGGCATTGTTGTATTGTCACTTTACAACTTATACTAAATGATGTCATGCTTAACAAATTAGGCTGTGATGCTGCATCGGTCATGATAGTGATGTCATACCATTGCACAACTGATGTCAACTTTTACAACCAAGCCTATGGTGTTGCATTGATCCTAAAAGTGATGTCATACCATTGTATAACTGACGCCATGCTTTACAACAATTTAGCCCACTATGTTGCATTGATGCTAATAGTGATGTCATATTTATTATATGACGAGCAGTGAAATACTGGGATTTATCAGTGAAATAAACTGTCTATCAAGCTACAGTGAAAATAACTTATATTTTCACTGCGAACAGTGACTGATATAATTTGATGTCATTAAACAATGGTCTCGCGCGGCGATTTTGCTTATGACGTCACAGTGTTACTGTGGTGACGGACTGTTCCTTGCGGCCGCTTGGCGTGAAAACGACCCTTTTCGGACTTAATTACATGGATAATATCATATAATAAATAGAATATCCGTCAATTCTTGACAAATACCATGTTTATCTCATCTCGTGAGGTAGAAAAGTTATATATTTTCACTCGTGGCTGCGCCACTCGTGAAAATATAACCTTTCTACCTCACCTCGATGAGATAAACATGGTATTAGTCAAGAAAAGACAGATATCCTCTATATATCATTACACAACTGACGCCTGTAGTCTGGTTTCAGACTTGCCTAGGCTCAAATTGAAGGCCAGTAAGTATCGAGAGAGCTTTCAAAAGTCTGGTCAGTCTATTTTTGAGGTTATCATTTACACACATTCTTCAATATGATTTTGAGGTTAACTTGGTGACTTAAACACCATTAAGTGCTTTATGCAGTTAACATGTACTGTATTAGACTCCCTTACAAATATAGCTTTCAGTGTCGACGACTGACTTTTCTTGATTTTAAGTCATCATCCTTCATCTCATTCTTGTTGTACATATACAAATATGTCCTCTCATTTAGGAGAAAACAAATCACGTAAAATGAACTCAAAGTTTTATTCAAAATTCAGTTGCATGGAATTCAGCATCACAAGATAACAAAATCGCATTGTTACCACTCTAATTTTGAGCTAAAACAAGGCAAGTTTCATCACTAAAAAGCTAAGTCAGCTTTGATTATTGGTTTTATCATTTGTTATCATCCTGATCCATCAGGGTAGTTCTATCTGAAGACAACTTCTAATCCCCTGATTGTGTAAGAAGCATTTACCAGTTGGCTACACATAACTATTTATAGCATGTATACTGTCAGCCAATGAAACGTCATGATTTGAAAGTTGAAGATTGCTCATCTCTCTTCTAATCTAGGGACTGCCAACATTCTCGATTTCATTGGCTAGATATTAATAGCATTACAAGTTACGAGTTTAGGATAAAATACAGTGACGAAGCAGGATGTTTAGTCTTAAAATCATTAAAGCAAGAACAAGAACAATTCTCTAAACAAACCATTTTTATTAAACCAAAATTTGAATAATCAATTCAAAATTCCACAAACTTATAATCTGGAAACATCATCAATACTGTGTATTTCCTATGGGGTATGATCAGATGATTAAAGAAACGTTTCTAAAACTAATACTTCATATGATTAGATAAAAAAAAATATATCTCACTTTTGAATAAGTTCAAACTTGAGCTGGTGAAATAAAATATCAGACAATTCTGAGAGGCCCATTTACAGATCGATCACTCTCATCAACGAAGGGATAATTTCAACTAAGATCAGTTGTTCCAAATCATTCTAGAATCCACAGCATATGAGTTATACCGGCTTAACAGTACAATCAACAAAGGAATAGTTTCAGCTAAGACAGGCTATTCCACAATATTCTAGAACCCACATCATAGAGTTATACCGGCCTAACAGTACCATCAACAGAAATATTTGATGTTTATTAACAGTTTAAGGGCTTGACCTATCTTTTGTTTACCCCTTATTACCATTATTGATTGTTTCAGCTGTAAGTTAATGAAAGAGACACAGCTTTTTCTTAAAAGGCAGATGAAGTGGTTCTGTCTGGTAGGGGGTGTTGAAAATATTTTGCATGGGCGGATATGGGGGGAAATGTTTTGGACCTTCCCCTTTTCAATTGGTGGACCCCCCTTTTCAAAATTCCTGGATCCGCCACTGGTGACAAGATATCCAATTCGACTTCCTGGTGTGATAGGAATAAACAAATTTATGAGCAATTAAAAGTTTACTGTTTGTTTCACTCTTGCTTAACATAGGAGTAAGAGGCTTCTTTTTGCCTCATTGACGTATTTTAAATCGTTTGCATTATTGGGTTCCCATAACTGCCGCCATAGGACAAGTCCTCTTGTGAGCAGTGAGACCAGTAATGTACGTGTAAGTCTTGCCACAGACACAGGCGTAACTTGCTCGGTTATGTTTGGCTGCAATGTGGTTCCATCTGGAGCCATGGCTGGAGAAAGTTTTATTGCACTGAGCACAAGGAAAGGCTCCAGTGGATACTTCAGGGTTTGGCACATTAAACTGTGCCCTACTTCTATCATGGGTGAAATACTGAGGAAACTTCTGAGCCTGAACTGGATATTTGCTGCCATAACCACGAAAATCTGAAACCAAGAAAAAGACGTTCTGATCCAATAAGTTTTTATTCAAAATTTGATGTACAATATTATTGTGCCAATGGCACAGTAAATCAATTATTAACAAATACATGATTTCCATGCTCAAACAAAATTGGTATGTACTAATTTGCTTTGTTCAAATATAAATAAAGTACTCTCTTTCTAAAATATACTCACATCATATATGACTGAAAAAGGGTATAGGGTAGGACCTCAAATTGTTGTCCTGTTTAACCTTCTGAAGTCTCAGCAAAACCTCTCTGCTAAGTCTTAATTGATACAGATATGAACTGTCAGGCTGCAAGGGCCATGTCGATTTGTAAAACTTAGCACATCTTCACAAAACAAACTTTCTGTGTCTTTGTCAACTTGAGATTTATCAAATTCACTGACATGGTTATATAAGTATTTACAGAGAATGTTCACCCAAATTATTTTGGATCATCGATGCAAATATTTTCAATTATTTATCTATTATGTGCCAGAGGTAGACAATTTACAGGGCAAGTTCTTTTGTGTCTTGCCAGACTTGTGAAATAGCTATATTCCTTGCCACAAACGCAGGAGAATGTGGACGTCCCATGTTTGGACATGATATGATTCCAGCGTGAACCTTGACTTGCAAATGTTTTGTCGCAATGTGGACAAGTATGAGTTCCTGTTACCGAGGGGAGAGACTGGCCAGATGGTGGCCTGTATGAAGGGTAAGACTGTGTGTTTGGCATACTGTAGTAGTTGGGAAGAGGATCCACATACTTGCCATAACCAATACCTGAAAGAACAAGGAGAGTCTCGTCAATCTACTGCAAAATTAGTCGACTGATTTAATACGAACAGAACTCATCCCAAAAGACAGAGTACCAGAACCAGAAAGTTAGCTTGACGATAATAATCATTAGGTATTAGGTATGAGCCCGCATACCATGATGGTTCAGGAGTGGTTAGTTAGTGCTTCTTACATAAGGTTCCAGTTTTAAGATTAAGTATTGGTAATAACAGATAAAGAATCTGTGCTCCATCTTTCAACAACTTCCAAACGCAAGCATAACTCTTGCCAGTCTGCATTTCTGGCTGATTTAAGCCTTGCAGTATTTCCCTTGCTTTGTTGTGACTAAATAGCGAATCGCTGCACCAGAAATGCATAGTGGGCCTGAATTTCTAAGCACAGTTTTCATAAGGAAATACTGCAAGGCCTAAATAAGCCAGTAATGGAGACTTAGACAAGAATTATGCCTTGCATTGGGAAGTTATTTTTCAATGGCACAGTGTGTGATGTAAAGTATATTCTTGGTGAGAGAATATCGTCGTAGATTTCCATTGAATTAGCCTTCAGTATAGGAAGTAATCAAATATAGTCCGACCTCGTTACCCGGACCACGTATATCTGGAAACCGAACCATCTGCATGGTAGTATTTTAAATCTTCTCTATGCATTTCTTCATTATTTGCTTAACCGCACAACTCACTTTCCGAACGATTTTAAACTGTAATCAAATTTTTGTACGCATATCACTGAATCAGGGTCTGACTGTAAGTACATAAACTTTTGAGATATATCAAATGAGATTGGTTTAAAACGACAGACTCTCCGGCCCGTAAGTTCGAAACAGGTTTTGAGGTAGTTTAAGCTAGTCCGGGTCTAAATCTTGATTTAAACCAAGTTTGGTAATTTCAAAGCAGGTTTATCTTAAACCTGGTTTAAAGTGCCTTAAACTACCTTGATTTCAGGGTAGAATTTAAACCAGCTAGGGGGGTAGTTTAACATGGCTGTTTTCCCTTTACATATTGATATGTTACCAAAAATTCATCTGATTTTTTGTTGGAAGCATCTGGTAAAGTGAAATTTATTGAGACCTTTGTCTGTCTTTCGTTTTTATTTTTCCTTCAGAACTGCTGCACCCTAAAAGCTGAAATTCAAATTCGAGTTAACTGCGAGAAAAAAAGAAAGATGCTCTAATTTTACTAATTTAACATTATTTTAATATTTAATATCAACAAAGTAACCACTAAGTTGTCAATAAACTGGCCATCAATGTCTTATTACCGATGGATGCATGGCTTCACTCGTCATTTTCTTTATTTCTTAATCTTTGAACGCTATTCTCTGTTAATAAAACCATAGGCTCAAAACTAATACCCTCAGTAGTATGTTTCAACTTGAAATATAATCATATATGAAAAACATGTTTAAATGGAATGTCTCCTCGAAATATACTCTGATACCCTCTTGTTAACATCTCTCCATTAAATTGAAATATGATCGCAACAGGGTGTCCATGGAGTCTTTCGACTTCTCTCTGGGCTCAAGTAATACCAGGAAGCTGAGAACATCATTGCGTAAATTTATTTGCTCTACTAACAAAGTACGAGCGTGGCAGGGATGAGCATGATAAAACGGTCAATGTGTAACAGCTTTCAAAATTCATATCCGAGCACAATAAATAAGGAGAATATATAATGCATTTTATTTATAATTGGCTGGTTTGTCTTAACAGTGACAGACAAACATTGTGTATTTTATTGACTGTGTATTGCGTGCAGTACAGAATACTGAATTCTGAATGTGTTTGAAGATGTGAAATAATGGAAGAGTGGTTTGGCCGAGGGGGACACTAGGCTGTCCAAATAGTCACTGACCAAGTCATAACACTGCATAGTTGCCGATCGATTAATTTCAAGTAATGAAAAGTTGAGGATGAAGGGTAGGTTCAGGATATTATTGCATAAACATCGGGTATGGGGCAAGAATGAGTTTTTGGTTTTTGAGGCACATGCTTAATTCTTAGCTATTTTCAGCATTTATTTTAGCATTTTGGAACAATAATTTATAACTTGGGAAAACAGTTTTTTATGCCCCGAATCGGAGATTCCGGGGGTATATTGTTTTTCACCTGTCCGTCTGTCCGTCCGTCTGTGTGTGTGTCAACAAATTTTTTTAACCTTGGCCATAACTTTGGATTGCTCAGAGCTAGGACTTTCATACTTGGCATGTGCATACCTTGTGATGAGACCTTTCAGATGAGGTCATCATATTCGACCTTGTGACCTTGACCTTGCCACAATTGACATTTTCAGAAAACTTTAACCTTGGCCATACCTTTTGATTGTTCTGAGCTAGGGCTGTCATACTTGGCACATGTATACCTTGTGATGAGACCTTTCAGATGAGGTCATCATATTTGACCTTGTGACCTGGACCTTGCCACAATTGACATTTTCAGAAAACTTTAACCTTGGCCATAACTTTTGATTGCTCTGAGCTAGGGCTTTCATACTTGGCATGTGCATACCTTGTGATGAGACCTTCAGATGAGGTTATCATATTTGACCTTGTGACCTTGACCTTCCCGTAGTGGACATCTTCAGTAAACTTTAACCTTGGCCATAACTTTAGATTGCTCAGAGCTACGGCTTTCATACTTGGCGTGTGCATACCTTGTGATGAGACCTTCAGATGAGGTTATCATATTTGACCTTGTGACCTTGACGCAGTGGACAATATTCAGAAAACTTTAACCTTGGCCATAACTTTGGATTGCTCAGAGCTAGGACTTTCATACTTGGCATGTGCATACCTTGTGATGAGACCTTTCAGATGAGGTCATCATATTCGACCTTGTGACCTTGACCTTGCCACAATTGACATTTTCAGAAAACTTTAACCTTGGCCATACCTTTTGATTGTTCTGAGCTAGGGCTGTCATACTTGGCACGTGTATACCTTGTGATGAGACCTTTCAGATGAGGTCATCATATTTGACCTTGTGACCTGGACCTTGCCACAATTGACATTTTCAGAAAACTTTAACCTTGGCCATAACTTTTGATTGCTCTGAGCTAGGGCTTTCATACTTGGCATGTGCATACCTTGTGATGAGACCTTCAGATGAGGTGATCATATTTGACCTTGTGACCTTGACCTTCCCGTAGTGGACATCTTCAGTAAACTTTAACCTTGGCCATAACTTTAGATTGCTCAGAGCTACGGCTTTCATACTTGGCGTGTGCATACCTTGTGATGAGACCTTCAGATGAGGTTATCATATTTGACCTTGTGACCTTGACGCAGTGGACAATATTCAGAAAACTTTAACCTTGGCCATAACTTTGGATTGCTCAGAGCTAGGGCTTTCATACTTGGCATGTGCATACCTTGTGATGAGACCTTCCAGATGAGGTCATCATATTTGACCTTGTGACCTTGACGCAGTGGACAATATTCAGAAAACTTTAACCTTGGCCATAACTTTAGTATATCCGGGGGCATCCGTGTTTAACAAACACATCTTGTTTTAGATTTTCAACCTCATGTATTTAAACATTGCACTGTTTGATAATCCTGTCCGCTTTGATAAATATAAGTCATGCCTGTCGGCAGTTGAATTGATAAACATTTCGACTTCAGGTTTTAAACTTTTCATTATCTCCAAAATATATTTTCAAAATATATTTCATACACTATGTAAATAATTGTTTGTTTGTCGAAACGCAAACAAAATCGTTTCATGGTAACTTTATCGCTTCACATAATGCTAAAACACGACACAGACAGGCAAAACTGCTCAAAATATATGAAAATGAGGGAAATTAAATAGTTGTTACCTTATAGAAATTCGGATGTGATAACAAATCAGGATAAAAAATAAATGCCGTTTTTGTGAGCTTCATTGAATTCAGACACAAATGCGCAACGTCAGCGCGCACCTGATATTGTGATACAGTGTTACATTTTTCTAACTTTACCATGTAGACTTCACAGGCGTCGCAAAAGTTATTTATCAATATCAAAATAGAGCCTGTATCTTGTAGATTTACACACTTTTTAAGATGCCCAAAATAAAAACATCATCATCGCAGTTCCTATGCATTGTCGCTTCTCAGCAAGCCGGGAATTTTAACTCTACTTTGGAAGCACTGACAGTCGTCGTTTATAAATAAATATTGAAGTTGTTAACATCTGAGAAAAGGAAATTAATTTGTGTATCTGTCTGTGTAATTTTATGATTTAATTTTGCCAGGCTTTCTGATTTCATGTTTGACAGCAAGGTTAATTCTTTTAAAAAAATATTCAATAAATTTCAGAATCCATAGTAAGCCAAATCGTGCCATGAACAATTTATATATATTTTTTCCACATTAAGATAATTTTTGTTATCAAATTAGTATTTAATTCAGTCAATAAATCTGTATACATTATTAATGTAATTGCTAATCTTCAAAGCTGTTTATTACTAACGAGGAAACTTATGTTCAGCCCTTCTTGAAAATGGCAAGTCACTTTATACCATATGCTTGGACAGGAAGTGTTAACAGAGCATGCTCAAAACTTGGGTTTTTACAAATTTAGGATTGGAAAACTAATGAAACATAAGTATTACATTTAGACCTGGTCTAAATGCTAGTTTAACTAAACTATCTTTCTATATTACCGTTTAAGTTAGACCAATGGTCTTAGTCTAACTAAACCAAGACTAGCACTAAACCTGGTCTAAGAAAAACCTGCTTCGAACTTACGGGCCTCCTTGCTTTTTTTGTGAACAAACGTTGTAAATATAACACCAAGTTCAAAATTTTGCAGAAATCAAACTTTAATCGATTAGAAAAAACATTGTGTCAAAGAAGCTACATATAAATTTTGACCCAAAGTTGTCAAGATATTATACATTAATTTATGTTTTTTGACAAATAATTATATTCTCACTCAACAACAAATTCTAAACATGTTGTTATTTTCTAACTAATGATAGTAAGTTTAAGCTCTGCAAATTGTCACACAGGTTTCAACCTCAACAATCAAGATCCAAATACAGCAGAAGTATTATTGTATCATCATTTACTTCATCACAAGAAAACATGAGTAACCTTTCAAATTATATTTTCATTATGACTGATTGACAAACTCTTGTATATCATACACACCAAAAACCAATCAAACAATAGGAATATTCCCCAAAAAGCAACTATTTTGATATAATAAATGTTAGGGCATTTAAAATGGTCATATATTCAACACTTTAAACTTGCTTAAATATTTAAGCCAAAATATATTAAACACACTGAGGTTAAATACATGTTGGTCATCCGGATATGCTAAAACATATAAGTTATGATGTTCTTAAAAAAACATCTATCAAAATTATTCAGGAATAATAAAATACGAAGTCATCATAAATAGTGATTCGATTCTGTTTAGAAGAAGTTATACCTGGAAAATACAATTCATTTGTACCTTGCAAACAATATTAAAATTCCACTAGGCGACTATCAAAGTCAAGTAACAAAAGTTTCGTAAAGTGAAACTACGAAATTAGTGAAGGACACAGAACAATAATGTTGCTGTGGATGGATATAAAAATGTCAACCTTAAGGCAAAACAAAAGAGACAATGTTAACATACTTTGTCACAGAAGACAACAAGTATAAGTCTCAATTCACACAGTACAATCCCTCAGTTAGGCAATGTTCTCTTGGAACCTCTGAACTACATTAAGGATAAATAAACAGTGTTGTAGATAAGTTCATAAATGGAATATATCATAAAAGCACTGCAAGATTGGTCTTGGACTTGGGCAATAACAAAACGTTTGAAAGAAACAGAACAATTATGTGTGGTGGCAACAGGCTGTTGATCATCCCTGTTTTAGTCCCATCGATTGCAGAATCAACAAATGCAGGACAGATATTCTGTCCATCAAAACTCTCTCAACACAACATTTGCTTGTTTGACACAAAAGAAATCTGTGTTGTAGCTAGAAGTCATAATGCTTTCCGTCGTCATTCTTTTGGAGCAAAATTTGTCTCAGGAGGGACATCAGGCTTGGGAAGAGAATCTAACCTAGATGTGATATATGCTGGACACGTCTTCTTGTGCCTTGCTAAGCTCGGACAATGAGAATACACCTTGCCACAGACACACACAAACTTGGTGTTGTTGTGCGTGGATGTGATGTGATTATATCGGGACCCGGAGCTCGCGAACACCTTGCCACATTCAGAACATGGGAAGTTCAAAGCAATGTCAGACTTGCGTCTGAATGTTAACTGTCTCATGTCAGTGGCGTAAACCACCTTGCCGATTTCTGCCATATTAGGTTGAGAAAACTTCATGGGCCTAACCTGACCAGTACCACTACCACGAAAATCTGAAACCACAAAAAAATACTTCAGTTTCATTTGTTAGAGATAAATAGTTGTGAATGATATAGATTCTAAAGCTAAAATACAATTTATATCTACACTAAATATGTCAACGTAAACTGAATTTAACTCAATTTTGCCTAATGATTGAATATTGGATGCAGTGTAAATCTCTGTATTTGATTAATTCTTTATCCTTCAGTTCCATAAAATAACGGACAAGTAACCTTTGTTATTTTTGTCTCAAGTGACCAATGAATGTCAAGGATTCTAAATTGAATTGAAAATGACAGACAATATTCTTTTAACATTTGTAAACTCAAAATCACAGTGGTTAATTCAACTTACCAACCAGAAGCCAAAGCAATCACTGAAATCAAGAAATCTTTCATCTTATATAGAAGTCACCGATAGAAACATTGCATGCCTCCCGTTTGATGTGTAAAATGTAAAACTTTGTAACAACTCAATGGCCGATTGGATAAGCTGTTACAGGCAGTGCTGTTGACAGATGCCCGATTTTGAAGGGTGTGGGTTCGATTCCCGAATGACCTTGTCCCGAAAAAAGTTGTACAATTGCAGAAAACTTGATCCCAAATGTCACATAAGTAAAGTTGAGATCATCATAAACAAATGGTAAGACTGTAAGTAGTGCTAGGTTCAAGATGATGCAGTGATGGCTAGGAAGACAGCGCAAGTCTTCTTGTGTTTGATGAGCCCTTGGCAATACATGTAAGACTTCCCACAAACACAGGCAAACTTGACATTTTTGTGTTTCGCTTGGATATGATTCCACCGCGCCCCATAACCAGAGAAGACTTTGTCACAATGAGAACAAGAATAGTTTCCGTGGTTCGTTATAGAAGTCCTAGCCATTGGATTTCGCAAAAGTTCGCCTTGAACTATGTTCCAAGGCCGTACCATGTTGCGCATATCTGAAAGCAACAAAAAGATACCCTGTAGTTTCTTTCTTTCTTGTTTATAATTTCAAAGATGTGTAAAAATGAAGAGTAATCAAAATTTGCAAAAAAACCTGCTCCTGTCATGAAGAAATGCTTAAGTGGCGCATTGTCCATTCATTGGTTAGTTGTTTTGTCATGAAACAAACATTTATCCTTAGAAAACTCACTTTCATCAACATTGTATGGAGATGCAAAAGCATCAACTCATCTAAAACATCCATATGTAAAGGCTAAACTTGAGAAACGACAAACCAAATTGCTCTTACGTTGCAATCACAGTCAATTTCTGATGAACAGACAAAAGAATGGATTTCGTAACAAAACCATTAGACCAGATTAATGATAACTTATTTAAGGCGCTGTAGCACGTTTTGCTTACTGAAATAAAGTGCTCTCACAAAAAGGCAAATAAATGTTACCAATGACTAAATAAATTTCCTGAATCAATAAAAAGAGTTTTAAAACAAATGTACATGATTTGATTGAGCCATGCGATTCCATTTCCATTGAACAACTATTTTAATGTGTTCACATTAAAATGACCGCTCGAAGGTAGTTCAAGTGATCTGACTGATGTAGCGATACCTAAACACTCAAATTAGAGTTTTAAATATGGTACGATGATGGAATGGTCAACCATCTGATGTCTGAAATCTCAAAATCGAATATGACTTAAAAATCTACCTCTCACACTGAAAAGTTCCACAAAATAGTCTTTCCATAGCTAGCAGCCACTCCTAGATTATTCCCTATGTTACCGAGTTATGATCCCTGTAAATTGGTCATTCAGAATGTTCAATATGTGAATATAAGGAGAAACCATGATTACTGAGAATATGGTAAAGTGCAATGCGTAGCATCCGAGGCTTTTTCCTGACTACTAGGGTTTACAATCTCCATATTATCAACAATTTTCAAGTCAAAAAGACACTTTGTTTGAAAATCATGTAACAGTGATCATCTGTGGTGAATCGAGTCGCTCATAAAATCATGTTACAACTGCTTACTGTCGCGCTTTATAAGTTGCTTATATGCTGATATCTGTGTGGCGCAGTAGGCTAAAGTGTAAGCTCCTGTAGCACAGGTGTTAGAGGTTACGGTTCACATTTCTTACACAACAATTATCAGTCATGACAAGGTTTAAATTGTCTGTGTAAACCCTCCTGGAGGGACTTAAAATATTAAAGGTCCCTCCAAACAGGTGATATGGTTTAGAAAGGTTGTTGCAGGCATCACATATGCCTAGAAGGTTGATAAAGAGATTATTTCAAGGTTTCCATAGTTTAACCCTATGTTCAACAGTACTTCAAAACAACATAAAGAACAAGAGCTATAGCAAAGTTTTTATTTGAAATAAACAAAGAAAATGATGAAATACATGATCAAATACATTTGATGGATAAAACAACTGAAACTTATCACAAGAACTCCTGCAATAAACAATTTCCTTGTCACAGACCTTTCTCCTTCACATCAAAATCATTTTTCTATAATTATGAAACCACAATACATCAAACATACAGAAAATCTACATTCTTTGCAGTAAATATAAAGGTATTATCATGAGTGTTGTTAACTTTCTTAAATGTATATGTAAAACTAGAGCTGCAATTTTAAATTCATAAACCTGTTATCTTTTATGTGCGCTTGTTTCAAATTTGTAATGTAATTGTATTTTGGGCCTTTGGCCTTTATACTGAATAAAATGTCTGAAACCACAATACAAAGCATTTTTAATTGAATTTCGGTAAAAAATAATGATATTTACGTGAAAATGTTAATGTAAAGGATTTGATGGTCATCAAAGCATGGTCATCATAGTTGTTTCCTAAAAACACTACCAAGGAGTATCAGTTCTTGCTGAGCCCTCTTCATATCTGTGTTGACATTATCATCAAGTTGTCTCTCTATGTGTACATGTTTTCTTATGTTTTATCAATCCAGGTTTGTAAGCATAAGAATTTCCACAAGCGCAAGTGTATTTAACTTTCTGATGTATTGCGGCAATGTGGTTCAGTCGAGCACCCGCACTGGCGAAAATAGTTCCACACATTTGACAAGGGAAGCTACTCTGGGGCTTTGATTTGAGAGTGAATGACGTGTTTGGCCCTGAATAAAACATTCCCTGGCTGTGTGTACATGGACCAAGACGGTAAGCTGCCAGGTCAGGTGTTCCAAGCAGGGGTCTCGAGTATCCTGCAAGGAACAAAAAGCCTTGTCTCAATGACTCCAGTTTGGAAAAGAGTAAAATATGAAAATGAATTAATCATGAAATTCTCCACTGTTCCCACATGCAACATAAATACTTTTGTGATATCCATTGTGTTGGAAATAACTGCTTGCCTGCCTACCGGAAAATCAGTATTACTTTTGTGGGTTTTATAAACTGGAATTGCATTTCAAATTCAGAGAAACGTTGGTTGTTTTTTGAAAACCAAAACCCCAGTAACAGTAAAAACTTCTAATACTAACTACCCATGTTGGTGTATCGATCATGGAACTGCAAGATTGTGTTGTGAGACGGGGAGATATAACCTGCCGATCTGATTAAGAACAAACATGTCACCACACTGTAACACAAACAATTTTTTGTTCTTCAAAATCATTGTCTAATCTTTTTCCTTTGTGGCATTAACCACAAAAACAAGGTATCATCCAAGACAAAGCTGAAGATGTAACTTATAGAATTAAACTTTTAAAATCTCATTTAACAACATGACATACAAGATCACTTCTACCGTGGCAGGATCAGATTATAGTGTTCCTATTAGTTTTGGCTTGTTGGATATCCCTTTAGCTCAACTGGTAGAGCATTTTACTTTCAGCCAGAGGTCCCAAGTTTGAATCCCCTGGGAGTGATCTCGGTTACTTCTATTACACTTGCAAGAATATCAAAGTCTGATATATAGATAATAATGCTTTATTATTCCGAGGAAATTTTGTTGTACACGGTTTGATATAATAGAGTAGATGTCAGTAGAATCAGATGTATCTTGCTAATTAAAGGTACACGTCTTTTGTGCCTAATCAGCCCAGTTTGTAGGCATAAACCATTTCAAAGGCACAAATGCAATTGAACGGGATGAGTTTAGAATTTTCCAACAGGCGAGTAATAAAATAGAGTACATGTCCGTAGAAACAGGTATCTTGCTACTCAAAGGTGCATGTCTTCTTGTGCCTGATCAAGCCCGGTTTATAAGCATAAACCTTCCCACAAGCACACGTATAGCTGACTTTCTGGTGTATAGCTGCTATGTGGTTCAACCGAGCTCCAGCACTAGCGAACATACTTCCACACATTTGGCAAGCGAAGTTTCCCTGGGAAATGACCTTAGATTTGGGTGTTAGCAATATATTTGTTCTTGGTGTGTGAATTCCTTGGATCTGTGAACTTGCAGGGTTGAAACCATATCCTGCCTGGCCAGTCATTCTTTGCATGAACCGACCAAATCCTGCAAGGAACAAAAAGCCTCATCTCACTATGGATCTAGGTTCAAGTAAATTTTAAACGGTTGGTAATCCATTCATTTTGTGGAACATGCAGCAAACAGACTGATTCTGTGAATTGTTTCATAAATATTTGAGTGTTTGTGTGAATTGTGAATTTCTTATTCCCTGACTGTACTCAAAATTATCTCTTTGCGCTCTTTGAGACTTACAACAAAACAAGTGTTAAGAGTAATTATTTAATAATAGACACACAGTAGAAAAGGCAAGACAACCTGACATCACTGGGTCATGATATTCACTGACAATACAAACAAAATCATCCCACATCAAAGCTTTGAAATGGTAATATTTTGAACTTTAAATGTCACAGATTTCTCAAGTAAGCTGTTCACTGATTTTGGGACAACATAAGCTACTCAAGGTTCACAGAAAAACATGGATGAAATATTTGAAATGATTTGATTTAATCTAGCATTTGTATGTTCACACATTATTATCACATTGAACCAAAGTTACATGTGACCGAGGCATACAGCATAGAGTGGCATGAACACTAAAACATTCTATATTAAAAATAATCTCACTATTTGCCTGTCAGTCATAAATTTACTCGTACTTCTTGGAGGCCTCAAAGATAAAATGGCGCCCATGATGTAGAAATATAGAATACTAAACGATGTCCCGTTTGATAACATGTTTATGAAACGAGTGGATGGTTTGGTATTTTGACGAGCGAAAGCGAGTTAAATACCGATGCCATTCACGAGTTTCATAAACTTGTTATCAAACGGGACATCGTTTAGTATTTTATTTATTACTCAATGATGTAAATAGCGCTGAATTGCAATAAAATCGTTCTTAGTGACGCTCACTTGCATATAGGTCACCCGCTATTGCAGTCGCGCAGCTAACATTGTGACGTCAACCAAAACCGACTATGACGTTACTCGCCGATTATGACGTAACGGCAGCACGCGGTGGTATCACACATGTGTGTAACCAACTCATTGTTATCTAATGAGTGATCTCACCACGGTTGAGTAATAAAGAAGCCTTAGTGATAGAATTCCTTGTGTATCGCATGTCAAGCTAAAACAAACTTAATCAATACTTCCAGCAAGCAATTAATGTGACAAAAGAAAATCTGAAATGATTTCTTCAGCAAAAGTGAGTGTACTGTTTAACGCCGCTTTGGCAGTATCACAGCGATTAACGGTGATCTTCAACAAGAAACTTGTGTCACCAACAAAACAAATAAGATTCACATTAACAATATGATGTTCTCAATGTCTATCATGGTAAACGTAAAAGATCGGACACTTTTCCTTCAGTCATTGATGATATCTGTTCACATTACAAAATGAAAATATGTGAGATCATTTTGGATATTTCAACGTCTTTCATGGTCAACCTGAAATTGGACACAGCTTTTCTAATGTTCCCAATCGTATCTATTCACAATACAGTATGTAAATATGAGATTCATTTTGGATCTTTAAACGTCTGTCATGGTCAACCTGAAATTGGACACAGCTTTTCTAATGTTCCAAATGGTATCTATTCACAATACAATTTATAAATTTTTAAGATAAATTTTGGATCTTTCAACGTATATCATGAGCGACCTGAAATTGGACACATGTTTTCTTATGCCTTATGAGCCCCTGATGGTATCTATTCACAATACAATTTGTAAAGTTTTAAGATAAATTTTGGATCTTTCAACGTATATCATGAGCGACCTGAAATTGGACACATGTTTTCTTATGCCTTATGAGCCCCTGATGGTAGCTGTACACTTTGCCACAGACACATCTAAAGGAAACCCTCTCATGGATTGAGATGTAATGGTTTCTTCTGGCCCCCTGACTAGAGAAAAGCCTGTCACATTCAGGACATGGGTAGGTTCCGTCTACTGCCTCTGGCATCTGTTTGGTCATGTTATGACCCATGAAAGCAGTCTCATTTGTCTTAGGGACATTTTGAAAGTAGCCAGCAGCAAAGGACTGAAGATCTGAAAGGAAGGAAATAATGGAACATGTTACTCTCATAATAAATATGGAATATTGTTCTCAGACCAAGGCTTTATGGGGGACGGTATGAGTTGGTTTTATTCTCTTTCATGTAGGTTTATCAGAGGTACCGACGGACAGAATGAACCCAGAAATAATGATTCCACAAGTCATATTGACAAGAAAACTGGCCTTTGGTCTCACCAGAATGGATATAGAGTTTGACAATTAAATGTACGAATTTAGCAGTATTTGTTTCTTGACCAAATATGCAGTGACGGTAAAAATGAACTAAAATGTAAATGAAAATTCAACATATGTATGAATTTTTCACAATGCCAAACACAAAGGATGATGAAGAACATGCAAAAATGAATTAAAATTAAAAATGATTCTTGAACTGCAATCTCTCTTGATCAGGTAAAAAAACGTAAACATTATAATTCCCTGGTGATACACCTTGCCGCAGACACGTGTAATTAACCTTGTCAATAGTTGCAATAATGTGACATCATCATTACTTTCCTTGAAATCTATCTATTTTGCGCAGATAGATAAACAGCACAAGTTATCTGATGTCTGATATTTCCTTGGTAATTGAACACATCTTGCCAAAGAAACATGTATTTAGGGTGCATTCCAAGTGTTGACACATTTTAAATCTGCTACATATTTTGACCAGACAGAAAGACAACACAAGCTTTCTGATGTCTGATAATTCCCTGGCGATATAAATACACCTTGCCGCAGACACACGTGTATTTAACATTGTCATGTTTGGCAGCTATGTGATGCCATCTTGCGCCATATCCAGTGAAAACTTTACAGCAGTGAGGACAAGGATACGTGCCATCACTTGCTCTGCCTGAAGACCTATCAGACGAATGCTGGGGTAACCTAGCCCGCCCTTCTTGGTTGCCAAAGAGACTTTGTACAAAGCTGTAGCCACCATAACCAATGCCACCTGAAATACCAAAACAGAATTCCAGTTGTTGATGCCATAAATACCGAAAAACAAATCCAGTTTGTTGATGCCTTAAATAACAAAAAAACAATTTCAGTTTGTTGTTGCCAATGGCTAACTAATTCTATAGTCATATGCTAAGTTATATTAATTTTAAGAAACATTTATCCTACACCCTTATATTGAGCCCAAAGAATTCACAAAATGTAGATGTTTTTAATTTACTGATGTTGATTCAAAAGTTTGTCAAATGAACATATGATACAGTAAATGATATAACATTTTCATGTGGTTCATCTTTTATTAAATGACAGAATGTTACATGCGTCATGTTTTCACTTTATCAAGTACAAACATATTTATTCACAATCAAAGGATCTCTTCCACAAAGCTAATGAGTGTTGATATTTCACTTTGGTGTAATAATTTAAATTTTTTATGAGGTTCATGTTGTTGACAAAAACCTCAACAGTGTCAATTCCTTTTTGCCTGAATGTGTGCATGTGAAAGATACATCATTCAAGGGATAAATCACCACCTGTTACACCTCACTAGGTTTCATTTTTTTTTATTGCAAACACAAATGAGCAACATGGCTGCTGTGCAGAGCAGCTTGTTTGAACAAGAATTATTTAATGAATATGTGAATAACAACTCAACAGTTTTCATTTCCCTCTTGTACGTTTGTGTGTACACACTTTGAAACATCAATGAATATGATGAAAATGTCAACAGTCTCTGTTTCTTTGTTGTAGTTGAGCAATATTAAATGTTTCCTTATGATAGACCATGCTTACAGATTTCACCTTGCATCAGTGAAGTGTATGAATTATCCCAGCACATTTTCTATTTGTTTGTATCTTGAGCCTGAGCAATAGTACACGTTTTCTTATGCCTGTTAATTCCCTGCTTATAGAGATACACCTTGCCACAGACACACGTGTATCTCACTTTGTTATGTTTAGCAGCGATGTGATGCCAACGTGCCCCATGCCCTGTGAAAACCTTATCACATTCGGGACACGGGAACATGCCATTGCTTCCCTTGCTTGGTACACTCGGCGAATAATTGCTGGAATAGTTACGATTGGAAGAGCTAAAACTGGTAGACATGGCAGAATAGTTTTCAAACAGAGGCCCGTCTCCAGCTCCTTCAGGATTTGTTTGTGAGATGTTGAACCCGGTATAGACTCGTCCATAGACTTCCATATCTGAAAGGAACAAAAGGTTCCAGTTCCAGTTTGTGTGAATTTTATTGAGGAAAATTACAATTTGAGAAACATGCATGCTTACTCTAGCGACTCTTCTTCTTGAATCATTTAAAACATCCAATAACCTGTCAGTACATCAACAACATTCAACAGAACTCAATAGATACTCCGATCTTCTGTTTCTGATTTGTGTATACAAAACTTACCTATGCAATGAATAGCTAAAATATTTGGTTTGAATATTATTTGATACAACGTTATTAATGAAATTGTAAGCAAGATAGGAAATTTTGAGATGGGATGAAGGTTTGAAAAAATATATATATATTTGTATAAATTAACTCATTGTTATTATAAAGGTGTTTTTTGTATATGAAGAAGTTGCTCGCAATATCTTGAATTCACATTGCAACCAAGTTGCTTCTTAAAAAAGGTTATTTAGCTATTTATTTATGTATTTATTTCTTAAGTGGATTTTAAATGAAGTAACTGGTGTGTCAAAAATGCAACACAAAAAAGAAAAGTCACATAACTGATATCTGCTCAGGATTTTATTAATTGGGAATAAATGAAGAACCCAGATGAACACGAATATATTAGTGGCATTGTCATTTCACCTCACATATGGTAGCTTTTTGATACATATCAGAGACTGGTAATGGTGGATATAAATTGTTGATTGTGGACACAGGTTGCCTTATGCCTATTACAAATCATATAAAGCCAATTCTCCAACATTTAGCTTATGAAAATGTATCACAATCACAGTTAATGTCTAACTGATACCAGCCAAGTGTCAAGGCAGAAAGAAACTTGTGGACATGTTCATTGCTTCTCACTGAGGTTGAGTCTTATCGTCATGATGAGTCTTATCATCATGTTCCGACGAATGAGGCACAGTTGGCAATCTTGCCAACGTTGGCAATGTTGGCATGGATGGCATAGTCAACATAGAAGGCATGTTCACTACATTTGAAGTGTTTCCAAAAGTCTGCATGGCAGTGCACATTTTCTGGTGCCTCAACAGACTCGGTCGGCGATTGTAAGACCTCCCACACACACATTTAAGGGACACACCCTCGTGAATCGCTTTCACGTGATAATACCGAGTGTTCCAGTTGCTGAACACCTTCCCACAACGGGAACACGGGTAAACACGACCCTTCACCTCCAACGGCAAATTGGAAGGAAGAGGATTGTCCCCAACACCAAGCAAAGTTCTGCCTTTCAGTATTTGCAGACTTTGAGATTGCCAAAAACTGTGAATATCTGAAAGCAACAAGAAAATCCCATTTTACAGTTCGTTCGAACAATGATTTTAAAATGCTACAGAAGGTAAAAACCGCAAGTTCATTTCAAATCATAATAAAATAAAAATACCCAATTCAAAGGAATTTGACGAGATTAATGCTGACTTTATTAGATCAAAGCTTGATTTTTGGGTCAATCTCTTACCGGATTGTGTGAACATCTCTACAGTCATCTTTGTATAGGGAACTGAAAGTATACACTTCTCTTTTCCACTAGATAGCTTTCTTTTCATCCTTGTTTGATAGTTACGGAAACAAACTGTGATGTTTTTAATGATTAGTCTTATTGTCATTTCATGATCATGTGGTTTTGTCACAATAAAAACAAGAAGCTTAGTGTTATGACAAGGATTTATGATCACAATTATAAACAATACAATAATATGATAATGACAAGCATGCAAAGTACCCATGAAATAAACAGTTCCTTCAATATTAACAAACATTCTGATTCTTTGTGGCAATAACGTGACATGTTTGAACCTATCAAATTTCTTATCCTGTGAATGACAAAATTAGACCTCAAACACATCGTAGATGAAAACAAATGTACTATGGTAATTTCTGTATTTTAACCATTGTCAATATAGAAACAGTGTTTACTTTTGACTCACAAAAAATAAATAGGAGGACTGTTGAGGTTCCACATCAGCAATGACAATGGTTTCGAATAGGTTAGGCCCTGTTCTATTCCCATCCCCTATTTACAGACTTGACACACAAAGGCAATTCCACTTATATACAGAAAACACCCATTTTATAACCAGAACAAAACAGACTGTTATATTTACATTCTGAACATGAAACTGAAGCAGCACTAATGTGCAATAATGTATTCATCTAGTCCGCAATACAGGATCACTAAACCCTTAACATCAAAATCTTCTTTCACATCCAAACTATGTTAAATGTTTTTAGTGTCATGTCATGTTGTTAAATAGTGTATTTCCTTTCTTTCAACACTGTCCAAGTCTTTCTGCAGACTGAACAACAGGTGCGAATCTCATCTCAGATTGGCCATAGTCAAACAGTATAGTTGACCTCAGAATATATTCCCAATATATAACCCAGTGGCAAGAACTGCCAGTAGGTAGATGGGCAATTGCCACCTATTTTGTCTTTAGGTAAGATTTTTAGGGAAAAAATATCAAATGTGTTGTACAGAGTATTTGCCATTTTGTCATTATAAAAGTCTTGTAGTTTCTTTTGCTGCAACCACAATCTGGGAGATGGCCAACGTTCCAGACAAAATAAAACATAGATGTCACAAGTTCTGCCTGAAGGCACACATGTAAGGTCTGTTGATACGATTAACTACAGAGAGACCATCTCAGTCCATATCTGGTACTCCAATGTCAGGTGGAAGTCTCTGTTTATATGTGGTACTAGAACCCCTTAAGAACCAGCTGAACTAACTATGAAAGTCTTGTTAGTTTCTACTCTTAACTACAGAGACCATCTCAGTCCATATGTGCTACTGGAAATCCTCAAGAACCAGCTGAACTAACTATGAAAGTCTTGTTAGTTTCTACTATTAACTACAGAGACCATCTCAGTCCATATGTGCTACTGGAAACCCTCAAGAACCAGCTGAACTATGAAAGCTCGTTAGTTTCTACTCTTAACTACAGAGACCATCTCAGTCCATATGTGCTACTGGAAACCCTCAAGAACCAGCTGAACTAACTTCAATGTCAGGTCGAGGTCTGCTGCTGCTTGAGGGCAAGAAACATCATACAGCGCTTTCTGTGCAAGAACAGACCAGGCTGGTACTTGTAGACCTTCCCACACATGCAAACAAACTTCTTATTTTCGTGTATGGACTCCACGTGATACTGGCGAGCCTTGCCTGTTGCAAAGCTTTTCTCGCAACTCGGGCACTTATAATTGCTTTTCTTGGTATCCTGCGGTCGGGCAGAGTGCGTTCTGTGGACAACCGTACCCATATCCGCATCAAAGCGCATTGAGAGAAAGCCGGGGGCCTTGCTCAAAGCCTCCCTTTTGACACCCATCCAGTTGTGTTCAAGTACAGGGCTAGTGCCAACCACTCTGGTCCCTGAAAGCAACAAAAAGGATGTTCTAAGTTCCTACATCTGGTTAAAGTGAAGGACAAGACCAGACAAGACATAACACTCGGACTCCTAGCAATGTGGCTCATGTTGGGAGGGCTGATATGTTTGTAATCATGGTGGTGATATTTCATGTAATAAATTGAATACAAGCACAAACCTAAAATAGATGTAGTGCCATATGGTCACATTCAGATTCATTAAAATGGGATTTCAATTTGAACATTGCTCAGTTTAAATTTCTGAAATCGGCACATAAATTACTTGTATACAGCTTTTTAAATAAATGCCTAATTTATCCCAGGCGTCCAGTATAAAACCTGTGGGGGTGTGGTCATTGGAGTAATCTCATTATTGGTGATAATTCAACTTAATTTCGCAACATTTTGATTGTTAATTTCACAAACAAATCGTCAATAAACAACTTAAATTTTCCAAATATCCAATGTTTAGGTACGCAACTAGGTAATTCCACAGGTGACAATTACATAATTATTGCATAAACATGTGTTTTTGGCGGTTTAACACACCTCAAAAATTCATTTATGGCAGTGATAATCATCATTAATTTCAGTTACGGGGCTCTAGGAGCAGGTCACAGATCACCCTCGTCTGTGGTTAATCACAGTCACGCCTCAAGGATTGCCTTCAAAGTGGATCGCAGTGCTGATTGTGGTATTGTTAAAATGGGTAAATTAAAATTGTCCTAATAATCTATTGCAAGTGTATATTGTTTTGATTTTATGCTCATTTGATTCCAATATATAATGTATGTAGAGGTAAAAATCTGTCATTCTTCAGAAAAATGCATTACACATGAACTTTAACACTTCCGCAGACTATTCAATGTTCACTAAACCTCTTGTAGGTTGAGATTCAAAAGATACGAGAAGACCTCAAATGATGTAGATGTAATACTACAACCATAGATATTTGAGAATGCACTCATTTTGAACAAACATTGTCATTTCACTGTTTGTACTTTACATATAACATTCATATGAATGTGATATTTTGTGTTAATTGGAACATTGTTTCTCTCAATAACCCTAACAATTGTCTGATCATTTATACAACATATTCAGTGACCACCATGTCTTCCTCAGGTCCAGGGTTTCATATTCCATTGCAAACCAAGACAGTCTGTGTGTAATGATGCCGAGTAATTCAGTACAGTGAGTGAGTGAGTTATTCTTTAACGCCGCTTCGGCAATATTGCAGCCATTAGCGGCAAAATTCAGTACAGTACCAGGTTACCATCCATGTTGCACTTAGAAGTTACACATCACAATAATAGATATACAGTGAGACCTCGTTTAACCAGACCCATTATATCCGGAAACCTGGTCATCCGCACGGTAGTATTTCAAATTTCCTCTATACATTCCTAAACAAATGGTGATTTGCTTAACCTGACGATTTTCAACTTGATCAAATTGTGCAGAATAAGAGGATCCGACTGTATATAATAAATATCACAATGATATTCCAGGCGTATTCAGTTGTTTTTGCACGTATTGAGAGATGCCGAGTGCAAATATGTGTATCCATTAAAGATAGAAAATCTCAAAGTAACTTTTGATACCAAATATATCAACATGAGTTGACAAAAGTTATAAATATTCTAGGCTTTCTGAGGATATGTTAACCTTTTCTGCAATAAGTGTTGATATATTTGATATCAGATGACATGAAGGCGAGATTCTAGTTCTCAACATAATCATTCTTCATTTGGCTTGCAGTGTGAATGTGATGTGATGTGATTGTGATGATAGGACTTCTGATGAATCAGCATTGTGAGTGAGTCATGTTCTTGGTGTAAAAGCATTATGTCATATAATGAATAATTTATATAACAATATCCATTTTAACAACTAACATAAGGAGAAACCATGATACCGAGGATATGGTAAGGTTGTGAACCCTGATAGGAAGGAAAAACCCAAGGAATCGAAGCATCAGAGGGTTTTTCCTGATTATCAGGCTCTACAACCATACCATATCCTCGGTATCATGGTTTCTCCATATTATCAATCGTTTTTAAGTTTTAAAAGACGCTTTGTTATTTTGTTATCGAAGATCCCTGGTAATTAAGAGTCGTTCTTAAAATCCTTGTTTACAGTCTGAAATTCCTGTTACGGCCATGCTATGTAAGTTGCTTTTATACCATTGTCTTCCATCTGCCTCCTTGGTGCAATAGGCTAAAGCATTAGCTCACTAGTGTGATGTAACAGCGCTTTCATGCGTGCAAGCATAACAAAAATATTTGTCCAGTTAACATTATTTTATTTACAAAGAACAACTTTGTGAAAGTACAGAGGACTATGTCTGAGCGACAGACTGACGGTCAAGACATGACATTTTCAAGACACACTGGATATAATGACATCACCTCTTTGCTGGTTCAAACATCAATGAGAAAACCATCACTATGTTGCCTTTACTTTCCAATGCTTAATAAGGACAGGAGTTTCTTATTTCTATAAGCAAAGTGAGTACAAAGATAACTTAAGATGAAGACATACTTCTTTAAGGAATACATTAAATGGCTTGCTCAGGTTCTCCAGTTGAATGATGTAGCGAAACCAAATGCATGAAAATGTACATTAGCCAGATCAGCCTTTAATACTAATCATAAACATACATGTTTCCATGTTTCATGCTAACACCATCAGGTTTCTCATCTGTTCCCATGTAACAAGTTCTTCAGGCCAGTCTCGTACCTATTAGACTAATGATAAGTTAATGTGTGTTCATGTATCCTGCCAGAAGCACTAAAACCATCAAGTCTGCAATCTGTTCCCGTGGATCATGCCAGAAGCACTAAAACCATCAAGTCTGCAATCTGTTCCCGTGGATCGTGCCAAAAGCACTAAAACCATCAAGTTTGCAATCTGTTCCCGTGGATTGTGTCAGAAGCACTAAAACCATCAAGTCTCCCATCTGTTCCCGTGGATCATGCTGAGACCAGCTTGATCAGGCATGTGCTGTGCATAGACAGGACAGAGCTTCTGGTGACCAAGTAAGCCAGTTCGGTACTTGTAGACCTTCCCACAAGGACAGTGAAACGTTTGCTTTCTGTGAACAACCTGGATATGGTTGAACCGAGAACCGTGAGATGAGAATCGTTTGTCACATTCGGGACAAGAAAAGGACAATGAGTTGAACTGGCGAAAATTTGACATTTGACCTTGACCTACAGGCTTCATCTGACCTTGACCCAATATGGGAAAGTTGGCACGATTCGGGAAGCCATCTGAAAGCAACAAGAAAGCTTTCTCTGATTATACTAGAAACTGTAAGAGAACGAAGAATTCAGGAATATTATCTGATAATGACACGATCTAATACTGGATCACATTCAGTTGATTCTCTCAGGATCGTTTATAAAACCACAATGAAGCTTTCAACCTAAAGACAGATTCTGATGCATAAGGTCGTATTTTCAGTGTATACATTGGCTGGAGAGATGAGTGCATACAAATTTAAATTTAAAGTATTTAAACTAAAACTATTTGAAAAATGAAAATACAAAGTTATGTATCTATACTCTACAAATGGCATATAACAAGAGAAATAACACATTTCTTCCTCTGTAATCCTCAACTTGTAGTTTTTTTTACTTCAATTTGGATGTAACAAGCAGATATTTTGTGTATTGATAATAAAAAATACTTTTTTAAAAATACAACTTTTCCCTCCTTTAGAATCTCCCCTCCCCCCTAGGTAATGAACACAGCATTAATGTGATGAAGTTTTCATCTTCTACCTTTTCTGCAAATGTAAGTTGACTCTTAGAACAATTTTCACTGGTTATCTAAATAGGTGTTCCTCTTCTGCAACCATTTGTCAACCCGTTTTTCCCTCATATTGTTGTCATCTGACACGATCACATCTAAACCAAATCCTACAACTGCAATTTACATTGACAATCTCTTCTGGTCAGCCTCTTTGTGTAATCATTACTAAAGGTTAAAGAATGTTCACTTTGTTTATTCACAATGAAAACTCTTCAGACTGATAACTTGTATATTTATAACTGAAACCCATAAACCTCAGTCTCTAAGCTGGCCTGTTTCTAATAACACAGTCCACTACAGAAGCCAAAGAAATGTTATCTTGTTGATATCATTAACAACCAAATTCAAATGTTTAAACATGACTGAAACCAATACATCACTCTCAAGGCTGGCTTGTTTATAGCAGCCAATTAAAGGTTATCTTGTTTGTTCTCCACAACGCAATTCAAGTCTTGGAAGTGGCCTGTTTCTCCAGCTTGTACAGAGCACACTGGCGCCTATGGCTGAATAGGCCGGTCCTGTAGGTATAGAGCTTGCCACAGACACACTGGAAGGTCATGTTCTCATGGATGGCCTCCTTGTGATAGATCAGAGAGCGGGCGTCCGCAAAGGACTTTTCACATTTGTTGCACGGATACTGCTGGCTTTTGCTTTTTGATCTGACTGAACTGGCACATGATGTCTGCCGACCGATCAACATATTTGTGTGAAGGCTGTTTGAAACAGCAGTGTAGGGCATGGGTGTTATATACTGAAGACTTGTTGATCCATACCAATCAGCGACTGTTTGGGGCAAATTCTCATTTTGGGCACGAATACCTGAAAGGAACAAAATAAGTCTGAATTGACCAGTTTAG
The DNA here is from genome assembly GCA_936450465.1 of Gibbula magus. Taxonomy (NCBI): domain Eukaryota; kingdom Metazoa; phylum Mollusca; class Gastropoda; order Trochida; family Trochidae; genus Gibbula; species Gibbula magus. The sequence continues at coordinate 12,280,472 of OW388306.1, forward strand.
AATTTCTTTTAGATAAGAAAAATATTTTATACCCAATATCAATATCTAAAAGCATAACAAAATACATACATACCAACTAATGAGCATTTAATGATTGAATTATTGCTCACAATTAACTATGAACGGAAGCCATCTGAGTGAGTGAGTGAGTTATTGCTTAACGCCGCTTCGGCAGTATTGCAGCCATTAGCGGCGATGAAACCATCTGAATTTGTACAAAATCTCGCCAAAGACCCACACCAATCAATTGGTTATGAGTGTTTAATGATGGAAATACTGTAAACAAACCAGCAAATTCTTGATGTACTCAGAGAAGCCTGCATAATTGTAATAGCAAGAAGACAAAGACATTAACGCAGCAGCAAGAAAGCAATGATACAAGGTGAAAGCATTTGAAAGAATATTGTTTCTTTAGAAATCTAAGCTTTCAAAGGCGAGAATGTTATGGGAAGCTGGTACCAACGAAACAAGGAGAAAGTACACAAAAGCCTATGGTTTGCCCATCTCCAAAGCCAATTGTTTGGCCACCATACAAGTCTTTCGATGGTATATGAGACTTGTTCTGTACTTGTAGACTTTGCCACACACACAGTTAGATCTCCTATTCTCATGGACAGATTCTCTGTGATAATTCAGAGCCCGGGCATGAGCAAAAACCTTTTCACATTGGCTACATGCCCATTGTTTTTTCTTGGACTCGGAACCTTTAGACAAACCCGAGTGAGGTTTGACATTTGAACTCAAGGAATGTTGCAGTTGAGTAGATTCAGATCCCAGATCAAATGGAACAGGTTTTGCATATCCGACCGAATACAATGCTTGAAATTCACCGAGCGTCCTTTGGATCATACTGGGGGGATCTGCGAATGAGAAAATTTTCAGCTATAGAGCTCTACCTTGTAGGAGAATAGAACATGAATGGCTAACACTTCTTTCAAACAAATGCAATGTAGTGTTAACGTAAGCAAACCTTAACTTAGCTACTACACAATTAACCGAGACGTGAGCTTTACTTGCATTGCATGCCGTGTAAGCCACTGACCATGTGACGGCAGACATGTCATAGTTGTTTCGATGTGCGTGTGATGAATAAAGAGTCGTATCACTACAAACAATACAATTGAACCCAAAAGTTTAATGAGCACAGCCGCTTAATCAAAGACCTTTACAAAACTATTTTGAAGAACTGCAACATTAAAAGCATAAGAATAGATGTCCATCCACTATTAAGGAGACACTGAAAACACATGTTGTATGAAAATGAGATGCAAAACAGTCAAAACTGCTCAAATGAACAATTTAACCTTTTCTATAACAAAACATTCATCATGATATAAGCCAGTCAAAGTGTATGTACAAGTCTTCCATCATTGTCAAACAAGATTATTGAAAGAGAAGGAAGAACTAAATCCACCTCTCTAGTAAATTATATATAGTAAATTCTGTAAAGTAAAACATATACAGAATTTGTTTATAGTAATTTAAAGTGTGTATATTTATTCTCTAGAATAAATGACCTTCTCTAAATTCTCTACAGTAAATTTCGAAATGTTTCCAACTGTTTTGTTACACCATTATCAGTTTCTCATACTACAAGACTATAACTTCACCAATCAAGTTCCAATTTCCAGGGATCACTTTAGGCAGGGATTTAGAGATATTTACCCATTGATGTACCAAGATATCCCATAATAAATACTGACAAGGGGAGAAATTCCATCGCAAAAATGTAAAATTCTTAAAAATCATTATTATTATTATTTAGTAATATCCTATTACCTTATCTGAAAATCCTATTGTGTAAGGCAAAGGGGAGTTTATTCTCCTTTTGACACTCTGCTCCAGGGTGATCCCTGATTTTCCTGTGATATATGGTCTTCAATGAACCATGATTCCAGGGACTTGGACAACTGGGAATTGATACTGGATTATTCAACAAGGAAACTGAATGTTTGTAGTTTTGTCAAAAACATGATGAATGGTTTCCAATGATAAATTATCGACTGGTTACACAATGAATTGTAGAATTTCTGGAATATATTAATTACCATGTTTTAAAAGAATTAGACAAAAAAAAATCCTTTGTACTCGAACAGACCTTTTGATTACCATTTGTGCATCGTCATGTTATTCACCCAATGCAGGACAAGTAACAATGGTAAAATTGTTCTTATGGTAGAAAATTAGAATATTTTATGCAAAACAATGTTCCGGTAGACATTCTATTGTTCTGCTCTCTCACAGACATCTTGATGGCATCTGTTGTTTACATTTTCCCAGACAAGTATAATGGTTAAATTGTTCTTTGTTCTTTGACATCGGTTATTCACAGAATAATCGTTAAAATGTACTTTGTTTAGAAAATGAGAATATGACGTATAACGAAAAGACTTCTATTGTTTTGCCTTCTCACAAGTCTTCCTATGATATATGAGGCTAGTCCTATACTTGTAGATCTTGCCACAGGCGCACTGAAACACTTTCTTCTCGTGGACAGCCTCCCGATGGTATGTCAAGGCACCTGAATCGGAAAATACTTTCTCACATTGACGACACGGCCACATCTTTTTCTTTGTTTGCATGTACGATGCAACTTGTGAACGTGATCCCATTTGACTCAAACTCGACCCTGTTGTATTTAAACCAAATCCAGATGGTTTCAAACTGGATCCAGATTGGAGAGATAAACCCACGCCAACAGGAAACATGTTTGGAAATGATGATCCAAAGGAGCCCTGCATATATTGCGCTCTGTCCGAGGCAAATACTTGAGAATCTCTTTGGCTCCTGAAGGAGATTTCTGAAATTAAGAAATGTCCAGTTTGAAGCTAACTTTTCTGTTGGTCAGACATGGTAAATATGTTATGTTCTTGTAAAAGACAACCCAGTAGAGAAACATATTTAAAATATTCATTTTTTATTAAGATTGACACAGAGAAATCAAGAGAGTGCAAAACGTGTCTATTTAAAAAAAAAAACATTTGAGTTCTTCAAAGTTCTAAGGGCTACAATTGTTTTGACAAAATGGACTATGGCTTTGACTACAAACTTGGAAACAAAGCTATAATTTCTATTCAAAGATTTTCAATTATGATTGTCCCATAAATGAATGCTCTTGACTCTAAATTTATAACCAACCTCTTGGTCACAAAAAACTTCATTTTATATTCTGAAAGAAGTGGACTATAAGAGAAATGTATTTGTAACATTAAGACTGGACATTTATTGATCCTAGAATTATCAACAATGTGGAGAACCAGATTTTTTTTTATCCATTGATTAAACAGATGAAATTATAAAATCAAAAGCGAGACAGATAATTATTCGGACATTAAGGATTTGTAGAAATCAAATGACACATTTCTCCTGAATTCATTGAGCTTCAGGTCAAAGTCATCAACATTAGCAGTGTCTGTTCTGATTTGCTTTCTAACAAAGTCTTGTATATGCTACTGTCAGGTTCTTTCACTGGTCCTGCATCTTGTTCTTGTGGACTTTCTCACAAGTGTGAAATATTGTTCTTAGCCACAAATCTGCTAGTTTCTCACAAGTGTGAAATATTGTTCTTAGCCACAAATCTGCTAGGTTCTCACAAGTGTGAAATATTGTTCTTAGCCACAATTCTGCTAGGTTCTCACAAGTGTGAAATATTGTTCTTAGCCACAAATCTGCTAGGTTCTCACAAGTGTGAAATATTGTTCTTAGCCACAAATCTGCTAGGTTCTCACAAGTGTGAAATATTGTTCTTAGCCACAAATTTGCTAGGTTCTCACAAGTGTGAAATATTGTTCTTAGCCACAAATCTGCTAGTTTCTCACAAGTGTGAAATATTGTTCTTAGCTACAAATCTGTTAGTTTCTCATAAGGCTGAAATATTGTTCTTAGCCACAAATCTGTTAGTTTCTCAAAAGTCTGAAATTTGGTTTGTTTCAGCTCAGCCAAAAGTCTGAAATATTGTTAGGCTTTGGCTTTTTCACAAGACTTTCGATGGTAGATAAGACTAGTGTGATATTTGTAGATCTTCCCACACACACAAGGAAATACCTTGTTTTCATGAATCGACTCTTTATGGTAATTTAAAGCACTGGAATTGGCAAAAACTTTTTCACACTGAGGACACGGCCACTTTTTCTTTGGTGGATTGACTGAGCCAGCGTGGCCTATAGATTCCATTGGAGATAAACCCGAACCAAATGGAGTTAACCCAGATCCAATCGAAGATAAAGCGCTACTGAATGGAGTTAAACTCGACCCAAATGAAGTTAAACTCGATCCAAGGGAAGATGAACCCATGCCAGCAGGAAACAAATTTGGGAATGAAGATCTGTCCGAAATAGCTGGAAAATCTCTTTGGCTTCTCAAGGCTTTGTCTGAAAATGAGAAATGTCCAGCTTGTAGGGTCATTATTTTGTTGTTTACATAACGTTTAACATGACAGGCCTAAATAAATCTAATCTCTGAACTGCGAATATGAACATATCTTCTGCACTAAAGTGCGGAATAATTTCTGACACTTTTGTAACACCTGAAAGAATATTGCATGACAAAATGACAAACCTATTCAAATTATCGTAGACTGTATGCATGATTCTAAATATCAAATCCTAAGAAGGCTAAAAAAAATAATTGTGAAATGCAGGTGCTTTCCCTTACTAAAGATGTACGCAGACTTGCCTCTTATCCTGACAATCAGAATCTGGTCTTCCATTCAGAAGGTAGGTGATGGACTCATAATGAGTCAGTTTCATAAATGCAATTCAAAATTTCACATTAGTTTTGTCAATTTCATACGACACACTTCCGCGGGTAATAATCTCTATATCAATATGGCAAGATCGATCAAGACAAATCTTTACTATGAAGAGATGAGTCTTCCTCCGGGTAACAGGATGGTTTATCCTTTCATTCACATTTTTGTGTGTTTGAAACTCTTTCCCATTTTCTATTCACAGGTTATTGATAAATTTGCACTGATAGTGTGTGTGTGTGTGTGTATTAGCATCATGATTTGTCTCTAATGAAGCTATCAACCAGGACCACCAATCTAAGTTTTTCTAATTGTGAATGGACAACTTTTCCTGTGGGTGTTCAAGCTAGCCCGTTAACTATAGGGTGTTCACATCCTTTCATTCATATGTTTGAAACTTTCCATTTTCTATTGCCAGATTCTTGATCAATTTACACAGATGGCGAGTGTATGTGATTTGTCACTAATGAGTGAATAGAAGCTATCAAGGTCAACCAGGACCACCAACCTAAACTTTTTGGATTGTGAATGGACAAGTTTTCCTGTGGGTGTTCAAGCTAGCCCGGTAACGATAGCTTTTGCCACAGACACAAGAGAAGAGCTTGTTCTCGTGGACAGCCATTCTGTGGTGGGTTCGGGCACCAGCGTGAGTGAATACTCTATCACAGAAGGAACATGGCCAGAGTTTCTTCTTTGCTGGTTCGATCAATGAATGAGGTTTTTGCAAAGGGTCCAATAACTTAGCGAAAGTCTTCCCAATGAAGCTTGCGTCAAACCTTTGATTTTCTACCATCAAACCTGCTGGATTTGGCAGCCATGCTGATCTGCCTGAAAACAAAGAGCACTGGCTTCAGTTGATGGAATTATGAAAAGAAAAAAAAAGATTTAAAAATGGCTTGAAAAAAAATCTCTTCACTTTTGTGGAAATTCTCATCTAAATGTAACTCGCTTATTTCATTGGCACCAAAACCAATTCGATTGGATTCAGTTTTATGGTTTCCTGCACTTTTGTTTTCGTGACCAATTGTGTTGAAATATTTTCCTTTGTGTATGTTTCATGGACCTATCTGCATGAGTGAATTGAGAGTAAACAAGGGGCAAAGCACTCTCTTCAAACCATCTCGGATATTATTCACCAACTCATAGTGAAGTCCTCTTACGCTAAGTTTGAAGCTTCTTCAGTTGACAATGTGTGATTCTGAATTGACAAACATTCAACAAACGATGACCAATTATTTTAGCAATGAATTGTTGTGTAATGAGGAAAATCTCCAGTCACTGACCTCTCACCCTGTATCTTAGGCAATGTGATATTTTAAACAATTCTGTGAGAAAATTAGATAAAAATAAATTTTTGGGGTAAATTTTTCTCGTTTTATTTATTTTTTAACAATGCCTCTCTTACATTGGTTATGATCAATTGTTGAGTGATGAGAAACAAATATTTTAATAATCAATAGCTGTGTAACGAGGAACATCTCCAGTACACTGACCTGTCGCCCTGTATCTCTCGCAATGTGATTTTTGCTTTGATTCTACGAGCAATTATTTGTATTTCTTTCAAGGAGATAAATTTGTGTCGATATTCCTGGGTTTTTTTTATTGACATACTGAATGGCTCTTTTACATTGGTAAAATCAATTGCTGTGTTATGAGGAGCTTCTCCCTGACTTCATTGATCTCTCAGTGACTCTCACCCAATGTAATCTTTCCTTGGATTCAGTTCAGTAGGTCTGATACACTAAGTCATAATATTTTTTATTACAATCAAGCTTGACGGTAAATGAAAAAAACAATGTATTGTTACATTATACTTTATTTCTTACCAAAACATGTCATCTTGACATATAATAGGACAATATATCACCCCAAAATTAAATAGTCATTCACTGTTGATTCACAATTCATGAATTTAGACAAAATCAAAGACTGGAGGACAAACAAACAAAGTGCTAAATAAAGTTGAAATGATACAATAATGTTTGTTCAACAAGATATATCCTAGGTGGCCTTTGATAATGTTTTTTTATAAATAATTTTATTTCAATGGGTCTGGAATCAACATTAATCAACAATAAGTATAACATTATTGAATCAACAAGATAATAATATTGATATTTCCGCCCATTAATCATTCCTTATTGTAAAATGATTGTGTATGATTTATTCTGATTGGTTGATTTCAAAATACTTTGATCGACAATGAATAACTGCAAAATGTCTAGGGCGACTAGTCGCATACTAACACTATTTACTAGATTAGGCCTGATTCAAGATCTAATAAAACATTCCTTGTAGGACACTGTTCTTTGTGCGTAAAAACAACAATCTTTGTCCAATACTCAAATTTGGGATTGGATGTACCTGAGAAGAAAACTGGTAAGCGAGCATCTGCACAAAAAAAGCACCCATCTGAGAAACCTCACGAGAATCACGTCTGTTTCATGCTATTATGTACTGCACACTTTCTCCTGTGGATAACTAGACCCGTCATATACTTGTACGACTTCCCACATATGCACACATTCTCAGTCTTTTCGTGAATTGCCTTTTTGTGATAGTACACCCCTGAACTATCACTGAAACTCTTATCACATAGCGGACACTTATAGTGTTTCGGTTTCTGATCGTTCCGTCTTGTATATAACCCTTCAAGGTGTGCCAAACCACCTTGATAAGGGAGATAACCTGTACTAGAAGTTCTTCTGAACCCTTGGCTCGACCTGCCCATAGCTCGATAATCTGAAAGTAACAAAAAGCCAAATTGGAACTTCAACTTGTTTTGATCTTCTCGTCAAGGGTTGGTTGGAAATGAGGACTACCAAAACGTAGAAACGATTATCAAAATAGAACATACACACGTTTCACGACAACAAGGACATTTTTTTAGGGTTTTATATCTTGCAGAAATAGGTATTTTATGGAGAAAAAATCAAATGAAATAATTTAACTTGGGCTCCAGACATGCAGACAACATACACATTTCTAAAAGAAAATAACCCTGATATCTTCATCGGAAATTCAGTAAAGCCTTTAGATGGAAAAGGATGTTCCATGGTGTACATCCTCCTCTCCGTTGCATCAATACGTCCTTATGATACAAAGTCTAACAAAGCTCATCAGTTCTAGAAAAGTTCTTACACAGACAGCTTGAATGATCTTGAGAAAATGCAGTGTTACATAAAGAGAAATTGAAGTGACATTATCTATCACCTTATGTCAAGAAGAGCAACAATATCAACACTGAACAGAACCATTTTAATTGATGATCTGGACTCGGAGATAAAGACTCCAAGATGCCTTGTGAAATGCCAAGTGTCACAACAGTTACCTCGTGAAAATATAGACTTTCAATTCAAATCAAGTCGCTTCAAATTTCGTAATTGCTTGTCGAGTCAAATACACAGGACATATCTTCTTGTGTGCTACAAGACCAGTTCTGTAGGTGTAGGTTTTACCACAGAGACACTGAAAGACCAAGTTCTCATGAAGAGCTTTCTTATGGTTGTAGAGACCGCCCCTGTCTCGGAACACTTTACTGCACTGATCACAGGCATACGTTCTCGGCTTCTGCTCAAGAAAAACGGGTCTCGTGCAAGGAATAATGGGTACAGCGTGCCGCATCAACTCTGGGCGAGAACTTGCAAAGCCGAAACTGATCTGAACACCTGAAATAAGAAAAACCTAGTTTGAACTTGAACTGATAGATTTAAAGGCAAGCATGTTAGTCCCTGGTAAGAATCCCTGGGAAAAGTTGCAACATTGTTGTTTCCCGTGTCTTTTTAAAAGTTTCTTGAGCATACTTCAACCAACACACAATAGTCAGATATTAATATATATTTAATGTTAACGTTATGGTTAACAGGCTGAAACACACGTGTATCATTAAGGATAATCTTCAAAGAAAGTATTTTCCTCCCATAAAGTATACCGTCATTGATAAAGAGATTGATCAAGCCCATGCTTAGATTAAAACATAAAGATTCAAATGAAAATAAAAACACAAACTGTTTATTCAAAACCAACGTAAACAATGTCAGAAGAAAATAAAGTCTACACTTGTATCAGAAATAAAACTAGTCCTCCTATCACTTCTGTAAAATAGACACATATCATATCCAAAAGAATTATAACGCAAAACGTAACTGTTTGCAGCTAATTAACAAAATGTCAAAAAATTTCGTGATAAGTCCAAACTAAACAAGAGGATAAGCATTTTCCACTTGGTTTCCCCGATCATCAAGATTAGTAACTGTCACTTCCATAAGATATTTTGAAAATATCCACAACTGAATTAAATTAAAGTTTCTCAAACTTCACAGGTTTTACTGACTGTGGGCACCATTATTAAACACTACACAAGATTTCTGATGGTAAACGAGGGCTGGCCTGTACTTGTATGAAGTTCCACAAACACAAAGAAATGTCATCTTGTCATGAATGGCCCGTTTGTGGTAGAAGAGCCCTGACCTATCTGCAAAGGATTTGTCGCACTGAGGACAGGGGAAGAGTTTTGGTTTAGAGCTATGGGCTCTCTGGTTACTGTACATGTAGGGCCCTGTGGAGACTCGAGGGTTTGAGTATTGTGTGTATGGTGCTTGCTTTCTGTGTCCTGGAGGAGTGTACAGCCAAGATTCGCTCAAACCAGAATAATCTGAAATGAACAAAATCCCTTGTTGAAGAGTCATTTTATCTACAGAGCAAGCCATAAGCCTTTTCCTTTGTACACGACGAAATCCTTTTTAAATTGCAAAACAAAATTGTGCATCAAGTTTAGTAAACCAGTAAACAAGCGCCTGTTGTAAATTGAAGGTGTTTTGTCATTTTTGTTGATTTCCGAAATTGCTCGTATGCATTGTTTTCATTCTAAGCAAAAGAAAACTCAGCAATGTATCAGCACCGCATGCTCGTGAGTGAGTGTGAGTGAATTAATGTTCAACACCACTTCGGCAGCATTGCATCCAACTCTCTGGAGGTGCTAGATAACTTTGCAAATATTAGTTAATCTAACCATGATTGGTGATTTGAAATGTTTGTGTGCGTCAAGTGACTTCATTGAAACTTGTCTTGAAGCTCATTGATGATAATGTTGAAGCTCTTATTTGAGACGGCTATACAGTAGCATTCAATGTACCAAGAAATGACTCTTTTGATATTATTATTTCGAAGAAGTTTCACATGTTATTCGTGTCAGTTTGTTGAAATGTCTCACAAAATCTTCGGTGCTGTAAAAGATTCGTTCGGTATTTGTAATTTTTTCCACAAAGGCACAAATGATCAGTTTTTTCGTGAATTGCCTTTTTGTGATAGTACAGCCCTGAACTATTCCTGAAACTCTTGTCACACAATGGACACTTATACAGTTTCAGTTTCTCTTCTGGCATTTGTCTATAAAATGTGCCCTTTGGAAAAGGGAGATAACTTGTGTAAGAACTTCCTGTGTAGCCATAACTTGGTTCGCCCATAGCCTGATAATCTGAAAACAACAAAAAGCCAATTTCGAATTTTGACTTGTTTTCAAAATATCGTCAATTAAGTTTCAACATTAAGTAATCGGCGAGTAATTCATGAAATATTTCTAAGCTAATAACTTTTTTTCAATAAAAAAATAAATCTTGAGATTACAAGACATTTGTTGTTCTCAGATTTTCAGCAGGCACTTGATAAATTATTTTAAGCTGCTTTCAATAACTTCAATTCAGAGTTCTACAGAACTGTTTAAATCAGTTGAATTTCTGACAATATAACGGTCCCCAAGTTTACATCAGTTCAATTACACAGCACAAATGCTCACCAAATGTAACATGTAAATATGATGTGGGCTCTGAAACTCGGAAGCGAAAAAAGAAAGGTGCAAGGCAACTCCCCACAAAATAACACCTTTGCGAGAACAACAGTAAGGATGAGAAATCGTTAATGTCAAAAGTTTACAATCGATGTATGCCAGACAACGACAGATCAACAACAGTTGTCCAATAAGCCTGCCATTATAAGCTACATGATAGTCTGATTCAGTTCAAATGTCCTTATTTTGTCGAAACAGTGGACATTTTCTCTGATGTTGAACAAGATTTGTACGGTATTTGTATGTTTTCCCACAGCAGCAGTAGAAAGTAATTTTCTCATGGATTGCCTTCCTGTGGTACAAGAGTCCACACCGTTTGCCGAACACTTTATCACACTGTGGACAGGGATAGATCTTTCGGTTCGGATCTGGACTCAACTTTTGTTCATAATTATTTGAAATTTGCATTGATTGTGTCGACACCCTTTGCTGCGATTCAGTAAATTGTAGATCAGGACCAACAAAGTGGCAATCTGAAAGGAACCAAAAAGTCAAATTGATTTCTTTTTCTCAGACTTCCAATTTCTATGTGTTCTCAAATTTCAATAAAAATCAATTAAAACAGAACTAAAGGCATTTTTAATTCTAATTTTTATTTCTGTATGTTATTTATATTAACCTTATGAAATAAATTTAAAAAAATATACGACCTTGTGCAAACATGAAAGGAAATGAAAGCCTATATTATGACCATGTCAAAGAATAAAGAAACATTTCAGAAAATCAGAAAGCATAAAAAACCAGAGGAAGCGTCTATCTTGACAAAATGTTTCAAACATACATCAACAGTTAGTAACGTCCGATTTGGACTCTTCAGTAAGATTCTTCTGACTCTGAAAGGGATAACAGCGTTTTTGGTGTTGCACCAAATTTGACTGATACTTGTAAGACTTTGAGCAGACACAGAAATAGGACACTTGTTCATGGATGGCTTTTATGTGGTACTGAAGACTGCATTTTTTCATAAAGACTTTCTCACACCATGGACACTGAAAAATAGCTCTTTCAGACCCTCCTTTAGGGTAACTATGGTAAAACGAATCTTGGGAAGTTAGCATAGAATGTGACGTTCCGCCTGTTCTGTCCAAAAACATCGCACCAGAGCGGTAACCTGAAATGGACAAAGAGTCCTATACTTTTGTGATTTTTTCAGTTTTAAAAACGTCAAAACTTAATGATTATTACTCGGTTGTAAGAATTGTCTTTAGATTTCTCAGTTAATACCTCTAAACTTTATTTGTGTGTTACCTTGTTCATACAAAAACCTCTTTAGGGTATAGACATCAATTAAATATTTTGACTATCTCGCACAAGCTATTTTTATGTTTTACACAAAACAAATCTCAGATCTTTTTTAAACTTAAGGACAATACATGCCTTTCAGGTCAACATACCGGAAATAACACAAATGAAATGTCATAGTACATACGCAACTGACATAACAAAACTTCATTTCAACTAAAGAGTAAGAACGACTTGCCATGAACACTAAAATTGAATAGAACTGAAAGCAGAAACACGAGCGACTTTTGAACTGTGCAGACTGCCGGCCAAGTGTCTGTCCATATTGTATCGTCGATCTGAGTAATAGTCGCACACACGACACCAGAATTTTGAACGTCCATCAGGCAGCACTTTTATTTCATATTTTCCCTCACTATCCATCCACAGTGACTGATAAGGTATGTCCGCAGTAAAGTCATTTTGCGAGGATGGAAAAGGTTGTCCAGAGTGTTGTAAACTCCATGGTGGGCGACGCACTACGCCATCTGGGCCTACATTTTGAGTGCGCATGGAAGAGGGGTTGGTATCAGAACCCATATGTTTTTCATCCGTGTGCAGATTCAAAACATGTCCAGTTATAATGTCCATGTGGCGAGATGAAAATTTACAGAAGTTACACTTGAAGCGAGTTTGGCCATCAATTTGAGATACTGAAAATTTAACACCAACAGGGAACTGATTTTGTGAAGGTTGGAGAAGTTTAGCTTCTTCAGAATGATTAACTGTGGACAAGAGCGAGGGCGATCCGCTAGCACCAGGCAAGGATTTTCTTCCAGGTTTTTGAGAGCCACCATCTGAAAGATCATGAAAAAAGTATCTTCAGATAATCCTTCATACTACTTTCACATTCATTTTCAGATCAATACACTCTCTGCTTTCCATTCTATTCATTCAAACAATATGCTTTGAGAATTTTAATTTCAACCTGGCAATTCCAGTAATACACATATAAAAAAAACAAGAGATAAACCCATCAATGTGAATGATTATCACAACAAAAGAAAATATAGGCATAGTCAACGTTATTTACAAAAATTTATATAAACTCAATTATCATACTTCAAAGGTCAGGAAACAAATAACAAGCCTTCTTGGCAGCAAAAAACACTTGATCAATTCAAAAGTTGATATAAAAAAAATAATCTTCAAAACATGTCTCATCAAGTCACTCTGTAGAATGTCTTGGACTTTCTACCAGCCTGATAGAATTACTCTTTTGCATCAAACTCTTTTTCAGAATCCAACTTTGCCTTTGCCTTTGATTTACTATTCTTATTTTCTTCATATCTTTGGCTTCCTTTCAAAGCTGCTTTACAACTGACTTCGCTTGAACCTGTGGTGCAAACTAGCTTTGTGAAAAAAAATGGTTTCTTCAGACATTTGACTTGATGCTTGTGGAGATTATCTTTCAACGTGAAGGATCTCTTGCAGGAAGTACATTTGTACATTCTGGAGACATGGGTCAGAACATGCAGAGAAAGTCCCTTTCTAGTTTCAAAATGCTTAGAGCAGAGTCCACATGTCAAACCACAAACATTCTTCTTTTTCAAACTTTTTGATATTAAACGTGTTGTGTCTCGATCGCTAGTTTTCAAATCATCCTTATGTTTATACTTCATGTGTTGCAGTAGGTAAACGTTGCCCGTGAACTTTTTGTCACACAGACTGCATTCTACACATTCATGGGACAGCTTATGAGCCCTGAGGACTTTCTTGCCTTTGCAGCTAAAGGAACATTTGGGACAGAACAATTTCTTTGAACCTTTTGTCAAATCAGGAACGTCAGTGCTTGGTTGAGGAACAACAAATCTGCAACTTCTGGATGAATCAACAGAGCCTGCTTTAAGAGTTTTATGTTCAGCTGGTTTAGAAGACTTTTCTATGTTTTCAAACATTCCTCTAACATCTTTACCAGAGCTTTGCCCTATTTCTTTGATTGCCATATTACAAAGATGAAGGCTGCTAGTAACATGTCTGTCCATGTTGTAGTTCTTCAAGGTGAAGTAGTTGCACCAGTTACACCAGAAGCCGCACTGTTCATTGTACACTATCTCCTGAACACAACTTGTGTTTTCAGACTTATTTTCAGGTTTATCTCTCAAGTTTAAATCAGAACCTGAGGTTTCTGAAGGCCCTATGTTTCTTTTAACATTCACCTTTTGGCGAGAAGCACGACATGAAATTAAATGTTGTGGACTATGAATGTTCTTTGGTTCTAGTACAATGCTATTTTGTCCACAATTCGTACTTGAATCTGAAGCATATCTTCCTTGGGAGACTTCATTTGAGCTGACCTTGATTATGACAACCTCATTAGAACTTTGCACACCACTACCGTGATAAATATTCTGCACCTCGCCTTTGTCTTCCCTGTTTGTCATACAGTATGTGCTTACTAATGGACATTCAGCTGAGTCTGCCCAACCAACTTTCTCTTTATCTCTTAGCCTCGTCTTTGCTGTTTCTACACCTTCTAAAGATTCTACTGGACTGATCTCACCATCTGAAAGCACCAGAGAAGACTTCACTAACAATACAATTACTTATGTGGAATCATCAACTCGTGCAGGGAACACAACTCTGGTTAGTTTGAACAGAACAACAAACTCAACATGAACTGAGGAACTCTGTGAAACAGACAATCATTTACAAACCGATAAGGTTCAAATTTTACAGTTACCAACTTTCCATGGCTCTACATAGATTTGAATTTCATTGTAATAAAACACAAAGAACCTTCTTAAAATGTCAGTTTAATGGCACTAAAAAAAACAAGAACTCGCAGAGTAACAGTCAGAATACTCATACAATTCTCCAGGGGAATGTTGAAACTTAAGAATAATTTTAATCATATATTTGAAGTGAAACACTTAAAAGTCACATTAATTTCTCATGATTTCGGGGCAAAGAAGTTGTTACATTATTTTCAGCTGGTAAATGTCCAGTCGCTCGTCGATGACGAGCAAGACCAGTCCTATAAGCATAAGTCTGACCACAACTACAAGAGAATATGACACCTCTATGCTGAGAATTTACATGTTCTTCTTTCAACTGACGAGAAGCAAAAAACTTTCCACACTGGTCACACTGGGCAGTTTTCTTCTTTTCTGAGTTCACCGCTTTCTGATAGCCAGGACACGACGGCGTGTGATCATACAAGCTCTTGAGAAAGTGGAACTGCTTGCTGCAGCCTGGACACACTGATGGTCCATCATTCACGTGAAGGTTGGTGATGTGTTCCTTTAGAAGTAGCTTGGAATTGAAGACAAGTCCACAATCTTCAAACAAGCACCTTGCTTGGATCACATCCAAATGTGTCGCGGCGTGACTGATCATGTCCTGGTGAGATTTGAACCCCAGACCACAAACGTTGCAAGTGAAAAGGCTGGAGGGTATTTTGCTTGGGTTGTGTCCATTGGGAGCCTCCTGTTTGATGGCTAGGCTTGCTCTGGCTCTGAGATACTCTGTGCAGATGGAAAGGTCACTGTGAGTATTTACTGCATACTTTGGAGAAATATCTTCAATTGGTGGAAAATGCATTGAAATTAGAATCTTTGTGAAAGAAATGTCATGATGACACAAACCGCAAAACACATTTTTCTATTTAAACCTATTTGAGACTTTCAAAAACAGTAACTAGTATCATTCATTCAGGTTGGCTCGACCCGAGACTGATGTGACTCAAAATGAAATTTACAATATTTATCTAAAATAATTACAGAAAGCAAACATACTTCTGCATTTGAGTAAAACTCCTCACAGAAACATAATATTTTTCTTACATGTCCACTCATGGAATACTTAAACTAAAATGAACGTATTGTTTTGCCAACTCAAATGAGGGAAATACAAGTTTCTAATGTTGAGAAGCTAGTTCAGAGAGGCAGGGAGTGAAGATAAAACTTATGAGCAGATTGTCATCAAGATGCAATACCAAATAAATTGTGCAGCAAAACTGAACATCTCGACACATTTCTCACTTTGAGAAACATATTGGACAACTTAAATCATTACTGTCAAATGGAGGGAAGGTGTAAGCAATGGCACTGGTGGCGTATGTTCGTCCTACAGACTGGGCGAACCTGTACCTATACAGCAACTGTCTATGGGCAATGCAAATCTTGTGAGGGTGAACATTGTCCTTATCAGTGCCTACATTTATACTGAACACATCCAACAATTCTTCCTCATATTTGTATTTCAAGGATCCATTTTTAGCCGATCTCCCACAAATACGACAAGCCCTTTTCAAGAGGGACAGATGTGTCTTCATGGCATGGACAGCATCTGAAGAGAACATTGGGATACCACTATCAGTCTTAATGTTTCATTTTTTAAATCAAGCCAAAATTTCACCCCCAAAAATGGTGACAAACTCAAACTATAAGAAAAGGAACAGACAAACCCAAATTCCACAATGGCAAATAAAACAAGATCCAACAGAACTGACAACCTGCTTACATGACCTATATTTAACTTTTTATCTGAACTCCCATCACATTATCGGCAGAACTATCATCTCTTCTGACAGGGTAGAACTGGAAAAATGACAACTTTTTTGTTACTTATTCTGTCGAATAGTCAAGGCAAGATGATTGCCCATTGTATTTTAGGCCACAATACAGTCAAATAGTCTCTTCAAAAACATCAGTATTTCAATAAGGTTTTCCTCAAATATTTCAAGTTTCAAATTATCTGTAAAGCTATGTATCACCAATATCAAAAGACACGATATTTCAAAGTGAAATTGTCGTAATTCAAGAAACCTCTTTCTCAGTCCAAAGACAGAAAATCCATCAAAACGTCAGCGATCAGCATCATACACTGGATTGCACAAGGTGCAAAAATATGCATTGTACAGAGCATGAATCTTCGCAATTTTCAAGCCATAGATGTTTGATGTCAATATATAAGTCATATTTCACACAGTATACCAGTAATAATTACAGCTTATCAAAGCATAAAGTGTTAATGTCATATTATTGAAAAGCATTGTTTTCAAAAGTAATACAAAGTATTCATAATTGAAAATTCCCTATGTGTTCCAGGTCTGGGGAAATACGCAAAATAAGACTTTTCTAACATCTACAATAGGAACGGAAAGATTTATACATTCCATGTTTTGGTTTTCTTGTATCTAACATGGTCCAAATGATTCTAACAGTGTTTGAAATGTTTGACATGTACTTAATTCAAACAATATTTGACAAGAAGCTTCTTCCATACCATAACATCATAAGAAACAACCGTCTGGTGTCAAGAAATCATATTTTGGTCAACAATGAATAATCAACTTAAAACAGTAATAACTAGTTAAATCTAGGATGGGGACTTTTAGCTACGTAGTTTAAAGATAAGATTTGTTGTGTTCCAGTGATAATGTTGTGTTTCATGTTTCAATGAGGTTTCCCTCAATAGCAACTACCGGTGATCTGATGACAACTTGCTTAAACAAATCATTTTGTTCAGAGGTCCATCACTTCTTCCCTTTATGTATTTAAAAGAAATCTATTTCTTTTTTATTAGTCTTATTCTGGAGTGCAATGATTAATTAGTCAATATCAATAATCAATATCTATCAATAAGTGCAGAATTGAATATATATTCATTGCTTTTTATGACAAGTATGGTAGCAAGAAACTGGAGATCTTATTTTGCAGTATTTACCCATATTTGACCTGTTCTAGATATCCTCGAGTCCCTACCCCAGACCACAGTTCCAGTGTCAGGAAGCCAGTGTGCATGCACCTACCTTGTGATGTCAGCAACTTCACCTCTCCGCAATCACTGTGGTACTGGGTGTGTTAATTTGTGAAGGACAAGTTTGGTTTCTCCCTCTCATAGAAATAATTAGTATGCCCTTTAATTATTTTCATATTGATAATTAAATGCAAATATATTAATTGAAAACCAATCTTGTCCCAAACAAAATAAATTATTTATTGTATTTCAACTAAATAATGCTCAATTTAAATCAACAACATTACTGAAATGACATGCTAGGCAACTAAATGTGAACTTTCATTTTTTAATCTGTGTTGTTCCAATTTGCCTACCCTTTGTCGAGTGTCCTTTCTTTTATGAATGTGCACATTTGCTATTTCAAATGATCCCAAAAATCTAAAAATTAACCAAAATGGTCCCCCAATATATCGACCAATGAACAACACTTTAACGCAATGTAGGGATTGATTCAGGCACCTCAACATGCATTTCAGTATTGCAGAACAACGTGCACAAAACAGCATCTGTCTGTGGTGGATCATTGCACGAGAGATTTGTTTACAAAGACTTAAAATAATGAAAAGGTGTTTCTCTTGGTCCTCTAAATAGTCTATAAAGTGAAAGTTTAATCATTATACAGCCGGAGAGATGTGCTAGTCAGCTAGCCAATTATATGCCTCCAATTTTGAAGCTTTGTTAACTTCATTCACCCATCAAGTAAAGGAATCTGAATGGAGCAGGAGGCCTTTGGTCACATCTTTGGGAAGCTTTTTTTATTGACAAATGCAGTCAAAATGATCCAACACAGGTCAGAGAACTTCAGAAATACTGGTCATTCCCAAGATTTCCCTATTTTGAATAAACATTTAATGAAAATAAATTCTGGGAGCGAAAGATAATTGTCAAAATCAGATTTCACTGTCATATCTAGAACAAAATTCCAAGATGGATTTATACCCCTTCATGCAAAGAGGAGAAATTTTGAATAAATAGAACAAAAATAGAATCACTTTAATTGATATAAAATAACAATGCCTGAAAGCATTTACTTTGATGTTTAAACATGCTATTTGTTCATTTTCCATGAACACCTGATTTCTTCAGTTTAGCGGGAATGTTTGATAATCAGAGCCCAAATCAAACTTGTTTCATTTTCTTTTTTACCAAGCCAAATTTGTATTTCAGGCCAATTAATACACAAAAGTAATTCTTTCATATTCACATGAACTTGGGACAAGATATGAAATGCACATTATTTTCTAAATATGATATTTCAAGATTGCTCTTATTTCTGTAACCCAAAACATGTTGTCCTGAAGGTAGATTTGCAACCAGTGAAAGAAAAACATTATCCCGTGATACTTTAAAAGTTTATCCTCTTTCATTTAAATGCATAACTGAGTACAAAGTAGTAAGTACTATACTCAACCTAATAAAACATCCCTATCCTAAGTGCCGCAAATTACAAATCAAACAGATACGGTGTCCGCCTCCCCAGCTCAAACTTGGCGTTATAATCTGTAAACCATAAGACAAGTGCACTATTGTGATGTTTTTTTGTTTTTTTTTATCCCAGTTTCAAAGTAAGGTAACATTAATGTTATAAACCGGTATTAAAGTGAGCATGCCCACCCCTCACCTCCCTGTAAAATATGGTGGACAAACAAATTAATCCTCAACTAACACCCTCAAAGGGGTCATCTTGTTTGCTGATTATAATGTCCCCATTTTGCTTAGCCTCATCTGCGATTCTGAAGTAGATTACAATATAGTAATTTAAGTTTGAAATCATGCATACACCAGTGTATGTATTAAAGCAATTTTCAAATGAAGAGTGAGCGAGTGAGTTTTATCTTAACGCCGTAAATGAAGAGCGAGCAAGCATATCTTGACAATCACATTACTAGTTGACTATGAAGCAGAAACAAGTTCGATCTTAAGCTTTACAACTTTTTACAAGAATAAGGTGTTAATGCATACACATCAATCATGTGAAATGCCTCATTCTTACAACAAAGAAGTTGTAAAACCTTTAAACATGTTTCTGTTTCGACAGAATTACCAGCAATACCAAAAGTCTGACCTCAAGAGGGTTTCTACTTTTTAACTTATAATAAAGGATAAAAAAAAACTTTTGCGTGTTATTGTTAGCACAGTCAGCTTGTACAATATTCCCGCCATTAGCAATTCAAACACTGGTTGCAACTACAAACAATTCCTCAACATTAGCACACAAGGGAATGACCAGTAATTCTCCAAAGAATGAAAACTTTTGGAGATAATTACCGTCATTGCTGTAATCTGCTTCGTTGTCTTCACCACCATCATCGTCATCTTGAAAGACGAGAAAGTCATCAGCACTTTGATCACCATGATGCATTTGACTTGGACCGGGTTCTGAATAATCTTGTACATGTGGAACGTTTTGATGGAAGGACGATGATGAAGACGCTGGTGATTGGGAATGAGACGAATGTGGATGCGGATGAGAAAGTCTTTCTAAAGCTGCTTGTGAGGTCTGTGTATGAGGTACGTCTGAAGAATAGTCTATTTGCATGTAAGGAGTCTCTTTCTTTGGCACAATATCTTCTGGTTCAGGATCTGGTTCTATTTCTATCAAATCTGGATCTTCTGGTTCTTGTTTGATATTCACAGGAGTGTCATTTGATTTTGATTGGTTTTGATTTGACTGACGAGGAGTGCTAGAATACTGTGGAATGTTTCGAGAAGGTGTATCTGAGAATGAATTTCGGCTACTTTTGGCTGGAGGGGGCGGTGACACTGGTGCCGAGTATTCACGAGTCCTTTTCACTTGGTTTGAATATTGCATGTTTTGAGTAACTATATCACTAGGATAGGAATTGTATTCCTCTTCAGCACCTATTGCAGTGTCCACATCAAATACTGAAAGTTTTAATGTTTTACATTCACTTTTTGAAATCATGCTTGAGTTTGATGACACACCATCAACCTTGAATGTCAATTTATTTGCCCTCAACGCCACTTGAATATTGGCATCTTGTGTTGTGCCGTATGAGTTCACTGATGCTGGAAACTCCATGTTGGATTTTGGTCCCCGTTTGAGACTTGAAAATAGGTCACACAGATCCACAGGGATCGTGAATTCTAATGTTTCGATGAACATGATTATGATGAGTAACAATGAGTTTATATCACAAATGTTTGGCTGCCACGGAAGGAACACGTTGGAGATTTGTAGTTGTATTGTCACAGCTCCAAGAAGATATCACAAGCTTGAGGTTTCGAAAATGGTTTCATTGTTCTGACACGACCTTCGGTTTGCAGCACCAAAATGTCCTTTGTAACGGGAAGCAGAACAACTGTATTTTCACAATTAGTTTATTATGCAGGCGTTGCACGATTTTCTTCTTGTTGAACACGTCTTTGTTCAAGCTTTTGCATCAAAATAAAACGTGCATGTTCTTCTTTCACAAAACTGTTATGGCGGCGTGGTCGTATGAAATGACGCTTCCGGCTCATAATGTTGTACTATTTTCCTAATAAGTTATTACAAATCACATGACTCACCGGGCTTCTACTGGCATTGTCGTCAGACATCGTATTCGGACTTCTTAAAATTGAAATATAATCAGCGCTTATCAAGTTTTACATAATACATGATATTGACAATCTGAATAATATAAGGAGATTTTCTTATTATTTCACGTATTCGACTTTTATATGCCCTTCAAAGACTTTATATAAAGTCTAAAAAAGATTGCACCACAATTTTAGCATCTTTGATTACTTTTAAATCAAGAGATGATTATGATTTGATAATTTGCGCCCTATTTCAATATTTAGCAAGTTTTTGCGCTCAAATAAGTCGTTGAAATGTATTTTAAAAATAACTAGGCCTAGACTATTTTGCACTCACTAAGGTGTGTCGCAATAAGAATTTATTATGAGATGAACCGGCTGCACTGGAGGGAGAGAATTCTAGATTGTTTGGGATAAATGATTTCGAATACAAAAAGGAGTTGCATTTAACATTGTAAATGTTTTCTCGTGCTTTGGTTCGACAATACACATCCTGGATCCGTCCCTGACGATGAGTTCAATATATTTATTATTCGAAATCGATATTGAATGTCGTGTATGTTTAAAGACGAAGAACAAATGAAAAAATTGCAATATCTATATCATAACTATATTATAATATAAAACAATTATGAAACAATATTCTCACAGAATTTTCATTTAGGTTATGAATCTTTTAAAATTACTGTACTAAAACCAAATTTACATAAACCAAACACTGCAGTAAACTTTAGTGTTGAAATAAGTTCCATTCGGAGTTGAAGCGTAATAGATGGGTTTGTACCAACCGAGTGTTCTCTAGTTGTTCAGCTGACTCATTGATTGATTGAACATGATTACATGTTTATGTTTCAATACATCCCTATGTAAACAGCACTCAATTGTCACACGGGGTAATCAATCATCATTTTCTGTGAGTAATCAGCCTTTTCTCTTTGCGACAACTGCTTTTCTCACTCCAAATTTCAATATGGAGGCCAACTCAGAGACAAAATTGGTTCCGAAAATACAGTAAGTGCTATTCTGTTATCAACATGTATACTTTATCAAGTAGCGGGAAGGCATATCAATAGTTGGGTATAGTTGTCATTTTGGTAAGATTTCTTTTTCATATCCTTAATAGATGCACAAGGTAAACAAGCTCCCCGCTTCGTGTAAAATTTCACTCACTTTTCATACTTCAAACACAGTTTGAGGCTATTGATGCATGTCGATATCTCCATTTAGGTCTAAATGTTACAGAAAACAACTTAAATTGAATGTGTTAGTTTGAAATAACTCGAAATATCCAAAATTCAAAACAGAATATACAACGCCTTTTCTCTTAACATGACAACGCCTTATTTTTTTACATTAAAAGTTGTACAGGGCCGTAGAAGCGATTTTGAAAGTTTGTTGGGGGGATTGAATGAATTGTACTCCCCAAAAAAAGAGTTAAGAGTCGCAAAGAGAAAAGGCTGATTACTCACAGAAAAGGATGATTGATTACCCCGTGTGATTGTTGAATCGTTCTTTCAGAGCAAATGGAACAGAGAGTGAATGAAGCGGCCCGTAAATATTCAAAATGTGCCAATATTCACAACTTTGTAGTAAATTCGTCTTGTTTGGGCTGCATTTGACAAAGTACTCTGCAACAAGCAATACATATCAACGTTCTGCCGATGATGGATCGCCCTAAGAGTTACAAAATGTTTAAAACAGAACATTGTTTAAAAAGTTTAAAAGCTCGTCAATATTTGTATTCATGTTTTATTAGTGTCAACTCCACAAGTGTACAAATTTAAGGTTTCGAAAATAAATATTTGATAAATGATATATGCTATCACCATAATTGTTCCATTTTAGATAAAATTTAAAAACACAGATTTCCGGATTCAGCTTCAGTACCGAGACAGTTATTATATATAATGAAACCATTAAATGGACATTACATAGTTGGATAATTGGATTAATGGGGATAATCTTATTATTGGGATTGATTCTGGAAACAAAGTTTTACAGCAATAAATATTTCAGAATGGCCTAATCTAGCCTGTAACTAGTGTTCAACTGTAAAAACATAACTATCTCCTTGATTGCTCGAAACTCATTATGGTCAGCTTGAATGAGTACACTATCTTGCTGCAATAGCACGCCTCTTCCTTGATGGTTATGAATACACAGACTGCATGACTTCTCTGCATCTGGCTATCATAGTGCTTAGTTGTTATTATTTTGTTATAATTATTTAATAAATATTATATTTTAAAGTCAGAAGGCTTTGACCACGAAGCCACGATCACATTTATTATATGGCATTATAAAACATTTAAAACCAAAGTAAATTTTAATATGGTTTGTAACTATTTTTGTTTAAATACAATCAAGTATACACAGTTGGGATTTCACCCTTACATTTGATATATTCAAAATAAACTTTCAACCAATCATTTTGTCTAAACACCTCAAATTGAAACAACCGTTGTGTTTTTTGGAATCTGAACGTTTGTTAACATAAAAATTTTAAATTCAAAACCATTTATACCTGAATGAGCAGGCATGTATCAATTCAGTGCATAATTTCGCACTGCAGTTTCGGAAAATCCAAGATACTTTACACGCAAAAGTTATCCGTGCGACGCAAGCGTTCAACAATGTTTAGATTAAATTCATAATATAGGCCTTCACTTTTATTTTCAAATGGTAGATTATATATAATATAATTTATTGATGCAGAAATAATGCATGTAAATTGTTAACACAGTATATACCTATGTCACAGAACTTGAACGATCGAGGTACAATGGTTTTATTTGAGACATTTAAATTGAACAACTAGAATTGTTTGATTAGTAATCCCCAAAATGGCCACAATGCAGTCTCCATTTTGCTTCCGTATATGTACACATGACATACATTTAATCCTTTTTATACTATTTTCTAGCCTTTAAAGGGCTGTAGCACGTTTTTTTAATTTTTTATATTTTTTCAAAATTTCCTTTTATAATGATACTTTATGTTATTTATACTTACTTTAGGGGATAAAACATCTTATTTCAATTCAATTCAATCTTTATTCATACTGAAAAGGCCACAGGCCTATAGTACACAACTTAACTATAGTTTTTACATTAATGTAAACATAAATACATATTACAGAGATAATACATGATTTCTATACAGCATTGCATGATGGATGAACATGGCAAGATTTTGTAACAATGTTTGATTTTTACTGCTCATAAGAGTTGAAAATTTTATGACACATGGATGGGCATAATAGTATCTTTTGATATATTTACATCGTAGTGAAAGATAACATGGACAGATGAGTAGAAAATGATATTTGTCTTCAATTTGATTTAAATCACAAAGTTTACATATTCTATCTTCTTTATTAATATTTTTATATCGACCGCTCTCAATCAATAGATCATGTGATGAGCATCGGAACCGTGCTAATGATCGCTTAAATTTCTTTATGTTTACAAATGATAGGTACTCCTCACTAAATAAATCACATTTGAACTTGGAATAATAAAAACATTTACTTGACGATGACATTTGTTCACACCATGTTTGCAGGTATATATCTTTTAGTCTTGTTGTTATTGACAGAATAAAATCTGCGTGTGACTCAACAAACTGAGCATTCCAAACGTTTCCGAAGCCAATAGAAAATAAAAAAATGTTTGACGTTAGAAACCTAATTTCTTTGTCCATTTTTCTCGTACAATAACATCATATTATAACACATTTTGGGCATTCTATCACGGGGCATATTTAACTATTTTAACCAGTACTTAATTACTTTAATACTTGTAAACACGTGCATCGGATATCTTCCACATTCACCATATACCATTACATTTTCACTTTGACACCAAGATATTTCTAACATGCACATAAATGTATTCTTTCTAACTGATGAAAATCTGTTAATCCCCATATTTCTGCCCCATAGGTTAAAATTGGGTTTATTTTGGCGTCAAATATCTTAAAATAAGTCGTATAATTAATATCTCCTAGTTGGCTAACTGTTTTAAGGATGCCGAATAGCGCCTTTTGTGCCTGGAGCGATGCATATTTGACATGTTCAGTCCATGACAGTCCATTTGTAAAATACAAGCCCAAATATTTGTAAAAACTAACGCAATCCAGATTTATACCCTTGAATGACCATTTTTCTGATTTAGATAGTTTCATAAACCAATCATCCGTTGTAGTACTAACGATGTTGCGTATACAGACATTTATTTAGAATTACAAAAATGATTCCAATGACTTTACCGAACCTTGTACACTTATTTTTTAACTTGTTTTCCGAAGAGAGAATAACATAATTTTTCAAATACATGATATCAACCTATTTAAGCGAAAAACGTGCTACTGCCCCTTTAACAACATGACTCCATCGATGCATTTTTATAGGCTTTTCTTGTTTCTCAAACGTTATATATTTATTCTGTGGAAGACAATGTAAATGAAGTAATTGTTTTAAGGATGTTCGCTCCTTCCTGTTGAACTTCAAAAATGAAATATGATTAAATAAAGACTTTTAGTCATTTTTATTTACTTCATGATATTCTACATCATCTACATACTTTTAAAAAAACAAATGAAATAAAGAAAATGTGACTTTAGAACTTATTAAAAGTGCTTAAAGAGCATAAATGGCCTAAATTTGAAAAGGGGGGTTATCAGGTACATTTTGTGTCAAAGCTTAAAAAAAACCACACTACCATATATATTTTTTCATCGATTTCGGTAGGGAAACATGAACTTTGTAACATATAAAAAAGGAAAAAAAGTTTAATACTAGAATTGTAGAATTTAAAAAAATGTTAACAGTTTTTTTCTCATTTTCCCATAGACTCCCATGTTAAAATTGTACTTCACCCCACTATCTGACAGGCGTCATAACTCGAAAAAACTCAACACTACCCCCTATTTTTTATAACTGATTTTTCAATCATATAATTTGATCTTTTAAAAATTATAAGTTAGAAAAAAGTTTAATACTATAAATTTGAGGAGCGAACATCCTTAATAGTGGTTAAGAAGGTAGTATTGGCCTATTTCCAAATGCAATTCCGGAAATAGCCGAGCGAGTCGAGCAATGCTTCGGAAAATAGCTTGCGCGCTCCTTGCACAGACAACGCTTTTCAAAGCCGCCACCTACTCGGTGTTAATAACAGTGCAAAGCGCTCCCTGCATGTAATGAAGAGCTTCGGCGATATACACGACAACAATGGCGTCATGAACGTTCGAGATTCGCGCACCTGCTGAAATACGTTTGAAAGGAGATTTGATCCTGCTTCCGCTACAGTTAATTATACCCAGGACAATCCTTTGTTTCTTTAGCGACAAGTGTACATTTTTACAGCGCAATCAACGTCAACTAACGAACAAATCCGACATTTCATGGAAAAATCTCCTCTGATCCGGCATGGCGTAGCAAGGACCTCATTTGCATAAAGGCCCAGATAAAGAAGCCATTCTTCAAATGTTTATTTCGAGGAGCTGAGACGCGCCTTCTTTCAAAATACTTCCTTATTTTGATTATTTTGGACTGTGTTTCCTTCTAGCAGTGATCATCATGTTTATCGAAACGCTGGAATTCACTATCCCAGTGGATTTGTGTGACCTATTTTCAACTTTAAAAAAGGGACCTAAAGCCAACATGGAGTTCCCTGCTTCTGTGAACTCGTACGGCACAACACAAGATGCCAATATTCAGGTTGTGTTGAGATCAAACAAATTGACTTTCAAAGTGGACGGTGTGTCGTCTGATGCAAGCATGATCTCAAAAAGTGAATGTAAAAATTTAAAACTTTCTATATTCGATGTAGATAGGTCATTAATGCCTCAGGAAGAAGTGTATGAAGAAATGCCTGCTATGATAGAAACTCCAATTTCTGCTAAAAGAGCAAGAGACTATTCTTCTACTCCTGTGAGATCACCACCTGTTAAAAGCAGTAGAACGTCATATTCAGAATCCCCTCGAAACACTTCTACCTCAAATCGTCAGCAAAATCAGAACAATTCACATCCTTCAAATCAGTCACAATCTAGACCCTCAAATGACAATTCATTAAATGTGAAACAAGAACCAGAAGATCCAGATTGCATAGAAATTGAACCTGATCCGGAACCGGACATCGTGCCAAAGAAAGAATCAAACTACTACTCCTCCTGTTCCGGCGACATACCTCACACGCAGACCTCCCAATCAGCATTAGAAAGACTTTCTCATCCACATTCGTCTCATTCCCAATCACCAGCGTCTTCATCATCGTCCTTCCATCATAACGTTCCACATGTACAAGATTATTCAGAACCCGGTCCAAGTCAAATGCATCATGGTGATCAAAGTGCTGATGACTTTCTCGTCTTTCAAGAACAGGATGACAATGAAGACTGTGATAATGACAATGAAGCTGATTTTGATAATGACGGTAATTATCATTTCAACATTCTTCATTTGAAGAATATCTTTTCAGCTGGGAGTGCACTTTCAAAAACATCCATAGTTCTGAAAGGTTGTCAAAATAATCATATCAAAATATCAGCAATATGTCAAAAAGTAATAAGTAAAATACCCAAACTGATTTTTTGTTTGTAACTTAAAAATACTTTATGCCTACATTATATCGGCATAGTTAATTAAGACTCCTCTATTTTTCTAACTCTTATTTGTAGGTATTAATATTCCATGAAACCAAACACAACACTTTTTGGCAATTTTGTAAACAGAACATCAGGTATGATAATGTGGAATGTCCAGGAAACTGATTTGTAAAAAATATTTTTTGACAGTCATGTTGTCATTTCTCTTGTCTTGGAAGAAAACTATAAAATGCTCACGCTGAGTACTTGGCATTCTGGTAGTTTTTAAGTGAGATACTAATTGGAAAGAATATTTGAATTTATTTGACAAGATAAACAAAATTTCAGAAAGTTATTAATTGGTGAAGCTTTATCGTAGTAACCAAAGGAATAATTTTAAGGTATATAGATAAATATCATACATTTGTTGAAGATAACAATTTGCATACCAGCTGTTTAGATGTTCTGGATTTTGTACAGTGAAGTTTGAACATCAGTGGAATTCAAGAATATTTAATATACTCTTTAATTAACATATGAGTTTGTTTAAATCTAAATGATTCATTTTGGACTAGCGCAAAGGATTTTTAATTGAAAGTGAGGAACAGAAATCAACAATTACCTAATATTTGAAAATAGAGCTGTTTTGAAATGAAAGCGTGTTTGTTGAATGGCAATTCAGAATTGAACTGTTCTTACTATTAAAGAGTAACATTTGATCCTTAAATATTTACTTTAAGGATAATCACCTTATAAAACAAATTGATACACGAATTAAATCTTGAAAAAATTTCACTGATGATCTATCACTGGAACAAAATTAAATAACATTCATTTAGCATTGCAAAGTATTCACATCAGATATAAACTTTGAAAGTCCCTCACAATCTGAAACAAATCTGATATGAACACTTAAATTTTACAAACTTCCGTTTGTGTTCCACAACAAAAATGGACCTAAAGTAATAATTATGAAACGTCTTGGAAAGGAAAGTTTGTAGAATTTCAATGCATCTGTAGTATGTGCAATCAAGTACAAAACTTGAAGATTACCTCCCAACCTCCTTCTTACGTTGTTTAGATTTGATGTGCTCTTCTTTTGGTCATACTGCTGCAATCGGCATCGACAGTGTTAATTTGAAATGTTTTAAAAGTTTCATATTATTAACTTGCAACTCTCAATTAACTTCCTTGCACTTCATTGCACATGCTTGTTGGATTTATGATTGAAATCAATCAATTTAATTAAATTCAAATATAATGTTTTTGTAAAGAAATTGTCATAAATGTTCACAATGGCAAGATGAATTAGCATATATGGCTTCTTGTAAAGATAAAACGGACAATTAACAAATTTGATGATTAAACTGATAATTTTAAGTGTTTATGATACAACAAAGAGTCAAACAGTTAAAGATAATTGTTTTTATTCAAAATGACCGAAATGAGGACATGTATAATTAAATAATTCATCTTGCCCAATGCCATGTTAACACACCCAGTACCACAGTGATTGCGGAGAGGTGAAGTTGCTGACATCACAAGGTAGGTGCATGCACACTGGCTTCCTGACACTGGAACTGTGGTCTGGGGTAGGGACTCAAGGATATCTAGAACAGGTCAAACATGGGCAAATACTGCAAAATAAACTCCTAAGATGCTCCATATTTAATTGATTACATCCTGTTCGACACATATGCATGCACAACATTAATGTACCAAAAAAGACAGTCATGGTATTTGCTTATGATTTACTGGACCGTTTGTCTCTCCTTATTCGATATCTTAGAAATAGCTTATTAGGTCGCTAGGGTTTGGTGGGCACACATATTTTGAATAGAGAAAGCTTTGTATCTTTTTATGCAGGATGTTAATCACATTAAATATGGTGGATCTTGCATTTATGAAAGGTCATTAATGTTTGCGATGATTTTCTTTCTACTGATGTCATAACAAACTTATCTCGCTCTCACCCAAAATTCTATTGATGAAATTTAAAAAACTATATATATATAGTATCACAAATTTCATTAAAAGTTGAATGTTTGAAAAGTCGTGTCTTCTAAATATTGAATAGTGTCCTGTTGAATTCCAAGTATTGAGACAACCCCCACCCCACAATATCGTGAGATGTTCATTTTGTAGATTTGTCCATGGCCTGTAAAACATTGTTCTGTTGTTGATTGTTGTATTGTGCATGATTTGCTAATGTGTTAGTTTATTATGTTTTTTTTATTCTCAGTGAAGTACAGCGTTATGTTACAAGCTTTTTTAGAAAAAATTACGGCTGTGAACAAAAATAGAGCCACTTAAAGAATGAGGGCAATTTAAAACAAAATTTTAGAATCCAGTTTAAAGGAATTTAAAAAAAATAATTTGAAGATTATTTTTGTTTAATTTGCTGAAAATTGTCAACACTACTTCACTGTACTTCTCTGTTTTGCTATCCTGACATGGTGTCCAAACAGTGATACATATACGATATATATTATACTCTTTATGATGGCTTGGGTTGACTTGTGGGGGGCATGATTGACTGACTAAGGCAGGTTTTCGAACCTTTGCTATAAGATCATGATGAACTGTTACCTAGACACTTGATACATAGTTTCTTATAAAATATGGCTTTGTGATGCCAGATTAAGTTCAAGCGAAAAGTTGACATAGTTTTAATGACAATATGAACTTGTTTGTTATTGAACGTTATGAACATGAAAGGAATGTTAGGTTTTCATGACTATCATTACATATTTAATTGTTTTAAAAAGTCTCTAATTGAAAGACAAGGAATGTTGATGCGTTTCATTCAGAAGTTTGAGAATTGGATCAATTTACTTAGAATCTTAGCGTGTAGATTTAACTAAAGCATTGCATTCATGGATGAACAGACGCCCACAAGACCTTACAGTTCACTTTTCCTCTACACAGGGACCAGGACGATTGCTTCACCTCGACTCAAACATGGAGTTACCTCCCCTAACAGACAATGGTCTCCAGGCAACGCAACCGCACAAGACGTTAATGTCTGCTTTATTTGTGGAAGCATTTTCACTACTAGAACAGATCTTGCAGATCACTTTGTGAGCCACATGGGAGGAAGTCATCAGTGTGTTTTTGAGGATTGTGGGATTCACTTTTTGAGCAAGGAGGAACTCCGCGACCATCTTGCAGCTTTGATTGAGCGCGAGCTGCCACAGTTCTGTCGTGGGTGCTCCAAGCTGTACCACTTCGAGGCAAACCTTCAGCTGCACACCAAAACATGCCCTCTATTCCGGTCACCAAGGTCAGCGGAAAAGATTAAGACTGCACAGTGCGAGGAATGTGGTAACCTGTTCGCATCACGTCAGAAAAAGGACGAGCATGTCAGGTCACAGCATCGAGGCTTGAAGTTTGAATGTGCTTGTGGGCAGTCTTATTCTTACATATCGGGACTAAAGAGACACATGAAGAATACTGGACACTCTGTTGTTGACAGTGCAGAACACAAGAACCAGTGATATCTGTTCAGTTATATTCCAAGCAATGTAGAAAACTCGACACAGTCCTGAGGCTCCCTAAATAGACAACTTTCCTCCGAGAGGCCCATAGCGGTAGTACAATAAATCTTTCATAAGTAATGTTATACCAAACTAAAAAGTTATCCCAAATTGTGGAAGATTTCCAGAAGCTCTCATTTCACCCAATGATATTAATACAAGCATGTAGCAGTTTTGGAGCTGTTTGTTAGCAGTTGTCAGTTGTATAAAATACAGTTTTGATATTTTTTTCCTGTTCACTTGTGACCGCCAATGAATTCAAGATAAAACTGAATTAATTCTTTAATTAGGAACAAAGATAAAATCATTTGCTAAAAGTTTTAAGTGTCATAGCTGTTTTTTGTTAAGAGACTTAAATTTAATTTGACATTAAAGGAAATGATATTTTGTAAGATACTTGATGCCAATAAAGATGTCATTAAATGCCTTTATGGGTTATGACTTTGGCATGTTACTCATGTACTCAATCAGTGACTATCTCTCCAAAGAAGTCATTAAGATGTGGTAACAAGTTGAACTGATTCCTTGTTTCACTGTCCGAAGTTCTCGCAGAAAACTATTTGGAGAACAAAGGTGTTAGTTGCTGATTATCAGGTTGCATCTAATTATTGGGAGAAGGAAAGACCTTTTTGTTTATGAAGTCTTCTCATTGTGATGAAAACCTATTATTGAATATGAAGTTTAATACATTGTGGCATACACTAGTGCATATGTACCAAATCTTGTGGAATGTAACAAGTGATCATGATGCCTCAAAATCATTGCTAATAATCTCACACTCAAAGTAACATAGTATGTTTTAATATATGAAGAATTATCTTTGACAAAGGTCATAAAAAGCTATTACCAGTAAAGGAAGACTTCTTGTTGGTTTCAGATTATCGTCTTAGGGGAAATGCATCCATCATCAGTTACCGTGGCGACCCGTTTGGGAGGGGTTTTAGTGTCCCGAGTTCAAACCAAGATAACAGCGTTCCACAACAAAGTGTCTATGTGCACAACAACAAAAAAATCATAACCCCTGACAAACGTATCTATCCGTGTCCGTATTGTGACAAAGTGTTTGGTAAAAGTTGTGGGCGCAACTACCATGTAAAGGCTATCCACGAGAAGGTTACCTTTGATTGTGTCTGTGGCAAGTCTTATAAGTATAAAACTGCCCTGGTGTACCATCAGAAAACCTGTTATGTACATACAAACTCTTTAATCAGACCACCACCTTCTATTCTGAAGACAGAGTAAACATTTGTGAGTTTTCAATTACTCTGGCCTACTGTCAGAAACTTGTGAAGAAAAACTCTATGCAAGTACAAAACATTCATTTCATGAAAAAAATGAGGAGTCTTTTTGCATGAATGCAATTCATGTCTGTCTTTTGAAGTCTAACACTTGCTTAGCCAATGTTTAAACGTGGAGTTACTTTCATATTAGGCGAAATGAGCATGGTTGAAGTCGATTTTATCAACCTTTTGTATATTTATACTTAAATGATAATAAAAGCTTGATCATTATTGGATATTTGTCTGTTGGAGTGCTTTGTCCTGATGGGGTTAAACTTGATAGCTGGGCTGAAATGCTGAGTTGTGATATCTCCTGTTGATATCTGGGCTGAAATGCTGAGTTGTGATATCTCCTGTTGATAACTGGGCTGAAATGCTGAATTGTGATATTTCCTGTTGATAGCTTGGCTGAAATGTTCAATGATACCTCCTGTTAATAGCTGGGTTGAAATGCTGAGTTGTGATACCTCCTGTTGAGCCGGGCTGAAATGTTCAATGATACCTCCTGTTAATAGCTGGGTTGAAATGCTGAGTTGTGATATCTCCTGTTGATAACTGGGCTGAAATGCTGAATTGTGATATTTCCTGTTGATAGCTTGGCTGAAATGTTCAATGATACCTCCTGTTAATAGCTGGGTTGAAATGCTGAGTTGTGATACCTCCTGTTAATAGCTGGGCTGAAATGCTTAATAGTGATATCTCCTGTTAATAGCTGGGCTGAAATGCTTAATAGTGATATCTCCTGTTGATAACTGGGCTGAAATGCTTAATAGTGATATCTCCTGTTAATAGCTGGGCTGAAATGCTGAATAATGATACCTCCTGTTAATAGCTGGGCTGAAATGCTGAATTGTGATATCTCCTGTTCATAACTGGGCTGAAATGCTGAATGATATCTCCTGTTGATAGCTGTTCTGAAATGCTGAATAGTGATATCTCCTGTTGATAGCTAGGCTGAAATGCTGAACAATATCTCCTGTTGAAAGCTGGGCTGAAATGTTCAATCATACCTCCTGTTGATGTTTGGGCTGAAATGCTGAATTGTGATACCTCCTGTTGATTGCTGGGCTGCAATGTTCAATCATACCTCCTGTTGATGTTTGGGCTGAAATGCTGAATTATGATATCTTCTGGAGATGGCAGAGTAAGCTGAGAAGTATTCATGTCATGCTGACAGCTGATGTGTTATATTTTCATACTTGTGTTGTTTGGATTGAACTGAGACTAATACAACTATTTATTACACGTGTAAAACTCACATCACTCTTCACATACCATTATTGCTTGATAACGGTATTAGCACCTATACTGAAACGTCGCTCTCTTATATAAAGAACTTTGCCTCCATAAAGTCTTGTCATTATTTATTTTCATCACTCAATGGCCTGCTAACTAGAAGAAGAAAAGTTTTGACTGCAATTGTGCCATGCTTTATACCCATTGTCCGATAGTCTAAATGGTGTCCTCATCCTTGCGATTGTTCCAATGGTCACATAGAGAAGATTGAAATCATAAGGAAAAATATTATTGTAGAAATAATGCATCGATTTTTAAATATAATACTTATTTCACAAGTTTTCTTTATTATTATTGGCAACATTCAGCAAAAGGGGGAAATTATCATTACGGAAAGATTATTTTAAAAAGGCACTTTGAGAGTTGAGAAGCGCGTACAGAGCTGTTTTTGTTACTTTCAGATGGAAGCGAGTTTCGTCATTCAGGCTTAATGTACTCGCAGAGTGCAGGTCCAAGTGAGGCGTGGCCCAGTTCTGAAAGCGTTCACTTTAGTGACCAATATCCATATGTGTGGAACAAACGCTTCAAGTGTTCTCAGTGCCATAAGTCTTTTGTAGATGAGTCTGGCTTGTTCTATCACAAAACTGCCGTTCATGACAAAGTAACATTTCAGTGCGTTTGTGGCAAAGTTTACAAATATAAGACAAGCTTGAGAGTTCATCGCAAAAAGTGTGTAGAGTATATGGCTGGTTTACAGTGAGATTTCCTGCATCTTGCCTACCTATATTTTAATTGTTTTTGAGGATTTTGGAAAAAATGTTCTTCAGTTCTTTGAAAAAGAACATTTCTGTGTAGGTTATTTATGTTTTTATTTTTCACTTATTTTATTGTCAAAAAGGAAAACTGTACATGTACAATAGTAAAATAAACCACTTTGAATCGAGATTAAGAATTCCAATTTTCGTTTTCTCTCCTTTTCAGGGTATGGTGATAATGCAGGAACAGAAATGATGAATTATGATGATATGGGGAGTTTTCAGCAGTCATCGTTCACAGATTTCCGTTCTCAATATTCTGGAAGAGACCTGAATATGCGATATGGTTCCTCTGCTAACAGACTGTTCCCTTGTCCACATTGCAATAAGTCGTTCAAGAGACGTGGCTTGTACTACCATATCAAGGCCATTCACGAAAAAGTCACATACCCTTGTCACCTCTGTGGGAAGGTGTATCATTATCAGACTGCTTTGGCTTGTCATCAGAAGAAATGTATTCCTTTAAATATGCAGTAACTCTAGCTCTTGGTTTGTCATCAGAAGAAATATGTTCCTTTAAATATGCAGTAACTCTAGCTCTTGGTTTGTCATCAGAAGAAATATGTTCCTTTAAATATGCAGCAACTCTAGCTCTTGGTTCGTCATCAGAAGAAATGTATTCCTTTATATATGCAGCAACTCTTGCTCTTGGTTCGTCATCAGAAGAAATATGTTCCTTTAAATATGAAGCAACTCTAGCTCTTGGTTCGTCATCAGAAGAAATGTATTCCTTTAAATATGCAGCAACTGTAGCTCTTGGTTTGTCATCAGAAGAAATGTATTCCTTTAAATATGCAGCAACTCTAGCTCTTGGTTCGTCATCAGAAGAAATGTATTCCTTTATATATGCAGCAACTCTAGCTCTTGGTTCATCATCAGAAGAAATGTATTCCTTAAAATATATTTGTCTTTGGATATTCAAGACTTTTGTCAGAATGATTGTTTGGCGCTTACCAAAATGAACATATTTCTGAACGAAAAATTTCATATTTGAAATGATCATGAACTTTAGTTGTGGCCTCCTGAAAAAGGATAGAATTTCCAATAATGGACATAAAAATTTGCGAGTTACTATTACTATTTTTGTTTGTTTAAGGATTTAGATCATCTGAAGTCATTTTCTTTTGAACAACTTGGTTTAAAAGATTTTTGAAGAGGATGTTATAAGTTGAATAACTTGTACCCACTTCTATTTCTCATGAATAACATACATTTGAAATAAAACAGATTTTGCATTGATTACAGTTTCTTCAATTAGGTAACTACCTCTGATCCTTATTATGTTGTACAATCGGAGAACTATTTTCACATTTTCAATCATGAAAACTATTTTGCAAGGACAAATTTATGACTGATGAATAAAATACTTTATTCTTCTGTGACACGTTTGACATTTTTCACCTTGTTCAACACTGAAGCTATGGATGAATGTCTGATCAGCTGATCTGACCTTTCTTCACTGAAAATAAATCTAAAAACGTAACGCACATCCCATTTAGAAATGAATAAAGTGAGAAAAAAGATATCCATTTTGCCTTTTTGTTACTTTCAGGTAACTGGCAATATGGCTATCCTGAAAACCAACAGGCCGCGAATGATTCCAGAAAACTATCTCATCGATTTTACCTCTCCCGATCCCAATGCACACCTACCAAAGAGTACCCATGTCCCTATTGCAGTAAGCTCTTCAAAAGGAGCACCCTGCACTACCACATTAAGTCTGTCCACGAGAAGATAACGTACACTTGTGCCTGTGGCAGAGTGTATAAACACAAGACAACTCTGGCTGGCCATCAGAAGGGTTGTGTTGCTCACATTGCAAAGATTAATGACTTAATTCAGTAGACGATAATGTGTCTCCAAATTTGAAGGTCCAAATTGCTTTTCTGACTGAGTTGACAGCAGGTGCTGTTTTTTTGTCTTCGAAACTTCAAATGAAATAGGTGTCATGTATGATCTTACACAAGGCTTCAGTTGGAGAGTTTCATCTTCACAGGATCTCTTCATTCGGAAGAAGGATTGTGAGAAGAGAAGGTGGCATCGTTACTAAAAGACATTGAATTGGTGTGTCCACAGTTTGACATAAACACTATCAAAAACATTAGACATTCCAACTTATGCATCATTTCGAGTAGAAGTAGAAGCCTACATCGATTACGATTTCAATGCAATGCAGTGATTTGAACTCCCAACTAGCACTTTGAACAACAGCGGTTACATCTATAGCTATAGTAGCTATAGCATCTTTTTCATTGAGCTAATTTCAAATTCTGATGTGTTGCTTTGACATGGTGTTGTAAAGTGTGAATTATTACAACTTATTTAAAGAAAAATAGACTGACAATTGTCCCTGTAATTTTGTGGAAAAGGAATTTGACTCATTCATGAATCAAACATCAATGAATATAACTAGGCAGCATTTAATATAATTTGCCTTAATTAATTGCTTTCTCACATGTGTCATCTTTTCTAACTCATGAATGTCTGGTTTAGATTGTGAGTACAAAGAATAGAATTGTCCTGTTAGTAATAGTAGTAAAAATCTTTGGAAACCCTCTCCAGAAGTTTTTCTTGTTGCTTTCAGGTGTGACTGGTTCCTTGAGTGTAAGGAAAGCTCAACATCCGAGCTATTTCTCCAGTGACTCTGCTAGGTACCCTGCTCTTCCTCCCCATCACCCCCTTCAAGACCCCCATTACCCCCCTCAAGATCCCCATCACCCCTCTCATGATCCCCATTACCCCTCTCAAGATCCCCATTACCCCTCTCAAGACCCCCATTACCCCTCTCAAGAGCCGGCTACAGACCCCTCCCTTGATCCCATGGTCTCCGGGGGGTATGGTGGAGACTCGGGTAAACTGTTTCAGTGCCCTCATTGTTTCAAGACCTTCAGCAAGAGCTGGGAGCTCAACTATCACATCAAGGCCATTCATGAAAATGTCACTTTTAAATGTGACTGTGGCAAGACCTACAAGTATCAAACTGCTCTGTCGAACCATCAGAAGAAATGTCCAATTTATTTACTTAAGAACAGTTAAATACAGAATCAGTGTTACTTTTTCTGGATATCCTTAAAATCAGTTGGGTTTTGAAATCCAAAGCAACAGAAATATCATGAAAGTGTATTCAAATTGTCCATCAATTCCTCTTCACAATTTGTTATTGATGAATTCATTCATTTTGTTGACTGCAGAAAACAACATGCAAATGACCTTTGTTGTTACATTAAAAATATTTGTTTACCTCATTGAATCCAACACATTATGTCTGATTCATGAAGCTGTGGACACTAACAATTGGAGGAATTGTCCTGTTATTTACCTAAGATTACTTCAAACATAGAGCCTATGTTTATCATTTTACAAGATTTGTATATTTTGATGGGACTGTTTCTATTTAATCAATAAGCTGACTTAAACTGTCCCTCAATGTAAAGCCTGGTTTAATGTTGATATTTTAACTTATTGTATAGCATAATGGATTTCCTGAATTTTGAATGTGAATTATTCCAAACATTTTGGATGTTGCTGAAAACTATAATTATTAATAAAATGTGCCGTGAAAAGTTATATTAATAAATTAAAAATTGATAATGACTTGTTGTGTTATCAATTGAAAAGTACTATTGTCTGATTGCACGGTTTTAAAATTGTTAATTAAATGTGACCAAGTTACTACTAGTCGTTTGAAGTTAAAATGCAGTAAATTCTCCAATGTATGAAGCAGTTTCTGTAAACTTGCTGGATGAGTGGATGATCGTGTACCGTTTCTCCTTAGTATATCCCAAGAACTGTTTGATGAGGGTAAGGGGACACTGAACACATGGTAAAAATTCTGCTTCCAAATGATTATAATGGATCAATAGAAGTCAATATATATATGACGATCACTTTAATGAGGGACACTAATCACATGATAAAAATTCTGCTTCCGAATGATTATGATCATTCAATCAATTTGAAGGGCTGTTGAACATGCAAACCATTAGCCAGGAGGACACAGATTTACCTCTTTACACAACTTCTGTCGTTATTTACTTCCGAACAATCTTAATAGTTCAGTTTGCAAAAGAAACAATCATTTTCTTTGTTCTTGCAGGTTTCCTCCTGCGCAGCATGAATATGGCCATACCAAGGTCAGGGCTAGCATTAAGGGATAATCTTCTAAAGTGTCACTATGTCACAGGTCGACCACAAGACCAAATGGACAAGTCTGTCCACTCTTACCCTTGTCCTGAGTGCAACAGAACATTCTCTTCTCATGGGTCTAGGTTTAATCACATTCAGGTCGAGCACCGCAAGCAGACCTTCTACTGTGTCTGTGGCAGGTACTACAAGTACAGAACCTCCTTGATTCCTCATCAAAAAGTCTGTCCTGTGTTCAAAGAACAGTCTGTTCAATATTAATAGAGGAATATTTATAGAGGAACTTGTCTTTTAGGGATCGGCTTCAAGAGTGATGTGTTTGGAAAGTGAATGTGTGAATTTGCTGAAATAGACTTATTGACAAATGGTGCCTTGAAAAACACACAGACTTCTACCAAGATAACCAAACTTCCAACATTCTGATTGAATCGCACTATACTTCTCATGCCATCTTTGATACTTACAGTTTAGTTTTGACTTACAATTTTGTTACTGATTTGTTTGATACTGAGTTCACAAGACACTCGCAACAATAGCATATTGAAATACCAGAGAAAACGGAGAGAAGAGGAGGAATGACATCAACATCTTATTGGTTTCAGACTACCCAAGCTATTGGAGTTCAGTGAACCGAATGCAGTCTTCTAGGCCCATGTACAGACAGTATAGCCTGTCCCAGTATGATCCCAAGTCAGCCAGTTCAGAGCAGGCTGCAGAAGGGTCACGTCCTTATGTCTGCTCCTTCTGTGGGAAAGCTTTTTCCAATGTGAATGGAAGGATGTACCACATCAAGGCAATACATGAGAAAGTGGAACTGTTCTGTGTCTGTGGGAAGAAATATAGTTACCAGACCGCACTGACACGCCATCACAAAACATGTGCAGTGTTTCTGTCTAGTGATAAAAGCTACCAATGGCATGGTGCCCAGTAACCTGCACTTAAAAACATGGCAGAATTAAGTGAACACTGACCTTTCTCTTAATAATGGGATCATCATTTGATGATTATCTTATTTCGTTCTTATTTCATTGAGTTGCTTTCTCAAAAATAGTTTATTAAAAACATTTTTATGTTCTTTGAATTTTGAATAATATCCTTCGGTTTGAATATAATTCCGAGGTAAAAGAAAAATTTGCATTACATTTTCTGAAATTAATAGCTGTTTAGCTGGGTTATTTATGTTTGGTCCTGAATCTTGAATGATTTAAAACTTTTAAAGATAGCATTCACATTATTTTCTTGGACTGTGTTGAGGGATTTGACGCATGAGAGAAATATCTTCTTTGGTGAACTCATTTGAAGTTTATCTTGATTAAAGACCATTATAAAATGAGATGCTTGTGTTGAAGTTGGTTGTGTCAAAGGGTTGTCAACGTGTAATGATAAACAAAACATTGATCATTGTTTATCAACTTAAACTTTAAAAGTAAAAACAAGTCCTGAATCCGTACTTTCTTATCCTTCCAGGCCCTCTAGCTGTGTACATGGACGGTTCTGGCACTAGACACCAGACAGGTTCACATACAGGACAAATGCAAGCTCCATTTCCTCGGGAGCACTTTAACTCAAGGCAATATTTCCAAAGTAACCATAATCGAACAGAAGAGCAAGGATTGTCAAAACTAACAGAATTCACTGAAGAGTTTAGTTCAAGGTCATCATGCCAACAAGGTCCTTACAAAACATACAACATGGATAATGAAATGTCATCATTTGCTAGTGCGTCTACAAGACGCAACTGTTCGCAATACACTGGAGAAATGGATTTAGGTATCCAGGGTCCTTCTTTCTACGAGTCCGTTCCACAAAATAAATCCAGTTCAACCAGTAACTTCCCTTGTCCCCACTGTGAGAAAGTGTTCTCAGGCTACGGAGCAAGGTGGCATCACATTGCCGCCAAACATAAGAACATCACCTATCAGTGTGTCTGTGGCAAGGTGTACAGCTACAGGCAGAGCTTTCTGCATCATAAACAGACTTGTCTCATGGGGAAATAGCCTGCAAAGTCTTTTCGGCAGGTCTTGAACACTGACTGTAAAAAGACTTGTCTCACGGGGAAATAGACTGCAAAGGCATTTGGGCAGGTCATATTATGAACACTAATTGTAAAAGGACTTGAATGGGAAAAATAGCCGGCAAAGCCATTGAGGCAGATCTTATTTTGAACACTGACTGTAAAAGGACTTGGGAATGGGAGAGTAGCCCATAAAGGCTTAGTATTCAACATATACAATGTTGAAATCTCCAGGCTTTGAGTCTTTGGGCAGTCTAGTTTCAAAGAATGTCTGACACCATGTAAATTGATTAATATTGACTTGCAATTTTAAAATTTAAAATGATGAATGATTCTTGATGAACGTGGTTCTTAAAATTTAGATTTTTACATCGTTAACAAGACTATGGACATACAAAAGGATAAATCATTCTCTGTCTACTGAATGAAAAAGTGTAAATATACATGAATGAGTAAACATTTGGAAGAAATCATTTTAATGACATTTTTCTCAGGTGCGAATAAAAATATTTTTCCTTTCTAATCACTTCTTTTCTATTGATTTAACACCTCTGGTACATAGTTGCAAAACTTACATGAACACTTTTATTGAAATTGAGCTAATGTAATAATGTTACTAAAGTTACGAAGTGTTTGCACTTGGCAGACATGTACATATGACCTTAGAATTTTAACCAAAGATGGGCGTTTTACTAACAATTCATATATAACCACAGCACCTCCAAATCCATCAAAAGATTTTCTTTGTCCTTTCAGGGTACCTTCCTTACCCACGGGGACCCAATCACTTTCCCACCATGAACCTAGCAAGTTTTGGCCAATTTGGACCAGGTCCTTATGGAGCAAAAGATTTCAGTGCCCATTTACTGGACAGTGCCAATGCTAGTGTATACGGCTCTGTTAGAGCCACATCACAGAACGACTCTCATAAGTACAGATCTCAGAACACTTCAGGGAACTATCCCTGTCCCCAATGTGATAAGGTTTTCAGTGGATCGGGAACAAGATGGAGGCACATTGCTGCCAAACATAAAAACATAACCTATCCATGCGTGTGCGGAAAAGTTTACAGCTATGGCCACAATCTTTTATGCCATCAAAAGACATGTGCAATATACAGAATGAATCAGGCTTTATGATATCACTTTGAACCTGAGAAGTGTTGATTGAAGAGGTGAATATATCGACCATATGCAATGTGGAGTCTTTTAGAGTGACATCTTCAAAAGACATTTTTAAAATTGAGATGATTAATGATTTCACTTGCTTGACATTGACGTTAGTATCTATGTCGAAACGTCATCAACACAGAATAAAGAAGTTTTATATACATAAACTTGTTCTTCATTGTTTGAGAGGGAATATTGAACAGCAAGAATCGCTTCCTATTTATATAAGTGCCCTTGTTAACAGTTTTAGTGATGGTTTAGATCTATATCCTTAACAACTTTAGTCCTTGGTTGGTAACTGAGTTTTCCAAATAGTTGTGGATCCAGTAACGGACAATTTGTCATTTGTGAATGGTTAGGCCAGTTGCAGCTAATCAAGAATAGTCTGTTGGTATCTTAAATCGATCATCCACCTTTTGTCCAAATTTGAAGCCCATGCAGACAGTTTCATCTTACATTCTGTTGAGAATCCTGATGATAAAATAGTGATGTAAAGACAAAGCTTCATCACTTGTTTGCTTTTCAAAATAAGGTTTTAAAAAAAAAACTTTTTGATAATTTGCTCATGTTTTTATGGTCTTGTGCCTTTTCTCATTTTCTTTTGAAAATGAGGTATTTAACTTAAATTTCTTGCCACAAATGGATGCAATATTGCCCAAGTGGCGTTAAACAATAACTCGCTCACTCACTTCCTCATCACTTGGTGATTCCCTACTAGATCAAATCTGTTTTTGTGTTTGCAG
Source organism: Gibbula magus (assembly GCA_936450465.1). Lineage (NCBI taxonomy): Eukaryota > Metazoa > Mollusca > Gastropoda > Trochida > Trochidae > Gibbula > Gibbula magus. The sequence continues at coordinate 12,323,157 of OW388306.1, forward strand.
GACGTGGTCCTGTCACTCGTGGTGTGGATGCTTTTGTGGACTTCAATCCTCAAATATGGACTCCTGATCGTCTTTCAAATTTCTTTCTCAGTGAACAGTCTGTGTCCACACCGTTTAGGTACTCTGGAAATGGTTCTAACACTCCTCAAAGCTCGAAGGATTTCCCATGTTCGTTGTGTGAAAAGGTGTTCAGGAGTTACGGTTCAAGATGGCGTCACATAACTGCCATCCACAAAAAGATGACTTTCACTTGTGCGTGTGGGAAAACATACAGCTACAAACATAACCTCATGGTTCATCAGAAAACCTGTCCAGCATTATCTTAAATCTTCAAGTTTCTTCTCCCAGGTCCGCTTTTATTCTCAAAAGTTTTGTACTGCGTGTGCTTTCCTTTATTTTCTCTGAAAATGTATCCCATGATCTGTGACTATCAGAGGGTTCAAGATGGTTATTTAAATAATTCAATGGATTTCTTTGGTCTTCCTTTCTGTTGAAATGAAAATTTTACCAAAACCTATTACTAAGACATCAACAAATTCAAAATATGCACTATCTTTATTCCCACAAGAGATGTATAGTCCAGGATTAGTCTATTAGTGGATTATAGTCTAGCAAAGTCTTCATCATGACCTGTTTCCCATTTGACAAAGAAATCCACTTTTTTGCTTGCAGGGGCTATAGCAATGAGGGCTAGGATTCAACATATGCAGATGCTCTACAGTGGTCTGACCCATCAGTTTCTATCCAGAAGTCTTGTCAGTCAAGAAGCCAGTTTAGACCTTTCAACCTCTAGAAAACATTCAGAGTCCGAGAAACGATATGTTTGCCAGCATTGCCACAAGATGTTTGCAAGTTACGGAGCCAGGTGGCATCATATCTCGGCCGTGCACAAGAAAATTATTTTTACGTGTGTTTGCGGGAGGACATACAAGTACAGACATAATCTCACTTTCCATCAAAAGTCTTGTGTTCAGTTTGCAGCAAAATGAGAACCTTTCGTCAATAAGACTCTGAAATACCCTAAAACGTGGAGAAACCCTAAGTCTAGCCATTGCTAAAACATAAGAGTTTGGTTGCTTGAAGTAATTTCCCCAGAACCTTATTTATGTCCTGAACCATCTTCTCAAATTATAGTTTGCTTTAAATATTTTCAGTCTCATTATCAATTACAATTTAACTCGAGGGGTCAAGTGAACCTTTATGATCAGCCGCTGTTCAATTTACTTTCATGGATCAAACAATTGTAGTGTGAAAGGGGAAGTTGCAGAACTGGACTAAACTTGACAATGAGATAACTATAGATATGATATCAATAGATATGAGATTATTCAATTATCTGCTACCCTCCATATTTATTCAGAAGTATGGGACAGTAATCTATTGTATACAAAATTTATACATCCATATATATATCTTTCTTAGAACTTGAGAAAATGTTTTTTTACAAAAATAAAATATACTACTAAATACTGCCTATGCCTGTTTTCTATGAATCTTTTGCCTGCAAGAGTATTTCACAAGCATTAACATCAGCTCTTTTTCCAGCTTTCAACACAAATAGAAATATACACGAAACCGGTGACAACATAGGACTAAATGTCAAATCATGAATTTCTGAATATTTACAAAATATCCTCAGTAGTTTTCTTTGTCCTTGCAGGCAATTATGACAACTATGCGGATAAAGGAGGTCAACTTTTTCATCAGGGCCGGAATATTTTACCAATGTATTATCCACTGAATAATTCGCGGGCGATGCAGAACCCTGCTGCTAAACAATATCATTGCCAGCAGTGCGAGAAAGTCTTCTCCAGTCCCGGAACTCGCTGGCACCATGTGGCAGCAATACATAAGAAAGTGACGCACACCTGTGTTTGTGGCAAGGTCTACAGCTACCGTTACAATCTCCTCAGTCACCAGAGAGGATGTGCCATGCATTTGCAAAATCGCTAGCATCAGGGTTATGAATGAAGATGTTCTTCACATATTGGTTGTGTTGGTTGCTGCCGGAAGGTTATGTGCCATGCATTTTCAAAATCGCTAACATCAGGGTTATGAATGAAGATGTTCTTCACATATTGGTTGTGTTGGTTGCTGCTGGAAGGTTATGTGCCATGCATTTTCAAAATCGCTAATATCAGGGTTATGAATGAAGATGTTCTTCACATATTGGTTGTGTTGGTTGCTGCTGGAAGGTTATGTGCGATGCATTTGCAAAATCGCTAATATCAGGGCTATGAGTGAAGATGAGGAAAAGTGACACAAGATACTTTCAACTGAAGATATAATGTTCTCAGCTGCCATGCGATGCATTTGCAAAATCACTGATATCAGGGCTATGAATGAAGATGCTCTTCAGATATTGGTTGTGTTTTGGGTCATCAAGGGAGTTTCAAAATCAGTGACACTAAATATTTTCGCCTGTGAATACAATGTTCTCAGCTGCTGGAAGGTTGTGTGTGATGCATTTGCAAACTCTGTGACTGAAGATGTCTTCAACTGTCGATAGTAATCTCTATTGGCAGAAGGTTGTCTGTTATGCATATGCAACATCAGTGACATATTGCAGAATTATTTTCAATCGAGATAATCGCCGCTAATGGCTGCAATACTGCCGAAGCGGCGTTAAACAATAACTCACTCACTCAATCGAGATCTTTACAGATACTGGTTGTGTTGCCAAGTGGACGGTGTTATGCTAAATTAGTCACTATAATCTCAGTCAGTTCCTGGAATCACATGTTGATTTGATAAAGAATTCATCTGCATAAACGAGTCCATTATTTGTTTAGTTTGAAACACTGTATTCATCCACCCTGTTACAGGAATACAATCTTATGCAAGGGAAATGAAGACCATTGGCATGCCAAAATAACAATTGCGAAAGCTTAATTACGAGGTAACATTAAAATTTGACTAGGCGGGATATTTATACAAATAGAACACACACTTCTAACACACAAGTTTATATTAAAAAACATAATCACCTTTAATATCTAGTGAAATATGTAAAATTAATAGATTTTGGTCTTTAACGTGGAATAATACAGATAAAAGTAATCAGCAGTATAATTGCTAACATTTTGGCTGTGTCTCTTTCTGTTGAATATCGGAGTTCCTTTGAGAATCTTCTGAAATGTGGTTTACACTTCTGTAACAAATCAATTATAATATATCAGTTATCACTTGATACTGGTACTTAAGAGTTTGGCTTTTTGTAGTTGAAAGTGCTACTCAATGATCATGTAGTGATGAAGAGTGTGAATGCATAACACAATAAAATAAATTATTTAATATATATTGGATTGTGGCATCTCTGTGGTATGGTCATGCAGTCAATGTTTTGAAAATTTGAACAATATTGCACTTTGTGATGGAAATTTTCTTCTTTCAAATCATAAATAGCTTCAGTCTTAATCGCAATAAATTTATTATACCACTGATGTAATTTGGAATTTACATCAAATTGGGCGTAGAGTTAGTGGTAACTATTTATTTCATGGAAACTTCTTACAATGTACCTGACCTGTCTGAAGGCAAAATATGAGGGTCACATTCAACACACATACAAATATTCTGTTGATATGCTTATTTAGGAATATGGTATTGCTGTCGGTACCAAATTGTGTTAATGTTTCTGGAAAACTATTTCCTTTTTGTGTTTTCAGGCAATTTGGTTGGCAGCCCAGGAGTTGGTGACCTTGTACATTATCACATGGGAGGAAGACTCGAAAACTTAAATAGACAATATCCTTCAAGAAGAGCTAGACATGTGACCGATAAACCAGCAAAACAATACCCCTGCCCTCAGTGCGATAAAGTTTTTGCTAATTACGGGACAAGGTGGCATCATATCTCTGCTATTCACAAGAAAAATACCTTCACTTGTGTCTGTGGGAAGGTCTATAGCTATCGGTATAATCTGCTGGCTCACCAGAGGAGTTGTAGTGCAAATCCTAATAACTGGTGTTAGGAGAAAACTAACCAGGTAAAATGAGACAGTCTAACCTAAACTTTTCTTGATCTCTAGGGGGAGCGGGATAGCGCAGTGGTTAGTGCATTCGGTTTGCATTCTACACTAAATTTTGCTGTTAAACCCACCTTGATCTCGAGAGCATCATATTTTCTAAATGTTTTTTTGGTATTGTTCGAGAATTGGCTCATCAGGAAACTAATTGTGATGATTGAGAGAACGGTACTTTCATCTCTTGAAGTGAGAATGATTTGAGAATGTAGGACTTTGGTTCTTAGATGATAAAAAACGTTGTTTCATCTTCTTTGTTTACCAGTCTCTGTTTCAATCCATGGTAGTTGGTGTTGCCGGGTTTTGTTCTCAGCAAGTTATTTTTGATTTGGGAGATTTCTAGCTGTCTCTAACTTATTGTCTCTATAATTTTTATTTGTCTAAACATATTTCTCTGAATTTGTTTGGAGTTTGCTCTGTTGTAAATGCTCACCATGTTTTCTTCAACAAATTGACTGAACTCTTTGGACTGAAAATTAACTTTCAGAACACCTGAAGAAGAAAGTTGAATTTTACCTGATCAAGCATTTTCTTGTCCTTTCAGGAACATGGACAGAGTGCGTAACAAGACCTTATCAAAGCTATCAGCAAATGGTTAATAATTCTCATGGACAATATCTTTCCACTGCTTTCACAATACCTGGCCAAACTCCAGCACAAACCCCAACAAAAATGTTTCCCTGTAAACAGTGCAACAAGGTTTTCACAAATTATGGGTCACGATGGCACCATATCACAGCCATCCACAAAGGGAAAAGGTTTCCGTGTGTGTGTGGACGGGAATACAGCTACAAACACAACCTCCTCTCTCACATGAGGCAGTGTCGGCTCTCACAACTCAATGAAAAATCATAAAAATTGATACGACCACAAACTGAAAAGTGTTACAAGATTTCCTCTGACTGGTTGATTATAAGGCAAGTCACTGTTGAAAGGAAGGGAGTGTTCTGTTCAAATAGGTCTGGGGTAAAATACTTTATTAGTTAGTTGTTGAGGCTTTTGTGCTTTGATATTTTTTTTGTTGGTTTGCTAGTTGGTCTGTCTCCTTGACTTACATTATGGACATCATCTGTAATTTTGGTTTATTTTAATGTTTCTTTGTCTTTTTCTGTTTTGAAAATGTTAACAGTAAGGGTGAAGGTGTAGTTTGTTATCTTTTAGTTTATTCAGTTTGAATGATGAATTACACATCACAGTATAAAGGTCATTGTATGCTGATTATTACTAATTTGATTTGAATTTAAGTTTTTAACTTTTGCAAATCAGGAAATATTACAAGCTAGACATTACAAGAATGTATAAATGACGGCACTTTGAAATCTCTATTTTGTAAATGTTACTTTGAAACTTGAAAAAGTTGAAATATTTGGGGCAAAAGCGATATGACTTAGGCTTAAATCAGTTTCTTTTGTAATTGATAATAGAGCAGTTTCTTTTTGTGTTTGCAGGAAATTATGCCGTGTCAGGTAGTCATCATTTGGACACTTTTCACCATCAGACTTCCTTCAGACAGCACCCTCAGATGCAGACAAATATTTCTAATAAACCTAAACCCAAACCTAAATCTTTTCCTTGTGAGGAATGTGGAAAGGTTTTTGCCAATAACGGAACAAGGTGGCATCATGTGAGAGCCAAACATAAGAAAATAACTCATACATGTGTTTGTGGCAAGGTATATAGCTATAAGTATGGACTTCAAACTCATCAAAGAACCTGTCATGTGTTTCAACTGAGGAAGGGGAGTGGATAACAGTTTGTTATTGTCGTACTGTTTAGTTTCCGGATATCGACACAATATCTGAAACATTTCATGGAACTGCTTCCAAGGAAAGTTCGGAACATGTTTATTAGTCACATTGAAAACCATCTATTTGATCAAAATGAAGTAGAAACTTTTTTCCTTTATATTTTCAGGCTATTACAGTGGAAGAAGAGCCAATAGTTTTCAACACCCGGAGAGTAGTGAGAATCAAGGCTTATTTCACTATTATCGGAATCTCTCTCATTTTCCATCCAGTCAGAGCTATGAAAACTCGCCTAAACATTATGCATGTGAAGATTGTCATAAGGTATTCGCCAGTCATGGATCTCGGTGGAATCACATCCAAGCGAAGCATAAGCAGGCGACATATTACTGTGTTTGTGGAAAAGTGTACACCTATCGACATAATCTTGTAGCTCATCAGAAAACCTGTCCGCAGTGCACATAAACACAGATGGGTCTTGTATTGATTTTTTTTTTAAAATGACTGAGTTGTGAGCTTTACTAACAAAAATTCAGACTAATTAACACTTTATACACTTCTAGTAAATTCTATGATTTGTTCCATCAGTCTGCCATCCATTCCATGTGTAGATATTTGTTGACTAAAGGGTTGCTGTTTCAACTTTTGATACTTAGATATATTAAATCATTTTGTCAGTTAGTTGGGCTACAACCTTTGTTTGCTTGTGTAACATTCTATATAATCAAATTCAAACAATTACTTAATTTAAAAAAGTAGTTGTATTTTCAGTTTGCTACAAGAAAATGCATAGTATCATTTCCTTGGTTGTTGCAATGTTCATGAATTATTGCTTATCATTTGAAGAAGTATTCAAAAACATTCATACTGTTTTCATTGAAAATTATGTTGATCATTTTTGCTTATCATGTGAAGAAATAAATATCCATAATCATTTATACTGTTTTCAATAAAACGTTGATCAAGAAGATTTGTTCTTGTTTTGATGGACAATGTGTGAAATATAATTCACCAATTAAACACATTCAAATTGGCAAAATATATATAGAATGATGAACACAGTTTTTAACTTAAGGTTAAACATATTGGGTATCTTATATATCATATGTGCACATCACTTAGGAACAGTTATTTCTGATGAGTTCCTTTATTTGATAGTAGCAATTATTTTGAATGTGGTGTCACTGAAGATGGCCATTATGTGCTTCTTACTGTGTTTTTACTTTGGAAGAAGAGAACAATATGAATAAAAAAAAGACATTATCTCAAATGTGCCATATGATATTTAAGAAACTCAGCAAAGTAAACTCCTCACTCACTCAGGGAATACAAACGTTTACACTTGCTTCCATAAAAATTGTTTGACAAACTTACTCATGGAATATACTCAAAAACACACAAGCTCACTCCACACTAGCCTTACATGTATTCTGTTATATTATGTAATAGTAATAATGGTGATTCTAACATTTAATAATGAAGTAAAACCGTTTCCACATATTTACGTTCAAATTGTTCAAACCTGCTGATGTGATATTCTCACTTAAACTCAATTCATACGAGCCAGACAGGTGTTCTGTTACTTAATGCTGTGAAAGAAGATCATTATGTACTGGTTAAACTCAAAGGGTATGTAATTCATGAGACTTGCACCTTCACCATATTGAGAAACAAGCTGCATTATATCAAGCATGGCACCTACCAATAGTCCAATACTGACACAGTTATCAAGCAAATCATGAAGAAATGGCATGTTGTAAATTATTTTAAGTATAATTCTATTGATTCAATTTTCAAATTGAGTTATACTAGAAGACCTTTCTTCTCCTTTTCAGGTTATTTTGGTAGCTACCATGACTCGAGCCAATATGGAAGTTACATGCAACCCCAACACACTGTACAAGCCCAGTACACAGACACACCAACACACTATCCCAGGCAAGCACAAGGTCAGAGACCAAAGCTCCGGACAGGGTCGTCAGGAAGCTACCCCTGTCAGGAGTGTGACAAGGTGTTTGCCAGCAATGGGGCAAGGTGGCATCACACTGCGGCCATACACAGAAATGTCACTTATACATGTGTCTGCGGAAAAGTTTACACATATAGACAGAATCTTTTGCACCATAAGAAGTTTTGCACTCATCATCTTAACCCCTAACTGTCAATTCAGGGATGAATCGAACAATCATTATGGTTAAAAGTCTATGACACCACAGCCGTTGATGTGAAGTGAAAACTTTTCATATTAATTAAACAATTTGCTCAAAGTTTCTTAAACCTTAAACCACCTCAGGGATAATTGCATCAAGCCATGGAACAAGGTGTCATCACATATTGAACAGCCACAAGGAAATGCCACAGAATGCTTAGCAAAATTTACACACAATTTTCATCCAGTTTTTTTTTTACTCAAGAGCCTCAACTTTAGACAGGCTGGCCAGTGATAATTTACAATGTAGCAAGGTGCTATCACAGCAGTGATGTTAAGAAAGTTGCATACCATGTGCATCAAGTCTTCGTATGTACAGACAGTAGTTGTCTTACAGATACAGTCAACCCGCGATAATCCGGCCACCGATAATCCGAATCTCGCAGTTTCCGAACGATAGGAATATGTAACCAAACTAATCTTTATAGTAGTCCTCAGTACTCAGTAGTCCGAACATTTCACTATCCGAACGTTTTTGATGAAAAACGGAAGCGTTCGGATTATCGAGGCCTGACTGTACACTTGTCTTGTTATATAAATATTCTCCTGAATATTGAATTGAAAATATTTTATACAAACCAAATACCAAAGTTTGTGATGAGTCACCAAGGCCTATTGAGCTACACACATGTGACAGACAGACTGTTTAGATCTGCAACGTTTCTAGCACTATTGATAAGTCTTTCGTTTTCAATGTTCACAATAGTGGCAAAAATGTTGTTTCAAATGTAACAAGGCTTGTAACAATCCTTCCTGTAATACTGCTGCAGCTGTAATTGCCAAACCATTCGGAGTGTCTGTTTACTGGATCAACGAGTTCTTGGCTGAAGGGAATTAAGAAGAACCCAAATATATTGATAGTCAACTTCTTTATTGCAATACGTGCGAGGTTTGAAGTTGACTATCAGTATATCTTGGTTTTCCTTCATCTCTACAACTTCTAAATGCCTCTCAAAGAGGTTAAACAGGAATTGTTCAGGAATAGCCTCTGTTGTAGGACCGACCTGCTTGTAAAGAGTTAATATATGCAAAGCTTATGTAAAAATGTTAGAAGATCTGTTCCAGTGCTCTTTCTTCTCACCACAAGAATATACAAGTGCATCCTTGATTCAGACAATATTGTTGGCTACAGTTATACTTTTGCTGCTCAACTGAGAAGTGTTGAATCATTCTGACTGGCCAAATGTTTTAACTGTAACACATGCTGTATAATACTGGTGGTGACCTCTCTCATATATTGTGGCAATGCCATTTATTACTGATGATGACCTCTGTTATGATATGTTAAATTGTGGCAATACCATATCATATTGGTGGTGTATGTATGATATATTGTGGCAATGCCATATATATTGGTAGTGATCTCTCATATATTGTGGCAATGTTATCTTATATTTGTGGTGATCGTGTGATATACTTAGCCAATGCCATATACTATTGGTGGTGACCACTATATTGTGACAATGCCGTATAATATTGGTGGTGACCACTATATCGTGACAATGCCGTATAATATTGGTGGTGACCACTATATTGTGACAATGCCGTATAATATTGGTGGTGACCACTATATCGTGACAATGCCGTATAATATTGGTGGTGACCACTATATCGTGACAATGCCGTATAATATTGGTGGTGACCACTATATTGTGACAATGCTGTATAATATTGGTGGTGACCACTATATTGTGACAATGCCGTATAATATTGGTGGTGACCACTATATCGTGACAATGCCGTATAATATTGGTGGTGACCACTATATTGTGACAATGCTGTATAATATTGGTGGTGACCACTATATTGTGACAATGCCGTATAATATTGGTGGTGACCACTATATCGTGACAATGCCGTATAATATTGGTGGTGACCACTATATCGTGACAATGCCGTATAATATTGGTGGGGACCACTATATTGTGACAATGCTGTATGATATTGGTGGTAACCTCTTATGTTGTAGCACTGCCATGTAATTTTGGTGGTGACCACTTTATCGTGACAATGCCGTATAACATTGGTGGTGACCACTATATTCTGACAATGCCGTATACTATTGGTGGTGACCACTTTATCGTGACAATGCCGTATACCATTGGTGGTGACCATTTTATCGTGACAATGCCGTATAACATTGGTGGTGACCATTTTATCGTGACAATGCCGTATACCATTGGTGGTGACCACTTTATCGTGACAATGCCGTATACTATTGGTGGTGACCACTATATTCTGACAATGCCGTATACCATTGGTGGTGACCATTTTATCGTGACAATGCCGTATAACATTGGTGGTGACCACTTTATCGTGACAATGCCGTATACCATTGGTGGTGACCATTTTATCGTGACAATGCCGTATACCATTGGTGGTGACCATTTTATCGTGACAATGCCGTATACCATTGGTGGTGACCACTATATTGTGACAATGCCATATGATATTGATTGTAACCTCTTATATTGTGGCACTGCCATATAATACTGGTACCTCTGATATTGTGTCATACTGGTGGTGACTGCCATGTTCTATTCTGGCATTGCCATATTATACTGGTGGCTATCTTGCATACAATCACCAGTGTCACTAAAGCAGGATAATCGCCCTGTCTATATTGATCCAGATGTGCTGTTTTATGGTACAGTTACAGCTCTTGCTTGCTTGTTCAGGTGGAGTGGAGCCCGGGAGAGAGGGCTAAGCTCGATATAGCCGACAATCCACGGCTATATCTCCTGGAAAATCAATATGGATCCAAGTAGAGGGAGCTTAGCTCGAAATAGCCTCGATCCAAGTTGGATCTTCTCAAAATCAACACAGATCAGTAACAACCTCACCCAATATCTATATAGCAACTAGCCAAATGTTGTTGTAGCAACTACCTTGCAGGAACAAGCAGGCCTGGATAGATTTGAAGAATGAGCTTGTCATGTCCTATGGATGTCTCCGACACACTCAACGTCCTAACTTAATTTGTATTGATTTGAAATATCCACTCCTGAATCACTAAGCTTGTAAATACTGCGTTTCAATGAAGGTCAGAGATTTGGTGGCGACACAGGCAGCCTAACATTAATTTTAACTGAATAATTATATATTTATATATTATATACGGAAGATGAATATGGTAGTTAGTTCTTCCAAGTAGCCAACAGTTGATGTTAGTTCCCTGTCATATCGGACAGCTGGAAGTGAAAGCTTTGTGGAAACTCATGTCCTTTAGTTGTATTGATTTGATAATCTTCTGTTGTCTTTGAGGGTTCCAGTGGATAATGCATTCTATCAAACGACAGAAAACTTGACAACTTTGGATAGATCCAGCAGATAATTCAGGAAAGCAGCTGGGATAAACACTGACACTTGCAGTACAGTTGCAGACTATTGGTTAAAATCTCCACTTAACATTCTACCTCACCTTTAAGATATTCTGATTATTTGAGCCTGTTGCTAATGCGTTTTAACACAGGAAAAATATTGATGCTGTTAGGGAGCTAAATCTTAACATACCATGGAATGCAATGAATTTTTCTAGATAAATATTTGTTCTTGCAGTTGCGAATAGTTGGGTTGAATTTTTGGTTCACACAATTAACGCTCTTCACTAATTTGAAATGATCTGAAGTTGTGTGGTCCTTTGTTGAGAAATTAATGGGCAGACTAGAGCCCTGTTCTACTGATAGTAGGAGGGCCTTTCAACATGACTATAATTATCTCCATACAGATGTGAAAGTTACTGTTTCTTTCTCATGCATAGATTTAAATCAAAACATTTCCAAAAATATTTTTTCTGTCTTGAATACAATATTTTAAGGGACTTAAATGATTTATTTATTTCCTACAAAACAATTATTTCCCCACTGTCATTCAGTTCTGTTTCACAGGTGGTGTTCCCTTTTAAGTTCCTATTTGATATAGATTCTATGGTTAATATTGTCCTCCAGTCTGTTCATGTTAGTTTCATTTCAATTGAAATTCATCACAACAAGCTATCAGTATTGATAAATCATGAATTTGTCAGTAAAACTCTATCAATAGCTGGTCTGTATTGGATATAGTGTAAATGCCTAGTTTTCTTCATCAGTTTCCAATAACTGCCCCAGAAAGGGCTCATTTAGGGAGGGTCATTATTGGATATACAGAGGTCCAATAGGAGAAAGGGCTCATTAAGGAGGTCATTATTGGTTACACAGAGGTCCTCCAGGAAGCATGGTCATCATAGAGACAGTAATAGGATGCTAAGAGTGACTCATCCAATAGCCGATCAATAGTGCTCGAGAAATCGTTGCAGCGGTCCTGAAAATAATGTGAAAAAAATGTCCATTGTCACTGAATAGTGTTTCAGTAGGGTTTTGTTGCTGTTATTTTAAAACAATTCTTTTATGAGGTGCTCGGTACCGATTATGCTTTATTGTCTGATTGAAGAGGACATGTTTATTTTTGTTAAAATTCTGTTGAATTCTTCATTAAGGGTTTTGGTGGTGATGTTTCATTGGGTTCATCAAATTGTTTTGAGGGTGTTGATAATTAATTTCAGCAGGAAAACCTGGAAAAAAAATCACATTTATCCTGAAAGCTGCATATAAAATGTCATTGTCTAATAATTATGGTAAATAAAATTAAAAACTATGATAAGTGGGTTTTTTGTTTTTTTTATACATTTTTCAGTGCTAATGGCAGAAATATTGTCCATCCTTTGTTACGCAATATTTCACTCAACAAATTCTATTTTGAAATGGGGTTTCCTTTGTCCTTTCAGATTTTTATCGTGTCCAAGGTCAAGGCTATTCCCCAGGTTTCGTCTCTCAGGGTTCCTATTACATGGGGTCGGCAACACAACACCAATTTTCCGCCCCTTATCATCCGACTGGCCACAGAACAAATGTGACAAACGTTTCAGGGAATTTTCCATGTAGGGAATGTGACAAGGTGTTTGCGTCTCATGGCGCCCGATGGCATCACATTGCGGCTAAACATAAACATGTCACCTACCCTTGTGAGTGTGGCAAGGTGTACAAGTACAGACAGAGTCTCCTGCATCACAGACAGTCATGTCAGTTGTGTAAATCTTGAGGTCACAAAGTTTTTAAGTACAGATATGACTTCTTTTTTTAAAAATCATTATATAAATCCAAATTTCTCTTGTTTCCACCACTTCAGCTAATGTCAGGTTTATTTCAAGAGACTCAAATAGTTTCATTTGATTTCTGGTCAAATAAATGTCTACTTCTGAGGATGTATATTTCATCATTGAGATTGTCTTATAAAGGGCATAATTACTTGTCTGTGACAAAGTATACCATTTAATTTCATCACAGAGTTTTTTTTACCAATGAAATTATTTACAGCATACAATTGTCACAAAAGGAAATCGTGATAGAAGGCAGTAAGGATGGGAACCAACAAATAAACCAAATCAATGTCAGATGTGTAAATCTTGAGGTCACACCTACCCTTGTGAGTGTGACAAGGTGACCAAATACAGAGGTTTTTGCATCATGGACTAGTGTTACTTGAGGTCACTGCAATGTTTATTAGTGCAGAAAAGACGTATTTCTGATGAAATAAATGTTTACTTACTGAGGATGTATATTTCATTGTTGACATTATTTTAAAAGGTCGTCCCCAAGGTCATCTTCTAGTAGTATGTGACAATGTGTTCTTCTTGTCTGTGACAAGGTATACAAATGTGGACATTTAACTACATCATTGGGAGTCATTCTTTGAAAGATCTAAGAATCGGGACAATCGTGGTGTAGTAACTATCTTTGAACCACTTAAACAGAAAACCATGACTAAAAGATCATGTACTGTTTTTCAATAAAAAAAATTGGGATTTTTATTTATTCTTTAATGTGAATTTGATTCAAAGAAGAAAGGTATCTTGATTTCGTCAATAAAGGTAACTGAATATTTTTAAAATCTTTTCTGAATAATGATTAAGATGCCACAGAGGAGAATTACAGTGCTATGTTAATGTTTTGTTTATAAAGCATAAGAAGAACATGTTTTAGTTTCACTACATGAATATTAAAGAATGAGCATAAGTGACAATCCAACACACGAAATGTAAGAAAATAATAATAAAAAATATCCAACACTGAGGACAGGACGCTGAGGTAATAACAAGTTTTGGAAACACTTAAAGCTGCAGATTCGTTGGAATGTCGGCCTTCCTTTGCAAATCTTTCATATCACAAAGATTCTGTACTATTCTTCAATCAGTATTCAATGTATGATGCTCCTTAATTCTGTGAATAAAAGTTTGTATTTTTATTCAGTGTTTTTTATTCCTACTTTGTGATCAACGATTTCTGCAACATCGAGGCAACATCTTCCTATCGAACAATATAAATGCAGCACAAACATTTAAACTACTCTATCAATACATCCAATAATGATTCTCAATGCATGAAGATTAATGGATGGTTTTGAAATATTGAAAGATTACAAGGACATGTTTTGAGATCCTTGTTTTCCCTCCAGCTAACGGCTCCATCAAAGGAAAATATTTTATATTATATTGTATCCAAAGAAAGTGCAACTCACACCTAGAATTCTCAACCAAAGTACTAAAAAAATGGATAAGGAAATACAGAGTGCTTTTAGAGCATCACAGATACATGAGGTCATGACGTGTGTGCAGCCTACTTTAGGCTCAGTGTATTGAAAGATTTCAAGGACATTTTTTGAGGAACCTTATTTTCACTCCCATTACTTTTCGAGAAGCTACAACTCGCATAGAATTCACAACCAAAATACTCAAAAAGGGGGCGTGGATAAAGAATTAAAGGATGTTTGCAGTGAATCACATATTCCTGAGGTCATGTTGTGAGCAGCCCACTTCAAGCTCGCTCCAACGGCTCCTTCAAAGAAAACTATTTGCAATTTAAATTGATTGATTACCGAGTCATTATTCACACAGAGGAAAGGTTATCAGGACAGGAGGATGCTCCTGTGTTCTTTAATCAATGCTTCAGTCTTGTAGCCACCAGGGGGGGCTTTAGATACAACATCAACCGGCACAGGACAGCAAGAATCAGCTTGGAATGGTCTCTTGATATGGTCTTGATATTAGTTTCAGGTCTTTCAGTTCACGTTTGTGTTCAATAATTTCATAACTTGAATAACAATGCATTAACAGGAGAATTTCATGAAAAAGAAAAACAATAATCAACCAGTTCATTAAAACAAGATTTGATTTAGGTCAGAGAAATTGAGGCGGTTGACCCCTGAATATTTTATGTAAATTTATGTGATCTATTGTAATGGAGTTTCTTTCATTTCTGGAATAAATCATTTTAAGAAGTGTTATCTTTATACAATATTGTTGTATGCATACAAGAAGTAATATGACATATTTGATGGAGATTGTAGAGAATAAATGGATCAAATCTATGTTTAGTTTCTTTTCCGTGAATAAGGTGGTTTAGTTTCTGCCCTTTCTGTCTAGAAAGACATTCAAAGTTAGCATTGATTGTTTGTCATGAGAATGGATGCGTGCTACTCGTAAGCTTTGATTTCCAATATCCGAGGAACAAGAAGTGCTCCAGGGTATTGATTCTTGATTAATGTCTTCCTTAGATATTGTACAATGGGAATAATAAGGCACTCGCAGAGTTGTCCTTTTTCACCTGAATCTGCCACGAGCACAATTCAAGCCAAGAGATCAATAGAAGTTATTCAGACAATTTTATGTGGTATGCAATAGAATGACAATGACAGTTACCTCCCTGCACCTCGCTCTGTGATTGGTCAATCCCTGCACCTGCTGTTTCCCCTCCATTGTTGTCCGTGTAGAATCAGTTCATGTGGTGATCAGAATGTTGTCCGTCTCTCGGAAATGATCATCTTTAGACAACTTGTTTGTTTGGTTTCAGATATTCGCAAGCTTGACACCATTCTTGGACTTGATGATCCTAAAATATTCTCCCAGGAGGATACCTCAACCTTCAGCAAGGGCCAGATCCTGAATATTTCAGTTCTTCAGCCCGAACCCATCACTCTCAATGCTACAGCTCCCCCTGAGCCTCCCAGTGGGAACTTCCCATGTCCCCAGTGTGATAAGGTGTGTTCCACGGCAGGTGCTAGGCGCTATCATATTCAAGCAATCCACCGCAAAATCATCTATAAGTGTATATGTGGACGGGAGTACACATACAAGCCAAATCTGCTGCGACATCAGAAGTCATGCAAAGTCTGCATCCTTGGCAAGAGTCTTTTGTCAACCTCTTCGTAAAGTTTTGGCAGTGCCCAAACCGGAAAGATGATCTTATGCTAGTTCTCAGAGCACTTAAGTCTTTGAGACAAGATCATCTGCTTACGCTAGAGATGCCTTGCTCAGATCTACTGATGAGCGTTGGTGTCAGTTGATATAGTTATGTGGATCTTGTGAAAGTGACTCAAACTTCGGACATTTTCTGATGATTCTGACTCTTTAGTATATTGTGCTCAAGACTGGACTGTGTTTGTGGAAATGTACTGTGCATCTTGGGGAAAGATTATTGTGTCAACTTTTCCATGAAGTTTTAAAACTCCTGACTCATTGGTTGTGAATGTCCTAGAAAATAGCTTGTGAAGATTATTCCATTGTTTTCCTTGATGTTCAGACTAGATGATGTGAAGTTAGTTGATTGTGGAAATAGACTTGATGTATGTAAACTGCAAGATTCATGGCAAAACCGTTGATGTAGACGTTCGTACTAGTGAACACATTTTTCTGAAAAGATGCACAACTAAAATATGTGATTTTGACAATTTCGTTTCACTTTACAAGCTTTTTTGCTTTCTCACAGGATGGTGCAATATAACATTTTTATACAAAGGAATATTCCTCTTTACACAAACCTCTTGCCCTAACCCCTGAAAGATGCTTTTCAGCACACACACACGTCAGACAGTATTTTTGTTGCTTTCAGATGGTCAATGTGGGACCATGCCTGGGGCCACTGGACAGAACCCAAGTATGTTTCTTGAAAATCTTTACAAGTTGACGCACCAGCAGTATGCTCCAATGTCTCAGAACTGGAAGTCTGCCGGCTACCCATGTCATATTTGTGGGAAAGTGTTTGCTGGTACTGGGTCTCGTTGGAATCACGTGGCCTCTGTCCACAATCAGATCAGATATCCCTGTGTCTGCGGCAAGGTCTATCAGCATCAGCCGAGCCTTTTGAGGCATAAGAGGTTCTGTGTGAAATGCAAAGATCCTAATACGTAGGGTTGTGGCTGGTATCATGAGGCGAAGGAGTCGTTGGTTGCAAATCAAGTAAAAGAGAACTCACTATTGTTCTCAGGCCCAGGTTACAGAGAACTCCCTGTTTTTATCAGGCCGAAGTAACGGCCTAACCTCTTGAGACATATATGGTTTTGTGTGCGATTGTAAAGTTTCCAACGAAGTCTGGCAACATGACTTTCAACCATGTCAGAGGCTCTGTTGTTTTGCATTGTAAGAACTCCATAACATTATGTGGAGATGAACCTAACCTGTACCTGTCATATGCAGTCTGTTTGTAATGATCATGTTGCTGTTCTATCGTTAACACAATAATAGAAATCACAGTTGGCGCCAATACATCACTCGAGCCTCATGCTTAAAAGAGTATGTTTTTGTCATGTAAGGATTCATTTATAGTCCTTGGACATAATGACTTTAGTTCTGATTTATCATGTCCTCATACATCACTAAAAGTTCTACAAGCATGAAAGATTCTATGTGTGTTCAGTGCAAAGATTGGATTTCAGAGTCCTTGGACATAAATAATATGATGTGAATGGAGAGTTTCTATTATCAACCTCAAAGTTCCTACGTCAGCACTGCCACAGTGCAACATCAGAGTTGCTGTGCAATACAAAGATTCACTTATTAATATCTACAACAATTAATGACCACAGAATGGATGCCTTTCGATTACAATGATGTGGACCTCTGAAGACGGTCACCATACAATGGTCTGGTCAGAAGGTGTGTTCGGTTCGGTGCAATATGAACATTCACTGTTTTAAGAAAATGATGGCAGTATGCGATTCCCTTTTGACTACAATGACTTCATTGGACCAAGACAGGGTCATTAGATGTGTGTGATGTGTAAAATGTTGGTATCTGCTGTTCACTGCACAGTTTGAGTATTTGAAGTTGATGTATTTATGTACACTGCAATTCAAATGTTTTTTCCCAAATTTTTTACTCTTCCAATGACTTTTATACAAAGGTAAAAGTATTTGCAAAAGTTGTACATAATATCAGCAATAGAAAATCCGCAATTTGTACTAGGCAGAATCCAGTATGTGCAAGAAATTCAAATGTTTAGTTCTCACTCTTGTTAGATCCATTCTGTTATATCACTTCCAATGGTCATTGCTAGTGTTGGCATGGTTCGTTCTTTGCTTTTAATGTCTAATAGTCCAAACACAAAATTAAGGAAACTATCTTGTTATGAACTAGGCTTTATGAAATATTCCATAAACACACATATAACTCTCTTAGGCTTTGAGTCAATCCCACAGAATGTGACCATCGTACAAACATGACATGCATACATAGAGATAAAATATGCAACATAGTGCTGTCCCAGGTTTCACTTTTGAAATGTAAACTCGCACAGTCGTATCAATTTAAAAGATAGCGTTACATAACAGTGGTAGGTTTAATCCTCTTGTAAAACACTTTCAAACTCAATTGAAGTCACATTTTGGATGTGAGGAGTTTTCAGAGGACAATGGTTGAACATTAACCATGATATGTACAATATTAGAATAATTAAAGAAATATAACTTGCACAAGTTAATAAAACATCAATAAGAAATGTTTTGAGACAGTTGAGGTTAGATATTCCCAAGGAACAACATGTGGAGAGTCAAACTTGCACAAGTTTCTATTGCTGTTGCAGGTATTGCTAGGTTTGAGAGTGCCCCATAGACAGTCCCTTGGTCCACACCATACCCAAAAATCTATTCAAGTTTCTATTGCTGTTGCAGGTATTGCTAGGTTTGAGAGTGCCCCCAAGAAATTCCCTTGGTCCACACCATACCTCCCAATCTATTCAAGTTTCTATTGCTGTTGCAGGTATTGCTAGGTTTGAGAGTGCCCCCAAGACAGTCCCTTGCTCCACACCATACCCCCAAATCTATTCAAGTTTCTATTGCTGTTGCAGGTATTGCTAGGTTTGAGAGTGCCCCGAAGAAATTTCCTTGGTCCACACCATACCCCCCAATCTATTCAAGTTTCTATTGCTGTTGCAGGTATTGCTAGGTTTGAGAGTACCCCTGAGACAGTCCCTTGGTCCACACCATACCCCCAAATCTATTCAAGTTTCTATTGCTGTTGCAGGTATTGCTAGGTTTGAGAGTACCCCTGAGACAGTCCCTTGGTCCACACCATACCCCCCCAATCTATTCAAGTTTCTATTGCTGTTGCAGGTATTGCTAGGTTTGAGAGTGCCCCTTGGTCCACACCATACCCCCCAATCTATTCAAGCCTACCCTACAAAGGACTCACCTCCGCAGCTTCTGGCTATCAAGGGAACCTGAACCAAAAGTTTCCGTGTCCAGACTGTGATAAGGTGTTCGCTAGTGCAGGCTCCAGACTCAACCACGTAACTGCCATCCATGCACAGCAGAAATTCACATGTGTTTGTGGAAAGTCTTATCCTTATAGTCAAAATCTGCGGAGACACAGACGCTCCTGTGCTTTGAGCTTGCAGCATCAAAGTCCAAGTTGAATGCAATGTAACGTGAAAATAAAACGTGTTGCAAATTTAATCTTATAAATACAGTCAATCTGAAAATCTGAAACAAAAGGGAAAATGTGTAATGAAGTGCAAAGTGCAGGCAATCCATGTGAAGTAAGAATGTAACTTACTGAATATCTAAGTAAACTAAACTTGTAATGCCTATAATATTTACACTATCAGAAATTTCTATGAATTTGTAGTTATTCATATCCTTATGTTCTTGTTTTCTGACGAGGTAAAATTATCATGCACATGGCGCCGTCAGTATCCGAGGCACCAGTTAACCATTTACGCAACTAGACCTTGCATGTATTTCTAATACAAGACAATGACATACAGATCGATTTCGAAAGACTATCCTTACCTGCCTGACTTCTATTAAGTAAGTCGTGCAAAAATAAATTCCTGAGCGTGATCATCACAAACGATTGCATTAGCAACTGTAAACTCAAGCGAGGTTATGGGTACTTTCCTCAAGAATTTAGATTGCAAAAATGCTTTAACATCTAGGTCATGTCATAATGGCAGGCCATCTTACAGAGGAAGACTTATTAGTTGCTATTTTAACACATGTAATTAAAACTAGATTAAAATTAAGACTAAAGATGTTTCTCATGTATCCTGTTTGATATCGGACATTAGTTTTTGGTGATGTTTTGTTGATGTTCAATTGTCAAAAATCTAAACCAAATGTAATGTATTTGGAATACTATTACAGTTGTGTTTTAGAGATTAAGTTTTGAGTAGATGAGAATTTACCAAGATCTTCGATGCTCAATGTTTCATAACTCTTATTAGACATCTTGAAAGGATGATGTACCATTACTTCAGAAGAAAACAATTACAAAATGTTTAGCTGCTCAACATGTTTTCTGTGCCATGTACATGTCCTGTCATCTTATTGATACCCACAAAACAGATGCACATATTTGAATTAGTGGTGCTTATTCTTTGAGCCGGTTTGTACGAGACATGACAGACTGGAGCTTACTCACTGCAATACCTCTCTCCCTGCAACTTGTGATAGTTTTTGAGAATTTACACTGAACTTACGAAATATTCATATTGTGCTTGTATGTTTTTTGAAGAATTTACTGTTCCATATTTCTGCTAAAATAGGTTGGAAGATTGTACTGTTCCATATTTCTGCTAAATTTGTTTTGAAGAGTTGACTGTTGCAGTTATCTTCTAAAATAGTTTTGAAAAATTTGCTGTTCTATCATTTTGTTTTAGTGCGTCATATGGTCCCCTGATTTAAGTACTTTGTTTTCATAGTTTTAAATAATGTACTATCCCCTGATTTTAAGTACATTGTTTTGATAAAGTAGCCATTTCATCTTGTATATTTCTGTTACACCATATTTCTGCTTTAAAGCTTATTCCATTCGGTTTATACAAATAATGTTTTAAAAGATTTTGAATCAGCATTTTAATGCTTGTACTCTGAATGACTATTTTCATTATGTTTCTCCATCAAGGTCTTATAATTTTTCTTATTTTCTGTTTTCTGCTTATGTTTTTTCAAAGAATTTTCTAAACTTCTGCTCAAGGTATCTTTAAACTTATGTACTGTTTGTATTCTTCCAAGGCATCATTTTGTGGCATTAAATTTGTGCTTTTGTGTTTGAAGAGTGAATTATTTCTTGTTTTTGCTGAAGACTATTAAGTGAGCAATGTTTAGAGAAGATCTTCCATGGATGGTGTTACCTGTTGTAAACACGGGAAACCTTAGCATAGAGTTGTCAATAACTAGATTTAAACCATCTTGTCAAAATGTAAGTGTTTTACTTATTTGAATAAATGTTATTTTCAAACAATTTGATTTCATTCTGGTTTTGACTTGAAAGAGAGAAGAAAAGACGTCACTTGCATGTTATAACATGCTAAAGCAATGAAAAGAAACAACCCTAAGATTAAGGAATGTGAAGTTGATCAAACAGCAAAAATTACAACAATACCACATGTGCATGTTAGAATATGTGGCTTCTGTGATAAACCTGGGATTTTGACAATTTTAACTGGAAGTAGATAAAAGGTTGTAAATGAAGTTTGGTTTGAGTTCATTGATACATACATGTATCTGATACCAGGCACATTACGCAGTTTTGCAACATGAACACAAGCTTTGCTTCGACGTGAATGTCCATTAGGTCTTCACTTACATGTGAAAATCATTGTTCATTGTTTAGAAGGTAATCCAATAACAAGACGTTCCTAATTGCGAGCACATGGCCAGTAGGATTAAAGCTTTGGGGAGAAAAAAATAGTACTCCTTCAACTGCTGTTCATTCTTCTATCGGAATCTACCCCGGGGATATAATCTTGTCCAAAAAATGATGTTATGAAAAGGTATAAATCTTGATGACCCAGGACTTTCAATGTTAGATATTTTTAGTTTCAGAACTTTTTACCCAAGGCTATAAATATGAAGCTATGGAATGTCATGTAATTCTGCTTCAGAGAATGGTACTTGGCATCAAAGACCAATGATACAACAGTAACATTCTATGCATTTCAGATTTGAAAAATGAACCTCCTGTACTTATTCCACTGGAAAATGCTTCTTTTCTTAATTTCAGGTTTTCATTTCGGACGAGTGAGTAGCGGATTCGAACCAAGTGTAACGTTTGGTCAGCCTTATTTTAGAATAAGTCCTCAAATGATGTCATCCTCGATGAGTAGGCCAAAGAGAATCTATCCCGACCCAGTGGATGGTAGTTACGCATGCCCCGACTGTCATAAAGTCTTCTCTAGTCACGGAGCACGGTGGAACCACGTTGGGGCAGTCCATGAGGGGGTTGTCTACTCCTGTATCTGTGGAAAGACCTACCATTTTGGAACCGCTCTCTCTCGGCACAAGAAGAAGTGTCCTTTGAGCTTGTCACTTACCTGAATTGAGAAATTACTCCATTGTACCAGTAACATTAGCCGCAGTGTACGAAATACGTTTCAGTCTTTACTGGCAGTGCAGGGCTTTTGGTTTGAACATTAACCAGCCTGTCTCAGAATGTGCCAGACCCTGCAATGTTCAGTTACTCAGCCTATCAAAAGTCCAACAAGCAAGATAGGCTTGTTGACCAATTTTTCAACTGGCTCCATTAGAAACTAACCAGCAGCTGGCCTGGAGGCAAGCAACACTGAGTCTAGGCATGGAATATAGATCTTGGATGTTTGATTTTCTGTGACTGGACCGTGTGAGCTGGGAATAGGTAATTTTCTGAAATGGTTGAACTGATGAATCTGAGGTCCATTTTGTTTGCCTCCGACCTGCCTAGGTGCATGGAAAATTGGCCGTTCACAAGTTGAAGAACAATTTAGGGAAAGTCCATTGTGCTAAGTATGTGTAACTGGTTGATTGAGGCAATTGTATTTGTCCAGTTTAGTAAATTTGACATAGTTGTTGTACCAAAGAATCTGAACTCAGTGAGAAACAGAATTTGACTGTTTGTCAATTTGGAATTATAATTTGAGCACTGTGGTTGTGTCAGGTGCATGAGCTTCATTGTACTGGATACATGAAGTGGGAATACACTTTATATTCTACAGTTTAACCACTGAATCGAAACATGTCATTATTGTGTAGCATGAAATGGGGAAATAAATACTTGTGAAATAAGATAGAGCCAATGACTTTAAACCCTGTTGTTCTGATTTGTAAATGACAAGCAGCAATCAACAAGATCTCTTTATTCTGCCAATGTAAACTGAACATTCTGTCTTTCAAAGGATGTTTTACAGTTCTCTTTCAAGAGATGACACTCAGAACTATAAGGCAACTTGATGAAGTCCAGGACAATTTTAGTTCCAAGTTGGTTGTTGACAACACTTAGACAACATTTGTTGAATATCAATAAAAAGTAACACAGTCAGTTAGTTTGTTGATATCAATATCTATCATTTTGAAATTAAGTACTATTGGCCTCATGGTCACTCTACAAAATAAATCTGTCTGCCTGGATGAATTAAGTACGATGGATTGAGTTGCTTGATACACAACTACCTGCAACACATCAAATATAATAAACACAAACATAAAATATCTGTTGCGATATTTACCAATAAATAACCACAAAACTTGTATTTTTAAGTCTCTTGCAACCATATTTTGGTACATTTACTTGCAGTTATCATTTCAAGAACAATGAAAAATTATTCATGAACTACTTCTTAACCCTTAACTTGCGAATCCCGGAATTATCCGGGCGGGCTATAAGCGATTCCAAGGTGTCTGTATACGGATCCCGGATACAATACTTAGAATAATTCACGGCTGTCTCACTACTTTACTAGCCCTGTCAACGGGTCCCGAGTCGATTGTGTCCGCGACCCGACCCATGAGAATGGCTGTATTTACGCTCCGCGACCCGACATGAGAATGAAGCTTTGTTCAGTGTGTGGTCGGAATATCAAGCAAAATTCACACCAATTTGCGTGTGCATTGTTGACCCGTAACGCATCGATAATTAGCTTTACAAAAGGCCAATTTTGTCGGGCTTTGCCCCCGAAGCATTAATTCGCTTGAGGCTATTTTCACCCACGTGTTTGTATTGCGTCGGGTTTGCCTCGTCCGAGACTGCTATCTGCCTCGCATCTCGCGAGACGGGGGAAAAAATCGCTAACTCGCCTTACTCCCACACTTCATATCATGTGAGCGAATTGTTTGTTTTCAAAAAAAAATACGGCAAAATAAAGGGGAAACAATGGACTACATTCCCATATAAAATTAGCAAATGTCAAAAAAATAATAAAGACACAGCAAGCGCCGTGGAAAAGGGCACGTTTACACCGACAATCCCTTTAACAATCGGCGATTTTCACAACTACTTGCACATTTATCATGGCTAAAATACTAAATGCATTTTCATGATTTTTATATCACAATAAACCGAAAAGAATAATCTTTTTATTCGATATAAAATGCTCATATTTATTCACAGAAATAAAGATACAATTTTACCTTTCTGAGAGACATGTGAAACCAAACGGCACACAAACTAATCAACATATTTTCATCAGTTATGGTTCGAGGTTAGCTTTTATTTGAAAGGTCAAACAACATAACCATATTAGGGTTGACATGTGCTTATTTGTCAACTGGTTCGAGATTATGATTTCTTGGAAAAGTGCGATGAACGACCGTTCGCAATGCCGCATACATGTTGTAAGTATTTACGATTTTATAGATGGAAATAAAGACAAACTTTACATAGCTATAGAATTATAACCAAAGGTCGCATTCTAATAATTTTTATATCATTGTGAAGCTAGACATCTTGTATTTATGATGTTACGAGGCCCGAATTAAAGACAATCTTTCGAAAGTAATAGAATAAAAACGAAAAAACATAGAAAATTCATTGAAAGTTTCGGGTGTGAATTAGCCATTTGTGTACGGGTGTCGCTACTTGAATTTGTATTGAACGCCCGTATATAGTCCTTATTCGCCATGTAGATGCGGTGTATTTCGTAAAAACGGTACCGGAATCGCCGCCTGGAAATTCTGCCAGCAAAGCTAGTTAGTGCCAAAGCCCAAACTACTGCTGCGAGCTGCGAGCCTGTAAATTCCGCCACAGGAGCTAAAATTGGTAAAATATATATACGCAACGTAAGGGTTAACTGGCATTATGAGCCTTGGCATGTAAGAACAAACTGTCACACACACTTTTTTCGTTTGAAGTGGCTGCTCTTTGTCATTAACAACTGTCGACCAAAAACAAACAACTCTCAAAAGCTACATTAAGTATATCTAGAACATTCTTTCAGCTGTGGGGGACACTTTTCAATCTTGAAAGTCTCTTGGGGGGATAGAGATGCACTTCCTTCCTAGAATGGTCTTTAGAGGGAAGGGGATCGTGGTGGAGAAGCACTTCCTGTCCTTGATAACAGTCTCAATTGTTTAGCCCTCGGCAAACATTAAAGGATGAAGTATTTAGATGATGAACATTGGTTTTTATTTATTTGTAATGAGGTTTCTAAACAACAGAAGTTAGAACATTATGTTCTCTTTTACAGGAGCTCAGTTCTTGCAATACGATGAATACAGCTTGGATTCCTCAAACGTCTATGGACAAGAAAGCTTCGGGCAGCAGCAATACTATTCACATGACCAGGAGTCTCATAGTTTCTCATCATTCCAATATCAAGACTCTGGAAAGAAAAAGAGAGTATTCCCAAAGCCTGTTGACGGCTTGTACCAGTGCCCAGACTGTGAGAGAGTGTTCTCGAGTCAGGGAGCAAGGCACAACCATGTGTCAGTGGTCCACGACAAGATGAGTTACGTGTGTCTCTGTGGCAAGAAATATGTGTACAGACAGGGGCTGATACACCACAAGAAAACATGCAATGTTGCAATGTTACAGAACAGTTTAAATTAGTAATGATAATTAGTAGTGATAATAACTTGTCAACTTGTACATTTTGGAAATTATCTTTGTGCTCTTGGCACCCAGCAGTCACAGCTCAGCAGCAGTTATCAGCGCCAGTGAAGAAAGCAAGAACTCTTTAGATCTGATGCGATTGGGAATCAAATTTTGACCTCTCAGGTGATCAGCAGAAACTCAACTAACGGAGCTTCATCTGTCTTTGCCTAGAATTTCATTTCAGAACTGTTTGAAGAAGTCTTTTCAACTTCCCCATGCCTGTATGAAAATTTTAACAAAGATCCAAGAACTGACCTGCTAGGACATTCTTGGACACAAATCCGGCCTGCACAGTTGTTTGCAATAATTTTGGACCATCTGTAACAGTTTAATAGATAATAGCTGCATAAGCAGCACATTCTGGTTGCACCAAGTGATCAGGGGCCAAACAAAGCCACTACAGAGTAGCAAGCATGCTGGTCTTTGGCATAATTATTATGATTATGATCTCAGCTGTGCTGAGCACCTAGTGTATGGTTAAGAGGGTTGCATCTGAAGTCAACTGGTAAATTAGGTCTTGTTATTTTGTTGATCATTCAGTCTAGGTGATCATGAAGGTCATATTTGCTATTACAAAGGTTTTATGTTTCATATGTTCCAATCAGATTATGTTTTCAGTTACACGTTTCACACATTTTGAAGATCAACCATCACATTTCGTTTAAAACTGATATATTTAGTTTCATTCACTGCTCTGCAAAGAGGCTGTTTTGCCTCAAATTAAGTGATGATATAATTTTAGAGGTCATGCTTTTTCCATTATATATTGAAATAGTTCCTTAACTTCCTAAAGAAAACAGTTATCCTCAAAGATGATTTTGTTACTTGCAGGTTTTGTGCTGGCCCCATACAACACTGACCTTGACCTTCTGTTGAGTCATGAACCCAGAGGTCATTTCAATCAAGGTCACATGCGAGGAGGTCGTCAAATGTCAACTGGGCTTTACCCTTGTCCTCAGTGTGATAAACGATTCTCCAGCTACGGGGCTCGATGGAATCATGTTAAGGCTATACATGACAAGCGTAATTTTGTGTGCGTGTGTGGAAAGAGCTACAATTATTGTCATGCTCTCTCTCGTCATAAGAAGACTTGTCCCCAAGTTGGTCCAACCACCACCTTCTGAATAAATGAGAGAAAGTTGTTCTTTTTCTTTGGAGTTTTACTTCATGACTAAATTTGTAACCAATTTCGATTTGGATTCAAATGGAGGAAGGGGAACTTGTTTGTGTTTACACTGGACTCTGAAGGAATATGGAACATTTATTAATTCAAAGGATTTGTTGTTAGTATCTAATTCAGGTGTAATTAAGATTTCTGGTTATCTTGTTCCTTATTTGGTGTGAGAATTGTTGTCTTTATTGGATAATAACAGCACAAGAGTGGAAGAAGGTGAACAACCTGTTTATTTAGGTGTCTGCGTATATTTCTGAAAATGTTAAGAATTGTATAATTTCAATTTAAGAAGACATTGTCTGTGAACTTTTTTGTGTTTTTTATTTGTGAATGGGAATTGGTTGTAGGTTTTTGATAAACCCCTTCTTAACCCCTAACCCCTTTTGTTATTCACTTAATTTTTTCAACCAAGGGTTGGTAATATCTGATGTTAGTTATTGGTTTTATTCTCCCTGGTGGAATTGTTATTTCCTTTTACTTTGGAAAGCGAAGGCAGGGGTTTTGAACTGAAAAACTATTGTTTATGTCAAGAGTCAATCAATGAAAGTGAACAGAATCTTTTTGTGCTTTCAGGAAATCCTATGATTGGCTTCGATGGTTCCGAGACCGAGTGTCCTTCCTTCTTCTCTAATGGTCAAAGGTCATTTAAAGGTCAAGGATACCATTACAGCTATCCTTGCCCGAGTTGTGACAGGGTCTTTGCAAACTATGCAGCTAAGAAATATCATGTTGAGGCTGTTCATGAGCAACTGACATTTGCTTGTGTCTGTGGACGAGTATATAAGTATCGGTCAAGTCTGGCCAAACACTTGCGGAAGAACGTGTCTTGTGCTGCGCAGTCTGAGTTGCTACAAATGGCTCAACCTGAGGGTTCACATTAGCTTCTTCCTGTTTCTTAGGGGGCGGGATAGCACAGTGGATAGCGCGTTCGGCTTCGGATCAAGAGGTCCGGGGTTCGAATCCCGTCTGCAGTAGAGAACTGTTCTACACGCAGTAAGGTTTGGGTGCAATGCTACACTGAATCTCAGCGTAGTACCACCCATGGTTCGCTAGTTCCAGCCGATGCTCGCAGGTTTCACCGCAATACATACTTATCTATCAGCTGTCCGTGGATCTCTGATAGTTTGTGTTTATTTGTATGTGCTGTGGACTGAAGTTCCTTGTTCTCTATGCTGGTTTCTGAATTCTTGAATCTTGTGAAGAAGTGCAGTAGTTTCAAGACTAGGCAAAAACATGAAGAACAATGTGCTTGAAGACATTTTGTTTTATATTCAGAATATCTAACAAGCTTTATTCAATGTTTAATTCACTGGTCTTGAAAGCATCCTCCTGAAAATGTTACACTGATTACAAGGAATGAGCTGGCTCTCTGAGCAACAATATGTCTCATGTTGTGGTGATCTTCTCTCGACTGATAAATCTCTTGTTCCTAATCCTATTTAAACTTCAAAGCAGTATTTGAAATACAGTATCCAATTGGAAAGTATTACATTGTCAGGTTAATTTTCTGGTTGATCTGTTTAACTTGCATTGCAACACTGATCTTCTTGAAGCATTGGCTTATTAATTGAATAACATAGCTCTTTGGGTCACACATGATCATATGCATGATTAGATTAATTTCTTTTGACTGGTAAATCTCTTGTTCCTTATCCTTCTTGAACTTCAAAGCAGTATTTGAAATACATTATCCAATTGGAAAGTATTACATTGTCAAGTTAATTTTCTGGTTGATCTGTTTAACTTTGCATTGCAACACTGATCTTCTTGAAGCATTTGACTTGGTCTAACGGTTTGCATAGCTGTTTGGACCAATGGATAATGTGGTTCGTGTCACACATTATCATTTGCATGATTAGATTAATTTCTTACTTCTTTTAGTCATTTAATTTCATGATCCTATTGACAAGTTGATATTGTGATCCTATTGGTCAGTTAATTTTATGATCCTGTTGACCAATCAATTTCATTTCCTGATTGATGGTGGATATTGTTCTACTTCCTATGAAATATTTTGATGGACCAAGAAAGTAATTAAGAGAGTGTATGATGTGATGAGTATGACAACGATGTTACTTTGTGTTTTTCAAGCTCCATGAGGACTGAAATAGATTCATAATACTTGTCGATTGCATTTTATTTAATTACATCTTTAATTGAATTTATTTGACATGCCTTTAAGTTTCTTATTTATTTTTTGTGTAAAATTGTGACATCCTTGTTCTTGTTCATTGATACTTCAAAAAGTCTTTGATCTTATTTCGACACGTTGATTATCAAAGGATGAGTCTATAAATTCTATATGTAATTATGTGCATGTTGAGATGAAGAACAACTATTTTGTCAGAATAAATATTTTGTTCATTTTAATGTTCATTTGTGCTTTATTTATTGATTGTTGATCATTAATTGCTCGCCGTAAATAGCTGCAATACTGTCGAAGCGGTGTTAAGCAATAACTCACTCACTCACTCACTCGTTAATTGTCTCATAGTGACACTTGCTGTATATCAGTAAAGAAGAAATATGTTTGCAAGTTTGCCATTCATATTGCATAAACTTTGTCACAATGTTTTGAATAAGACAATGAATAATAATTTGTTTCTCTTTTGTATACTTCCACCACTTACAAGCTTTATTTTGAAGGAAAAAAATAAGATATATCCTCCCTCATCATTATTTTCCCAACAAAAAATACAAATAAATCCAACTGCCCTTGTCACAAAACATGTCCCCGATGAAACATTGACCTTTTAGGCAGCATATACACATGTACCATATACACAAATACATATTCACTCTCTATTACGCAGAGGTTGTTGTGGTCATGACAGAACATGGTTTCATCTAACACTTTATCTATCAGTGTCCAACCATTCTTAATGGCCGATTTACAGGAATCACGACTCTTGAACAAGGGAATACTCCAGGATTGGTCACTGATTAAAGATTTGATATCACAAAATATTTCAGTGCCCATAGTTAAAGGGTTATAAAAATAGAATCCGATAGACATAGGACAAAGGAATGGACAAATGGAAACTTAAGGCCTCCGTCAGCTAGAATGGTACACTACCAAAGACATTGAAAATCATGTAGTTTTTCTGTTGGTGAAGAACATACTTGCGATAACATGACAGAAACATATATAACTCATTTACTGAATTGAGTGCACATTTATTTTGATGAACTTAGGTTTTATTGAGGTCTTCTGAAAAAAGTCATGATCCTATTGTTATTAGAAAAGATTCGTTAAAACCTAAAAGTTAATGCAGATACAAATATTTAGCTGTATACAGTAAATCCTTGAATAATCGCCTGCCTTGAATAATCGCCGAGTCTAAGCCCTCTTTGAAATAAATAATCGCCCAGTCTAAGCCCTCTTTGAAATAAATAAACGCCTGCCTTGAATAATTGCAGAGTCTAAGCCCTCTTTGAAATAAATAATCGCCTGCCTTGAATAATCATTGGGCTAAATTTAGCAAATGTAAATAAACAAATTGCTTTCTCCTTTTCAAAAATAATTCTGGCATAAGCATATTTATGCGAAGTTTAAACTCATGACATGCACTTCCTTTACAATATTCATAATTTTTAACATAATGCAATGATGTTTTTGTTTTAAATTTTTTAAAAAGTCATATATATTATGGCTTGAAAAAAATAATCGCCTGCCTTAAATAAAAGCCGGGTCAAATCATTGTTGCTGGACGATTATTCAAGGATTTACGGTATATGTAGTTCAAATGTAAAATGGTTAAAAAAGTTCTATGAGTGAAAGAATGTGTGTGAGCAGCTGCTCAATTGTATTGTGTATTGTTCTAAGAAACAGAATTCATACAGGCAGTTAAGTGATTTAGCTGAAGCAGCTTCGAAAGATCTTTTTTTTACTAATTTCACTGACAGAAAGGAAACTTGATAAGATAAATCAAATGCTTTCTCCAGGAAACAATCTTTTAATGAGCATGAAACAGAAAGTTTCAAAGATCATGTCTTTTTGTTAATACCCTTTCAATATTAAGAAAATTTAGTTTTGAAGGAGAGTTCTCACAGTAGAGTATTTACACGCATGACTCCTCCAGAACAACATATCCCAGTGATGAAATCCAAATGAACGAAAAATAGTATCACTCGATAAAACTCACAGTTTCTTATTTATTGGTTTCAGGTTCTTTTGGCCATATACTTGTGGATAAGTGGCAAGAGCTATACCATGACAATCAGCCCTATATAAATGCTGTACCTAACCCTGCCGCAAGAGGGGCTCCCTGTAAAATATGCGGCAAAGTCTTCAATGACGCATCAGCTAGAAGAATTCACATCAGGGCAGCCCACGAGAATGTGGTCTATAGCTGTGAATGTGGAAGAACATACCGCTACCTGAGCTCTATGATGAAACACAAAAAGTCTGGTTCCTGTGCTGGACAGGATGATGATAAACATTAATTAACAAGTGCGTCAAACCATCAAACACGGGTCAACACTGGATAGAGAACATTCTCTCCGATGTGACGCTCTCATGAATATTCTAAGTCTTGTCAAGGAGAATTAGAATATTTCAGGTCTTATTTTGTCACGGAAATATGACACTTTCCTGCTTGGTTAAAGAAAGTTTCTCTTGTGCCTGAGAATGTAGCAAACCTTCTTAAACTGGTCCAGGATAGCGAACATTCTCTGATGTGACCGTGATAATAGGTGCTCACTAGGATATTCCATGTCTTTGTCAAGGAAAACAAGATTACTCCATGTCTTGTCTAGGAAATATGATGCTTACCTCTTTCATTGAAGAAAGTTTCTCTGATGTGCTGAGCAGGCACAAATGGTTATATCCTGTTCTTTAGTCTTGTGAAAAATTAAAATATTGACCGATACAACTCCCTGTGAAAAAAGGACACATGTTGAAGACGCTTAGGTAGAAATATTGAGGATCATGTCTTACTGGAATACTTGTCAGGGAGGGATCTCACCTTGCTCCTTGCTCAAGGATATTCTTGGTCTTACTGCGTTATTACAGAGATACTAATTCTCTTATTTGCTGAAATATTCAAGGAAGAGCTGAAACTTGTCCATTAATCCAGACACTTGGTTAGTGACTTGAAATTCCTTTTGTTTGTACGAATGAATCTAGTGAATTTTGTGAACCAGCTCTCCTGAGTTCTTGAAAACCCTGATAAGGTCTATGAAGGTGTTAGTTCAGATGGGTATACCTCTAGACACATCGGTTCAGAAGGATATACAAATCTTTTTTCATATAGTCGAATAGTGGAACATATTTAAACTTTTAATTTGAAAATTGGTCCAATGGTTGAATGTCTGTTATGATAATTTTTAGAGTAGCATGAAATGGCACACCAGTCGAACAAACTGACAGAAAATCCTTTTTTTTGCTTTCAGGTTTTGGCCAACATCAGAACAGACTCGAAAGATTTGGGAAAGAAATGGCCCAACTCTCTCAAAACCCCTTCTCTGTGTTCCCCCCAGATTATGCATTTAGAGACAGTGTCAGTCTGTTGAGTCGCAAACTCTTGCAGTGTGAGATCTGTGGAAAGGCTTTCACGAACCCAGAAACGAGAAAAGTGCATGTTGAAGCAGTTCATAAGAATAAAACGTTCACTTGTGTTTGTGGAAAGACTTACCACTATAGGAGCGCACTGAGTAGGCACAAGCGCTTATGTCCTGTGGCAGGGTCTGTCAAAAGTGATAATATTTGACTTGAGAAGGTTATGAACTTTCAAGATGTTCACAAGAATACATGCTTAAATTTGTGGTTTGGAAAAAAACTGTTGGTGTGCTTTCGGTTAAACAGGTGAACATTGATGACATCAAGCTGTGAACATTTAGGATGTTATCCAGAGTTTAATGTTGTGTTTTGGGAAAGAACTGTTGACTTCTTTGATTAGCACTCTTTAAGATGAGGTGATGAAGAATGAAGACAAATTTGATGGATAAACAACTTCTTTATTCAATAAAGGTGATTTTTTTTTACATAGATTCTAATGCTGTCAAGCAAGTGATGTACTGTTGTTTGTATGCGCTCTGTAAAACAAGTGAAAGTGAAAATATTGAATATGTCATGTGTAAAACTATAAAGGTTTCAAAGTTCAAAAGTTCAAAATAAATGTGTCTATCACTGCATGTTACTGATAACAGGAAGATTTTCTGGATAACAACTTCTTTAATGTGTTAATACATGACGTTTCGGAGAACATACTCACTCCTTCATAAGAAAATTTTCCTGTTCTTATGTATACCACTTCTAAATGCCCTTCAAAGACCTGATGTTACTGATATCAGAGATTGTAATACTTGCAATGTACAACTGATCACTCAGTTTATAGCTTAAAACCAGCATTTGAAGACTGTTTACATGTCACTTTGAGAATCTGATTCATGATATTTAATGCTAGTGCCTTTGTTGTAGAGAATGTCATCAATCATCCATTGTCTCAAATAGATTCAGCAGTCATTACTGTACATGTATGCAATCAGCACAGGTTATTTCACACTACCGCATTGGATGATAAACTGAATGTCCTCTTCAATAGTTTTAGTTTAGCAAAAACAATGATCAATGACTGAACTTTCATTGCCAATCAACTCCCAGTTGTTACCATGTAGCAGTAGAGTATGATCTTCAAGGACGAGATAAATTGTCTCAGAGAACTCTAAGACACTGTTTATGTCTTTTGCAGATCGAGTAACCACAGCCTTCAACCAGAAGAACTTATTCGGAGGCCATTTTCGGAGCCCCTTTTCTGAGCCAGCAAATTCCTCAAAGTTTCAGAATTATTCCTTGCCAGACCAAGCTCCTGGGACCTCCTTTTCTGTGGCCCCAAATTCTTCAAAGTTGACGCATCACTCCTCACCAGACCAAGATCCCGGGACCTCCTTTTCTGTGGTGCCGAATTCATCTAAATTGCCGAATTATTGCCTTCCAGGGGAAGATCCTTCTGTGCCCACGCTGTTCCAGTGTGAGGAGTGTGGGAAGGTTTTCTCCAACTATGATACCAGAAAGGTTCATGTCCAGGCAATACATGAAAACAGGACATTTGTGTGTGTCTGTGGAAGGATATACAGGTCCTGCAGTGCTCTCTCCAGACACAAAAAGTTCTGTGGAATATACAAGGACCAGAACTCTAGATAAAGGACCATTTTTCCTTTGGTCAAACATCCAAGTCATAAGTTTAGTGGTGTATATACAAAGATCAGAACTCGAGGTAATGGACCATTCTTTGGTCAAACGTCCAGGTCATTGTTCTGTGGTCCATACAGATCAGTGTTGTGTACAAGGATCAGACCTATAGATAATGGACCATTTTTCCTTGGGTCAAATGTCCAGGTCATGGTTCCATGGTCTATACATTTCTGTGGTAGTTACCAAGATCAGAACTCGAAATATTGGACCATTTTTCCTTGGGTCAAAGGTTGGTTACTATGACTACTAGATATCTGGAAGCCACAGATTTACATTAACAGACTGGTGGTTCAGATAGAATTGCAGTTACCTTTCATTGAGCAGGGATATAAATAACAATTTAATCTGTGACCTTGTCAATAAATAAGAATTAGTTTTATAGTTTCTACCCAAAACAGAACACGAGAGTTGATTGTACTTCTGGGAGAAAATCAAGCAAAAGTCCAATGGTATTTATCAGTAACAGAAAATGTATAACTCTGCAGATCTTGCATTGCTTTGTCAAGTTACAAGGCAATCAATAGAATAGGTCAGGAACAACATCATAATAATACTGTTCTGCCCTCTCCGGTCAAAATGAAAAATGTTTTTCTGCAATATATTCTACAGTGAAAATACATAAAATTGTACCTACCGTGGGAGCATAAAATATAACAGGTTTTCCTACTTGGAGTGGCAAGTTCCAGCATGTTCTGGCAAAAGAGCACAAGGTCAATCTTGTTTTCTTGTTTTTTGTACAGAAGATTTTTTTATTAGAAATTCATTATAACATACACTCATGTGTCTGTATTATAGAAGATTATTCAAGCACACACTGGTTTGCACACAATAATTTCTCATGCAAGATAATATCCAGAATGTAGATGAATATGTAATTTTTACTACCAAATTATTGTCTCTTGGTAATATTTTTCACAGTAAAGAAACAACAGCAGAATGAAGGGTTCCTGTCAAAGTATAACTTGTTGTTGGATGTATAAGAAATCTGTAAGGATAGATCAGTATTAGTTCTGTAAAATAAAATCAAGCTGTAAAACCCTCTATGGTTGTCCCTCCATTACAGTTAGTGGTCAGTGTCCATGTTGGGGCATTTTCACCTCTCATAGTAGTAAGAAGATTCTTCAAATTATCTCGCATGAAAGTTGGAGAGAATCAAAATTTCATCACTGATAATACATCATGTAGAAGAAAAATCACAAATATGAAAATTCTAGAAATAGTTATTATTTTGTTTGCGTAGTACCGTATATTACCGGGTATAAGTCGAGAATTTGATACCAAAAATTAGGGGGTCAAGGAGGGGGGTCGACTTATACACGGGGTCTATGTTTCAGCCCCAAAAATCTAGAGGCCAGGTAAGTATCTGCCAGCCCGACAAGTCGAACGGACGATGTTTACACCGGAAACAATTCACAAACATCGATGTCCAGTCAATATTAAAATCATTGAATAAAAAACATATGCTTTATCGTTGTCTTTTTAAAATACAAATATAGCGTGATATATGAATAAAAAATAACATTTCAATCACGAAAGTTCATTAAAGTTTATATTATAATCTTCACTATTACCTGACAAACATCGATCGATATCTAGCCTTGATGTA
Organism: Gibbula magus; assembly: GCA_936450465.1. Lineage (NCBI taxonomy): Eukaryota > Metazoa > Mollusca > Gastropoda > Trochida > Trochidae > Gibbula > Gibbula magus. The sequence continues at coordinate 12,359,261 of OW388306.1, forward strand.
AGTCAAGTGACCCGATAAGGTCACGTGGACCAATGAGATTCTACATAGAAGCCGGTGACATGCGAGATAGATACTCATGAAAAAATAAACAAGTGTTTACGCAGTGAGAAGTGCAAATTACTGGTACTAGTAGACGTATAATTTCTGAGATGTTCTAACATAAACGCATATATTCAAAAATATTTAAAGAAATGTAAATTGCCGATTGTCATTGTATTGTTACTGAGATGTTCACCATTCATTTTGTATAATAGTGTATATTCAATACTTGTTAATAGACAGACGTGTGATTAGGTTGTGAATAGATTTGTTAATTGCCAGTCAGGGTAGTAATTCATTAGCGCATCCGGTAATTATCTAAGCTTTGATGTTAAATTAACATTAATTGATAGTAATTAACAGTAATTAAAGCCTGTCACTTCTCATCTCAAAAGTGGGTCTAGGACAAAAGCCTCCCGGACAAAAGCCTCCCGGACAAAAGCCACCCGGACAAAAGCCTCCCGGACAAAAGCCACCTAGGACAGTTGCCTCCTAGGACAAAAGCCTCCCAGACAAAAGCCACCCGGACAAAAGCCTCCCAATTTTTTACAAATATATTTTCAAAAAACAACAAAAATACTGTAGTACTGATTATACATGTATTTCACTTTCCTTCATTTCTTTGACTATATAATATAATAATAATTTTTTTAATAATAATTTTTTTTATAATAATTTTTTTTATAATAATTGTTTTTATAATAATTTTTTTAATGATAATTTTCTTATATAATAATTTATATAATTTCCCTAATTTATTATATAATGGACTCGCATACCTCGGACTGAACTTGGTCTGGAGCATGTGTGTGTTCATGCAAGATGCGAAATCCTCGGAAATGCACTTTCCCCAACTCCTTTCTGCGAGGTGAAGTATTCTACTTGGTTATCCATAGTGGAAGTGAATACAAAAAATTGGTAGAACTATTTTATAGGGTATAGGGCCTAATTGATCATGATGTTTTGTGTCTTGTCATCATATCCCAGTAAGAGTTATTTTCAAACGGATCAAACAGTTTTATTTTTAAACATAATCCATATAAGTAACCTTACTCCATTATATTGCAAGCTAAGGAAAGTGTTACTGAAAGGAGCTATTTCATCTACAAACACAAACTACACAGTTAAATCCTATCTGAAACAACATCAAGATTAGACCCAAGCCCACTGCTTCTCAATGAATCTTTATAACTATCAAAAGATACAAAAAGGTTTACACAGTGTATCCACTTATATATATTTTCAAATATATTTTCTCTCTATATATATATATTTTCAAAGATAACACAACTATGATATACTATTTATATGATTGAATGTGGGTAAACTGTCTTTTTAAAAAAAAAAATTCTTGAGAAATTATAAGAAAATGGTTGGTAAATGAATATTATGACTATATAAATAATATCACCCAATATCATTTTATATTCATTTTATTAGTATATTAGTAACAAATAAGTGGGTGGTTTATGTCCTAGGAGGCTTTTGTCCTAGGAGGCTTTTGTCCTAGGTGGCTTTTGTCCGGGAAGCTTTTGTCCGGGTGGCTTTTGTCCGGGAGGCTTTTGTCCGGGAGGCTTTTGTCCTGCTCCCCTCAAAAGTAAAAGCAATGTCATTTTACGTCTTTTTCTACTAGGTAACAATTCAACTATTCACCGGTTATCTAATAAAGTTTTGTCGTAGTTTATTCGGCTTGATGAGAGGAAAATGTAATTTGATTGAAACTAATAATAACAGACACCGTGAGTCACAAGTTGCATCTTTTTATTGGTTGTTTACAACGTCTGAAAAATAAATTATCATTTAATAATATTTAGAGCAAAACAAATGATAAGTCGATCGACATCACTGCTTACCAATCGCCGCTGTGTTGACTCTTGGCCATGTCGACATGTCACTCGGTGTCAGTCAGCACGTGGTAAAAGGGGGGTCGACTTATACATGAGATATAGGGTTTTGACCAGTATTTGGGTAGTTGAGAAAGGGGGTCGACTTATACGCGGGGTCGACTTATACCCGGTAATATACGGTATGTAGAAATTTTTCTTATTTCATTGTAATTATAGGGAGGTGTTATTGACTGTTTGATTGCAACGCATGGGTTCACTTTGGAGATCTTTTTATACTGATTCATAAGTCATAAGTCATAATGGTCATGATATGATTGTCTTTGTCTTGTATTATTATAGAGTTTATATGTAACAAAAATAGAAAAAATGTGAAACCTATAATAAGCAATTCTTTGTGTATAATGTTTCTAAAGCAGAATGTTTGTTGTAGGATGTAAGATGAAAGTGCCATAATCATATTTTCATTTCTTTGTGATTGACTTAATTATATATTTTGTAAAATCACATCTCTCTGTGTCAATAAAAATAATGTTTTGTAAATTAATTGTGTTTTTATTTGATTATAATGCAATCAATGATTATGATGACAATGATGGAAAAGAGGATAAAAATGATGACGGTGATGATGATTGGGATTACATCAGTGATTGTGATGTTAATTTGGACGACATCAATGATGGCGGTGATGATAATGGTGATGATGAGATTCATGGTGATGATGATGATGATTTTGATCACATCAATGATGGTGATGATGATGATGGCTGGAATATGATGATTCCTCAATGATAATGATTATGATAATCCCAAATGTAACTTTATTGAATGGGACTATAGGTGATGACAATGATGGTAATGATGATGACGATACTGCTAGTTCTGTTGAAGTCAATTGTTCATTTTCACATAAGCAACATGCTCTTCTAAAAAAAATATCTTTTGTGCAAAATCGACAAAAGGTTAATATTATCACAAATTCAAGGTCAAAGAAATTAAGTAACAAAGGAAAAACTGTTTCACCAAACTAACACTGAAGTAGAAGGGTCCAAAATTCCAAATTCACGAACACAAACCACAAAACAAAAACTGCTAATTTAACAAGAATTCGGTTCAGCACAAAAACTAAAGTTTTCCATTTTCAGTCAATGAGTACCAACGTTTCTTTTGAACTTCATCAGATCCAAAACTGAAGTTTCTTTTTTTATCAATTTCAGGACATTTCTCCGACATGGCTAGCTCAGCAGGTAGCGCCGCTGTTACTGGCAACACCGCACATCAATCTGGCTATGCTTGGACCTACGGAGAAAATAGATCGAGTACTATTCATCCGATTTATACGTGCGATGTTTGTGGTAAATCATTCACGGATCAGTGGGGCGTCAACAGACACAAGCGATCAAAACACGAGAACATCACATACTCCTGTGTCTGTGGCAAAGTGTACAAGTATCAGTGCACACTTCACTCGCATCAGAAGACTTGTTTCGTGGCCACTAATATGTGATCCAAACCAAGAACGGGTGATGTGGACCATCTTTGTTAGTAATTTCTGTGATCATTATGAGACGTATCGTGGCCAGTAATATGTGATCCTGTGTGATAAGATGACAGGGTGTCATGGACCATCTTTGAACACATTAGTAATTTCTGTCATCATTATGAGACATGTTTCGTGGCCAGTAATATGTGATCATGATTGATAACCTTGTTCCAAAGATGACAGGGTGTCATTTGATAATGAAAATTTTGCCGAATACATTGCTACTTCAGTCTGCATCCAACCACTCTTTTCATGGTTGAATCAGAGGTTCCTTTTGCAAAGCAGTCTTAGCTAAAATATAAGATTAACTTTAACCTCTGTTCTTCAACATTGAACTAAGGTAGCCTCTATTACTTCTGACCACCTTGGTGCTTTGTGAAAGGAATCCTGGTCGGTAAGAGGCCATATTCACGCTAAGCACTGTATCCTATGTTCGGTGAATTCAGATTACAGAGTCCTATCAGGGATTGTAGCTGCTTGCTCATTTGACACTTGCCTACAGCAGAACAACTTTTTTTTCAAGATGGACATCCTGGAGACTGTTTGATGTGAATTTAGTAACCCGACCTCCAACTGGAGTTCCATGAAAATTTAGATATTCTGTTAGCCTATGCATGTACATGATTATAGTATGAGACTTGTCATTTAGGATTGCAGAAGATTACTACATTCATCATGGATAATGAATTCTAAGATGATTATAAAATTGAATGATCCGGTGTACTCTGACGGCAAGGGATTGTTTTAGCAAGTATTCCATTGGGATGTGGCGTGTGGTTGTCCTTTCCTCTGCTAGTCAAGTGTAAAGTTTGAAATATTTATGATGAGAAACTCATTCCTTTGATCTTTGACCATAAATTTTGAAAGTTGGTTTGTGGTTAAACTTGTATTTGTAAAGTGAGTGCTTTAAACCAAAAATGTTGTAGCGAGTATTCCATTCAGTGTTGTTAATAATTTCTCCGTTTGAAATAGCGTCAATATTTATAATGAGAAACATTTCCTTTGATCTTAAACAACATCAATTTTGAAAGTTAATTTTGAGGTTAAATTTTTATTTGTAAAGTGAGTGCTTGTAACCATAGATGAAATATAACAAGGATTCTATGAAGAAAAAAATATATTTTGATTGAGAATGTCATTAAAAGTTCTATGAAAATGATTGGTTGTTTCATTTGAAACAAGACTTCCTGAAGCAGAAAGGTTACTTTCAATCAACATAAATAAACATGGATTGTAATCAAATTTGCTTATAAGCATTAACTTATTCAGCACACTGGTTTATTTTTAACAAATATTCAGTTTGTTTGCTTCATTAGCTTTGACATTTATCCTTAAACTTTAATACAGCCATGGTGTTTGCAAAACATGCAACAAGACAGCTGAAAAAAGTATGTTGTACAATGTTTTGCATGAGCAGAGTGATTGATTGAAAAGCATAATGGTACAATTATTGATTTTGTGTTCAGATTTCTTTTGTCGAATCTTGTTTGATGTTAACAAGGCTTTATTACTCACATGAATACAACAATGAATATGTACGAAAATCTGAATAAATCATTATTTTTCTGTTCATTTTAATGCATTTTTCTTTTGAAGATGACACACATAGAAAGCTTATGAAGTCATTTGAACACAGGCTTTATTGATCCGACAGCTGAGATTCTGTGAGGGCTGAACAAGAAAAACTATTTTATAGAATGAACAACTGCTAATTAATAGATCACAAGTATTGGTGAAGGGTAGGAGCTATGTAATGGCTGTTGAGATGAAGGTGAAACACATTGTATGTGTATTTGTTCAACAATAAATCAAGGAGATATACATGAACAACACATTAGGAATTATTACAATATAGATTGCAAATTATAACTATTTAAGGAAATATAGTATGCACAGCTATGTCATTCCTGGAAATGGTATAACGATCTATATGGGAAAAAATTGCTACTCTGTACTAAAAAAGTTTTTGACATGAACTAAGGTAGAAAGCGAACACTTATCAACGCAGTAACACTGTAACAGTTTGTCTTGGAATATACTTATCTTTAACTGAATTGAATGGAACTTTCATGAGCACACTTTGCAACAATTCATACTTGGATGTATACAATTGAAACACACATTTATTATATAACCTGAAGTGAAATACTCGGTTCTATCAGTGAAATAAACCCTCTATCGAGCTACAGTGGCGATAACCTTTATCACTACTCAACTGAGTGGCGATAAACTTTATCGCTACTTGCATGACGTCATCGGGACAATGTTACGATGTCATAGTGTCAGCTTGTGAAGGACGTATGTTTACCGCTGAAATCACCCACATTCAACGTAAAACATAGAAATTATGATACCATAAATAGAATATCTGTTTCCTTAACAAATACCATGTTTATCTCATCTCGTGAGGTAGAAAACGTAATATTTCACTTGGGTCTGCACCACTCATGAATATATCTCCTTTTCTACCTCACTCGATGAGATAAAAATGATATTTATCAAGAAAAAACAGATATCCTCTATATATTACACTTTGCCACGATTCAAGGTACATTAACATAAACAAAAACATTTATACATAGTATTGGATGAAACAGTCTATAGTTGTAACAACATTGAATAAATTACATGTTTGGGTTATTTGTCCCCAATGCCAGATTATTCCTTCTGTCAACAATTTGTGATTCCTGTAGATTGTCCACAGTGAATGGCTTGATGTTAAATGATTCAGAAGCTAAGGTATTTATCCCTGATGACATGTAGAACTGTACTTCTTAATTAGGAAAGTTGATGTTCTGTTAGACATTCAGAGCAGTGCTCAAGACTAAATACATGAACTACAGTTTGGAGGAACAGTTGTTAAACAAAACACTGTCACCATCATCATCAGCTACATATGAAAACCAGTATTGAAAATTTTCTATTTAACACAGTGAAGGACCAAAGGATTTTCATTAGACTCATAGAAAACTATTATCTATTTTTCTTACTTCTTTATATAACTGTACACATCCAAAGAGAAGGACCAAATTTCCATCTTTATTTTTTTCAGGTTATGGCCAGTTTGGCAGATTTGTGGAGAGGGTAGGCCAGCCGATTATGCCTCTATATTTCGGGGAGCCTGGGCGAGACATAATTGGACAATCAAGATCCAATCAAAGCTCTTCTCCTTCTCCAGCTTATCAGTGCGATCAGTGCGGTAAAGTCTTCTCCGACCAGTGGGTTCGCAACAGACATGTCAAGTCAAAGCACGAAAACATTACCTACACATGCAAATGTGGGAAGGTCTACAAGTACCAGTGTTCCCTCAGCTACCATCAGAAATTCTGTGCTCTTCTGCAGGGGACAAAACAAAACCCAACTTGATTGTTGAAGTTGGTGTGACAATTATTTAGAAAGGTCAAGATATCTTTCACTTGTTTTCATGAAAAGCGGTGTTATTTGTAACCATTAGTCAATACAACATGAAATATTACTCCACTGTTAGGTATTATTAGCTATTATGTCTGTGCTAGTTAAATAGATATGGTTGGGTCTTGAAGGATGCTTATGTACAAATTGCAATTGCATCCAACGGCAATATGATAAGCTGAGCATTTCTCTCCTCACTGAATTAGATGCGATTCAATGGTAAATCATATGAAATATTTCTTACAATGGAAAGCTCCTCACTGAATTAGATGCGATTCAACCATAAATCATATGAAAGGTTTGTTACGAAGGGAAGCTCCTGCAAACCTCAAGGAATAAATGTGTGTGGCCAATCAGACCCTGATTGTCAAAAGAATAGAAACTCTTATCATATCAACTGCAAATGTCGAAACTTGGATACCTGAAGCCATCCTAGTCCACTGACAACAGGGGTTGAAAAATCGTTTCAGTATCAGTAAGTGATGGACTGACAGCAGTTAAGCTCCAGAGCCCAAAGCCAACCTAGTCCATTGACAAGGAGAACCATAAGCCTTGAAATGTTGAATGTAGAATCTCTGAGGTGTAGCTCCTGCATGACCCATCAAGGATACTTCCAGTTCTTCTTTGTGGATGAAGTGTTTGTCTTATTAAGACAGTTCTAAAGACCTCATTCTTTCTTGATTCCAGACTATTTCATCAACTATGGATTCCCTGACCTTTCCCAAGGATCTGGATCAGGAATGACTGTTGCCTTTCCTTTTGACTCCGGTTCCGGGTTTAAAAGATCTCCGTGGTCTCCTGGAAGATCAGCAGTTCATCCTTGTGGTCTGTGTGAGAAGGTGTTTACTGAGCCAAGGCATGCAGAGAGACACAGAAAAGCTATCCACGAGAATGTGATCCACCAATGTACTTGTGGGAAAGTGTATGCCTATCTCAGTGGCCTGCAGAGGCATTCCAAAATGTGCACTGTCTTCCTTGCAAAGAGGAGTTGATGGCTTGGAACTTCATGGTAATTCAATTGATTTACACTTCTTTTCAAAGGTTCAGTTGGTGTTTCAGTTTGGTGGGAAATGTGTTTCTGAAAGGAATTTGTTGGCTTTTTTTTCTCTCTCCGATACTAGTCCTCTGTGTCATATACTGAATGCAGTTACTTTATTGTCTTTTTTTCATCTTCATCATAACCATAGAAAGGAAATTTTATGTTGTTCTGTGGAAGTAACCCTTTTTGTTCTTAGAGCAATTTTCATGTGCAATTGTCATGAGTTACGATTTATGGGGCCTGTCCAAGATGCCTCCAGGGATGTCTGCAAGCAGAAGCCTTTGATATTCAAGCAGGTTGATACTTCTATTATTCTATTTTCTGACCTGTTGTATTTGTGCTTCACTGATAAACCATGTACTTGAGCTTGAAGAATTCCCATCTTTTGCTTGCAGGTCAAGGGCATTACAGTCCTCTCTGGCAAGGTCACTCATTCAATGAACAAGAACCTGACTTGTATGGGAAAATGGACCCACATTCAGACTTGACATACAATAGAACTGGAATGACCCAAAGACGAGCCTCCGATGCCAACAAAGCTGTGTTTCCGTGTTCCATATGTGGTAAAGAGTTCAGTCGGCCGGACTACAGGAGACAGCACAAGGAGTCTATCCATGACAAAGTCACTTGCAGATGTGTTTGTGGCAAGGTGTACACCTTCACTCAGAACCTGCAGAGGCACCAGAAAAACTGTTTCCTGCATTTGTCGATGCAACACTGAATTGAGGACGACGATTCCTTATGAAAATTGTTTTATCACTTAAAACGTGCGGAGGCACAAGGAACACTTGATGCAACTTAAAATCAAAGACAATGCCTTGTTATGGAAATAGTTTTGTCCTAAATCTTTCTGCACAAATGTCCCAAAACATTTGTTGATGCATAATAGAACCAAAGACAATGACTTATTATGGTAACGGTTTTAAAATCTTTGAAACTGTGTATACTTCAAATTAAATCAATGACATGATGGTTATATAGAAACACGTCAAAACTAATTAATCCCCTGACTTTGTGATCAACTAACTAACCATAGAATAGTTCACATTTATTGATGCAACATAAAGTCAAAGATATTTTTTCCTTATCTGAACTGATTTTTGCCCTTCATTTAATATCTATTGATTTGGAGTAAAAACATGATTTAAACTTCATAGTCCTCAGAATGACTTCCTACTTGAAACTCATTGCAGTTGATTTGATCTGAAATAGTGCAGAGCAATATTGCTATTTCCTTAGCTTACTTTCATTCCATATCCAACATTGAAACACGACTCGTTAATAGCTCATCAAAAGTATTTTATCTTTAGATATATTTTATCACCTTGGCATGAAAAAACTAGGATGATTTCAACATTGGTTATACGCTACAGTTTATCACAGCTGTAAGCTATATGGCTTGTTTTCACATGTCAACTGCTACATTGTATCTTTTGTTTGACCATATTTTATGATTAAAGTTTGTAAGTGCAATGTTCTCCTTTGTGATGTTGTTGTTGTGAAGCAGTTTTTGAAATTTCCAAAGAAATCCACGGATGTTGTAATATAGCAATTCATTTTCTGTTTAGAAACACTTTGTACTGCTTACCATCTTTTGGACAAATTCTTTTGTGCCTGTGTTTTATTTTGATCATTCTTTTTTCCCATTCACCTTGTTGTTTCCTACTTCTTACATCACTTCCTGTGTGTGTTACGTGAGTTATGATAGTCCTTATTAACTCCACCAATTTGCCAAATTCAGAGACTTAGTTGTTCTGTCTGGGACTGTCGTATGAGACGTACACATATAAACATTACTAGGACACACTGAAGGAGCACGATCAGGTATAACATACAGATATTCGTATCAAAAATTAAATTCACAAAATCGGTTGTAATTCAGCATTCACTTGAGTAGGAACATAACAAGATCATCTTTTCACCACAGACATAGGCCTTGCCTTGCTTCCTTCATATTTTCAAGACTTGTATGTCATATACTGTGTATTTCTTGGACAATTGTGTATTTGGAGCTTTATATAACCGTAACAATAATATTAATCTGTTGCTAAATTCATGGACAAGACGTTGTTGCTTCTTTCAGACCTGCCTCTTGCATTCCACCAGGGCGACCTCGATCTCACGTCGGTCAAGTTCTTCGCTGGCCAGGACTGTCTACAAGGCCAAGACAGTAATGTCTCCTTTGATTTTGGAATGATAAGGCCTAAACGGAGAAACGAAACAGGACGACCTGCATATCCGTGTGATGTTTGTGGGAAGGTGTTCATGGAAGCTCGGTACTGCAAGAGACACAAAGAGGCTACCCACGAGAATCAGCCGTGTGTTTGCATCTGTGGAAAGTCTTATGTGTACCTTAAAGGTCTCCACAGACATCAGAAGTTTTGTCAGATTTACATGGAATCTTTGGGAGGTCAACAATGATTTTCAAAAGACATTCTCTCAGATTTTTTTGGAATTCTTTGGATTTAAGTAGTTTACTGGACATTTCCTGTTTCTTCAAGAAACTTCATTGGCATCACAAGTTGAGTGACATTCACAATGAACAAGGATAAAATGCAAGTGTGTTCCCTTACAGGATTTGTTGGAGATCCCCATAACAAATAGACATTGTCACTTCCATTGGTATGAATATATGAATTTGGATTTCTCGCTGTCGTGGATTATCTGGAAAAACTTTATGGATTTAACCAGTAAGAGGCATAATATCAGATTTCATTGAGGAAAAGAAGAATGCATAATGATAGCTTTTCTGGCATCTGGAGTGTCAGATGTTCTTCCTATGGTGGTTCAGTAACAATTGTGATAGTTCACTGTTTTCAAGAACTGGTGTTATTATTCGAGAAATGTGTGTTCATTGTTGGTAATGTCTTTGGGGAGTTCATAGTTCATAGTAGTGTTGATTGCACCTTCAGATCATTTCTGATTTCAGTGGGCATAAAGTTTTTAATGTCCTTTGACGATCCTGAATTATATCAGGTATTTGTGACTGGTTCCAAGTGCTACTCTGTTTACGAGACCTCAATCAAATCATCAACATCCACCCTCCGCCCACCCGGATTTGTATTCAAATACTACAACTTGAATTAGGAAATATCTAATTTAACATAGTTAATGGACACTATATTTAACAATCAACCTGGTAAATACAAAGAATTTTTCTTAGCCACTTGTTTATTAGCCAAATTGGTATTAGTTCATTGGAGGTATTTTATCGATTGAGTCTTGTAATGTTTAGAGTTTAGGTATTGGGTACTATTGGGTTTAAGAAGACTTCTGCTTCTGGACTGAATTAAAAGGTTAGTTTATGCAGGAAAATGGTTCTTATGATGGATATTACAAGCTCTGACGCCATACATCAGTGTCTTTGATTCATTTGTAGAGCATTGGTTTCCTTTGATACCTGACTTCAAAGAAAATTTCAACATCACACATTTTCAGCATGGTGTGATTTGTATTATTTTTCTTTTGACATTTCATATTCATGATGTTCGTAAATATTCTCACCTTTTCCTAATTTCAGACTCTAAAACGTTGCGTGTCAATCCTTATGGAACATCTTTCGGAGCGTCTCTAGATTCACCTCAAGACTTCACTCTGCCAGTTTTCTCTTCACATAGTCCTCCAGCAATTGATACGCCTCTCTTCTTTGCCCAACCGGACGGACCTACTGCAAGGAAAAGGTCACTTGGGAAGCTAAACTTTTCCTGTGAAATTTGTGGGAAGATGTTTTCCGATCCTCGGAGTGTCAGGCGACATCGGAAGGCAGTTCATGATCATGTGACATACCCCTGTGTTTGTGGCAAGGCGTACAAATATGCTGGAGATTTACACAGGCACCATCGGTCAAGCAGCACATGCAAGGCCATCATGTACTCAAATTCAACCTAATGTGGTGTTCGGAATCACTGCTTTCCTGTACCCATCAATCACACCTCATATTATGCAAATTTGGCTCATCTTTCCTTTTGAGATTTGCAAGATGGATCATAGTTTAACATTTAATAGTATTTGAATGTATCATTTATCAGAACTCACTGGGAAAGCTGAAATGGTATTAGTTTTTGTTATCCTCAACATCATATGCCTCTTCTTAGAATCCGTTCTAGGATGCTGCAATGGCAACATTGGGCAAAATAAAAAGCTAAAGAAAGACGAACACAACAGCTGTTTAATTGTTATCTTTTGGGTGACTTTCAAAGGGGGAAATTGAAAGAATTAAACGTTTATTGTTGAAAGATATGTCTTCATCTGTCATTAGTGATAGTTCTCCACCTTGATATTATTAACAAAATATTAGGTTAATTATAAACAGTGGTTAGTCTGTTCGGCTTCAGATCAAGAGGTCCGTGGATCGAATCCCGCTAGGGGCTCGGCAACTTTGTCTGCAGTAGAGAACTGTTCTACACGCAGTCAGGTTTGGGTGCAATGCTACATTGAAATTCAGTGCAGTACCACCCATGGTTCGCTAGTTCCAGCGGATGCTCGCAGGTTTCACTGCAATACATAGCCACATGGTGTTGCAGGCTTTCTCCCTGCAATAATACTAGCAGCCGTGATATACGTGAAATACTCTTGAAAGCAGCGTTAAACCCCAAATCACCTCACCTCACCTAAAATACAATGTAAAGGCACATCAGTGCTTTTTTTGTTGACATTGGTTGAAATCTTGCAATGTGATTATTCATTTTATTTTATAGTTTAGATTTGCATGTAATAGCTAAGATGTTCATTTCACAATATAACCATCAATGATGGTCGCACTTTCAATTTAAAGGCTCAATTTAAAGGCTTTTGCTTAGTTTTATTTTCTTTCTCAGCCGCACTAGCGCAGTTGTGAGAGCGTTAGACTGAAGCTTCTCTTTCTCAATCTGCGTTTGTGTTTTCTTTACATGTCATATTAATACCAACTTTGATTGATTATTTTTGTTAAGATTTTTACAGAGATTTTGTTTCTTAATACATTGTATAACATATGAATGATGTCTTTTTTTCAAAACTTCAATAAATATTTGTATTTTTTTGCATGTGTTAATTTATTTCTTATGAGAACACATTCATTTGGTATCCATCACCTGGAAAGGACACAGAAATACACCTATTCAGATTGGTTCTTACTGTTTAATTGGTTCAAAGTAAATACTCGTGAAATGAGAATGATTGAAAGAGTTGGTATCTGCAAATGTTTCATTCGCTACGGGGGCAGGAAAGCGGAGTGATTAGCTCATTCCCGACAGATCATCTCACCTCACCTCACCTCACCTCACCTCACCTCACCTCACCTCACCTCACCTCACCTCACCTCACCTCACCTCACCTCACCTCACCTCACCTCCATGGTTCACAAGTTCCATCCAATGGTTCAGGTTAATTATCGTTTTAGCCACTGCGATACATAACAACAGGTTATACAGAACCATTATTACACATTGGATGATGTTCCTCGCATGTAAAAGTAAAAAAAATTTTCCTGTATCCTCTGGGGTCATATGGGGAGATGTCGATGAGGCGAAGAGCCGAAACTTCCATTGAGATATTTGATGATGTCACAAACTTGGATTCTTTGCTTGGCTATAGTAACGAAAAAGTTCATTCAATAGTTATTCAAACAAACCTAAATAGTGGCAAACGATTCATGTTGGTTAATTAAACATCCCAAAACACCCTTGCATAATTATCTATATGTATGTGATTTGATATTAGATTTGACATGAACAGAATAAATTTAACATTTAACAAGCCTTTTCACATATTTGAATACAGAATACATATACACATACAAGATCGACATTATCAACACTTTTTGTTGAATCAATAGATTTTAAACTGAAGTTACGAGAAGCCTTCACCAATGCATGTTGTCTACAATATCCAAGCTCTTCAGTGGTACACACTTGAAATGAAACTCAACATAATAAATCTCCAACAGTGTAAAAAGGAATGGTGTTTAGAAGACAAGACCCATCTTGGATGATGTACACATGATATGATGAAAGAATACCTGAAACTGCAGACATTAGATTTCATCTTCTTGTAATTTCAGATTTCCTGCCCGTGAGATTCTGGCCCCATTCAGTGGGAACGCTTTCACAATGGAGATATCAGACAGGAAATAGTCCAGGATCATTTGTAGCAAATCCTGTCCAATCAAACGAGAGGTTTGTCCGTAAAAGACACAAATGTCCTCAATGTGAGAAAAGTTTCTTTGAGATGCAGTCCCTGAGAGTCCACCGAGCCTCTGTCCATGAGAAGATCTCCTACATATGTGAATGTGGGAAGGCATTTGGATACCAGAATAGTCTTCAGAGACACAAGAAGTACAGCTGTCAACTTCACAAATCTGATGATGCTGAAACGTCTAAGCAAGACTTCCGGTTTGAGGATAATGGCGACAGGTGGCTAAATTTTAGTGCTCCGACAATCCACCCCAATCTTAACTGAAAATAATGCCACACGGCCGCAGAACAACACGATTGGGAAAAGAAACTAATAAACATTCCTATCCTACCGAAAGAATGGACACCTATCTTGAAAAAACGAAAGAAAATGAAATAAACATAGAAGATGACGCCGACTTGGAAAACGTGGAAAGTGACATGAGAAAATTCATCAAAGACGCGCTGAAAGCTCAAACTTTAGAGCTGTCACAGAAATTAGAGACAATAAACGCTGAATTGTTGAAAATAAGAGAAGTGACAGACAACCTTACTAAAAACGTCGAAATGAACACTGAACACATTACCGACAACAAATCCGACATTGAGAAATTGAGACAAGAATTTCGTGAATACCGAAAGGAAATGGAAGACAAACTTTTAATACAAGAACTGTACTCAAGAAAACAAAACTTACTCGTTTACGGAATTCCTGACGCGGAAGACCAAGAGACGGCATGTCGCAAATAACTTGCCAACATGGGAGTCAACGTCAATCCACCGTCTTCCAAGAAACAGTACAAACGAGCGCACCAGGAATTCCCCAAAGCCCATTGTGATTAAATTTGTTCGCATGGAGGACAAACGAGTGTGGCGTGCAAGTTTCACCAGCTCAGCATTATTGAGAGAACATAATATCTCCATTCGCACAGACCTACCAGTGCCACTGAAAAAATACAGAGGAAAACTGGCCGCAAGAGCATATACCCTTCGACAGGATTACCACGTGCAAACACGGATTTATGAGAGGGGCATTGAAGTCATTATGGAATATAGGAAAAACTCAAGCTCACCCTGGCAAGTGATCAGTTTGGAGGAAACACCACGATTCTGAACTGTTTGGATAAAATAGTTAGGTGTCTACGAGATTGGTTGGACATTATTCAGGTACATCGTACATATTTGTCTCCACATAAACACTTTAAAACTTTTTTTTTTAAGCTGACTGTGTGTGGAACATTAAAACTGAGAAACAGCTTGTTTTTCAGATTCATTTTATTTTAAAGTTTTAATAAGAACCAAAACACGTGTGTTTGTTTACAACTTTTGTAACCCGGATGTAACAGTAGCAGAGGTGAAGGACGTTTATTTTCAACAAGAGCGTTAAATGGGTGAGAATGGCTTTTTGAACTGTTTCAATATTGCCAAAACAACGAACTATACACCCAAACGTTGAAACATTACACACGTTTTGTGTTGTATTTTTTAAAGATACATTTTATTTTATCGTTTCAACGCGAATTGGAACAATTAAGTTTGTATACAACTCTGTGACCCGGAAGTGCTTTGGTGGTTTCTATATTTTTCATTCTATCTTTTGATCGTCATTGACTGCGAGTATCTCTTGAATTGTTATGATATTGCTTAAACTGTGAACAAGATATCCAAACGTTCTGGCCTCTAATGGCTGCAATACTGCCGAAGCGGCGTTAAACAATAACTCACTCACTCACTCACTCACTCACTCCAAACGTTCTCTAATGATATAACTTTATGATATGCTTTTTAGTATGTATTTACTTTACAAGGTACGAGTAAATACTATCAAGAAATTATCCTAGATGGATGTGATACTACTGTACGTCTTTGATATATTATATATACATATACTGCCATCAATTATACATGAGGACCAAAAAGGATTTGTAGCTGGCAGATATATTGGTGAGGTAACTAGAATGATTTATGATGTCATGGAACACAAACATGGCACAAACAGGGTGTAATATATTTCAGAGATATGATAGACAATGATGGAAAAATATATGATTATACTGGTTTTATGAAAAGATATAATATAAAAACAGACTTCTTGACCTATGAAGGAGTCAAAAAGTCAGTGTCTTCTTTTCTTCGCAACCTTAACACCTGTGTTAAAACCATTTTTAGACCCATTCTCCCTTTTAACATATCAATAATAACCAACAAACAAAGCTCTCAAATTTACATGACTTTATTAAATCCAAAATTTGTAAAAATCAAAACTCTTTCGAAATGGGAAGATCACTTACAAAATGAATACTCAGACACAGAGTGGACAAATATCAATCTTATGGCGAAAAGATGTACACAGAGTAGTGAACTAAGATGGTTTCAGTTTAAGATCATACACAATATTCTCAGTACTAATCAATTATCATGTAAGATGGGATACGTAGAATCCTCTACGTGCTCATTATGTAATTATTCACCTGAAACCATCTCCCATGTTCTTTATGCTTGTCAATATACAAAAATCATAATATTATGGAGACAATTAACAGAATGGCTTGCAAATTACACTGAAGGAAATATTGATTTTAATGAAGAAAATATATTATTTGGATTTAAGGGAAACAATAACAACCCTTTAAACGCAATAATGCTTGTAACAAAATTGATGCTTTATAGATGCAATATTAAGAAAAAGAAACCAAATTACAAACCTGTACAACATGAAATATTAAGATATTATCAAACAGCCACATTCATTGCATTCTCCAACTGTAAATATGCAAGCTTTCACACCTTCTGGTCATCTCTCCATATGCTTTTAAAAAATCCTGTATAAAAACTAAAATGTGACATCTGAATGACACATGTATGTGTATCTATATGCGCATGTATTTTATGTCAATGCTGTTTTAAGTGAATGGAAATATACTGAAAAAAATGGAAAGAAAAAAAAAGAAAAAAAAGACTTCCCTAGAAATACCAGAAATTGATTGTGTAAAGAACATCTTAGCAAGACCTCCCCAAAAAAACACCAGAAATTCATTGTAGGAGGAACAACTTAGCAAGACTTCCCTAGAAATATCAGAAACTCATTTTCTAAGAAACATCTTAGCAAGACTAACCTAGAAACACCAGAAATTGATTGTGTAAGGAGCATCTCAGGAAGACTTAGAAAGACTGGAAACTGATGTGTAAGGAGCATCTTCAAAGATATTTTGTAGCAACACCAAAAACTGATTGTGTAAGGAATATCTAAGCAAAACTTACCTAGCAACACCAGAAACTCATTATGTAAGGAACATCTTAGCAAAACATCTATAGCAACACCAGAAACTGATTGTGTAAGAAACAACTTCGAGGATTTTGTAGCAACACAAATTAAAGGCCCTGTTGCATGATTTTCTAACTGAAATAAATTGCTCTCATAAAAATGTAAATAAATGTTACCAATGGCTAAATATTACTCTTAAACGAATGTACATGGTTCGGTTTAGCCTTGTGAGTCCATTTCATATCGAGCGGCCATTTGAATGTGAGTAGAGTTTTAAATATGGTACAATGACGGAATGGTCTACCATCTTGCTGTCTGAACTCTTAAATCCTCATGACACCTACATCTACCTCTCACACTGAAGAGTTCCATACTACTGTCACACTATTTTCTTCGAAATATGAATATGGATACGGGTTATCAGGTCGTGTAATTAAATGTTTTACCCATTAATCCTATACCAATATATTGTATAAAGTTTAATAATAAATGGCGAATTAGAGAAAACATAATATGTAAAAAATGTGCTACAGCGCGTTTAATTATGGCTTTGGAGCATCTTATCGAGGCTCTTATTCTTAGCAACACAAGAACTTGTTGATGTCTTTAGAACATCGAGGCAAGTTTACATAACAGTACAGAATAAGATGTGGTCTTAGGAACTTTTTATAAGCAATAACAGAACCTAATGCTGTCCTTAAAACATCACAAAATGGTTTTAATGGCAACACTTTAAAGTATTAGTTAATCAGAACATCAAAGGTCTTCTTTGCAACACCAGAAACTGGTTCTATTAGAAACAAGACTTCCCTAGCATCAGACTATTAGAGACATGAACATTTTAGCAGCATCTTGAATGGCTTTGGATATCACCATTGTGCAAAATTTGTTAAATGTGGTCCATACTCTTCTGTCATTAGAACATCATGCAAGTCTTGATTGTGGAAAATCTTTAATCCTCAAAATAGTTTCCAGAGATTAGAAACATAAATGATCAAACCAATGCAACGGCTGTTGAGTTTCACAACCAATGGCTCTATTTATGTTGGTTCGTGAGGTCACATTCTTATATTTTGGCCACTTTTAGTGGATGTTCATTTGTACAGTGCTCTGTTTCTGATCAAATAAAACAAATCAAATATGTTTGTTCCATTGGAAGCCATCTTATTCTGATGTCATAACTGAATTGTGACTTACAAAGACATCTAAGGATTTAGGTTTTAACTGTTTATTTGCTTATATTCGAGGGAGACCATGTTTTCAAAAGGTTATTCAGAATGACCCGTTTTCCATCATGAGATTAGTCCAGTATTTCAGAAGACAGATGTGACTGTAACTACCGTACAAAAAACACAGTAAAAAGTTGGTAATTTCGCTCGAATTGACAAGAAAATGACATATCATTAAAAATAAGAACAAACACTGTAAGTAAACAATTTTTATTTCTTTATTATGGTACTTTTAAAACAATTTCTTAAAACAAACGTTCATAACAAAACATTTATGTCACTTACAAAATTATTTACCGTTACGAAATCCTACCAACATGATTTCCTTCCTGGCATCTCGACCTGATTCCACAATTGCTAGAAGGGGGGTCGCGAAATACACGATTTTTATTGGATTTTAGGGGTATGAGAAAGGTGGCCTTATACACAGTAGTATACCGTAGATTATGGAGAAGGGCGAAGGAACCACTTGCAGCCAGACTCGGGTTCCTTCTCCCTTAGTTACCAATTGTTTGGTTTGTCCTCCTATGCGTCCCAGAAGTGGATCGTAGAGAGACCCTTGCTAAGCCTTCATTACCGTGCTGGAGGTAGAGTAGACGAGATGATCTTCAGATCTAGTTAGGTTAGCAACCAAGGGTTGGTATGAAACATGAACTTCTTGTAATTATTTAAACATCTAAAAACATGTGTTTAGATATATCTCATTCCTAACATGCCCTATCGTTACAAGAGAATAAACAACTGAAATATATTGCGTTCTCTGACTGAGTGAAACCCTGGTTTTGTTGCTTGCAGGTGATGGCATCAGAGTAGCTTTCAGTCATTCAGTGAGTGAGCAGTTCCATACAAGTCGTAGTTTCCCCTCAACCCACCCAATATCTTACCTGGCTGACACCGGATTCCTTCATTCCTTCAATTCCTCTGATCCCAATAGACATGCGTGTCCAATCTGCGGGAAAATCTTCTCCGGTGTTGGACCGATGATGGACCACAAGGCCGCTGTACACGACAACGTGGAGTATGTCTGTGTATGCGGCAAGAAGTACAAGTACCGGCCGGGGCTAGTGAGGCACCACAGAATGTGTCCGGTGAAGAACGCAGTGGGACAGATGAACTGAATGTTGAATTAAAGTTGGAAGTTGTGAAAGTTTCTATGAACCTGAGTTCAAACTTGACGATTCTTAATAACAATGACAATTATGTGTTCTATGAGCAATCTTCATTACATACACTTTCGACCATCTTGGCGTACCTAACTCATGCCACCACAAGGGGCAACATTTTATGAGAATAGAAGACACCTACAGAAGATAAACTTGTCCAGTTTATTCATGGACATAAATGCTCCCTCAATTTTCCATCAAGCCTGGAATGTCAGACTTCATAACATGGATTTTTTGACAATCATAGAGGACTTGAGGTCAATTCCCACTCTGTTCAACCTCTAACACGATTGGTAAAATTCTGTAGTACTTTTGAAAGCCTTACCACAGATGTAATGATTTATGATTCTTCAACTCCGAAGGCACTATGAGCCTATACCTATCAGGATTATATCACCTAACATATGATCATGCTTAATAATCTTCATGGGTTCCAAGAATTTTCCATCAGAATCATGGATGCATCCACCAATTACCCAATCGTATAATTACCTCCCTTGACTCTTAGAGCAGGTGTACTTTTACATCCAAGCTTGTCTGGGTCAACATAGATTTGTTCTCAAACATGAAGCTGCAGTACTGAAAATGCGAAGTAAGAATCAGAGATAAATGAAGGAACCCTTTTGATTGGTATGTTACTTGGTAAACATCTGATTGGATGAAAGGTCTGGCAAGCGATGTGTTACAGCTATATACAGGTCCTAACCCTTTTGATTGGTATTTTACTTGGTAAACATCTGATTGGATGAAAGGTCTGGCAAGGGAGTTGTTACACCAGGTTCTAATGTAGCTTTACCAGAGTGCCATGTGGGGCAAAACAAAAGAAAAGTGATGTGTTTCAGAAACCCAAATGTTAACACAAGGCCCTCTTCATCTGTCTCAAACTTCAATTCTCTTTTTTTTCGTGAGAATGTTACCTTAATATAATCTGTGCTGGGTACTATCGTTTTAGCTTGTTTTAAAAAAAAAACTATGTCCTAAGTATGGCACACTTTACACTTTTAGAAATGGATATTATTTTGGTCCAATCATTTTATGTTGCTTTGTTTGAATTTCTAACAATGTATACCTTACCATATTTGAACATTATACTAAGGCTATCTGAGTTACTCAAGGTCAACTTAGAGGTTCGTTCAACGATAACAGAAATAATTGATAGTAAACTTTAGATTCAGTGCTACATTTAGATCAGTATCTAAGGTTTGGATGCAATGCTACACTGAATTTCAGCAAAGTACCACCCATGGTTCGCTAGTTCAAGCCGATGCTTGTAGGTTTCACAGTAATGCATAGCCACATGGCGTTTCTCCCTGCCATAATACTAGCAGCCACGATAAAAGTGAAATACTCTTGAAAGTGGCGTTAAACCCAAACTTACCTCACCTCACCTAAATCAGTATCACCCTTGATTTGAAAGTAATTCCAATCGGCGCTTGTCGAAGCCACAATATATTTTCATTCTGCTCTTGAAATTGTGTTAAAACATTTATCAATCATCTCACCCTATGATATATAGCTATTGTTTCAAATGTTTTGTGTTATGCTTTGCTTCTTCATTCTGTGAAATCATTATGAAAGAAACATGAAAGAAACATCACGATAGCGCTGAGATGACTTCTAGCATGAGAAGTGGACACTTTGTATTTTGACATCATTTATTTTGTATATTTATGATTAGAATGACAATTTTAGCACTTTTTTATGTTGAGAATTTTGTTGAGAATCGCTGTTTAAAAGCAATGCAACTAACTAACAAATACTTTTGTAAAATAATGTAATAAAGCTTGGAAGTAGAGAGATGCTGTTATATTGTCCTTGATGCAGAGAACTAATAATGGATTACAGGAACACGACTGGGGTGTGGTTTCTATTTACGGTATTAGATATGATATAAAACACATAGAGTCTATTTTCCACAAAAATACTCAAGTTGTATAGAAGCACGTTTTTTTGGCTCAAATATGTTGATGAAATGTACTTGAAAATAATGTCACTTATAGTATAACACCCTTCTCTCTTCGGAAAATCAAGTTTAAAAATAGAGCCATGGGCTCTGTAGCTCATCAGGATTTCATTGATTTATTATCTAAGGTTGAATATCTAAGTTATCTCAAGTAATACATTGTTAACAAGCAAAATAATATGGGTTTTAGATCATGACCCCTGTGACCTACATTTGGAGTCACCAATCCTACAATTAAGAATCACCTTTGACCAAAACGTCTACACAAATTTCACCTTTCTAGAGCTTTACATACTTGAGATAAAGATGAATATAGGTTTTAAGGTCATGATCTGTGACCTAGATTGGGATCACAGGGTCAAGAAATCTACAATTTAGAATCCCCATTGACCAAGGAGTCTGCACACGACTTTTCAGCTCTCTAGACCTTTTGGAATTGGAGAAGAAGATGAAAATAGGTTTTTAAGGATGTGACCCCTGTGACCCCATTGGGGAGTCTGCACACAACTTTTCAGCTCTCTAGACCTTTTGGAACTTGATAAGAAGATGAAAATAGGTTTTTAAGGTTGTGACCCCTGTGACCCCATTTGGGTTTAGACCGGGCAATTATTCAAGGTAGGCGATTATTCAAGTATTTACGGCACTTGCAGGTTACCCTTCAATGCATTGCTGAAACAATGTTGCAGACTCTTTTTTTTTGTAATGATACAAGCCACTGTGATATCAGCGAAAAACCATTGACAAAAAGAAACAACAGAAAGAGAGATGAAAAGTGAGATGTTTAGATGAGATACGAAAATTAAGTATTTTTATAAGTTTCAAATAACATTTATTCAGTTTCATTATCCTGAATTTTGTGATAGAATATCTTATTATACTAGATTTCAAAGGTTTCACTGAGTCAAGTTGTACGATATTGGGTTTCAGTTTATGAGGCTTTATAGTATCAGTTCCACTGTAATATAATTGACCTTCAGGTCATAGCATTGTGACATCATCAGGTCATAGCATTGTGACATCATCAGATCATAGCATTGTGACATCATCAGGTCATAGCATTGTGACATCATCAGGTCATAGCATTGTGACATCATGAGATCATAGCATTGCAACATCATCAGTATTATGATGCTATCACAAATTGAAATTTCACACTTGAATATCAATATTCAGTACTCATATTGAAGATCTGTCTCTCCCTTATTCATATGTATTGCATCAAAAACAATTTACAAAAGGCAAACTATTCTTTCATTAATACTGCTTCTTTAAACCATTTTCACTGACTGACTGAATCTGGATGGAACCTTTTTTCTTTCTTTCCAGATGAGGGAAGTTCCTTCGCTTTCAGTCAATTGTACCCTCACGGAGTTTTCCCCCCTGACCCAAACATGAAGGGATTCTATCTCCCGAAAATGCCAGGAATGAGTACTGCAAGACATCCCTTCTACAGTAGCCTGGATCAAAGATGTTCATCAGTTGTGAAATGTCCTCTTTGTGAAAAAACTTTCACAACCAGGAGAGCAATGCTTGTCCACAAGACGTCTGTTCATGATAATCAATCCTTTGATTGTGTGTGTGGAAAACAGTATAAATACAGATCAGGCCTCCTCTACCATCAAAAGAGTTGTCCAGTCAAACAGGCTCAAGAACCGCCAGTTTCAAACTGACCAAAGGTCATAGCAAAATTTATCTATCATGAAATTTATGTGTAGAAAATCCAGTTTGAATCTATTGAACTGTTATGAACCATGTTGGGCCTTTGCTAGTTCCAAATATTGACATACTGCTTTGAAATTTGTATCCTTGGTTGATACAAAATATAAATATCTCAGGATTTCTGTACAATCATTAGATTTAGGGAAACTTTTGAACACCTTCCTGGTAGAATAGCTCCAAGCATTGATGCACTATTTTGAATCTTGTCTTTATATATATACATGTATACTTACCGGTATCTCCGAATTTTTAAATTTTTAAATTTTTGTAAAATACTTATCTGAAGACTCTGAAATGTTTTAAACGAACTTGAATCATCAATAGTAGAAAAGTTCAAAACCATTAGAAACTACTTTGATACATGACAGCGTTCTTCATGCTTGGTGTTCAATTATGAGTCAGGGTCTCCATCATCTCCGTGTTATATTGGTGAGCAATGTGTGTCACTCTCTCACCCTTGTGCAGAAACATTGATAACGCACAAAGTACCTACCTCTATTACTTGAAATGGTTGTTGTAAGCAGGAAGCATGTGGAGTTAGTTGTGTCTGACTTCTATGGGGAACTCCAATGTGAATTGATGTTTACCAATACGCTGTCCACTACCAATACCCAACATCTGGTGGTCTTCATATTCATGGTGTGACACTTTGTGATTTCAGATTATGGAAGTTCATACGGATTCACTTCATCCTTTGAGTATGATCAGAGTCTGACTCCTCATGGGCATCCATCCTCCCACTCTCAGTACAACCACCCTGGCTACTTCCAAAGACCTGGACACCATCAAGGTGCGGGGAGGCCGGTCACGTCAGCAACGTCTTCTGCAGTCATGTGTAAACTCTGCGGGAAGATCTTCTCCTCCTCTTCTTCCCTGTCGGTCCACAACAAGGCTGTCCACGAGAACACTGCCTATGTCTGTGTTTGCGGGAAGAAGTACAAGTACAGGCCAGGCCTCCTGCAGCACAAGTACAGGTGTCCAATAGCTGCTTCTGAAAAGGCTTTAGAACTGCCAGAGTGAAGGTCATCAGGTCAGGAGATGGCCAAGGATTTGCCTGTTCAAGAATCTAGAATACGGTTCAGGATATTTTTGGAATACAAATGCCTTCTGAGAGATTGTGAAAAGGCTTTGGATTGAATTAAAAATCTTCAGGACAGGTTTCGATAGGACAGGGTTGGCCCAAATATACGTTTCAGCATATTTTTGGAATACAAATGCCTTTTGGCAGCTCCGGAGTCATTTTACCTGGTTTGATACTAAAGAACATTGATTTGTTTTTGAATTGTGCATTATAACTGCTGATGCAGTTACAAAACCGGCCATTGGTTTGCCTGAAGTGATTTTTGACATTTTTTATTTTTGGACAGATGCCCCATTGTTTGCCTTTAATAATACTTGTATAGTGCCAAAGTGAAGTCATTTGCATAATATAAAAACACTATGGCGTTTCCTTTTCTAATTTGCATCTTATGTTTTACACTCCAGTACAATATCTTGAAGTAACTTTAGGTGTAACATTGAAGTCTGTTGAATCTGTTTGAATAGTACAAATCAGAATTGGCTTTAGAAACTCACAATCTAGCTACTTCAGCAGGCTGTCGACATGGCAATTTAAAAATTCTTGTGGTTGTTCCTGGAGCATGTAATTTGGGTAAAACTTATGTACTGTACCTATTTCAGAAAAGATAATTGTCAGATATTTCAATTGTAATGATCATCTGCATGTGATTGTGTTTTTGCTGCTTTTCATCAAACTGCTTCGTTTTTCACTCATTTTATTTTTCATATACATCCTTTGAAAATGCTATGGATAAACCATTAGTGGAGAAATAGGCATTACATTTTGTTTATAATACAGTGGTAACAATATTGCTGTCTATCTGTCTGTCTGTTTGTCCATTGTGCCAGATGTGTCTCTGTTCTCTTGTTGCTCTCCAAATGCAAGTCAATTTGTTCTCACAATTACACAGTTGTAATTATTTGACTCAAATTCCATATGGTAGCTTCAAATTTTGGATGTTCCATTTTCAGATTACAATTGTGTTTTATTTTGAAATTCAAATCATGTGATTTTGTAGAAATCCAAAATAAGTGGAATCCACATTTGATTCTTGGAAAATGTTATTCTTTCTATTCATATTTCTTTTATTGGTTGAAATCCTCATTTATTTTCTGTCTAAGCAACATAGACAATACTGTATTGTCATTATGATTTGTTGTATTAAATTGGTTAAAATGGTAGATTGCATTGATCGTCATCAATAATCAGACTTACTTCTTGTGTTCACTAAAGTCATGAGTTCTGTGTTAAATTTGGACTGAAATAGTCTATATTTCTAACAAAAAAAACAAAAAAATTTGATTTTATGCTTCTTGAAAATGTTAACAATGTATGATTTTTAGAATAAAATATTAGCCTGAAACTAATTTTCACAATGTCTTGATTTTATGAGATAAAATTTTGGACATTTGGTTTATTTGTTAGTTGATAGTTGGGTATATACGGACCAGAGTGTAACAATGGAACAACTGACTCCTGCAACAGTGTAACGTACACTCTTTTGGGCTTATAAAGTGGGTGGAGTGTTGCAGTGCTTTCTGTGTTTTGCTTTCGATTCAAGATATCTGTAAATAAAATCCAACGATGTTCAATGTTTTAGCTGCATTGACATAACTGTTCAATACCCAGTATTATAGTCTGTTGGGTTTGAGTGTAAAGATACGTGGGAGAACGAACTATATACGTGGACATCAACAATAAATAAGTACCACCAATGTTTAATTACATGGCTTATATGCTTCATCAAAATGCATAATTACTATCTTTCAATATGAAACAACATAATTTGTTAAATCAAATCATCTCACCTGATATGATGTGGATCGTGAGTCGTCTTTATTTCTCCACGAGGTTATCAGGATTGAAATTTTTTATTTGGAATGTTGGACCAGCTTGTCTTTGAAGGGCATATAGAAATAGAACACATTAGAGAAACAATATTTCTGGATAACAACTTTTTTATTGTCAACATATAAAATGTTTCAGAATATATCTGTACTCCTTCATCTCACAATCCATATACTACCAAATATTGTGTTTGCTCATATTTAAAAATTTAGTATCCCGAAATTTTATATTTTCTTACTTTAATAAAAGAGAATGAACCTTTGTATAAGTTATGGTGATCTGTCATGAATTATAAGTTATACAGTCTCCGTTTTAGTGACTCGCACTTTATTCTGTCCTTCATTTGAATATGTTTGTATCAGAATCTATTTAGTTATAAAGTCACACAACATTTTAACATCACACAAATATAAAAGTAACTCAAACATGTTTGCATCAACCGAACATGTTTTACCTGGAATCAACCTGGAAACGTATGGATAACTATAGAAATAAACCCTTTTGATACCTGCTTGTGAAGATATATCCCTGGAAAGTCTATTTATACTTGAATTTTATACCGTCATTAAACTTTTATGAGTTCTGTAATTTGACTGCTTAGAATGGTATGATATTTGTTAATTTCGGAAAATAAGTTGAC
The DNA here is from genome assembly GCA_936450465.1 of Gibbula magus. NCBI lineage: Eukaryota > Metazoa > Mollusca > Gastropoda > Trochida > Trochidae > Gibbula > Gibbula magus. Next base: position 12,386,176 of record OW388306.1, read on the forward strand.
AATAAAATATTTCTTATTTGCAGTACTCGATGTCCTTGTTTCCACTTAATGAAAACATCAGAGAACATGGCTAATGGAGAGTTCTCTTGTTCTTGACACAACTGTTGAGACAGAAATACTTAATCAAGAAGAGATACAACAATTTCATGGACTTATTTCATCGAAAAAACGTGCTACTGCCCCTTTAAAAGCAGATAATACAAGCATATGACATACTGGTGTCACAGCAGTCATACAGTACTTATAAACACATGGATGAATTATCTCCAGGATAGTAACTGATTCAGTGATGTACAGTCAGGGCTTGATAATCCGACCGCTTTCGCTTTTCATTAAAACGTTCGGATAGTGAAATGTTCAGATTACTGAAATGAACTAAACAAGATGGAGTTACTCCCATGTGAATGTGCAGACAATAATGTATTTAGAATATCAACTGATTTTATTGCATTACAAAACAACTGGGATAAATATATTGATAAAATAATAAATTCTCTTTTTTTGTGCGGCAATAATTTCTAATCGTTTAACTTAGGGGCGGGTCTTGCTGGAAGCTGGGTATTCATAACTATCACAGCAAGTGAGATATTTCAATTTAGTAAAATCATAAAAAATCAACCAGGCCTTCTGAATATCAAACAGGCCTTGCACTTGACGGTTTATCAAAAATCACACAAGCCAGATGGGCTTGCTGGCCACATTTGCAATTAGCCCGATCTGAAACAAACCAGCCATTGGCTGACGGCCAAGCAGGCAGCTATTTTGAACAATGGACCCTGGTAGTTTTTTATTAGAGACCGACCAGTCCATTATTCAGTGACAGGTAGATTTCCAGTTGTCCTGTGCACTGCTCAGCTGAATCCTTCAGCAAAAATGAGCGCAACAGACAACCAAATGGGTGACCCATCTCACGGCTGGATAATCTGAGTTTGAAGGGTTGATTCCCTGCCCGATGCTGAGACATGAGTTGGGAGACTTGTACCGTCACCCTGCATAAAGTACTTTGTGGGAATGTGCCTCTTTCAGCCCATCAGTAAATTGGATACCTGATATGATGCAATCATAGTCTGGATTTAACCTTGAGCGGCTGTCAGGCGACCGGTTGTATTCTCCTCAGGGAGTGTTCTGTACTCGTTGACCAGGGTAATATGTCGACCAGTGCTTTGAGCATGCAATATGCATTGATAAAGGCATTATATACATGAATTATTATGATCATTTGATTGTAACTATTGTAAACCAACATTTCCTCTCAAGAAATAATTGTTTCATTGAGAACACTTCTTGCCAAGCTGACACATCCTGACGTCAATATTTTGTACTTTCAGGTGTCAAGGTTCAGTTTGGCAACTTCCCTGCATCACATTCACAAAGAGGACACCCAGATCCTTCACTGCTCATGGCTTACAGGTCTGCTCTGAAGTTCACACAAGGAGCAAACACTTCTCCAGCCTCCTGTATCTGTCGGATCTGTGGAAAAGGATTCGCTCATTCTTCGTCTCTGTCTGTCCATAACAAAGCTGTCCACCAGAACACTTCCTATGTCTGTGTTTGTGGCAAGAGCTACAAGTACTATACGGGCCTCCAATATCACAAGACTAAGTGTTCTGTTGTTGCAATGAAGAAACAGTTGTAGAAAGTGCCAAGGGGTTAAAAGACTTACCATCATGGCACCTAAGATCTTGGCAGCGTTTCTTATTCCTATGGTTCTCATCTGATCTGGAAGACCTTCAGTGTTCCACTGGACCTCAACATGAAAAGTCTTCCCCTGTGTCAACAGAAGAAGAAACAGCCATGAATTATTCTTGTAGCAAACGATTGGTGAAAGCCAATTTATAAAATCATGTATTCTCTTATGAGGATGAACAAGTTTTTAAAAAAAATATTGTATGGACTAGAATTCTCTTGTCAACGGTTTCTTTGCAGAAAGAGCTACAAAATAAACCGGCTTCAGTATCGCAAGACTAAGTCGTAATGAAGTCTTAGAATTTGACGCACTGACCTACACTGTTCTTCAGTGACAATGAACAACTTCTGCAACAAATTGAAATCTTAAAAATATAAAAGTTTGGCAAGAGCTTGAAATCTTTATGCAACTGTGACAAATAGATGTTCTTTAAAATTGGCAACATCGAAATACTCTCATGTCTTAGTGTATGAATTTCATAGTTGGTCTATTTTACATATATTTGTATATAAACTAATGTTTTTTTTTATAATAAATAATGTTTTTAGAGCGTGTTGGTTTTCATACTCTCTATTTTGTCATTGAAGAAATCGATAATATGCATGGGGGAAAGTTGCATGTTGATAATTACATTACACTTTACACAACACTCAACATTCTCAACATATGGGTACATAAAACCAAAGAAGCTGGTATTTCTCAGATTTCTGCTTACCATTTCCAGAAACAAATATCCACTGCGGAGCCAATGAGCATGCACACAGTACTTACCAATGTACCTAAATTAGAAAAAGATAATATTTACATGACAACTTTTTAGCTGGCATTATAACTGCATTTCTTATCATTTAACCTGTATAGAGTATTGAACATACTGACAGTTAAGAGAAATATTAACGGGATGCATTGGTGTAGGTCCTCTCAACAATCCAAGGTGATAAGCTGTTTTCTTGTTTAAACATAGCCAAGACCTGAACCTGCATGACTTACAAATTGCACAGATCGACTGGCTGATAATGAACCTGTCCTCTTTCTTGCTTACAGACGGAGGAGGACAGGCTGTCAGTCAGTCTCTGGGTGGGAGGAGCAGTGGAAGGTTCTGCCCAGTCGGTTCAGCACTCCCAGACTGGCAGCAGGTGCAGTACCCAAACTTCATGGACTTACAGTGGTCCTCAAGCACCACCTCCACCTCCCCAAGAGGACCTAGGGCAGGGTCCGGGAGTTATCCCTGTGTCCAGTGGTCCACAAGCACCTCCTCCACCTCCCCACGAAGAGCCAGTTCAGGGTCCGGGAGTTATCCCTGTGTCCAGTGTGACAAGGTCTTCTCGAGCAGGACAACTCTGAGCTTCCACAAGACTGCCATTCATGACAAGATCACCCATAGTTGTATTTGCGGAAAGAGCTACAAGTATAGACCAAACATCCTGGCCCACAGAAGAAAATGTGTTGTATACCTTGCACAGACACACAACCAATCTTAGAGCTATGATTCAAGGATTGGTACCATTGGTTCCATTTTCAATTTATAATCATTTAAACATTATTTTATGTTTCTTTAAAAGTGTTTGGTTCTTGAACTTAAACATGAACATGGACATTATATCTGTAAAGGTTTTCTTAAAAATGTGAAATTCAACAAATTCTGCCAAGAATACAATATGTTTTGCAGTCTCTCTCTCCTGACAAGTTTGTTTACTACTCATTTACTACTCAATCCAAGACCCAAGTGAAATGAAAGGAGAATATACAGACTACTATTATTACCAAGCTATTGGCATCATGGCTCTTTCATTCACTGGTTAAATGTAAACGTGTTGGTTCTGAAATGGTTTTGAAAAGGACTTCTTGTGTCAAATATTATATTTGAATGATCTGAAACATGAAACATTAGTGATTACCTATAAGGATTGTGTATAAGAAAATTTGGATTTCTCTTGTGAAGTGACAGGCTGTATATCATTTTCTGATTGAACCTTTTATTCATCGTTCATATCTTGTAAACCCAGGTGTGCATTTCAATTCCATTTCCATTTCCAGATTGTCGATCAAGCTAAGTCTTTCGTGTTTTAATGATCTCTAACAATATACAGAGCTTTAATCCATTCAGCATTATTTCTCAAAAGTTCTGCAATACAGAAGTTGGTCCTTCTTCATCAATGTTTGTTGCTGGTTTGACTTAAAGTTTGAACTTTATTTTGCAGGCTACAGCTTCATTGAAGTTGGGTCGAGTGTGAACCAATGGCAGCGGGTTGCCAGCGGGCAGTCTGACCAGGGAACAGCTTTGCCTCTTGAGACTGCTGCACTGTACACAGGGCAGTCTCCAGGTGCTCTGGCGCCTTCTGGAGATAAGATACCCTGCCCTCTGTGCCACAGGTCCTTCTTGAGGATGAACTCGCTGAGAGATCATTTCAAGACGAGCCACGGCAATAAGACCTACAACTGTGTTTGTGGCAGAGAATACAGGTCGAGAAATGGACTTTGGGTTCACAGGAAGATCTGTTCTGTGTATAAATCACAATGACATGAGTGGATCAGCAACTGGTTTTCTGAATGAAAATGCCTATGACAAATTGAACTTTATTACTGCATCATGTACCACATGGCATACAGAGAGGTCTACAAGCTCATGTTGTCAGGCTATATCTTGCCATGATCGTGAGACCTTTGATTGTGACCTTAGGAGTATTTAGGTCAATAGATTGTTTGGTGTTCACAGAAAAACATTTCGATAAATGCATGATCCATGACTGTTAAAGAGTTTCCTTAAGGTTGGGTTCTTAAAGAAATCATAGGTCATATAGGTTAATGTGGGTTCATAGGAAGTCTTTTTCTGTGTCTTCAGTTCAATTATATGCATGTACACATAAGTACGCATGTTGAAAAGTCAACAAAAGAGACCAACAAGAGTCTCTGATTTGTCATAAAGTCTGTATGAAGTGCTTCACTTTCTCCTGGATAGGAAGTCCAACAAGTGCAGATCCAGAAATAACGTCTTCAGGTTCAGAAATAAGGTCTGTTCTCCTCATGGAATTTAAACTCTGATCTGTTCACATTTAATAAGATACAATGACCTATTTGAAAAAGCCAATAAGAGAATTCATTGAAGGATCACTTTCCTTCCAACCTCTTATTTGTTATTTTCAGCTGATATTTCCGTTTATCCTGTGTTCATCGCATTGCTGTTGTAGTCTTCTTCCTGCAATAACACTATATTGCATCAAAGCTGTTCAACGGCGCATCTCGCAGTAATCTCACGGACTAAGAGTTAAACGTTTTGGCAAAGAGATTTTTTTAGTTGTCTACGGAAGCTGTCGTTAGATTTACAATGAATAATTTTCACAGCACAGGATATGTGCTTGTTCATGTATATATGTTCAGTTCAATTCAAAAGATGTTTGTTCTGGATCTGCTTATAGTGTGATCATGTCTCAGAAGTTCATGTTATTTTGTCATTGTATCTAAATACAATCTAAATTGAAATTTTGTTATTAAAGTGAAATATGAATAATATTCACATATTTTTGTAATCAGTTGATTCTATGCCATAAATGATGATAATAAACATTTTAAAAGTACTCTATTGGTGTTCTTGTCATGTTAACAGTTCAAGAAGTGTAACTCAAGAGAAGTTAAACTCATGAAGATCATGTTACAGAGACAGTAGCACTGGGCTTATCCTATGGGGAACAACATTTTTGTGATATTTTTGTTTATGTATGTATACTTTTAATTTTAACTTTAATTTTTAGCTCATCAGGCCTGAAAGGCCCGATGGGCTTATGGCATGGGATGTCGTCCGTCCATCCGTCCATCCGTCCGTCCGTAAACTTTTCACCTTTTCGACTTCTTCTCCAGAACCAATGACTCTAGAGAGCTGAAATTTTATGTATAGACTCCTTGGCCAATGGGGATTCTAAATTGTAGATTTGGTGACCCTGTGACCCCAAATAAGGGCCCCAGGGGTCATAACCTTAAAAGCTATTTTCATCTTCTTCTCCAGAACCAATGACTCCAGTGAGCTGAAATTTTATGTACAGACTCCTTGACTGATGGGAATTTTATAAGGGCCACAGGGGTCACAACCTTAAACTCATTTTTCAACTTCTTCTCCAGTCCCAAAAGCTCTAGAAAGCTAAAATGTTATGTACAGACTCTTTGGCCAATGGGGATTCTAAATTGTAGATTTGGTGATCTTGTGACCCCAAATATGGATCACAGGGGTAATCACTTAAAACAGCTGTTTAATGAACTGTGAAGATAATGAGATTTTATGTGCACTTCATATGTCAGCTTAAGAGTAATACTACATTATGGACATGTTTGATGTAATCAATGTGAAATAAGAACTATTGAATAGCCTGTGAACTGAATATTGTGACAGGATGCATAGGAATTTTTTTTAAAAGGGTTAACAAATGTTTTATTTTACATTAGATATGTGAACTAAATATGACTGGTGATGAATTAAGATAAGACTATTAAAACTAGCTACATGAGTTTGTGATACCACATCTTCTTTTCCAATAAAGAAAAATAAATAAAGATGGAGAAAACAAATTTAAAATATATGATTTACTGGCTGTGAGTCCAGGGTCTGCATGTTGCATAATTGCAGGTGTTGACCTGGGGAGTGACCACTCCCCTGCAGAGATGCAAACAGCAGCTTGCTAATACACGGAGGTTTCAGGTTACTTCTCTGCTGTGTTACTGATTTAGTCTTACACTCAGATGCTCAATAGAATTTATTAATTAAATATTGAAAAGGATCCTATGAAAATATGAGCCTATGAGAAACAGGATTTTTAGAAACAAATAGGGGCTCTTTTTCATTATGTAATAAATGTTGATAATTCCAGGATAAAAATAGGAAGTAAAACAATAAACTGCAAAGGGCTACATTATTTATAATAATTATGGATTAATGTGTAACCAATTTTGATAATAAATTTGATGACTGAGCAATGACTTATTATGTGATATCTTAACCTTTTCCTTAGGGATAATTAATAACATGATTCCTGATGAGCTTCAGAGCCAGTGGCTCTATTTTTAAAGTTAATTAGATGCACAAACAGGAACATAACCAAAAAACCCCGGTCACACTGTCCCTTTCAGCATACAACAAATGTTTGCCACTAACATGGCAATGTCCCCCACCACTAATGCTGAGTCAAATAAGACACATTTACTGGTCTGGGCCCACATTTTCAAAGCTCTCTTAGCGCTAAGAGAGTCTTAAGTGCCATACATTAACATTGACTTACGACTATCTTAGCGCTAAGAGAGCTTCGAAAATGTGGGTTCAGGTCATTTACTTATTATTTGGCCAAAAGATGGTTCTTTAAAAATAGCCTTACTGGAAAAAAGTGTCACAATGATCACCAAATTTGAAGACAATTGGTGCTAGGGTTCATGAGATATAGCATGAGTTTGAAAATTGGTCAAGTGTCATGGTGACTTTGAAAATAAGTCAAGGTCACCAAAGTTGACTGGTGTCTGTGTAATTCCCCAAATGAAAGATGTCACCAAATATGAAGATATTGGGTGCCAATTAAGGGTTATGAGATATCACGCTAACGACAATATGATCTTGAAAATAAAGTCATATCACCAAAGATGTTAACAAGAGTTTGAAAAGTCGCCAAAGTGTTGTGGTGACGTTATAAATGAAGTCAAGGTCACAAAAGTCAATTGGTGTCTGCATAATCTCCCAATAAAGGATATTAACAAATTTGAAGGCATTCAGTGCAACGGGATATGAGATACCGTGTTAACAAGAACGTGACGGACAGACACCGCTCAATAGTCCCCCGTTCCAAGTTGCTGTGGGGAAAACAAACACTTCTGGTATTAAAATCCCTGGATGATGACAAAAACATTTTGATCGTTTGGAATTTTTAAGATAATTCAATTATGGGTGATGCACTAAATATACCTCCTGATGTAATATGATACACGCTGACTTCAACCACACAAGGGCAAATTTCAAGACACTGACAAGTCACAGCACATATATATATATATATATATATAAATAAAATAGTATTGTGGAATTTGGTACATTTGATTCACATTCGCTAACTAGCGCTTTCAGCCATGTTGGCTTCTTCAGGTTAGTGTCAGTTGTGATCACGTCGTTTGTGACGTAACGCTCTTTATGACGTCATAGAGGTAGGTACGTCATGAACATAAATTCAAGGAAATTTACATTTTAGCGTTCAGTAGAGGCTTAAATTGTTTTATAAATTGACTTTCAATAAGTTCTAGAAGCCTCGGATTATCACATTTCATGTGGTAAAAGGGGAAGACTTTGTATTTCCCGCCAGAACAGTTTTCTAGATGACAACTTAAAGGGATAGTTCTATTTTCGGGTCGATTGATCTGTGAACGATGAAGATTCATTCTTTCATTAAGGCGTCTTTCCGTCTTCCCTATGTACAGTTCATTGCACCCCTCGCACATGATGACATATATCACATTTTTGGAATGGCAGTTCATATTTTCTTTCCAAAAATGTGATATATGTTTCGGTTGTTGACACATTGCAGGGCAAAATGAGGGTGAAGATTTGTAATTTAGTGGTTTAATGAGTGTTTGTAAGCAACAGTAGCTCAATCATTTAGAGACAGACACTTGATTGGAAGATCTTGTACATGGATCCAGTGCAATCCTAACTTCATGTTCTTCTACACACTGTGACTGCATTCTCAATGTCATGTTAAGTCAGAATAGTATCTCATATATGGTGAAAAGTTTGTGGTCAATTCTTTGGAAAAAGTAAATCAATAAATAAACTTATGAAACATGTCACACATTGACAGAATGGCAGAGGTATTTTTAGCTCAACAGGCCCGAATGGCCCGATGGGCTTATGGCATGGCATGGTATCCGGCGTCCGTCCGTCCGTCCGTCCGTCCGTCCGTCCATCCGTAAACTTTTCGCTTTTTCGACTTCTTCTCCAGAACCAATGACTCCACAGAGCTGAAATTTAATGTGCAGACTCCTTGGCCAATGGGGATCCTAAATTGTAGATTTCATGACCCCATGACCCCAAATGGGGTCACAGGGGTCACATCCTTAAAAACCTATTTTCATCTTCTTCTCCAGTTCCAAAAGTTCTAAAGAGCTGAAAAGTTGTGTGCAGACTCCTTGGCCTATGGGGATTCTAAATTGTAGATCTCGTGACCCCATGACCCCAAATGGGGTCACAGGGGTCACATCCTTAAAAACCTATTTTCATCTTCTTCTCCAGTTCCAAAAGGTCTTGAGAGCTGAAAAGTTTTGTGCAGACTCCTTGGCCAATGGGGATTCTAAATTGTAGATTTGGTGACCCCATGACCCCAAATGGGGTCACAGGGCTCACATCCTAAAAAAACTATTTTCATCTTCTTCTCCAGTTCCAAAAGGTCTAGAGAGCTGGAAAGTTGTGTGCAGACTCCTTAGCCCATGGGGATTCTAAATTGTAGATCTCGTGACCCCATGACCCCAAATGGGGTCACAGGGGTCAAATCCTAAAAAACCTATTTTCATCTTCTTCTCCAGTTCCAAAAGGTCTAGAGAGCTGAAAAGTTGTGTGCAGACTCCTTGGCCAATGGGGATTCTAAATTGTAGATCTCATGACCCCATGACCCCAAATGGGGTCACAGGGGTCACATCCTTAAAAACCTAATTTCATCTTCTTCTCCAGTTCCAAAAGTTCTAAAGAGCTGAAAAGTTGTGTGCAGACTCCTTGGCCTATGGGGATTCTAAATTGTAGATCTCGTGACCCCATGACCCCAAATGGGGTCACAGGGGTCACATCCTTAAAAACCTATTTTCATCTTCTTCTCAAGTTCCAAAAGGTCTAGAGAGCTGAAAAGTTTTGTGCAGACTCCTTGGCCAATGGGGATTCTAAATTGTAGATTTGGTGACCCCATGACCCCAAATGGGGTCACAGGGCTCACATCCTAAAAAAACTATTTTCATCTTCTTCTCCAGTTCCAAAAGGTCTAGAGAGCTGAAAAGTTGTGTGCAGACTCCTTAGCCCATGGGGATTCTAAATTGTAGATCTCGTGACCCCATGACCCCAAATGGGGTCACAGGGGTCAAATCCTAAAAAACCTATTTTCATCTTCTTCTCCAGTTCCAAAAGGTCTAGAGAGCTTTAAACTTTTGTGCAGACTCCTTGGCCAATGGGGATTCTAAATTGTAGATTCCGTGACCCCATGACCCCAAATGGGGTCACAGGAGTCACATCCTTAATAACCTATTTTCATCTTCTTCTCCAGTTCCAAAAGGTCTAGAGAGCTGAAAAGTTGTGTGCAGACTCCTTGGCCAATGGGGATTCTAAATTGTAGATTTTGTGACCCTGTGACCCCAATCTAGGTCACGGGTCATGATCCAAAAACCTTTTTTCATCTTTATCTCAATCATGTAAAGCTCTTGAAAGCTGAAATGTTAACAATGTATTACTTGAGATAACTTAATTAGATATTCAACCTTGGATAATAAATCAATGAAATCCTGATGAGCTACAGAGCCCATGGCTCTATTTTTTATAGAAATGAAATCTGATTATATATTCTTGCTTGTATATTAATCTCATTAGTTACTTTTACATCATTGAATACATCATCAGTGCCAAACCAATGTAAGTGGCCAATTTACAGGAATAACGCCATCGGTTTTAAACTAAATTTGCGGGTGTTGAATAACAATGAATCCCAGAAATTTTACAAACGCAACTATTTATCTTATAAATGGAAATTTTAATTTGGTACATTTAAGAAATATGTGCTCCTATTTACAATAAAAAAAACCCCACACAGTTCATTTTCTCGCATCATCTGTCAAACAATTTCCATTTAGTTTCATATGGTTCTACAATATAAAACATAAGACAAAAAAATGTGCATTTAAATTAATGAGGATTCTTATACCATTCTGAACTCCAATTCACAAGAGAGCATGCTACAAGTGCACGAACATTCTTAATTACACACAAACTCCATGGGTTTTACATCCTCATTTGTTCCATTAGTTAATAAAGTCAACTCTTTTCATGAATTCTAATGAAAGTAAAGCAAATCCTGATTGATTGTTTTCTATGCTTTCAGGCAATGGAATGCCTGTGATTTTCAGTCACGGTCAACCATACCAGTCCACAGTTGGTCAGAATCAAATGCAACAACTGCCCAATAGGCAAGCTCTGGTCTCTAGATCGACCACCCAACGTGCGTATAATCCTACGATTCCCATGACAACTGCGTCAACAGATTACGAGATGCCCGATATACCTGTCCAGTATGTACAAGTGGACAACGTGGATAAGATTGCGTGTCCACTTTGTGAACGATCCTTCCTGAGTATCTACTCCATGCGGACCCACTACAGAACCACCCATGACAACATGACCTACAACTGTGTCTGCGGCAAGTCCTACAAGTCCAGGAACGGACTCTGGCTGCACAGAAAGACTTGTCCAGTGCACAAGACGCAAAGGTAAAACTCTTGTGTTAATGTTATGGAGGATATGCCAACATTTTATTCTGAAGACAACATGGTAATTGCCTGTGTTTTCGGCAAGTCTTAAAACTCTAAGAGGGAACTCTAGCTACGTGGAAAGACTTGTCCAGTGCACAAGATGCAAGTGTAAACTCTTGTGTTAATATGTTAACCCTTAACATGCGGGCGACGGAATAATCCGGGCGGGCTATAAGCGATTCGTAGGTACTCCAGTACGGATCCCGGATCGCTTACTTAGAAGAATTCACGCCTGTCTATGTACTGGGCTAGCCTCCATACCGGGTCACGAGTCGATTGTGTCCGCGACCCGACCCATGAGAATGGCTGTATTTACGCATCGCGACCCGACATGAGAATAAAGCTTTGTTCAGTGTGTGGTCGGAATATCAAGCAAAATTCACACCAATTTGCGTGTGCATTGTTGACCCGTAACGCATCGATAATTAGCTTTACAAAAGGCCAATTATGTCGGGCTTAGCCCCCGAAGCATTAATTCGCTTGAGGCTATTTTCACCCACGTGTTTGTATTGCCTCGGGTTTGCCTCGCCCGAGACTGCTATCTGCCTCGCATCTCGCGAGACGGGGAAAAAAATCGCTAACTCGCCTTACTCCCGCACTTCATATCATGTGAGCGAATTGTTTGTTTTCAAAAAAAAATACGGCAAAATAAAGGGGAAACAATGGACTACATTCCCATATAAAATTAGAAAATCTCAAAAAAATAATAAAGACACAGCAAGCGCCGTGAAAAAGGTCATGTTTACACTTCATAAATTTTGAAACAATCGGCGATTTTCACAACTTCTAAAACATTTATCAAGGCTAAAATACTGAATGCATTTTCATAATTTTTATATCACAATAAACCGAAAAGAATAATCTTTTATTCTATATAAAATGCGCAGATTTATTCACAGAAATAAAGATACAATTTTACCTTTCTGAGAGGCATGTGAAACCAAACGGCACACAAACTAATCAACATATTTTCATCAGTTATGGTTCGAGGTTAGCGTTTATTTGAAAAGTCAAACAACATAACCATATTTGGGTTGACATGTGCTTATTTGTCAACTGGTTCGAGATTATGATTTCTTGGAAAAGTGCGATGAACGACCGTTTGCAATGCCGCATACATGTTGTAAGTATTGACGATTTTATAGGTGGGAATAAAGACAAACTTTACATAGCTATAGAATTATAACCAAAGGTCGCATTCTAATAATTTTTATATCATTGTGAAGCTAGACATCTTGTCTTCAATTCCGTATATAAATGGATTTTTTTTCGTTTCGTATTTATGATGTTACGAGGCCCGAATAAAAGACAATCTTTCGAAAGTAATAGAATAAAAACGAAAAAACATAGAAAATTCATTCAAAGTTTCGAGTGTGAATTAGCCATTTGTGTACGGGTTTCGCTACTTGAATTTGTATTGAACGCCCGTATATAGTCCTTATTCGCCATGTAGATGCGGTATATTTTGTAAAAACGATACCGGAATCGCCGCCTGGAAATTCCGCCAGCAGAGCTAGTTAGTGCCAAAGCCCAAACTACTGCTGCGAGCTGCGAGCCTGTAAATTCCGCCACAGGGGCTAAAAATGGTAAAATATATATACGCAACGTAAGGGTTAAGGAGGAAATACCAGTATTTTATTGGAAGACAACATGGCATATGACTGTTTTCGACATATCTTCAAAGCCTAAGAGTGAAATCTTGCTATGTGGAAAAATTTGTCCAGTGTACGCGATGCAAGCATGAATTTCTACCAATGTGTTAATGTCAATGGCAGACAGAATTTCATTTCAACACTGTATCTGCTGAAGTGCCAGACTGGTGCAAAACCATTCTGACTGACCATGTTTTAGATGTCATAGCTCATTAATGAAGGGTATAATCTGCATTTCGCTATGACTAAGGATTGGTTATCCTGGTGGTTGTTGCACAAAACAAACTTAACCAGGGCGGATCAAGAGGAGTGAAAATTGAAGAAATGACCATTGAAACTTTAGTCAAGACATTGAAATTCAAGAATGGTGAAGGATTGACAATTAAATTATCATTTGTAATTATAAGTAAAAGTTTCTCCTGGATTGTGATGACAGCTAGGAGGAAAGTATGTGAAACTGAACAAACATATCCTTTACTTTTTAGCTCATCAGGCCTGAAAAGCCAGATAGGCTTATGGCAAGGGATGTAGTCTGTCGCCAGGTGTCCATTAAGTGTTATCCGAACACTTTTCACAATTCAAAATTCCCCTCAAGATCCGCTACACTCCCAAAACTAAAATTTTGTTGGAAGGTTCCTTCCAACTAGGGGATCAAAATTAGTCAAATGATCAAATGACTCTATATTTTTCAAATTTAATTCTGTACATCTTTCCTGTTGTCGAGAAAAGGGCACGCTTGAGTCCGAATTGAGACTTGAAACACATGTTTGGCTTAGAGTGACCTCCCTTGCCCTATACTAATAAATTGTTGCTTGTTTTCGAAAAGCACATACAATACAATCGAAAGTACCATTTGACACTTACACCACTTACAAGCAGTGTCATTTGGTTTTGTCATCCATATTGTCAAAGCATGAGGATGTTTGCCATAATGTACAGTTCCTTAGTTTTAAAACTGACCTTTGGATCATGGAGGAGTGTATTATGTCAATAAATGTGTATAATGTGTCCATCATATGTGTCCCTCCTTACTAGATTTTGGAGTAGGTTGATTTGGTTGATTTTGGCATGCTTTTTTTTCTCTAAAATTTTAAAAGTCTTTCAACGAAAGTTACGTTATCATATTCTGTGAAGATTTGTTTTGCATACAAGGAGATTAATAATTATTTCCCAATCATAAAAATCTTAAATGCAAAAAGCTTTCTTATATTTTAGTTGCATCCTTTATTTAGATTTGAAGTTCAGCAGGACTTAAAAGTGTGTATAATATGCATAGTTTTTGTGTAAGATTGTATCATTAGGAGGTAAAATGTTTTGATGAAGCATATAATAATTTAGACTGAAAAAAAATATATATATAATTGGAAATATTGGGAAAAAAATATTGATCAAATCTCAATTTGCAGAACTGCAACTATTATATTTTCTGAAGTCATTGGACATGTGTCTTTGAGTTTGATGTAAACAGTATGGTTTCAAGAGAGTCCCCATTATATAGAGTACAATAAGAAGTCTATTGCAGATGAGTGTACATTTATGATTGTGATAAAATGATAATGTAAATCTTCCAGTGTGGTTGTATTCATGCCTTCAACTAGAACTTTCATAAACAGTATGTGAGTGATAATTTACTGTGATTCAATGACTGCTGATTTCTGATTTCTGATTCTACTTTACAACTGATTTGATGAATTATCAAATAAAGTTGCGGGGGAAAAAGTTGCTTGTTTGTTGTCAATCATCTGAATGCCATGTGATCAGTGAAGTTGTGTGGATGAAGGAGTTTGTAAAGAAATAATGACATGCTGACTATTTGTAAGTAGTCGGAGTCAAGAAGCCATCAATCTTCTACAATGTTTCAACTGGGAATTGTTTTAACATGGTCAAATTTAGTAATATGTAACTTCCTCTCTCAAGAGATGAGATGATATGATATGGTATTTGTGAAGAAAATATAGATTTTCTATTTATGAAATGATTATTATATCTTTGTAGTAATCAGTTTGATTTTACTTTGAGTCAGCATTAAAAAGAGCTTTATTGTTAGCGCAAGAAGAAAATTAAGTCATGAGTTTGAAATGATGTCATTGTTTGATTATGTCTGAGAATTGTTTGATGGTGTCCGGGGAGTGTTTGATGATGTCTGTGTATTGTTTGATGATGTCCGAGGATTGTTTGATGATGTCCAGGGATTGTTTGATTATATCTGAGAATTGTTTGATGATGTCTGTGTATTGTTTGATGATGTCCGAGGATTGTTTGATGATGTACGAGGATTGTTTGATGATGTCCAGGGATTGTTTGATGATGTCCAGGGATTGTTTAATAATGTTCAAGGATTTTTTGGTAATTCCGAAGATTGTTTGATAATGTTCAAGTATTGATTGATAATATCCAAGGATTGTTTGGTAATATCCTAGGATTGTTTGATAATGACCATGGATTGTTTGCTTATGACCGTTGGTTGTTTGCTAATGTCCGAAGTTTGTTTGATGATGTCTGAGATGTTTTGATAATGTTCAAAGATTGTTTGCTAATGTCTGAGAATTGTTTGCTAATGTCCCAGATATGTTTGATAATGTCCAAGGATTGTTTGATAATATCTAATGATTGTTTGATGATGTCAGAGTCATTGTTTGGTATCAGTTCATTATTAGATGACGACAGGGCTTGTCATCAGTGATATCTCACTGCAGTGATGAGACTTACCACTTAGTCCATTATGATTATTGATGTCATCCCTCATAGTTTTGTTGACACTTTGAATCCATATAGCAATACCAATCTTCAAATTGTCGCAACCCAAGATCAATGACACTTTACATTAAATCACATTATCCACAGTCTCGATTGGTGACATCCATGTTGAGTTTTGTCAATTTGCTATTTCAGATTACCCCATTATGCCCTCAAGTTTCTTCACCGCTAGCCACCCTGTCCCTGAAGCAATGTTCCACCATCCCTACCAACAGTGGACCCCTCCAGACCATGGCTCCGACATGCACAGAAGAAACCACCCGTGTCCGGTCTGTGGGAAGGTCTTCAGGAAACAGAGTGCCATGAAGTACCACAGAGAGTCCATCCACGATGGAGCGGTCAACCAGTGTGTTTGTGGGAAGGTCTACAGGTACAAGCCCGGACTCATCAGGCACTGCAGGACATGTCCAGCTGCTGTAGTGGCGGCTCAGGATAAATAGAAGTCTTCTGAATGTCGGTTGGACATTTGCCGTTTTCCGTTCTTTCATCAAAAGGATAAGGATGGTATTCTATTGAATAGGAGTTTAACAATGTCACAGTTTGTTACATAGCTCATAACAAAGTGTTGAGTCCATGGACACAAGTATAATAATCTGGTTTTCATGTTTGATGAAGGACCTCTTGAAGATCCGAAACTACATTCCAGCAGTAAGGACACAGTTGATGTCTCTGACCAGTTCTATCTGTGGGGTGGTGTTGAGGATATTGAGTGTCGTGATATATGACAGAGAATCCATACATGTTGGAGAGAGCAGTGCACAAGAGTCTGTTGACTGGAACCAGAGTCTGTGGACTGGAACTGACCTGAGCTTACAAGAACATAGGACTCTAAGTTACACTGGTTGTTGGGTTTGATGGAAAATATTGATAGACAAAAAAAAGGTGTAATTCGAGTTTCTGTGGAAAAGAATGATTTGGTCTAAAATGAATATATTTATGTTATTTCAAGTAAGTAGTCAAAATAATGCCTCTTAACATGTTATTTTCCCTTCTCTTAATTATAGCTTTTATATATATTAATTAAATGATGTTGAAGGTTAGGTAGCTTTACATTGACACTGATACGTTGGCAAAATTGTATGAAACTTTGATATTCATTAAAAGATAATTCCTGATTGAAAGATGATTAATTTTCAGTGACAAGTTTATGATGTTCTGACTACTCTTTCGCTGTCTGTTTGGAAATAGAATGGATGATATGTGCAAATTTGTACTGGATAACCAAGTTTGGTCAAAGTTGTTTTTAATTGGAGAATAAAAGATTGATTACTCCTTTGTTTATTGTGCTGAATCATAATAATATGAATCATTTTCCAACCTTGAAGTAAAATTACCCCAAAAAACACTCATAATTGTGGCAATGACAACAGATAAGACATGGCGGTCTGCTTCATTGAAATCGGCAGGATATCTGTCATTCTTGATTGCTTAATTGTTATCAATAATAGTGCATTTGAACTATATGACAATGTCCCTTTGACTCTCTGTCACTTTTCTGTAGAGTTTCTGTGTGTGCTTTATTTAGTAACAAAGCAAACTTTTGAAGGAAAAGGATCCATATTTCAAGGGCTGGTGTCCAGAATATAAATAGGCCGGCGCTTAATAAATGTTCTTGTGAGCAGTCACGACATGTCTCAGCCAATTAACCATTTGGTATAATAAAAGGGTGACTGATCACTTGATAGATAATCAGAAACAATGAAATATTTCAAAGATGATATTTTTAAACTGATGTACATGTGCCTCAAAATCTTACAGATGTATAATTTTAGTACCAAAACAAGGTAAAAAAATTTCAAGGGCATTAAGTAGTGAAATTAACAAACTTTTTTTTATAACAACACCTTTATAGTGGAAAACATCACGTTTCAAAGTATAGTTAAGTAGAGGTAACCATTCACAAGAAACATTGTGTTTTTTCACAATCAAGAAATTATTATCCCAAGATTTAGTTTATGACAATGTATTTTAATTTCTGCTCTAAGGGTTTCATCTCTGCTTACAGACATATTTCAGCTTTGTATCATTTGTTCATGACCCAATACAACTTTATGACATTTGTATGATGATTATGGCAGTAGGGCAATATAAGTTATAACATTCAGTGGAGGGTGACATCGTAATTTATCAGACCCGTATTAGTGTCTGATAAATTACGATGTCACCCAAACAAACTGCATGTTATAACGTATTTATCTTACCGCATGTCTTAAAATATCATTTTAAAAAAACAAAGAAACATTTTGACAGAAAACAGCTGATCGATCAACAAACTAGGACCTTTAACTTGTGTCACATGACATGGAATGATTGACGTGGATGCATGCTTTATTCATGTTGCGGGATATAAAACATTTATCACCCTCGGGAAGATTTGTCAACCCGTATGACGGTGTTTATTGATATTTGTTAATGGTCACGTGGACCAATCAGGGATTGACATTCTTACATGAGGTAGGATAATATTTCATATCATTGGAACTTTGTAAAACATTCCTGTTGTGTAAGAAGTAGGAGAAGCCTAGATTTGCAGACATGAAGATAGAGATTATCATGCAGCATTAGTTAATGCAGCATTAGTTGACTTATACTGTGGTCAATGTTTTACATTCCGAAGAGCTGCCTCTTGTTGGAGATTAGCAGTTTGTTAACCATTGGAGTTTAGCAGTTTGTTAACAATTGGAGTTTAGTAGTTTGTTAACCATTGGAGTTTAGCAGTTTGTTAACAATTGGAGTTTAGCAGTTTGTTAACCATTGGAGATTAGCAGTTTGTTAACCATTGGAGATTAGCAGTTTGTTAACCATTGGAGAATAGCAGTTATCTGTTAATTTGCAATTATTAGATCCTGGCCAGTACCTTTGTTTTATTCTATAATGTTATTAATTAAGTATTTCTGTATTTACCCAGTTACCGGCAAGAGGTTATTTGTATTGACACGGACAATACAATGGACCAAGGAGCTGTAACTACCGTAGGCCAATATGGAAATACTAAATTAATAACATTATAGTATGGAACAAAGGCACTGGTCAGGATATAATAATTAACTAACCTCTTTTCCTTCTTTTTTTACAATAGTAAACATCTCATGTATATTGAAATCATACTTATAAACAAGAGAGGTGAACAGATAGCACAAGTCAAACTCGTTAAGTGATGGCTTCTGATTTTCATGCTCAGACTCGTATTGGCCAAATACTCTTGAAAGCGGCGTTAAATCCCACCTCACCTCACCTCACTGTATTGGCCAAAATTTGCTGTAGTGCTTTGGACTTTATCTATATATAAGGGGTCTTTGGTTTGAATCCCACGAAGAGCTTGGTAACTTGAGAGGTTGAGGACTGTTTCACACGCGGTAAGGTTTTGGTGTAATTCTACACTGAAATTCAGGACTGCATCAACTAGTTCTTGTCGTGGGTCACACCCTTCACTGTAATGCATCTCCTCAATGATGTTGCAGGCTTTCTCCGCAGATCAACACTAGTTGTAATTTTAGACATATACTTGTGAGAGCAATTTAAAACACCAAATCACCTCATTTCTCTGCATACCAGTATCTTTATGTTCATTCACAGTAACAAATTTAAGAGCAATTATCACTGTTTCAATTATTTTGACTTAAATGTTGCTATTGAATATCTTTTGTTTTTGTTTTTGTTAACCATGTTCTATGTTGTTGTTTTGTACCTTTTTAATAAAAACTATTTTATTATTAATTGTTCACATGAGGAAGTTTCTTCTCTGATTCAGAATTGAAGTGCCACATCTGCATGAAGTCGTACGCCAACAAGAACTCCTTCAAGAACCACATGCAGCGTCACACCAGCGCCCCGCCCCTCCACTGTCAGTACTGCAACAAGGCGTATTACCGTAGACACGACCTCCGTCGTCACGAGGTCACACACACTGGGGTCAAGGCCTTCAAGTGTGACTACTGCGACCACAGATTCTACACAATCAACATCTTGAAGGACCACATCACGAGGAGACATGGACGCGAGTACCTCTTCAACTTCCACTGCAAGAAGTGTGGTATGGGATTCCACGAGTCCGACCCCATGCTCGACCATCTCCTCACTCACGATAACGGCAATGTCTTCTAGACAACGGAAACATGGCCAGTTTCTTACCAATGTCTTCTAGACAACGGAAACATGGCCAGTTTCTTACCAATGTCTTCTAGACAACGGAAACATGGCCAGTTTCTTACCAATGTCTTCTAGACAACGGAAACATGGCCAGTTTCTTACATTATATACTGAACTATAAAATACTTGGATTTATCAGTGAAATGAACTGTCTATCAGGCTACAGCGATGATATCTTATATTTTTACTGTGACCAGTGAGGATATAATATATGAACACGGGTTGTAGACAGAATTATTTTCTACTACGGTATGTATAAACAAATGGGAGTTGCTTGTTATATGAAAGTATTTGTTTTATTTATTATATGAATTTGATAATAATATGTAATGAAATTTGTCAAATACCAGGTTTATTAACCGTTATTTTTTATCTTGTGGCATGGGAAATATTGATATTTCAACTGTATCAACTTTACCCCTGCTATGAGATGAAATATACCCAAATATTTAACAAACCTCATTATGTATCTTTTCTATAGTATTAACTGTAAGTTAAATTTTTTTAAATTTACTTGACCATCTGACTAATGTTAATGAAATATATAATAGATGACATTTTCAAGAGGATCACATTAATTGGGGTGAATAACAGATGACCTACGTTACATTTTTTTGGCAACATTGTTACACACTATGTTATGTAACACTATCTGCAATAGAACTTATTGTTTTCCTATTTCGGAGCGAGTCCCTTGTAGGATAACCTGTCTGTGTACAGTGGATGCTGGTCATTGTTACCTGACACTGAGGTTATGTGTACAGTCGATGCAGGTCATTGTTACCTGACACTGAGGTTCTGTGTACAGTCGATGCTAGTCATTGTTACCTGACACTGAGGTTCTGTGTACAGTCGATGCTGGTCATTGTTACCTGACACTGAGGTTCTGTGTACAGTGGATGCTGGTCATTGTTACCTGACACTGAGGTTCTGTGTACAGTGGATGCTGGTCATTGTTACCTGACACTGAGGTTATGTGTACAGTCGATGCTGGTCATTGTTACCGGACACTGAGGTTCTGTGTACAGTCGATGCTGGTCATTGTTACCTGACACTGAGGTTCTGTGTACAGTCGATGCTGGTCATTGTTACCTGACACTGAGGTTCTGTTTACAGTGGATGCTGGTCATTGTTACCTGACACTGAGGTTCTGTGTACAGTGGATGCTAGTCATTGTTACCGGACACTGAGGTTCTGTGTACAGTGGATGCTGGTCATTGTTACCTGACACTGAGGTTCTGTGTACAGTCGATGCTGGTCATTGTTACCTGACACTGAGGTTCTGTGTACAGTCGATGCTAGTCATTGTTACCTGACACTGAGGTTCTGTGTACAGTGGATGCTGGTCATTGTTACCTGACACTGAGGTTCTGTGTACAGTCGATGCTGGTCATTGTTACCTGACACTGAGGTTCTGTGTACAGTCGATGCTAGTCATTGTTACCTGACACTGAGGTTCTGTGTACAGTGGATGCTGGTCATTGTTACCTGACACTGAGGTTATGTGTACAGTCGATGCTGGTCATTGTTACCGGACACTGAGGTTCTGTGTACAGTAGATGCTGGTCATTGTTACCTGACACTGAGGTTCTGTGTACAGTCGATGCTGGTCATTGTGACCGGACACTGAGGTTCTGTGTACAGTGGATGCTGGTCATTGTTACCTGACACTGAGGTTCTGTTTACAGTGGATGCTGGTCATTGTTACCTGACACTGAGGTTCTGTGTACAGTCGATGCTAGTCATTGTTACCGGACACTGAGGTTCTGTGTACAGTGGATGCTGGTCATTGTTACCTGACACTGAGGTTCTGTGTACAGTGGATGCTGGTCATTGTTACCTGACACTGAGGTTCTGTGTACAGTGGATGCTGGTCATTGTTACCTGACACTGAGGTTCTGTGTACAGTGGATGCTGGTCATTGTTACCAGACACTGAGGTTCTGTGTACAGTCGATGCTGGTCATTGTTACCTGACACTGAGGTTCTGGGTTTGGATCCCACAAGTCACTCGTCCAGAACAATAAGTACAAAGATATCTACAGTTGCAGCTGGTGTGACCCCAAACATAACAATGTTACATTTCTGTACTTGACAAAAGTTTGGGATAGTTGAATTTTTATGACTAGTATATCAATGAACAAATAGATCACAATTCATAATTTCAAAATGGTCATGACATATCCCCAACTATTTTCGTCCAGTATAAAAGGCATGTAATTGTACTGTATTTGTATTTTGACATCATTTCATGTGATCGTTCAATTACAAAGGACTTATTATTGGGCTGTCAACAAAACCTTGCCCCAGATTCTCTTACACTACTTACAATACTTACCGGTAGAAGAAGATAGTATACGTTAACTTGGTAATTGTTGGTCCTGGCTGCCAAAATGTTCAAGTAGTTGTTTGATTTTACCATACACTGCTTTAACATTGACTTTGCCCAAGTGTTTGTAGGGAAATTAAGATAAGAAATTGCTTTACCATTTTTCATTTTATTTAATGATTGGTATTTTTATTTATACATAAAAAAAATGGTTTTATAATTGTTTTAAGTCTCATAGCAGACAGTATGTAATATACTATGGTTCTTTTGTGAAATAATATATTTCTTACATATCCTCAAATAACCAAGATGGTTTTTTTATCATTCTATGTGTGTTGATTCAATCAATTAAATGTAAAAAGAAAGTGATTTTTATGTCATTAAATATGTCATAATTTGTTTTAAGTCTCTAATTTGTGAAGTTTATACATCGTAATTAATAGAATATGGACAGTGTCTGTCGTCTGGTTCATGTGTCGACACTTTTGTTTTTTCCTGTCCCCCAAAATAAACATAGATCAAATCATTTCTTAGTACATTAAGAGTGTACATTCAAGAGACAAATTAACCCATTGTCATTGCAAAATAATTCATTTGCATATATCAAAGAAGAATATCAATATTTTAAACGGTTTATTATTATGACAAAGAGATCCACCATATGATTTGCATACATACATACATACATGAAATTAACAAATATATTATATTACAAAAAACATGTTGATATTAATACTTTCAAGAAATCATCCTTGAAACTGAAATATTAAAAAATGTTCATGATTGCAAAGGTTCATTTTATGTATAATCATGAATCTGTGATCATGAATATTTATGGAAAATCATACTAAAAAAACCCTTGAAAAATGCTTTTGGAACCTGAAATAATTTACAAAGTTCGTAATTACAAAGATTCATTTGCATAATTATTATCATGAATATTTATGGGAAATCATGCTAAATAAACACTTAAGAAAATGAAATCGGTGAACATGTTACAAGGAGACATGGAGTTAACACGAGTTGATAAACTATTCTTAAAGGTATGAGTATCTCTTCTTCAATGATTCTGTTATGCCATTTTCCACTTCACCTCAATTCTCGACAATACTTTACACTAAAGCTTCTCAGGAAAACATAAATTTTCTTGTGTATTTTAAGTCCAGTCTTGTTACATTTTTACAGACACAGGCAACAAATGTTAAATAATGGTCATCCCATCTATGTTTTTTTTAAATGTCCGAAAAAAGAAAATCTACTTTTGCATCCCATTCTTGGCTCTGTGATAGTAGTTCTTACCACACATGCAACTTCTTAAAGGTGCATCCATTGTGATGTTGGGGTCACATATGGCAAACATTACAAAGGTGTTATTCCAACAAGAATCACTGACTGTTGCCGAAAAGTACCATTTTGATGATAGACAACTCAGTTTAGTGATGATAGACGACTCAGTTTAGTGATGATAGACAACTCAGTTTAGTGATGATAGACGACTCAGTTTAGTGATGATAGACGACTCAGTTTAGTGATGATAGACGACTCAGTTTAGTGATGATAGACAAATCAGTTTAGTGATGATAGACAACTCAGTTTAGTGATGATAGACAACTCAGTTTAGTGATGATAGACAACTCAGTTTAGTGATGATAGACAACTCAGTTTAGTGATGATAGACAACTCAGTTTAGTGATGATAGGCAACTCAGTTTAGTGATGATAGGCAACTCAGTTTAGTGATGATAGACAACTCAGTTAAGTGAGGATATAAAGGTTAAAGTTTGAGGTTGTGATTGAAAACAGGACAATGCACCAAATTAATCGAACGTAATTTTAGTAAAGTGTCTACAACAGTCAAAAAGACAAATTTGGGTTGGTAATAT
The DNA here is from genome assembly GCA_936450465.1 of Gibbula magus. Lineage (NCBI taxonomy): Eukaryota > Metazoa > Mollusca > Gastropoda > Trochida > Trochidae > Gibbula > Gibbula magus. The sequence goes on from OW388306.1 coordinate 12,410,153, forward strand.
TAAGTAGGTAACTTCTGTTTCTGCTAATTAGTAGTAACAGTCAGTATTCTCATGAAATAACACATGTGACTCTAGTATCTCGCTACATGCCCCTTTAAGATCTAAGAACAAAAGAAAGAGAATCTTTATCTAGAGCTGACTAGTGAATGGACAGGTTTTCTTGTGCATCCTGAGCCCAGTTCTGTATTTATACTTCTTGCCACAAACACACGCGTGAGTCTGCTTCTCGTGTTCCGCCTTCTTGTGGTTCAGTCTCGCTGTCGAATCTGCGAACATTTTCCCACAAACCTCACAAGGAAAGAAATCCCTCTTCCCTACGTGGATCCTCTGTTGATACATCAGAGGTGGGTGGTACTGTGCTTGTTGTATCGGCCATGGCGGTGGGTTGATTTCCACAAGAGACATCCCAGCTGCAGCTGCTTGTTGCATAGCGGACGATCCGTCACCTGCAACAGACACACAGAAGACTTAGTCAAAATATTGTCATCACAATTATGACCTTAAAATTTATAAATAAATCACAAAACTATAACAATATTTTTCTGGATCAACTTTTTTTTACATGCACTCAGTTAATAATAACAATATGTTACAGAATTATGCCTGACTAACAAATTCTAGGTGCAAAGAGGCTGCAGCAGACACAACAAGACTTCATCACAACTAGAGAGATTTAAATAAAGCACAGGGCGATTCAGGGAACATTTGTCACACATTTTACTGATTCTAACATGTGGTTCAGAGACTTTACGACTAATCTAACGCGTCATCATGAATAAAATGGCTTATTTGAAATCACTTTCATACAAGCACAGACAAAAACAGATCACAGCTTATTAGAACTATTTCAAACATATTTTCAGCTGTTTTAAAACTGTTTAGTGTTTAAGAAATACTTTTGACATTTTCACAAGACTTTAGCTGTGAAAGAAATTAGATAAGTTATAGGAATTGCTTGCTTGGTGAAGATTCAAAGTATATTTTAAACCTATTATTTCGTATGCCAGTCTTCAATCTTTGATCATAAATCATACCAAAACTGATGAGCTACAGAATCAATAGCTCTACTTCTGTAGCTGTAAATGTAAGAAGACCAACACAAAACAAAGAGAACAAGTAGTTGTCACTAAGGTCACATGATCCCCCGCCGCAAATTAATACTTCAAAATTTAAAAATAATGTCAAGATCAGCAAAATCGACTGTCAAACATGTCGAAAGAGTCAAAATTCCACTGTGACCTTGAGAAAAATGTAAAGGTCACCAAAATCTAATCAGCCCTTTGTTTTTCCTAGGAGGTGCATTTTGTAAGATATGATGAAATTCCGGTGAATGGTTCTTGAGATATTCTGCTGACAACCTTTACATGTACATTAGCATGTCGTAAAGTTCAAAGTTCACAAAGCTCTGTAGGAACATTACTCTCCCTATGATGAACCCATATGCAAAATATGAAAAGAATCCAGTGAATAGTATTTGAGTTATTCCATTTCGTACGGACGTACGCAGCCGAATACTATATCCCCCGCTTCGCGCTAAACTCGCGGCCGGGGATAATTAAACCAGTGAAGAGGACAATTGTAACTAACCTGTATCAAACTTGAAACAGCTCCAATTCTGGAAAATACAACACTACCTAGAGCTTCACACACACAAATATGCACAATAAGTTCATGGTTCCCTAATCATTTTAAAACAATATCAGAGTCAACTGGCTCCAAGGTCAGTCAGTTCTGAACTATTCCTGCTTTATACCCGAGTCTGCTTTATACTTGTGCTAGAGAAACAAGGGTACACAATGAATGAATATCACTGGTAGGGAACATGGTTACAGCGAGGGTGGAGTATTTGTGTTTATTGCGAGTCCTTGTGATATGTAACAGAGTCTCTGCGATTTTAGCCTGGTATGTCAAGGGTAAAGAGCGATAAATGGGTTGCAGATCTACAAACTCAATGTTATCAGAGAATTGAAGTAAAAGTTAGTTAACACACATATCCATACATGACAACTAAATTTATGATGACCAAATAACCACTGATAATGTCGTAAAGCCAGTAATTGCCACAAAATTCATAGTTTTTCATAAATTATCGGTATTATGTAAGTAACCGGTGCATATAGAATTGTATAAACAAAGCATGTTGCTCCGATTTGGGTTCATCCTCTTATATCCTAAAGCATTCAGCGTTTTATCAGTACAAAATGTAGATATCAGTTACCTTGAAATTTTCTAATGTGTCACAGAAAATGTGTGATTACAAAATTGATGTAACGGACAATTTCTTCATTGTCACAGATTATTTCAAATAACAAAATGGATGTTAATTGGCTTGATTCGTCCAATATGACCTACGAATTGGATAATTGAAACCTGTTTCTGGAAGCAGAAGATAAACGGTGCTGTTTTTCTTCATTGGAAAATCTTATGGCATGGATGTTGCTGTTTTGATGAAATGTTACTACATCAGAAAATAATTGATTAGCAATGTTAATTTCACGGCAATCATATCTTGCAGAGAGATTGACATGCCGTCCATTCCTCCAGCTTGTTTTATTAATGCAAATAGTGTGCTCCATAAGGCAACAGTTCTTGTAATCCATGTATTGTAGGCTTGAAGAGATAAGTTACACACATAATTTCAAGGAAATGCTTTCTTTGGTATTATTTTGAAGAAAGATGTATCTTTCAAATCTAATTAAATAATTCAATAGCAATTCACCTCAGTATCTGTTCAACAATTGGCACCCACTTATGACACCGCGTGTGAAACATTTCGTCAACATAACGTCCTCATTAAAGGAAAATATATCCTATTATTAGTCAGTCTGTGTTTATTAAAACAAAACCAAAATAATTATTGTCAAGACATTATGTAGATATCCACACTCTAATAAAAAAAAACAATCCAAAAATATTGATTCATCACTCATAAGTCATAGTATTTAAAAAATGCCTATATTTTCAAACTTATCAAAACATGTCACAAAAGGATAGATGAGATATCTTTCAAACAAATTTATTTTTAAAAAAGGCAACATTCATTTCTTTTGGCCTTTCATTAGATCTAAAAATCACAGAGCAAAATCAAAATTGTATCATAGAACAAAAAATAATGCACATCGATGTAAAACGATATAAATCTTTCTATAGATAATAAAACAATTAAAATATCTGAATTACATATGTGCTTTTGAGACGCGGTTTATAAACATGGTACAAAACTGCAATTTTACACCCTGGGACAGAGAAACTATATACCAACAAAAATGCAGAATAGTTTAATTCAAGATGGATAGATACTACTGAAACATAGTTACATGTACATCATGTCTCTTAAAGCCAACTTACCTTAATTTGTAAAAAGGAATTGGGATCGTCGTTTTGAAATCTCCTTAATCAGGTGAGACAGGCGATTTCATAGAATATGGCTTTCGGCTTGTTTTATAACATCAGACAGCGATGATGCGTCATCAATTTTAAAATACTAGAAGGAACATTATGATGACAACATCTTGCACTATAACATGATTTCCAACTTTCATAAAATATTAAAAGATATAAATGTAAAATACCAAACATTATGTACAATGAAAACCCTTTGAAATAAAAGTTTCAGCACACCCCATTTGTGATTGAAGAAAATTAATATTATACTGTTATTAATGTAGTTTTTTCTTCATTGCATAAATACAAAGTCGAATTTGGTATAATTTATTCTGGCCCCTTTGTGTAGATGACGATTAAGAGTACGCATAAACAAATGTATCCTATACTTCTATCACATCATCGGTATCAACAACGTTGGCATTATGATATTGTCAACTATATCAGGAAAGAATTATTTGTGAGCTCACATTTTATGTAAATGTATCAAATTTTCTGGCTTTGTCAGGAGGGCGTTTTGTGATATATATTGGTATGTTTTATACTTCGTATTTGTGTCTGAATTCAATATTGTCCATTGATGGGTATATCAATATAGACACAGATGGTAAATGGATATTACATGAGGTATTCGCCAACGAAAAATTGATAATTAATGCATGCGGCGTATTGATTTTTCCTATTTGAAAAGAAAATAATATACGAATTTTCCTTTACCATCATATTGCCATCACAAATTCTCCATTACCAGTGATAAAGACTCTGTGACAATTATGAAATATGTTTGCTAATTTTAGCATACATCCTAGTGATGGAATTTTACTGATAATCTTGAAGGACATTCACTTTATATTTGTCTATTGTTGTATGCTATTATTATTACTGATTTTCTCATATTTCTCATGAAAATGACTTTAATTACAGTTTGGGATTTAGTTAAAGCTGTGCGTTAGATTTATTTGTCAAAGAGAATACAAATGATTTAAGATAACATTATGTCTTGATGTGGCAAGTTATAATCTAAAATACCAGAAACTAAAGCTATTATTTTCATTTCATCATGTCACATTGCAAAGACTGTACAATAATGCAAAGACTGTGACAAATGACAAAGCCTCTGTTACATATCACAAGGACTCTGTCGCAATAATCACAAATACTCCACCCTCACTGTAACCAAGTTCCCTACCAGTGAATATGTCTCCTGAGAAAAATAATATCCGGTTTCAAAGTCTATCCTCAGTCCAGTTCTGGATAACACAACACTGTTTTTGATGTTTTCCTAAATCCCCCTTTATTTGTAGGACTTACTACAGACACAAGGGGTCACAATGTAATTGTGGACAGCATGAATAAGTCTCCTCAGAAAAATAAGATCCAGTTTCAAAAGTCTACTCTGTACCCTCAGTCCAGTTCTGAAAGACACAACACTGTTTCTGATGTTTTCCTAAATCCCCCTTATATTTGTAGGACTTGCCACAGACACAAGGATGAACAATATGTTCGTGGACAGCCCGATTGTGTCGCCTCAGACGCCATCCGTCAGGAAACTCCTTGTTGCATTCGAAACAGAAGAACGTAGATCCAGGAGGACCTGGAGGTCCTGAGGACGGACCAGCAGATCCAGCAAAGAGACCAGAAGACCCAGAAGGGAGACCAGCAGATCCATGGAGTCTTCCGAGGGTTGATAGTCGCGTCATTAAGCTCGGGATAGGTCCTTCTGGACTTCTGAGGTTTAATATGGGCCTGGTCTCGGCTAATGTACTCTGAGGTCTGATAATAGTTGGATGACCAGCTCTGTTCCCTTGATGAGGAAAGGATGGAAAGTCCTGCCACTGTGTTGAGCTACTGGGGTGTTCAGAATTAGAAGAGGCATCCTGTATATCTGAAATAAAGAAATGGGCAAAGGATTGACAAGATATCAAGATGTTCTTTAGTTAAAATGGTAAAATGATTAAAAACTGACTCATAAAATGAAAACCTAACCTTTATGACATTGTGTGAATCAAGCTTTGCTTGAAGATGATCGTCAAATATTAATCACTAACATGTTAAAATTATCATTGAATCTGTTTGGTAGTTTAGATATGCCATGATTCTCTTACCTATCTACAAACTCTTGAAGAGTACTCTGCAGCCCATGTTATATCAAACTCTGTTGAACCAACATTCTGACACTATCTTTATGTCACCAGATCAGTTCACAATACCATCTTCTATGAGGAACACTTTAATGTAACACCTGTCACAAGCCTGAATCTATCGACTGAACCAACTAGAATTGATGCCTCATTTCATGCACAAACACAGAGACATCCGTGGAAAACAGTAAAACTAGACTTCAAACTCTCCTCCTGATCAATGTTCTTCAACAGTATTCCTCTTAGTACAAGACTTCGCCTTTAGTAAGAACAAGAGGAAGAAAAAGTCACAAAATGTCATGCTTGATTTAGATGACAAGCTTCAAGGCTTTTCAATGCCAAGCAGATTTGCCACCATCACCATTTACAAAATTCAGAGATCAAAAGAGATCATGGGAGAAGCCCTTTCATCCAGCAGTTGCCCAAATATCAAAAGCTATTTTCCAGTTTTCCCAAACACAGGACAATTTTTCTGATGCTTCTGCAAGCTTGCTACATAGCGATACATCCTCCCACAAAGGCATGTGAACGACGCGCCCTCGTGGTTCGCCATCTTGTGACGTTTCACTCCCCAGATCTCTGTGAACTCTTTTCCGCACACATCACACGCAAACTGTTTATCTTGACTCCAGAACTGCTTCCAGCTATTGCCTGCTTGAGGACCTGTTTGAGGACCAGTTTGAGGATCTGCTTGTGAGGGGGCACCAGCCAAGGAGTGACTTTTGATGAAGGACCCGAGCATTTCTGAAAGCAACAAACAGAAAGCCATCAGTATTGGTCCACGAAGGATGTGATTCGATCAGAATACAAAGCTGTTGTTGGAGATAATGGATAACAATGAACAACTGAAATGAATTGTTGTCAGTGAATGCATGAAGGGTATGAAAGAAAACAAATCAATATTTTCTTGTGGTTGAGAACATGAAACTTGAATAAACCAAAGAAAAGTCTGAAACTATCAAGAGTAGGTCACCTCGTTAATACCACAAACAGACATTCAAAACCAAAGTTGATTTGCTGTTGCGTGGTCAAAATAGGTTCATAATTTGGATAAGAACACACCTAATATTCTTTCATAAGGAAAATCCCTTTTAGTGTACACAAGGACAAGAAAACCAAAGAATTACCACAGTCCTGTTTCTAAAAAACACAGCTCTTAAACAATCAATGTTTTGAAACGTCGTTATCCAGACAAGATAGAGTGAAATATTGTTTTCTGGCTTGTTGATGACATCCTACAGCAACGATGCATCATCAATTTAATCAAAAATGTTAACATGTAGTTTTCTTACCAATGAACAAGGCAAAGGAAAGCACAGTTCATATACCCCTCTTGTAGTTCGACGACCTTCACATAACATTAATTTAATTTAAACATATAAGTCATATCTAGGTATCGTGTTATGCTCCAGAAACTGTTGGCTGTTTTTGGTCCAAATTTCAGAATCTTTTGGTACCCTGAAGTTTTAACCCCAAAAATCAACTAGGAATCATTTACGAATATCACGAATCAATTACGAATTATCTAAGAATGTTCACGAAAGTGCAAATTTTCCAATTCGTGGTGATTCGTGGCAATAGGGGCATAAATGGTAAAACATCAACACACAGACAACATCCACACCAAACTTCAAACTTCCAAGTCATATAGTGATTCCTATGCTCCAGAAACAATTTCAGATGCATGGAGGGACACACAGCGCTCTACATACCCATTTACCTGGGATGTAACCAGAGGTTTATGACATAGTTTGTTTGTTTGTAATCCAATACTCTTTTCACAAAGACCATGTGATTTGAACTGATTTGTAAAAATAAAATTTGGCTAAGTTGAAGTATCCATACTATTGGGATTATCTTACCAACTCTACCTGGCAATAGGTTCAATCAAGCTCTGTGACCTTGAACGTCATTTCAAGGACAAGAAGAAGAATTTGACATGCCAAACAGAAGTTTCATTGCATTTTAAAACAAGTATCTTCAAGGAATGATTTTTGATGACCGTGTCATACTTTCAGTATGAAGTGTTGAATTTACCAGCATTCGAACCAACATGTTAGAACGGTCAGTGCGAATCTCATGAATAGACAGGTAGAATCTCTTTATGATATATCCCAAGCTTTGTGCAAATCGGTTTCAGTGGTGTTATGGATCCTATTTCTTATATCAATGTTTAACAAATATTTCAAATTGGTAAAACAATTAATCATACCATATTAATGAAAAAACCTGTTCAGATGTATAATATGAATCATGGTTATGTTGTGGGTCTAAGCATATGTTTGCGATATGTGATATGCGACGAGGCTTATTACTACTCTACTGATATGCTTAGGACATACTCGTATGTTACCCAGTAAGTCATGATAATCTGCGAACGTCAAGGAGTATCTTGAAAGCTCTAATCTTTCGGTGGTTCTCTCTTAGTGTGAAGACTCTGCTGATAGATCCCACACGTCTTCTCATGTCGATGCAGGCCTCGAGAGTACACGTAGCTCTTCCCGCAGACACACCTGCAGGCCATGTTACCATGCAGGGACTCTTTGTGACGCCTGCAGTCCGTCAATCTCGTGAAAACTTTGCCACAAACATCACACGGATATTGAGCTTTTCGGGACAACAGTTGTGGCTGAAGCTCGGGCAGACTGCCAAGGTCAAAAAACCTTTGTTGATCGGGACCTATTGTACTTGACCTTTGACCCCAAGGCCATGACCCCGTTGACCCCAAGGCCTGACTGCCTGCAAGTAGAAACAAGATTCAGTGTGAGCATTGTTTGTTCCCAGGAACTGTGCGTATGTGAGGATATAGGAGATGTGGGTGTTGACAGGATGTAAATAGGTTGTGTGACATGCAGGCAGCTAGAGGCACCTGGTCTGTGATGTGCTGATCTCTCAATACTACTTCTTTTATTGTGGAGTCAAAACCTAATCATACTCCTAGTCTGTGTAGTGCAGAACTCTCAATACCGGTACTACTTCTTTCATATAGAATAGAACAAAGTCTGGTAGTGCTAACTTGGACTGGCATATAGAGGCACCTTGTCATACTCCTAGTCTGTGTAGTGCAGAACTCTCAATACCGGTACTACTACTTTCATATAGAATAGAACAAAGTCTGGTAGTGCTAACTTGGACTGGCATCAGTGGGTGCAATTTGGTTTACAGTTACGGTAATTTGAAACATAGTTTAAGTTATTCTGTAATCATAGAAGACAAGAAATGGATTACAAATGAGTGCAAACTGGGTATTCTTGCTAGCTGAATTTTTAGTGCAAAACCATTCTGATACTCTAGTTTATAGAATTACAACTACTTCAAGGGATTAGTCTTAGATAGGCTACTGGCAGAGGAAGACCGTCCCTAGAATATTAGAATATTGAAACATTAAATATCAGGTAGTTTGATACGAGCAGGCGTATCCTCATTGGATATTGGAGTCCTAGAAGTTGGAACCTACAGACTTGATCGCTGATGGCAGAGAGATGGAAGCTCTTGGTTCAAGGTTATCTGTAGCCAGTGAGTCTCATGATTATACAAAAAACAAAAGACAAAAATGTTATTTACATATGTAATTCATTTATCAATGTAAAGAATGGTACAATTAAATTGCACAATGAAAACAATCTGGGAGTTAATACTGAAGTATCATAACCTCTCATGATAACATCTGCTATGTCAAATAAACTTGTTGAAATAATTCTTGTAATGAAGGGACTATAATGTTGGGGCATTTATTATGTCGAGTACTGTACATAGAATTCCACAGTTGTGAAATTAGGTTCTTTAAGATTTAATACTTGTCTGTACTCTGAATCCTTAAGATTTAATACTCGTCTGTACTCTGAATATTTCTCAAGCATAGGTGCATCAATATCTACTGGGGCAAGTGAACTTTGGTTCTTGTCAATTAAATAAATGCATTTTGAAATATCCATGTCATTATTGATAAACTAAATCATCTTTTTTTCCAACAGTAATTTGGATCTGTAAGAATGAGTGTGTTTTCTATATTGGCAGCACTTTTAAGTTAAAGTTCTGATAAAAAAAAATATATATCCACTGACTGGGTTAGTTCCTTGTTAATCTGATAGAACAAATTTACAGTCTGAGCTGTGCAAAAGGAACATAATTTGTACTTTCTTACTCGATTATACAAGAACACACTTTGACAATCATGAGACAACCATAACTAGAACACAAGAGTAATTGTAACATTTGGATTTACTTGTAACCTAAACAGATTCCTAAATATGGAACTCTGAATAACGCATGATTCAAGAATATAACGCTTATATTTATCTTTTGAAACAGATAATATGATAAATAAACAACTTTGCTCATATCCTAAATTAAGTATGTAATGAATACAGAACATATAAAAAGATTTCTATTATTCCCAAAGGATCTGTCCAACAGAAACATTGTCTAAAGAAGTGACCATACAAAGATACAATGTAATTCATCCTTAACAGTCTACAGATCACACAGGAATGACTTGTAAAAAATGAATACTAAAAATAGAGCCATGGGCTCTGTAGCTCATCAGGATTTCATTGATTTTTTTTTTATCTAAAGTTGAATATCTAAGTTATCCCAAGTAATACATTGTTAACAAGCAAAAAAAAGGTTTTTAGATCATGACCCCTGTGACCCACATTTGGAATCACAGGTCACCAATCCTAGAATTAAGAATCACCTTTGACCAAAGAGTCTCTACACAAGATTTCACCTTTCTAGAGCTTTACATACTTGAGAGATAAAGATGAAAATATGTTTTTGGGTCATGACCTGTGACCTAGATTGGGGTCACGGGGTCACACAATCTACAATTTAGAATCCCCATTGGCTCTCTAGACCTTTTGGAACTGGAGAAGAAGATGAAAATAGGTTTTTAAGGATGTGACCCCTGTGACCCCATTTGGGGTCATGGGGTCACGAAATCTATAATTTAGAATCCCCATTGGCCAAGGAGTCTGCACATAAAATTTCAGCTCTGTGGAGTCATTGGTTCTGGAGAAGAAGTCGAAAATGCGAAAAGTTTACGGACGGACGGACAGCCGGATGTCGGACGCCATGCCATGCCATAAGCCCATCGGGCCTTTCAGGCCTGATGAGCTAACAAAAATAACTTCTGTGGTCAACATTTTAATCTCAATAAATTGAACAGAAACACACCATGCATTGTCAAACGAATGGGTTGTACTGAACGTGAATGAATGTGAACAGAATGGAACCATTAGCTCTGTATAAAGGAAAACCAAAAGAGGATAATTTAGCCAACAATCTGAGACACCGTGCAGTTGGGACGTGTGGAGCTCAAAAACCACTTTTATGAAGAATGTGTTTTCTTCCGGTGGAAGTTTTCAACTTAAGCGCAATTTTGACTTAAGTGAACGATGACTGAAAGTTTGCAGTCGTTGAATGCCATTATTTTATATTTTAAATAAAAAATATATAAAGTATAAGAAGACGGATTTGTTCTTCTTTGTAATTATTATGTTAGTAAAGTACTGGATTTATTTTTAAAAATTCTTAAAAACGTAGTAAATAGTTTCTATCACATAGCTGTGTCTGGCTGTAACTTTACCAGTGGAGGTATATCAAAAAGCTGAAATGGCCAATTGAGATTTCGGAACCCGAAGACCTGTGTTGTGACAGCACGTTAGCTTGACACTGATTGATGAACTTGAGATTTAATTGTCAGAGTTGTTGCGTATATTTGTCAACAAGGTAGAACAACAAAGCCGTGGGTTGGGGCTGATTGTCAAGCTTAGGTGAGTTTAAGCTTAAAATGACCAAGAGGATAATAGATACTCCCCTAAGTAAACAACATGTGGATAGTGGAAACGTACTTTACAGTGTCAGGACCCTTTCAAATTTGAAAGGAGTTGTGACTAATGGCAGAGAGCTTCAAGTCAATAGAATTGAATTACTTAAAAAGGAGAACTAGATTTTGTTCTGCACTTGTTATGACAAGGAGTTTTTTCCCGCCAATTTTCATGCCCATGATTTAAAGGTGCGCGCATGCTCAGTCCCGGAGTGGAACCAGCTGGAGGAAAATAGTCACCTGTAGTTCCGGTGCGGTGGAACAAATGTTTAGGTGACAAGTAACTATTGGAGTACGTTTTCCAACAAATCAAGAATTTTGGGCAGCTGAAATAAGTAATTAAGGTACAACATCGAAGTTTGGCATGAACTAAGAGTGTAAGAACACGTAGGACTGTAATATTTAACAATTATGTTAAACTCACATTTACATTGGGTGTGTCAAACTTACTCCTCTCGCAAATTCACACATGAATTTATAAGTTATGTCTGCAAATTAGTAGAACATAATTGTGATTGAAGTGTACCTTTACTCCGTCACCTCTATAAAGTGTTGATATTTCTTGGTGTGTCTTTACCTCTTTACTCAATCCAGTAAATGAGGTCCCCGAGTCTCTCCAAACAGAGACCTCTATATTTAAAATACAACAAAAACACAACATTGTTTTTCAATTGTAGCTAACTCCAGCTTTATTTTCTCCTTGCATAAACAACACTGTATTCAATTTGTAATACAATTATTTTTAAAGCGAGTAATAACCGCCAATATCACATGCAAACTTTATAGACAATCTCAGTCTATTTTCACATACGTTCTCACCCTCTTTCTGCTATTACACCACGGGATCTCCGGGTCAAACAGGTCTCCAGGAAGTTCACTGCGAACCTAAAAGACATAACTATGGTCTTACAATCACTGGCGCGTCACCTCCACCGCCACCGTCCATAGCATAGCAACTGTGACGTCACAAACGCCGCCACCATCTTCAACACTATATAAACACACACTCAGTCCTGTAGTCCCATTTGGTCTGATGAGTTCACAACAGTGAACGAAACCGGTCACCACCCCACTGGCTACAAATTAAAGCCTATCTCCTCCGGTGCAGTCCCCACCGTCGTCTGTACTCATTAGCTCTGTATAGCTTAGCAGTCTTTGCATGACAAGAAAACAAACAAATATAATCCTCTGTTTGAGGTAGTCTACAGAAGATCCAAGACCAAATATACAAACTTCAGTTTACATGACTAACAAAGATGTTGAAAATTTCAGCTACGGTTTTTGATAAGGTTTTACCGGTAATGCTCGCCATGCCAAATTTGAGGGAGTATCAGCACTTAATGTAAACCCCCTAGATGCATGGTACCGCCTCTCACAAGTACACTAGTTTTTGAGAAGAAGTTGTTAATGTGAAAGATTAAAGACAAGGACCCATGGCAGGAGTCCAAATATAAGTCATCTCCAAACACTTAAAGTAATTGTTGAATACAATAGACTCATGATAAAGTTTGTGAAACAAAGGATGGAAATCTCCGAAGTATGAATAGTTCAAACACTAATGAAAGACAAGGAACACATAAATATCCAAATCCAAATTGTGTCAGTTAACACAAACGCAAAATAAACTCAAGAATTGTTTTTCAATGACATAAAATTCTTCTTCCTTCCTTTATACAGACTAACATGTTTTTTTGGATTCTTTCTGTCCATATAATGTTCCTGACTGTTTTTTTGTTAAATGTGTTGAAACAAATGTAAGACCATAAACATCACAAAATCAATATTCAGAGATATTTTTTTCTTCCTTCACATCCGTCAATATCTGATATATCCTCAGGTAAAGGCAAACTTTCAGAATTACACAAGAAGCCACAGGAGTAATTGCAATGGTTTTATGATCTTCCTTCATTCCGAGTGAAGCTCAACATGACCCCTGACCATCAACACACAGTTTACAGAGGCTACTTCCTGCCCTCACAACCTTCAACATTGACATGTCTTCTTAGGTTTCTCTGGTAGTTGTAGACCTTACCACACACACACGAGTACCTTGCATGTCCGTGGACAGTTTTAATGTGGTCGTTCTTCACCCACTCTCTGGTAAATGTCTTGAAACAGATGTGACACTGGTGTCCTTCATCAGTTTGTTGGTCAAAGGAAAGACCAGAAATCCTTCCAACTTCTTGAAGGAACATTTGTTGAGAAGGTTCTGCACCGACACCATAACTGGGACCAGGATTTTGATTTGAACCTGGGCCTGGACCAAACATGGTACCAGGTTTAGGATTACGACCAGGATCTTGGCCGGGACCAGGAAACGATGATCCCGGGTGCAACCATCCTGGCTCCTGACCAAACGGTCGAACTGTTCTAGACTGGTCTGAAAATGATAAAAATATCTTGTGAGAAGTGGGACTGATCATCTGTCACTTTAAGAGTTATGGTCAAGCATTAAAGTTCAGCATCTATACTTGCACAAAGAGATAAAAGTATGTAGATTCTAAGGAATAGAACACATAGGAGTAGGAACAGGGGGGGCCCGGGGGGGGCCGTGCCCCCCCCCCCCACTTATGAAACTTTTCACCCACGAAAAAAAAATTCAATAGCGCTTTCTAGGAGCAAATAGTACGTGTCAATTTTGAAGAAAATTTCTTATCTCATACTATTTTTTCAGAAACAGATAATATGACGAGTGCTCACCTTATTTTTAACACTAATATGGATGAAAATTTTGATCCTACAGCATCTTCTTGTGAAAATACGACATGGCAACCCAATTTTCAGACGAAATTGAAAAGAATGTTGTTCCTATAGCTGTGTTTGGTGGGAGGAGGGTGCTTAGATACGTTTTTAACCCTTAACTTGCGAATCCCGGAATTATCCGGGCGGGCTATAAGCGATTCCGAGGTGTCGGTATACGGATCCCGGATACAAGACTTAGAATAATTCACGGCTGTCTCACTACTTTACTAGCCCTGTCAACGGGTCCCGAGTCGATTGTGTCCGTGACCCGACCCATGAGAATGGCTGTATTTACGCTCCGCGACCCGACATAAGAATGAAGCTTTGTTCAGTGTGTGGTCGGAATATCAAGCAAAATTCACACGTGTGCGTGTGCATTGTTGACCCGTAACGCATCGATAATTAGCTTTACAAAAGGCCAATTTTGTCGGGCTTAGCCCCCGAAGCATTAATTTGCTTGAGGCTATTTTCACCCACATGTTTGTATTGCGTCGGGTTTGCCTCGCCCGAGACTGCTATCTGCCTCGCATCTCGCGAGACGGGGAAAAAAATCACTAACTCGCCTTACTCCCGCACTTCATATCATGTGAGCGAATTGTTTGTTTTCAAAACAAAAAAACGCAAAATAAAGGGGAAACAATGGACTACATTCCCATATAAAATTAGCAAATGTCAAAAAAATAATAAAGACACAGCAAGCGACGTGGAAAAGGGCACGTTTACACCGACAATCCCTTTAACAATCGGCGATTTTCACAACTTGATACACATTTATCACGGCTAAAATACTGAATGCATTTTCATGATTTTTATATCACAACAAGCAAAAAAGTGAGCGTGGCTCACTAATACCCCCGACTGTTTAAGTTTGACATTTTTATTTTACTTAAAGAGAGAGGTGTCTGCACACCTGAGGATTGATAAGCTTTGAAATGTAATTGCTAAGATTAAACTGTTTGTGAAAATGGTAGGACAAGTCTCGATCTTCATGTGAAAAAGGTGGTTTAAGTCAAAATAGGAATAAAAGTAACTTGAAAAGGTATTGGTAATATAATACACTACTGCTATTTCCACTGATTTCAACTTTATTTTGGAAATTAATCCATCATAATGATTCATTCGAGTGACTTTAAACAACAGGTACATGGAAGCACACCCCTGAAGGCACAGTGAGAGATATACAGCAGTTTATGGCTGAAAGGAAAGAAAATTTAACTTTTCCCAAAATATAACCAGTGGAAATATAAAATAGTAAAATCAACGAGAACACAGAAGTAGCTTTTGATGAAAGTTACATGAAAAAGAAAATGATGAAGTCAACAAATCACAATACAGAAGTAGCTTCATTCATTCTAGCTATGATAAAGTAAAAGAATATAAAAAATCGCCAAAAATTCAAAAATTCACCAAATCGTGTTACATTTTGCAATGCACCTCTCCTAGTGGTGAAGGAGACATGTGCCAAATTTGAAAAGGATGAGATGAATAGTTTTTCTGTAATCAATCGGACAAAAAATGCTCAGAATTTGACTAAGTTAAAAAATACAAAAATTCGCCAAAAATTCAAAAATTCACCAATAAAGTTTAAACTTCGCACTGCACCTCTCCTAGTGGTGAAGGAAACATCTGCCAAATTTGAAATGGATGAGATGAATAGTTTTTCTGTAATCCATCGGACAAAAAATGCTCAGAATTTGACTAAGTTAAAAAATAAAAAAAATCGCCAAAAATTCAAAAATTCACCAATTCGGTTTAAACTTTGCACTGCACCTCTCCTAGTGGTGAAGAAGACATGTACCAAATGAAAAAAGGATGAGACGAATAGTTTTTCTGTAATCGATCGGACAAAAATTGTCTTCGGACGGAAGGACAGACGGACGGACGGAAGGACAGACGGACGGACGGAAGGACAGACGGACGGACGGACGGACGGACGGAATCGTTGGTATAACTATATACCCCCAACCGTTGGTCGGGGGTATAATAAACCGAAAAGAATAATCTTTTATTCTATATAAAAATGCGCATATTTATTCACAGAAATAAAGATTCAATTTTACCTTTCTGAGAGACATGTGAAACCAAACGGCACACAAACTAATCAACATATTTTCATCAGTTATGGTTCGAAGTTAGCATTTATTTGAAAGGTCAAACAACATAACCATATTAGGGTTACATGTGCTTATTTGTCAACTGGTTCGAGATTATGATTTCTTGGAAAAGTGCGATGAACGACCGTTCGCAATGCCGCATACATGTTGTAAGTATTTACGATTTTATAGGTGGAAATAAAGACAAACTTTACATAGCTATAGAATTATAACCAAAGGTCGCATTCTAATAATTTTTATATCATTGTGTAGCTAGACATCTTGTCTTCAATTCCATATATAAATGGTATTTTTTTCGTTTCGTATTTATGATGTTACGAGGCCCGAATTAAAGACAATCTTTCGAAAGTAATAGAATAAAAACGAAAAAACATAGAAAATTCATTCAAAGTTTCGGGTGTGAATTAGCCATTTGTGTACGGGTGTCGCTACTTGAATTTGTATTGAACGCCCGTATATAGTCCTTATTCGCCATGTAGATGCGGTATATTTCGTAAAAACGGTACCGGAATCGCCGCCTGGAAATTCCGCCAGCAGAGCTAGTTAGTGCCAAAGCCCTAACTACTGCTGCGAGCTGCGAGCCTGTAAATTCCGCCACAGGAGCTAAAATTGGTAAAATATATATACGCAACGTAAGGGTTAATACGTTGGTGACCCCATGGCCCCGTAAAATCTCTTTTCATCTTCTCAAGAACGAAAAGGCCAAGAAAGCTGAAATCTTGTGTACATACTTCTTAGCAAATGGGGATCTTAACTTGCAGAGTTTGTGGCCCTGGTGGTCCTCAGATGCCATGGCCTAAAAACCTATTTTAGGCTTTTTCTCCAGAAGTAAGAGCTAGAAAGTTGAAATATCGACTCCTAAGACATTTGGGATTGAAATTGTATATTTGGTGACCATGTGACCCCTAGTAAGGGCAACATTGGCCACTCCTGAAAACGTTTATAGCTCATCAGACCTGACCTCAAAAACCTATTTCGTCTTTCTTCTCTAGAACCAGCTGTGTAGTGACTTCAGACAGTTGGCATCTCGTGTACATACTCCTACTGTCACTCCTTAGATCATGGATATCTTGATTAATAAGGGCCCAAGGAACCACAGCATTAAAACCTATTTTCTCTCCAGAACCACTGATTCCAGAGAACTGGAATCATTAGTACAATTAGCTTGGCAAGCAGAGATTCTGATTCATATATTTGGTGACCATTTGATCCCTAATCAGGTCCTCAGGGGCCACAAACTCAAGGACTATATTTGTCTTTTTCTCCATAACCTGTAACTCTAGAGAGTTGAAGTTCTGTGTACCTTGGCAAGTGGGGATTATAATTTATGGATTTGGTAACTTTTGGGTGTCATGGTTTTATGATCTTCTACAGAATGAAAAGTCTTTGTATTTGTCTCTTGGATTATGAATTGTAATTTTTCAAACAATATGTCTAGTGTTTATTTAAAACCTGATTTTCGACATCATTTTGGATGCTATTTTAGGATTAATTCTGATCGAACTGAGATATGAATGTTCTTTCTCAGGCTCTGGAACAAGTCAAACTTGTCGACTTTATTTCAATCTTATTTTATTCTTTTCTGCAAATATTGAAGCTCATACAGGTCCTGAGTACCCAAACACACGCACTCAAAAATTCCAAATTGTTGCCATTATGGACTAATCGTGGCCTAGTGTAAACGCAGCATATGCAGATTAAACATTTGTAATGATTATTATTCGAAATATTAAGAACAAAAGCACTAGGAATATGATACATGCTAACTTTCAACTTTCTCGCGAGTATAGGTCTCTGTCCCTTTCACAGCAAGGACATACTGTCCTTTCTCTCAAAATGAATGATTTCTATTATAATTTTTTCTAAATTTCCGCCTTTAAAAATATGTTAACGGTGTTTATTCTATTCAGGTGCGTGTTTCAGTTCAAACACATTTTCAAATGTTCATTTCTGATTTGATACAGGTACAATTTGGTGTATTTTCTTGACATAAAATCGATTTTTTACAGCCACACCTGTGTCAAGTGACTTTTTTTGGCCCCAAAGTAAGGTCACGTGACTTTTTTTGGCCCCAAAGCAAGGTCACGTGATTTTAAATTTAAATAATCAGTGAAACAGACTTTAAACCCCATCCCCGTCACCCTGAGAAGCTAATTGGGCCCCCCACTCAACACAGACGGGATATTGGGCACCCCCACCCCAAAACCGTTCCAACGCCTATGGAACATGAGCCATTTGATACTGGACAGGCTTAGTTTAATCCTTCTTCTGTTGAAATAACTCCAGAACATAACCTCAGAAATGCTTTGGCTGTAATGAATTGCACAGGTAAGGGACTAAGATAAGAGGACTGGTGTATGTGCTGTCACTGTAGTTGTCAGGCTGTCGAAGACATAGTTCATTATTTAATTAATTGTCCTTATTATACAGATCTCAGATATGACATATTTTTAAAAAGTTAGTATCTGTAGGGAAAATCTCACCCAGTTATCAGATATTGAAAAAGCTGTATTCCTTCTACAAATGGAAAACATTGTTAATCCACTGGCTGCTTTAGCTAGTTGTATGAATAGGCGTAATCTATCATGTCAATGATCAAATATATCTTTCTAGTCCTCCCAAATGTGTGATGTGTATTTTAATCTTATAACTAGTATATTCATTGTTTTGTGTGTCTCATTGGCTATATACCCTGGTGTTTGTACATTACTTTATGTTGTAAACTGTCACTGTACCTTATAAACACTATACGTGGCACAATAATAAAATATTTTTTCTCTCTCTCTCTGTGTATCACTAACCTGAGAGATGCAATAGGTTGAAGCAAATATAAAACTTTAAACATACAATTACATTATTCAATATTGTTTGTTACTTGTTTTCATAACATTGATGTGTTGCAGTTTGAAGAACTGCCGAATGTTAACGGTCAACCTTCAAAGCCTTCAATGTTATGTCTCATTTACCGGTAACCATGACATCAGATCAAAAATACTTAGTATACACTTAAAATTTTGATTTTATCTGACATATCTGACAACAGTACCGACCTTGAGTTCCAGGTTCTTGGCTTTTCAAAACTGATTATTGTTACCAACGTTCACAGATACTAAAAGGTCAATGAAATAAACCATATTTCCTCTAACATGTGACTAGGCCCTTATTTTTTTAAGGACTCATTGACCCCCCAGCCCCGGTGTAAATTAGAGGCCCTGTTTTTTTTTGGAGACAATTAGCTTATAAAGCTAACATTTAAGTTAACTAAAGAAGCATTAATCTAACGGCGCTTATTATAGGAAATATGGTAGGATGAATTTCAAATGTGCATTTCATCAAGTTTACATGGAGTTTCACTGTCAGTTGATGATTCTGATATGGACATCTTAGATCAATTGTAGAGTTAAAGAGAGGGTTCTATCAGAATATCCGTAATTATGTGAAATGAAAAACGTTTAACTTTTACAGATTTTACCACTTTTGAATGATAAAATATATAAATAAAATATCAATAAAGTTACATTATTTTTCATTAGATTGACATTAGAACAGCAATGTCTTGTTATGCCACAGCAGGGCATTCCTCACATGTAGAGTCAATGTATTTGTTTATTTTTGTCAAACTTAAAGTCACCAAAATAGTAAGCTGAATATAGTTTCAACTCTCTTGTGTTGTTGTCATATATTTATTACTTTCCTTCTCTGATTGGCATTCTAGAAGTTCATGTGATGAAGAATAGTTATGAGATGTATGTATAAGCAAGAACATCAGTCTGAATTCCGTTACAACAAAATATATCTGATAGAACTTACCCTTTAACAGAGAGTTACTCGTTGGAATCCCATTAGAGGTTGTGCAGTGTTCTTGTGTTAAGCATAAAAAGTAACAATGATTGTTATATCATCATCTGACAAATCTTTATTTGGAATGAGAAAGTAACAAACAAATCATATTTTACAAAAGTTTGTTTATTGACGCATTAACTGTTCAACAGGTATGGATGAAACAAAACATTTTGTTAAATTTGATATACACTCAACAAATATTTAACACAAAACCGTTCAAGTTTTGACAGATCCACTGTTCAACAGATATGGATGCAATGAAACATTTTGATTTACATCAACGCATATTTAAAACAAGATTATTATTGAGCACAGCTCACTCATAACATTCCTACTTCCAACATTGGTCAAAGAATAAGCTTCAAAATAGTAACAGACACATTGATGTAGAGTTCCTTATATGAACATACCTCTGAAGTTTTCTGAGAGCAGAGCGGGGCGTTTCAGATACACTTTAGAAAGGACAATATGACAATTCTACACAAATCATTATTTGATCAAAACAAACAAAAATAACCTGGTATGATGGTAAACTTGTGTAGAAGCACACTGTACAAACAATTACCATACACTAACATGTTCAGAATGATCTACTGAATGAATTATTTATAAAGGATACACGTCATCTCCTGACTATAAGACTGTTGCTACAAATGGAAACCCATAATCAGGTTATACATGTCTGTGAAAGAACAATAACTAACAAGTGACGGGAATGAAAGATTATATATCCCAGAGTTGTATTGACAAGGTTAATCTTGACCCTTGTGATGCCATACTCATAAACTGCATTCACATGACACCCGTTGCATTCCCTGAGACTACAAGCTTTCCTTGGTGACAGAGTAACTGTGTAACTGATAGTTTATATAATTTTAGGGCAATTTTACTGACTCGCTCAACAGTTTGCGTGTTGGAACATGTAAAAAACACAAGAACCACCACTTCATGAAACAACTTCTTTTAACCGATCCATGTTCAGCTAAAGATTTAACTTCCCAAGGTATCCACAGGAAATAAGCTCTTTGTTCATCCTGCCATATAGGAAATTAATGACTGTAACTGTTGCCCGGCACATACATAACAGACAAACTTGCACCTGTGGAGGCTAGAGCAAATATCTCTTCTCAACATCTTTTATGTTTTTGAACAATGAATAACAACTGCAGCTGCAGCAATTTCTACAAGTGATCAAAGATGTACCACAGATTCCAGACAGTTGCCAACCCCAGAAACATGTCAGACATTTCAGACAGTTGGCAACTCCAGAAACATGTCAGACATTTCAGACAGTTGCCAACCCCAGAAACATGTCAGACATTTCAGACAGTTGGCAACTCCAGAAACATGTCAGACATTTCAGACAGTTGGCAACTCCAGAAACATGTCAGACATTTCAGACAGTTGGCAACCCTAGAAATACGTCAGACATCTCAGACAGTTGGCAACCCCAGAAACATGTCAGACATTTCAGACAGTTGGCAACTCCAGAAACATGTCTTGGACATTCCAGACAGTTGGCAGCCGTAGAAATATGTCTCAGATATTCCAGACAGTTGTCAACATTAAAAATATGTCTCGGATATTCCAGACAGTTGTCAACCCCTAAATATGTTTGGACATTCCAGACAGTTGTCAATTCTAGAAATTTGTCTTGAAAATTCCAGACAGTTGTCAATCCCAGAAATATATCTTGGACATTCCAGACAGTTGACAACCCCAGAAATATGTCTTGGGCATTCCAGACAGTTGACAACACCCTAGAAATATGTCAGACATTCCAGACAGTTGTCAACCCTAGAAATATGTCTTGGACATTCCAGACAGTTGTCAACCTTAGAAATATGTCTTGGACATTCCAGACAGTTGTCAACCTTAGAAATATGTCTTGGACATTCCAGACAGTTGTCAACCCTAGAAATATATCTTGGACATTCCAGACAGTTGTCAACCCTAGAAATATGTCTTGGACATTCAGGACAGTTGTCAACCCTAGAAATATGTCTTGGACATTCAGGACAGTTGTCAACCCTAGAAATACATAGCATTCATAAGTCAAAGATGTCAACTTTGTGTCTGGACAACAAGACAAATTTTCTTATGCTTTGTCAGATCTTGATTGTATCGGTACTCTTTTCCACACACACACGTGTGTCGGATATTCTGGTGTACGGCCCTGACATGGTTCAGTCTCGATCCTGCACTAGCAAACTCTTTCTCACAGAACTGACATGGGTAGGCCCTACTGATATAGTGTTGTCTACTCTGGTATGGGGTACTTGCACTTTGAACAATACCTCCAAACCAGGAAGGATAGGACTGGAAGCGATGAGCTTCTGAAAGTAAGAAAAGAATGAAATCTTAGGGAACTGACTAAAACAAGAGACGTTTGAAATGGAACAAACAAACCAAGGAATTATGACATACTGAAAGTCAGAAGAGAGGCAAATATTTAATACAATGAACTGGATACGGTCCATGGGAATAAGAAACAGCACCATAGGCTCTGCAGCTCATTAGTCTTTAGCATTATTTATAATCTTAGGAAATGTATCACTTAAACTCAAGGTAAAATGACAAGTATTAATTAGACAAACATGGTTATTCAAATAGTACAAATTGCCAGAGGAGAGGTTCATTCATTGTAATTCAAAGGCACATACACTCATAGCTTTGATTTCAAAACACAAACACATAACATGTTTGAAATTGGCAAAAATTTAGTTTGCTGTTACAAATTGCATCCTGGCTAGCTAGTGTACCTGGCATGCTGTGATGTGGCTGGGCAGGGTGAAAGCTCTCTCACAGCCATCTGCACTGCACTAGCAAAGTTTTAAATTTGTCTTTATATAATAACAATGCTTTTATGTCCTATTTTTCACTTAATAATGGTGTTACAGCCTTTGAATTAGGATCATTTGCAAGCTGATACGATTAAGACCAACAGTATTACATTGTCCATTTGATCGTACCCATAAAAGGGGTCAATCACTTTAACTTGCATCCCTGCCACATAGTTATAGTAATGAAATTTACCAAATGAAAATCCATCAAAGATTATATTTCCAAATTTGAGCTCTCTAGCATTGCTTGTTTTTAGGGAGAAATTGCTTAAAGATTTTAAGATTGGTCCCTGACATGCCCATATTTGAGGGGGGATCAAGACTAATTCAATAAACTTAAGTCTCCATTTAACAAAGATGTTATTCTGATATTTGACACTTCCTATGTCAACTGATTTCGGAGAAGTCCTTTAATGGTTTCATTAATAATGCCTGCCACGCCCATATTTGAGAGGAGTCATGACCAAATAAACAAACTTTGATTACCCAGGTACCTCCCCACAAAATTTCATTTTTGGGGATGCAGTGGATAAGTTGTAAATGTGAAAAACCTACGAATGACGAAAGGATGATGTCAAAAGCCCATCTGACCTTTCAGGTGATGAGCTAAAACTACTTTCCTGTGTCCATCGTCCCATATGGGTAATGAATAACCATAACAGTGTCTCAGCACTAACATTACAGACAAACTTGTCTCAGTGTAGCCTAGATCGAAATATCTCTTCACAACAACTCTTTTGTATTTCAACAGTGGATAACAACTGAAGGTGCAGCAATTTCTACAAAGTGGTACCACAGATATCAACATGGGAATAGAATTACTCATTTCCTTGGCCACCATAAAAATATGTCTGATATTCTAGACACTTTGCAACCATAAAACTATGAGTGGGACCCTCCAGACAGTTTACAAACGAATTATGGCTCATACATTTCAGACAGTTGGCAACCATAGACGTACGTCTCAGACATTACAGACAACTCACAACTATAGAAATACAGCCCAGATATTCAGGACACTTCAGCAATTGAGTAGACATAAGTCCAAGATGTCAACTTTGAGAATGGACAACATGACATGTCTTCTTATGCCTTGTGAGATCATGACTGTATCGGTACTGTTTGCCACACACACACGAGTGTCGGATATTTCTGTGTACAGCCCCGACATGGTTCAGTCTGGATCCGGCACTAGCAAACTCTTTCTCACAGAACTGACATGGGAAGCGCCCAGCCATTGGCTGTTGTCTACTCTGATATTGGGCACTTGCACTTTGAACAATGCCTCTAACCCAGGGTGGATAGGACTCGAAACGATGAGCTTCTGAAAGTAAGGAAAGAAGGAAATCTTAGGGATCTTAGAGTTAAACAAACCACAACAAAGGATGATTAAAAGGGATCAAACAAACCCAGAAATCATGAGCCACTGAAAGTAAGAAAAGTATCAAATCTTGAACATAAAGCACTGGAACTTTTCCAAAGAGGATACGATCATTACGATCAATCAACAATGAGGACTTCTATACAGAAGAAGGAAGCATACTTAAAACCTTTGGGGAAAAGTCAATAGAAATTTAAGATACCCTTAGGTAGAAAAAAATGAACAAAAATAAAACAAGTTCTGCCTCAAAACTGACTCTCTGTATAAGAGAAACTTTATTATCTCCATACTCAACCAAATGCTCTTGAATGCACCACCCAGCAAACACCCAGGACAGAAGAACATTCTATATTTCCTTTTACCAGGGAAAGGGAAATGAATAAAATCACTTCACTTTCACAATATAAAACATTTGAAAATAAATTGCACATTTCTTTTATCTTATGTAAACAAATGTGAATGATTATGAAAAGTTTCCAGTAGAAAAACAAATTAAATCTTCAGGTTGTAACTTATGTACATGTATGTAAAACATCACTGGATTACAAATTGACATTTTTAACAATTTAACCGACTTGTCCAAACTTTCTTGTCTTGGAACACGAAGATAAAGAGAATGTCAACAATGAGAAACAAATTAAAATTTTGAAATGCAGAAGACATTTTGTCAAGTTACCACTCTGTAGAGTTAGAAAGATGAATAAATAACTCCTGGCACATACGCTTGAACCAATGAAAATGTTTATTTTTTAAACTACCAATCAACATTCAGCAAAATGAGTCTCTGTGCATATGATTTCACCTGTCAAGGGCATTTTGTTTCCGAAAAGAAGACAAAACTAGGTGTTTAGGCAGTGGCCCCTGTGGCACTTATAAGGGGCAAAAGAGCCACCAAATCTACAATTTATATCTCAATTGGCTGAGGAATCTGTATGCAATACTTCAGTTGTCAAGAAATTTTCCTTCTGGAAAAGACGAATATAGGTTTTTAGGTTATGCCTGTGAGACCCTTATCTAGAGCCACAGAGTCCCCACATCTGAAATGTATAACCTCTAGTGGCAAGGGAGTCTCAACACAAAAGTTTTCTAGAGCTAGAAGTAAAAACCCTAGAAGTATGTCTCAGACATTGCAGACACTTGACAACCATAGATATAAAGCTCTTGCATTCCAGACACTTTACAACCATAGACATAAAGCTCTTGCATTGCAGACAGTTTGCAGCCATAAACATATGGCTCCGATATTCAGGACACTACAGCAATGGAGTAGACATAAATCCAAGATGTCAACTTTGAGAATTCACAACAGGACAAGTTTTCTTATGCCTGGTGAGATCATGATTATATCGGTACTCTTTCCCACACACACAGGCGTGTTTGATATTTCTATGTGCGGCCCCGACATGGTTCCATCTGGATCCCGCACTAGCAAAGTTTTTCTCACAGAACTGACACGGGTAGCGCCCAGCCATTGGCTGTTGTCTACCCTGACACAGGGCACTTGTACTCTGAACAATACCTCTAACCCAGGGTGGATAGGACTGGAAGCGATGAGCTTCTGAAAGTAAGAATAGAAGGAAATCTTAGGGAACTGACTAAAACAAGAGATGTTTAAAAAGGAACAAACAGACCCAGGAATTATCAGCTGCTGAAGAAGAGTAGCACATTTTGATTGAATACAAACAATGGGAACTTTTCCAAGGGGATACAAATAAGGACATAAATTGCACATTTTGAATTTTTTTTATCTATCAGGTATTGCACATTTTGAATTTTTTTTATCTATCAGGTACTATATAATATAATCAAAACAATTATAAAAAGTTTCCAAAAGAAAAGTTAATAAATTAGAAACAGGAATTTTGTAAATTGTCACCATTTTTACACATAACAGAACATAAAAGATGTTATTTTGATGAAAACATCCTGCCAGCAGAACACAAACACCTCAGTTTCATGAAATAATCACTCATATCTGTTACAAAACTTCAGCAGAATGCCTCTCAAAGAGAACTATAACAATAAACTAAAACAGTATGTCGATATACACATTTAAAATATGTATTGTTTTTGCACTCTTGTCAAATAAAATCTTGAGGACCAAATGGTGTTTCTGTTCAAAGATAACGTGCCAAGTGTCCACGACTTAACATCAAGAATCAACACAACTTGGATCACATTCATCACTTGAGAGCGAAAGATTTCAAAGGTGTTGTCATTAGGTATAACTCTATTCATTATATCTACAGTAAATTGATTTCAGGTTACAAATTTTGTATTATTTTAGACCTTTGCATTCTTAGAAAGAATAACAATTAGATTTTAAGGTATTATCTATTGCTTGGCTTTATTGGAGACTTGTACAAGTTACCTCTTCGGACAAAAGTTCTGAAACAGCAGCTTGAAAGATGCCTCACCCCAACTAGAAATGCCTTTTTCTCTCACAATATCAACCAAGCTTTTACAAAATACACAAATACATTGATAAAAGTGATCACATTATGTCGACCTTCGTGGAATGTGACAACTTAATTAAAGAGTATATCTGTGAAAAACATTACCAAATTAAACATGGATGATATCATATATGCATGTATTTCAATCTATACATGATCAAGATATCTGACCAACTTGCTGATAAAGAAGAGAAAAGCATCTTCTGAGATTATAACTATCAGCATATTGTTAAAGATCACAGAGATATTCATAAAAAAATATTGTACAGCTTGCTGAAAGTTTCTTGAGGTTGCAGATTTAGCTATATATTTGTAAAAGATCACTGGATTACACATGAAGCAAATACTGGATGGATAATCTTGGAACATGTTGTATCTTAAAACGGTAAGAGTAACATTGATGACCAGCATGCTGATAAAGAACACAAACACTGTTAATATCGTTGTTGTGGCTGTAACAAGTTTCATAAAATCACAATAATAAGCTTCAGTATATATTTGTAAAAGATCACTGGATTACACAAGAAGCACACACTATGGAAAATGTTGAATCTTAAAATGGTAACAGCAACATTTATGACCAGCATGTTGATAAAGAGCACAAATTTCATTTATATCATCACTGTAGCTGTAACAAGTTTCTTAAAATCACAAGAATAAGCTTCAGTGATTTTGAAACTACGTAGGTCACATCAGGAGAAATTTGCAACTTGTTGATAAAGCACACAGCCCTTCATATGCCTCTTCAGGTTGTAGCTGTAAGTGTATTTGTTTCCACAGACACACGAGTAATCCACTCTGTCATGAATGGCTGCCACATGGTTCCAGCGAGCTCCGTCGCTGATGAACATCTTATTACAGTCCGGACACGGGTATTTGCCGTCTACGAGTCCTGGGTAAATGCGACCCCTAAGGTTCCTGCTGTGGATGCCGTACATGTCCGGTGGGAGAAATCTCTCACCTTGACTCAGACCTAGCCCACTTCCAGACCAAGATCCTGTTCCTGAAAAGAACAAAAACAGTTCTAGATCTGGTGGACTGGTCTTTGGAACTTATATAGAAACAGTGACTGCAGTTTGTAAGCTTTCAGATCAGATACCGTAGTGACCTTGGAAGACTGTCATTTGTAACCACTGTGAAGTGGCTCAGCTCAAACTGTATGAGAAATGATATCCGATTAAAAGCCTTCCGAAGATTTGTGATCTTTGAAGTTTTGGTAGTATCTTTCCATTTGACCTACCAACATACTAAAACCGAAACCACTTCTAAGAGACTGAATCAAAGTAATTTAAATTTGAGAAAGAAAAAAAATAAAGGAAAGAAGTAGTTTTAAGAGCGACTTCTGTATTTAATCCAAATTCATCTACGGAAATTAGCCATGAACTCATCGCTGGTGTCATTAACATGACTTTAGTTGTTCATAAAGTTTTTCATCACAGCAAATCTTTAATAGAATTATCGTTCATATCTTATATTAAACACATCATTTAAGAATGAGGTGAATTGTTTATTCACTCTTGCGAGTTCAAGCAAAGCAAAAATTCCCATCATCTACAACAACAAAATCACCTCTAACCATTCACCTCAATAACCTAGTCAAAGAGTTACGGGTTTTTCCAGCTTACTGCATTTTGAAATGGATCTTGACTTCAATACAAATGACAAAATACAAACGTTTTTCATATAGTAAAAAATCAGCCACGCCAGACAACAAAGAAACGAACCCTAGTGATTATCCTGGATGTGCAAAGAACAGCTTTGCATGTGCCTTCTGAGGTTGAAGCCATTCGAGTAGGATCGTCCACAGACACAGAAGTGTGTCACTTTATTGTGGACGGCCATGATGTGGTTCCACCGAGAGCCAGCGCCTGCGAACAGGTTGCCACATTCAGGACAAGGATACTTCCCATTGACTCGTTCAGGGTAGGCTCGCCTCATGCTATGCTTCAGGACATTTTGAGGTCCTCCTTCAGAAGCACCTGCTGCTGATGCCAACAGTCCAGAACCCATGAACATCTCTACAACTCCTGCAATGAAAAGATGAGTTTCATCTGCTTGTTGTCTTCCTCAAATGGATGAAAACGTAAACCCTTTGAGAAACCAGAACACTTATACGTTTTATCGCCTCTGTAGAAGCCTTTAGGCGTGAAAGGGTACAAAAGCTTCATCTTCAAGCCACTAACTGTTTGAGAGGCATTCTTGAAGTTGGTGTGATGAAGAAGGCAAGGATTTTATGGATGATCATCTTCTTTATTAACAATAGTGACGTTTCGGTATAAGGATCTATGCCAAAACTTCGTTATTGTTAATAAAGAAGTTGATCATCCATAAAATCCGTGTCTTCTTCAACTCACCAGTTTCTCAAGTAACGTCACTTTATATTCCTAATTAATTATCTGAAAGGACAGTCATATCAGAGTTTATATCTTTCATAAGATGCCCTCTGGCAAAATATCACTTTGTCATGGTGATGCAGGACACGAACAAGGCTTTGATTCATGTTTTGTCTATGATGTGTGTGTTCTCAATGCAGGTATTTAGCCTATGCATGAAAATGTATTTGGTGTATTTTCCTTAATTTCACAATTAAGGTCATAAGAGCATTACATTCATGTCCATGAAACGCTAAGTTTTCCACACTTAAACATCGCTATAGGATATACCAATACTAAGGCGATCATGTCATAAATATAGTAAGACAAGTTGTAAGAGCAGTAGATGGTGTACGAGACCTTAATGACCTCAACATATAATACTTTATTACATAACTTGCAGTGAAATATGTGATTATATGACGAAAATATAATCCGTATTTGCACATAAGCAGTAGAAAGTCATAGTTTCACTGCAGTGAAAATATAAGTCATATAACGTGTGGCCGGAATTACTTTTCATGATTGTCTCCCTTTCAAATAAAATTATCTCCCTTTAAAAAGTGATTACCCCCCTTTCTTTCCATGTCTTACAGTGAACGACAATGTTTTGCTGTTTCAGTCAATGACTGTTGACCTTTTGTGGTGTTAATATCATATTCCATATTGCATAACATTCTGATCTTCATTTATTATTGATATGTTGCATAATAGTTATTTTATTCGTGAAAAACTTGGTAAGGCGAGAGGTATGTAACAGACAAAGCGAACGTCACTCGTTGTATAACTTCGCGTTTGCAATACCGACAAAACTTGCATTCTTCAATGTCTTAGAAATGTTTACTCTACTAGATTGTGCCGGAACATATTATTGGTCTTAAAATTATAAACATTCACAACAGATTTATTTATGTAAAACATTGTCCTGTTTTATATCGACTTATTTCAGTCGAATCATTTTCTCACTGCACTTACCGTGAAATTATAGTGGGGAGTTGTTAGGATTATGACAATCAAGACTGCTCTAACCTTTCAATGTCACGTTTTAATTGTTTTTATGCAGATTGAAGTCATATAATAAATAGACTATTTCATTATTTTTGCTGCGCCACTCATGAAAATATCACTTTCTCACTCCACTCGATGAGATTGAAATGATATTCGGCAAAAACAATGAAATAGTCTCTATGTACATGTAGATGGTGTATCAGACCTTAATGACCTCAACATATAATACTGTACATATAATACATATGCAGTTATTGTAGTACAGTTGTAATGGTTTACAACTCAAAATCAAGAAACAAACACATTATTCTAATGTTAAACTTTAAACTCAAGCAATGACATGGTTACGGATAAGCTTTGGTACCAGAAAGGGAGCATCCTGGCCAGTCCCTGGTGTTGTTTTCATTGATGTCCGTTACATTTAAGGATTTATTTGAAAGTCCTGATTCCATGTTTGATGTATCAATATAAGAAAATAATATCAACTGTTTAAATGTGTGGAAAGGGAAATATTTCCCAGAATACATAGAGAATCTCACCATAGCATCTTCTGATGTAAAATATATCCACACAAGTTGGTAACAGTTAAAAATTTCTGAGGATTGCCAAAGATATAATTTATTTTGATTAATGAGTGTTGATATAATTTATTTCGAATGAGACAAGAGGGAAATTCTATTTATCATTCAAAATCATTCTTTAATACTTTTGAATGAAAAATGTATATCTCAACACAGCACTGTCAATACCAGTAATGTCATAGCACTGTGACATCATATTTATGACATCATGACATTGTCAAGTCATCAGGTGTCATATAATTGCAAGTCATTAGTTGATGATGTAACAGCAATATGATGTCATTAAGTTGGCAATGACAGGGCAGGGTATAAAATATGGATATATGGATATAAAGTGATTCTAGTGAGTGTGTTGTTGGATTCAATTCTTTGTATCAAATGGTTTATCTTCCTGAGTTGGCGGAGTTTCAGCTTATAAATGATACAATGTAGGCAGACATCAAATTTGAAGACTTTGGATCCGTTGCGGCGGTGGGCAATTATTCTAGACCTTGACATTCTAAGGAAGATGTAACGTGTAGGTTTTAAGGGCGTGACCCTCATCTTGTCTCCAGTATTTTTAACTCAAGGTGTCTTCTGTCACGAAAGATCTGATAAGGTAAAAAACAGTAGAACCGCTCACAAAGAGACTATGTATGTCAGTCCAATGAAATTTGATGTTAAATTGATTAATCTAATTATAGTTATACGAACTTTCCATTGAGGACTTTCATCTCCGCAAGTATCACACTTCAACTTCAGCTGATAATGATTGACCAGGAATAAAAGTCCCACTAACAAGGCAACAATCGAGAACTTGCCACTTGGTACAGATAGTCTATCCCCAGATATTCCATGACCTACAGTAGATATCACACTCTCTTCTCAGAGGTTACTCCACTCAATTCTTCAATCCTAACCTCTGTTGTATATAGGCCATATTCTTGCATATTCCCTTGGTCGTTGAAGTTTGCAGATTTTTGTCCAATCAAACATTGCTTTAACACTAATTCTGTTTTGTAAACAATATGTGTGCATCACACAGGTAAAGCAATTCATCATTTCTAGAATTACAGAATGCGGAGTTTGAAAGAATGTCGCTGATCAGGATTTTATTTCTAGCCTAGAAAGTGCTCTATTTGCAATAGATTTGCAATGATCAAAGAACTTAGTGGAGTATTAACCTCTGTGTAAAAAGAATGTTGTTATTATAAACTTGCAAAAAAAATGTTCAATGACCTTTAAACACATATTCATGTTTTCAATAAAAGAAGCAAGTTCTATTCCAAAAACAACTGTTTATTATGAACTCAATACTTCCTCAAAGATAGAGAACAAATCAACAAATCATGTGATATATCAATTATTTTCAATAATAACAATAATTGTTTAATTCCTCAGTAACACAACTTAATAACATGTCAACAAATCAAAAGCCAAGAATACTTGTCAGTATTGACAACAGAATTCTCTGACATCATCAAAACAAACTGAACAACGGATCTCATCCAGCAATACAATGTGCACTGACATGGTCCAGCAAATAAAAATAATCATTGTTTTTAAATTAGCTCCCTTCTTAAACATTTTTAGTTAAGCTATTTTGCAGTTATGGAACATCTACTTTTGCCTCTGATTTGACCTCTTTACTTGAAGGTTCTTTAAATGATCAAAACCAAGCGGAAACATGTGTTTCATATCACAAAGTTATTTTCAAAAATAAGATATTATAGAGTAGTTATGACAGGACACCTCTTCTCATGCCAAGGAAGACAGTACTAACAGTACTTAATCAACAAGACTAGGTTTCATTGTAGTGAAGAACATGATGCCCTCTTGTCCCTACAATCTCATTGAGTAGTTTGAACTAGAAAATAATAACAATTGAACTCAAGTCCCAGATGCAAGAATGAATCTCTTAGTGAGGTAATGAAGAGATCCAATAACCTCTTGTCCCAGGTATGTTACTGAGTAGTTTGAACTACACATAGTTTGAAAATAGTATTAACAATCGTACTCAAGTCCAAGATGCAAGAATGAATCTCTTAGTGAGGTAATGAAGAGATACAATAACCTATTGTCCCAGGTATGTTACTGAGTAGTTTGAACTACATGTAGTTTGAAGAAAGTAGTAATGGTTGTATTTGAAGCCAGTGATGCAAGATTGGAACTCATAGTGAGGTAGAGAAGATATCGATACTCTCTTGGGCCAGCCATGTTACTGGGTAGTTTGGACTACAGGACACCTCTTCTTGTGCCGGAGAAGATTGTAACTATAATTATACTTGAGACCACAGATGCACGAGTATGTCTTGTTGTTGTGTACTGCAGCAATGTGATGCCATCTGGACCCCACATTAGCAAACACTTTATCACACTGCGGGCAGGAGAAACCTTTGTCACTGAAAGCACCTGTTGCCTCTCTGGACATCCAAGTCAACCCACTGCTATTGTCTAGACCTGGAAAGCCAGGAGGCAGACCAGGAATGTATTCCCCTGTCCAGTGTGTGTCTCGGCTACTGAAACCAAACCTCCCTCCACCTCCACCCATGCCATAACTGTTGCCAGTACCAAGTAGATCTGAAATCAGAAAATTTCAGATTTACTAATGGCATCAAGAGGTTCCAGAGGTAAAGGACTTACGAGACATTCTTACACCAAAGACAGATTCGCATTCAGGAAAAGAGATGAAGAAACTCTGACTAATGTTCTCAATTGAAAGGTAAACAAATCTCCACACATTGTTTTTTTTGGTTGTGGGGGGAAAACAAACACAAACATTCAACACAAAATTAACCAAAATTGTGTGTAAATCAGCTGTAGTAGATAATTGGAACTTAATATTGTTTCCAGATATTTCACATTGTATTCTATGCATTTAATATATTTTTCAAAATAGAAAAAATGTTGCTTGCAAAGTAAGTAAAATCATTTTCTCAAGATGGACCTTCATTTAAATGCCACCGGGCAGTGAAAACAAGGATATAGAAACCAAAAGGGACAACATTTTTAATATCACTCATTGATTAATAGAATTATGATGTTCAAAGCCTATTTAGATTGCAATAAATGACTGATGGCTTCTAAAGGGAGGTCCAATGTGTAGCGTGTTTGGATCAAATACGATTCAGTAAAAAGATTCATATTCCAGTATCGTCCTAATGAGAGGCTATCTTCAGATAGAGAGAAAGCAAAATGTAGCCCAGAAAAGTCTAACAAATTAGGAACTTGTTAATTTATTTGAAGTACTATACAAATTTCAAACGCCTTAAAGGCCTATTTTCAGTAACAGCTATCAACAGCAACTAATCGATATCATAATATTGGATCATCTAAAAGACACCTACACACTGAGCGATCGTGGTTAATTATCAACTGGAGGATTCTGAAAGCTGGATCTCCTGACAAGTTCTTCTATGTCTTGTAAGATTGTAACTGAATCTGAAGGTTTTTCCACATTGACACTTATATAGAACTTTCTCATGAACAGCTTTCGTGTGATGCCATCTTCTCCCAGCATTGTTGAACACAATCTCACAGTGTCGACATGGATACTTTCCAAAAACAGAAAGCTCTTTCTCCTTTGGACTTTCTTCTGAGTTCTTCATGAGTTCATCTCTTGAAGAAGATGCTTTAACATTGCCTTCACTAACAGTCTCATGTTTCACTTTTTCCTCAGATAATGGTATTACTGGAGGACATCCAAGAACAAGATGATCCTCAATTGAAGGTGCAAGAACAAGGTGTTCCTCTCTTAAAGGAGCTGTAGTATTCTTCCCTTGATTTCCAGGAAGAAGTTCCACCTTTTCTACAGATAATGGCATTACTGCAGGACAGCCAAGAACAAGATGTTCCTCTCTTGCTTTCCTCTTTCCTTGACAGTCAGAAACAGATTTTGAAATGACTTCATTAAGATGACTTTCAGGAAGATATGATATCTCAACTGAAGAATGTGGATTTTCTTCAGGTATTAATGGAGGAACATTATGAACTTTAAGATGTTCCTCGCTTAAAAATGTTGGAATTTGTCGTTAATTGTTTGGAGAATCAGGTTTTGAAAAATCTTTGTTCAGGAGGGATGTCTGCGCTTTGGAGAAGAGGGTTTTTGTATCCTTGACAGGCAAATTTGAATGAAATATCACTTCAGGTTGTTTTGTTTTTGAGTTGGAAGGCTTGTGTATTATCTTATCCTTAGATTTAGCGATTGAAGCTTCAATATCTTCACATGGTCTATGCCGATATGTAGAAATTGTTTTTAGCGTCGGTTTCTGCTTGATATTCAACTCCTTGGTAGATTCAGACTCTTCTTGGACTATGCCACTACTTGATTTTGCTATAGTGTCATGTTTAACAGTTGTAGTCACTTCACAATAAACACCAGCATCGACAGAGAAACTGTCTATGTGAGGTCCAATTAAGGACACTTGTATACAGGATACTTCATCTGCTTTAAGACCAGCATTTTGCCTTTCAGAACCTTGGTCTGATTCAAAAAGATCTGGTCTGTCAAAGCCAGTTCTTGGTTTGTGATCTATGCCGATATTATGACCTTTCTGAGTGTATCTGTAGATGTTCTGGCCAGAAATATACGAGTGGTCTGCGGTTATGAAACCAGAACTATTTGTGACCTTTTTGTGGCTTTGTGAACTCGTTGGCTTCTTTCCTGAAATTACAAAACAAAGGTTTTTTTACACAGCTGGAGCTTCAGCTTTGGTCTTACTCACCACAATTTCAATATAAATGTTATCATTCTCAATGCTCATATTCTGCCGGTTTCTTTACTGTAATTGATTATTTCAAAGGCATATTTCATGACCACTGGATGGTTTATCAAGTGTATAATATTTTCTTAATGATCATCTCATTTGTTCAGCACAGAGAGCAATTTGAGCAAGTCCTTTTACTGACTTGAAACCTTTGTCAAATGTGCAATGTCGATATTGCACATTGTAGATACAAAACCTGCTACTTTGCTGTGAAACCTTCAGCATCAGCTGGAATTAGCAAACTTTTAGTGGTTCTTTACAACAGGGCCAGCAGATGGTACATTGAAGAAAAACAATGGATAACAAAAATCTTTTATTTCTTGAAATAGTTAGCAACACTTTCAAATGACATCTCTTTGCTAAAAGAAAATAGATCATTTTTGAGAATATTTTTTCAATAATATCTGAAAATATGTTTCTATAAACTTATCAACATAGTGTAATATGTTACAATAAACAAATCACATAAACAGTCTTTTCACAAAATTATTTGAAAATTAAATAGATTGCTCAATTATATAAATTTGAATTTCCAAAGGAAGCTGCAAAAATATAATACTGGATTTGTTGACAAATACTGATCAGAAAAAACATCTTGGTTAAAAGATTAAGAGAATTAACATAGTTCCAATACATACAAAACTTTTGGACCACAGTTTCAAAATACTCTCAGTTATGGTGTACAGGTTGAGACAATTTGAGACATTTTTCCCCATCACTGTACAAAACTTTGATATGTAGCAAGTGCAATCATGTAAGGAATCTGTTAACTATCAGAGAAAGAAAGATATAGAAAAAACAATATCATCGACACCTTGCTGATTGGACAACCTGCCATTACATCATGCAAACCTGGCAAGCTAATATTGATGCAATTATTATTCACCATTTGACAATTTTTCTTTTTTTTCAATAATATATAGACAGAATGGCCATCTTATCATTATCCCTCTTTCACCATACTTATATTCTCTGAGATACACAATCCTTCCAAGATGACACAATAATTAACATCAGATCCCTTCAGTGAATGAAATAACTGAAAATGGTGATAAAAAATCATTCTCCCCTTCAATATGTTGCCACATGATTTATTGAAACAAGTCACTGAGTCAATTTGGTGATCAAGTTTTGGAAATGAGGGCATACAAATAACTGGCAATCGGCTAACACAGGGGTGCCGTTTTGAACACTGTTTCTTACTCAGGCAGATCATTTGAGAGAGCATGAGAGCATCCATCTCTCTTGAAATAAGAAGTTTCCCTCACTGATCCTGCTGAGACAGGGAGGCACTACAACAGACCTTGTGTCGATTCAAGACATGCCTATAGTTGAAGATCTTCCCACAAACACATGTAAACGTCTGTCCCTGGTGAATAGCGGCAATATGGTTCCACCTACTCCCGTAACTAGCAAACACTTTGTCACACTCTGAGCAGGGGTAGTTCCCCTTGGTTACCAACATGGAATGATGGGACTTTGCGTTTTGAAAATGGCCGCCAGGTCGAGTGAAAGAGTCTAACGATGATACGCCAAATCCATGAAACTCTGACCATGGCAATTCCTGAATCCCTGAAAGCAACAAAAATGCCAAGACTAGAAATGTATCCAATATTTCATTCACGATTCAAAACTAGACTACTAATATATCAATAACTACAGTTAAAGTAGCAGCTCCACTACTAAATCCAAATTGAAATCGAAATAAAAACCCTGGAATTTACAAGCTAATAAAAGCCACTACAGTCAATGATCTGTCCCAAAAAATATGTGAATGGCGGGCAATATATTGTGAATGAGACGCATTTGTTTTGCTGCATTAACACTGTCACATGTCGTATTTGTTCCCAATTAAATCCAAATTGCAGAAATTCATGACTAAATGTCTCTCAAGCACATGTAATAAGCAAGAACGAAACACAATCTATTACAGTAATTTTTTACTTGAAAACTACCCTATATTCTCAGTATGTTGAGATGTTTTACCACTGTGGAAAAGGGACAAAAGTCAAGGAGCAAGTTCTTCAAACACAGTACCGTACGGTAAGTATTATGTGGAATTCACATACAGAGTAAATCAAGTCCAATGCAGCACTGTGTTATATTTATAATCATACTGAAAAGTACCGCATGATAAAACTTGGAATTGAACTCAGAGCTTTTAGATGCGAGCTGCTGACAAACGATCTGAGAACATTTCATAAGAATATTCAATGCTTCAAGGATCATCTTGTTCTCAACAAAATGACTATGCTAGTATTACATGTAAACAGACAGTGTACAGCGTTTCTTAAACAGTACTACCGACAATTTCCATAACAAAATGAATGAACTTTGAATCAAAGATGGATCTTTCGATTGCCAATAGTTGAAAACTGACCTCAAATGGAAATTGTCGAGAATACAGAGTGGATGTGTACTTGGAAAGTATGTCATGTGACACGCACAGCACATTGTTCAAACATAGCACAATGCTATATCCTCATCACGTGACACAAAGAGCACATTGTTCCTACATAGCGCAATGCTATATCCTCATCACGTGACACAAAGAGCACATTGTTCCTACATAGCACAATGCTATATCCCCATCATGTGACATAGAGAGCACATTGTTCCTAGATAGCACAATGCTATATCCTCATCATGTGACACAAAGACCACATTGTTCCAACATAGCACAATTCTATATCCCCATCATGTGACACACAGAGGACATTGTTCCAACAGAGCACAATGCTATATCCCCATCATGTGACATAGAGAGCCCATTGTTCCTAGATAGCACAATGCTATATCCTCATCATGTGACACACAGAGGACATTGTTCCAACAGAGCACAATGCTATATCCTCATCATGTGACATAGAGAGCCCATTGTTCCTAGATAGCACAATGCTATATCCCCATCATGTGACATAGAGAGCCCATTGTTCCTAGATAGCACAATGCTATATCCTCATCATGTGACACAAAGACCACATTGTTCCAACAGAGCACAATGCTATATCCCCATCATGTGACATAGAGAGCCCATTGTTCCTAGATAGCACAATGCTATATCCTCATCATGTGACACACAGAGGACATTGTTCCAACAGAGCACAATGCTATATCCTCATCATGTGACATAGAGAGCCCATTGTTCCTAGATAGCACAATGCTATATCCCCATCATGTGACATAGAGAGCCCATTGTTCCTAGATAGCACAATGCTATATCCTCATCATGTGACACAAAGACCACATTGTTCCAACATAGCACAATGCTATATTCCAATCACGTGACATAGAGAGCACATTGTTCCTAGATAGCACAATGCTATATCCTCATCACGTGACACACAGAGGACATCGTTTCTTATGCCGCACAAGGTTATGCCTATACGGGTAGGCCTTTCCACAAACACAAGTGAAAGTTGTTTTCGTGTGGACGGCAGTTACGTGATTCCAACGAGCACCAGACCCTGAAAATGATTTCTCACAATGAGGACATGGATAGAGTCCACCGAGGGGAAATCTCTCATTTCCACTCAAGAACCTGTCCTGTAAAGCGGACAGACGACTTCCGACTTCGAATTTGTCCCGAGTATAGCGAGAATGATCAGAAGACACTTGAGTTCCTAGTCTACTCCAACCCGTATTATCTGAAAGAATAAAAATTATCCGATTTAATTCTCAGACAGAGAATCAGGTACTGCAATACACTGTCTTCTTGTGATAAGAAATCAAACTACCATGAACCCTAACAAATCTAAATGTTATTGCTTTTGTAATTTATAATGTGTTTGTATCAATTCCGTAACATCCATGGTCCTGTAGTCCGTCATGGACAATATGACAATAAGCATGTGGCACCTCCTGGCTGATAAAGAAAGGTCTGAAATCTGTAGTTAATCTAACCCAGATCATCTCTTTGCTCAACAATTTAAGATTCCTGTACAACGGACACACAGGAATGGTTAGTTGTTGGTACATTAGCAGGAAGTGTTACTCTTATATCTGTGGGTTATTGAATGTCTCTGGGTTCTTAATCTTTAGCCAAGGCCCAACCCATATTATTCCTTCGAGTTGTAATTCCTGTTAGTCAGTTTGCATATTCCCTAGGGAGTTGAGAATGAAAAAGGAATGCTGTTGGTCCTTACACCAGGGTAATAATGTGTGTAGCGCTTCGAGCATGACCCTTTGTGTTGTGGAGTTCAGCGCGATATAAGTATCCTCATTATCATTATTAGTTTGTAGGCGCCAAACAAGCCAACAGATATAGTCACAAGAGTTCTATCAGCGGAACTGAAGCGGCTGTGGAAAACCGGAACCAATGAACCAATGGTTTTCATCTATGAAGGTTTTACATCTTTGGAGAGACAAAGCAGAAACCAAAGCAATTTGACACTTTACCCAATATAGCTACAACAGGCCAGATCTCCGGGCTGAATGAATGGATATTCTCACTAAAACTAAAACAGGCTCCCTTCAAATTCTACTGACAAGCATGTTTTACCTACATCTGCAGGTCCAGGAATATTCTCAGGAACTTTACCTAGTGACCAATTCTGGACAATTCCCTTTAGTTGATTCCTGCAAGTTGGGCTTTCAGAATGGTTTGAGTCAGCAGCAGCTGTAGTGTTCAGGAATCAAAATTGTATCCGGTTTTCATGGTCCTTGTCTTTATTGTTTATCATTGCAGTTCAAGAACTTATCAATGATCTATAATTCTTCTCAGGCCTGAAGGTTTGACATCTTTGGTAAGACAAAGCAGAACTTGTCCCATAGATTGACTACTACATTGAATGTATGTGACTTCTTGATGAGAGGTGAGGTGAGTTGGGGTTTAACGTCGCTTTCAAGAGTATTTCACTTATATCAATGCTGCTAGTATTATGGCAGGGAGAAATCCCGAAACGCTATGAGGCTATGCATTGCTTTGAAACCTGCGAGCATCGGTTGGAACTAGCGACCCATGGGTGGTATTACGCTGTGTAGCATGTAGCATTACTTAGTGTAGAGCAGTTCTCTACGGCTGACAGAGTTGCCTTGCCCTCAGCGGAATTCGAATCACAGTCCCTTTGATCCGAAGACAATCGTGCTAACCACTGCGCTGTCCCGCCCCCACTTGATGAGAACTTGCTTCACAATGTCTTAGTACCTACATCCTTCTTGCAGTAAAGACGTTGATAAATAGAAATTGTTTATACTAAAGCGATTCTCTATTCTTGTGAAATGTAAAGGATATTTGGTGTTTAACATGTTGCCTGCCGAAGAACCCCACCCAAAAACAATCTTTGGCAGTTTATTCAATTTTATTGCGTCTTGAATGAATTGAATTCTTTTGTCAGATATTAGGCATTGAATTAAAAAAAACTTGTCATATGCTAAGGTAAATCAGATAGTGGGTTTTCTTTCTGTAAGCATTTGAACCTTGATGTGAATAATCTATCAAACACAAAGAAAAACATAAACCTTTGGTCAATATTCATTCAGCCTTTTATTTCAAAATGAAAACTGAACAATGAAACAGAAAGAGAAAATGATTATCTTAATCAGTGATTTACCGGTACTTTATCACTGTCAAACGTATTTTTCAATACATGAATGGCACAGAGAATTGACCTAAAGACAATCAATCAAATAAAAATTAAGACTCTCTTTCAAGACCCACATGATTATTGTAATAATCTTTTGCTTCTGGAAAATATCTCTAATAATATATAAACATAACAAATTTGAATGTCAGTTTCTACTGTATTGTGATGTCTTTTCAAAAACAGGTTGCAAAATAAAATAGAATAAAGCAATGGTGATTGAGATAACTAAAAATCTTGCTACCAATTTTATGTATTTCTGAAAGTAATTAATCAATTGTTTGCTTGTTTTTGTTATTTTGTAGTCACAATCTTTCAATACAAAAATGCCCATTTATTTCTTGGTATAAATTGACAGCTTAAAGTTTTCTCCATGTTTTTGTTCTATTTGTATTTCAAGACACTATCATAATATCCTCCGAGGATGGTATGCACACAATTGATACAAATGATACATCTCTCAACAAAACGTTAAATTCTTCAAATACTGCTTTCACAGCATGATTTTGTATGACCAAAAAAAAACCTGCTCATAAGAGACCAGTGCAATTTATTTAATTGTGAACTGCAGCAACGTGATTGCAGCTATCACTGAAGGTAAATAAAACTTTTAATCTCATACTTCTTTCCCTGCTGATGGGCCCAGACCTTGCCACAGACACTGGGGAACTTGATTATATTGTAGGCTCTGGCAACACGATTCCAGCTAGCCCTATCCTGGGAGGAAGATTTAAGTTTTAATCTCATGTTTTTCTGCTGATAGGTAAATACCTTGCCACAGACACTGGTGAACTTGATGTTATTGTGAACTGCAACAAGACAATCACACAGACCCCCTGTGCTAGCAAATACTCGGTCACAGTATCTACATGACTGCAGCTAGCCCTATCCTTGGAGGAAGATTTAAGTTTTAATCTCATGCTTGTTTTTCTGGTGATAAGTAAACACCTTGCCACAGACACAGGAGAACTTGATGTTATTGTGAACTGCAACAATCACACAGACCCCCTGTGCTAGCAAATACTCGGTCACAGTATCTACATGATTGCAGCTATCCCAGGAAGAACATTTAAATAACCTCACACGCTTTTCTGCAGGCACAAAGAACAAGATTTCCTGTGATGAATTAATCCCTGTTGATAGGCATATACCTTGCCACAGACACAGGTGAACTTGATTTTATTGTGGACTGCAGCAACATGATTGCACCGACCCCCTGTGCTAGCAAATACTCGGTCACAGTATCTACAAGGGTATCCTTTAGATGTTGGAGTGTTCACATAGCGACTGTCGAAATATCCAGATCCAAATTGATTCTGAGTCGTCCCCTCGGACTGGAGATTGGCATAACTTTGATGCACAAAGGACCCATAACCATGATAATCTGAAAGCAACAAGAAAACTCCCTTCAGTTTCATGGTTATGGATTCTGTGCAGAAAAGCTAGAATATCTCCTTTGGCAATTGAACAATCTCTCTTCGTAACTGATATCATTCAATACACATGCAAGTTCAGCTCTCTTTATTTATGATGAACATGAAAATGATGAATTACTTCATAAATACAATGTGTTGGCAATTTTTTCAAAATAGAGACTATGTTCTCCAAAGAATTTTGACCTTTCACCCGATTTAATTAGAACAGGACTTAATTAGAACAGGACGGACCTCATGGCTGAATGACCTGATATTTTCTCTGCAATTGCGGAGGGTCTTCCTTCAAACTCTGACAATCATGTAAAACCTACATCTGCAGGTTCAGGAATATTCCAGGATGACCTTTCTTTAGCTAGTCACCAATACCAGACTGTTCTCTTCTTCAGTTGTAATTCCTGTAAGTTGGCCTTTCAGAACAGTTTGGCACGAATTGTTTCAGCAGCTGTTAAGGATTCAAAACTGACATCTGTTTTTTCATTGTATACTATTGCAGTTCTTTACAAGATCATGGATCATGGTTAAGAAACTTTAGAATCTATGAATAAAGGACATGCTTTCATGCTGCCCTGAGTCTTTCTGAAAATTCAGGTTTGGAAAACTGAAATCTGCAGGGTTAATAGGTTCTATTGATAACACTGAAGAACTAATCGATGTTTCAAAGCATACCAGTATGTGTATAGTAGTATTTTCTTAATGAAAATATGCATTGATCAGTGGTACACTATTGCAATTCTATGTTAAATGATGAAATATATGAAGCT
Source organism: Gibbula magus (assembly GCA_936450465.1). Taxonomy (NCBI): domain Eukaryota; kingdom Metazoa; phylum Mollusca; class Gastropoda; order Trochida; family Trochidae; genus Gibbula; species Gibbula magus. The sequence goes on from OW388306.1 coordinate 12,453,369, forward strand.
TTGAAGACAGGTCAATATCTCTGATGTTTGACTGGTCGATGCAGAATTCCCCAGATACACTGAAACTGTTGGGTCTCAAAAGTAATGACAACCGATGATCATTGCACATGTTCCTTGTAAGATCATTATAAAAACTTATAAGCTGTTAAGACAGAACAGATTTTCTGATGGTCGAGGAGTTCGGACTCATGAATATGGTTTCACAGATTCACTGAAACCTTATTGGTTTCATGGATAACTGATGAACATTGCACATGGCCCTTGCAAGATCATTATGAAAGATTGGAACAGGTCGTTTGATGTTTGATTGGACTGGTGAATATAATCCCACAGATTGACTTGGTCTCATGGCCTATATGGAAAACCAATGAAAATTGTACCGACCCCTTCAATCATCATGAAGTCTTTGAAGCTATGAATACAGAACAGGTTTTCTGGTGTTTGATTGGACTGGTGAATATAATCCACTTGGTCTTATGGATAACCAATGAAAATTGTACTGACCCCTTTAACCATCAAGAAGTCTTGGAAGCTATGAATACAGAACAGGTTTTCTGGTGTTTGATGAGGCTCGACTGATAGATGTAGATCTTTGCGCATATACACTGAAAGCGCTTGTTCTCGTGCACACTCTCAATATGATAGAACCTGGCTCCTCCACTGGCAAAGCTTTTACTGCACTGAGGACAAGGGAAAGGTTTGGGCTTTCCTCCCGGAGGCCCTTGATTACTGGGGCTCAGAAAAACAGGCTGTTCGCTCAGCTTGAGGCTCATAGACACGGCCTCTGAGCCTTGGAGCCCCAGGTGAGATGGCCAGATTTGAGGAGGGTAGCCCAAAAACCTTTCTTTCATCATATTCACAGACCGCGGTCCTGAAAGCAACAAAAAGGCCAAGACTAGTAATGGGAAGAACTTGTTTGTTGATGAAAGTTTCTGTGATGTCCTATAAGCGTCCTATAGACCAATTCTATTTGATTCACTGGACATGTTAGTAACTGATAACAATAACCGATCAGTATGTCCTATTGAGTGTATGGAACTATCTTGTGCTGTAAAGAACAAAACAAGAAAAGTGAATTCTTTTTTATTTTAAAAATAGTTAGGACAATATAATCATCAAAACGTGATTTCCAGTCACAGTGCCACTTACGAACAGCAGTAACACTGACTTAAAAATCATCACTTTGCAACAGGGGTAATCATCACTTTGTAATAATTATAATCTGACTTATCACTTGCAATAAAGGTTATCTAAATCAAGGTTTGCCAAGTGCAAGCTGATCCAAACTTCTGCCCTCCTTCAAGTTCTCTCCCTATCTTTCATTTATGCAAATATCTACAGAAAACATATTTGCAAAACAGTTGTGAAGTCTACACTGAGAAATCACACTCCACGAGTTTGAAATTCAAGGTATAGCTAAGAAGTATCTCAGTATGGTAGAACAGCAAGGGTTGAACTTATCTTTATGCAAGGACTCATCAATCTTAGCTAAGCAATTATACTCTCAAATTTTAACTTTACTTTAGAGAAAGCATTTAACTATCCAAACATCAAGGGCTACAGCTACTTTCTCTGCTTGAGTACAGAAGGTCTTTTAAATTAACATAGCGTAAGAAATACAGATTATCTACGTATAACAACAACTGAACTCAGGTGCCACAATCCCCTAGAGACAACCAAGTTATAACCGAGTCACTTTTAGGTCGTTTTAGGTAAGTCTTGTAACTCTCTTAAATATTATCTTAAAGAACCATTCCTGGAAAAGGAAGGAAGCGCTACCAGATATGCACAAGCTCGAGGCATCAACTATGCTATCAGTCCACTAGGATATCCCTCAATCATACTTCAGACAGAAAGATGGCTTTTGACAAGTTTTGAGGTTGATGTCAGCAAGACAAACAAGTATTTCAGGAGTCACGCAGTGTACAGTTCCTCTGTGTGAGAGGGTGACAAACATTTGGATGGCCAACAATATGAAGGACATCTACAAGACTTTCCAGATAGATTTATACAGAAAAGATTTTTTTGTTAAGGTTTGTTGAAGGTCTATGGTTTAGCATGGACAGTTATACATTGTGTCCGTTTTAACTCAGAAGTGAGTTGTTCAAACGCTCTTGGGAAGCTTCTGGAAATTGGTACACAGAAAGAGAAGATTGTCAGATGGTGTCCAAACGAAATACACTGTATAGGGAGAAGTTCAAACACTCTTTGAAGCTGCTGGTACAGATAGAAGATACTGTCAGATTGTGTCCAAACCAGGAGTACACTGTATAGGGAGAAGTTCAAACAATCTTTGAAGCTGGTACAGACAGAAGATACTGTCAGATTGTGTCCAAACCAGGAGTACAGTGTATAGGGAGAAATTCAAACACTCTTTGAAGCTGGTACAGATAGAAGATACTGTCAGATGGTGTATAAAACCAGGTATAAACTATGTATGATTCGACTCAGAAAGTTTGCATCTTTCTTGTACAGAAAATGTTTCATGTTCTACTGGAAGATACACAGTTGTACAGCAAACAGAATTGACATAGTTTGAGATGGTGTCCAAGTCTTTAGGATATTTGCATGGGTTTTTGGGGTTAATTCTGCTTTCAATAGTATTGCTCTTACATCACGATGACCAGGAAACCTCCAAAAACAGTAAATTGTCATTAAAACCATATGTGGTACTAATTGAACATTGATGAAGCATTGCAACCAAGCCTGTCAGTATAACTGAACGGATTCAAGCATCAGCTGAAGGTTTACAATAACTCTGAGCATAAACAGGACATTTTTTCTGGTGGTGTCCTAACCCAGGGGGATATTTGTAAGACTTGCCACAAACACACTCGTACATGATGTTCTGATGAATGGCCCGGATGTGATAGTTCATGCCCCATGTGTTGCTGAACATCTTGCCACATTGTGGGCATGCTACAGACTTGTGCCGTATAAAATCATGTCCATATATCTGAGACTGATGGCCTTGAGTTGGTACTAGGGTTTGTGCAAGGCCTGGATCTTGTAAACCAATCCATGGCATATTGGCAGGTCTTGCTGCTACACCATGATAGTCTGAAAGCAACAAGAAATAGGTGTTGAAGTGATAGTCCCTGGAATCACTTCTACAATATAAAGTGTAAGACTGGAAGGCATGCTTTATGACAACAGTCACAGACAAACTTGAAGTTATCGCTTAATTTACTTCTGGTGAGTTTTCCTTCCTTGAGACATTCACCAAGTTTACAAATCCTTGGTGGCTTAAAGGAGGTCTGTGCGGGATAATTAAAACGATCCACGAGTAATTACCACCACAGCGTCCCGAGCCGGAAATCTCAATTAGCGTTCTCTCTACTCAGCGTAGTTTTGTCTGCGCAATCCTACGCGCTCCTTATCTTCTCGCGTCTGACCCCTCTCTCGCTTTACTCAACGGTGAAACGGAGTGTCTATAATTCGAGCTCGTAATAATAGCGTTATTTACCTTTTTGCGTTGTGTTCATAATAATAATAATTAGCCCATAATGAACCAAGTTCCAATGTGGATATAGTGATATACTGATATGAGTTTATATTTATTACAATGCAGACCATTTCCCTTTTCTATTATTGATATCAAACTCATATGTGTATCGCAAAATAAAAGAATTATATCAAATTGGTTCGCTTATCTGATATTTAACTACATTAAACCTATTTCACCCATAAAAGGTTTCAGACATAAAAGGTTAGAGTAGCGCAAACTGACCGAAGCTTGGACACTGATCCGATTCAAATATTATGAAAGACTGTATAATAAATAATAATCTTTAAAATGTCAATTTCTGCAAATCAAAATATTGGATAGAAAGAATTTTACTCGATTTTACATAGATATTTCAGAATTGCTTAAGATTAACCGAAAATAAAAACGGTTAAAGTTGCGTATATCAGTTCGGACAAGATTGACCTTCCTTCGGACCCTACAACCCAAATGTTCTGGCATGCGTCAGTGGTTTAAACTATTCACCAAACTGATTCTTTATATCCTTAAACACATGGATAATAGTCCAGGAACAATACATTATCCCTAGTTAAACTGCTTGAAGTAATTTGTCATTTATTGAGAGCATGCTTTCCTATTTAATTTCAGCAACTGCCGCAAACTTTGTTAGAATAAATGATGTCGCAATCATTTTCGCAGGTATGTTGCTGCATAAACGATGTGAGCGCTAAACTGATAATTAATTAACTTAATGTTGTTGTCATATGTGATAATGTAATATTTCTACATATTTCCATATTTTTTCCGCGGCCATTTAAAACTTCACAAGTGGTTACAAAGAAAATGTAATAGTGTCCAAATTATTTCATGAAACCGTTAATTGAACCTCACGCAATTGCTAGTTTTGATAAAACAAAAATATATCAAACTATCAATAATTCATAAAAATAAAATACAAATAAAACATATTAAAAAGGAACATTTGGAAACAAACAGTTTGCATTTATTGCAGATATTATAGCGTCAGCTGGAAGTGAAAAGTCTCCGAAGTTCGGGCGACTTCTACAGCTGGTGACTTCTTTCAGTTTGCCCTATGCGTAACTTATAAAAAATCAAATATTTAAAATGTGGTAGAAATGAAAATATCACCAAAAGACTTCATTACAGGGACATAGCAATGCTAATTGAATGCTAATTGAAAGGTATCTGACTCCGTGTAATGATGTGATCACAATCTGCGACGTTACATAATTGTGGTATTTGGTAGTGTTAGTGGAGACGACAACCGCTAATATACAGGAAATGCTGCTGACATAACAGACAATGTGTATTGAACACTGTTATTTGTACATAGATTCAAGTAGAACCCTGGGGATGAAACTTCAAAGCATTATATGTAAGCTTTCTATTGCCAAATCGCATTGCAATTGTCTCCAGTCTGGCTAGACAATTTGTCGATTGCAAAGTTTCTCTGCACGTTGTATACACTACTGACTAGATAAATGACACACGACTTGCATGTCAATATATTGTACATTTAATTTGTTATAAGAAGGTTTATGTGAACAGTATTAACAATTCAATGACTGTTTAGCAATACATTTATAAAACATTATTCAACATTAAATATATATATAAATATTGTTTATATGTTCCTTCTGTCCATCTTGGAATTTTTGTATAATTTTTCTTTGAATTGTAAAGCTCATGTACCACCGTTGGTGGCGATTTTGAGAAATAAAGAATTTTAATTTGTCTTCTTACACACCGTACAAGGGAAAGGCATGGTGGTGAGTGACATCTAATCTGTAGGAGGAGTTTGAGTTTATCCACTTATCAATGAAGTCTTGTGAAAACATCCAAGCGAACAATGTTGTTTTAATCACAACACTGTCGGCGACTTCAATACACGGTAATGCCATACTGTAATAATCACATTAATCACATGTAAGGATTAAAACGTAAATAAAAACAAACTTAATAATACTTTTATACTTTATTGCTCTATATAAAATTTATCGACGTTTTCGCCAGGCATTTCATCGACGTTTTCGTCAAATATTCGCCGTTTTCGCCTTTCGACGTTTTGGTTTATCGCCGTTTTGTCCCGTTCCCGGGATAATCTATGTCAAAACAAATTTGTATATTTATTGACATTGACAGAGTATATTTATATGTCCAAGTTGGGGTTTATATATTTCAGGATTAAAACATCACTATCAATAAATATATCACTATGGAATAATTTCAAAATGCCACTGTTTTGTCCAGTATGTATGATGTACATTCATAGAGACTGAGTGACATGAACAATGCTGGGGTTTTTTTTTACAATATTGAAGTTGTTACCTACAAAACTTATTTAACATGTTTTATGAGTTAAAATACATCTTTTACATATATTTTACTACAATGGTTTCTTAAATTAAATATCTGTCATTCCTTACGAAAATAGTTTTGCTTTATGAAGAATACCAAATGAATTAATAGTAATACATGTTAGCATTTTTTTTTATTGTAATCGTTTTCCCCCCAAACATCTACACATCTAAAGTCCGATAAACCCAGTGTAGTGCCCTTGGGGATCAAGGAATCGATCCCGGATTTCCAGTAAAATCGTCTGTCCAAGACGTCCAAACCTCTGCAACACAATTAAATCGTCTGTGGGATTGCTGTCCGTAGGCTGTGTTGTCTCGAACCTGGTCATGGACCATGAAATCGTTGTAGTTAGCGATGGCGGGGTCCAAAACAAGAACGAGAATGAAACAGCCAATCAACGATCGCCTGTGAAAAGGGGGAATCCCCTGTCAAAAACATGACCACATCGCTGGGTCTGCGCCCAGTCCGAGTCACGTGACCATGTCACCAGCACGCAACACGTTCGCCATCAGCGGGCTCATTATCCCGCATAGTCCTCCTTTAAGCGCATCTAAACTGGGTGAAACCCAACCCCTCCCCTTTTAAAATTCCTGGACTAAGAATTGTTGCAATATAGCTTATTTAAATTCACAATACAAATGATGAATGAAAGCAAGGACACACCATTTTCTAGGTGTTTTATGTCAGAGATAAGTTGTAAAAGTAACACCATAACAGAGGAAATTGTCATATTGTTGCCTTTTCTGAATATTCCAATGATGTTCTTTGCATGTGTCGGCCTTAGAAACTCAAAATTCTTACAGCAAAATAAGAACTATTTCAGGCGTCATGTTGAAAACAATAGCTCGATCAATGCAAAAGCCACTGTGTTAAGTGTACAAAAAACTTAAATACAGGAAGTCTGATTATGCAAGATCACACTCACTAAAGAAATATAACATCCATTCAATGAACATAAACTATCACAATAAACATCAAGTTGTTCGAAACACTACAAACCTCGGGGTGGCTATTGAGTACTGTGCCATTTCTTGCCATTACTACAGAAAGTATAACTTGTGTAAGTCATATGACTTGTGTTGTAAGCAAAGAAAGTCGTAACATGCCTATTGAGACCGGTTTCATATTGGTGAGTCTTGCAACAACTACAGAATGTGTCACTTGTGTAAGTCATATGACTTGTGTTAAAGCGAAGCAAGTCGTGTTAGACCCTTTAGACCTGTTTCATATGATAAGTCTTGCCACAACTACAGAATGTATCAAGTTATATGACTTGTGTTGTATGCAAAGCAAGTCTTTTGATGCCTGTTTAGAACTACGATGTCGATAAATCTTGTCACAACTACATAAGGGTCAGTTATCAACTCATATGATTTGCGTTGTAGGTACAGCAAGTCTTATGATGCCTGTTAAGAACTACGATGTCGATAAATCTTGTCACAACTACATAAGGGTCAGTTATCAACTCATATGATTTGCGTTGTAGGTACAGCAAGTCTTATGATGCCTGTTAAGAACTACGATGTCGATAAATCTTGTCACAACTACATAAGGGTCAGTTATCAACTCATATGATTTGCGTTGTAAGTACAGCAAGTCTTATGATGCCTGTTAAGGGCTGTGTCATATCGGTAAGTCTTGCCACAAACACAGTGGATGATCTTGTTCTGGTGGATAGCCTCTGTGTGATACTTGAGACCAAGTTTCCTATTGAACACCTTGTCACACTGAAGACACGGAAACAGTTTCTTGTCTGTGTTTTCAGGGAAACTAATCCTCAATTGATGCTTATCGAATCCCTGAGGAGTTCTGAAGACATTTTCAGTAAATTGTGATCTTGTTGCTGGGAAATATTGCCGACCATAGCCCTGTCCATCTGAAACCAACAAAAACAACAACTGGAGAACTGGAGATTTTAGATTTTCTTTATTCAAGGGTAAAAAAGGACATGTTGAATAAGTGGATCCTGGGAAAGTAACAGTTTTAGTTGCTATTGAGGAGAACTTTGTTCGCTTTAGCATATATCTTAAGCGAAACACCTGGAGAAGGAACCTTGAAGCAGACTACAAGAATAGGTTACACCTGGAAAGAACTGGAAAGGGAGGCTCAGGACTTAAGTCCTATACTCCAGCAGGGGGTTCAATGCCTAAGTAAGTAAGCATATATCGAATGCCTTTTAAATAATCTCAATACCAATTTAAGACACTAGGCATTATTTCCATTGATTTAACATGGAATGAATGCCTTTTTTATAAACGCAATAGCACTTCTTCAAAAATCGTGCATGATGAATGGAATAAATGATTTTGCTTTCCGTTGAATAATTTGTAAATTGATCAAACTTATTAGTTTGAATTTGTTGGGAACTACATTGTCATATAGCGAAATGTTCCATTAAGAGTTCAGGACACAAGTTAAACAGACTCAATTGAGATCATCTATGTAAGGGTGCTCTGAATACAAAACCTCAGTTAAACAGTTTGAAGACTATAAAGATAGATGATTCAAAGGGAAAATGCATGTATATTTTTATACAATGAACACAACTAGAATATCAACTTCCAGAAACATGTCAGGATCATAGTCCGGCAAAACTGTGATGTTTATTTTTGCATTATAGATTGAACACAATTTTCATAGATTGTCAGAATCAAACTTTTAACTCCAACATAACATTCACATCACAGTCAAACAACATTCAACTCCAGTTGAAATTGAAATTTAACCTGGCACAGAATAATCCAAACCACCCATTTAAGTATTTTTCTGTGTGTGACAATTGGAAATTGTTTGCAACAGAACACCAGGATAGGTATCTCCAAAATGGAATCCGAACCTGGCACTTCGTATTTTCTGTGCGTGACAGATTGGACATGGATTATACAGAACACCAGGATAGTTGTTTCAGACATGGAAATCCCAATCTGGCATAGAATAATCCAAATGACCTCTTTAAGTATTTTTCTGTGCCTGATATACAGGACAGGTTTTCCAATGGAAGACCATGCTGGGTCTGTGCTTGTAGACCTTCCCGCAGACACATTGGAAAGTTATTTTGAGATGTTCTGCTTTCTGGTGATACGACAGTCCATTGATGTGAAAGAACTCCTTGTCACAGAGTGGACAGGGATACGTTTTCTTCTTGTCGCCGGAAGGGCCGAAGTGAGAACTAGAGAGAGATGCCCTGCGAGATGCCACCCAGGCCAGAGACCCTCTCTGGCTAAGCCCATCTGAAAGCAACAAAAGAACCTATTCTAGATTTGTCAGCAAAGGTTTCCTACACTTTCTGGCTGAAGCAAGAAAATGACCAACAACCATGACTATAGTCTAACGCATCCATTTTATAGACGCTCTCAGGCTTAAACCATCTGAAAGTAACCATCAACATCAACAAAGGAACCAATATTCATAAGACGGTCAGTTTTGACTGACTAAACCTTTGAAAAGTACAAAGGGTATAGAATGGTGAGTGAGTGAACTATTGTTTAACGCCACTTCAGCAGTATCGCAGCCTTTATGATATGGAAAGAAACAGCTCATTTCATCAAAGAGACAGTGAGACATTATATAGATTACCTGAAAACAAGTTAGGACCATATGCATTTACAAGAAATAAGTTTTTCATTACAGATTTATTACAACTGAAGAATGCTAGTTTCTGTGTGCTGAGATTATGTAGAGCTGTTCAGACCAGGGATGCAGAAATCGGTCTATTTGCCGGACATGTCCGATTGTAAATCCAGTTTGACCGAATTGAAAATTGACCTATCGGACATCAGTTGACCGATTGCAGAAAATAAAAGGAAAACTAAACTTACAAGCATTAAATAAAGGCAAACCGCCCTGCTCGTGTCGGTCATAATTGTTTATGAAATTGAAATACGTTGATCCAGTCAAGAAGTCACATTTATTCTTCACAGCACGAGGCATGACATCAATCATCATTTTCTTCAGTAAATTATAATTGTCTGCAGAAAAAACACTTACCGTTTGATATTTAATTGATATTTTCAGTGTCATTTAGTGACTGAAAGATGTGACCCATTTCACAACATTATTTATGAAAAAGATTTCATTAACATCGCATTGTAAACAAATTTGGTCAAAGATAAACATTGCATGAACGTGTGCCTTCACCGGACTGGTGATTCATGAATTTGTTACAGATTAAGATTTTGCTACTTTGAATCTTGATAAATTTAATAATATCTCAGTCATAAAACATAGGTAACATTTTGTAACAAAATATGATATATCAATATCGATGTATGGTAAAGCTATTATACAAATTCAAAATTAATAAACCTATCAAAAACGAATAATTAGCAATATTATTTCACGAGACGTTATGTAGTCAAACACTGTTTGTATGACGCTATGAACACACGATCGCATTTAAATGATGACACACGTTATAAAGAGGTATGCTAATTTAAAAACTCCAATTTCTCTTGCGTTTACATTAGTTCTTTTTATTTTATAATTATTCATTTACAATTGCGAAATAAGTCTCCAAATAAAATATAAAAGTAATCTTATTAGAATAAGTTCAAATTCATAACTACATCTTGAATAGGAAATAGTCATATGGAAAATAGTTGGACCACATGCTCTGCCGAGTTGTGAGTTTACGGAAATTATATCGCTATTGAAAACGAGTTCCTTTGAATTTAAAATGATTATTTAAGGGTACATATCATTTGGTCCATGATTTAAATTATTTGAATTTTCTCGTCTATCTTGACGCAAATTCGCTTGTAAACTAGCTTGTGTAAACTCGCTCAAACTAGCACTGTCGGTAAATCATAGTAAACATTGATTTTAAATTATGAACCATTTTATGCATGTTAATGATAATTTAATAGTTATCGTTAATTGCTTTTTGTGTTATGTTTAATAGTATGCAATGAATGAAGAACCAACAAATAGTAATACTTTCTCATACTTTATTCCAAAAAAAAAAAATTACTTCCGGGTTCGTCTTTAGTTTTTGGGTCAAAGATGAAATGTCCGACTGGCAAAAATTTGAATCTGCATCCCTGGCTAGGACCATATGCATTTACAAGAAATAAGATTTTCATTACAGATTTATTACAACTGAAGAATGCTAGTTTCTGTGTGCTAAGATTATGTAGCGTTGTTCAGACTGTTAAAATTTCCCCAATTCAAGGCAAGTACTTTAATGTATCAAAAGAACCATATTTTAGTTTTTACCGATGAAAGCACACATCCATTATGATCCATAGTTTCCAACACAAAAAGGACAATGGAAACCATTTCTACAGGTGATAATTTTTTCATTAACAAGAATATCAACAGTTGTTCTTGGTTTCCTTGGCTGAGAGGATAAGTAAAACAGTTCTTATGATATGGAACACTTTGCTATGGAAAAGTATCTCAAAACCTTCTCAAAATGTATGGGACACAAGTCTAAAGTACAGGTGGTGGACAACTTGTCCATATGTTCAAATCAAAAGTATATGAAAATTTGCCCAGGGGCAATTATGTGTTAATTATCTTTGTCAGTGGAACTCGAAGAACAAAAACCTCAAAACCACAACCAATTAGATTGTTTTTAAAGTTGTCTTAATTATCAATATCAGAAAGTTGATTGAATTTGGAAAAGATCTGTTACTTCTCAATATCAGAAGGGACCAGACCAAAGAAACTCCAATAACAAAATAGAAGTGGTTAATTGTATAGACACATTTTGCTGCAATAGTCAACTTTTCTAAGCAAGGGAAAATCACTACAATATCCAAATGTTCAATTCCAATGTTTTCATTACAATTCAGAGACCTCTGCTAATTTATTCAAAGTTGTCAGCATCCACTTATTTCTAATCTCATAAACTGAAATGCACTTGTTGAAACATTCATGTGTACCTCCAGATTTCTCATGATATAAATGAAAGGCATAAATAAGGCAAGTTTCAAGGTTTCCTCAAGCAAGAAACAGTGTCTTGACGGACAAATATTTCATACATCACTCCCCAAATAGTTCAGTTGTGATAGACCGCAAGGACAAACCTTGATATGGAGAGCCACATTTCTTTGATTACTATACATCTTTCCAGGTATACAGATATCTATAGCTTTGTCCTGGATGGCAGTCTTGAAAAGTAATCATTTCAAAAGTTATGATTCTACAGTATTCTACACAGTACAGATATTATATGGTAAGCCAACTTTATAAGTAAATATATCCAATGAAGCAAAAGTAAATTGAACTTTTGCAAAACAACCAGTCACCAGGGCAAATGAGTGACCAACTGAGGGTGTCATTTTGGCCAATTTTCTCCAAAATGGGAACATTTGGAATAGAAAAAGAATCCAACATTTCCAAAAAACCAAGTCCATAGGGTGTGCAAATATTCATAGGATCCCCTCTTGGAAAAACACTGGCCATCATTCCAAGTTCAGAGTGACATTATTTCTGCTGTGCAAGATACACAGAGCAAGTCTTCCTATGGAAAGCCAAGCTTCTCTGATGACTATAGGTCTTTCCACAGACACATGTGACAGTGACTTTGTCATGGATTGCCGTTTTGTGGTAGGCCACTCCTCGATAGCTGGTGAAAACCTTTCCACACTCTGGACAGGCATAAAACCTCTTGTCATCCAGCTGACTACCACCCGGGCTGAACTGCTTTCCAAACACCATCGACAGAGATGGGTCTTTGAATCTGGACATCCAATTGTGTCCATTGAAACCTGAAAGGCATAAAACAGTCTTTCTTAGATGTCTCTCTCGGAAAGAACTGTAAATGAATTATTCGAACTGGATTCTTTGGCATTGAATTGTATCTGAATTTTTCTTTCTTGAACTTGAAAATGTGAGTTTGAGTCTTTTCTTTTCGGTATCAATTCTCAACTAGTCAGTAATATACAACTAATGTAATAACAATCTAAAAACAACTGAACACAATTAATAAGAACATTCCAATTCTAAGTCATGAACTCTTCTTCTTGAAATCTCTTGAAGTGATAATAAATCCATTTCCTGTTATGCCTTCCTATATCAAATTTAAATTGTTTTTAAAGTCAATATTCTATTTTCATAGTGATAAGAATATTAAATTGGTTTAATATTCTTTTGTAAGATTTCACAAAGCTTTGGGACATAAAATATCTAATATCTAATATCTGTTCAGAGAAAGGGAAAAGAGGATACGTGCCAGAGCTAACTAGCTGATGCATGAACGAACTCAATAATAATATCTAATATCATTTTGTTCCAGGAATTAAATAAGATATTCAAACCTGCAGTTCCTGCAGAAAAAAACCCTAAGAAATCTGTTTCATTTCATTTATTACATATTTTGTCGTAACACATATTATATATAGATTAAGGAATATTTTCATTTGAGTCAAATGTTTCTTCTTTAATAAAATGTTCAAAAATATTCTCTGTAGGTCTGTGAAAATGTTGCACTTGTGATCTATACATAAAAATACCATTTGATATGACAACACAAATTGCAGGAGTCATTGCCCAAGCACATGTTCAGATCAAATATAATTGATAGCACAAAAGCAGCTTCAATATAACAATAGATATGTAAAACCTTTTTACAATACATAACTGGATTCAAAATCTCTTTATTCCCTCTGATGGTTGAAACATTTCTCCAACATCTCCTGCAAAATACACATCTTTCTGGACACCATACCAAAGTCATGATTGTTCTCCTTTGACATGACAACCATATTGCTGGACTACACATTAGTCAATAATTTATTCATTACTTCCATGAATACAAAACTATACTGTTTAATTCTGGCTTGTATCAAGATAGCTAGACTTGATAAATGGGAAATCTGCAAAATACATACTGATGATAACCTTTGTCATATTTTCAATGGTTCCTGTACTCTACATTCTTATCCTTGCAAACCTTCTGAAGATCATAGAAAACAAAACTAAGGCATGTAAAAATTAAGTAATCATTAGATGATTTGACCTCAACTTCAGATATCATAACATGTGTTGAAGAGCCAATTGATCAATCATAGATTCAATAATGACAAATAATATCATTTTGGTGGGAGTCATCAGAAGCACAACCACTATTCAACAAAGATAGACATAAGTTATTTCACAACACACTGACAGTCATAAATCAGAGATCAAATCAGCAGAAAGAATTGTTCCTAATCACAAAAGTTATGTCACTATAGCACTAATTCAATCATATGTGTTCATCCACACAGAATCATTGTATAAAGCAATTGTAATTTTTACGTATCCACAACCACTGTTGATGATCCAAGGATGCAGAAGTCTCGTCAACAAGCATTCTAAATTGAGTATCAACAAACCTGCCGAGGTTAACATTCACATTTACTTTCCTTCCAAACATAGTACCCCACTGTTTTGGATTACCAAAAGCATTATGGGTGAAGTCTCTCTGGAACCTAAGGCGACACAAGAAGCCAAGCATATCATGTCTCAGCTGATGGCGGATTGTGATTTGGGAGGATAAGACACTTTCAAGTTCAATTTAATTATATCAAAGTGGCTAGCATTACTGCTGGAGGAATCCCTTGAGCACAACCTCAGCTGGGGCCAGTTGCACAGATGACCAAACATCTAGTCTAGCTTGGTGGACCTTGTTGAACTGATTATTCAATGGAGGCTTCTCCCAATTTTAAAACAAGAAATCCCGCTGCCAAAAGGCTTGAGGTTATTTTGACACAGCTTCAACAACATGGCTATAGGAGCTAGCTTCAGCCGGACTAAGGGACCAGAAGTGCTACTCCTCTGAACTATGTAGCATTACACTAAACAGGACAGTTCAGGATGAAAGCAGCTTGCACACCTTCAACCAGAGTCAAACACACTCTCTTGTTTGCATCATTCACTAAACTGAAGAAGACGCAGACATCTTGTGTGCCTGGTATATGAAGCAAGTCTTTTGATGAAAGCTCAGAGTCCTCTGGTGTTTGCATCCAATCACTGAACTGAAGAAGATGCAGACATCTTGTGTGCCTGGTATATGAAGCAAGTCTTTTGATGAAAGCTCAGAGTCCTCTGGTGGTTGTAGGTCTTTCCACAGACGCACGTCACAGTCACTTTCAAATGGATGGCTTTTGTGTGATACGTCAATCCTTGCATACGAGCAAAACCCTTGCCACACTCCTGACAAACATACTTTTTCGGAGTCCCCTCATTCAAATGTGTTCCTTGAAAAAACGACGTGCCTAAATCGTTTTGCAACGTGGTGAGCATCTGCCTGCCAGTCTCGAGCCACGACTGATTTGTGCTCACGCTAACTGAACCTGAAAGTAACAAAAGGATGCCTTAGTCTCTGGTTCTCAAACTTCGGACAAATTCAGCAAACAAACGAAGCCAAAGCCTCAACCAACAAGTAGGATTCAAGTATAGAATACTGCAACACCATACCTGTTCTGATAAGAGGTTTTAACAAAGAGTTAAAAAATACTCTCCACCAGCACCTCATCACAGATAATATAAAGTAACCAAGTCATAGACAAATGATAATAATGATACTAGACTAGAAGGATCAGATACATGCATGTTCAACTTAAATGTTGATTCAGAGTTCATACAGCCAAGAGCCTTTAAGGAGAGGGTATTGTAAGTTGGATGACTTGTTCCCAATCCTTTTCATTACGAATAAAATATGTTTAAACCAGCGCCCTTAAGACGAACAGATTTTTTTACAAAGGACTCGTCAATGTTCAGTCAGAAAATTAGTCCTTTTTCAAATGGTTTCCAATATATTATGCAAAACTTAATGTTTTATGCCGCCTTAATCACGAATAATTACACGTTACAAATGAACCAATATTTGTCAGATACAAGAGACAGTACCAAGTATGTGTTGTCAGTGTCATACTGATTATCAATTTATGACATAAGTTTTCGATCTAGAAGATTTGTCGATAGAATTTACTTAAACACTGATAAATAATCCATATTCCTACACGTTTAAGGACTATCTGTAAGATTCCAGCATTTGTCAATGACTCAATCTCCTACTTAACTGATTAAGTAGCTTTTGATTGGTTGAAGGAACATCAATTCAGAACACTTTCTGGGATTTGGTTCAATTTTGTTGATAAAAACCATAAGCAGCACTTAAATCTACACCAAACCAACATTAAGCAGTATCAAAGTTGTTTCAAAAGTTATTGCTTGGTAAATTTGGAAAATAATTTTCCCAAATAAAACTTCATGCCTTTTATGAATAAACTTTGATGTGATCTAATTATTCACTTTTTATTGCACATAGATTTTTGTTGAGGCACAATTCATAACTGACAACAGCATGTCAAAACGAATTTTTACCACAATCAGAGCGGAATCTCACATTCAAGAAAGGCTTGCTGGTATAGTAAATATTCACCTCCTAAGTAAGATCAATCCTTAGTATAAATGATCTTAGTCATCGAAGATATTGCGTGTTTTGTATATGTGACAGAGATAAGGGCACAGCACCTCTACTGCTGTATTCACAAAATCCATATCAGCCCAGTCCACAAATCTGTACAGCTTTAGATTAGAGTTACCTCCCTTTGCTTACAGGCACACGGACACAATGTTACAGGAGACCTAGAGTTAGAAGTTGTCCATTTTCACTTTCAACATTTTTTTTACATTTATTTACATAATAAAATCTGCTATAATTCGTATAAACGGCAAGGCTCATACATTTTATCTCCACAAATCTATTAGTCTCGTAATAGTAAATGTCTGTATAGAAAACACACAACATATTCTAATTATTTGTTACCAGTTTCTCACTTTTGCAATAAGTATAGTAGTGCAAGAAAATATGTAACTGCAATATCAAAAGTTTCATGAAGAGAAAACAAAATTGATATTGACAATAATATGAAAACACCAGAACTTCGAGAATCACACAGATGAACTAGCACATATCCTTCAATCATACGAACAAAGCAAGTAACTTCAAACCTGTATTGATTGTATCATGGATGAAATTTTCTCAACTGATAGATGTGCAGAAGTATCAAAAGTTCATAAATATCAAGATACAAAACCATCAATGATCCAACTGTCTAAATTTAATTTTGTAACAGTCTAATTTAGACTCGAAATACAATACAAGTTTGAAAGGGACGATTAAATAAGTGCCAGCTGAAGATCTTCCACTAAATAAATATTTACTATACTATTTTCTTTCATAGATTCATTGACTTTTTCTGATTTTTCTTCAACAAAATCCTTTCTCGAACGTATGATATAAGCCTCATATATAAACTTTAAAGGTCACATTTTCAATATTATTAGAACAGTGTATACAAATTGCTACCTAATTTGACTGCGACAGGGAGAGCTTTTAGGCCCAAACCTTTTTGCAGGCAAGTTTCAAACATATGTTTTGCTTATCCACGACTCTTGTGTTATTCATATCAAGAATAGAGAGTCAAAGTTCATGTTTGAGACAGTGTGTTTTCAAATCGCAAGATATTCAATGGAGAGCCATTGAATGATTTCAATCTGTGAACACAATCGTGAGAATTGTCAGCTTACAATCAAAGTATCGAATCTATAACGATGTCATCATGTTTTCTAACGACAATATATACAAAATGTATTTGGCAATAAATACCAAGCACAATCGGTAGAGATGTGACGATAAAAGCAATGCCTTAAAGGTTCCTTTCATTTATGCAACTTTAAAAGTGCAAATCTCCCTAATAGTTAAGTTTAATGTTGATTTCATATGACATTATCAAACCACATGAGCGATCGTCACACCTCTTAATAATCATTATCAGTAAGATTCTGCAAAAACTGACAGGGACAGATGTAACTCTGTGTAATGATCACTGAATTTATAAGCATGATTTTGATAAACACAAATTATTACACCAGGTAATTCATTTAGAATGGATAATATTTGTCTAAAGGTTCAATTCAACTAATTTCTTTCAAAACATTTGTCATGAAATAAATGTTAAGAGTGTAAAGTTTACGAACTAAAGAAAACTTTAAATAAACAAGTAAAAGAAACTTGAACTAAGTCATTTTTGCAGCATCTTACTTCCCACCTAATGTTGGAATGGTTTCCTCTAGTTCTACCCCAGACCACAGTTCCTGTGTCAGGAAGCCAGTGTGCATGCACCTACCTTGTGATGTCAGCAACTTCACCTCTCCGCTATCACTGTGGCACTGGGTGTGTTAACATGACATAGGACAAAACAATTTTGTATCCATTTATACTTCAACTATTCAAGCCAATTATTTTGTCCTTTGTCAAGTGAAATACTTTATTTTCAAAACATGCTCAATTCAAACTTGTTTCCGGTTAAATATAGATTTCAATCAATTTTAGCTGGGAAGTACATACTTCCCAAATGCTTTAGTTCAAGTAAGTATTTTTAACGGGAATCAAGTTGTCATAATTGTACATTTTCATATAATTCAAAATGAAATTTAAAAACAAATGACTATCTTTATTTCTTATAACAAATGTAGATTGTTCAAAAATGAATAAATAGTATGAACGAAGTTAGGTCCGTTATCAGACCCATTTTGGGTCTTCTACCATACTATAATATGATAACATTTAGCTATCAACAAATATTTGCAGAATTTCAGATTTAAGCTTGTTTTTACAAATACTGTTTAAAAATTTCACAGCCAAACAAAATCAACTTTTGAAAAACCAATTATGAAAATCTAATATATTTATTAATCAAAGTATGATTGTGACCTCACTTCGAACATAACAAGAATTGCCTGACGTGTTTGAAAGAGCCATCCGAATAGGTTAATGGGTAAACTTCTTGAACTACATTCAAAGTATTCCTTATTCTTCTAATTTATTTCTAACTTACGGTTAAAAGATTTAGTGTTGGGTGCAGCTATCCAATAATGAAAGTTAAGAAGCAGAGAACAATAGGATGATGTCACAATTTCATAAATGGTGGGCAAATGAATAGATGAGTTCATTTGGTTCGGTGATGAGACGAAATAACTGTTTGTATTGAACCTGACCCTAATGCTCTGCAATCAAACCTGCCAACCATTGTGCTATCATACCTTTCGTTAACAAGAAATATATATCATAAATTCAGCAACCAATGAATCAGGTTTTTTTTCACTTTTGAATATTAATATCAGTAATTGCTGCTACTACATGTATAAGTACTGAGCTAAAAGATAGATAATGTGTTTTAATCCTTCCCACTCATCGAAGCATATCTGTTGATGGTGTTTGAATTTTACACTGAAATAGTACCCAGGGAATTTAAGTATAAGTAAGACTGCACTAAATAACATTGTACCCAGGGTCACTGGATTTGAAAACTAGAATACTTCATGTCGAGTCGAACTGGGCTACAGTTTAATATGTAATGTAGATTCCAAGGTCAACAATAGAACTGCAATGATTTGGTACGATGCACCAAGAACCAACACTAGCAATCTTGATTCTATCTTCGATCTACATAGCGTCAAATTTTTATTCAATTTAGATTTAAATTGTTCTGATTTTTATTGCATTGGCACATGCTAATATTCATCATTTAATGCAAGAGTTGAAGAAAATACATACTCACAGAATAGTTTACGCATACAGTACTTAATACATTAATTGTTAACATCTGATCTGAGAAGGTGTTGTGTTAATTTATATTGCAATATTAAACTGCTGTAATACTAGAGGTGTAACAATACAGGGAGGAGTCGGAAGGAGTCACGATATGATGATGTGGGGGTCGCAATACGATACATATCGATACATACAAATTATATATAAATTTACACATCTTTTTCTGTTCACAAGTTTTTCACAACATGTGAATTCCAATTTGTGAATGAACAAATTCACCTAAAGCTACTACGGTATGCCATATTGTGTTAGTTACTTTATCACAACTTTTAAAGTCTGGAGAGGATATGTTTTGTTTCACTTAGTATTTTATACATATATATCACAGTTTTGTGTAAGTGGAATGTATAAAAAGAACATTTATAAATATTGTCACATAATTTTGTGTTTTCCGATATACATCCTGTGAAACGATACGATATGTAACGGGCCTTGTATCGCGATAGGATACTGTATTGCCGTATCGTTACACCCCTATGTAATATCGCTGCTTTTGTGATGTCATAAACGTGAATTATGAAGTAACCAAGTTAGCAATTAATGCTATCAGACTCCGAGACATTTATATTTCATCAAACTATCAACTGATTTACTTGATTAAAATGGGCGAGTAATAAATACAATACTAAACTCCCTAATGCATTACCATTTTTAGTGTGAAACTAGTGAATGGTTTGATATCGAACCTGCTTTCACTTGTTTGTTATCAATTGTTAACTTTTTTAAAAACAATGGTTTTACATTGAAGGAGTTAACATCCGCTTTATATTTCATATGTGAATTGAATCAAAGGTTAGAATCGAGAATGGAATCGCTTTGAGGTATCGGTGCATCATTGCAGTCCTAATGATTCGCCCAATAGAAAAACAGGTCAGGCAATTCTTGGAGAGTTGAACAGAAGAATGAGTAGTTACCATCATTGCTATAGTCTGCCTCTTCATAATCTTCATTGCATTCATTGTCATCTTGAAAGACGAGAAAGTCATCAGCACTTTGATCACCATGATGCATTTGACTTGGACCGGGTTCTGAATAATCTTGTACATGTGGAACGTTTTGATGGAAGGATGATGATGAAGATTGGGATCGTGATGTCGGAGGGAATGATACTCGTTCTAAAGCTGCTTGTGAAGTCTGTGTGTGAGGTACGTTTGATGAATAGTCGATTTGCATGTAGGGAGACTCCTTCTTTGGCACAATATCGTCTGGTTCAGGATCTGGTTCTATTTCTATCAAATCTGGATCTTCTGGTTCTTGTTTCACATTTACAGGAGTGTCATTGTGAGGTTTGGAGTGAGAATTTGAGGACTGAGAATGATGAGGACTTTTTTGACTGGGCGAATGATGATACGCTGGTGATCTTGGACGTGGTGAATCTTCATATGACTTCCGACTGTGTTTGGAAGATGGGAATGACACAGATTGTTCATGCAAACGTTTCACTGAGTTTGAATTGATGGATATGTTTTGCACAATATTGTTAGTGTTCACATTTTTCTGCATTAATGTCCGGTCCACATCAAATACTGATAACTTCAATGTCTTGCATTCACTTTTTGATATTATGCTGGCATTAGATGAAACACCATCTACTTTGAAAGTCACTTTGTTGGCCCTCAACGCGACCTGCACATTAGCATCTTGTGTCGTGCCATACGAGTTGACAGATGCTGGGAATTCTAGCTGCGAC
Organism: Gibbula magus; assembly: GCA_936450465.1. Taxonomy (NCBI): domain Eukaryota; kingdom Metazoa; phylum Mollusca; class Gastropoda; order Trochida; family Trochidae; genus Gibbula; species Gibbula magus. Next base: position 12,474,513 of record OW388306.1, read on the forward strand.
CTGGCCTCTTCTTGTAGAGTAGCGTACAACGCACACAAGTCTATTGGGATCGTAAATTCTAGCGTGTCGATAAACATTTTGATTCTTTATCGCTGGTTTTCCCTTCAACTGATACTAAGAAGCCGGACTATAACAGCGATATCGTCATGGCCGCCATTTTGAAACAAGCAGGTGCGCGAAATCTTTCATGAACAAAGATTATCAGTTTTCGTTGTGCACAATATGGTATATTCGATCAGAAGGCGCTAGCATTTTCAATGTTACTTTTTCATATATCAATTTCTTGTTTACCGACTACTAATGGTTCTAATGTATCGTCGATCTCTTGCAAATATTAAATTCAAATACTCCTTGTTCATCTGCCGGCCATTTTGTGTTGATGTTAATTCAAGGGAGGTAACCGCTGCAAGAAAACGCGTACCACATGTTTTCTTGCAAATTATCGACTTGCGTTTGGCAGCTTAAGCTGCTGTGTATTCCCCTTGATGAAAGCGTGAGTATATACTCCGAAACGTCGTGGGGTTTCTCCATATAAAGAAGTTGTAATCAAGAAAAACTTCCTGATTTTATTAATAGGTATTTTTCAGTGCTGTTTATTTGATATAATCATTCCCACCATGTTTTAATGAAATATAAATGTTTTATTGTTGCGTACAATGCTGGTCATGAGGTTTATATTGTCATATAGTTAATGAACTTTGTCAGCCAAAAAGTGGGTTTTTTTTAATTCAAGCAAACCAACACAAGAGAGCTCAATTTAATAAAAGGTAGTTTTCTATCGGGTATTTTTGGTAGACATCACATTGGCCGAGTTGGGGAGATTCGTGAGAATGTATCTAATAATAGAAATAAATCATATGTATTGATAGGAAAGTCCCTTCGAATGTCGTTTTCACTAAAATACCATGGTATATAGGACCCTCCTTTTAAATATATATCAGAGACTCATTTTCATTTCATTGCAATTTTACATTTGGACATTATTTTGTTTTAAAACACAGAAATTTCAGAGACATTAGTCTATGAAACATGTTAAAATCAGAGAATTTTGTTCCACTTGATTTTAGTTATGGTTTATACATTTATCATCTGAAGGATGCTTTCATGTTTCGTTTGTGTTCTGATTTATTGAAGATGTACGCTTGTCCAGACGACACACTTACACTGACATTTATCTGTTATTTAGTGAAATAGTAAAGCATGCATGTACAGTCGCTACTAAAATGAAGAATGTTCAGATCATACGCAATACTGCAATCTATCAACATGACATGGTATCCAAAACATGTTATAAATACTAAAGTAATAAATGACAAACGAATATTCAAAGTTTAAATATCACTTTATGAGATATTTTTAAATCCTCCTACGAATTCACGAGTCATACGAATTTCCGGGTCCTACGAACTGGTCTGGCCTACGAAAACACCGCATCCCGATTCCCGATCATACACCATATCCTTATGGTTTCTTTGATTTCCATTTTAGAAGATGGAAGACAAGTGTATGGATGACAACTTCTCTATTCAGAGGGTGCGACGTTTCGGTACAGATTATTGTACCGTTTTCAAAACGGAAATTGAAAACGCTACATGAATCTATACCGAAACGTCGCACCCTCTGAGTAGAGAAGTTGTCATCATACACTTGTCCTTATATATCCTTATGGCTATAAACATGTCTGGAATGCCAGGAATGGGATCTACTAGCTGTAGAAGTCAAACGTCTTCATTACGCACACGAAGCACCTTTGTTCATTGCCAGCAAAGTGCGTGCATTGAAACATCAAACTAATTCTGTATAATTGTAAATTGAGGGATGCTTTGTTGTTTTTGTTTGTGTATATCAATAAATATGTTATATTGATAACTTCTTTAGTCCATGTTTAGTCTTTAACGTTCACAAAGATGTAGAACAAGGAATTATTCATAGGATAGGATTCATATATATATCATCATCTAACATCGAAATGGTCACTCCCTGATGATACCAATGAAAGTAGTTGGAGAAAAAGATGGCTCTGTGTTTTTTGACTTTTGAATATTTGTAACTGTATACTTGTCAAACTTTTTTTAATTTTGTATATATATAATATATATGTTTATATATATATATATTTATATATATATATGCTCCTTTTGTGTTTAATTTAAATGCGTATCCATTTTTAATCGTATGTCATTTGAATGCGTGGCCATTTAAACAATGACCATTTCCACGTGAAAGCACTTTAAACGGTGTTGTCATTTCGTTGTGCGTTCAATTGGATGTTAGCTATTTTTAGGAGTGATCATTTCGATGTTAGATGAGTGTGCAATATCATGGGTCGAATCAAACTCTGTTCGTTTGTATATTTGTACAAAAGTGACAATCAGTGAACATGTTTGAATGATTAAATGACCCTGAATATACCAGTTTTACTTCCATACTCGTCGACATGTTTCATTTCTGCAATGTTAACACTTTCATTTTTTTCTTGCTATTGCATCATATGTTGGTTGTATGCAAATCGATCAATATGTTATACAAAATAAATAGACAAATTGATATGTTGTACATGTAGTTTTTATCTATTTAATAACTTTATGTTTCAAAAATATTTAAAATCCTGTTTATAACAATGAACAATTAAACAAAGCAAGTGAAGGGGGCATTCCGTATGCCTTTAAATAGTAAAATGGAAAAACAGGAGAGGAAACGAATGCCCATATCGCTTCCGAAAAAGGCTACTGGTCATATTTGTAGAAGAAAAAAACCTCGTTCGTATGGCTTCTTAAAACTTCTCTAAAAAAAATGTTGCAAAGCTTGTAACATACCAACTCCATTACAAAGAATTACACCAGGGAAGATTGCAATGATATAATGTGTTCGGAGATTCGAGATTTGCTATTCACAAACTGAAAGCGAAATATTTTCTCAACGTGTTTTGATCCATTTCTTCTGAGAGGAGACCTATATATTCTAATAGTCGACACAATTTCCAAAGACATTCACAACCATTAGGAGATAGAAAACTCCTAAAGCCCCTAACAAAGATGAAAGTAAATCTCTTTATCTTCTTAAAACAGAGGCGTGTCATAGACGTCCTGAGAAGTTTCCAGATTAAAGTCTTCAAAGAAAATTCAAGAGTTACTATTGATATACTGCAAGTGGAGGAAACATTTCTTCTTATGTCTCCTGAGAGCAAAGGGGTATCTATACACCTTTCCACAAACACAAGGTAGCTTTACGTTGTTGTGTATTGCGTTGATGTGGCACAGCATGGCCTGTTTGGCAGTGAACTGAAAGCGACAGTGAGGACATTCCCATTGCTTCCTAGTCCACGACGCTCCAGTACCAGCAGGACCTTGTTGTGGGTTCACCAGAACCCCTTTCAGTACACTGGATGGAATTTGGTCTGGTCTCAGGGTTGGATCCCAGTATTCATCATCGTAGGGGTAACCTGGGAACAAGAAACAATGTAGTGAATTTTGAAGGGCATTTAGAAATGCAATACACAAGGAAACACGATTTCTGGATGACAACTTCTCTATTGTGAACATTCTTGATGTTTCTGAGAATATGCCTCCACCAGCTGAAAGAGTAATCATATACTCTTATTCGTCGAGTCGGTTCACAATAAAGAAGTTGCTATCCATAACATCATGTTTTACAATGTTGTGTTAGTTTAAAATTATTTTGATTTATAACTCGTATTGCTTCTATCACACTCATTTTGAGAGCAGAGTCTGATTACATAATTATAGCCCACTGCGTGTTCACTACCCCCTATCTGTACATTTATTGAAAGAAACATGTTAATCCAACCCGTACTGTCGTTGCTTGTCATACTGTAGCGGGATTGATCTTTCAGTGTAATACTGTCTGAAAATAAGTAAGATCTGAATGATGTGACCAGAACAGTGATAACTCTTTTGAATAAAATCAACTTTACATTCCAGAACTCCCTGTTACATGCACGGACCGAGCCCAGGGAAGCGGAGCCCAATTGGATTAGAGAAGAAAGTGAGAATTCTGAGATCACAGTCACTCACACATTCATTCTCCTTTTTTCATATGATACAGCATAAAAGGCAGTGTCGGAGCTTCACCATTGCCTGGAGGCATATTGATCATCAGCTTTTGTCTATCACGGCGAATTCAAAATTCAAAATTGCTTTATAAAACCATCATAATTATCTATTGATTATACTATTTTAAAAGAAGTACATATCTTTATCAGAAAGATTTTATTAATATTCCGCATATAATCAATCATTGTTAGCATTACTCTTTGTTCTTTCCTGATATTTTAGTTGTTTTCTTTCTTGTAAATGTACACTATTTCTTTCTCTTTTCTGTATATATCATTGTACATATTACGTTTCAATATCATATATCAGTACTGTACGTAGGAGAGGGTTTCACTAAGTTGCATAACACGTACCCAATCAATTGATTATACAATCTCTTTGACGTCATGTACTTTATCATTGTATCTTTGATATAGCAGCTCTTTGACAGAATATCTCTTTGATATAGCAGGCATTTAACAAACAATGTGCATTCCACCCGATGAAGAGGCAAGCATATATGCTCTTAAACGTGTACATTCACAAGTTGTGTGAAGTTATTATTCAGAGGTCTTATTTTCTCAACCAACGTATATCTAATGTCATCATTACATCTGTCATGCTTGCCCACACTTCACCAGTGCTTCTTCCCTGTGTCAATGGATGAGGAAATTCGACAATGTGTCTTTGATAACCACACTGTGAACAACGGGACAATGACAAGAGTTCATTTAACAGTTTATTCAATGAAGAAATGGAACGATAAGAACTGGTAAGGAAACCATTCTCATGATATGAAACGAACACGATACATGGAATAACAGTGTAAAATCGATACATGCACACACAGAGACGTTGGCAAAACGTTGTTTTTTTAAAGATTTAATTTTATCCTTGAGAACAAGTGAGAATTTAACAAACTGTAAGCATCGATCATGATCTATATTGCATCTTCACAGATAGAAATCCCTCATCTTACGACAACCGCAAAGATCATAACTGATCCACTATTCACCTTGGTAACACATCAAACAAATACTTTCTTGCGATAATTAAAACTTCTTACAGAACCGATGAGCTAAAAATGGAAAATGATACATTGAATAAGTCACAGTCTCTGCCTAGCACCAGTCCAGCCAATTTCCCATGTCGACATGGTTAACAGAATTCAACTAAGAACAATCAATGAATAGATGAAAGATGACCTATCACTTGTGTTTGAATCACTTGGCCACTAAATAACATTTGTATACAAGCATATTAGTTTGACTAGGTGACATTTCACGCATTCATTCACGTATATACACAAGTGCGAGAAACGCATATTGTAAAAAAGGTTCCTTTCAAACAAATGTTATGTTGTTGTCATTAAAACATGGTTAAAATAAACTGTTAAAAAAACCTGCTTTGAACGACGAGATAAAAACGATTAAGATATGTTTTCATGACATGAGATGCAAAATGTTTGCTATCCACGCATAGAAACACCTTGGAACCATGTCCAGAAATTTATCTCAACCAAAATGTCTACTGATAACGTATCATGAAATTCATACAACTTTTCTCTAAAATTTTCATGTCGTGAATATGGAACTTGTGTTGGCAGTTAAATGACGTTAGACTTGCCTATGGAGTTGAGTGACTGATAAAAGACACATTACAATACAAATACCAAGGGACGAGACGTATTGCATATTTCGCTGCTTTAATGAAGTGCTTTCAAATAGCTGCTTCTCAACATATTGGAAGCGGTTTGACCTATACACAGCGACCATCACACAAGTTTACAAGACTTGTTGCATCTCAATTGTATTTCTATGGGCATTTGTTCAAAATGGACTTTGGGCAAGTGGGTTCAAGAGATACCATTACCTGTACCTACACATCTTGCTTTAAGAATCAGTCAATGGTTTGTGAAGCATGTGGTCAAACAATGAAAACATTACTAGCATGGTCTTTTGGTTCAATTTCTCCAACATCGTTTTCTTTTGGGAATGAATACACATTTACATGTAAATGCTTATGTAGTGAATGTATCTGATTGCTAATAATTATGCAGTGAAAGTATCTGTAAGTTAATGGAGTGAATGCTTCTACATTTTAATGATTATGCAATGAACGAATCTTTATGTTACTGTAGTGAAGATATCTACACGTTAATGGTTATGTAGTGAACACATCTACACGTTAATGATTATGTAGTAAATGTATCCAGCACGTTAATGGTTATGAAGGAATGTATCCAGCACGTTAATGGTTATGTAGCGAATGTATTCAGCACGTTAATGGTTATGTAGGAATGTATCCAGCACGTTAATGGTTATGTAGTGTAGTATCCAGCACATTAACGGTTATGTAGTGAACATATCTACACGTTAATGGTTATGTAGTGAATGTATCCAACATCACTGCTTGAAGCTGTGCAAAGCACTGAACATCTCGCAACTCTTCTGGTGTCTCTTCAGAGCGCTGACGTATCTGTAGATCTTCCCGCAGACACAAGGGTAGGTCAGTTTCAGATGAACCACCTCCAGGTGGCGCTTCTTGTACCGAGCCTGGCTGAAGGTCTGACCACAGAGGTCACAGGAGAACATTCTGGAGGCAGGGTCATGGAGCTTGTCGTATCCACCAAGAGAAGGATCTGGGGCGTCGAAATAGGGAGGTTGAGAACCACTCGAGGTCCATCCGTAATCCCCCACAGAAGCGTCTTCTTGTGAAAGGCCTGTTGGAGACGTGGAAGAGAATAACACCGATCTTTAGTAAATTGAAATGAATGTATCAAAATGCTACATACTTGTTATTGTTAAATTGCTACAAGCAAATTCCGTGTTTGTTTTTTAAATTAGTATTCTCAGTAATAAGTGTTTGAATATGTGGAAGGATATGATACTGATCAAGCAATGAACCATTTTCACAGAAAAAGAGCCATTGGCTCTGTAGTTCATCAGGACTTGTTTGATTTATTATCTGAGGTAGAAGGTTTCCTCAAGTAATACATTGTTTAAAGTTTGGTTCCAATGCCTTACATGCCTTTGAAAATATTAAATAGCAAAACAAAATGTGTGTGCCCTCCCCAACCAGTGCAATCACCCTGCTCCCTATTCTACCACCGCCCCTCAATGCTTAACATAGTTTGTGGGACAGTCTCCAAACTCAAAGGTCTCAGTATCTCATTAGTTGAAGCTAATTTGGCCTGGTAGCTATGTAATTGAGGGATAATCCCTGCCATGTCCATACTTGAAGAGAGGGTGATGCTCTTGGTGCATAGTACCCCACAACAACATTTCATCTTTGGTGTTCCGGCAGTTCTGGAGGAGAAGTCGAAAATTTGAAAAAATTACAGATGATAAACAACAACCCATGAAGATGGCTCATTTCAAAAGCCCATCTATAGGCTAAAGTGAATGGACAAAATGTTGTACCAGACCACAATAAACATATTTCTTGAACATCATTTCAAGAACACATCGAGCCTCAGCCATTAACCCATGTTAGCGGGATATCTCAAGAACTTTTGATAGGATTCTCATCATATCTTGCACAAATCTTCTTGTAAAGAAGACAAAGAGCTGATTAGATTTTGGTGTTAGACATTATTATCAAGGTCACAGTGGAACTTTGAATTTTTTATGACAATATGATGAAAATGTCAATATAGTGACTATTGATTGTTTTTGATTAAATTAATCCTATTCATAAGAAATAGATAGTGTTCGCACCACACATTCTTGTCAAAGGTAAATCAGATCTATGGATTTACAACTTCTAAGCGTGAATGTGACCTTTTAAGAGAAAATTCCATGCTCTTGTGATGTAGAACATTTTTGAATCCTTTAACCTATTTCTGATTCATCATAAAATGACCCTTAAAGAAACTCTCAATGGTATTAAAGTCTTGTTTATATGATATTAACAAAGACAATAGATCTAATGGTATACCCTGTAAAGTGAAGTTGCAACATAATTTATAAAGATACCCTAAACCAAGTATCTTTATATAGGAAATGAACTTTTAAAAAGAGACAAATTACCCCCTTATTGCTAAAGACCAAAACAAAGGTAAAAACAACTATCCCTTTATTACAAAAACTTGGCAATCTCCATACAAATCAATGCAAAATGGTTTGAAATATCAGATTATCATGGAGAATAGAAATGTCAAGACACAAGGATATACAAAATGATATAAAAAGATTATGACCATGTTAAATGTTAAACCGTATTAATGATGCATATTCAAGTATCAAGAATCATTTAAATAAAAAGTAATAATTATATGCACATATTACAATTACATCACATATAAATCTCTTTGGAAACCAGTAACATCAACATTAAATCTAAAGAATGAAGACAATAAGTATGGATACATAACTTCTTTATCCAAACTAAACCAATGTTATATATCACATCACTCCCCGTCTATCCCTACCACCTCCCCTCTCTTTCTTATCCTTTTCTCTCTATCTCTTTTGTTCTTATAATAGGTCAATAAAAACTTTCATTTAATTAAATGAAATGCTATAAATGTTTTGGAAATGAATGTTAATTGATATTTCAATGTTTTTGAATGTATATGTATAAGTTCTGTAATAAAAATATAAAAAAAAATAAATAAATAAAAATTCTGTATTCTATGTGGGTAATGATTCAACAACGTTGCCAATGCAGAATAAAGAAGTTGTATATCCATAAATACAGTCCTCATTCTTCATCACACCGCCATCATACTACTCAAAGATCTCTAACTACCCTACCCTCACTGTTGGAAAGGCATTCTTGCAGATGATAGTGTGATGAAGACTAAGATTTGGTGGATGTTCAGCTTCTTATGATTTGGTATAGATTCATATGCTTGTAAACAGAAAAGTGACAAAGATTTGGTGGATGTTCAGCTTCTTATGATTTGGTATAGATTCATATGCTTGTAAACAGAATAGTGACAAAGATTTGGTGGATGTTCAGCTTCTTATGATTTGGTATAGATTCATATGCTTGTAAACAGAATAGTGACTAAGATTTGGTGGATGTTCAGCTTCTTATGATTTGGTATAGATTCATATGCTTGTAAACAGAATAGTGACAAAGATTTGGTGGATGTTCAGCTTCTTATGATTTGGTATAGATTCATATGCTTGTAAACAGAATAGTGACTAAGATTTGGTGGATGTTCAGCTTCTTATGATGTGGTATAGATTCATATGCTTGTAAACAGAATAGTGACTATAACAAATTATCCTAATTGTGAAAGAGCTGCTCATCCATAAAATCATTGACTTCACTTAATTCTGTTCTTTTGTTTGCATGGGTAGAAAACAGACTGCATGGAGTGTTAATACCATGAACATTTCTATTTCAGAATCAATCTTATTTGGGAAAAGTTTACCAACGAAAACATATTTGGGGTGTCTGGATCAAAAAGAGATTGGCAATATGTCTTTCCAAATAACTAAAGCAAGAAAAGATACAATTATATCAACATGAGGTATCTGTGGATCTGAAGAAATTCGTTTTAACCAAACATAAACAAAACTGAAGAAAATATTTTTGGCTATGAACAAAATGACGTTACTCTTGCCCTGCCCCAACTTCCCAATGCAAGCATAACTCTTGCCAGTTTGCATTACTGGCTGATTTAGTCCTTACAGTATTTCCCTCGCTTTGTTGTGCCAAGATAGTGAATCGCTGCACCTGAAATGCATAGTGGGCCCAGATTTCCAAGCACAGAAATCTTAAGGAAATACTGCAAGGCCTTAATCAGCCAGTAATGTAGACTGGCAAGAGTTATGCCTTGCATTAGGAAGTTGGCCCTGCCCGAGATAGAGAGTTCTTCCGAAACACCAAAACTTTAAATCAAGACAATACAGTCTGACTTTAAAAACAATGTTCTAGGGCCCGTGGATTGGAAAGAGAGAATTTTCTTCCACAAACAACACATGAAATCAAGACGATCCAGCTCGACTCAGCACACAATTGAACTTCTTATGTCGTTGAATAGAGCACCGGAACGAAAACGTCTTTCCACACTGACATACAAACTTGAAGTTATCATGAATGGCCGCCTTATGTTCCCTCATAGACTTGGAAGCTGTGAAGACTTTCCCACACTGGTCACAGGGGTAGGTTCGTCTCAAGGCAGGACTAGAATGTCCGGGGGTGTCCATGAAGCCCCAGGGTAAACCTGTAGGGTCGGCAACGTTTGACAACATATGGCCACCTGCACCCTGGGGTGCCAGCCCACCTGAACTGGAGAGTCTGCCTGCAACACAAAACAATCTTTGTTACTGGCATTTGAGATGCACCATGGTTGAGAGCAGACATGTCAAGCCACTTTCAAATGGATATAAGATTATTCTTATTTGAGGTTGTTGTCTTTGCCTCATATCTGATAGTTGTCTGATATCATACTAGTAAAAACAGGTATTTAAACTTTAACTTTTTTTTATATACTGCATATTTAAAGGATGTGTTTGGCATTCAACAAATAACATAGGTTTAAAGAGATAGATGAGGATTCCTTAGGTTTTTCTGTTTGTGTCTGTAAGTACTATTTTAAAACCTATAGGCATGAAAACAACCCAATCTGTCTATCTAAAAAACACTGAAAGTCACCAAGTTACAAGAATACTCTTTCCAAACACTCAACACTCAAAACAATCACAATGAATTCTATAAAAGATTAGAACCAAAAGCCATAGAAATCCAACTGCCAAGGATTAATAAACTTACCATGCCAAACAACCGAGAGAGGATCAGCAATCACGAAACACTATGAAAGATTGAAACCATTCAGGACAGATACCAAATTGCCAAGAACCTCCAAATGATCCCAACTGAAGCAACAATTGAAGCAGACACATCATGATAACCAGTTCAACAGAACTGCATTTGAATCGGTTTGAATTCCTGATACAAAAGAGGACAATATTCTGGTCCCGATGTTACATCGGTTCAGCTACACGTTACTTCATCAGTTGCAGCAAGAGGAACACTATACAGCATAAGGAAGTCTAAGAAAGCTTTGATGGTTCAGGAGGATCAGAAGGGTCCTTGTCTCTGGACAGAGTCATCTCGGCCTCCAAGTGGACCAGGCAAACTTTCCTGTGCTTCTTCAATCCCTGTTGATATTTGTAGGTTTTGCCACACACACAGGTGAAGAACACATTGTCGTGGACAGCTGCTGTATGTGCCTTCTTTGTCTGCATACTTGCAAACGTTTTCGAACAGTAGTCACAAACCCATCGTTTTAGCCAACCAGAAGAGCCAGTGATGTTTGGATGGATCGGATGAAATCCTGAAAGAACATGAAAATAATCAGTTCCTGTTTTCAACATATTCTGACACATCAGATCCATATTGCCTTGAAATATGTGAACAATTCCTTCTTTTGTCTCCATGCATTCAAAGTGAATGCAACATCAATGCCCTATTGCATTAAAATAACTGAAGAAATGTTTCTTTTAACTTTTGTTTTCTTGATAAACCAAATGAGTACAACATCAAATCCATTGGTGTTTGGAATAAGGAAACAGATTCTTCATTTACCTTTTTCTACACCCAATCACCACTGTCTTAAGATACAAACTTTTTGATATATCTTTTGTCTTTTGTAATCAAATAAACTTGACAATCACATTATCCTATTGAACCTGTATGAATGATGTACTGCTTGCAATTGATTACTTCACAATTTTGATGGAATCATATTTGTTGTCGTCGAAGATCAGAACATCAAAGATAATTAATTAAACTTATTCCCTTAACTGAACACAAGCAATGCTCACGTCTATAAACTACCTCAGATATGGGTTATCGCTGATTTTAACAATTTAACTGAAAGCACAACACAAAAGAACTGAAAGCTTAAATTGTTCGTGAATAGGATATTGGTATCACACCAAACCCTAGACAACAAGTATTATAGCTAAATCACACATACATAGAATGTCACAGTATACTGTCTATCACACCAAACCCTCGGCAACAAGTATCATAGCTAATAGACACCTACACAGAATATCACACAGTAAACTGTCCATTTTGAATTCTAGGACCTTGCATCCATATTTTCCATCAGACCACTACACTGTTTGTTATCAAGAACATGGCAATGAGCTGTAAGTATTTTAAAACATTGATATTGACAGTTGCATCCAATTGGAATCAAGTGTGAGTGGAATGAGGCTTTGAGGTGCCTTCACATATCGTCTGTATTCAAATCTTGGATTCTTTGTAAATCACATACATGCTTACACTGATCCTATATATATACGGTATATATTTCTATCTTTACACCAATATAATCAGTTTCCATCTTTACACTATTAGATATCACCAGTTTCTGTTTTGGTAGTGTAAATGTTACCTGATTGGACTAGAGCACAGTAGAAAAGGGATCTGTGGAAACATTCATACAACATCTTTCTGTAAGTATGACTGTTTGTAAATCATACATATACTTAAAGTAAGCAAATTTATTGGAAGACTTACAGGCTGGCAATATTTTGTGCACATTACAAAGGCAGATCTAGGAATGTTCAAAGAGGGCGGTGGGGGGTTCATCAACAATACATGCAAATTTTTTCAACTTCACTCTTTATGCCATCATACCAGCAGTTCCTGTTGTTGGATTCAGGAGCTAGGAACTGGAGGGGTGACTGACAGGCTGGCAGTATTTCTGATGTCTGCTGAGAGCGGTTGGGTACTTGTAGACCTTGCCACAATGACAGGTGTAGGTGACATTTTCATGGACAGCCTCAATGTGGTAGCGCCTCATCTGAACACTGGTGAACGTCTTGCCACATTGGTCACACTCAAGAATGGCCTTCTTGTAGCTACGAGGACTTTCACTGCCAGTTCCAAGATTTCCTATATTGCCAATATTTCCTGTAAGTCCTGATGTCGATCCTAACCCGTAACTGAGGTGACCTGACATTTTAAAGTGAGAATCAGAGGCTGGCCAGGACGTCCGAGATCTTGGGATATTGCCTTGATCCCGACCAGCAGCCCTTGAAGCTCCTTCAGATCTCCATGCATAATCTTTCCTCATATAATTTCCAAAATCTGAAATGAGGAAAAAAGGAATTCTTTTAGAAGAAAATGAAACTTTTCTAGATCTTTCTACAAAACACCATGCATTATTCAAACCAATATGACTATTTTTTGGTGAAATTTATATCTATATATATGATAGAGCTCACATAAATGATTTTTCTTTAAATGAATTTCGTATATTAAGACCAACTAGTACCTTCAATGAACATCAAAATTACCACAATGCATGAAGTCATTTTGGGCCAGAAAAATCAGAACTACAAAACTCTATGAAACCCACCAATTTGAGTATGATTTCTCCACCTGAAGGATTGATATATATCTATTCTGAAAACACAATGTCCAAACAAGGATCTGTTTTTAACTTTTTTAGCTTTCATCTCCTCTCCCTATGGAGCTTACTCAATTCCTTTCTTCACACATAACCTCTGTCAAAAGTGCAGTACTTTCTGGGCTAAAACCAGATCATGCCGTTCTGTTGCAATCACAGTTAGTTGTGCAATCAGGGATGTTGTTTCAAACTAAGCAATCAATCTGTTTCTGTAACCGTCAAACTGACTAGAGATCCTTCTCCTTCACCTCCAGGGCTACTTGCATCAGAGGTTACCTGGGAAGGAATGACTTGAGTTACCTCAGTTCGGACAGAATGCTCTTCTCCATAAATCAAACAAACTAACCTGTAACCATCATTGTAGTCCCCCATGGGACTCGGCCCGAAAAAGTACAAGAATTTGTACTATTGAAGGCAGTGTTATCCCAAATATAACCAAGTTATCATTTACTAATTAATAAGTCTACTTCTACTGTTGAACTATCATCAGCATTGTAAGTATTGTCTTGTAGCTCCTGGTAGTGTTATAGTATATAAAGATCATTGAAACAACAGAAATACCACTCCAGTAGTGAACCAATTGGGAAGTCAGATGTTTGTAGAAGGTGTGAAGGGCAATATTAACATGCTGAAACACTAATGTGGTAATTGCTACAAATGTGAACTTTGTTGTCCCACATTAAAAGAAATCTGTTGATATATTCCACAAATCTTCTTGTGTTTGTTAAGTGACTGTGGATAGCGATATTGTCTCCCACATAGACACTGATACACTTTGTTATTATGGACAGACTTGAAGTGCAGGTTGACATTGGATGGATTGTGGAAGGTTTTATCACAAGCTGTACACTTGTAGTTGCCCGCCTCTCCTTCGACGTACATGGAATGTACGTGGTCCGCAGACAACGCCGGGAATCTACTTATATCCCAAAATCTCCCACCAACATCTCTTGATAATGACCTCATTCCATAATCTGAAAGTAACAAGGAAAACTAACTTAGAGAAGAAAATTGAAAAGAAAAAAAGATTTTCTTGATAACAACTTCTTACGAATCAACACTCAATCTTATGTATTCTAAATGCCAAGGATTTAAAAATGTTACAAAAACATTGGCCAAAACTGAATGCATGAACTTTAAAATTTGATTATTTTTTAGGGTTGCATTATGATATAAACAATTCCCATCGTGGCATTTTCATGTGCTTAATCTTTTCCCCATATTTCAAAGCATCAAACATGAACACATGAGACATCTCTAAAATATTTGTTTACGCTGACATTTAAGGAAATAAACAAAACTTGAATTGTTCATAACAACACTGTGTTGGAAAAGATAGAGTAGTTTATATACATTATTTATTAACATTGATGTAACTCTTTCGTAAGTGTTTGTAAATCAAGTATTGAGAAACAATTTTACCTTGAAATATATATACCTTACTCTTCCCCTCAAACTTGTCCCCCTCTGTAACTATTGTATGTTCATTCCCATGAAATATGGTATCTGAACGTTACAAACTGACATGCTGGTTATTAATGCACAGGCGGATTCAGAAATTTTGAAATGGGGGTGAGGGGTTAACTTTAAAAAAATTTTGCATCCAAATTTTTTTAAACAGGGGTTTGGTTGGAACCCCGTGAACCCCCCCTCTGAATATGTAGGTGATTAATGTACAAGTGTACTTACACCCCTTGGGAAGTTATTTCTTTTGTTTAAGTTGCGAGTTATATGCCATAACCACCATCTGCGCAGGTTGGTTATCTCATAATCACCATGGTCGCTTATGAGATATTTAACCTCCGGAAACAAAGTGACTTGGAAAATTTTTTAAATTTTATCAAATTAGAAATGAAAATTTTGTAAGTAACGAAAGTGGGATTCGAACCCTGGACCTCTAAATCGTCAATCAGCGCCTTAACCAATGGAGCTACCAAAGATCCATACCGATGAGTGATCATTCTGTTGTGTCATGGCTGTATTGGTATTGTTCTAGTATTATATATACATTTGTATGTATAGGTACCAATTTATGTCTGTTTTGTGTAAGGAATGAATGATAAAGTTTGAAACCTTCCTTTCCGGTCAGTCATGAGTGTATTGGGAATATTTCACTGATTATATTTTGGTCATGTCTTATAAATCAACAAAATACCCCTTTAGAAGGCATGTCTAAAATTATTTTCTGCGGGGGTGTACGGCAAATAATGACCCGCACGCCCTTGCAAGTTTATATGCCATAACCGCTCGGCACCGGGTCATTATTTACTACATATGTACTTTGTATATGATAATACAGTGACAGTACAGGTGTGCATATCATTGGCAGGCTAAACAAGAGTTTCCTTTGTTAAACAGTTGTCATTTCTGCAATACAGCATCTCAGAATGGTTTCATACTAATCAAATTAGCAAGTGAAATGGCATAAACAAAGTTGAACCTCTGATGTTGAAATCTTTTCATTTACAACACCCAAAGAGCATGAAAGACACAAAAATCTTTGAGATATAACAATTTAATTGGGAAACGTCTTTGATTCACTGACCGAACATACTAAGACACTCAAGGAAACACATTATAACAGAATCAACACAGAGAAAGGACACATCCTTGTCAAGTTCGTTGATGATCTGGCAAATTGAGAAAGAACAAAATAGTTTTCCCAAAACAAAGTACCGGTAACACATTGTCATAGCAAGAATGTTGTTTGTGATCATTTTTCACAAATGATCTAGTTCAAATGGCTTGCACAGCTGTTACTGGAGTCCATTTCCTATCTCATAGAAAACTCCTGTTCATGATACATATAGACAAATGACACTCCACTTCCCTCAAATAATGTTCAATGTCCCTAGAACGTTAATCCATTTCAGCATAAACGATCTTCACAGTTCTCCTCACATACCATTTAAAGCCCTTTTGATTCAGGTAAAATTGTCCATGAACTTGTTTGTGTCATGATATTGTTCTGTTATTGAATGAGCTATTTCCGATGTAGGACAAAAAACAATTTGAAAAATATCTTCTAAAGCATTTCCAAGGGTCGAGTTCAATAAGAAAACGTCAGACCATTTGAGCTTTCCTCACATGGAATTTAAATGTATTCTTGTATGTTAATAAATTGCCCCTATTGATTACATCTTGTGGTATTCATATCACACATCTTCAATTTTTTTGGTACTGTTTTCAAAAAACATAAAATATGATTATCATTTAATATAATTCATCTATTTTAGTCCTAGACATTATGTATGATTCATAGTAGTGTTGTTTTGAGAACCTGAAAATTTCACTATATCATGTAAGCATATTTTTCTGGCTATCTGATTGATATTTTTATTTGTGAGGCTATTATCATTGGCAATTTTTATCTGTGAAAATTATTTTTATCTACGATTATTATCTGTGACAGTCATTATCATTGGCAATTATTATCTGTAGTTATGTTAGGATGTGTAAACTTTTCATTTAATTTATTTCTACATGTTATCAAACATTTGTGTTTATAAAACTTATCAATATCTCACTACAGCTTAACCCAAAATAATGTATTCCTTATGATCATATAATTATTTCAACTTTTAAAGACATACAGATTTTCAGCAGCAAGACTGGGCAAGCATATAATCATCTTACTGATTTACATTTATTTGTATAAATGTCATGTTACTTTCAATTCATGTATGTGTTATGTAGGTGCATTGTACGATTTTAATCATACTTTGTAATTATGATACCGAATGTGGTCAATACGACCAAGCACTGTTCACTTGTAATGTAGTATAAACACTTGTTCCCCAGATACCGCAATATATCAGGGTTCATATGTGAGGATATCAGTAACGTTTCCCAGCACAAAGACATACTACCACAATGTTTCATATCTAACCCATCATGTCAGACATTGTAACACAATACTGGTCTTTATGCTGCATCTGTTACAGTGTATGAATTAGGATGTCCGCCATCCATTAACCTGATTATTTTGGCCAAGGCTGGCAAAATTTTAGGTTCTTCTTTAAGTGTGTCATTTCCGTTGACAAAATACAACTTTTGGCTAGGTACAAACTTATTTCATACACTGGGTTGAACAGTCCCAATTGTGTTTATTTGTGATGGATTTGTCTTTAGTGTATGAATAACGCCTGTCCGCCAGCACGCAACCAGATAACTTTTGGTAACCTTTTCAGATTTGCCATTTCAATTGACAAAATAAAACTTGTGGTCTGGCTGTATTACAAGTTTATTTCCTACACTGCTGTCTGTAGGTTGGACAGTCTCGTTTGTGTTTATTCAAGCCTTGGGGATATCGGTAGTGCTTCCCACACACACAGGAGTAGTCCTCATTGCCGTGTATAGCCTTATAGTGCAAGTTCTTATTGGAGGCCGTCGTAAAATGCTTCCCACATTCTTCACAAATCCAAAGTCCTTTTTTCAACTGGTCATAAGCTGAGCTAGAGAAAGACAAGTCCATGGCAGTTTGGGGACCCAAATACTGACCGGGAAAGACGGCATGTCGACCAACTTGGCCAACATAACTTCGAGTTACATCTGAAAGAAGAAAAAAAGTCCTAAAAGTTCAACCATATAATAGATCAACATAAGCCTTATGAATAAAGAAAAGTATCCTAGATTTAAAAACAAAATCAACAGTAGCCTTCTGAAAGAACAGAGGCAACGTTGAAGTATAATAATTCAATTTAAGTTATTTATTACTTAGTCAATGGAATGCTTCCTTATATGAATTGTCTTGAACAACCAATTCTTCAAGAAATCATCAAGTACATGCAAGTAAAGCATTACACACGTTGAACTAAGTAAAGATCGGAAAGGAGTGTCCTTCTGTTTAAAATGAACTGGAAGACACAAATAAATGTACCTTCTGTATAGTACCTTATGAATCATAATGCATATATTCTATGATTGTCCGATAAAGAATAACTTGCAAGACAGACTTTTAACATGGATAGATGTCTTTGTTATTTGTTATGATTCTAAACCTTATAAAAACAACAGTCAGGTATAACATATACTTGTCAAAATTAGAAGGATCTTTACCACAACAAAATATAATGAAACAAGAGTTAGAATTTGTCCATGAAATTGATTGGCTCACTTGATACTCTGATTGCAATTTTATGAAAATTCAAAATTCATTAAAAAAAATCATTAAATTCTGGTTCATATGCCTGTCTTAAACCACAGCAAAACAGCCCAAAAGAACTTCACATTTTTGCTTAATAGATTTCAATATTTTGCAGTTGGTTTCTACCAATATTTGTAAATGTTTATACTGTAAATATGCATATTATGAATGAGTTGATGTGAATTTAAGTTTGGTCCTAATTGCACTTCTAAATAACTGTGTCTCACCTTATTAGTTAGTGTGCAGTTTGTTCTCTTCCTTTGCACATCCATACAGTATTTTTGTTTCAAACTTGAATATTAAGAGCAAGCAATGAATAATCAATTTAAAGGTCTAGCAGTCGCAACAGGGTCCACAAGAACTTCCACAGTTACCATGACTCATGAAGAATACTCTTGCTATTCAGAGACTGAGACCATCAGGTTTCCCAAGCTTCCAATGTTTAACAACAACCAACAGTAATCATGAGTTCTTCTCACATTACTGTAGTAGAGACAACCCAAGGGTAAAAACACAGAGCTTTCATGCCTATTTCATGTATGAAACATCCCTCATAATAGTCAAATGTTGTTAGCACAGTCAGTATCAACCAATGGACAAGCAGAAGCCCTCCAGGAACAAACTCATGGACAAGATGTTCCTCAAAGAATGTTCCTCGTAACTGTCATTGTCAAACTCATGGACCAGATGTTCTTCAAGAAATATTGCTCACAACAGTCAATGTCAAACCCATGGACAAGATAGTCCTAAAAGAATGTTCCAAGTAACTGTTATTCTCAAACTCATGGACAAGATGTTTCTCAAAGTATATTCCTCATAACAGTCAATGTCAATAAAGATATCTGGCTTTTGGAGAGGTAGAGGCATAAACAATTTCTTTGTTTTCAATACATCACAAAGTGGCACTCTGATAGAACAGACACTTTTTTCTGTGCTTTTTCAAATCCTGGGGATATTTGTAAACACGCCCACAAAGACAGGAATATGTTATGTTCTCATGTACACCTTGCATGTGCACTTTCCTATTCCAGGCATTTTTAAAGACCCTTCCACATATTTTACAACTTATGATGGGTTTGGGCTGCTGTATATGTTGGACTATCTTCATCTGCTTTTGAAAGTTTAGAAGACGAGCACCAAAGATCCGTGAATCTGAAACAGCAAGAAATTGGAACTGTCAGATAAACCCAAGTGCTCTCAGTGCTTTGACAAGTGCAGCTTCATAAACTGTAAGATCTTAAAGAGGCATTTTAGAGGTTTAGAAATAGCTGAATTGAAGGAAAAGCAAGTTAGCTTGGTAATCAAGATAGTGATATAAATTTGCCTGTTAATTTAATAAAAGAGTGTACTGAAATTAAAAGTTCATTATTTACAGTAGAAAAACAATTTGGATTTCCTAATAAAAACTCTGTTGTAGGAAAACATATTTCCCTTTAAATCACATGAACCCTATCCTTCAAAAAGACAAAGTCCCAAAATTTGCCATGGAAACAGGAAAAATAGAATATAAAAAAGCTCACAAGCCAACAAGTGTTTGCCACTAACATGGCAATGTCCCCCACCTCCAATGTTGAGTCATGTAAGACACATTTTTTAAATGTGGTTCTTCTTATATTGCATTTCTGGTAAAAAATGTCATTATGACATCAAATGTAAAGACATTGGGTGCTAAGGTTCGTGACATAGCATTAACAAGAATGTGGTCACAGTGTTATGCACTAAAAGTTGACTGGTGTCTGCATAATTCCTAGACAGATGTCACCAAATTTCAAGATAATGGATGCTAAGGGTTAATAACAAGAGTCAGAGTGCCGTGGTGACCTTGAAAATATGGTCAAGATCACCCAATTCGACTTGTGTCTGCATAGTCACCCATTGTAGGCTGCTACAAAAATTGAAGACACTGGGTGCAACGGTTCAGGAGATATCACGTTAACAAAGAGTTTTAAAAGTGGTCAAAGTGTTGTGGTGGCCTTAAAAATAAGGTCAAGGTCAGCAAAATTGACTGGTGTCTACGTAATCCGCCAATGTAGCCTGGCAGCAAATTTGAAGACTTTGGGTCCATCAGGTAATGATAAATCATGTTAACAAGAGTTTGAAAAGTGGTCAAAGTGTCGCGGTGACCTTGAAAATAAGGTCATGGTCACAAAAATTGACTGGTGTCTGCATCTTCCCCCAATGTAGGCTGACACCAAATTTGAAGACTGTGAAAGCAATGCTTCATGAGATATTGTGTAAACAAGAAATGTGACGTACGGACGTACGGACGCACGGACGCTGCTGAATACATAGTCCCCTTGCCGCATTGAGATATAAGCCGTCAGAATCCTGACAAATACATTTTTGAAACCTAATAAAGATTACTATCCTGTGTTCATTTGGTAAAAGTTCCATAATTTAATGATACCCGGAAAGAAGGATCTTGCATAATTTACAGTTTGACAGTTAATGGTTTGATGTTTTAAATCATCATGTTTTTGAAACCGTTGAACTGCATCTGATAATTTAGGAGGTACAAGATTACTTAGCTAATTTTGAGTGTTTTTAAACATTTTATAACAAAAGAGTGTTTGGCAGCCCACCTCAATGTTGGACACACGATAGGCAAGTCCTCTGATGTCTCCTGAGATCCTGAGGGTAACGATAGATTCGGCCACAAACGCAGGGGAAAGAAGCATTCCCGTGTACTGCGTCTCTGTGGAGTTTTTTATTCCATAAACTTGAAAACTGCTTGCCACACACCTCACACACTTTGCCCAACTCCCCCATTTTGTCAACTGTTGGAGTTGGGAGCTGTGTGGTGCCAACTGCTTCTAGAACTCTTCCCACAAAGCCAAACGGAGCAGAGAAATCTGCAATAGAGTAATCGTACTACTTTATTATACATAAATGGAAATACTATTTTCTTGACTACATGTTACAGATAAATTTAAATACTATTTCCATGTTTTAGAACAAGATTTTCAATGAAGCAGTATCAAATGTAAAAGACAATTGCGAAGGTTATATCAGTCTATACAATAAGCTTGAAAAGTAATCAGCAAGAAAATGTTAGATTTTTAATTTAAATGGCAAAATTTAAGAAAACCTTAAAAAGTTGTCAGCCTAGACCAAAACTTACTGAGTTACGTGTTGTTGTATACATTGTATTTCATGCTTATATACACTTAATGCCTTTTTTGTTTTGATATTATTTGAGGATATTATTCAGTTTAATTTGTTTTTAGTGAAATGCAATATACATAATTATGAATGCATTTTTGGGCTAGTGGCCTTTTACTGAATAATATGCCTGTGTGTGATCGTATATAAGTATGGCTGGCTATTGTTGGACTAACGTATTGTGCAGGATAATCTTCTGCGTTCAGACACTATTCTACCGAGTACCAATGTTTCTGTCAGAAAATGAATGAGCTAAATCTGTGTCAAAATATTTTTTAAATATATTAAAATTTACTGTAAGTGAATGAGTGAGTTATTGTTTAACTCTGCTTTCGGAGCCATCAGTGATGAAAATTTACTATAGATTCCAAATTACTTCAAGTGTACAAAAGCATAAGCCATATATATAATATTGTACGAGGATATGTACTGAACCTTTGTTCCTTTGTTGAACATAAAGGAGATGATATCGATGCTTCTGTTAAATATTTACCATTTCAAGAGCACAAACTTAGCGGTTATCTGTTACTATCGAACCAAGTGAGGACATGCTGGTATGATTGTTGTGGTGACATGTGGTGCATTGCTCAGTTAATCGTCATCAGTGGGCGTGGCTCGTTGCATGTTTATTGTTGCCCGTCATTGGGGTTACACATTGTGTGGGATTATGTATATTATGTATATTGTTCAGACACTTCTTTGCTGGATACATTGACAGTTTAAAGGGTGATTCCCTACCCCAGCAAGACATGAGTTGAGAGATGAATATTGCCACCCTGGGTTACTGTGATAATGTTCCTCTGTTCACTGGGTACCTGGTGGTGGTGGTGACTTTCGAGCACTGCGGCAGCTCAGTTAGACCACAATAATAATGTTAGTACCGCCATCAATCCATAATGTTGATATTTGAGCGCTATATATAATGCCCACCATTATTATTAAGATTGTTTCTAGCAGGAATGTTATTAGTTCTCAATGCACCAATGCATTCTTAGTTTGCATCACTGAACGTCTTACTGTGATTTGATGTATAAAAAGCATAAGAAATGTCAAAAGTGATTATATTTTATTACATAATCAGATACCAAAGAAGAAGAACAAATGAACCAGGTTTTCTTTCATCATGATCCCCAAAAGGACTTGAGAGAAGACACTTTGACAACCTAATTGACAAATAATGTTGACACATACCATGCACATTAATTCAAACGCAAAGGAAAATCTTCCATCAATAAAATACTAAAAGGCAAGTGGTCAATAACTGAACATGTACATCTAACAGATATAGATATAGATTATAGTTGACATACACTTTACTCTGAAGTCTTATCAGCAAGTAAAATACTATAAAAAGGAATATAAAGATACTATAAAAGTGTTAATACTTTAACCCTGCTGGAACAAATACCATAGGTGTGGCTGAACTACAGGGCTCACAACTCATTAACAGAAGGAATAATGGAAATATTTCTACAAATTCAGATTTGTTGACCACAACCCTATAATAAATAAAAGAGTTCAAATTATGAGAGCATAGCTGGTTGTTTCATTCAAACAGAACAATTTATCATATTTACAGAAATCACAAGAACATCAACTAAAAAAGCATGTTTTTTTCTTGGCTAAAAGTTGAAAAGTTCTTTCTCAAAATGCAACAAGTCTCCCCAAAAACTTTCTAGCAATACTAGCAATAGGAGGAATATTAAGATGAATGTTTTAACCAAATATCAGAAATTAACCGAAGCTGTTCTTATTTCAGCTCACAAAGCCATGTTTATCACCACAATAAATTGTACAATCTCTTCACAACAAATTGTTGCTATTCCTCAATCATTATGTTGTTCTAGAATGAAAAGAAATAATTCAAAAGAACAAACAATGAACAAATAAAATCCGCCCAATGTTAAAGATGCAAATCAATAACACTGTATACACTCTACAAGAGGTCTTTCAGGCCGGATGAGCTAAAAACGATTTTCCAAAATAAATGTCTTATAATCAAATCCATTCTAATTTATTTCAGTGCATTAGGCACTCTTCTTCTGAGGTTTCAAATGTTGAGGATGCTTATATAGTCCTTACTAGTTTGAAATACTGAACTGCAGTCATAATCTAGTTTCAGATGACAGAGACATGGATAAGTAGAATATATAATGGATTACAGAGGAGATGATGGACGGGAATAGGTAGCCAGTGGTGAGGTGAGGTTTAACGCCGCTTTCAAGACTATTTCACTTATATCGAGGCTGCTAGTATTATGGCAGGGAGAAAGCCCGCAACGCCATATCGCTACGCATTGCGGTGAAACCCGCAAGCAACGGCTGGAACTAGCGAACCATGGGTGGTACTAAGCTGAAATTCACTGTAGCATTGCACCCAAACCTGACTGCATGTAGGACAGTTCTCTACTGCAGACAAAGTTGCTGTGCCCCTGGCGGGATTCGAACCCTGGACCTCTTGATCCGAAGTCGAACGCGCTAACCACTGCGCTATCCCGCCCCCCTGGTAGCCAGTGGTATTTCCCTTCAGGACATGGATAGGTAGATGATGTACTAAGGACGTAAGGCCTAGAGCTCTTGTGACAGTACAAACCAAATGCATTCCAATTAGTCAAATACATCTTACATTATTTTAAATATTTGGAATACTAATCATTAAATTTTAATAACTCTGCATCTTTACCAGAGAAGTTTTAATTTGTGAATGCAGCAATGTTTGGTGTTTCATTCCAGTGTGACTGTGACTGGTTTGGTTTATCAAAATACAATGGGGGAGGTTCTGGTGATGCTTCAGATACTTGTGGACACATCCAGATCCTCATAGATAATGAAAGAACAGTTGGTATGACCATCGGCCATGATTTATTGGTTTCGGTTTCTTATTATGTAACGTCCAAGCAAATGCTTCTTTTGATGCTTTGGTTACTTGTCGACAACTCAAATACTCAGAGACAGTTTATATGACCGTCAGCCATGACTTGTTATTTATTGGTTTTGGTTTCTTATTGTGTAATGTCTGAGCAAATGTTTCTTTCGATGCTTCAGATACTTGTGGACACAGGTAGATCCTCAGAGATACTGAAAGAACAGTTGGTATAACAACCAGCCTTTCTTATTTTCGTTCCTTTGCTTATTTCGTTTGTTTGCACTGCAAACTCAAAGCACACCTCTTCTGATGGTGTTTCAGATGCTGAGGATATTTATAAACTCTGCCACAAACACATGGATAAGATGCATTTCCATGGACTCCTGCCATGTGTTGTTTCTTATTCCAGATAGTTGCAAACTTTCGCCCACAGATCTCACAAACCCTGGCGGGGTCCACTTCCAGCTGTTTGTGCCCAGGATGATATTGAGACGGTTGACCAGAGAATCCACCAAGGTACCCCGGATCTGAACCTGGACCATAAGAAAAGTAGGCGCCTGCAATGAACAATCAAAGGTGTTTGACAAACGAACTGATGGGGTCTTGCTTTTGCATTGATAAGAGTAAGAAATTCATCAAAATTGTTTCAGTTGTTTTGGTATTTTGGACACATCTGATCATGACATATATATTCAACAAACTGGTGAAAATTATCCTTGTAAATCAAACAGTGAAAGGTGCTTAATTTATAGCTTGATAAACTGATAGGATCTTTATGTGGCGCTTATAAAAACATGAATGATGTTTTGAAAGTTTTCACACATATGCTAGTAACTGATGGTATCTTTCCTTTCCATAAACAACATATGTATTTCAAAATAATGAAATGTGCTCCATGGAGTGAGTGAGTGAGTGAGTTATTGTTTAACGCCGCTTCGGCAGTATTGCAGCCATTAGCGGTGCTCCATGGAAGTCTTGGGGTACTCTTGTGACAATCCTATTTAACAAACTGATGGATTCTCCATGTGTGATTCATTGGTGGTAAATGTACAGTAGAAAATAAAAGAAATGTGCTTGGTTTATGGTTGTGGAAATTTTTGACAGTTAAATTCAATGAACTTATGGAATATGTATGATAATTTGGGAACAACCAATTTTAAAACAATGTTAGGTGTTTGTTTGATGAAGTTTTGTCAATGTTTGACATACATATTCTCAAATTAATGGCTTATTCTACAACTTCATATTAAATAAAGCTCTTCAATTGTTGAGATAATATTTAATATGTTGTAATTTTCCTGCTTGCGAATTACTTACAAGATTTTTTGAAACATTAAATATTTGAAGCTTGAAAATTCTACGCAAAATACATACTTTATAGTTCAAGAAAATGAAAACATAGTAAACTTTTTCTATGGTATATTGTGAATACATGCCATTTAGAAAGTGAATGTGTTGCGGCTTATGGTCATGTGTCGTGGCCCAGTGGCCCTGTGGTCGTGTGTTGAGGCCCAGTGGCCCCGTGGTCGTGTGTCGAGGCCCAGTGGCCCCGTGGTCGTGTGTCGAGGCCCAGTGGCCCTGTAGTCTTGTGTCGAGGCCCGGTGGCCCGGTGGCCCGGTGGCCGTGTGTTGAGGCCCAGTGGCCCACAAAAATGTGTACTATTGAAGGTAGTGTTATCCCAAATGTAACCATGTTATATACTGTGAATAGTCTGTGAACCACCAGTCAGCATACAAGGAATACAGAATAGATTTATATTTACTCTCCACATTTTACCAAGGATCAACAAAATCAATGTTTTACAAACAGAATTAGGACTCTGTACCTACGTCTAACATGATATATGGTCATGTTGTACAGCCACTTAAAGCTCATCATTCACATAAGCATCCTTGTCACAAAAATACGTTATCCCAGTACCCACTCGCGGGGAGTATCAACCAAAAGGTCCTTTTAATACAACTGACTTCACAATCAGTTGGCTAATTTGCTTTTACAGAGTCAACAGTCCAGGCCCTGTGAATATGCAGAAATCAGATGGTTCATACCTTCACAATAAGCCATAATTCCATCATCTCATACCAAGTCTTTTCATTGATTATTGTCTTCATACAAAGACTCGAGATTGGACCTACGAGTCATTGTTGGAACTGCATTGAAATTCTTTGTAACAATGCATCCAAACCTAAGACCTGACTCCAGAATATCTACAAGCCCTGATTCACACCTATCAACCCGCAAGGTGCCCGAGATCTTCTGACAGTAACCTCCTAAAAATTCCTTCATCCAGAACTCATACATTTGGTGATCGCACATTTTGCACATTTTGCAAGTTGCTGACCCTTCTCTCTGGAATCGCTTCCTCAAAACCTTAGAGACTTAGATGAACTTCCTCGATTTAAATCTGGACTAAAGACACACTTATTCTCAACTGTGTTTGATTGACTACCTGACATTTTCATGTGTTCATCACAGCGCTTCAGGGCAGTTTTCTAGTTTTAGCGCTATATAAGTATTTTTATGATGATGATGAGGTGAGGTGAGTTGGGGTTTAACGCCGCTTTCAAGAGTATTTCACTTATATCGCGGCTGCTAGTATTATGGCAGGGAGAAAGCCCGCAACGCCATGTGGCTATGCCTTGCGGTGAAACCTGCGAGCATCGGCTGGAACTAGCGAACCATGGGTGGTACTGCACTGAAATTCAGTGTAGCATTGCACCCAAACCTGACTGCGTGTAGAACAGTTCTCTACTGCAGACAAAGTTGCCGTGCCCCTGGCGGGATTCGAACCCCGGACCTCTTGATCCGAAGCCGAACGCGCTAACCACTGCGCTATCCCGCCCCCATGATGATGATGACTGCATGCAGAATAGTTAAGTGATTTGATCCGGTGAAAGTTGCGAGAGGTATATAGTGTGAAACCTGTGAGCATCGGCTGGAGCTAGCAAACCATGATTGGCACTGCACTGAAGATGTGAGTCGTGTTAATAACACATGTCAAGGCTGCATTATGAGTCTGTGTTGGTAACATAAGACCAATGACATTCTTGTTCTATTCAATATTTGTATGAGGTCCTCTTTATAATGAATGTTTACATCAGGACTACAATGGTGTCTAAACCACATTTTCAGTTTCAGTTCAGTTCAGTTCAAAATTTCCTGGAAGTCTTGCTCAAGATTTTTGAAATGTTTGCTATGTGACTGCATAAAACTTAATACAGAACATTAGTTTAACATCAAAGGGAACAGATTTATGAATCTAATTAAATGTGAAATGTTATAAATGTTTTTAATTTACCGATACTTGTGATGTTAAAAAATTTTCATTACCATATTTTGAGATTTCTTTGATAGACATTCTAGAAGGCGATTTGATGAAGGAGAACAAGTTGATATCGCTTGCTTGATAATGAAATGTCGCATCTATGCAAAGGTTGACTATCTATAGAACTTAAATATAGTTAGACGAGGGGTTGGCCTTACAATCGCCTAAGCGGCAAATTATTGCTATGAGTAACTAGTTTCGTCCGCTATGTTGGGACTCATCAGACTGAAGTAGCAATGAAAATGTCTCTCCTTATATACTTTTTGGGTGGGTCAGCTACTTTAAGAGCTCTATTACAGGCTGTAAAGACACTTGTCGTCAATACAATTGCAATTCACACAATGTTGTATATTTACTGACTTGAAAATGCAAGAAGCAATACATAGGGGAGACCAAACGGGAATTCAGAATACGTTTGTCTGAACACTTTGCAGATATCACTCATAATAGAGATAAACCAGTCTCCATACACTTCAACCTCTCTGACCATTGTAAGAGCGATTTGAGCTACAAAATCATTGCTCAACTCGAACAAAATCCTGACACAGAGAGCACCACCAAAACTAGAAGATCTCTAGAACTTAGGTGGATATTTGAGCTTCAAACGTTCCAGCCGCAAGACCTTAATCATTAGATAAGATCACGGGTTAAAAACTTTCCACCCCGTTTTTTCATTATCTATCTATAGAACTTGTTGTCCTCCGTATTTTGAAAAACTGAGCTTTGGCAGAAGTACTATTAATTATCATGATTTCAACATAACAACAAAATGGAATTTCCTTTAATCTTTAATCACTTATGATACATTTTGTACAAAACAATCTGATGTGTAATTTTCAAAGACATTTTAAAGTGACAAATCAACAGAATCATACTGTACACAAAGTAGAAAAACAAGACTTGATTAAATCGGTTGTCAATTCTTAAAATCATAATCCAATCTGATGATTTAAAAGAAAAATAATGCATACAAAAATACTTTCTACAGCAGATATTGTAAAATATAGCATTTACTTTCAGCAACTAAAACCAACAAATTAACATATTCATATTTAATACAACAATGTTATGAACATACTGCCTACACAAAATAATGAATACAAAATGATTATGATAAATGGTTATTAAACAGGCAAAAATCATGAAATTCTAAATAACACAAAGTCATTATATTAAGTATGTTTTTTCTTAGCCTAGCAAGTTCATTTGATTTCTTCTCATTGCCGACAAGACAATATGTTCAACACAAAAATATTCTGTTCAACTGCTCACTGAACAAGAGTTTAATGTGACTTGGCACTGATTATGTTTATCTAAAGCATATTAGATAGTTAATGTTTATTAGGAAAAAGGACACTAAACAGACTTCAATGCTTGCTCTAATGTAATTGTGTCTACTAGGAATACAGAGATCTAAAGAAGAATGCCAAGTTCAAGCAGGTGAAGATGAACCATCTAGGATGAAGACCTATGAGTGAGAGACTGACTGTTTAACACCACTATGCTAGTATCGCAGCCATTGGTAGCCAGTGGAGACCCATGAAAGAATTACTGGGGGCATACTTTTGTTAGTGTTTATGAATGGTGACAAACCAGATACTAGCATATAGAAGTGTTATGATGAGGATGAGGATGAGGATGAGGATGAGGATGAGGGATGATGGATGATGGATGATGAAAATTCTCATCTCTGGAAATAAGGAGCAAGATACTAGAAATCTTACTTTGAAGAAACTCTCTGTAACATATGAATATTGTGATTATCATAAAAGCATTTTTATCAGTTAAAGGGGTCAGGTCGAGGGGCAAGGGTAGAGAAAACATGAACAGGGCAAAATGAACTGGGCTAAATGTGTAGATATGAAGTTAATATTAGAGTCAGGGAAGGGGATATGCAGTTAATAATGTCAGGTCCAGGGCAGAGGATGCAAAGTTAATAATGTCAGGTCCAGGGCAGAGGATATGCAGTTAATAATGTCAGGTCCAGGGCAGAGGATATGCAGTTAATAATGTCAGGTCCAGGGCAGAGGATATGCAGTTAATAATGTCAGGTCCAGGGCAGAGGATATACAGTTAATAATGTCAGGTCCAGGGCAGAGGGTATGAAGTTAATAATGTCAGGTCCAGGGCAGAGGATATGAAGTTAATAATGTCAGGTCCAGGGCAGAGGATATGCAGTTAATAATGTCAGGTCCAGGGCAGAGGATGCAAAGTTAATAATGTCAGGTCCAGGGCAGAGGATATACAGTTAATAATGTCAGGTCCAGGGCAGAGGATATACAGTTAATAATGTCAGGTCCAGGGCAGAGGATATACAGTTAATAATGTCAGGTCCAGGGCAGAGGGTATGAAGTTAATAATGTCAGGTCCAGGGCAGAGGATATGCAGTTAATAATGTCAGGTCCAGGGCAGAGGATATGCAGTTAATAATGTCAGGTCCAGGGCAGAGGATATACAGTTAATAATGTCAGGTCCAGGGCAGAGGGTATGAAGTTAATAATGTCAGGTCCAGGGCAGAGGATATGCAGTTAATAATGTCAGGTCCAGGGCAGAGGATATGAAGTTAATAATGTCAGGTCCAGGGCAGAGGATATGAAGTTAATAATGTCAGGTCCAGGGCAGAGGATGCAAAGTTTATAAGGGAAGGTTAATCAATTCAGCGAAGAGGATACATAAACGGCAAGCAAAGCTGGGATAAATGAGAGGATATGCTACATCATGAATTTAACAGGACCAAAACATCTTGTCTCAATGTTTATATTATATTATAACAGGACCAGTTTTATTTTCATGTATTTTGAGCAACATGTAGTTAGACGAGGAAATCTTCTCTCTGCTTCCTATTGTCAAGTCTGCATTAAAAAGGTTCAAAGACTACTATCACTGTCTCAATGCTTTCATTGCACAACAAGACTTTCTTTGTGTCAATATTAACAAGACCAGGAACTATTTCACATATTTTCTTCTGCACTTTTAGCAATAAAACATTCTTTTCGGTGCCTTCGTATTGACTTGGGCCATCTGAACTGTTTGCCGCAGACACAAGAATAGGTCACTCTGTCATGAACCGCCTCTTTGTGTTCGCGTTTATTGGTGTACGTCTGAAAGATCTTGCCACAAACTTCACATGTCCTTTTAGCATCAAATTGCTGATGTTTGGTGTTACTCAGATAATCTCCATAGGTTGAAGCAAACCGATTTCCATAATCTGGAAAGAGAGTGTCATGAGAATGGAGATACTTAGAAAAAGAAGAATATTTACTACAAACAAGGCAATAGATTTTGGATCTTGGGAATCTGGTTATAATACCTTGGTTGAGGAAATTTGGAGGAAATTTGTCTAGGGTAAGTACTACTTATTTGCCAAGTGTGCTTTAAGTAAATTTTCTGTCACATTCAAGCAGTCAACTACAGAACAATCTTGCACACCAAGTTGACATCACGCTACAGGTCAGTGAATGTAGGCAGTACAGTCAGACAAGAATACTTTCTGTGATGAACATTCCAGTCATCATGGAACATCCAATGAAATCACCAATGTACACAACATTTGACATTACAGTTGACCAACGGTCATTTTGTCTGTTCCATCAAATTCATGAAGCAACTTAAGCAAAGTCATCTTTCTGATATCCCCAACACTCAATTCCTGACATTCAAAATAACGTGCCAAATTCTTATCGGCCGAAATACACAAATCATGCTTGGTCAATTATGGATTTTAGTCATCTCAGAATAGCCATGGACAGCCTCGGTCACTGTTCTGAAACTCAATCTTGGTCAAGATGTCAGTATCTACCAACAGACCACAAGAAATCACAGACACTGAACAATCCATTTGCAACTCAAATCCCTGTTTCCACAGACATAGAAACAACTGTGCAATGTTTCTGATGTCGCTTAAGCCCTCTGGGGTATCTATATGTCTTCCCACAAACACAAGGATAAGTGGCATTGCCATGGATACTTCTATCATGAAGGGTCTTATTCCAGGAATTGGTGAAGACCTTTCCACATTCCACACAAATCCACACTTTCTTCCCGGTTTTAGGGTCAAACGACATTGAAGAGCTTGGCCTGGAAAAAGGTGACAGTCCTCTGCCTCCTGAAGCTAGATCGCCAAAATCTGAACTCAAAACCCCATAATCTGAAAATATAAAAACAGAACCTTATACCAATTTGGATATGAGGAGTACATTTTCATCAATATTTCCATAATCTTAATCCTTGACCGGTTAATTTGACTACAACCAAACCCTCTCTACTGTCACAAAGTCTGAAAGTCATCATTGTATCAATTAAGACAGGGAGTATATTCTTGTAAGTATTTTCATGATTTTAATACTTGATCTTTTCATTTGACTACAATCAAACCCTCGTTGCTGTCACATTGACTGGGATTCATGTTTGCATCCCTTTAGATCTCAGGAGTAATATCACCAATGTTTCCAGTATTTTAGTCACAAAGCTGTAAATTTGCAGCTAACTACTTCCTCCTTGCTCAATAACTGAAATCATCATGGTTATGGAAGAAAGTAATCCGGGAACTTGATAAAAAGTTTGTTCCTGGATAAGTAGCTAACATTCTTACTTCACATATTTCATCTAAGGAGTAACTTTGTGGGGACTGAACAATGTGGTTTCTCATTTACTAAGCAGTGATGAACAACCTAGCTTCTCTTCTATAACCTTGAAACAATTCAGCCATATTTAAATACACAGTACAAAGTTTTCAAAATTCATAGTTTAACATTAAGGTATCTTCAAGCAGGGCATAGGTAAATCAATGAAATTTAAAGTATTTCCACAGTTTCAGTGATTTCATTGGAGTTGCAGAATATTTCTACCAACTTTTAAATATTATAAAGTATTCTTTACATTCTTTTAACCTAAATTGTGTAAATTTGATTAAGATCAAGTCAACTTCCAAAGACAATTCATCTTCGCATCTGTGATAGAGATCATGATACATCAAGTACTAAGTTTGACAATATCAATCCCGAAATACAACTGAAACTTCCATACAATATGATTCATTTTCATTTTCAACCAAATTCTGACAATATCAGGATATGTAATTGTACTTCTGAATTCAATTCTCCCTATCAAAGTATAAACCAACTGACAATTCAAGTACATTAATAAAGTTCCATATCACTGAAGTTGTGGATACAAGAAACACTAACTGTTCTATTCATTCAAATAAGAAAATTTAGTGAAAGCAAGTGTACCTTCAAAATCACTTCACCCCTTTCCCCTGGACTGATTTAAAGACAAGGCATTCTTTCCTATGTCTCCTGATATTCTTAGGGTATTTGTACACCTTTCCGCAGATACACGGGTATGTGACCCCGCCATGCACAGCTCCTATATGTTCCTTCTTACTCCGTATAGCCAGAAAAGTCTTGCCACACATCTCACACATAAAACTCTTTCTCACAGGTGCAAAGCATCGGTCTTCGTTAGCCACAGGTGAAAAGTTCTCTGGAGCAAAGATGTTTCCAAAATCTGGAATCAACAAGATTATTCAAAATGATTTACTTGACTTACTTCTGAAGATAATTCTTTATGATATAGGTAACTGTACTAAGGGGTTCATCAGTTGATCTTCAAAATGGGTGGGACGGTACAGGACGGGAAGTAAGCTACAAATACCTTTATAAGGGGTTGTTGGCAATTTAATTTATTTGTAATAATTTATAATAAATGAATAGCCTGCAAATATAGACACACCATGGATGTATGTCACTGTATTGACCACTCTCTATCTCGAGATTAACTGTACCGCATTGCACGGAAACAACGCAATCTATAAAGTACAATATTTAGTTTTTGTGTCAAGATGTACCCAAAGTCTGTTTTATCACTTTTTGTTGTAGTAATATGCAACCGTGATAGTAAAGGCTTGACCTTTACAACTTTCTTAATTAGTGTCCCACTCTAAAGGGGGCATTTTAATTCGAGTTTCTTTAATTTTTTGTTTAGGAAGGTGCCCTCGTTTTTAAAAATTAATTTGATAACAGTACATGTTTGAGGACAGTAATTGCAGATATTTGACATTGCAAGAGGAAAATTATTCTCTTATACAGATA
Source organism: Gibbula magus (assembly GCA_936450465.1). Classification (NCBI taxonomy): domain Eukaryota; kingdom Metazoa; phylum Mollusca; class Gastropoda; order Trochida; family Trochidae; genus Gibbula; species Gibbula magus. The sequence continues at coordinate 12,508,540 of OW388306.1, forward strand.
AAACATCTCCTTCCAACCTATCAGTCACATGTTCAACAATAGAACAGTACTCACTTTTGAGATCAGCTTCAAGAAGCTTCAGAACCAAAGGACAAATTCCACTGACTTCTAATGTGTGGTGTTGGATAGCAAGAATGGAACACAGGAACATGTATGAACTTAATGTCACTTCAAAATCAATCCCGGGATATCTAATTCTGACCTGAAGGCTGACCAAGAGACATCACAATTAAACTATGAAATAAAGACTGAAACATCATCCAACACAGAATCAGAAGGTCTCAAGAAATATAGCTTTTCAATGCACATCTTTCCAAGAAAAAAATATTTTAGTTTTATCTGAAAAAGCCCATTCAGAATTCAAATTCCTTTTGAAGTTCATAAAGCAAAGATATTTCCATTGTCTGCTACATTTTTCTGTATAGCGATAAACAGATTTCAACTTCTATATTGTTCCAGATAGAAACTGTAAGGCAAACAACAAATTTCGAGTTTGGGAAGCTAACAAGATTCAAATAGTTTCCTTTAAAACAAACAACAGACACAACTTCTTTGATAGGCACAACATCTGCCGACAACGAGATCCAAGACACATCATTTTGACTGCCAATAAGTAGCACTCTTTCTCCCTAAAATAACAGTCTTTGATAAATCATTTTGACTGTTGGGCATACTGAGCTAGCAAGTAGCACTCCTTCTGATGTTTCTTGTAGTTCTGTGGATACTTGTAGACTTTGCCACAAGCACACGTATATGTGACATTTTGATGCAGCGCCTCCTTGTGGAGCTTCTTGCTCCATGGGTTCGTGAAGGTTTTGCCACATTCTTCACACTGCCACATCCGTTTGCCATAAAGACTTTCTGGAGTGACAAGCGGCAACATGGCCGGGTGGAACATATTCTGAGGCATTGACTGCCGCAAGATGTCGGCAACAAGAGCCTTGGGTTCACTTGAACTTTCTCTCACCGCTGAATCAGATTTCTTCCGTAAATCTGAAACCAACAAAATGTCTAGGTAGAGATATGACATTGCTAACTAAGTCTTTCTACATATTGGGACATTACCATGTTCATGCTACAATTCATGTGCAAAAGCTTTCTTCTATTCTGTTGATAAGTCTGCCTATGCAATCAACAGCACAAAAGAAGGTATGAACTCACAAGTCTAAACTAAAAACACACTGTCTACTACCGTAAGACCACATGTATCCAGCTTCATCACAAGCACATGCCAGAAAACAAAACTATTTGCATGTGTATCAAGGATGCAAAATAATGTAACATTTTATGAAAATACAAACTTCTAATTTTATTTAACCATACCCATTATTTTCATTACATGGAACAGTTCCTTGTAGTAAAAGAAGATTCCAGAAATACTCTTTGACAAGCATTTGCTTACACTAAAATAATATTGACTTTATACGTTTTGCCCCTTTCCCACCTCTCTACATGAAATACAATATAACAATACACATCTCTGTACCGGGATAAGGAGAAAATATATAGGAAAGTCAATGATTTTACAAATATCTGTTCAGAACCACAACAAAATCCCAATTAAGAACTACTTCTTGTTTCATCAATGTATTTTTGTACAAACATTGAACAAAATCCAACAGCAGCATTTTGAGATATAGCGCTATGTCTTGCTCTTATCTGAAGTTCACCAGTTGTTAGTGTTAGCAAAACAACATATAGCGGTTGAAATATCGTAATACTTTGCTATAGCCAATCTGAAGGTTACTTGTGTTGATAATGTCAGCAAATGTCAACAATATGCCTTGATATTAAACCAATGTCATCCATTGTTTAATGAGATGTTGCAAAAACACAAACTGATGCTAGGCCTGTTAATGAGCCCGTGGTGAAATTCAAATCCTGAACCTCTTGATTAGAGGTCGAACGAGCTAACCATTTCACTATCCCTCCCACGCTACTGAAGGAGTACATTCAGAATATATGGAATATTAATTTATTGGCATTAATTACAACACATATAGCAGCTTGTAGCTTCTTTTGTCTAAGATTTAGTGTAAGTGTATACCTTAGCTATTAGAACCTAGCTGTGCAGCTTTCCAAATGGTACAGTCCTTTCTATGCCTCCTAATGTTTCGGGGGTATCTGTAAAGCTTGCCACACACACACGGATAGGTAACGTTCTCATGCACAGCCTTGATGTGCAGCCTCATCGTCTCTCGTGTGGTGAACGATTTGCCACAAATCTCACAATGATTGCCTCGCCTGGTCTGCCCATACATGGAGTCAAAACCCCCAGGATAGCCTGGAGAGAGACCAGCATGGGATAGAGAGCTGCCTAGACCACTAATGAAGCGTTCAGCCGACACCCCTGAACTAGCATGGAAGGCCATCCCATAACCTGCAAGGAGAAATGTGCTTGGTTAAACTTAAAGAAGTTTGAAGAGTGGCTATCTGTAATCTGTCTTTGTTCATATAAATGGCAAGATCAAACAACAGTAATATATGCAATCAGCCAAGATAGAAATTTATCATTACTTCGTTAGTCAGGATTGCAATAATTTTGATGCTGGACTTGAAACATTCAGCTATCGCAAGTGCAATGGAGATCACGTATTGTTGCGTTACATGATACATAATTACACATGGACACATAATCAGCAGCACTGCATCCCAGATATTGAAACTTCTAACAGGCAACTTAGGCTTCTGATTTATAAGGTAAAAACTTGTCAGTCCAATTAAATAACTATTATCTGATCAATACTTAGGTTTTAAATGTTACAAATATCTAAGTATTTATTTACCAAATTTCCAGGACTCGAAAACACCTGAGAGAGTTTCGGAATTGCAGATTTGGAACAATCAACAACATCACAAAAGGACCCAAACAGCTCACAGTGCACATACATTCAACTAGCTTTTCTGGAACAGTTGAATCTTTGGAAGATAGAGCAACAAAGACATGCTTGATGACATGTTCTGAATCACAGTATTTAGATGAAACATACAAGATGTACATTGAAATTTTACCTTAAAAGCAACAACTCATTTTTCCGAGAAAAAAAAATGTCCTCAGATTTTGGCAACTTTTTAAAAGCTACTGATCTGAACTGTATTGAAGCTAAGACAGAATGTGCAGCAATAATTTCATTTTAGAAATTCACACGATCCATAATGAAGTATCCATAATACTTTTGTTCACATCCACATCAGAGTTTCCCCATGATCATGTGATTTGTGAATGGTACGAGATGTGACAGAAAATGCATCACTTTTCTTTGCAGATTGATGAACGGTCCAAACCATTGCCCTTAAATACAGTGAATGCATGATAGATTATGAAGGAAGTTTTAGCTCCTTCACATCTGACCGTAAAAGGATTTCTTTTTATTTTTACAAGGCAGAAGGTATTATTTCATTCTTCAAAATTCCCATGATCCATAATTTACTCAAGAAATTTTTTTAATTTCTCTTCAAAGTTATTGAGCTGTACTCCGAACACCAATGAAGACAGGACAGAACTTGCGATCTGCTGTCAAGTTCCTCTGATACTTGTACATCTTGCCGCACTCAAAGTAGAAAGTTATTGATCTGTAATGCCCTGAACTCCAATGAAGACAGGACAGAACTTGCGGTGCGCTGCCAAGTTCCTCTGATACTTGTACATCTTGCCGCACTCACAGTAGAAAGCAGCATTCTGATGGACAGCTTTGATGTGCGTTTTCTTGTTCCATTGGTTGGTAAAGCCTTTGCCACATTCAGGACAAAAATGCAACTTGGAAGCACCTTCAAAGGATTCTCCCGATTCACAGAGTGCCTGCCTTTGCCCTAAGAAAGGATCAGGTTCTTGCCTTGATTGAAGAAAGCTTTGAGGATCCAATGAGCCAAAGTTTGAAACAGGTGACGCTTCCATGTGTATCTGATAATTTGAAAACTGTCCTTTCAAGCTAGTGATATTTTGCCCGGTGTAAACTGATCCAGAGCTATTATGTTGACTTTGGTAGATTTGTGCTGTGTTCAAAGTCCTCTCTGAAACAAGATGAAACGATTTGGAGTGTCAATGGAAAAATCACAACAGTTATCCAATATGAAAACTCTCAGCGAGCCAAAACAGAAACAAAATATATGGATTCGGACACCAGAATACTTGAGAATAGAATATATTTGATCTGCAAAATGTTTTTTCAATGTCATGGCATGCAAATGTCATTAAACAATGAGAGCTTGGAAGCAAGGAGGGGTATCCTCAAATTTACTGTCAGAATTGCTGTCCCGTTTCCTTGCCATTGTACATCCTACCAACCTTCCCCTCAAATAAATCAACCACCTGATCCTTCAAATCAGAGCAAAACATTTCCCCATCACTGAAGACCACTATGCATCACTTTTCACAACAAAAAAACCAACTTCAGCCAACATGAGTGTTGTCAACATACTTCATCCATTCATCCATGTTTCTTGTGAAAATAGAGAAAAGTCACGTGTTTTATAACACAGGCATTGCAATTATCAGCAAAACTATTTTCCATAACTAACATGCTGATATTTAGTTCATTGAACACAAGATGACAGTAAGTATGTTAATTCTCTTCTAGGCTTATTCCTGCTGGTTGACCAAATGACACTGTTTCTTGTGAGCACTCAAGTTCCTTGGGTACTTATATACTTTTCCACAAATGCAACTGTAGGTGATATTTTCATGGACAGCATTCTTATGGACTTTCTTGTTCCACACATTTGTGAACTGCTTCCCACAGACTTCACAATAGTACATTCGCCGGGACTGAGAGAAATCTTCTGCTGAGTCGACAGTTCTACTCCTGGCTCCCGAGGGCAACAAGTACATTGAGTGTTTAACATTACCATAGCCTGCTACTCGAGAATCATCTCTGTAAACCTCCACTGAGCCCATCATTTCATAACCTGCAACCATAAAATAGGTTTTCCTAGATTTAGAATGTCAGTAAAATGAAAGCTTTTGCTTCAAATCAAAGGCATAAATGTTGGCATTTTGTAAAGACATGAACAATACATACATAATGACCTCATACATTTGGTTCTCTGAAATATTTTCATTTCATCAACAAGTGTAATAAATTATGCTTACACAGCGTAACTAGTTGTGTAAATGGATTGCGCAACGTTTGAAGAAAACTGATTTCTTTTCATTCACAAAAAAGTTTATTATCACGAAGCAGTACATTCAAGGCTAACAATGGTACCTTTGCATTTGAAGAGTAATGTCAGTTTAAATAACGATAATGATAATTGTAAGCCTTACATTAAGTGCCTTATTACTCTAACAGTACTGTGCTTTTGATGTTGCGACGAAATGCCTTCACGCAATGTTGATGAAGTGTCTTGCCCAGGTTTTCAAAACGCTATAAGGCCATGGTCACAAACTTTTGGTGTCTCTACCTGGATTTGAAATAACCACTGAACCATTGTGCTCCCCTAAGGCTTACTTCATTTATTAAGATTCCCATAGTGCTGAGTATCAACTGGGATTATATCTGGTAATAGATGATCATCCTTGAATTCTTCCATGAATATTTCAGAACATCATCTTACAAACAGCAACAAAGAGCCAGTCTTTAGCAAGACTGCTTTTGCAATAACTTCACGAGGCAATTACTTGAGCAACATAGAAAATTCAAGTCAATATTGCGAATATAAAGAGTAGAATTTAATCAACAGAACAAGCCAAGCAGATGACAAAACAAAATCTAATATACTCTTATGACCTAAATATTTAACCAATCACAATTATACAAATCATGCAGAAAATATATTTATACAAAACATTTACATCATTGACGCGGTCCAGATGGAGAATATAAAATTTTCAACTGGCTAAACCAGACCAGCGTGAATTTCAAACCCTGTACAGAGTTCAAGTCACCATAATAAATATCTTCTTAGTTCTATTTGACTTGGCAAATGTATATATACAAAGAAAAGCTAGTGCCAAGGCTAGTGGGAAAACATCAATATCAGAGCTTCACATCCCTGTCAAACAAATAAAGCAACAACTGATTACATTTGCAAATTATGTTGACAGATTACATTTTCCAAATGGAATAGTTATTATGTCTCTCATTTCAATGTTAAATTTGGCAAGCAGGTTACTTCAGATGTCACCCTGAAATGTACAAAAACATCTAAATGCTACAGTACAATGATATCGCATATCCATGTCACATAAGTCACAATAAAACACACATTCATATATATTCAATGGCATCAGTCTCAGTCTCAATGCTACAGCACAGATTCTCTTTTGTCCTTCAATTTCAGTGTCAAATCATAAAAGCAGTCAAGTCACAATGAAAGCTCCATAATTTTTAAAGTTTTCAAAGTCTTCAAATATCAATGCAAAGTCACATTGAAAACTTCACTTCACCACAATCATACAATGTCTTCGTACAAGACAGAAGGTTCATGCTACACTTAGTGCTTATCAGTCTTTCAATTGTCTCATCAAATCGTTCCATACCTTCCGAGTCAGAATGGCATTTTAGAAGTTGGAAGTCAAGTAAGAACATGTATATCTTTATTTTGAGAGTCCAACATACCGACACAGTTTCTAGTTTTCAAGCATGAATAAAATACATCACTTATTCATCAGTTTCGTAAACTATGGTTTTTTCTCTCTTATCATATGAAACTGTCTCCACAGAACTATTCATTGCCCTCTTTCTTCACATTGACCATAGGACAACCATCTTTCTTGTGTCGCCTCAGGTTACGCGGATACCTGTAGGTCTTACCACAAGCACAAGAGTAGGTGACGTTCTGATGCTGGGCACCAATATGCTGTTTCTTTGTCTGCGCAGAAGTAAAGGACTTTCCACAATGGTGACAATGAAACCTATTCCTTGAGGAGCCAGACCTCTGTGCATCATGCTCTTTATAATCTTCATACTCAGCATAGTCCAAATAATTGGGCCTGACAAACCGACCAGCAATAGCTTCCACTCCATAGGGAGAGCTGAGACTGGTTTTGTCTGAAAGTAGAAGTGAGCATATGGATCACAACTGATCATATAGTTTTACATGAATATACTCTTATTGCAGATAGGAAGCTTTTCCCTGCTCAGACAACAAAAGCTGCAAAAATATTCAAGAAGAAAGATGGTTTAGGAAGAGGAAGTCAAACATCATGTTTTTCCAAATCACCTTTCTTATCTATGCAATCAGGTCTTTTGTCAATAGCACACACATTATTCAAGATCACATGCTAGTGGGAAAACAACACACTCATAATGAAATATAGTTGCCAGACAGATGATATCATATTGATGTCGTTATTACGTTGTTTCTGGATCATCATTCAAACCAGACAAATGTTCAATAATCCTACTGTGAACTTAATCGCTAAATGTTTTATTTCTCTAGATATATGAAAGTCATATAAAGATTCAATATTATTAGCTTGATCAATCTTAACGGCCACACTGATTAAAATTCTATGTCACCCAGAGATTTCATTACACCACTTGAGCAGCGGGTAAGCACTTGGTTACGTCACTTTATTGAATCAACGATAATCAATACATAGTCTTAGAATATGATTTATCACTGTCATTTGTATCATCAGTGAGTGAGTGATTTATCGATTGACACTGCAGGGCCACTATTGCAGCCATTGGCGGTGATGTATTTATGAAGAGTTTATTGCATCAACAAACTGCATTAAATAAATCTTGCAGATTTTCTGATGTCTACGTAATCCTTTGCGATACTTGTACGTGTTTCCACATACACAGGTAAAGATTGCATTGCCATGAACTGCCTCCTGGTGAGACTTTTTGTTGGCAACGTTTGTGAATGTTTTTCCACATTCGTCACATTCGAACAGGCCTTTTTGTTCATATCGTGGATAAAACTTTCTTTGAAAGTACAGTGGTAAATTGTTGAAATCACCCGAAGTAGACCTTTCGATTGGACTCATTCCAGGATCTGAAAGTGAGATAAAATTTCTTTGATTATGCTATTCCAGTGAACAGAAATTGATACATTATTTCAGTGCATGCTGTCTTTGCATATGCATATTGTTGATTGTACCTGTTGCATTTAAAACATGAAATTGTATCTGTTGATCAATTAAATTTAACCTTTCATTTTCATGTATTCTTATATAATTGTGGTTTTGTGTCCGTTCCATATGAAAAGTACTTCACATTCTCCTACAAGTATTGCTGGAATCACTGAAGTATATCCACATGTAAATCCATTTGCTTGCTATGTACATCCAACCAACAAACATACTAAGCCTTTGTGTTCTTTCAAAGTGTGAAATAAGCAGATTATCAAATTATCTGGTGACAAAGAACAAATAAAACGTATTTCATGAAAATATACCTTTTATTTAATAGTTAGACTCGGACATAAAAGACACGCTAACTGTGAAGTAAATTGCAAAATCAAATATGCTAAACCGTTCATTAAAATGCCCTGTATATGTGACTTAAGAAAAGTGCTTATTGGATATCAATAAATAAGATGTCAAAAGTTATTTCTTTGCTTAAGCTATCAACAACAGAAGATTACAAATGACATTTAACTGATATACAACTCAAATGACCCTTTATCAGCTTGAAATGCACATATTACCTTGATTACTAAGCCTTGTCATCAATAATGCATTCCAATGTTTGAAAGCAAAATGTTTACATAGAATCATTCTCTGTCTTCTCTGATATAAAAAGTACATCTATAAACATAACATAATTTTTTCTTACTGCCATGCAGCATTTCTTATGAATACACCAATATTTATGTCTTCAGATATTAATCAGCAACACATTTTGATGTAAATATCAATGAAATCATTTACAATCCAACAGATAATGCAATCTGTAATTAGTAGATTATGTTGATTATCAATATTTGATTTAAAACCAAAACCTTCCAATGACACTTGTCTTTGCCATGAAACGACAATAAAAACATCAAAATTGATATAATATGAACATAAACTTTATACCACATGGTGAAACATAATCTGTTTCAAATTTTTCACATGTGCACATGTGCCAATATCACATCAAAGCGGACATCAATTGAAACAGAACCATATCTCTGCAAGTAATATTTGGCAGTCATCATTAATCAAAGTCATCTACACATTATTGTAAATTATGCATGTGACAATGTTGGATTTGTCAATGTTAAATCATTGATTTCCAGAGATGGGAATTAATTTTCAAACAAAGAGCTGAACAATTGTTGAGAGCAAAGAGGGAAACATCACTATATACTGGTGAAAATCAAATCAGACTGAGAACTAATGACCGACAGCTGATTCTGTGAATCCCAACCCTCAATTTAAGTTGTTCTAAGTTTGTATATTACTAAGATTGTGATCATAGCAAAAAAGTTTCTTAGATAGATTAGATTATATCTGAACATCACTGACACAGGCATCGATGCCTCCTTTGAATAACTAGACGAGGCAATATTTATCACATGAATATTGGTAGGACCAATCCTGGATTACACCAGCAGCCATCACTTGGATTACACCGCCATCCATCACTTGGATTACACCACCATCTATCACTTGGATTATGACACAGAATACAGATAGCTTTTTAGACAATCTTCATTATGACAATCATAATTATCATATTGTTTGAACATCCATAATTTAGACAGTAACACAGCACAGATATTGTCCTTAAAGAGAATCCAATGATACAGATTGTGTGAATTAGACACATCAATTCACTTGGGTAATGGCATATATAGATTTACCAATTATGTATCACTACAACTGACACCGGGAGAGACGATTCTGGCTTCTTAGAAACCTTCGCTGACACTCCTTGAGATAAGATAATAACGACAAAGATCACAGACATTATTTGCTTAGACAAACATCAATGTCAGTGAAGGTTAGAATATATATGCATCACTTGGACTGGGAGACCATGCAGTGACGTTGGTGTCTGCTCAGACAAGTCGGATATCGGTACACCTTGCCACAGACACATGGGTAACTGGCCGCTCCCTGACCATGCACAGCGTCCTCATGGAACTTCTTGTTCTTGGCATTTATGAAAGTCTTTCCACATTCCTCACACTGCCAGAACTTGCGCCCATGAGCATCTATCAGGGCATTAGTACAGTGTGGAGGTGTTGAGAACAGTGGCTGTAGATTATTCTTAGGGTACAGTTCGAGGGTCTCTCTAGGAAATGTGCTACCATGTCTGCGACCTGAAAATAGGAATAACATCTTTTTGATGAATTCATAACAAGTTTTTTTTCTCAATCACTGTCAGTCACTGATTTGTTTTGCTTTTTCATAAACACCGGTCAATATTCTAGCCAATCAGTCTCTAGGGAGAAGAATATAAAATCAATAACAGATTCAGAGTCATAAATATTTAAAATCCTTCAATAATGCATTAAAAGAAGACAATCGAAAACCTTAAATAATTAGTAAACCACAAGGCACTTGAAACAAGCCATTTCCCAAGAATAATTTCAACTGAATAGGAGAGAGAAGTTCCAGAATCCTCAGGTATCAGATTTGAGATCTTTCATGTGGCACTGTTTGAGATGTCGATAGAGAGCTCTTTTGTATCTGTATTCCTTTCCACAGGCACAGGTAAAGCTTGCATCTCCATGAACTGACTCAAGGTGATTCTTCCGATTCCGTGGGTTTGTGAAAGTTTTCCCACACACCTCACAGACCCACTGTGTTTTCGGCCCGAGAGCTTTCTTATTTAATGCTGGTAAGCGTGAGCTTGACAAAGGGATTTTAAACGGACTGAACTGCTCCCCTATTGGTTGTGAACTTGACCCGGTGCCAAAGTATTGATACGCCAAAGAATCCAACTCACTGCCTGAAATCACAAAAGGAAGAATTTGAATGGGTAGCTCTGCCTCATAAAATAACTTCAGTCAATTTTAGCTCCTATGTAAGGAAATAAAAATAATGAATTTTCTGCTTGGCACACCTTTGACAATAAGAAACTGTTGGATCGTCCAGAGACAATTTCACAATAAAAGATATATCCAAATGAACCACTTTCAAGGCATGTGAGAACTAAGTTCAAGGTAATGGCATCCCTTATGGACCACAGTTATGATTGTTTATGAGTTGGACAGAGCTTTCTGTGTCTGTATAGATTGTGTATATATTTGTAAGCCTTCCCGCATGCACAGGTATAACTGGCTTCCCCGGAACCGTGAACTGCTTCGATATGTAACCTCCTATTTCTTGTGTTTGTAAAGGTTTTGCCACAATATTCACACTGCCATGATTTCCGTATAGAACTCCCTCTACCGGCTTGAGAAGCAATTTGCAAGAAGAGGGCATGATCAAAGATTGGTGAAGTACTATGTCCAGAAATTGTCTGACCAAATCTGTTTCCAAAATCTGAAACCAACAAAAATAGATTTGGGATATTTCATCCGAACAATGAGGGACAACATATAACCTGCTAAATTTAGAAGTGCAACAATGCTTTGTGACAACAATCCTAATTAAAAATCTTAAATGTTTGAAAGTTGATGAGTTTCCTCCCTAACCCAAAATTATCCATTCATTCTGAGAAATATAAGAACCAATATCCACAGAGAAATGACTTGCACTTCATCGCTGTTGTCCCTTGTTATATTTTTCAGAATCAACCTAGAAATAAGCTGGATAGCTAGGAGCTAAGCAGCATTCACACGGTAAACTAAAGTTTGACAACACAAGGAGTCCCACATGCCCAAGTTTTCAAGGGTGTTACTCTATTATCAAGAAGGACTGATGGTTGTTGAATATTAACAACCTAATGCTAATTGGTTCTGCTTAGTGCCAATATAAAGGAATCAATTCATGATTTTTGTTTGAAACCAGACAAATTACTGCAGCTGACACGCATCAATTAATCAAACTTAATTTTGGAGATCCAGGCAAACAGAAAGATAAATTTGGGTTACTAGTGTTTAAGAGGTCACAGAACTAGAATACACATAAATCAGAACTGTGATTGCCATTGTTCGAATTTCATAGAAAATTATTGTCATATGTTTTGCATTTGGGGATGAAATATGCAAGCTGAGCAAAATTAAATCAGCAAATTTGATTTTTGCAATGTATCAAAGCCAAATAAAATAAAAATAAGCGGATAGTTTTCACGAAATTTGCCGGATTTCATCCACATACCTTGCCCTAATCTCAGAGATCAGGCTGTGTTTAAGATATGACAGTTAAGTCTGTGCCTACGTAAAGCTCTGGTCGACTTGTAAACCTTTCCACAAACACACAAGTACGTGAGATGTTCATGGACAGCTTCAATATGCACACGCCTGTTTCGCTCATTGGCAAAACTCTTCTGGCAATGAGAACAGTTAAGTTTCTTTTCGTGATCAGATTCATTGGTGTCGAACAGCTGATTGATGAAACGATCGTGGACTGACTGACTTGAGCACAACTCAAAACCTGAAAGGAAAGGCAATAGTGTGTAGTATGGTCCATACAGGTCTTCACAAGCAGTAAATGTCTAGATAATGAAATGCAGTTTTTTAAGTTGTTTTCACTTGTTGCAACCAGCAAAACACTTCAAATAATATAAAATGAGTCTCCATTCCTCAAACAAAAGCTTGTCTGAAATCTATACAATTCTCTCTTGCCTGGAAAAGTTTTTGTCTCTGTAACTGTACTAGAAAACATGCTGTATTTGTTGAACACTGATGCGCCCAAATATAAGCATAGTTTGGTGAAGTACTAATACCCTATGAATGAAGTATTACCTCATCTGAAAGGTCTTTGAAAGATTCCATATTTACGACAAATTGTATTATGTTGTTGTTAGGAAAACGAAATCTCTCTTTGATTGCCGACCATGTATGAAAATTTCTGTATTGGCTTTCAAATGTCTAAGGTAATATGTACCATCATGTTGTTTTTGAGTATGTGAGATTACGCTAGACATCCAGCTAGTTGCAGATGAGAGATTGTTGGAGATTTGAATGACTTGTTTTTGGGATTCACTTCAGGATAGTGCCAGTAGTTGGGTCAAATTAAATGAGGAAGTCAACCATTATTTGCCATGGAGTTTTTTTTTTTTTTAGATTACAAGGTCTGACGAAGGGGGATGTAACCTCTCGAAAATGTGCAACAAAACTATTTTCTAACATTGATATATTTTGGATAGTTCTATCTGCAATAGTACATTCTTTTACCTTTAGATAGTACAATCTGAATTATAGCAATGTTACATTTGTTCACCATCTAAAGGCACATATTTTTTTAACCACTTTCTCTTTAAGCACACCGATTTGTAAAGATTACCTCCTTGTTTGACCAAGGTTGTCTTCCTCATTTAATCTGATTTTTCACATACATAAGAGACGCCAAAGCATGTGATGTTCATGTTCGTTCTGATAGAGAGAAAAGCTTTTTGTCAGTTTAAAAGTCCTTTATTGATCATAAGGAATGAAACATAAACGCAAGTTTGAGATTACATCAAATGTGAGTATATTATGCAAAACTGGTAAGAAAGTTTTGTATCTTCAAATACATCATGTCAATCATTCATAGAAAGCAACAATTCTACTTCCTGTAGCACAAAATGTATCTGGACAATTCACTGTCAATGCATTGAAAAGCACATCCTAATTGTATCTGAACAAATGCATAAAGCACACATTTGGTTTTGCATAAGACGACCCCTCCGCTCTGTGCAAGTTGATTGTTATTTATCATTCCGAGAATATAACTACAGCTTTCGACACATCTCTGCAACATCATAGAGTTTGTCCAAAGAGACACTCAGGGTTCATACAAGAACATGATAATGCCCATTGACAGCCATATTCCAAATAACATGAATGTACAAAGCCGGCCGACAGAACATAACTTCAATATATTTTCAACTAACATGAAAGGTGAGGGTTATGAACGGAGTTTTAACATTCCTTGAATATCATTAACAAAGGGAATCAACTCATGTAAAAAGAATATATAATTGTATTCCTTTGTGTGGTAAATTAAGAATGCATGTCAAAACAATAGTTCTGTCTGTGTCCTCAAAGTTTATATGTGGAACTTTCCACCGCAACAAAAAGTGTCTAGCAAAGTAAGATTTTATTTGAAAGATAAATCAAGAGTGTGGATTGATTAAACCATGCGACTGTTGACACTGCTTGCCGATAAGGCAGTTCTGGTTCCGTCCTAGATCATTTAACAAATCAAAGAGAATGAGGTCACTGTCCAGTGTATGTATGCGACTGCAGAGAATCTTTCCCTATTGGACAGTCCTGCTTGTGTCTATAGAGGTTCCTAGGGTATCTGTAGGACTTTCCACAAACACATGAGTACGAAGCTTCTCCGGAACCATGCACAGCTTCAACGTGGAGCTTCTTATTCCGGGGGTTTGTGAAAGTCTTCCCACAATATTCACACTGCCATGACCTTTTATTGGGACTTCCTCTATAGGCTTGTGATAATTGATAATATCCCCATAAATTCTGACCGAAATGTTTTTGAACATCTGAAATCAAAGAAAAATATTTTTTTAGAAAAGGGTTTGGATTACTTACAGTTTTTAGATAAAGTCATGGCAGTGGAAATACAATGTATGTTTCTAAAACATATTTCATAATTTTTTGTCTACAGATCATGTCTTTTTAGCTCCTTTTCTTCTGGGTGTTCCATATTTAAGCCTCAAATGGCTATTTGTTTGTTAAAAGAGACTAGAACACTGTATCTCTAAAACCATACATGCCATAGACTGCAAAAACCAAAAATTTAAGCTATGAATTTTAATCAGACTGAAAGATTAAGCTCTTCCTTGCTTTTTCAAAACTGATTACTATCGTTATCTCTGAACAGCAACCAAGGTGTCAACAAATCATTCAACTTTTTAAACGATAAACTGATAACCAAATTATCCAAAAATTATGGAAAACTATCGTCCATATGACATAACCTTTACCACAAGTAAATGTAAAGTCGCTAATGATAAATAATTCTTCATATGAAAACAAATTAACAAACAAATAACTATGATTTAACACTGATTCCTTCCCAAGAACAATAATGAAAAGGTATTTAAGAGCACTAAAAAGGAAAGATTGCAAAGTTGAAACATCCCAAATCAAAAGAATCCAACATACATGACAAGTCAGAGTAGCACTGAACTGATTCCAATAAACTTCACAACTGCCAACGGCCTAGATCATAATTGTAACAATTAACATCCCTTTGACCATCTTGCTTTTAAGTCACTGTTCAACAGTTCAAATCAATTGAAGCTTATGAAGAACAGTCAACAGAATCATTCACCATGTTGTCTAGCATTCTGTCTAACTGTTCTGGTAACTAGAAGGGAGAATGAAACAAGCTCTTCTTTTAATACAGAAATCTGGAGGATGTACCCTGGTCACAGGGATGCTTTCAAGAGTATTTCTCTTCTTCTATCATGGCAACTAGTATTCTTGCATGGTGAATACTATTGTGATTGGGTAAGGTATTAACGTGAAATCATCAAGCGCTGGAAAAAGCAAACGCTGGGTTGCACTGCACTGCACTGCATTCAATGAAGTATTGTATCCATTGTAATCAATTATTCTGTGCTTGAAGACACAGCTTCCTGTGGCGTCGAAGACTTCCTCGGAAACGATAGACTTTACCACAACAACAGGGGAAGGTAACATTGCCATGAATGGTGTCCACATGTTCATTCCTGTGACCGGCATGATTGAATAGTTTGCCACAGTAAGAACAGGAGAATGTACGATGGCCTGAAACACCGACAGGCTGACTTCCATTGTCGCGAATCATCTCATTGTTTGCCCAGTTTTCAGAAAATCCGAAATCTGAAACCAATAAATGTACTCATTGAAGTGAAGGCATGTTTGTTGATGGCTTAAATCCCACTGGTCAAACAAACTATGACATGTGACCATGGACAAAAAATATTGGTAAAATGGAGTAAAGCGCTTTGCTGAACAGAAAACAGATTCAAAGAACTGTAACTTCCCATGTAGCAACCTGTATCTATGATTGACAAGCCTACTTAGCATGTACCAAAATACCCAATTTCCTTCAAAATTTCAAAATATGCTAAGTACTACAAAGAACATTACCACATGTGGACTGGAGTTTAACATATTTTAGTTTCTGCCATTGTAGAGAATCCTTAATCACAATGGCAATATTCCTGTGGTGACAGGCCGCTTCTAAACCAATCTTTGAACGACGGCCATGTTTGAGGGTTACCAATCAAAAGGATTCATCAGCTTTTCTGTGCTTGATGGCAGTGTTTTTTGTGACGACGGAGGCCACTCTTAAAACGGTAGACCTTCCCACAACAACAGGGGAAGGTTACATTGCCATGTATCGTTTCAACATGTTCATTCCTGTGACCAGCATGAGTAAATAGTTTGCCACAGTAAGAACAGGATAATGTACGATGGCCTGAAACACCGGCAGGCTGACTTCCATTGTCGCGAAACATCTCATTGTTTGTCCAGTTTTTAGAAAATCCAAAATCTGAAACCAATAAATGTACTCATTGAAGTGATGGCATGTTTGTGGATTGGTTAAAACCGACTGGTCTAACAAACGATTACATGTATTGTTACCGCGGATAAAAATATTTGTAAAATGTAGGAAAATGTTAAGCACTTTGTTAACAAAAAGGCTCAAAAAGAGATTGTTTTTCAACCATGGAGTTCCAGAACTATAATTACTTTTGTAGTGATTCATACCTACGATACGATCGACCTGCTATCATTAACAAGTATCAAAAAGCCTATTTTCAATATTCCATTTTGAAAAATATACCAAGTACCACAAGGATCATCTAACATTTGGAAAATAAGTATACAAGACAGAGCATTGAACGACGGCCATGTTTCAGCGTCACAAATCAAAAGGAATCATCAACTGCCCCACGGTTCTGTGCTTGATGGCACTGTTTTCTGTGACGACGGAGACCACTCTTAAAACGGTATACCTTCCCACAACAACAGGGGTAGGTTACATTGCCGTGTATCGTTTCAACATGTTCATTTCTATGATAAGCATGAGTGAAGAGTTTGCCACAAAAAGAACAAGGGAATGGTCGAAGATGGCCTGAAATGTTGACAGGCTGATTTCCGCTGTCTTGAACTGCAGTAGTGTTTCCCAAACTACCACCAGAAAATCCAAAACCTGAAACCAAGAAATATCACTCATGAACTGAATTATAGGTTAGAGGATTGATCATTTCCTAAAGTTATCAACACCTGATCCCAATTCAAGGTTTAGATCAATTCACATGTTATGAGAGTGAACAAATAGAAAGTAAAAGGTGAAAAACTATTTAAAAAGGAATACAGAATTTTCCAAAAAACTTACTCATATCAACTAACACCACTTCAACAGTATTCGTGTTCAACTGACGAAACAATCCTACAAGCCAATGCTGTTGGCATTAGAACAAAAAACACAACTGTCAGAAGTATCCAATGACATTATCAGTCACTTGTTGATAGATACTCAAAGTCTCATAAGCATAACCCCTTCAACTGTTAAATGGCACTCATATAATCCTGAATTGCAACAGTAGGATTGTTCGTGTTTGAAGACAATGATTTCTGATTCACTTAAACCAAAAAATACAACAAACAAGTTTGAGCTTAGGCAATCATATACAATCCTAAACTACACTACAAGAAATGTCACTGTTCAGTTCTTGAAGACATTTGCTTTTCTGTGAGATCAATGAACCATGAATATGAACTCAAGAACAAACTTCAGCTTTGCAAATCAAACCAACTCTTAAAAGCCCAAACTTAGCACATCACATAAAATCCTGAGCTGCATCACAAGCAGTTTCACTGTTCTGTGCTTGAAGACACTGTTTTCTGTGGCGCCTAAGGCCACTTTTAAATCTGTAGACCTTTCCACAGCAACAAGGGAAAGAGACATTGCCATGTATCGTTTCAACGTGTTCATTTCTATGATTTGCATAAGTGAAGAGCTTGCCACAGAAAGAACAGGGAAATGAACGGCGACCTGCAATGATGACAGGCCTATTTCCATCGTCTTGAACCATCGAATCATTCAGCCAATTATCACCAGAATATCCATAACCTGAAACCGAGAAATGTCACTCAATGAGCTGAAAAGCATTATCATGAACCGCTTTCATTTACCAAACGCATACGTTGTTTTTGTAAAAATAAGAACAATACCTTTTGATAAAAGATCTCAAATCAAACGTCTTTCATTAAAAAAACTCAAAGTCCTTTATGCGAAATTTTAACTGGAATGTGATGACAGAACCAAAAAGAAATATTTTCAAATGAAAAAAATCATCCTCAGCACACAAGATTTAGTTTTGGCACCAACAGTAATATTCAAAACAGGATCAATAGTATTTCCTTGGAATCACAACTATGTTGATTTTCACTGGTTCAGTTCACTGTATTAATTGAATACATACTCAAGTATAGAATTGGCAAATTTAATTCATACACTGAATTTGGCAAAACATTATACAGAGCAGCTAGCAAAGCAACAAACCCAAACAGTTAAAGAAGTGGCAAGTATTAAATTCTCCACCCATCATCTACCAATGTTGTGCATCCATTTTTAAATATTTAATGTTTCCAGCATCATAGTGTCAGGTTGTACACATCAAATTCCATATTAACAAAACCAGCAGAGCTTCAATAAATTGTTTTACACACTGTCTCCAAGGTCAATGTTTTGTGATTGGGGACACTATCATTAATTTCACAATAAAGAATTTTTTGACAATGTCTGATGAATTAGAATCCTTCTCCTAGGCTTGCAACTCAATACAACTTAACACACATTGGAAGGCTGTACTGCAAGAACTAGACTTCTTCATCCTTTAATAGTAAGAACGACTTCAGCATGACAGACAGGGACTGTGAACATCACAATCACTCATGAGAGGTTATGTTCAGATGAGAATTTTATAGAAGGGTTCACCACAGCCATGTAATCGCATTGTCCTCTACTTCAAAGCTGTTTCCTGTGAGCCCCATAAACAATTTGTGTGACAAGTGTGGGTAGATCATAAGTAATCCTTCACCATCTCAGTAGAGTCGATTTGAAACATTGTATTCATTGAAGGAAAGGACTTGGCACAAGTTATGCCTCTCCATGTCATGTCAGCGGTTGGGTCTGTGCTTGAAGACAGCTCCTCCTGTGACGACGGAGGCCACTTCTGAACCTGTAAACCTTGCCGCAGAGACAGGAGAAGCTGGTGTTTCCATGAATGGTTTCCACATGCTCCTTCCTGTGTCCTGCCTGCGTGAAGAGTTTGCCACAGATAACACATGGGAAAGAATAATGGTCTGAAATATTAACAGCTTGATGCCGGTCTTCAACTGCTTCATTGCTCACCCAATTATGACTCGAAAATCCGAAATCTGAAACCAACAAATGTCAGTGCTTATTGATTTGAATGGTATGTCTCTGGTTTGCTTTCCTAAGGTATGAGTGAGGTGCCGTATTCATCGAGGTTAAACGAAAGAGGAAGAAAAATTTCTATCGATTGACATAACGATAAAAGAAATGAAACTAAAGATCTGATTTTAACCAACAAGCAAACAGCAATTTAGGAATCAAACATCAACTGTTCAGCATTAGTGTTTCTGTTTGTGGTGCACTGAGGAAAAATTGTGCTTGACAGAAAGAAAATATATCTCAAATGGTTTCATTAAGCTTTGTCTAGAGCTATTCACAAGCAGATATAGTCAGAAACATTGCAAATATGTTGATCATCCAAAACTTTTGTCATCTCTACTACCATCTTCTAGAATGCCCATCAGTGTTTCATGAAATGTTAGGCCAAGACTGCATCCTTTTATACTTTACTCACAAATGATTGAGATCATCATCACTGCTCACCTGCATGGGTGAATGCTATGTAAGGGCAAGTCTTCACTTAGGAATCAGCTGCGATAGATCATGTTGTTCCTGTGAAAGTGTACAAATTCTACAGATTAAGGATTTCTCCTGCCCATGGCTTAATTCCCTGTTTGCACACAACTGTTACACAGATATAGGAGATCTCCTGCCCCATGGCTTAATTCCCTGTTTGCACACAACTGTTACACAGATATAGGAGATCTCCTGCCCCATGGCTTAATTCCCTGTTTGCACACAACTGTTCCACAGATATAGGAGATCTCCTGCCCCCATGGCTTTATTCCCTATTACTCAAGACATCATTGCATTCGTCAACACATACATCATTGCAATAAATGAAACCATGTCTCAACTTAATGATTAAACTATCAGGTGTCTATATTCAGAGATCCACAACTCGCCCAATTATTGGTTCACAATTCCGAGCATGATAACAGCGCTCGCGATGTTTACGAAGTCCTCTACGGTATTTATAGGTTTTCCCCACAAGGGCAGGAATAAGTCATCCTTTCGTGAATAGCTTCTATATGGTCATTCCTGTGACCACGCTGCCTGAATACCCGACCACACAAGTGACATGGATGATGGTTTCTTATCTCAGAGTTGTTCTCAGAAACATTTCCTGAAACATTTGCCGGTCCTGGCCAGCCAAAGCTGCTATTATTTCCCCATTTCATGCCAAAATCTGAAATCTGAAATAAGAAATAAAACCAAAAAGAAATAAGACTAAATGTCAAGTGTTGTTTTGAAGTTGTTATGGTATCATCCAATCAGTATAATTATTATGCAGTATAATGTTGATTACGTTTGACGATCACAAAATATAATTAAATGTGATCAGAACATTCCGATAAGGCAGCATTATCATCATACTACGAAATTGAAAATTTCAAAATATACTCACAATTGAGCTATGTTTTTTACATGTTTAAATTTCTTTGCATGTTTGCAAGTTTCTGCCAGCTTGTTCTATGCTTATAGACCTTGCAAAATGTTTTATCTAATTAAATGATAAACTTTGTATGGCATCCTTGTAAGATAAGATAGGAAATAACTATAATAATCATCCATGTAGATATTTGAGATTTAGACATGTGCAGTAATTAAGAAACCAGATTTATTATATGACGAGCAGTGAAATACTGGGATTTATCAGTGAAATAAACTGTCTATCAAGCTACAGTGAAAATAACTTATATTTTCACTGCGAACGGTGACTGATATAATTTGACGTCATAAAACAATGGCCTCGCGCAGCGATTTGGCTTATGACGTCACAGTGTTACTGTGGTGACGGGCTGTTCCTTGCGACCACTTGGCGTGAAAACCACCCTTTTCGGACGTAATTACATGGATAATATCATATAATAAATAGAATATCCGTCAATTCTTGACAAATACCATGTTTATCTCATCTCATGAGGTAGAAAAGTTATATATTTTCACTCGTGGCTGCGCCACTCGTGAAAATATAACCTTTCTACCTCACTCGATGAAATAAACATGGTATTAGTCAAGAAAAGACAGATATCCTCTATGTATTCCATCCTGCACTCAGTCTCTAAGAGTATTTTAATCCATTTCACCAGGACTTCACCATGGCCTACATTTTAAAAGTTCTTAGTGCTAAGATGGTTGTAAGTACTATATATTATCTTTGACCTATTACTACCTTAGTGCGGAGAGAGCTTTGAACATCTAGGTCCACTTTTATGTAAGGTATAACAAGGTAAAAATGTGGTGCTTTCATCTTTTATTACCGTTTGAAATGTTGAAATCTAGTTTGGTTGACTTCTGGAAATGCTTATTCCATGTCGTTTCTTGAATCTTTCAAGCCAACCCCATACCACAAAATCTAAATGGCCTTTATGAATAGCAATCTCTTTGGCCTTGCTTAAAAGCATTGGGTTTGATACAGGCATCCCTTGATCAAATGCATGTTGATACCACAGGAACAACTCAACGTCAATGTCATCATATTTGGAAGATCTTATGTGTTTTCTTCCTGGAGTAAAGTCGGAGCACAGGTAAGCTGCTTTGACCTTGTCCCCCGCTTTCAACCAGGTCGACAAGGTGCTAAGAGGGATCCCGATTTCTCGAGCAATTTGAGTTTTCGACTTTATTCCCCTTTCAACTTCAGTCACGGCTTGATAACGAGTCTCTAACGGCAAAACATTTCTCCGTTTGGGTGGTTCTACTCTTACTGGCCACTCGGTTTCAGCAGTTGGACCAGTTGGTTTTAGGTCATGTTTCCCTTCAGGCATTGGCTCAAAGGCAAATTGTTCCTTCGAATCTGCAACAGCCGAAAGATGTTGTTACTGTTTTGTGTACAGGTATGTTATCAGGTCCCAAAACTACATGTATATATGAACATGGCAGTTCCACATTAATCCCAAGCCTTCTGAGTAGCAGGCAGTATTCATTGGTCAAGATAAGAACTTTGATTGGTTTTATATAGACTGGCAAGAGTAACTCCTTGCAGAGTTGCATTCTCCATCACTGGCTGATTTAAGCCTTGCCCCATTTCAATAAGGTTTTCCTGCTAGGGAACCAGAGCCCACTATGCATTTCAGGTGCAGCGCTCCACTATCGCAGCACTGAAAAGTGAGGGAAATACTGCAAGCCTTAATTAAGCCAGTATAGAGACTGGCAAAATTGTCTGGACTGCAGGGACAGGTAAACAATAACTCCATTATAGAATGGCCAACTTTTGGAATTTGTAACTCTTTGAAGTATAACTCTAGGCATGACATCTGCGAGTGAAATGTTTAGCACCAGAACGTAAACGGTAAACTTTGCGAATCTTTTTTTTTAAAGTGAAAGTTTTTGCCTCGAACTGTCTTGTCATGTTCTTTTTAATTACCAATATCTTCAGTGGTTCCACCTGAGATATTGGTGCATTCCAAAATTGAATTCAACAAAAATATCCTCCAAACGTCCTTAGCCCCTTTGATCGCAGCTCATGATCTGAGATGGTCTTGAATGGAATAGGCTACAGAAGTTTGTACGACTACAAGCAGTTCCAAAATAGGTTGCCAGATGACTTATCATTATATCAGTTTTAGTTTGGGATTCTGAAAGGAATTGATCTTCTTTCAAATTTAACTAAATCATGGAGTGAGTTATTGTTTAACGCCGCTTCGGCAGTATTGCAGCCATTAGCAGCGAGAACTAAATCATGGAAGAAACTACATGATAAATTTGCGCCTCAAAAAAGGTAAATACTCAAAATGTGAAAGTGTTTATTCTGATTACAAAAATACAGTGAGATCTTGATACAAATCCTGTAGTTTGAAATCAAAATACAAAATTTCGTCGAAAGTATGTCTTTGATTCAGACTACAAAATACACATTGTGAGAAAATAGAGACACCACTGTCAAATATTAGCACTGAAAAGAGGAGCACTTATGGAAAGGTTGTATATAAAAATCAAACGTAATTCTAGACAAGTGAAAATAAATTAGGTTTTAAATCATCTCATAGCACTCAAATATTTTTTAAATGTACCATAGCACAAACAATGCTAAACAAGCTGAAGTATTGCAGTTTAAAGTTCCAAAACCTTAACTGCTGTCCATACAAACTTTGCCTCAACAACTTGGTTAATGTCTACATATACATTATAGCACTGAATTTGTCGAAATTTAAAAAGTTTAAATTCAACTGTTCTTTTCCATCAACATCAACTGTTGTCTGCGCAAAGTTGACTGTTCCTGAGATGTTTCTGCCAGCTTGTTCTATGCTTATAGACCTTGCCACATACACACGTGAAGATCAAGCCCTTGTGGACAGACTCAATATGGTACCTACGAGTTCCTAACCTATTGAAAACCCGCTTGCAGTGTGGGCAAGGGTAGGGCAGGCCAACTGCCATTGATTTTGAATTGAAATTGGAACCATGTTGCTCTGAAGGAGTTGGCCAATCAGAGACAGGTCTCAACTCATATGGCTTAGAGGCTAAGAGCTCATAGTCAGGGTCGCCAGAAAACCTATCCTGCATGCCCGTGGCCCATTGATGCCCCTGTTTTGCTTTCCCATACGACCATGTTTCTGTAATGATAAACTTAACGTGTCAATTCACCATTAACAAATAAAATCAAGTCCTCTGTACACTTCAGCTTACATGATTGTGCTTTGTGCTTTTATTTCTTAAAAATACACAAATTTATCTTAACAGCCTCAGGTTACCTTAGTACCTTAGCTAATAACAAAATAATAGATTATCAACTCTAAACTTCATTATATTGTTGCATGGCACAAGCGAGTTATTGTTTAACACCCGCTTGGGCAATATCACAGCCATTAGCAGCGATCTACTGCATGAAGTTGACTTCTGAACTGTACTCAGTACCATTTGTATTTATTTATCTTCGCTACTTTTATTTCAACAAAGAACAGATGTATTCATATTGGGATTCTAAGTTTACAGAAAAAACATGAGATCAAAATATAATTCTTTATTTTCTTTGACAATATTTTTTTTCACATTTTCAAATGTATAAAAGCATGCAAGTATAGGCATACATTCAATCATGAAAAATGGCATTGTGACAAATAAATAAACAAACAGAAATAGACTATCTATCTAGGACATTGACTATCAGTTGTTTCATGATTTGGAACATATTGAGGACTGTATCTGAAACAACTAGGGACACAAAGTTCATTATTCCTCAATTTAGAATTCACTAATTAAGATATTGGCCCATTTGAAGAAGTAAAATTAAACTGATCTCAGCATTAGCCAAATTGAGATTACCCCTATGAGAAAATGACCTCAAAATTGAAAGGTGATTCTGTCAACATAAAGTACTTATTCAGAAAGAAGAATGTTTGACCTAAGATATACATTTGAAACAATACAATGGCAGGTTGGATGGACCTCAACTTTAGCTCCACATTTAGACAATATTTTTTTGCCATTCAAAAAGTACACACAGGTTTGCTACTATCAAATATAATTCATACACTGCAATGTCAAAATGGTCCAAAAGAACATGTGGTTCTTGTCATGCAAAGGTACTTATTCGTAGAAAGAATTGTCCCTTCAAAAATACAATGAAAATGGTTTCGATGGTGCTTTCGTCCATAGAGAAAATACCTTGCTACCTGCAAAGGGTGGTTTTGGAACCTATCCCATCTTGTCCACAGGATTCCTATCAAAAACCTAAAGCTTGCTACCAGCTATGGTGGTTCTGTGACCTATCTTATCTCAACCATAGAGAATACCTATTACCAACCTAAGACGCGCTTCCAGTTTTGGCGGTTCTAGAACATACATTGTCTCGTCCAAAGAGGAGACCTATACTCAATCTGCTACCAGTTTGGGTGGTTCTGAGACCTATCCATTACAGGTTGGACTTAGACGCTTTAGGATTAGATGCTTGAGCACATGGCTTGCTTTCTCTCCAGTGCTTATGTAAACTTGTCCGATACTTGTACACCTTCCCACAGACACAGGTAAACCTTCGTCCCAGGTGGACGGTTTCCATATGAAACTGCCTGCCTTTGTAATTTGTGAACGACCTAGAACACTGAGAACATGGAAATAAGAACTGAGATTGAACGCCATCAACGCCTCGAAATTGCGATGGTGGATGGAACGAAACAGCTGAGAATGAAGGTGCGGTCAGACGGAGACTCATACCGCTGTTGCCATGGATATCTGAAAACAACAAGAAGCTGTCACACAGGGGGATTTTGCAGATGTTCATAAATCTGGAAACTATATAAAAACTTTCTGAAAAATTACTGTAAAAATTGTTAAAGAAGACTAGATAACATATTCAGAATTATCCTTTTGAACAAAAGAACCAATAATAAACTAAAGTAAAAACTTATTTTGGTAAAACTGACTGACGTATTCATGACCAAACTCCTCACCATGTAAAATTATCAACCAAAACTGATTACTAAAGAAAAGAAACTCTTTAAAAAAAACAGTGCAGAAAACAAAATCTTGCCAAACTCAAAACAAAAGACGAACTGTATTTGCTTGAGATTTTGCACATAGACAACTTTGATAAACTGATGAGAATTTTTCTCATTCCCTTAATTGACAATCAAACATGTTTAGCAGTTTCCACATCACTGACTGTGTTATATATAGGAATCATGTCACCATGAGCTGATAACATACTTGACGAGACTGTTTGGGGTAAACCGCTATCAAAATTATCATGAAGAGGTTGGTCGGGCCTCCTAGGCCTGGAATGGCCAACATAGGTATAAGAAAAGTTTGGTTGGATAAAGGTTAAGAGTATTTCACAAATATCAATTATCATTGCACAACATCATTTGCTTTGCCATTTGTATTGCAGTGAACAAGGGTTGAAAACCAGAAAGCCATGAATTCCAACTAAGTATTGCACCCATATCTATCTACAAATCAAATCTATGTTGAACAGTTGCTTAGCGGATGTGGGGAATCACATCTGGACTGGGTCTTTAGTCCAACTGCCCAACCACTGTCCCTTGTTCAAGAGCCCTAGGGTTAGCAGACTCTCACATGCTGCCTGTGCTAACTGTTCAAGTCTGGAACAAAAAAACTATAAAGTCTCGTGCTGTACTTTCTCATGGCATGGACTGGTGGTGCAGGGCCTGCAAAACCAAATCTTGCACAGTTCCCTACATGTATTCTAAAGTATGCACAGATGACAATGTTGATCACAGAAAAACATTGCTGCCAAACTGCATTCAAAATATTCTCCAGCACATCTGAAGATGGAAATTATTTTGCTCTACTGTCCTTGAAGTGATGCTTTGAGAGCAACACATGGTGGACTCTTTCTGAGGTGAGCTTGTAGACTTGTCCTGTATTTATACACCTTGCCACAGACACAGGGGAAGCTTCTCTTCTCGTGGACAGTTTCCACATGGTATATCCTTGCCACGTGGTTCATGAACACGCGGCCACATTGGGAACAGGGATATGTACCCTGGATTGTGACGGGTCTTTTGGGTGTTCTTTCTTGTACATGTCCATGAAAGGATTCAAAACTTCCATAGGCATAATCTGAAAATAACAAAAAGAGTTCTGAACTGCTTTGACTTTCCATCATTAAGTGTACCGTCACACATATGGAACGTCCTCAAGAGCCTAAACTTCACAAACGTCTCTCCGAATCACCGTCTAATGAGATGTAATTTTAAAATGATTGGGGCCAGTCTACGACAAAATTCACATAAAGAGTCACCATATTGTTGAATACTTGTATTTGTTATTGTAGAATTAGCAGATACTGGGTTCAACGTACTTCTGTCGTACAGTAAAATTACAGCTACAGCTATTGGCTATGTGACTGCAGCTGCTTTATTTTGTCTCTGTTTGCAGCACACTCTTTGCTTGTTCTCAAATGTGCATTCAAGCTAGTTCTGTATGTATAGATCTTCCCACAAATACATGTGAAGGTTTTCCCCTCATGTTTGGACTCAATGTGGAAGATCCTTGTGGCATAGTTCCTGAAAACACGGTCACATTTTGGACATGGCAGCAATCCTTGCACTTTGGCTTGAAACTGATGGTATTGTGCATTGATGACACCAAACCCTGACTCTTTGAAAACACGAAAATCTGAAACAACAAAAGCATGAACTTTAGTTGCTTTAGATTTTCAATTGTTATAGGTATGATCACATTTACCCAGCTCCAACACACAAATGCCCTAAAATTTTAGTTATGTTGTCTCTCTGTTCACCACAAGATAAGATTTATAACCTGACAGCATAATAATCCAAAAACTGCTGACAAAGCTTAAAACCATAAATGTTTTCTCATCTGTTCATTGCTCAAAGTCAAATCAATATATAGATACACCTAAAGCATTCTGACGATCTCATGTTTTCAGACCAAACTTTTATGTCGTGCGACATGTTGAATGGTGCATATTAAGAACACTGATTCGCTGGATGACAATTAAGAAGGTCTTCCTTCTTGTGACTGGCATCTTGGGCTAGTCTTAAGATGGGTGTTCAAACCAGTCCTGTACTTGTAAACCTTGCCACAAACACAAGTGAACGTCCTCCCCTTATGAATAGACTCAATGTGAAAATATCTGTTGGAAGACGAATTGAAAACTCGATTGCACAAGGAGCAAGGAAAGGCTCCCAGAAACTGGTTCCTTTCTGCAGGCAACCCCATTGAGTAATGTCCAAAACCAACCTGGCTACCTGCCTCATAACCTGAAAACAACAAAAAGTCTCATTTATTCTCTTGTCAACTTTGCTCAGAAAACATTTGTTTGGAGGAAAACAGCTCATTCTAAAAGAACAAAACAAAAAAAAAACCTTCAATGAATTGCATCAATCAAGGAACTTAACAACATTGATTGCACTGTCTGGACTACAGAAAAGAATATCTGAAGACAAGTTTGAAAACAGATTTCAACTACTCCAGCAAGATTCAAGACTCCCAAAGTAAAAAGAGAATTAACAAACAGACCACAGAATCACTAGATAACCTCAGATAACTGTCAACTCTTCCATGAACACAACAGTAACAACATAGATTTTCACCACAGAACTTGAAGTGAAGAACAAGTTATTGTTTAATGTTGTAATAGTGCAGCTATAAGCGTCGCCGTAAAACTTTGAGGAGATTCAGAAGCATCAAGAGAATTGCTGAGTTTTAGCATCAGGACGTGCTGGTGCACACATGGGACTCTTCCTGAAATGGGCTTGCAAGCCGGTTCGGTATTTATAGACCTTGCCACAAACACAGGGAAAACTGAGACCCTCGTGAATGGACTCGACATGAAAGACCCTCGTCTTATAGTTAGTGAACACCCTATCACACTGGGGACAGGGGTAGGTCTGTCCCGTTCCCAGTCTCCACTGTGGTCCCACTTGTTCATATCTACCTCCTGCGTAATACCTCTCAAGGTAACCTGTAAAGCAGAAAAAGAATTTCAGTCTCCAAGGACAGTATTATGAATCTTTTTTTAAATGTGTATTTTGAATGCTCAGATTATAACAAAACCATCAACCATTGTTTTTTAAAAATCTCAAACCCAACAAGATTGTTCCTAACGTCAAGATATCTGATCCTGGCTGATCAGTAGCAATATAACGAACGGCGTCTTCCTGACTTGAGAAAGTATCCTAACATTTGATCTACCATCAATCCCAACAATAAACCAGCCTTCAAAGAATTAAAATACACATCCATCAACTAATGAAGAAAAGATGTCATGCAAACCAAGCAATAGTTTTCCCATGAGGTGTTCGAAGCTGATGAATTATTTGTAAGAACTTATCTGAAACTTGACTGAAAACATTAATGAACCAAGAAAATCAAATACAATTAGAAATTAGTTTATTGCCAAAGATATCTGAAAAGTTCAATGAAAATGCAATACAAAACACCTATAGAGATCCAGAAAACCTTAATATGAATTACACATAAACATTTTACAACTTTTTGACTGGCAATCGGCTTCAACAAAATGCAAAATTACGATAAAGTGAAGCAGCAACTTTCACAAACATAAACTTTATTTCTGTCTTTATTGTAGAAGCAATGATACTTGATGAAATGAGTAAACAAAGTGATATTTCTGTACTTTAAACTATTCAACCAGCTACTTGATATTTCCATCATGTGTCAGATAACATAACATTTTGTCCTGCTTCACACAACGTCTAAGCCCAGAATTGACATATCCAAATCATTGTGCCAATTAATACCTAAGACAAAATGTGAATCACACATAAAAAACTGTCAATACCAAGAAATTTTAGAATGTAGTACATTCCAATACCAAGGGTTACTGTCTCTCTGGCAACAACAATGATTCAACTTGGTTCTTTGAACTGAGTATTCAATGTCCCTCAGGCGGAACTTTAATTCTTAATCTGTTATGCCATATTTACCAAGACTGTCAATCATTATTTTAGCAATTTTTAAACCTTGTCAGAGTTCTGGTAATAAAACGCTAAAGCGCAGCTGGCTGGTCCATAGTATCAAGATTCAGATATGATCAACATTGCTAAATTGTGCTTCATTTAATCGTCTATTGCTTTGAGCTCTGTGCAATGATCCAATAATTCAGTCACCCAGAAAGATTTTGGCTTCTGAATATTGCAGAAGGGGTATGATTGAGGTTGAATATTCAGTGAGCTACTGATCAGTCTGATGCCTCTCGGCCGGCCACTGTTTGATAGCATCTCTGAAGGTGGCACACTGCGGACTCTTTCTGAGATGGGCATTGAGGCTGGTTCTGTAGCTGTAGGTTTTGCCGCAGATACAACTGAAACTCAAGCCTTCGTGCTTGGATTCAATATGAAACACTCTCGTCATGTAGTTTGTGAACACTCTATCGCACTTGGGACAAGGATATTCGGTGGATTTCGCCCCCAAATTGGACAATCTGGACTGACTGCAAACCTCTGAACTATCTTGGTAAGAACGATGTGTGATATCTGAAAGAATAAAAGACAAATCCTAAAACCTGATTGGATTGTAGTGAAGATTTTCAATGGACATGACCTTATCAGAGGTTTGTTGGTGTTGCTGAATGTTACGTATCCTTCTGGTTCGTCTTCAATGGCTATTCACTGGTGCATAACTGACATACACTCAAATATATCATAAAATAAGTCCTTGGAGCTTAACAGAAAAGAATAAGAAAAGTCTGTTTAAATGTTTATTCACAAGTTTCATCATATTAAAACATGTTAAATTTAAATATTCAAATGGACACAAAATTATGTAAAAGCAATGTTTGATTTTCTCCCACAATATCAAAACTAGAGCAAAAACGTGATATAACATAATCACAAATAACATAAATGTCTTAATCTACATCAATATCCTTCTGACTTTGGAATCAATGCATTTTAATATACATTTCACCTATATTCCACTGGTTAACAGAAAGTAGAAGTGTCCCTTGAAAAACACAAAAGTTATCAGCTTTTCACAAACTGTCCAAAAAAACCCCAAAACAAGTCATGTTCAACATGTAGTTGTCACTAAGGTGACATGATCCCCTGTCGCAAATTAATTCTTCAAATTTGAAAAAATAATATCAAGATCAGTAAAATCGACTGGGCCCTGAATTTTCCCTAAAAGTTCCAGTGGTGTAAGATAATGATAAGAATCCAATAACAGTTCTTGTGATATTGATTCTCCTGACAAGCTTAACATGTCGATAAATAAAATAGTTTCACAGTGACCTTGAGAATAATGTCAAGGTCACCAAAATCTAATCTTTGTCTTCCCTTGGAGAAGCTTTGTGTAAGATATGAAGAGAATCCAGTGAATGGTTCTTGAGATATCCCGCTAACAAGGGTAAAATGACAAATAAAGGTCAAGGTCACAAAACTCTTTAGGATCATAGGTCTCCCTTCGTGCGGCAGGGGATAATGAATGAATCTCAAATTCTGAACCCTATTCAAGCCATTCATCTTAAATTGAAACCAAAACAATTCTTAATGTTTAGGACCATGGATAAATGACTTTTGAATAAACTAGGGACATACAGACCAACAGTATTCTTTGATAATGTCTATCAAACCTCTGGATAACAGAATCTCTGGTATTAAAATATCACCTATAATTAACTTCAACAGAAAGCAATGATTAAAGTCCCACAGGCATCTGGTAGAGATGGTAAAGAAACTGATATTGTCTCAGAAACAACATCAACCATCTGATTGCCCCGGAGGTCCGGAGGTTCTACTAGAATCTCTGAAAGAAGCACACAGAGGGCTCTTCCTCTGGTGGCTCTGTAGACCAGTCCGGTACTTATACACCTTCCCACACACACAAGGGAAACTCATTCCTTCATGGACAGACTCTATGTGGAACTTTCGGGTCATATAGTTGGTGAATATTCGCTCACATTGAGGACATGGGTAGGGAGTTTGGTTAGGGTTTGATGAACTGGAAATGCTGAGTAACTGCGGGAAAGGCAGTTGTTGCCCTTGCCTGGGTACTTGTGTACCACCAGGGTATGATCGCATTGATCTGTAGCCTTGCACACCACCTGCAGAGAGAAAAGGTCTGTGAGTCCATTATTCTAAAATTATTTTTCAAAGGCAATACCAGTGATACTGACAAAGAGCATATACTTTGGATTCAAATGATTTCTACAACATCAAAAGTTAACATCCAGAATCTTTCCATCCATATCAAAATGGTATGCAAGGAGAAACCAATTTCAACAAACTTGCTGTCAATATCCACAACCATTCCATTATAACGTGTCCACTACAAATCAAGCAATATTACTGCTGAATGGTTCCAAACCCAATTCAAGTCACACTGCAGTGTTCTCAGAGGCAGGGAATTCACAGCACTGCTTGCTTTGCCTCCAGTGCTTATGCAAGCTCGTCCTGTACTTGTATGTCCTGCCACACCTACAACTGAAGTGAGAGTGTTCGTGGAAGGACTCCTTATGAAAGAGCAGTCCTGTACTGTTCTTGAAGGTCTTATTGCACAAAGGACAACTGTACAAGCGGTACGGACTGAGGTAGGCCTCGTGACCCTGGCCACCTTGGAAAGGAGGAGGGAGGCTGTGATGAACATTATCCTGGACAAAACTGCCTGCCTGCGCACTACCTGCAAACAACAAAAATCAAGTTCTGATTTCCGTTAATTTTGATTTTAGACCACACAAAAGCCACTAAATTTGTTATATTTGCTGTTTATAAAGGTATCTATTTGCAGAGTGGAGTTCTCATAAAAGCAAAGCTGAGATATGAAGCTCGTATATGATGGAAACTGTTCAACCCCTTTATTTAGTTATCTCAGAACCTAGGGTGGGCGAGAGATCTTTATAGACAGAATCTATGCTCAACAAAGAAGACTTAAAGCCCTTGGTCACTGAAAACCTGTTCAAAAGCTTTATATGATGATCATGTTCAAGAAACCTAATACTAACCTAGTCATAATGAAAACGAAAAACTTCTGTTCAAAGGAAAACTGTTTAAACCCTTTATTCTGATCACAACAATCACAACAATAAACAGGAACTTGATCCTCCCTCAGGGAAACTATCACCAATCATTCATGGCTATGAAGTGTTCCCCCACAAGCTCATTTGTCAAGTATGCCTTAACATTTTGGAACTCTGTCCCCGAACAGATCAAGAACTCTCATCAGTTCGAGATTCAATTCAATTCTAAAACATTTTTGTTCCGTCAAGCTTATGCTCAATATATGTAGCACTGAGGGCAACTGCTCTGCAGATGAACTTCAGCACGTTAAAAGTGAACTGATTATCATTATCAAACAAACAACATTGCAAAGTCAACAAATGTCACAAAAACTTGGGATTCCAAGATTAATGAAACTAACGCCAGTGAATTATATTAATCAAGATTTGTCTCCCACATCACAGGACCTTGTATTTGGTTATATGTTGGGGACAAGTTTTCTGGTGTCTCTGAAGGCCAGTGCGATATCGGTAAGTTTTCCCACAAATACAAGAAAACTGGACCTGGTCATGCACGGTCTCATTGTGATATAACCTTGCGACTTTGTTCATGAACACACGATCACATTTCGAACAGGGGAAACTCTCCTGTTGTTGGGCTTTCCTTGCATCAACAAACACATGAGACTGGTTTCCTTGGAAATGATAACGGCTGAATTGTTGGATATCTGTAAAGAACAAGAAAGCCTGTTCTGAATTGAATCAAATCCATACATCAACTAAATTAAAATTGGAACTTAATTATCAATTTGTTGTCACTTTGTCGCATAATGGGTACACTCGCAGTAACTTTCCTGGAAACATTTCATCATACACCTATTCAACTAAAATGGATTTCTGATTCGAATTTCCAACAGAGATGAACCTATTGGTTCCTGAATGTTTTTATCTGATCATGAAGGATTTTCAAAGGTTTTCCATACCCAAGGACACGAGGGTTTTTCCTATGTCAAGCTACCAAAACCGTGAACATAACTGTGGGCAAAACATGATATTCAGCCTGAACTAGGAATGAAATTCTACCTAGGAATACAATTGTCAAGAAAGTTTTGTGTAATCTATTAATCGACCTTGCCAAGTTGATCTCGTCTAAATGAGCAAAAGTTCATCAACAGCTAGGATCACTGTTTGGCAAGACAGATGACCTGGCATCCCTGGATTGGAGGTCAACACACTGTGGACTTTTTCTCAGATGCTTCTGAAGGCCTGTCCTATAGCGATACACCCGTCCACAAGCACATGGGAAGCTCATTTGATCATGTATGGTTTCTATGTGATATCTTCGGGTCGAAGTATTGGAGAAAACACGTTCACACTGAGGACACGGAAATGTTCCGCCCATAAAACTAGACACGTTATAATCCTGTGGAGACCAGCCTTGGGTATATGCACTATATTCTCTCTTGTAAATACCCTGTGCATCTGAAATCAACAAAAATATTCTGATCATTACCAAGTATGTCTTGTCCTTCATATAGATTTGTTTTTCAAACGGTGCAAGTAAAAGACGTTTACCAATTTGGACTCATTCATGAGAGAAAATTTTGACCGTAATTTTTTCATGCACTCAAGTGTGCGGGCTACTGAACTAATTCACCAATTGTAGTCGTTTTCCTGGAAGAACCAGGTAGATTATTCCAGGGACTCATTTGGTGATCTGACAATCCATGGACTAACATGTTTTATCATACCAGAGAGATCATGTACTTCCTATTCTATAAAGTAACACCCCTTATCTGCAAATTCAGGAATACTATGGGGTAATAATACCGGTAAGCACTCGTATAGCGTTAATTTCAGTCAACATAACTGCTCTAAAACAAGAGGATACAGAGAACATATTCAACACTATCACGTGGGCATATTTTTCCAGCGAACATATTGGTCGAGATGCAATCATGAGACTGTTGACAGTAAAGCATATTGACTCCACGGAGTCCAACCATAAGCCCTATTGACACGAGTTACTAAATATAGACATGACAACGGAGAACTGTTGTTTCACAACGTCATGCTTGATCAATAGTTTTCCCTGGTCAATTAAAAGAAAATTTGTGTTTGTTTTGAAAAAGCTCTTTGTGTTCCTTAAACTTGTTTTTATTCAAGATTTTTTAAATATATTTTTAGTTTCTTAAAATAAGAAATGAATTACAACCGGCAAAGCTCAATGCATGCTCCTGATTAATATTACGATTAATGTCGCTTGGGCAATATTACAGCCATTAGCAGCTGTATTCTGAGGTTCTGAGGTTACTCGTCACATGTCCTTTGTTTCACGACCTCAATTGTTCACATCGTTTAGCCTCTGCACAAAGCTGATTGTGCCTAAGGTGTCTCTGTAAGCCGGTTCGATATCGATACAACTTCCCATAGACACAAATGAACTGCATTTGTTTATGAACCGTCTCAATGTGATATGTACGTGTTTTTGGATTCATGAAAACTCGATTGCACTCAGAGCAAGGGTAGGTATCAAGATGACCACATAGCATGGCTGCATTTCTTTCATTTTCTATGTGATGCCAATATCCCACTTCTGCATAATCTGAAAGCAACAAGAAGTCTTGTTCTAGTGCTGTTTAACCAAAGAAAACTCTTGTTCTAGTGCTGTTTAACCAAAGAAAACTCTTGTTCTAGTGCTGTTTAACCAAAGAAAACTCTGTCGAACAAGTCTTGGTTGAACATTACATATCACAACAGAAAAGTGATTTGACTTCTCATAGTACAATCATTGTAAGGACTTTTCACAAAAACATGTCCCAATATCAAATGTCATAAAATATTTCTTTTCTAAAAGAAACTTCATACTATCAGTCAAAGGTTTTTTAAAGTTTTTTTCTCCACAATTGTAAATCTAAAGGTTCTAGAAACAAGATTATCACCACAGGAACTGTAGACAGCGTATTTTCAAAAGTGTACAAATTAACCTAACAATAAATACACTCTTCACTCAATCATGCAGCAACATTAATGAAATGTTCATGGTATCTGCATCATAAATCCGCTCAACAACATCCACACTTCACGACGACTCTGTGTGAAGCAGTTTTGCACATTCAGCATTTTTAATCAAGTGAGTCCTGAGACTTGTTCTATACTTGTAAACCTTTCCACATGCCCCGCATGGGAAACTAATCTGTCTGTGAACTGATTCGATGTGATAGCTCCTTGCCCTATGGTTCATGAAGACCCTGTCACACTCTGAGCAGGGATAGGAACCTGGAGCTGCAGGACCAGAAAGATGAACTGGGGAAGGGTACTGGCACCTAATGGAGGAATGACTGTACGGAGGAGGTGTCTGGTTAACTCCTTGTTCATGGTACATAGGACCTTGATCTGGGGCCATGTCTGTACTGCCATAACCATAACCTGGAAGGAATAAGAGTGGACACTTCACTGCCATGTTTGTTCCCTTCAACAAAGACATAATAAATATGAGGTTGTAATTGCTTTGATCTAAATGCATGTCACATATACTAAGTCTTTTTGTAGGCCAACAATCACCTTCCCACAATCAACAAATACTTTAAAGGGAGTCAGACAGCGGAAATATCTTTCTAGAAGGCCGATCCTGCTCATCAGCTCTTGGGCTACTTTCTGGATAAACTTTCATGGCACGTCATTGTAATGGAAGTCGTAATGAAAATTTGCAATTGTCACTGACAAGTCTTATTTCTTCAACAAATTCTTCCTTTCTGCACATGCAGGACTAGTTCGTAAGTGTCGTTGCAGGCCAGTTCGGAACCTATATGCCCTTCCACAAAGACAGGAGAAGTCCATCTTATAGTGAACAGACTCCACATGGTATTTCAGTGTTCGGTACTTGTTGAAAACTCTACTACAGTATGAGCAAGGAAATGTCCTGGGACTTTCGTCATCACCACACCCTTTGTAGTCTAAATAGCCTGTATTCATGTGCCCTTCATTGGTTTCAGTGTACCGGCTGTTTTGTCCAACCGCACTTCTATAACCATCAAAATCTGAAACCAAGAAGATACCAGTTATGAACTGGAGTTTGTAAAATTTCCAAAAATTGACATTGTTGAAAAAGATTGCAAGTTAAAGTTGTGAATAATGTAAAATATTCTTTGTTCTAGTCTTAGGAAGTAGTCATGTAAGTGTGAATATCAAGCAATCAAGTCTTCTGTAGTAAAGTTGGATGCTGTGTGTAAAACAAACGTTCTGTACCATAAAAATCAACAGAAGCATATCGAATTCAAGGAATGTTTATTTTATAAAAAAAAGTAAAAAGCATTCATGAAAGTTTCACGTGACAAACAGCAATGTCTTCTGTTTTATAAAATATTATGCATGACGGACGACGACAACCATTAACCAAGACAACTATGTAAAACAAATGATTCAATTTACACATTCTTTAGACATATTAATTCAGCATGTTTTGCCAGCAAACCTTGTAAATTAATTGAATATAACAACAATTAAAACCATCTTGTAGTTTATGCAAATGGTACAAATATATTCTTTATCTTAGAAATAGCTAATAAAATACCTAACTGGTCCATATTATGAGAATCAATCATCGTAATTGTTTCAAGGTAATCAATCGTTGGTAGTCAAGATTCATTGAGGTCTGTCAACTTGATTCAGTACCAAACATAACTGGTCAACCAATTAGAAAGAAATTAATTTCTTTTTATATGTTCGAATGACAACTTTCAACAAACACCAATCAAGTTACTAATTCTTTCTTGGGAGTCCAATGAATTTTGATTCAGTACAAAATGTAATAACAGTTGATTATCCAAATGCACTTATCTCATGCTAAAGCAACGAGTGAAGTTTTCACCATCTTTAGTGAGCCTGTGATTCTGTAAGGAATTTAGCACAGTCCTTCTGGTGGCGAAGCAAGCCAGTACGGTAGGTGTACACCTTCCCACAGACACAGGGGTAGGTTGCATTATTATGCTTAGCGGCCATGTGATTCCACCGAGCTCCAGTGTTGGAGAACATTTTGCCACATACTGAACAAGGGTGCTTCGAAGCCCCTAAACCTTTAGCTCTGTACTGTCCTAACTTTGGACTTGCAGTCTTATATAGTGCTGCCTGGTACTGTGGACTGTACACAAGATGCTCTGACATTCCATAACCATAGACACCTGAAAGCAACAAAAAATCATTTCTAGTCTTGTCATTGCACCTGGATTTGAAACAATGTTTTGATTTTTTTTTCAATAACTACTGCGCACTTATTCTTTCTGCAGATCAACTTAACTCAATGATCTTGAAAACCTAAGAGTTTTCCATAATCACACTCGGAAATAGATCTATTCCATAAGTGAAAATCCTTTTGTTACAGCTGAAGATTGCTAAAGACTAATGAACTTGTAAAGTAACAGCAAGCACCTGCTCAGGGCTTGATTCTTATTGGTCAACTGTTGAAAGGAGGAGGAGCTGCTCCACCACCAGACTGAACCATTATTGTATGCACAGAACACAACCTTTGATGTCTCATCAAGCCCGTCCTATAAGAATATGCCTTCCCACACACACAACGGAAGTCTGTACGTTCATGAATAGCCTCTATATGAGTCCATCGTGCACTTTTGTTTGAAAATGACTTGTCACAGTGAGGACATAAAAATAACTGGGAAGATCTTTTCTCAGCCGAGTTAAAATCTGAGAAGCTTCTAGTTTTGTCCTTATTTGTCGTTAGTGGGTAAATGAAAGCTGGATGAAGTTGGAAATCTTCTTGAACTATCCTTTGTCTATGATCCTGTCCAACTACTGGTAAACCTCTTCCAAAATCTGAAAGACAAAATTGGAAAGTTTTGAGACTCCAAATAGAAAGCCCTTTTGTCTAAGATCCTTAAAATATTGAAATTGAACTATTCAAGATGTATGAGCAAACATAAGTGAACTAACAAATCATGAGAGACTAATATTTACCATTTTAACCTCAAAGGCAATCAACTTGGTCCTGTATCAGACTGAGATTTACTAGCTTGGAGAATGGAGCAGTTTTTCTGATGCCTAAGAAGGCCAGGTCTA
The DNA here is from genome assembly GCA_936450465.1 of Gibbula magus. NCBI lineage: Eukaryota > Metazoa > Mollusca > Gastropoda > Trochida > Trochidae > Gibbula > Gibbula magus. Next base: position 12,547,371 of record OW388306.1, read on the forward strand.
TACGAATACTGCTTCCCACAGACACACGTCAAGTTCACCCTTTCATGCACACACTTTATGTGGTACCATCTGGAATTGGCATTAGAGAAAACTTTTTCACACTGGGAACATGGATAGGATTTGGTTCTGGTCTCGCCAAATCTGAGATTTGAAGTCATTTCTAAGAGGACAGGATTCATATAGGGCAGCATTCTTGCATTCTGCGGACCGAATGAATGAGTCAATCCACTCAAGCTCCAACTAGAATGATTATCTGAAAATAACAAAAAACTCCTTTTCATTGCCTTTTCAAAGTGTGTGTGTGTGTGTATACCTCATTTGAAAACAATTTATATTCAATAAGACAAATCTTCAACGGCAAACAAAATGGAGAACATTTTAGGGAGTTTATAAGTTTGAAATGAGTACATCAATTTCACCATAAACCAGACACTTCAAGCCAACTGTCCTAAATTCTTGACGACCATTGCCCCATATCTGAACTGAACTCTTCAACACGATTCACTTCCAATACCAAACACCTGATACTAAAACCAAAGACACCAAAAATAATCAAAATAAACTTTATGAAACATTATTCACACATATACATATACCAAGCTCAACAGATAAATAGTGGATACCTAGTGGAGTTCGTCAAATACCAGGTTTCTATCATCAAGTGTCATGTGTAAAGTTGATACGTCACAAGCAGCGCAGTACTTCATTGCGAGCTATGTAACAAAAGAGAATACCCAACTTTCACACTGAGGATTTAAGAGACTCTTGGAAGTGGATGCAGGTCTTCTGGTGTTTCAACAAGCCCGGATGATACGTATAGGATCGTCCACACACACAGATATAGTCAACTTTCTCGTGAATTGCAGCAATGTGGTTTCTCCTGGATCGAGTGTTAGCAAACACCTTGTCACACTGAGAGCAGGGCCATACTCTCTTCAAGGCAGGGTCAGAGGTCATTAACTGAGATGAGAAAGCTGTATCCCTAGATAAACTTTGATAATTTGGATAGAAATGATCAGTGACGAATCTTCCTGGACCAACTATGTCTAACGAGTGTCCAAATGAACCTCCATGTACATCTGAAAGGAACAAGAATATCTGCTTAGAAAGTTGCATTATTATCTAATTCTATATCTAATTTCCCTCAGTCTTCATTAATTACGTCTAACATTCAGTTGTCCTTTTAAGGAATATAATAAACAAACCACAATGATTTATCAGGCTTTATTCATTGTACGAAATAAAACCTGTTTCGGTCTTTAGCCCAGCAACTTTCATTCCATTTTCAACTGACTAATGTTTTGCTTATTTCCAACACTTGCTTTTAAGTGGAATCTTTCTTGCTTGCTAAATGAACAGAACAAGTCCTCATGTGCTTGAAAAGGCCCGGGTGGTAGCGATATACCTTGCCACAGACACAATTGAAGGTCTTATGTTCATGAACAGACTGAAAATGGTATTTCCGTGCACTGCTAGTTGCAAACATTTTGTCACAAAGGAAACAAGGAAACCTGTTCTCTTGCCCTAGGTTTTCCTGCAGGAGTTGATTTAATTCAAACATTGTCAACTTTTCCTGGCGGAACTGTCTTCCCGTAGGATTCCACCAGTTGTTTGGGATCAGGGGTACAGATTTGAGATCTTTGTATCCATGCAAACAACTAGCACCTGAAAACAACAAAAGCAATTTGCTCGGGAAACTCGATCTTCAGACATAAAAACATACTAAGTAACTATGTATGTATGTATGTATTTATGTTTTCCATGTTCTATGTTCAGAGTTATTTGCTTGAAAACTGTGCCGATACCAACATGTCCAATTTTAAAGGTTTTTTTAAATGCCAAAACTCCAACAAGATCATAAATTATTTATTTGAAAATACTACAAACTCTACAAAAGCTGCCAAGAGCACAGTTGGGCCAGGTGAGCACATGTTATGACAACATTGCTTCCCACAATGATTATGGTAGTCAAAGGAGCTTCATATCAGGAAGTAAGTAAAAATTCCATCAAAACCTTACAAAAACACTACAAGAATTCATAGAAAGGTCTAACCAACAAAAAGCCCCACAAAAACATCATGTTTGACACACCTACCAAGTTCAACTTTCATCTATCGTTAAGGTGAAATACTTTCTCATCAATTTAACTGTTCAATTCTTTTTTTTGTGAACACAGCAACAAAGATTTAGATTTAGATAAAGGTTTTTATCCAATAAAATGTACAAGTCATGTTTTTTTTAAGGTCTCAAAACATGCAGTGATTGCATCGACCGATCCTGGTGTGCAAGTTTGGTGAAACTAACATGTAGTTTGAGAAATAATGCTCTAAACAAATTGATTTCCTCAACAGGTTAGTAGCAGTACAAGAGAGAACTTGAAAAACTTTGACAATTCACATAAAATATGAAGATATATGACCAAAATATACAAGTCAACTGGCAAGAATAGTGATAACATCTGTCCATTTCAGTAACATTTGAACAAAGAGTCAGAGTTACATGCAGATCCAAAATGTGACAGACGCTCTGCTTATAACCCAACTATTTTGTACCGGATATATAAAAACACAATAAATTATTTGGATGCTATGGTATATAGATAATTGTTTATAATGACCATTTGGAAACTCCAAACCTTTGAAAAAAAGTATTACAGTATCTATCGCTTCAGACAGAAAACAAAATGTTGACGATTGAATTGAAATGAGTGACATCATTCCTTTACATGAAACCCTACTTAAAACTGCTACCTACAGATATAATTATATATCTCAATTATATAATCTTGAAAACCTCAATGTATAATATAATATAGTGAGTGACATTGTTTAAGTGGCCCTGGGCAGTACTTCAGGCATAAGAAGTTTATGAATAAGCTGACATCAGAAAAGTCAGTTCTGATCACGATCACGAAGAATGCACTGTTTCTTGTGTGAAAGTAGTCCAGGTCTGTATTTATACACCTTCCCACACTCGCACTGAAAAACCTTCTTTTCATGTACAGCTTCACGATGGTAAACTAAAGCACCAGAGTCTGAAAACACTTTGTTACACTGACGGCAGGGGAAGGCCTTCTTTCTAGGGATTCCTCTACAATTGAAATACAGGGGATCAAGGACTCCGCCACTCTCATGAATGTTCTCTACGGACCTCTGAGGACCATTCAAAATTTGCCTGATGGTTGAACCGAGATAGCCAACATCCAATGGGAATTTCATATTGTCTGCGGACTGATTGTTCAAATTAGCACACTGCCGACTCCCTGAAAGGAACAAAAGGTCCAGGCTCATTTCAAGTGACAATGTACAGATAGATCTATTTGTAAGAGGTGAAAACACTTTGTAGGCATGTGTCCTAGGTGTCCACAAGTACCCAAGGCATATATGTAACCATCTCCATCATTATTCATTGAAAATGAGATAAATATATAATTCAGAAAAGCAGGTACTTCTTGAGGAAAGAGCAGGCTCTTTATTGTGAGTGGGTTATTTTCTATACAGTCAATGATAACATTCTACTTCATATCGAGTTCATAAGGGAACAATAAATGAAAAGGGATTGGGATAAAGGAATGACTGTCTGTCATCAAACAAACCAAATGAAGGCTTATGTTGAAAGATAAGTTCCTTTTAAAATTATATCAATAAAATATGGGTTGAACCCACGCAGTTCAAGAATAATCCGCCTCATACAAGAGGAATAAAAAAAAAGTCAATCATGTAATAATATAATTGCCTTTTTTTTGCAATAGCACAATATGCACAGGACTAAAGCATCAGCTTGTCATGTTGAGTTAAAAACTATAGGCAAAAATTTACATTATCACTCAAGAAAAAGATGTTTTGGTTTCCACATTTGAATTGACAAATGAACAAGTGTGATTAATGTAAATGGTATCAGTTTTGTAATTAAAAACAACTTAGTCTATTAGCTAATAAAATGTTATCTAAAGAGTTCAAAATTACCCTTTTATAAGTAACAACACTAGAGCAATCTTCACAAGGCAATTCACCATAATGAGAATCAAACCATATATCCGAAGGGTGAAAGAAACGCAAGACCAGCTGCACTGAACAGCATTGAAGATTTCTTTAAATAAAGACAATCCCAACTCAACCATCAACGACTCAAAGATATCAAAATCGAACAAGACAACGCCATAATCCTCTGTCGACTTCCCAAATGGAGGGAAAGCTTCATTATCTTATTTCAACTCTATAGTTTCAATTTCAACATGCAAATCTTATCTCACATTGCAAAACAGCACAGGAACTTGTTTGTAGCAAATGTAGCAAGGATTATAGAAGTGATTCAAGGCAATATGAATAAACAATGATGAAAAATGTCATTCTTTAAGTTCACCAAGCATTTTCAGAAATTGAGTGAGCGAGTTATTAATGCTGTTTGTGAAATACAGCAGGAATAAATAACTTTGCTGGCCTTGTTTCAACACCAGTTCCTTTACTTTTAATTAATTATTTAATGAAACTGAATGAAACTAGAGAATGACATTTTTGCATCTCAAAGGTGTGAGTGTTCACTAAAGAATGTTGCAATAAGTATGTCCTTATGTGTTTCTGGGAAAACTTGCAAAGTAAAATCTTCAATTATGTAACATTTAAAATTCAATTCAAATGCTTAAACTTTAATTTGACACTATTCGATTGGTTTGTTATTTAATTTATAACCAAGGGAAAAAATGTGTACCACAACTACCACAATATGCACAATAGGCAGACATCGTCATTCGTCACACATGAAGGAAATGCCTTTAGATTGGAAGACATGACAAAATTATTTCCCAAGTTCACGTTTCAATCTTCAGGATGAATAAGACCGCTAAAGAATTAAAAGACTTCAAATCTAAAAGCATATCCCTTTTCAAAATCTTATATCAATGTAACTTGTCAGTTATCAAATCTAAATGTTTGATTGAATTAGAAAAGACAAAAACAAACGTTTCAATTCCTGCAATCTTTATTTAGCAAGCATGGAAACTGGAAAGCATAAACAAGTGCTTAAGTGTGGCAAGTGTGGTACACCAAATTAACCTTACTTTGCACAATTTTACCAATTAATCCAATTAAGTCCAAGCTTCCTACCCCAGACCACAGTTCCAGTGTCAGGAAGCCAGTGTGCATGCACCTACCTTGTGATGTCAGCAACTTCACCTCTCCGCAATCACTGTGGTACTGGGTGTGTTACAGGGTAAAGTGGCACAATGGACTTAAACTTTTGTAATTAAATTAATCCATGACAAATTAAATGGCGCTGTTTATTTCTAATTTAGAATAAATGAGCTGGTACTCTTTGAAACAATGAGATTGAATACCAACTGAATTTTTAATTGAAATTTGGATCTTCTGCATTCCATTGTGACACTTATCTAAAATGCATGTGTCTGTACTGTGTTTGGTGCTTTAATAGTTAATTTACTTAATATATAATATAATAAAAGAGCACCATATTACAATTTTAGTTCATTAGTTATTTACCATTTTGTTCCATTGCTGGACCATAGGAAAGGATTTGGAAAGAGCTTAAGTTGTCTCAAATTTGAAAAGTATGAAAAGGGAACAAAAGGCAGATGAAATATTACTAAAGGGAAACAACTCTAGTTTTGAGCTAAAAGGCATAGATCTCTATTGAGAAAAGTCCAAATAAAAAGAAAAGTTTCTTTTTTTTTTAAAAAAATAAGCCTATGATCCAACATTGTACAAAAATAAAACTGCTGGCATTCAGAACCGATTCATTTGTTCTACCTCCATTTCTGTACAACCTCCTCAACTGCTCAAGTATTCTTGTCTTTCTTAAATTCACATGACTTATGAAAACTGTTACATTTTAAGTATTTCAACAGTGATTTTCCAGTTAACCAGGGAATAATGAAAAGTCTTATATCAACAAAATACTTACTGATGTAACCGTTGAAAATTTCAAATTTTATAATGATCAAATTCGATTTTCCAAAATCAGTTTTGTAACCAGTAACCATATGATGAAAAAGAAAATGTTCTCTGCAATCTTTTAACATACAAGTAATTGAATTGATGAAAATTATTCTTATTTCTAGAAATTGCGGGTGACCCGACCTCTTCATTTTGAAATATTGTCAAATACATCTCATCTGAATGATATTCTTTTTCCCTGCTAAATGTTGACATTTTTAAATGAAACATCCTGAAGAGCAATGAAGGTTCATGTCTTATTTGGTCTTTCAGAAATTTTACTATCGCCCTCCTTTTTATAACCTATGTTGTATAGATGAATCTGTAATGCCAGCAGTTTTCAAATAGACATCTTGAAGGAGATAATTACCGTCATTGCTGTAATCTGCTTCGTTGTCTTCACCCCCATCATCGTCATCTTGAAAGACGAGAAAGTCATCAGCACTTTGATCACCATGATGCATTTGTCTTGGGGCGGGTTCTGAATAATCTTGTACATGTGGAACGTTTTGATGGAAGGACGATGATGAAGACGCTGGTGATTGAGAATGAGATGATTGCGGATGAGAAAATCTTTCTAATGCTGATTGTGAGGTCTGTGTATGAGGTTCATTTGAGGAATAGTCTATTTGCATGTAAGGAGTCTCTTTCTTTGGCACAATATTTTCTGGTTCAGGATCTGGTTCTATTTCTATTAAATCTGGATCTTCTGGTTCTTGTTTCACATTTACCGGGGTGTCATTATGAGGTTTGGAATGAGAATTTGAATTTTCAGATGGACGTGGACTAGGTTGAGGATGTGAACGACGATGTTGAGGTGATCTTGGTCGTGGTGAATCTCCGTAAGATGTTCTACTGCTTTTGGCTGGGGGAAGAACCACAGATTGTTCATGTAAACGTTTTGCTGCACTGGACATGGGAACTGTTTGTTGCACAACCATGCTGTTATAATCATACTGCTGCTGCTGTTGTTGCTGCTGTTCTTCTTCTTCTGGCATTAATGTGTGATCGACATCAAATACTGAAAGTTTTAATGTCTTGCATTCACTTTTTGAGATCATACTCGAATTCGACGACACACCGTCCACTTTGAACGTCAATTTGTTGGATCTCAAGACAACCTGAATATTGGCATCTTGTGTTGTGCCGTAGGAGTTCACAGAAGCAGGGAACTCAACGTTCGATCTTTGTCCTTTTTGAAGATTTGAAAACACACTGCACAGTTCCACCGGAATGGTGAATTCCAAGGTTTCTATAAACATGGTGCTGATTATGCTTAGTTAACTCGGATTGATCCCAAGTTACCACCTTAATATCACTTAGTTTGGGGAGCTCTCAAACGTGTGTCGGCGCCGCCATTTTGCTTCAAAGCGGTTGAGAACAGGTGCGCGCTGATGTGAAACAAAAACTTCGTTCCACAAATAAATCGTTTATAACTGCACGTTAAATGTCCTCGGCCAAATTGTTTAAGACATATATACTTCCTGTCGACACAATTTTTCAACAAAAGAAGCTCCCCTTCTTTGGCAACTGCAGTTTTGTTTCTTCTTCGGCGCAAATTCAAATTTCATCACAATGGCCGTCTCTTATCTCCTGCAGCGCTCGGAAGACATCGGGTAATTCCGTTTCTCACTGTTTCACTTGAATTGTCAAAGCTTGTCCGATGTGTTCCGAATGCAGCCGAATGCATTATCAAGCGTCTGTACGGCCTCCCTTCCAACTGATTGCATTTACATAGGCGAGGAGGGCATTTCATGCTTTAATAAATGTTTCCTTTTCCTTATGACATTTTGACCTGAAAAAAACCCCGTAAAAACAAGTAATTAATTTTGCGTGGCTTTACATTAATTTAACATTAGCTAAATAGGTTTTTTTTCTCATGAATAGATGCTAAAGGTTATCAAATTTATAATTTAATAATGCGCAATTCGGTTAAATGATTTTATTTGGGTATCCCGTTGTCACATTTTGAATAACATTTACACGAGAACATTGATATATAGCGCCGTGTGGCAAGGAAACCAAACAGGTTCCAATTGAGGCAATGTTTTATAACTTTATCCATGAGAACACTGAGTACTTGGAGAGCGAAATGTCAAACGTCTTATGGACGTTAAAAGGTACCACATATAAGTGGATTATAACAAGGATGCGGGTCGTTATAACTTTATCTACGTTTCCATGCTACACGTGGAACTCACTTATAAAATCTTATTCACCGATATGTGGCTCTGAGAGTGTCAATTTCGCTGTATTAATATTTGCTAAGAAGCGTTTGGAGTGCTGGATTTAGTTATAAATATCTATCCTTTAACCTTTACGTATACACAATAAGACATAACACCAGTACACATTAGTCTTACACTCAGACTATGAAAAAAGTGTTTATTCTGAAAATATCACAATTTTATTAAATATTGAAAAGGAGACTGTAAAAAATGGAATTTTCATGTATAAAAAAAAGGCTCCTTTTCATTTTTTTTTTTTTTTTTTTTTTTACAGTCTAAGTGTTAGACTACAGTACACATATAAAACGGACACAATATATCTTGATGCTGGTCTTGCGTGATGTTAAATGTTATTTTGTGTTCGAAGTAGAACATGGTTATATCATTTTTCTATTCTCTTATTTATAGTATGATGGTTTATTTTGTGCAAAAAGATTTACGAGCCCATCATACATTTGCGCATGATGTAAACATATTTTTAGTAAGTAAATTGGACCTGGATAGGTAAAGAAGCCGCAATGGCACTTGTACATCTTACTAATAAGTGATACATAATACCTACATTTTTTACATTAAAAACACACACTGTATATGAATCTGATACTGTTACAGAATGACAATTGACGACTTGCTGTTTCTTTTTGGTCTATTGAAGATATAATCGGTCTAAACGATTTATGCGTAACGTATTTCTTGAAACATTAGGGTCACTTTCTGTCTGATGGTTATTTTACAAAATAAACAGGGAAACTATTTGTCGGAATTTTTTGGCATGTAAATTTGATGGACCCGAAGGCGAGACCCATTCCCCCCTTTAATATATTCTGGATCTGCCGCTGAGGGACACAACCCGTAATTACTATAGGATAAATAATACTTTCTGTACACTCGTATGCCGCAACCTTGGGATCTGAATAACAATTGCGACAACGAAATAAAATATACATCATGATAAACATTGCTCAAAGGCATTAGTTGGCCTAATTACTCATTTCCATCTAATATCAGACTTTGAAATTAGTAAAATAACTGAAACTATCGGAAAAGGGTTGACCATCAATATCTATGCATCGCCCATGTTATTGATAGAATGAACAAATTAAATTTTGAACTTCAAGAATACTTTAAAAAAATATTAATTGTCCTTTGGGTTTCAGCTTCAGTGCTACTTCTTTGATAGTTTTAAGGCATTCAGTTACTAAACCATGTATTTTTAAGTGTAAATATATAATGTATGGGTTGTTAAAGAGAAGAGTTAACGTCGGAACAAGTTACACACGAGTGAGTTGATAAAGTGAAATTTATATCTTGGAAATGTTATGTGTTATTAATTCGATCCCGTCAACATCGCCACCAACTGTATTTACATGCGCTATGCGTCTGTGGAAATAGTGTAAATTTGAAGTAAATGGCCATTCACAATTAAATATTTTATAAACAAATTCTTCGTCATGCAGACTGGTTTGAGGCCTTTGCTTTTCCCCAGGTTTCCTGTTACGCATATGTTGATTAAGGGAGCACTTTCTCGGCATGTTGTTCGTCTTCTTAACCGTTTTGATATCGTATTAATATGTTTGACAATATATAATGTGTTGGGGTCAACTTCAAGACATAATGCAAGGTGTCTTGAGCGAATTAGATGAAATAAAACTTGGGAAAATACATAGAGGATATTTGGCTTTTCTTGACTAATACTCGTACCATGTTTATCTCAGCGAGTGAGGTAGAAAGTTTATAGTATCACGAGTGGCGCAGCCACGAGTGATAATATTTAAAGTTCCTTCCTCACCATTCTTTAAAAAACATGATAAATGCCAGTGCGATTGACTGTTAGACATGTTTCTCTCTTTTCTATTCTTGATGTTTGTTTTGTGTGAAAAACGGTTTTTAGCTAAATCCTTTCTTTGGCGTTATTCTTCTTAACAATTTGGAGATGAGTTTCACTCCTTACGATACGATGTTAGTAGGACCAATACAACCAACCATCTGCTGTTTGCAGCTTCTCGTTTGTTGAAATTCTCAAAACATAAATGAGCTAAGAACTATCTGTGCATCGTTTTCTTTTTATTAATAACAGGTAAAAAGTGACCCTTGAACACAAACACATCCGATTCATCATGCATAAAATCTTCAAACTATAACAACTTCATTCGTAAAAGGGTATTTATCTGCGACTTGAAGTTAACTACAGAGCTAACACTCTCAAAACAATCGAGGTTCAACTTCAACTTAAAATCATCAACGTGATAAGTAAAATGTCCTTTTTAATTAACTTTTAATTTTTGTGAAATATACCGAGACTGTTCTATGCTATTTCTTAACGATAGGTAATTGTCGCCTACATTTATACACTGACGGTAAACAGTAGGCAAAGACAGGGGAGCACCTTTCTCCTTAATTCCTTATCGCGTGTGTTGAAATTCAGCAGATATTGAGAACTTATTAAGTGATCAATCAATCTTTTTTTTTTATTTCAGTAGAAAGGGCTACGACCCACGTACAAAATCAACAAATCAAATTTATAAAGATATCATGTATCTAACAATCTCCGTGTTGGATAGTTTGTAACCAACAAAATACTCCTAAACACTTGCATAAATTGTAAATTGAAAGGAAATTACTGATTACTTACTGATAACTGAAATAATTGAAATGAAACCATATTTTTCTCTCTTTTCTATTCTTGATGTTTGTTTTGTGTGAAAACGGTTTTTAGGTAAATCCTTTCTTTTTACAATTTGGAGATGAGTTTCACTCCTTACGATGTTAGTAGGAACAATACAACCAACCATCTGCTGTTTGCAGCTTCTCGTTTGTTGAAATTCTCAAAACATAAATGAGGTATAAGAACTATCTGTGCATCTTTTTCTTTTTATTAATAACAGGTAAATAGAGACCCTTGAACACAAACAAATCCGATTCATCATGCATAAAATCTTCAAACTATAACAACTTCATTCGTAAATGGGTATTTATCTACGACTTGAAGTGAACTACAGAGCTAACATTCTGAAAACAATCGAGGTTCAACTTCAACTTAAAATCATCAACGTGATAAGTAAAATGCCATTTTAATTAACTTTTAATTTTTGTGAAATATACAGAGACTGTTCTATGCTATTTCTTAACGATAGGTAATTGTCGCCTACATTTATACACTGACGGTAAACAGTAGGCAAAGACAGGGGAGCACCTTTCTCCTTAATTCCTTATCGCGTGTGTTGAAATTCAGCAGATATTGAGAACTTATTAAGTGATCAATCAATCTTTTTTTTTTATTTCAGTAGAAAGGGCTACGACCCACGTACAAAATCAACAAATCAAATTTATAAAGATATCATGTATCTAACAATCTCCGTGTTGGATAGTTTGTAACCAACAAAATACTCCTAAACACTTGCATAAATTGTAAATTGAAAGGAAATTACTGATTACTTACTGATAACTGAAATAATTGAAATGAAACCATATGTAAGTCTGATACGCTACTTGGAGACACATAGATGAATATACAGAAAGGAGACAGGTATTAGTATAGTAGTATCCGTTGATTGTGAATATTTAAAACTCTACCACAGTTTCTGAATCATTATTAAGTCTGATATCAATTGTTGATTGTGCATGGTCAACTACAGTGTAAGCATTTATATCAAGTTTGTAGAGCTTTGTGGCGTTGACAAAAACGCTTTATTTGAAGAGAATGTATTCTGCATGGAAGCGTCGTCCTGCTTCACCAGTAATACCTTGTCGCAGTTTGCAAATAACGCTGGACGCTCGGTCTCGGACTTGGAACTCGTTTAATTTTATTTTAGACCGGTGACCTAAAAACGGTTTGTAACATTTGTAAAAGCTAACCTATAGGTTTACAAATTCAAAACGTATAATTAAGAAATTCGTTAATTTGGCACGTTCATGTCCAACACGATAACTAGTCTAGGTTGAAGTGGTTTTGTTGGAAACTTGGCAAGCTGGCGACCTCATCCTGTGAGTTCGTAGCGTTGCTCTCCACCGGAAGCTGGCACCACAAACACAAACGTACATCTTGTTCTTGTGCAGGCCGTTCACATGGGTGTTCAGTGCTCGCTTGGAAGAGAAGAAGTGATTACAGTAGCCACACATGAAGTCCTTGCTCGAGTCACCCCGTGGAGAATCTCCAGATGATCTCGCTTGCACAGTCTCATCAAACCCTTCAACAACGTTGGTGTCATTGTTCTCCCGGAAGTGTCTTCTCTCGTGGTCACTCAGCTCCTGGATGCTCTCGAAGTCATGGTTACAAAGAAAACACATGTACCACAGGAGGTTGCTGTGGTTCTTGACGAAGTGAGTTTGGTAGGAGGGCAGCGCACTGAAACTACACCTGCAGTACCTACACCTGATGGGATCGTGTCTCCCCGTCTGCAGCATGTGGACCTGGACATGGTGCTGGTACTGCTTGAAGCTATGGGTGGAGAAGGAGCACCCCTCACAGATGTACGTGTCGGCAACCGTCGGGGAGTGAGGCCCAGTCTTGGGTACTGCAAACAGAAAATCCTCATGTTATTCATATTTGGACAACTTTGAGAAATGAATACGTAAATAATGACATGAAATTGTAATTGTCATGCATCTAAGGTGGAAACAGCTATATATATATATATCGTAATAGTAGTGGTATAGTAGTAGTAGTAGTAGTAGTAGTAGTAGTAGTAGTAGTAGTATAATAACAGCTATATATATTGACAGGAAATGAAACACACATTTGACACAATGCAGTTTGCGATTACTTAAGAATGTCTTTGGTCGTCATCAATTTCACAATATACATGAGTGGTTCCACAACCAAGTCTATATTTTATAAGTGTTTTAAGATCTTACAGTGCGTTCATGTTTAGGCAATGATTTTGAACCCGAATTTAAACTAATTAATATAAAATAACGTAAGGAGTAGTTGTATTTAATTTTAGACAAGAGGGCTCATAGAGCACAACACTCTCCACTGTTTGTCCTATTGATGCAAAATGCATCCATTAAATACTAGTAAGCAGTTGAAATCTTCGTAATTTACGAAATATGGTATCTTGTGCATTTAAGATGAGCTGGTCTTTGATCAGCTTGAAATATGTCTTCTTTGGTGAAAAGGGATACGCATATAAAGGTATCAAAAGCCAATCGCTGTCAAATCAAAAAGTTTACCGTTAATCTGAAATGGGAAAAGTCTAGCGTTCTGATTCAAGAACCATACGTATAAAACTATTTCTCAAATTGTCCAAAACTTTCGATTTGCATGTGTAAAGTTTCCGAAAGATTTATCAAAAACTGTGGAAGGATTTGATTTCTCAAGAGCGTTATCCCTTTGCAGAAAAAGGAGTGATGTACGAACTCTCCGTGAGGGGTGAAACATCGATATGTATCGCATTACCGTAGATATTTGATCTCAGAACTTTTGGAAGAATCTATACTTTTGGAGAATGGAAGACTTCGATGGTCACTTATTATAATATCAAAGCTTTTGACGGTATAAACATGCAATTCTTACAAGACAATACGCAGCCAGGGCATATTATAAAACAAATGTGAAGCGTGAGAAATTAGCTAAATTATTTAAGCGATTATCTACCAGATAAACACGTCGTTGGTTTCACCGAAACACACTTAGATAAGAACATAATAACAATAAGAACAATAAAATGGACGGGTTATCATGATCCAATTCGTAAAGACAGAAACTCATTTGGAGGGGGTGTCGTCATGTATATTAGAGAATATTATGAGAATGTATGACCTAGAGAACAGATATGATGAACAATTTGGATTAAAATACACCTTCCTGCAAAACCGCTTATCATATGTTTGGCTTATAGACCTGAATATAATGCGCTCGAATCGTGGGAGCGACTGGACAATAGTATTAAAAATGCATTAGGTATCTCTACTCGAATTATTTTACTTGGTGATTTCAATGCTGATCTTCTATCTTGTAGAGGTAAATACCCCAAAGATAGTATTTTAAGTAAGAATCTGAGAAATATCATTAAAGAACCTACAAGGGTAACGCATCAATCCAGTACTCTCTTAGATCCAATTATAATCAGTGAAGATGTGAATAATGTTGATAGTGGTGTTACCGAGTAATAGTTCAATAAGCGACCATAAAGGCACTTACATCACACTGGCCACTTCTATGAATACACAGATGGCACATACTAGAGATATATTATGTTATAATCAAGGTGACTATACATTGTTGAATGAGCGTATCAACGAAACCGACTGGGATGAATTATTTACACGTTCTAAGGGTGTTAATGAAGCCTGTGATATATTTTATGATAAATTAAATGGTTTCATAAAAAACATGTGTTCCTACAAAGAAAGTCACGATAAGACCAAATGACAAAACCTGGTTTGATTCAAATTTAAGAAGAGAGTGCAGGAAAAGAGACAGATTGCGCAAAAGGGCGAATAGAACAAAGAATTTATCAGATATCATGAAATTCAAGAAACAAAGACAGAAAGTTAATAATATGAAGTACTATGCAAAAGAGAGTTTTTATGCGAATGTGGATAATATTCTCCTTGACTTGTATGTTGAAAGTAAGAACTCGTATTGGAAACTGTTATGCTACATAATAAAGCAATCTGGCTCGAGTAAGTGCATACCTCCTCTTAAATCTAAACATGATCAAGAAAATCCTACTTGCTCTTCTGATAGTGAAAAAGCAGAACGATTGAATGAATATTTCCAATCGATTTCAACCTTAGATGATCAAAAGACGCGTCTTCCAAATTTCAGAAAAAGATCTAGCGCTGTAATCGACACTCTTACAGTAACATTACAGGAACGTAGGAGAAAAAGAAAGTTGAACTTGATGTATAAAATTCAAAATGGATTGTCTCCCCAATACCTTGTTGATCTGCTTCCTCAGAATATCGGTTCTAAATCTAATTGCAACTTACGTAACTCACATAATATATCTACTCCCAACTCGAGACGTAAACTTTCACAAGATTCGTTCTTTCCATCAACAATACATTCTTGGAATGGTCTACCAACCGCGCACCGTCAGTCCAAATCAGTTTCAAATTTTAAATCATGTATTACTCATCGGGACACTTTTGCACCATATTACTATTCATGTGGCAAAAGAAAACTAAATATTATTCATACCAAGTTACGGTATACTGTTAGCTCATTGAATTATGATTTGTATCAAGTTGGAATTAAAACAAATGCTAACTGTATATGCGGTTACAATGTAGAAAACGCTTATCACTATTTATTTAAATGTACATTGTATAATGAACAAAGAAGTCAACTGATGTCGTCATTACAGCGCATTGTAGTCCCAGCATGTATTCCAATCGATCTAAAACTTTTGCTTGAGGGAAGTGCAGACCTATCAGAATGTCAATTATTCATTTCAGTACATACATATATTAGTGAAACAAAGCGATTTGTTTAGCATTATAATATCAATCTGTTTCTCTTTATATCTTCTTACTCTGTTCTTGTTCACTTTCTGTCATCATGCTTGTATATATGTAAATCATTCTTGTACATAATAAGGAGAGGGTATCTTAAGTTGGATAACTTGTTCCTAATCCTTTTCCTTGAGAATAAAATATGTTTAAACCAAACGAAGTATAATGTGTTAACATGAACAAGAAAAGTATCCTTTGGCCTTTAAAATAATTCAACCATCTTTGGAATTAGCTGGTGTGGCTGTCATAAGATTTTAAAACATTTGTTGCAATGAGTTAAAAGTTCATGAGATATATTGTTAACGGGACAGACACAACCAGAGAATGTTCACAATTTCTTTTATTTGTTTCATAATATATTTATACAAATTATACAAAAACATGTATTTTTTGACATAATGCTCTTTAGAAGTTATTAGAAAATTTGCTGTCTTTGAAACAGACAAAAAGTTGAAAATATAAAAATTCCTAAATCATCAAAGATCAATGGAAAACTGAACTCAACTTAATGACAATACAGGAATTAAAAGATATGATTAATTTGCTTTGACATTGTTGATAATTCTAATAATGTTAATTATATTTTGGATATTCTATGTATTTTATAATTACAAAGTTTAACATTAATAAAAATAGAGCCATTGGCTCTGTAGCTCATCAGGCCTTAATTAATAACAAAATATTAATAATAAATTATATGAAATATGATAAAAGTTACAAAAGGATGGTTTTACAAAATAAATTTTACATACAATTTTTGTTAGATCCCCCTTCTTAGAACTCACATATTTGGGACAACCTTCCTTAGTCTCTATATTGAATGAAATGAAGAGCACATAAAATGTCAAGAGTTCAAGGTTTTAGGTTGTGACCCTGTAATCAATATTTGGGGTCACAGGATCACCAAATATACAATTTAGGCCCAATTAGCCAAGGAGTCTGCAGGGCACACAACATTTCAGGTCTCAAGACTTTGGTACTGGAGAAGAAGATGAAAATAGGTTTTTAAGGTTGTGACCCCTGTAGCCCTATTTGGGGTTACCAAATCTACAATTTAGAATCCCCATTGCCCAAGGAGTCTGCACATACAATTTCAGCTCTCTAGGGTTATTGGTTCTGGAGAAGAAATCATAAAAGCGAATAGTTTACGGACGGACGGATGGCCGGCGCCATGCCATGCCTTAAGCCAATCGGGATTTTCAGGCCTGATGAGCTAAAAATTCAACATCACTGGTCATACCACATAATGCACTGAAAAAAATTAATCTTCCTACATATTCTGTTACAGCAGAATTGTTCTCTGCCACATTGGTTGCAATAAAATAATTTGTGTCATTCAGTGACAATTCAGACTGAACATTCCCTTTGTTCACTTTGCTGGTGAAAAAGATAATATTTTTTCATGGACACATACCTCTCAGAGACAAAAAGTTACAATAACAAAATAAAAATTTTAATATGATAGAAATATTGATGTTAATCATTGTATAATTATAGAAAGGTTATGTAGAAGATTTATAAGATTTCCATAAGCAGAAGGACTAAGGACTAAAAAAATTAAAGATACTCTTGTATTAACTCAATGAGATCAGACGGGGATGTTTACACCAATAATTAGATGTTATACAGAAAGACAGGACATTAGTTACTTCCACAGGCAAATGAGAATTTGCTAATTTTCTTATTTTCTCAGGGAAATCAGTGCATAACAAAGGTAATGTAGAAAGATATGATTTGAGTAACTTTCACAGGCAGAAGAAGCACATAGTTATCCGAAGGACAAAACAAATAGACATTTTAATATTGACTCTGTGAAACCAAAAGGGGATGTTTACACTAATAATTAGATGTTATACAGAAAGATATGATTGGAGTAACTTTCACAGGCAGGCGAAGCAGAGTCATAGCAAGAACAAAATATATAGACACCCTTCTATTGACTCAATGAAAATCAGAAGGGGATGTTTACACCAATGATCAGAAGTAATACAGAAATATATGACTTCCGAAATTACCACAGGCAAAAGGAGTACACAGTCATCTTGTTATTTTTTCTCCAAGCCAAAGGTACAAGTTTTCTGATGTTTCTGAAGCCCAGATTTGAAAGTATACACTTTTCCACAACCACAAACAAACACTGCCTTGTCGTGCACCCCCTTCTTGTGAATCTGCATCACATCGAGTCGGGCGAAGCTCTTGTTACACATCGGGCAGGGATACATGCCGATCTTCTTGCAGTGCTTCGTGTGCTTGTGACAGCTGCATCTGTACAGAGAGATGTTGTCGCAATCCTCACAAGGACAGTAACCTGTTGTCATAGGATCAGAGCCAGGAAGGTTGATTCTGAATTCAGAAAGCCGGAACAAGTTGTCCTGTTCGCTGATATCTTGCATTTTGGTTCCCATAGATCTTGCCAGGAAGTCTCCTTGGTCTGAAAAAAAATAAGGGTTTGGTAAGTCAAGTTGCTTAACAGACATGTGTTACTTCTTCTAAAACTATGAAAGATTTGTGTGCTCTTCACCTAACACCGTGAATCCTTCATCTGAAACTATATATAATGCATTTTTACCGCGCCTAGTTTCCAGGCTAGACCTGCTCAACGGCGCCAAACTGAAAACTATGAAAGATTTGTGTGCCCAACACCTTACACTTTAAAAGAAATTTGAGATTCCTCTTTTGAAAAACTGTGTTAAACACTCCTTCTCTGGCTTCTTAAAGATATACCTGCACTATCACCTGTTTGTAACTCTCCGGTCTTTTACCAGAGCATGAAGAGGTTTATGGATAGCCATGGCCTGTCCTTGAATGTCAGGTAAATTGGTATATGCCACTAAAACCATCTTACATATAAATTTTCATGTAGATCCGAATTCAAAGAAACTGTTTTTTTCAATGTTTAAATGTACATAAATCAGTATCAACAGAATATCTTCTGCTATCCATTTTTTAAAACAAATTTGATTGGAACACTATTTGAATCTTGGTCAGCGTTGTCAACCTGATGAATGGGTAGAATAGAATAATGAGTGCCTGTATATTAGTTTCTCCTGAGCAAAAGCGAGGGATTTACCATCATTCAAGCATGAGTGTCATAAACATTACATGACACAGACACGAATGTATATTACTTTCATAGGGTGGCTATCCGTCGCTGCCAGATATAGAATGGGATGGCACAGGCGAACTGTGACATCATAACATGTTTTAAATGACGTCACGTCAACATAACAAAGTGATATTTTGCGCTAGGGCAAAATATGAAAAGAATGAACTGTCATGTGATTGTCCTCATAGTTAATAAAAGGAAATAATTTACTGAAAAAAAGATTCAGGACTATTTTGCTAAGTGCCATAGTTTATATATTCAGCTTAAACTTAAAAAATAAAGTTTGCTGTACCCCATTGTGTTTTGTTAAAGATCTGGTGAAATGCATTTTTCTCAAGAATGACAGATGAGTATCTCTATGTACATTGTATATCGGAATCAATTGAGCATAAAATCGAGACAATATAAACATTCAATTGATTATTAAGATAATTTTAATTTACCCATTTTAACAATACCACGATTTCTGCTGGGAAACGTTTTGAGAAGAATCATTGAGGCGTGACTGATTAACCACAGACGACGGGTCGTCTGTGACCAGGGGACCGACACCTTCCGTGCAGCCTCGTTAATTAATTATTGATGTTTTTATCACTGCCGCTAGATGAATTTATGAGGTGTGTTAAATCGCCAAAAACACATGTTTATGCAATAATTATGTAATTGTCATCTGTGGAATATTTACCCGGTAAGTTGTTTGATTGAAGATTTGTTAGTGAAATTAACAATCAAAATATTGCGAAATTACGTTGAATTATGACTATCGCCGAAAATCAGGTTACTCCAGACACGTCACAGAAGTCATCCCTTCAGGGGCCACACCCCCGCAGACTTTCATTCTGGTCGCCAGGGCTAAATTAGGCGTTTTTTTAAAAAGCCGTATTTAGGTAATTTATGGACCAATTTCAGAAATTTAAAATCGAGCAATTGTCAAATTGACATCCCATTTCAATGAATCTGATTTTGACCATATGTCATTTCATCTATCCTTTAATAAAGTATAGTTTTGCCATGATCTATTATAGAAAAAGCATGAGGACGTTAGAATTACACACCGTATAATGACCCTGAACCTGGTGCAGACAGACAAATTGATGTTACGTTACCATGGACACACTTGATTACGAGGGGGGTAGGGAGAAGCGTGGAACAGCAGAAAGGTCATTCAACTGTTAAGTCATCCAAAAACTATGTGGTTAAACATGCAAGCACTGGTTGGAACTAATGAACCATGGGTAAAATTATGTGTAGCATTGCACCCAAACCTTACCGCATGTAGAACAGTTCTCTACAGCAGAGCAAGGTTGCTGAGGATCTGGCAGGATTTTAACTGTGAACCTCTTGATCTTAAACCTAACACATAAACCACTGCACTATCCCGCCCCAATTAGTTATGGAAGTAAGAAATGCTGTACATTTTAGCCAACATGCCCATTGGTATACATATGCCTTGAAAACAGCATTTCTATGTTAAAAAATATTAATCAACATATTTTCAAGTCACAGCAAGTCTTTGTAATATTCTTTCCTTCCCACCCACCACTTTATGTGATGTCAAATTTCCCTTTCTTGCCTTCAAGAAACGTGTATTGCTTTCAATTTACTCTATACCTTTATCAAATACTTAATGGCCCTTTAATGCAAAATGAGAGAAGACATACTGCCACCTTCCAACTTCATCTTCAACCGTTCCATCCACCAGACATGGCCGCCCTGGCCAGAACAGTGCAGGCCTTCCTGTGGCCTATGAGTCCAGTCCTGTACTTGTAGACCTTGCCACACTGACACTGGAAGACTTTGTGCTCGTGTATAGCTTCCTTGTGGTAGGTGAGGGCACCTTGGTCCCAGAAACTCTTGTCACATTGTGGGCAGGGCCAGGCCTTCCTTGCTGGACTTGCTCCAGCAACAGCAGAAGAGGAGGAGGAAGTGGATGGACGGGATATTCTTTGCATTTGGTGTGCATACAGTGAGAAACTTGGCAACCCTCGGAAGTAGCTTCTTTGACTTAGGGCCTTGCCTGAAAGTAAAAAAGAGCTAGAGATAGTCCCATGGTCAAGTTGTGTTTATTGTACCGGTATAATTGCTTGATAATATAAGTATTTGGAAGTTGTTTTTGGACCCTAAAGATATGAATAGTATAGATAGTCAAACTCTGTACATTATTAATCTCCATATATCTTTATAGTCATTTGAAAGTTGATAGGCAATACAACTACAAGATCAAATATATGTTTCATTTATATGTCTCAAGACAGACTAATTCATGTATTGTGAAGGTTTGCCCAAGGCACAAGGTTTGTGAATCGTGTGAAAGTGTCAGGATATCTGCCTGATTCACTAAACATCAAATGTTGAATAATGACGAAAAGATGGAAAGCTAATGTTTCTCACTAAATTTAAGTTCAGATATATATCAGATATATGTTTTATTTAAATTGATTTATTTATTACATCACAAAAGTGATCTTTGTGATAGAATACTGTTGTTTGAAAAGTGGGCCCATCTTCAGCCTCATAACCGAGATCATTTGAGATGTATCCATTCTCATTGATACATTTGCTTATATTCATAATTGTGGTTTTCAAAAGCAATAAATAGTAAATAGAAATGAAAACCTTTTCGTAGAGGTAATTTTATTTTTACAGTCGTATCAGAAAATATATCATTCTCTCGCTTTTTATCTGGAAATATAATTTTTGAGTCTGTATGTTTTATATGGTACCAAATATTACGGGGTATATGTCGACCCCACGTATTAGTTGATCCCCTTTCTCAGCTACCCAAATCCCAGTCAAAACCCTTTATCTTATGTATTAGTCGATCCCCTTTTACCACGTACATTATGTGGATGATAGGCATTTTTCAGACTGTAATTTTTAATTTGTGAAGATTTTCAGAAACCAGATTTATGTCATTTGAGTTGCACACTCAAGCCTATGTCGATGCTGAGCTGATGGTCATACTGTCAGTTGGGTCTTATTTCACACACTGATACCGTATGCTGGATGGGCACTTGTAAACTGTTCTGTATGTTACTTCTTTCCTGTGCCAAATTATGTGCAATGGATCAATAGAAGCTATATTTGTTTTATGCCATAACCAAGAACTGTGTTTGTTACCATTTTGTAATTAACTCCGTTGATGCCAATATTCTGACCATTTTACCATTAGACCACTGAGCATTCTCCGTCCATCTGCTGATTTGTTCTTAGTGAAGTCTGATCAAAATTGACCCTCTTTATAGGAATAGAAGATGCAAAGTATTGCATCTACCCAGATACCAAGTTGTTTGACAGATTGCTCTCTATACAGACTGAAGACGCTCTACATGAGTGCATGTTCTGTTTAGTACCTCATCAACAGTTTTAATCACATTATGCTTGCCATTTTGAATGCATTTTTAATCATTTGTTAATAAGTTCCTAATGCTACAGAAACAGACCAAAGGATGGTAGTATGGAGTTGCCTGCCCCTAACTTCTTTTACTGAAAGCCTTTGGTGGAAGTCTTGTGATTGGTTGACGGACCTTGTGTCACAACATGCACCTATACTGACATCATCAGACCATGTGGAGAGCAGACTCCCATACTATATGAGTTTGTATTCCGGTAAACAAAATGTTTTGCTTCTTTTATTCCTTGGAACAGAATTGATTTCTCTGGTTCTCAGTGTGATCATTGAGAGTTCTCATTTGGATTGTTTCATGAGACATGCACTCTCTCTAGCATTAACTAAAGAAATAGAGCCATTGACGCTGTAGCTCATCATTATTCACTATTTTTATGGTAAAGACTCACTTTTATAATATGGCGAGCAGTGAAATACTGGGATTTATCAGTGAAATAAACTGTCTATCAAGCTACAGTGAAAATAACTTATATTTTCACTGCGAACGGTGACTGATATAATTTGACGTCATAAAACAATGGTCTCACGCGGCGAATTGGCTTATGACGTCACAGTGTTACTGTGGTGACGGGCTGTTCCTAGCGGCCGCTCGGCGTGAAAATGACCCTTTTCGGACGTAATTACATGGATAATATCATATAATAAATAGAATATCCGTCAATTCTTGACAAATACCATGTTTATCTCATCTCGTGAGGTAGAAAAGTCATATATTTTCACTCATGGACTGCGCCACTCGTGAAAATATAACCTTTCTACCTCACTCGATGAGATAAACATGGTATTAGTCAAGAAAAGACAGATATCCTCTCTATAACAAGTAATTGTCACAAACGTGACCATGTCCCCTGCCGCAATTAAGAAATGAGCTAAAAGAATGGACACACAGCTTGTACCGAATAGTGACATTTACATGTTTGATTCAATTATTGTTATATCGGGCACAATTTTTAAAATGGTCAAAGTCTTGTAGTGACCTTGAAAACGGGGTCAAGGCCACTCAAATCGACTGGTGTCTGCGTATTCCCCAAATTAAGACAGGTATCAAATTTGAAAACTCTAGCTACAGCAGTTCATGAGATATCGTTCTAACAACATTTGATAATCAGTCTTGTAGTGACCTTGAAAATAATTTCAAGGTCATCCAAATCGACTGGTATCTGGATATTCCCCAAATGAAGACGGATACTAAATTTAAAACCAATAGTTCTAGTGGTTCATGAGGAATCGCACTAACATTTTCAAAACTGGTCAAAATGTCGCCCTGACCTTGAAAATGAGGTCAAGGTCACCAAAAACTTTTCAGGTCTGCGTATTCCCCAGATGAAGACTGGTACCAAGTTTGAAGATTCTAGGTTGAGCGGTTCATTAGATATCGCGCTAACAACATTTTCAAAACTGGTCAAAGTCTCGCCGTGACCTTGAAAATGAGGTCAAGGTCACCAAAAACTTTTCAGGTCTGCGTATTCCCCAGATGAAGATTGGTACCAAGTTTGAAGATTCTAGTTTGAGCAGTTCATTAGATATCGCACTAACAACATTTTCAAAACTTGTCAAAGTCTCGCCGTGACCTTGTAAATGAGGTCAAGGTCACCGAAAACTTTTCAGGTCTGCGTATTCCCCAGATGAAGACTGGTACCAAGTTTGAAGATTCTAGGTAGAGCGGTTCATTAGATATCGCGCTAACAAGAAGCGGGATGGACGTACGGACGGACATACAGAGCTGAATACTATGTCCCCCGCCGCCGCGAATTATGAGGCATTGCCCATGTGTCACCAAATTTAGAAATTCACATTGGTTTTTCTATAAAAAAATTAATTATCTTAGACCTTCAAAGGAAGAAAAAACAAGTAGATTTAAAAGGTGTGAGCTCTATTATTTTCTCACAAAAATTCTAAGATAACGACATATCACAAGAAACCAATATGGCCTCCTAACAACCCCATCCTCATAGTCACTCCGCTATACCCATATTTGAGGAGGGATCAAATGAACAATCTCCAGTCTCCATGTAACAAAAAAGTGTTATTCTGAAAATTTCAGCTTCCTATGTCAAATGGTTTCTTTGGAGAAGTCGTTTAAAGGTTTTAACCCTTATTTGAGGTGGGGTTTGTGGTGGGGGTTCAGGACCAAATGAACAAACTTTGGTCCCCTTTGTGCAAGGTGCCTCCCCACAAAATTCCCACTTTCGGTATGCAGCAGTTTTCGAGAAGTAGTTGAAAATTACACGACATCCAACGCCTTAAGTCCGAGCTAAAATAAGTTTGCCATGTATGCACATCAAATCCAAAGAATGTCTTGTTATTAAAGTCTTTTGTTTACTGAAATAATGTTTCAGAATAAACAACTAAACTACTTTATATGATCATTTATTTGAAGTTTACAAATCAATTAAAAATTTCTTGTAACAACAACCACCAGGAAACATTTTGAAAATCATACACATACATTATCTTAAAATGACATTACATTACAATTACTTTCCTTGAGACAGTGAGTTACATTAAAACCAAAATGAAGTAAAACAATGCAAAAGCAGAAAATGTAACATGCTACATAAATGTCAGTATGAATAAATCTTAGCAAAGGAAGACCTTTTAAAACCGCAAAGTTTCAAAAGAATACTGGTTTACCACAATATGAAAACTAAAAGATTACATATTGCAATACCTCTGTTGTGTACAGGTATATCGGAGAAACCTTCTTTGTTATTTTGGCTCATAAAAATCAATAAAAACAAAGGTAAAAATGTTTCTTAAACAAAATAAACATCTTAAATAAAAGGTTGCCAACATGTCTGAATGTGTTGTTTTTTTTCACTTCAAATCAGAACGAATTGATTGAACTTCTTTTCTTTGCAAAGATCGCAATACACAATTTTAAATTTTGATTGGTAAAGACAGATAAGTAGGTAAGTCTTTGATATGATCAGATAAACTGAGAACAGATTATTATGATTCCAAGAACATCAAGTTTATAAACTCTTAGTAAAGGATGACCATCAATTATCTAAATTGTCAGGTAACTCAATTTTACTGATAATTATAAGCACGTTATTAGAGTTTCCTCTGTCGCTCATCAGACTGGATGATAAAAAGTTGAAAACCTGGACTGAAACAAAACCATCAAATGATTCTTCTGATATACATCATCCCTGTAATCTTGGAACTAACCTTAAAGTCAGCTTTGTGAATGAAACCAAAAAGACAAAATATTAACAAATCCATCGAACAGATTAAGAAAACCTGTTTCCTTAAAGCATCTAGGTGCCCAAAAGTTACAACTCTTGATGCATGAGACCAATATGCTGCTGATTATATACCCTTAACAGCTGAAAGAGTTTTACAATCATGGAATGACTTCTATGGTACCTTCTGTGGTACTTTCTGTGACTTTTGTACCTAAGTGAGGCCATAGAGTTGCTAAAATCAACAATTCATAATCCTCATTCACCGTGTAGTTAATTCACAAGATTTCTGAGTCTAAGGGTTTTAATTTTGAGAAGATGTAAATCTACCTTTTTTGGACATGGTCCCTGTGAACATTATCAAGGGTCACACGGTTGCAAATGAACAATTTATAATCCTGATTGGTGAACGAGTGTATATACAAGATTTCTAAAATAGAAAATTCCCAAGAAAGAGACAACTGTGTACAATGTTAACTTACATTCATATCATTGAACAATCAATTACAAAACACTTTACTGTTACTATTATTTCACAAGCAAGGGTGTTGTATTACTCTCATGAACGGAGTGTGAGAATCACAAAAGTCAAATACAAAGCTTGTCTTGGTAGATTGTTGATTCACTTGTAAATCATAAACATGGATTAGTATTCTTTGCTATAAAGAAGGAGATTATTTCAGTCATCTGCTTCAGGGATGATTCTTTCGGTTCCATATCGTTCACAAGCCATACACTGAAAGTGAAACTGTCATTTCAAGACTTATTTTCTTCTATGAAAGTAAGCGTAAGGAATACTGGTGGTTGTGAGTGAAGTGATTGTGATAAAGAAAGAAACATATTAATTACAGCAGAAGAAAAGTGTATCAAACCTTTGTCTCAAGGAGATTTCCAATCTAATCATAAAAATCAACACTTCATAAAAATCATAAAGGATCAGTTTCCTTATTTGCATTCATCTGTCAGAGATATGGACACATGAGTCTATTGTCACACATGTCAGAGCATATCTTTCAACACAATGTGAAGGACCACATTCTTTAGTTTCATTCAGCAGACTTTACAAAAGAACAAACTTCAGATCTCTAAATATTATTTTGTAATACTTCATGCAACTTCCCAATGCAAGGCATAACTCTTGCCAGTCTCCATTACTGGCTGATTTAGGCCTTGCAGTATTTCCTTAAGAAATCTGTGTTTAGAAATCCAGGCCCGCTATGCATTTCTGGTGCAGCGATTCACTGTCTTGACACAACAAAGGGAGGGAAATACTGCAAGGGTTAAATCAGCCAGTAATGCAGACTGGCAAGAGTTATGCCTTGCGTTTGGAAGTTGTACTTCATGAAGGACAAAATGTTTTGTACATCGTCATCTGTTCGAACAATGGACATCTCAGTGTATGACAAGCAAGTCAAAACAATTATCAATACAATGCAAAGACCATTATGATCCTGTCAGCGCAATATTATACAAACTCAGAAAATAGCAATACACATCACTTCAAGGACCAATATGATTACAGCAATGTGGTATACAGCACAACCGTTGAACAATTTCAAAGTCATGAAGGACCAGTTCCCTTGTTGGCATTCATCTGTTTCAGCAGGGGACACCGTGGCCTATGATACACAAGTCCAGAACGGTATGTGTATACCTTGCCACACAGACACACATGGGTGACCTTGTCATGGAAAGCTGCCGTATGGTACTTCAGAGTTCTCTTGCTGGACATCATCTTGCCACATTGTGGACATGCTACTCTTGCTTCTGCAGGAGACCCAGTGTTGTGCATGTGCCCCGGCAGTGTGTTCGATAGAGACTTTGCAAAGGAAAGCAGATCCAGCCCTGCTTGAGAACCAAAGGCAAGTGATCTTCTGTCACCTGCAAGAAAACAAAGGTTCACTTCATATTTGACAGATCAAAATCAAAAAGCCAAAATTCTTTTTACAAAGTCACATATTCCATTACCTAAGAAACAAAAGGCTTCAAATTTACAGATCAACATATTAATATCTTTGGACAATGCATAATCATGAACAAGAATATATGACCATCTTATCTAACAATCTTGTGTTTGCAATTATGTTTTCTGTTAATTGCCTTTCATGTATTAAAAGTAGCCAAGTAGCCATTGATAATGGATTATCATGATCTTTGTAAGAAGTATATGGAGAGACTTTGAAGTGAAGGCAATATTTCTGGATGTGATTATCTTACTGCTTATCTATGGCCTCCATTAAATCCTTCAAATGAAATTGTACACCAGCATTTTTCAACTATCATAAATTGATGTTCCTTCAAATTTAATTAAAAGATTATTTTCTTAAACAACCTGTTGACAAAATGAACTAAGAAAACCTGGTGAATATTTGAAAAAAAATAAAATAAAATAAATGAACGAGCCGCACACCTGATGTATAATAGACATCTATTCAAGACCGTCAGAAATGAGACCATGCACATTTGACCTATGTCTGTTCAGTGATCGTACAAGGGAGAAGCTCTGACCACATAAAGAACACTCAAACATGGTTGTCTTCTGAGGAAGTGTCTTCACACTGGAGAAGTAGTCTGTGTCTTGAAACTCAAGAACTCTTTTCTTCCCTCTTGGACTGACAATCTTGATTGAACTTTTGGAAGGTCTTGCCAAAGGGGAAGTTTTGGATGTTCCTTCCAGTTTTTGGGAAGGGTCTTCTTGCTCTGGCTGTTGAAGAATTGTTAGAAGAGGACTGAAAGAAGACACAACCTGTTTGGTGAGACTTAGTGGATCAAGGCATCCAAGCTCATCACTGCTGCTTTGTGATGATTTGTTGGCTTTCAAGTTTTTGTGCTTCTTAGTGACAGATTCACACGAAGCAATGTCATTTTGAAACTTCAGACTGTGCATGCTGGACTGGTTTACATTTGAAGCAACAGCTAGAGGATCAGTTGCATGACTGTCCTGGAGTTCAGAAAAGAAGGGAGGCAGTGCTGCATTGTCTGGATCAGTTAGATGCAAAGCTTCAGAGATCATTTGTCCTCCTTGAACATCTGTGTCATATTCACTCTTGATTGGAAGAGAAGGATAACCTGAGTCCATAGAGTTATGTCGTGTTATAGATTCCGAATTGTTTAATGTTTGCCTTTTCAATAATAACTTTTTCAGAATTCCATGTTGTACTGCATTAAGTCCTTGTTTCCGATCAGAAAATGTGTTGCATGGTTGGGTATCTGTGTCTATCAGACCCTGGTCATGTTTAACTGACAGTCTGTCCCAAGGAGCCCCTACACCATCTGGAAGTAGAAAATGTCACTCTTCAAATAAGTTTGAACAAAATGACGTACCAATAACTTACGACATAGACATGCCACAAAATCAAGACACCAGTACAGCTATTTCAGATTCAGAGAATTCAGATACAAAACTAACCACAACAGTTATTTGTTGAGCGAGTTCAGATACAAAACACATTTTGGACGATGCTGTAATATTCCTGGCTTATACTTGTATATCTTTCCACAAACACACTCGTAGGACACGTTATCATGAATTGCTGTTTTGTGGAAACTCAAGGTCCTCCTACTAGCAAACAACTTGCCACACTGTGGACATGGGATCTTGACCTGACTGTGACCAGGAGACATAAAAGAGAAACTATCCATGCCAATAAATCTATGTTCACTCAGATCATCCAACCAGCTCAAAGAGGACATGGACTCTAAATCTGATCCTTTAGAATTGGGTTTGTTCTTGTAATGGACATTCCTGACTGATGTATCATTGAAAGCATGACGTCCAAAGTCTCCTGAAAGAACAAGAAACAACCCTTAGTTCCAACTTCAAAAACAATTTAGAAATTCTAGTTCTTAAACAACACAAATTTGATTGTTAATAATAATAATATTAATGCTGACAATTGTTCAAGACGATATTGATGTAAATTCCTTTTAAAATTTCATTTGCTAATATAATAATTTATTATATATTTCATTTTAAGACAATACAACAGACTTAAAATAAGGAACTATGTATATATGGAGTTATGGAAAATTGAAAATAAAAGTTTTGAAGGAAATATTTTAAAAAAAAGAAGTTTAAATTTGTTAACAAATTCCCAAGTGAAAGATGCATAAAGCAAGATGTAAACTTAAACTCTCCTATTGTGAACTTCGAGAGCATCATTTCACCAACCGAAGGATAGACGTAGATCTTGCAACAGAGACCAGAATATTTTCTCCTGTTGGCAATTACACATCCAATTCTAAGTCTCAAGATTCAGAACATTTCATGACAAGACAGTTCAGTGTATGCTTGAAAAACATTGAGTGACATAAATTTTCTTCACAAAATTTCAGAACCTAATTCATGGACTCAATGTCAAGTTGTGTTCATCAAGATTTCACCACAGGACACAGGGCATGTTTTTGCTTGAAAAGCCTTGAAGGATAGATGTAGACCTTGCCACATAGACAGGAGTATTTTCTCCTATTGGTAATTATATATCCTATTCTAAGTATCAGGTATATAATTCATGGACTTAAAGTCACGATATTTACCTCAAAAGCTAAATTTGACTAAAGAACATTTCAGCTTATGCTTGAAAACCACTGACTGACAAATTCAATTTCAGAATCTGATTCAAGGATAAAAGTATTTCACCTAAGAACTAGATTTCACCATAGGGAATGTCAGTTTATGTTTGAAAACCACTGACTGACAAAATTCAATTCAATTTTAGAATCTGATTCAAGGACAAAAAGTATTTTACCTAAGAACTAGATTTCACCACAGGGCATGTCAGTTTATGCTTGAAAAGGCCCGAAGGATAGATGTAGATCTTGCCACAAAGACAAGTGTAATTTCTCCTATCGTGGACTGCCAGTTTGTGACAGCTGAGAGTCTTTGAGCTGGAGAAGACCTTCCCACACTGAAGACAAGAGACTTTGCCTGGCTGGTGGACCTGGTGAAGTATCTGGCTGCCCAAACCAGAGAGAAGTGAGAATGGACCACCAACTAAAGCCTTGTCAAACCCTGAAAGTAACAAAAGGATATCCTTAGATGTTTCATTTTGAGGAAACTGTTGTTGAACTACTTCATGTATTATACATCCTGTAAGTGACAAAATGTTAACCCTTACGTTGCGTATATATATTTTACCATTTTTAGCCCCTGTGGCGGAATTTACAGGCTCGCAGCTCGCAGCAGTAGTTTGGGCTTTGGCACTAACTAGCTCTGCTGGCGGAATTTCCAGGCGGCGATTCCGGTATCGTTTTTACAAAATATACCGCATCTACATGGCGAATAAGGACTATATACGGGCGTTCAATACAAATTCAAGTAGCGAAACCCGTACACAAATGGCTAATTCACACTCGAAACTTTGAATGAATTTTCTATGTTTTTTCGTTTTTATTCTATTACTTTCGAAAGATTGTCTTTTATTCGGGCCTCGTAACATCATAAATACGAAACGAAAAAAATTCCATTTATATACGGAATTGAAGACAAGATGTCTAGCTTCACAATGATATAAAAATTATTAGAATGCGACCTTTGGTTATAATTCTATAGCTATGTAAAGTTTGTCTTTATTCCCACCTATAAAATCGTCAATACTTACAACATGTATGCGGCATTGCAAACGGTCGTTCATCGCACTTTTCCAAGAAATCATAATCTCGAACCAGTTGACAAATAAGCACATGTCAACCCAAATATGGTTATGTTGTTTGACTTTTCAAATAAACGCTAACCTCGAACCATAACTGATGAAAATATGTTGATTAGTTTGTGTGCCGTTTGGTTTCACATGCCTCTCAGAAAGGTAAAATTGTATCTTTATTTCTGTGAATAAATCTGCGCATTTTATATAGAATAAAAGATTATTCTTTTCGGTTTATTGTGATATAAAAATTATGAAAATGCATTCAGTATTTTAGCCTTGATAAATGTTTTAGAAGTTGTGAAAATCGCCGATTGTTTCAAAATTTATGAAGTGTAAACATGACCTTTTTCACGGCGCTTGCTGTGTCTTTATTATTTTTTTGAGATTTTCTAATTTTATATGGGAATGTAGTCCATTGTTTCCCCTTTATTTTGCCGTATTTTTTTTTGAAAACAAACAATTCGCTCACATGATACGAAGTGCGGGAGTAAGGCGAGTTAGCGATTTTTTTCCCCGTCTCGCGAGATGCGAGGCAGATAGCAGTCTCGGGCGAGGCAAACCCGAGGCAATACAAACACGTGGGTGAAAATAGCCTCAAGCGAATTAATGCTTCGGGGGCTAAGCCCGACATAATTGGCCTTTTGTAAAGCTAATTATCGATGCGTTACGGGTCAACAATGCACACGCAAATTGGTGTGAATTTTGCTTGATATTCCGACCACACACTGAACAAAGCTTTATTCTCATGTCGGGTCGCGATGCGTAAATACAGCCATTCTCATGGGTCGGGTCGCGGACACAATCGACTCGTGACCCGGTATGGGTGATAGAGTATACTTAGACAGCCGTGAATTATTCTAAGTCTTGTATCCGGGATCCGTATACAGACACCTAGGAATCGCTTATAGCCCGCCCGGATAATTCCGTCGCCCGCATCTTAAGGGTTAATATGAGAGGATGGCTGAAAAGGGGCCTTAAATTTCCATAAAACCATCATATTGTATTTTACCAATGAAGTGCAATGTCCATGCCTGTTCTGCTTTTTGACACCTTGACTTATACATTATTCATGAAACCAATGGTTGAATTTTCTAGAATTAGCTTTTAAGAATTTGTTGCTTATGTCAAAGGCAACATTTCTACAGGAAAACCACATTTCATTCAATCACAGTGAGAACTTCTAAACTTCTTCAGCGCAAGTTGCTACTTCTTAGGTACATGAATACACCTTGTATCAAATCATTGGCAACTTCTGAACTTCTTCAGTGCAAATTGGTACTTTATTTAGGTACATATGTATGTACTTTGTATCCATGCTTGACAACAACAAACATCAACAAACGAATGTCACTGAAGATTCATATTTATTATAAAGTAATGAATAAAATGGCAAGTAGTATGTCAAAGAAATATGATATCTGAATTTGAAATAAGACATGTTCCAAATTGATTAAATAGCATTAAAAAAAAAGAAGAAACGAAACAGCTGTAGACTTTGGCCATACCTTTGTACTTATCAGCACTTGTGACTTATCTTAACATTAATGTTGTAGTAATCTCAATGTTTCACAATAATTAAACAAAATATTCAAAAGAAAAGTATGAATGGAAATTTTGTTCCTCCTTCCCCTCTCATCACCAGTTTGAGAAAGAACAATGCTATGATTGTTAACACTGTACAGATTATATCCACTGTTCTCTTTGAGAACACAAGTTGGATGTTCAGATATATCATCATCATTTGTGGCACAAGCAAAGCAAAACGAACCGTGTTTTTTTTCTACACAGAATGTGACTGGCTTTTGCCTTCATGAATGACCCTATCATTATCCTTTACCGATGTTGATTTGAATAACCATCACTTGTTAAAATGGCCTGTAAACAATGACAGTTTTTGATGTAAATAATTACCGTATTCTCTCGGGTATAAGACCAGGTGGTCAGGCAAACAAACATCTTGAAAATATGGGGGTGGGCTTTTAGACGGGAGAGACCCCAACTCAGATGAAAATTCATATGGCGAGTGAAAGACAGTCAGAATAGTTTTTTTTTAAGGTTTTTGACACTTAACTTGAAATCGTATTATAGATTCATGTAGTGTATGACCATGGAAGTTGGAACATCTGGCAAAGTTGGGGGTGGGCTATAACCTGAGAAGAACCCCAACCAGTACAACCCCTGAAAAGTGGGGATGGTCTAAGGCTTGAGTATGGTCTTATACCTGGGGAATACGGTATGTTATATGTTATTGTTCATATTAGGTCAATCTTCTTGTCATGTTGTCTTGTATCATCTTCTGTATCATCATCATCAGTTGAAACATCATTTGTATAATCAAGATCTTTTTATCTTCATCCAATCTTGTGTAAACATGACATGTTTTAATGATTGAAAACAGATTTCAGGTATCTTTAATACTCGTAATGGAAGATTTTCTTCAAAAATGAAGTCATCATTGTAACTTGAGTCAACCCAACATAGCACTTATTCCTATGGTGGAAGGACAGGAATAAGTCTTCCCACTATTTACTTCTGAGTCAACTCAACATAACGATACCACTTATTCCTATGGTGGGAGAAACTGAATAGGTAGTGGTATATTTCCTGCAAGGACAGCAATAAATGTTCATTTACTTCGGAGTCAATCCAGCATAAAGATAGCACTTATTCCTATGGTGAAAGAGACTGGATGGATACTGGTATATTTTCCCACAAGGACAGGAATACGTCTTCTTGTCATGCTGGGCGACCTTGTGATAGCTAAGAGTCCTTTTGCTGGCGAACGCTTTCCCACATTGGGGACATTCAATCGCTTGACCAGGTGAAGGCCCTATAGGTCCCTGAAGGTAAGAAACGGGAGCTCCTATTGGTCCCTGTAGGTAAGAAACGGGAGCTCCTATTGGTCCCTGTAGGTAAGAAACGGGAGCTCCTATTGGTCCCTGTAGGTAAGAAACGGGAGCTCCTATAGGTCCCTGTAGGTAAGAAACGGGAGCTCCATAACCTGCAAACAACAAACAGCCTTGGCTACATCTCTAGTCATGATGCATTATAAGAGCATTAATTACCCATAAGGTAAGACGTATATATATTATATAGTGAAAATGATGAACCTTTTGTTGTCTTTGATACAAGGATATTGACGTTTGTGTTTCAAATGCTAACAACAGTATTTATTACCCTAAGGTAAGACGTATATATATTATATAGTGAAAATGATGAACCTTTTGTTGTCTTTGATACGAGGATATTGAAAATTAGGTTTGTGTTTCAAATGCTAACAACAGTATTTATAACCCTAAGGTAAGATGTAATCAGTGTCATATATAAATTATATATTGATAATGATGAACCTTTTGTTGTCTTTGATACGAGGATATTGAAAATAAGGTTTGTGTTTCAAATGCCCACAACAGTGCAGTTCCAGTGAATAAGCCATTATTGTATCATTATAATGCTGAGGGCAAGGCAAGGCAAGATAAAAACAACTCCCATCTTTTAACTTGCATAGGCATGATGCTACATGGGAAAGGAGGGTGTTCTACTAACTGAGCTACATTCCAGGATGTTAACGTAGGTTTTGTAACTTGCACCAGTCAATGAGAAATGAACATGTCATTCATAGGAAAAGCGTCAGTTTTTGTTGAAGGGTCACACTTTTCAAAGGGGCTGTAGCACTTTTATTTTCTCCAAATTTTACCCATTTTTTCCCATTTATAATGACAGTTTATGTCATTTACATTTACTTTAGAGGGTAACATCTTATTACACAAACCTTTAATCCGTAGTGGTAATAATGGTGTTGTGTATAAAGCAAAAATTGCATGGCAGCCATTTTAATGTGAATACCTTTTATTATTTATAATTATAAAAACGACTCCCATGACTTTACCGAACCATATACACTCATTTTTAACTTGATTTTGAGAAGACAGGAGGAAGTTTTACTATTGGTGACATTATTTTTCAAATACATTTAGACTTATTTGAGTGAAAAAACGTGCTAATGCCCCTTTAAAACATCTAATGCCATTTAAGGGAATCTTACGTACCCTTACGTACAACTAATGATGACGGTCCTACTGCTAAAACTGTCTTGATGTATGTGCACATTTTGTTGTTGCAACCCCAATTGTGCTGTATCATATATTTCCTACTCTTTTCTTACTCTTATCGGATAGTGGACATGTAAGGAGCAGCAACAGTGTTTGATGGTTGATGATTGATATATTTAACGTCCACAAGAGCTTCAGTATACAGTTTCTCATCTCTGTGTTGTTGGATAGACAACAGTAGATTTTAAAATAAATAAATAGCAATTGCTTTACGTGGACCTGATTCATAGAAATTCAGTTCATACCTGCATAAACTTAATTTTGTGACATCACATCATATTTAGCCATGACGTGAGGTTCATGGCGAGTTGCATTTTGGTTTTCATTGGCTGATGAACAAGTTGTAGTCGGGGTTAATAATCCAATGTCTTTTTGATTTACTCGTGTCTCTTTCATGTTTTTAGTTTTGAATTCATACACTTAAATAGTGCAGCTGTAATTATTGCAAATTTATATATTTCGAGCAACGAAACATTTTGAAAACATCAAGTAAATGTATATTTATTCATAAACCGCTGTGGAAACTTGGTGTAAATCTGCTTCACATATACATATACAAAGGCATATCTTATGCTGTTATTATATACTTTCAAAAGCTGTGTGATTCAAAACAAACTCCTTCCAAGGTCATAAAGTTTTGTCTATAGTCTATGCGGATTTACACAGTTTGCACAGCGTTTTTTAAGTTTATACCTCTATGAACTTAAGAAATTTTGAAGACAATTCTGAAATGTACCCAGATGTTAACATATGGTGTTCATCCTAAGAAGTGACGGGGAATGGCAGATATATACGATTGATATATTATATATATATATACCAATTGTCTAAATATGTAATTGATATAACTCGGGAGAGATAATCTGTCATTCCCAGTCACAGGTTAGTTATTGTCTAAGTGTTGCCTTCTGACCCCTCGCCATTTATTAGTGATATGTATGTACCACAAAAAGAAATAAATAATAAAAATTTTTTTTTTATTAGTGATATATGGTGACATATTCTGGATGAATGTTCAATGCAGACTGTCTATAAGTCATTAGTGCTTGTGTGCTCAGTATAACAGATGTCAATAAGCCGCGAGTGCTTTTGTATAGAAATAAGGATTTTACACTTTTAAATTCACAACAAACATAAATGTGTCTTGGTGAAGATTTTTCAAGCTATGGTTTCTTAACCCTTAACATGCGGGCGACGGAATTATCCGGGCGGGCTATAAGCGATTCCTAGGTGTCTGAATACGGATCCCGGATACAAGACTTAGAATAATTCACGGCTGTCTAAGTATATTCTATCCCCCATACCAGGTCACGAGTCGATTGTGTCCGCGACCCGACCCATGAGAATGGCTGTATTTACGCATCGCGACCCGACATGAGAATAAAGCTTTGTTCAGTGTGTGGTCGGAATATCAAGCAAAATTCACACCAATTTGCGTGTGCATTGTTGACCCGTAACGCATCGATAATTAGCTTTACAAAAGGCCAATTATGTCGGGCTTAGCCCCCGAAGCATTAATTCGCTTGAGGCTATTTTCACCCACGTGTTTGTATTGCCTCGGGTTTGCCTCGCCCGAGACTGCTATCTGCCTCGCATCTCGCGAGACGGGGAAAAAAATCGCTAACTCGCCTTACTCCCGCACTTCATATCATGTGAGCGAATTGTTTGTTTTCAAAAAAAAATACGGCAAAATAAAGGGGAAACAATGGACTACATTCCCATATAAAATTAGAAAATCTCAAAAAAATAATAAAGACACAGCAAGCGCCGTGAAAAAGGTCATGTTTACACTTCATAAATTTTGAAACAATCGGCGATTTTCACAACTTCTAAAACATTTATCAAGGCTAAAATACTGAATGCATTTTCATAATTTTTATATCACAATAAACCGAAAAGAATAATCTTTTATTCTATATAAAATGCGCAGATTTATTCACAGAAATAAAGATACAATTTTACCTTTCTGAGAGGCATGTGAAACCAAACGGCACACAAACTAATCAACATATTTTCATCAGTTATGGTTCGAGGTTAGCGTTTATTTGAAAAGTCAAACAACATAACCATATTTGGGTTGACATGTGCTTATTTGTCAACTGGTTCGAGATTATGATTTATTGGAAAAGTGCGATGAACGACCGTTTGCAATGCCGCATACATGTTGTAAGTATTGACGATTTTATAGGTGGAAATAAAGACAAACTTTACATAGCTATAGAATTATAACCAAAGGTCGCATTCTAATAATTTTTATATCATTGTGAAGCTAGACATCTTGTCTTCAATTCCGTATATAAATGGAATTTTTTTCGTTTCGTATTTATGATGTTACGAGGCCCAAATAAAAGACAATCTTTCGAAAGTAATAGAATAAAAACGAAAAAACATAGAAAATTCATTCAAAGTTTCGAGTGTGAATTAGCCATTTGTGTACGGGTGTCGCTACTTGAATTTGTATTGAACGCCCGTATATAGTCCTTATTCGCCATGTAGATGCGGTATATTTTGTAAAAACGATACCGGAATCGCCGCCTGGAAATTCCGCCAGCAGAGCTAGTTAGTGCCAAAGCCCAAACTACTGCTGCGAGCTGCGGGCCTGTAAATTCCGCCACAGGGGCTAAAAATGGTAAAATATATATACGCAACGTAAGGGTTAAGCACACAAAATAATTTCTCTAGCGAATCAACAACCAGAAAATTGTTTAAAATCATCAGGAATAAAGCTGTGATATTTGATCACTTGTTCAAAATTTATCCATTTGGTCTGAATTTTTTCTTTTCTATTAATAAATAACTTGAATCAAACTGTTAAAATTTTGTTCAACTACAATGGTTGTCAATGACACCTAGGATTTTACTTGCATTCATTTTTACTTGCTTCCTTATTACTAGATAACATAATAACACAAGTGTTCATTTGAAAACTATTTATTATATCAAAATACATATCAAATTAAAAACATATGAACAAAGCATTAAATGATTAAATGGTAAACAAATGAAAATGAACAAAATGTTGACAAAACTTTGTCAGCGAGACAAGTGTATACATTATTTTAACATATTGAACACAATCAAATTCTGCATAAAATATCTCACGTTTGTATTCACAATGCCTAGAACATTATTATTTTTGTGATGAAGAAAGATAACAAATCTCCAGAATCATCAGAGAATTCTGTGACACAATCAAAACGATGAAGGAGTTAAACTAGGTAAGATCAACATCTAAAAGATATTTCTCACTTTAAGCTTGGGACAGTTGGTAAGACTTTGGAAAAATCCCAAATCACATCCCATTTACACAATGGTCCCACAACTGTAGATATCCCTCACCAATCTCATTAAAATCAGATGAAACGTATTAGTTGTACCTATCTGCATTGCAATCTGAAACCTTCTCTGCAGGGGTCATGTCTCTTACATTTCGTTTTGGCCTTTCACCTTCTATCACTGGCTTGCATTCACAAGTAATCTTGCTGAAAAAAGCTTTGTATCTGATTAGCTCAAATGAAAGGTCATGAGGCATGACCCCTAAGGAGCAGTACTCAGATAACAATCGACAAGGTAGAAGTATAACGTTTGATCTAATTTTAAGATCACAAGTTATGACACTACTTATCAACCCACTATGTAAAGATGAGTGTGAAGATGTCCTGTATTTATTGACACAAATCACTGTTAGTGCTACAGGTATCCTAAGCTTACAGTCAAACACTGAGTTACAGTAAGCTTAATCAGGGGTTCCTTTGTCAGACATAAAATAGCTAAATGAAGCCAGCTATTAAAATGGCAAAATTTAAGAAAATCTTCACCAAAACAAATTCAATCAGTCTGGCAAAAAAGTTATAGTCGGTCAGACAGGCCTTAGTTCATACTGTAGCTCTGTGATAGTGGCACGATTTGCACACATCCCCTTGGACAAAGAGAACCCTTGTTCAGAAGAGGTATTTGTGCAGATGGATCAAGACCAGAAAGGAATCAATTGTGGTATCAGGCTCCAATACACCAAATGTATAAGAATATTTCCACTATAGAGACGATTGTTGATTTGCATGAAGAACTTGTTTTGGGTATTGAAATCAGGGGCATTACTATGTAGTGTATATATTTTCTGTGACAGATAACAATATATATCTAACTTTGTAATACCAGTATGATTTTTATATTTGGACCTTGATTTTCAAAGCTGTCTATTGCTATGTAAGTTGTAAGTACCATTCATTAACATTGACTTATGATCATCTTAGTGCTATGAGAACTTTGAAAATATGAGCCTTGGACTTGAAATGGCAAAAGATTAATGACTTAAGGGAATAAGTTAGAAGCGGCAACGATTAGATCACAATACTTATAGCATTGCAAATGAGTTACAATCAACTTCCAATATTGCCTTCGTATCCTTGCATCATAATATGATAATGATAAGAGTTGGGAACTTCCTACAGGAGTGCAATAGTCTCATATGGATTCATCACAGTTTGGCATTAGGTGAGTGAGTTATTATACAATTATAGACTGGTGATGAGGTCAATAACTGTTTTTATGGACCCGAGAAAACAATATTGACCAAGGACCAAGTCCACAGTCAATATTCTTTTCTCGGGTCCATAAAAACAGCTATTGACCGAATCGCCAGTCCATAATTGTTTTATTATGTATCTAATAAAGAAACGAAAGGAAAACAATGAAATACAGTCAAAAATGTAATTTTCTTTGAACAGCTGGGACTACAGTCATATGATGTCATGCAACAATCGTTTGACGTCATGCAATAATCGTTTGACGTCACTAAAGTCAATACGGCTTTTGGTCGGACTTGGCTGGAGTCAATATGCTTTTCTGTCGTCGGCCATGTGACCGCATCTCGATCAATCAGGTCGCTGGGAACATATGCTTACAAAATAATGTTTAATGCCCCTTGGGCAATTTTGCAGCCATTAGCGGTGAATGTTTGGCATTAAAACTCTACAAATGGTAAAGCTTTGTCAAATACGGGTTGACCAAATTTTGAACATATCACTTTTTTCACAGTAATAATGTTATAGAGTTTATGAAGATAATATGATGTATGGTAAAGTCTTGCATAAATAGGGCTTGGACAACTTATTGTCTGAAATCAAGATGGTTGTTTTTGTGCTTATGAACATATTTTCAGATATGAAATTGTGTGGTGTTATATCCATATCAGCCTATTGATCCAATTCAAAATTACATAGTGAAATGATTTGTTTGGTAAAGTTTTTTAAAAATATTTTTCTTATTGCTGTCTCTGGAAGAGCTTTTGTCATTAATCAGTACAAGGTCCGGGACCATGCAGCAACTTAAAACAATGTTTTGCCAAGTTAGCTTAGCCAATACCACTTTCATTTTAGATAAATTCACCCTAAAAAATGAAGCAGTAAAGATGACAATGAGGTTAACATACAAATAAACTTTGTTATTCCTAATGCATAATGAGCAAGAAGTAGACCTTAAAGGATAGTGCTTAACGAATATTTGTACATGACCTTGAGCCCTGGGATCTATAACTGCCTCACTTTGAACTGCTGTAGACATCGCCCTGCTACAAATATCTTAATCTTGCAACCCTGACAAATTCTAGACATCCTGTTCATGGCGTCACTGATAAGCATCTTTACTGGCTGTGAAGAGGGGACACCTCTGCTGGTGGTTCAGAAGGCCCGGCTTGTATTTGTAAGTCTTTCCACAGACACATTCAAACGTCAGCTTATCATGGACAGCGGTCTTATGATTCATCATCGCGCTCTTGTTGGAGAACATTAAGTCACATTCAACACACTTCACGTCCTTGATGGGACTATGGTGAGGCTTAGTAAATCTAGATGCAGCAAATGCTTGAGGAAGGCCTGCAGGAAAGAAAGGAAGCCTTGGAGAATGGAACCCAAGTCTTTGGTTCTCTGGACCTCCACGTGAAGGACCTGACCTGTTCCTACAGAGGAGAGAGGTCATCCAGGCTTCATGGTTATACTGCCTTACCACTGCATTGCCTGCCCCAGACTGACTGAAACTCACCGAACCTCTGTCACCTGCAAGATACAAAAAGTTCAACGTGGATCAGTCAGTCTGACAGAATAATAACCCTTAAAATGATTATATATAAAGGTGATACTCCTTGTCTTTGCAAATATCTAGTTGTTAAAGTTAGGTAGCAGTACCTGTCTTGGCAAATACCTGAATTAAGCTATCTGTCCTTGGGTGTTGGGAGTGATGTAATTATTTCAGTTCTTCTGTTGTCTAACCAGTTTCATTCAATAGTCTGTGACCATCCAAACTCCAACATTGATTCAAATTGTGGGAAAGGGTAAATCAGTTGTACAGCAAGCATTTTACTACATTTATAGGAAAATTAAAGCTTGACTAGACACAATGAAGTCGTTGCATATAACAACCTAAACACTGGAGTTTACCATTATGCTATTCAAGAACCTTGCACTAAGGCTACCTCAGAGATATGGTTACCGAAGTGCTCTGTATGATGGTAAGCTGTAAACAGAGGCTACCTTAGAGATATGGTTACCG
The DNA here is from genome assembly GCA_936450465.1 of Gibbula magus. NCBI lineage: Eukaryota > Metazoa > Mollusca > Gastropoda > Trochida > Trochidae > Gibbula > Gibbula magus. The sequence goes on from OW388306.1 coordinate 12,589,014, forward strand.
AAGTGCTCTGTATGATGGTAACCTGTTAACAGAGGCTACCTTAGAGATATGGTTACCGAAGTGCTCTGTATGATGGTAAGCTGTAAACAGAGGCTACCTTAGAGATATGGTTACCGAAGTGCTCTGTATGATGGTAAGCTGTAAACAGAGGCTACCTTAGAGATATGGTTACCGAAGTGCTCTGTATGATGGTAAGCTGTAAACAGAGGCTACCTTAGAGATATGGTTACCGAAGTGCTCTGTATGATGGTAAGCTGTAAACAGAGGCTACCTTAGAGATACGGTTACCGAAGTGCTCTGTATGATGGTAACCTGTAAACAGAGGCTACCTTAGAGATATGGTTTCCGTAGTGTTCTTTTCAAAGGGACCCTGTAAACAGACTAGTAGGGAGAGCCTGTTTAATGATATGGACTATATACAGGCCTAGCTATGGGACTAACTCCTCAGGTTTGACACTTATTCTTCGGCTGATACACATGACCAGAATATACCTTCTTAGACTAGAAGCCTATAAACAGACTAGTACGCAGAGTTTAATGATAAGGACCGTATGCAGCTTGGTGACTAATTCCTCAGGCTGAACATATATTTGGCGGATAACGAAGACCAGCAACATAGTTCCTGAATTAGAAACCCCATAACAGACAAGTACTGAGAATTTCATTTAATTGTACGGGCTTACTTCTTTGACCAATTCCTCAGGCTTGACACAAAAAACAATACAAGGCTTAATTACAATATATTTACACAAGTATTGACTAGTCTAATGACATAGAAAGCAATTGAGGTGTGAGATTCTTCAAAATAAAGCTCAAGGTAAGTACAACATGTTCTGGTGGCTCAAAACGGGATGGGAAACATGATAGTTCCACCTCATTAACAGTACAACATATTTATTTACAACACTTCAGGAAACAGAACATATCCTACGAAAGCAATTGTAGAGGACTTGTCACACTTAAAATCAAATGCCACAGCTGATATCGAACATAATTTTTTTTATCTTGCATTATTCCACTTTGGTAAGGAGACTGTTTATCCTGACAAGACAGGTCCTGTGGTGAGTTTTGAGACCAGGCCGATACTTGTACTTCTTCCCACACACACAGACATAGGAAACATTGTCATGGACTGCGGCCTTGTGGTCGTACATGGATCTGGGTGTTGCAAACACCTTGCCACAAACTTGACACGTCGAGCCAATCCTTTCGGAGAATCTACGCTTATAAGGGCGGAAGGTGGGTGTGGGGATGAAGTTGATGCCCATTGATGCAGATGCCACCTGGAGGTACTGACTGGCGTCCCAGAAGGGGAGGGAACTCTTGGGCTGAACTGGAGGAGTTTTGGCTCCATGTACGAGGGGCAGACTGAAACCGTGTGAACTTCCTTCATCTGCAAGCAACAAAAAGTTCATTCTGGTTTCAGTCCAACGCTAGTACATGTGATTAAGTGACAATGTCCCATAAGGATAGATGTGAGCAACTGATTTGTCTGTCATATAAATAATGGAGTGTGACATGGAAGCTGTGCCAAAGTCTAAAGTTTACAACAATGCTACATGGTAAGCCTTCATCATTGTTTGCAATGACTGGTTCATAATGAGGGGTGGTCATCATAAGGAATCATTGTTAATTTTGTTGGATGACAAGCTTCACAGTAATGCTAAATAGAAAAACATTATCTTATCACATAAATATAAATAGTAGGAAACAAAGGATAATTATCATCTATCTTCCTGTCAGCAGATTTCTACTTGTCGAACGGAAAATAGGAGACCAAATTTCAGCAAAGATAAACTACTACATCTTTTATCTCATTTTCTAACTAAACTACAGAAATGAACTCATTTGCAGCCTCTAAAATACAAACAAGGACAAAATAAAATGTTTGTTAGGGAAGGACTCATCTTTCAATTTTGCTGCTACCACTGTCCGTTCAATATGGAAACTGAGAAATGTGCTATGTCAGCAGTTGTAACTTTGGTCTGGTAATTCACAATTCATAACAAAACAGGTAAGAGTGACTGATCATTTTTACACATTTTGATTTGAAAAAGCAGTAAGAAAGTTTTCATAATGACGAGTGTAGAAGCGAGCTAAGCTCACACACTCCCGCACCCTGCTAAGGTCAAAGAATTTTTTAATTACCGGGTAGTAAAAATCACACGATTGGATACAGATTAACATATATGTAAGGTTCGATGAAAGGGGCACATACAGTGTCTGAGATGTTTAAAGATCAAAGAGTTGACATTTGTATCAAGTTTGGTGAAGCTTTAAAGTTTAGTTATCAGATATAGGTCTCAATGTATATAAAGTTTGGTGTAGCTAGAATGTATAGTATGCATTATGGTGAAACCTGTGAGCATCGGCTGGAACTAGCAAACAATGAGTGGTACTGCACTGCAACCAAACCTTACTGCATGTAGAACAAATCTCTTCAGCAGACAAAGTTGCCGAGCCCGGACCTCTTGATCTGAAGTTGAACACGCTAATCACTGTGCTATCCCGCTTCTTGGAATTCCAGAAGTTGACGATTCAGATACAGTTAAGTAGTATTGGACATTCATGAAGACTTGTATCTATGCTTGTGGTTGTTGAAATATTAAAGGGTTCATTATGTGCATGTTTACTTAATAAGTTGCTTCTTTGTTGATTTTGTAATATGTATATGTAGTTCCATATGAGTATATATAATAAATATGTTTGAGGAACTCATAGGGCTATTTGCCACCACTATAAGTTGGTAGTCTAGCTTGTTACCATTGCAAATCTTATATGTATAAGCAGACAGAGTCGGCCATATCCCCCGCCTTTGGGAAAATTTATTGAAGAATAGTTGTTGAATAACAGTGACTATGAACCTTTTTTCAACTAACCAGTGCCAAGTTATAAGCAATCTAATTGGTCATACATTTAATCTTACTCTCCTGCAGATTGTAACATTCAACTTGAGCCCAAAGTATCTTACAGAATTGAATGAGATGAGTTTCTAACTTCACACAAAATTTCAGCTCCTTAGCCTAAGTGGTTCTGGAGAAGAAGACAAAATGCGAAAAGTTTACAGACGTACGGACGGATGGCTGGCCGCCGGGCACCGTGCCATGCCATAAGCCCATCAGGCCTTCAGGCCAGATGAGCTAAAAATACATCCATGGCAGTTTTTGAGTTCTGCTCCGGAAATGAATTATTAAGTTATGTATCCATGGAAATGGTAAAAATTAAACAAATTAAAAATTGTGAAGAAGTTGAAAACCCCAAAAGGCACATCTACACATGATGATTGTTCCACACACCAAGTTTCGTTGAGATATGCCTTATAGTTTTCGAGTTCTGCTCCGGAAACAAAATCGGGACGGACGAGCGGACTGATGGACTGATGGAGCCCATTTCAATATCCCCCCAACTATGTTGGCGGGGGAAAATAAGAACAAGTAGCTGTCACTAAGGTAATAAGATCCCCTGCCGCGAATTAATTGTGTAAGATATATTATGAAATTCCAGTGAATCGTTCTTGAGATGTCTGGCTGACAAGCTTTACATGTACATTAACATGTCGAAAAAGTTCCGCTGTGACCTTGAGAATAATGTCAAGGTCACCAAAATCTAATCAACACTTTGTCTTCCCTAGGGGTTCTTTGTGTAAGATATGATTGAATTCAGGTGTATGGTTCTTGAGATATCCTGCTGACAAGGGTAAAATGAAAAATTTGTTGTGACCTTGAAATGAAGGTCAAGGTCACAAACCTCTGTAGGAACATTACTCTCCCTATGATGAATCCATATGCAAAATATGAAAAGAATTCAGTGAATAGTTTTTGAGTTACCGTATTCCATTTCATACAGACGTTTGATGGATGTAGCCAAATACTGTATCCCCCGCTTCGCGCTAAACGTGTGGCGGGATATAATGAAGAAATTACCCCTCTTGTGGTCTCTTACAAAAATCACACCCACATAGCCGTGGATAATTTCCATAATTATATTTAATAATCCCCATTGGAGAAGGAGTTGATAAACAAGATTTCCACACCGTAGGAACGTGTACGCGTGGAAACTGTTACACAACGGAAGTGAACGGATTTCTCTGCAAGTGTCCAGTTTGTTTTTGTGCATTTGGTGTAGGAATTTGTTTGATAAATCAGTTTTCAGGTACTTACGACAAAAGATATTTCAGGCTGTAAAATAGTAGACATCAGTAAACACAAAGTTGGTTTTAGAAATGAGAAGCTAGCTTAAAACTGACTACTGGTATAATATCGTGGTGAACACGTTCCTTAAGAAAACACCAAGTGGCTGTAATTCGTTCACCACCCCCGTTAGTAACTCGTTCACTTTGTTTTGACACCACGTGTGGTTCAGGGGTTTTAATTTTGTTATTTGTCAATAAAAAGTTTCAATATTTGTCATGTATGTCCATATATGGATGTTTCACAACAGAGTAAAAAAATATACGAGTATTTTTTTATGTATTGTCTGAAAGCAAGGCAAAATCTAACACATGTAAGTTCCACATGCAAAATTTGACTTCTAAATTGTGATGTAACAGTCGACTGAGGGCACATAATGACATTATCTTTCGTATACCGCTTCACTGGTGTCTACCATTTTACAGCCTGAAACTTTTTTTCTCATGAATACCTCAAAAGCGATTTATCCACAAAATGCACAAAACTAAACTGACCTCTCGAAGAGACATTCGTTCACTTCCGTTGAGTAACAATTTCCAGGCGTACACATTCCTACGGTGTGTTTCAGTTTCAGTAATTTTTGGGCATGGAGAAGAAGTCAAAAGTCAGAGAGTCTCTTTTGTGACCATAACATTTCAAATTTGTCCCAAAAGCAACTGCACCATTTATAAAGCTTCAAAATAAGCAAATGTTCTAACTCTGGAGACAGGGTGGTTTGAGGGAGCTCGGAAAATTGAAACTTCGAGGTGTAGTAGCTATGCACTTTCTGATCATATGCCAATGGGCTTCGTTGAAACATCTTAAGGATAATGCCTGCCGCGCCCATATTTGATGGAGGATCAGGAACAAATGTAGAAAATTTTATCACGTAGGTAGAAGGTACCTCCACTGAAAATTTGAGCTTTTTGGGTGCAGTAATTCTGGAGAAGCGAAAAAGTTCATGGACGATGGCCATGCCATCTTGTCTAACAGGTGGCCTGTCATGATGAGCTAAAAGGGGTTAAAATCATAGGTGTCTTCTCGAAAAGAAAAATTCAACCAAAATGTAGTTTGAGCTCAATTTTATTTCATAATTAAACAATTTGTATTTACTGCATCAACATTAACATAACCACAAATACATTTATACAAAATCTTACAAAAGAAAAGGTTACTGCACATAATATGAATCAGAATAGAGACATAAGCATTGAGAGAATTTCTCTGAAGTGCAACGGCAGCAATATCCTTTCACTCCCTTCACATATTTATAATGAGATGTAAAAAAAATCTTTTGATTATTAAGAATGCAAGATGACCACATTGCATTGTTTTTACCCACTTCCTGTAGATATTCCCCGTCATTTCTAGGTAAAGAAGAATACAATTGACTCTAAGATTCCATTTTAAATTTGTCCATTAGCTGACTGACAAATAAAACAATATTAACTGTTCCACCAACAGGGCTATTTATATTCAAATTCAAATTCTTAAACATTAGTAACTGAAGAACAAAACAGTGAAAAACAAATCCCCTTCCCATCATATCCAATGAAATATATCAAATGAGAATTATTCTTTGGAATATCTTGAAATGATCAAAACAACACAATGAGCTATTTACTAAAATCAGTTTTTCAACACAAAAAATGCTTAAAAAATAATCAAAAACACATTATCATACTTTTAAACATATCAAAATCGACTGAAAGAAGAAAACAGATTGAATGGAACCAAGGTGCTTTAAAAGTCATTCCACATAGCCTTGACTCCTTCATCAGAAGAAAAATCAGCAAACTTGTCACAAAATGGATAGTTCAATTGATACCTGCAACTCAGCAATCAAGACAAGCAGCTAAACAGCTAACTTACTGCACGGTTACTAGAAAGCAACATTTTGAGCGAGATATCATAAGGAAATATTTTCTTGTGCTTCAAGCTCACAACTGACTACATGTGTCCTGGGAAGCAACATTTTGAGTAAGATAAAGAGATATTATTTTCTTGTCCCTCAGATTCACAACTTACTACATGTGTCCTGGGAAGCAACATTTTGAGTGAGATATCATAAGGAAATATTTTCTTGTGTCTCAAGTTCACAACTTACTACATGTGTCCTGGGAAGCAACATTTTGAGTAAGATAAAGAGTTACTATTTTCTTGTGCCTAAGCTCACAACTTACTCAAGTGTCCAGTGTCCAAGGAAGAAATGTTTTGAGTATTTTCTAACTTAATAGATGTCCCCTGTGAGGAAACATTTTGAGTGTGATGAGGACATATTTTCTTGTGCCTCAGCAAGCCAGGCCTGTACTTATACACCTTGCCGCAATCACACTGAAAAATCAGATTGTCATGGACAGCCTCTGAATGAGTCTTCCTGGACTTAGCATCAAAGAACGACTTGCCGCATATTTTGCATATGTACGTTTTCTTGACACTCACATTCCTGCTAACATTGGACCCTCGGAACAAACTGGATGTGCTAATATGCAGGAAGTGATTGCTATGTAGAAAAGGTGCAACGGATCCAGAGAGAGGCTTCCATGAAACACTGTCAGAAATCTCCGTGAGAGAACTCAAGTCAACATCTTCACCTGAAAGACACAAAGGAAGAGCCTTCAAAACTCAGCTAACATGACCTGACATATTCAGGTAGATGTGACTGTTCAAGCAGAAAGAACCCGCATATGGATTGACATAATGATGTTGGTGTATTATGATGTGATTTTGTATGTAATCTGTAATACATTGCGGCACAGCATATGTGAATTGGGTCGATGTTATATAGAAATGAAAAGTGAGAACCACTCAAGTTATTTGAGTATGCATGTTAATATCAATGACAAAAATAAGCAACATCTTTGAAAATATTGTCCGATGTCATGTGACTACAATGGATACTTAAGTCTGGAATCTAATTGTTCTAAATAAATATTGTATTAATAATAACCTTCAAAATCAGCATAATCTTATCCAAATTTATTGACTCGATTGACAAGACAAACTGATAATCAATATTATATTCCAAAACAAAAATAACTTGGATGTGAAACGTCAAGATGTCACAATTCCACTTAATGACTAGAGATGTTTGATACAGGCGTAAATCGACTGAGAAAATGTGTCACAGGCTCTCATATAATCTTAACCTAAAGCAAAAGATTTTATCATGATGTGAAGGGTGTTCATGTTAATACAGATGATATGCCCTTAGAGAGGGTTTCTGTACACAGTCTGAAACCATACATCCAATGTAAACTTGAGGTTTTTAAACTAACAAGAGCGAGGAAGTGTTGAATCAGTAAGAATATTCTCTGAAACTTGGTGTATATTAACAATAAAGAACTTGTCATCCAGTTGAAATTGATCAAACTCCTTATTGTAGCAAAAGTAGTGGAATTATACCTGGTTATTTGAGGACAAGGAATCTCTCCTCCCAGTGTCCATGCTAAAACATAACACTTCTCACGTCTTAAGAGTCTGTAACACGTCATGTATCTATTCTCGATACAGCAACAAGTAAACCCTTGTATCATTCCTGTATTGAGAAAGAAAATATTTTTGCAAATTATTAAAACTGATTGATAACCACACAATTCATTTTGTGGAAAAACCCTTAGCGCGGTTTCATACTTTCCTGGAATATATTAATAAATTAGCATTTTACAATGTGTGTTGTTACAAAGTACAGAAGATCACATTCAGACATGTCAGGAAGACTTGTCAGCCAGATTGAAGACTGCACAAGTCTTCTTGTGTATCCTGAGGCCTGTCATGTACTTGTACTCCTTGCCACAGACACAAGCAAACGTCAGTTTGTCATGGGCTGCTCTCTTGTGGTTTGACCGAGACTTTGGGTCTGCAAACCATTTGCCACATTCAAAGCACTGAAAGTTGCGGCTCCTGTTACAACCCCTAGCTCTTGAGGAGCCTCTGTGTTGGAAAACACCATAGTCAAAGCACATGGCTAGGCTTTGGGCTAGGTCAGGATCAGAAGAAAGTCCGACATATTGCCTTCCATCGGGGTCCCTGTATTGCTCAACCGGCTTCAAACAGGGTTCCCCAACACCTGGAACGACAAGAAGTCTGGGCTGATTTTATGCACAAGAAATGATGACACTTAATCCATAAATGCAGTAAATGTCCTAAGTCGAGGACGAAATTGAATTATTTCCTGAAAAATCACCAGAGCCATCAAGAAGTTGTGTAGAGCATGTATGTCCATTTTAAAATATAAATGTGCAAAATAGAATCTGTTGGTATGCAGTGTGTAAGAATTTAATAAATTTTGTATTTGGAGCCTGCAAATATAGGAATGCTACAAGTCACCATAACTTAATTAAAAGTGAAATCCTTGTTGCTAAAGATCTACTGTAAAATTATCACTGAAATTTCACGAATTAAAAAAATAATCATCCTTTCATTGAAGTAACATAAAAACAAATCCATGTTTGTAAACAATCAAAATACAAACACACAGGGCCATCTTTGAACATTTATTTTAAAAAAAGACCCTAACAAGATCAAAACTACCAAACACCAAATCCAATCCTCATTGAACTGCTTGATAAAGCAACGTAGAATTAGGAATGTTTAGTCCAACATTTACAACTTTTAACTTTATAGTTCCCAACTGACAACATCAAGCTCACAAGAACAGAGATCTACTTTTGTTCCTGAATACAAAGAACACATGTCTTCTTGTGCCTTCTCAGGGCAAATGGATACTTGTAGGTCTTGCCACAAATACAAGGAAGCAAGACATGGTTGTGAATGGCATCGATGTGAACAGACATCGTCCTTTTGCTCTGAAACATCTGACCACACTGGGGGCACGGCCACTTTCTCCCAACCATGGTTTGAACAATGCTTCCGTCGCTTAGAGTCAGTTTTGCATGCTGTCTCATGTTTTGACCGGAGAGTTGGGGTGAAAAGTATGCTGCCTCCATGCCTGGCCTATGAATCTCTTCACCAAAATACGTCATTTGTAAATTTCCATCAACTGTCAGGCCTGAAAGCAACAAAAAGTCCTGTCTCAGTTCAAACCAATCATTATTTTGAATGGTGCCAATGTCTAATATACAATTGGTATCGGCATTTGGGGTAAGGTTATCCAACCCCCATATTACAAAAAGAGTGGGTGGACATCTTTGTGTTTGTGAGTTTTGTATTACAACACAGGAACCTGTCTTACTGTACTGCAGCTGGATGACAGCAAAATATAAAGTAAATTCAATTGCTCAAGATGCTTGAACGAAAGTAAACATAAGAATTATTTTTCTGCTATTTCTTGGCGTTCCACCAAGGATATAAATGACGTTTCTATAAAGCAAAAATTTTGCAAGTTTTCAATAAGTATTCCTTCCTTGAAAATCAAACAAATTTAACTCCTTCCCTCTGAAGACTGAAAATACCTCCACTGTAAAAGCCTACATCAACTAATTATGTGGCAATTACCATAGCAACAGTTAGTGACACAGAACAACAACAACTGTTCATCTATGCAACAACTTATCATGACTGCTCTAAAATAAAGATATTGTCTGCAAAAACTGATCACAAATCCCCTCAGCAATGATTAATTTCATTTTTAACTAGAGAAACTTTGCAAAAACTGACCACAGCAATGGTTGATTCTGTTTACAACACATGAAGGAACTCAGTCACAGGACAAACAACAAGCTGATACCAGGTCTATATTCACATGCTTTCCAACAACCATTTGCAGTTATTGATAGTTGCTTGACAAACCATGTATGTCTCCATAACTGAGATCTATTGAGCAAATAATAATCACCTCATAATCAAATCATCATTGCTGACAGGTCAAAGAACAAACTCGCTTGTGCAACCTCAGACCAGTTCTATACTTGTACTCCTTCCCACACTCACAAGTGTATTTCTTATTTTCATGTTCGGCCAACTTGTGATTTTGTCGCGAAGTTGCGTCCAGAAAGACTTTGCCACAGATTTGACATGGCCAAGGACCACCCTTCTTTTTCACGGATCTCCTTTGATACTGTCTATGACCAGGATATCCTCCAAACTGGCTAACCATTTGGTCATAGCTGCTGAAGTCACAAGAACCAAGCAGAGATTCTTCAGAGAGCTGATGAAGATTTACAACTGACCTTCCAAAACCTGAAAGCAATAAAAATGACCATGAATGTTTTTCGTCTTATATCATGCCTTCATGTCTCCAACAAATCTTTATCTTTGAAACGACCCTCAATACAAAGTATGAACATAATTTGGGCATTGGTAAAGTTGAAAATGGATTTTTTGATGTCAGTAATGACTGCAAGAAAACCTTTGAAACCTGAAACCAATGGAAATTACCATGGACATTTCCTTAAAAAGAAACATTGTAACAGCTTATAAGTGAAGTGCACTCACATTTGGCAACATGAATCTAAAGAGTCTATACAAATCAAATGTCAATTATCCTTGACACAGAGCAAGACTTCTGGTGCCTCTGTAAGGCACTAATATATCTGTAAATCTTCCCACAGACACAGGGGTAGGTTACATTCTCGTGGGTCGCATTGATATGTCGTTGCACAAAGCGAGGTTCGGAAAAATGTTTCCCGCAAATATCACATGGAAATCTTGGCCTTTCTGAAACATCCTTGCTGACCCCTAGACTCGAGAGCTTTCCTGTCCGAAGAATTTGAACACTTGAGTTAAAACTATCAATTCCAGAATATCCACACTTGGCTTCCTGAAGTCTTAGTCCTTCACCATTCCCGACAAACTCGCCTCCCAAACCAAAGGCTCCTTCATAACCTGCAATTAACAAAAGTTCTGTTCTAATTCATATAAAGCATCCACTTTCTATCACATGCAAGTCTTTAGGACAAAGTTTGGCAATATTTTTTAGACCTTTTGATTTGAGCTTAACCTGTAATAAATTCCAATATCATTAACAGCCTAATTCATGATCTCTTTATTAACCTTTATTGACAAATAAACAAAGCTTTGGTTTTAAATGTTTAACTGTAACAAAGACCAAAGCTAATTCCAGACATCCAAGCCTTATCACAAATCAAGTACAAACCTAACTTGCAGTAATAAAATTCATATCTAAGCCTACAAATGAAATCGACATCTTTGAAAAAGCATTTTCAGAACAATCTTGAACCAAATTTCAACAAAACTTTAACAATCAAATGCTAAATCAGTGTCAATCCATTTTGAGTGGACAATATATAGGATTCAAGAGTCCTTCAATGGAATAATACAGGACTTTCCAATGAATCTAGACATGCTATGCGGCTTAAATGCAGCAGGACATTTTTTAAAGGTGGAATTTGATGCAAAATGAAAATGGAAATGTGAATTTACTGAATGATAGGTGAGGTGACTTCAGGTTTAACGACACTTTCAAGATTATTTCACTTATAGGATAGAATTTATTGCAGAGAGAAAGCCCACAACACCATTGTGGTTATGCATTGCAGTGTAACCTGCAAGCACCGGCTGGAACTAGCAAACCAAGGGTGGTACTGCACTGAAATTTAGTGCAGCATAGCACCCAACAACTTCCAAATGCAAGGCTTAACTTTTGCCAGTCTCCATTACTGGCTGATTTAAGCCTTGCGGTATTTCCCTCCCTTTGTTGTGCCTAGATAGTGAATCGCTGCACCAGAAATGCATAGTGGGCCTGGATTTCTAAGCACAGATTTCTTAAGGAAATACTGCAAGGCCTAAATCAAGCAGTAATGGAGACTGGCAAGAGTTAAGCCTTGCATTGGGAAGTAGAGCACCCAAACCTTAATGCATGTAAAACAGTTCTCTACAGCAGAAAAAAATTGCCGAGCCTTGGCGGGATTTGAACCCCAGACCTCTTGATCCGAAGTTGAACGCACCAACCACTGTGCTGTCATCCCCTAATGAATTACAAAGCTATCACGGAATATAACTAAATAAACAGGATATAGTGATCAGTGTTATTCAGATCAAGAATTATATTTGCTGCTGATAATGAATCTTAATGATAATGATAATGATAATTCTCCACATCCACAGAGTGAGTGAGTGAGTGAGTTAGTGTTTAACGCCGCTTTCAAGAGTATTTCACTTATATCACGGCTGCTAGTATTATGGCAGGGAGAAAGCCCGCAACGCCATGTGGCTATGCATTGCGGTGAAACCTGCGAGCAACGGCTGGAACTAGCGAACCATGGGTGGTACTGCACTGAAATTCAGTGTAGCATTGCACCCAAACCTGACTGCGTGTAGAACAGTTCTCTACTGCAGACAAAGTTGCCGTGCCCCTGGCGGGATTCGAACCCCGGACCTCTTGATCCGAAGCCGAACGCGCTAACCACTGCGCTATCCCGCCTCCACATCCACAGAAGTAATCACCCAATCACAAGGAGCCTTACATGAAACTGTCACCCACTGTTGAATCAGCATCCTCAAAACTTGTTGGCAAGAAAACAGGATTTCTGATGCTTCAAGAAGGTAAACCTGTATTTGTAGGACTTCCCACAGGGACAAGTATAAGTGATACAATCATGAATCGCATCAATGTGCCGTCTTCGACCTCTGGCATCTGCAAACACTTTCTCACACTGATCACAGGGAAAGCTTGGCCTTAACATATCAGTAGCAATCCTTTGGTGGAGACCGAGGGGACTAAGCTCTGTAGGGAAGTTCGAATCATTAATTGAACCGAATTGAGGGCCAATTTCACTTAAAATCATTCTTGATTGGTTGCGGGAAGCTTCGGCCATATAACCACTGTCTCCATAGCCTGAAATAAATAAAAATTATATCTAGTAGATAGGGTTTTTGAGAAAAAGTGATACAAATCCTAATTTTTCATCAATTATTTATTTGAATTCTAGAAATATTACCTGTATGTATACATAAGACAGAAGCAAGCGTGACCTTATTGATGTTATTGTTTAAACTCAAACCAATTGTTTGATTCCCTTTGAAATCAATATTGTATAGAGGACATTCTGACCTTATGCTCGTTGAACATTTCTGAAACCATGATGCTTTTTCTGAATACAATCCAAGAATTCCAGGTCATTTACAATTTAAAATCCACTTCTCCTGGACACAATCCAACAATTCCAGGTGATTTTATTAAGAGAGCTTATATCTAATGTTTACAAGCATCACATCCATTGTTAATACTACGTTCTTGCATTGTAGTTCATAAACAACCGTCACCTTGCGATATATCTGATGTTCAAGTGTAGCATGTCATCTTTTGATAGGTCTTGCAGTAATTACTTGTATTTCACAAATGAAACTCAGGGATCCCTTGCTGTGTGCATGTGCAAGCGTACCATTTGATATCTGTATGTTTTTCCAGTAATTACTTCTTAATATGAATTACGTAATAATCTACAAGGGTAATTGTATCAGCGTTTATAGGTTTTCATAAAATGCCCTAGGGCAAAATAACAATTTGTCATGGTGAAGTGACGTCATTAACAATGCAATGACATGAAGCTTTGTCTAGAACATTGTATTCTAAATGTGGTGGGTAGTAAGCTTAAGCTTGAATATAGATTTCAGCGTATTTTCCCCAATATCAAGACTTCAGTTATAAACACAACATTATATTTGTATCTATGTTTTACTATGTTGACGACACTTGTGCCTGAATATTGTATATTGCTCAGGAAATAATAACATTTAGGCACTGTTATCATTAACATACTATGACATAGACTCCTACATAATATCCTTAATGAATTTCATTAACATAAATTCTTCAGCGATCCCTTGTTTTGCATGTGCAAGTGTGGCATCTAGATATCGGTAGGTTTTGCAGCAGATGAAATTCTGTTGGGGATCACTTGCTTTGCATGTGTAAGTGTGGGATCTAGATATTGGCAGGTTTTGCAGCAGATGAAATTCTTCAGAGATCGCTTGCTTTGCATGTCTCTCTGTGCTGGAGCCTTATGTATTAAATATTTGTAAACATTTTGTGCAAGTCTGAAGTAACATTGATGAAAAAGAATTATCCGATTATACACAGAGACATAAAATAAGACCTGTCGGACAGACCAGGAACTTTCAAGGTTCTTTTTTATTTTTGTATTTGACAAAATAACATTTTATGATTTCTTCATTTTAAATTTATTTCATACACTGACAAAGAATATGTATTTCACAGCAAATCATCAATGTCATAATATGTACCTGTAATTCTTCATTGCACCTTCATATGTTTCATACACAAAATATTTAATATTTGAAAATTGCTTGTTGCTGAAGTAAATTTTGTAAATGCATCGCAAATCTCCTGATGATTTGGAAGAATACAACATCATTCACAGGTTGTGCCTCGGGCTCACTGGTATTTATCACCATATGCACAACAAGCAGCAGCCAACTAAATCTATGCAGAAGAACTTCCTTTGATGCAGATACTCATACAAGAGCCTTGAAGAGATCTGAAGAGATCAATCTACCATCCCTACAATACAACTTCGTTCGTTCTTGGGTACAAACATCCATAAAAGAGGCCTGTATCTTGTATCTATACTTCCAACGATACAAAAGCAACTTCTTCTAATGTTTAAGGTTTTGTCTGACATTCCCAATCTTTTATAAAATGTTTCTTGCAAAACAAAGACGACAAGACATGGTCATCAACATCCCCGCCATATTGGTTCTCATTGAAGGTGAGGTGAGGTTGGGGAGGGTTGGGGTTTAACACCGCTGTCAAGAGTATTTAACGGCTGCTAGTATGACAGGGAGAAAGCCTGAAATGTCATGTGGCTATGCATTGCAGTGAAACCTGCGAACAACTAGCGAACCATGGGTGGCACTGCACTGAAATTCATTCTAGTATTGCACTCAAACCTTACTGTGTGTTGAACAGTTTTCTACTGCAGACAAAGTTGCCGTGCCTCGGCGGAATTCGAACGAAGGACCTCTTGATCCGAAGCCGAACGCGCTATCCCCCCCCCCCCCCCCCCCCCCCTTAGGTGCAAATATTCACAAGAGCCTTGCAGGTAATTCAAGAAGGAACAGACGAAGGTAAAGTCCCTAGGTAGGACGGGCATGTTCTATGGTGCTTGAGGAGAGTGCAGCGATATTTATAGGTTTTGCCGCAGACACACTGACACTTCTCGACATTCAGATGCTCAGCTCTGTAGTGCCTTCTCCTCCATCTGGGGTCAGTGTAAACACGCCCACATATCTCACACGGATACATTGGCCTCTCGAAACCCATTCTAGCGTTTTTGACACTTCCCGATGACCAATGAGAGCCATTGTCTTTAAGAAAAGATGGTAGTTCATCAACATGCCTGCCAGTGTCTGAAAGCAAGGAAAATCAAGTCCAGTTGAATTGAAAAAGATATTTATTTGACCAGCAAATACAAAATTATGCATGACATGATTGTGATGATAATAGTTTTATAAGTTTACCTGTGCTAATCATCATTAGTTATGAAGAAAGAAATTTAATCGTCAGACATTCATGAGATATTAGTATTATAAGATCAAAGTACTTCTTAATAACCGCTTGTTCCCACAAAGTATCAGTGTCTCATCCCGGAAGCTGAATGGAGTTATCTCTCAGGATGCCAAAGGGATAATCTCCTGAAATGATCTCAAGGGAAGCTTTCATCAAGAAAACCTTTCTTTCATAATTTAAAACAAAACCTAACAATTCTAAAAACAAAATTAACACAAAGGCCACAGTCTGATTTTTCTGCTCAGATGAACTCTGTGTCAACAGTTCAAATGAATTATTGACAACAGCTATATTCAGATCATTTGGTCCACAATACTTGTGAATTGTCCCTATCTTGGTAAAGTCTCAACATAAAGCCTGCATCTCTTCTGATGTCTTTGCAAAGAACCAAGGTAACTGTACACCCCTCCACAAATGCAAGAATACTTCAAATGGTCATGATTGGCCTGTCGATGTCTTTTGATGCCTTGTAGATATGTGAACACCTTCCCACAATCTTCACATCTATACCCTGGCCTGGGGTCACTAAGGGAGCTCGTTCCTTGTGTGAAGGAACTCATATTTGAGTCACTGAACAAGGACATATTGCCGCTAAGGGATTTTGGATGAGGGAATGGCCAGCCCATTTCAGCCGCTTTCACCAGACTGCGAACCAAACCTTCAGGCTTTGCCTCAGAACAATCTTGGCCTGAAATAACAAAAAGCCTGTTGAGACTGATGCCATGATACAATCAAGGGCAACAATGCTTTAAAAGTGTCTTGAGTTTCGCTTAAATTGAAAAGTATGGAACTGTTCAAACTGTTTACACAAATTTCGACAGCGAAAGCTGTTCTTAAACTCATAAAAATGTCAACATCATCTTCTTAGGTTTCTTTTCCAGATCATCACTCATTGAGACTATTCAACCACCATAATTAGATTCCACGAAACTGTCACATTTATCCTTTAATATTTTACTGAACTTCTGGAATTCCTGACAACAGGTCATTAATGATTCAACATTCACAGATCTGATCTTTTTCATGAATATAACTGGATCACCTAACAAATTCAAAATGTCCACACACCTAAAACATCAATTCTCTGCATGATATCAAATGAGATCCGATAAGATGAAACAGTAGGTTTGAAGGAAACAAGACAGGGTCACGTTGTCTTGGAGCAATCCTGGATTACCTCCAAATTACAATAAAACATCCACAACTGTATCATCAATTTTCTCAAAGATCAGGTACTTTGTTTAATGTTTAATAGAAAATACTCAAACAAGATTTGGTGAAGCTTTCTTTGAACATCCTTTGGTCACCTCAAAGTGTTCACAAACTATCCACACACTTGAACCATTAATTCTTGTAAAGTTCCGATGCTTCATTTGATATTTGATAGATGATGGATATACCAAGATAAAATCTGTTTCAGAAATCTGCCGCATCAGCAATATTGAATTTTAAATCTACACACCTAAAGTAATCATTCTCAAGGATCAGTCAGGTGCTTGGTTTATTGAGCACACTACAGTGTTTTTGATGCCTCTGTAGGGAGCCTCTGTACATGTAAACACCTCCACAGACACAACTATAGGTCACGTGGTCATGGTTTGCCTCCCGGTGACGTCTCCGACCAGCTTGGTCTGTAAACATCTTCCCACACTCCTCACAAGGATAGAGCGGTCTGGCGCTCCCAACTAACGTCTTGACAAGCCCCTTCCCTTCTCCTACATCAAAGAACATGGGAATGTTAAAGTCTATAGCATGACCAGGCTGGGCAAACCTCCCTGGGCTTGAAGATTTCGGGACTAACAGAGCTTGCTGACCCATGCTGACAGAATGCTTGGCATCTGAAAGCAAATAAAGGTCACAGTGGTTTGAAATTGTCTCGAGATTTGCTTTTTAAATCTGTTACATCCACAATTAAATCTTCTCAAAGTTGGAGTTGGGTTTTCTAAGAACATGCACAAATGTAAAATATTTTGACCATTTGTTGTTCATCTAAAAAGTTACATTTTACTTTTTTCCTTTTGACCGTTGACATGTTTTGGAAGTTAAATTCATTTGCACCAGAGATTTTGGGAACAATGCTGATAATAATACTGATCATAATTGTGTGATATTCTACCATTTAATCTTGGTTCTACTTAGAATAACAGGTGAATATTGTTTGCTGTTGGAAAATAGATTGTTCTGGAATTGGCAAAAAGTCAAAGAAATACATATCACAAGTACTATCAAATCCCAGAATAAGCTGAATATTTCCATGTACAAGGAAGACAATCTTAAACCATGCAGGAAGTGACGCATAAACCAGAAGGATATAAACCTATAGAACGTTCTTGGGTCAGTTAAAGATCTGCATCATTTTGCAGATCTTTTGATGCCTGTGCAGTGAGCACTGAAATGAGAAGATCTTTCCACAGATGCACGAGAAGGTGACTCCCTGGTGAATTGCAACAATGTGTCTTTTTCTGGACCTTAACTCTGTAAACACTTTATCACATTGACCACAGGGCCAGAGCTGCTTCTCTGGAGACCGCAGGTCTCCACTAGAACCACTATGATTTGTCATTCTTTGATCAACTGCGCTGTTTAGATTTGCAACATGCCCGTAAGATGATAATCCCACTTGAAAGTTTTGTTTCAAGGTCAAATTGTATGAATTTATAGCTAGCAGTGCTTTTCTATCAATGTTTGATGCAACAGGGTTTATGTGACCAATTCGTCCCCCATCATCATTTGGACCATCATAAGTCTGCCCATAACCTGAAACAAAAGGGTTCCAGTTGTATCATTACAATAAAGACCAGTTTTAGAAAAAGAATTTGTTCATGTACACAAATTTAATTATTTCAGTAGAATTGTGCCAGCGGTTTTAGTAGTGTAATGAACTGAATATTGGCATACTATACCAAGTTTTATCTGGTGTGAGGTGAGGTGATTTGGGTTTTAACACTGCTTTCAAGAGTATTTCACTTATATCAAGGCTGCTAGTATTACGGCAGGGAGAAAGCCTGCAATACCATGTGGCTGTGCATTGCGGTGAAACCTGTCAGCTGGAACTAGCGAACAATGAGTGGTACTATGCTGAAATTCAGTGTAGCATTGTACCCAAACCTTACTGCGTGTAGAACTGTTCTCTTCTGCAGACAAAGTTGCCGTGCCCCTGTGGGATTCGAACCCCGGACCCCTTGATCTGAAGATGAACATGCTAACCACTGCGCTATCCCGCCCCTCTCAAGAGTGAATATCCTGTAGTGTACCAAACATAAAACATCCTGCTCCATCAGGTTATTTGTATCTGCAAGGCTACTTGGATCCCCTGATTGTCCACTGAATTAATCAGTCAATGAAAGAACTTAAAATCAAGAAGTATACACAGTTACTGACTGAGAAACAATGAATGTTTGAAAAAAAACAATCTGGCAATGTTTAATCAATGGGAACTTTATTTTGGTAAAAGGTACACATACAAAATAAAATATTTGGTGTTGTATATGATTCAGATATACGTTACACAAGGTTTAATATACAGGTGTCAAACAAACGACATTCTACGATAAAATAATTGTTTTGAAATTAAAATGACAATAGCAACAACTATATAAAGTATCTGTGCAAATAATTTGCATATTTCAAAAGAACTAAAACCAAAATGACAAATTACACAAAGGTATCACTCGTCACAAAAATGCACCATTGTCCACATCACTGATGCATAAAATGCTTTAATAATTCAACCAAAAGCAAAGATACAGCTATTGGTAATATGTGAAGAATAAATCAACAGCTGCTTGCCATGCTTGAATAATAATGATTGAACATTCTGCCATTGATTCATAATGAAAAAACAACACTTATTAGTAAAATGCGCCAATACTTCATACAAATAATTCAAAATGTTTTGAAAACAATCCCATTTGGTGAAGATAGAATTTAGCCAAGGTTCACAGAACTTTCATCACCGACATTGACTATGTTTTATAAAATCATCCTGTGTCGCCATATAAACTGTCCTGGTACATAGCACACTCGTGGAAATGCCTCCTCAAACCCCTTCTGTACTTATACACCTTCCCACACACACAATGGTGCCGAATATTGAAGTGGACAGCCTTCTTGTGCTCGTCTCTAGTATGAGAACATGTGAAAGTCTTCCCACAAAGGTCACACTTGAAATGAGCATCTTCTTTCTGACTGGGTCTCATGAAGGCGGAAAGATTCTTAGGGAAAGATAGTGAGAGATTGGCCAAATAACCTTCACCCCCGCTGGCCACAGCGAAATGTTTCACAGAACCGGAGGACAATCCACCTGAAAGGAACAAAATGAAAGACATGAGTTTCTTTCAGTCACTGAAGTTGGGGGTGAGGTTCCAAGATGTAGTATCAACTAGGTGTACGTCTTTGAAAGTTTGAATCTTTTCAATCATGCGCACATTCACTCAAAACCCTTGAAGAAACTGTTAAGACATTTCTGATTTGTGAATGGTACTCTGCATTGTGCAACTACTGAACTTGAACAGTTACTTACAATTAACACAAAAACTGTCTATTAAGCATACTTCTTAGATGTTGATTTTATGTGACAAGCACCTGTTTTATCACTGGGAAATCCTGGTTACAGTTGACCCAATGAACGCAGGCTCAAAGCTAATGGACACCCTTGAGAATTGTCATGTCAAATGTTCTCAAAGAACTTTGTCCAGCTACCCATTATATACATCAGAACAAATTTTCATTTCCATTCAAGTTCAATTGACAATATTTTACTCAAGTATCTGGATTACAACAATTGAAGCTAAAACAGTGGTTTATCCAAATAAAAAACACTTTGATTTAATATTCAAATCAATCCCGCAAGAACTCCTTTGCAATTCCAAAAGAGTTTAATGGACAAGTAACAAATGCTAAATAGGAATTCCGTCGAATTTTCTTATCACACTGCAGAGAAAACCATGTTTCATGTTAATAATAGGATTGTGCACAAATTTATTAATATTAATCATAAAGAGAAGTCTGAAATTTCCTCATTGAAGAACATCCTTTTGAAGACAATTTTAAACTTTCACGGAATTATTTTAAAATTTTACATGATTTGGAATGTGGATGATTCAGGATTATGATGCTGAACCGGAATGATTGTGTTACCGGATATAGAAAGGAGATGTCCTACCCAGAATGAGAGGTAAAAGACCCTAATCACAGATGATGGCTGATGTTTTCTCTATATATGAACTTCACACATCTGGCTGGTACAGAGGATTTAGTTACTGACATGCAAGTAAAAATTGCAGTATGAAAGTCTCAGTATGTAAGTGATTCTGTGTGGATCCTTATCCAAAATGCCCCGAGGACCATGTTCACCTATCTGGTTGGTAGAGATGATAAAGTTAATGACAATGATTTAACAGTAACTGCGTCAACTGCTAAAGGACCCTCACCAAAGATGTCTGTAAGAAAATATTTTCTCTCTACCACGGTATATGAAATTTTCAAAAGAAGTTCCGTCAATTGACTATGTCATATGCATCAGTATCCGAATATGACCCAATGGATATATAAAATAGCCTATCATGGTAAAAGAATCATCCATTGTACGACAAAGAATCATGTTAGAGAGGGCTATAACTTGTCCTTCAAGAGAAACCAAAGGATCCTATAAAAGATTCCCTTGGGACAGTGTTTCTTCTATATATCTTCTAACATATCTGGTTGGTACAAAGGATAAAGAACCTTACACATATGCTGGTGAGGTTGTTATTCACAAGTTGTCGAGAGGCAGTAGAGAACTCCTATAAAAGATTTCCTTAGGACAGTTTTTCCTCTGTATATGAACTTCCCATATCTGGTTGGTACAAAGTATTAAGTACCCGACACACATGTCAGTAAGGAGGTTATTCACTAGTTTTCAAGAGGCAGTAAAGAACTCCTATAAATCATATCTGGTTGGTACAAAGAATGAAGTACCCGACATATACGCCAGTGAGGAGGTTATTCACTTGTCAAGATGAAGTAAGGGACCCTTATCAAAGATTGCCTTGGGCCCATGTTTCCTCTGCACATGAAGCTGATACTTCTGGTAGGTACTCAAGATGATGTCACAGATACTGCAGTAGGAGCATCTGTGTTTAGCCAGGTACATGGCACTAGCATACTGCCTCTTGCACTTCACACACCCGTGCCTCATAGTCGGGCCCGAACATGCGTGGCCTAAAAAGTGCTCTCTCGAGATGCAGTGCGTCCAACACAATGTGCATAATAAACAATTGTGACTGCGGAATGAGACATCTGAGTTGAAGTGTTGGTTACAAGTCTTACACTTGTAAGACTGGATTGATTCTGAGGCACAACTACCTGGAACAAACAAAAACAAGATGTCAGACTTCTTGGAGGTTTGTATGCCAGCTGTTCAACCTAAAATGGTGCAGAAACAGGAAAAGGACGCCATGACAAGCAAATAAAGTTTACTCATGTTTTCATTGGGAGTTTAGTTGTTAAGGAGCAGAGAAATCTGTTCCCGACACTTTTGCCAGACTTCCACAGTACTTGGAGGTAACACTTTCCACTTCAGTTCAAAGAGGTAAGATCTGCCTTTGTAAACCATCTGCACTTCATTTGTACACTTATTTTGTCACATTCTGTTATTTTCAACAAATTGTGAGATTTTCCTTAAAAGACTTTTATCACAAGTGCCCCGAATAAAATAGGAGTCCAGTGATTAAAAAACTAATTAAACACTCTTCAATCAGAACACCATCAGTTTTTGCATGAAGCTCAATAAAACTCCAAAAAGTTCAAATCACTCATGAAAAATATTCGTTGTCTCACTAAGCTTAGGAGAAAGAAGTAAGTTTTTGTGAAAAGCACAATTAAATTTTTGATGACGTATCAGCGACTTGCGAAATGAGAACTCTTTGCCACAATCACACGGATATCTGACATTTTCATGAATTGCCTCAATGTGCTGTTTCCTTGAGAAAGGATCTGTGAAGATTTTGCCACACAAGTCACATGGCCATGGGATAGATCTACGCTTGGGCTTCAAACCGTCGAGAACGTGAATTATGAACGTGTTAACTGATTCTGAGGACCGATCTTGTTCTTGAACTGGGTAAGAAGTTCTGTGAAAGGAGACTGTTTCAGGATCATGCTTGACGTTTTCAGTGTAACCATTGCCTGAAAACAAGAAAATTCACAGCTAATTGTGTGATATTGCTAGTAAAAGTTTATATCTTATCAACCAGACGGACACTGCAAAAACATTCAGTAGTAAAGGGCTTCTTCTTGTTTATATGCGTTCTAGAATGTCATATGGAAGGGAGCCAATTGAAGTCAAATTTGGCAGAGAATATTCAAATGGAGTTTCTGTATTAGATTAGAATTTTTCTTCTTAAAAATAAGAACAGTCGTGAGCTTCTGCTTTAGTATGCGGTCAGGATTTCCTTCTTTCTTAGTTCATTAAAACCCTTCTATTTCAACTGATCACGAAGCCATTTCATGTTGAGGAATATTTTAAGTGAATGTATTTTGTAGAGTATTCATACTTAGTTACGCAATTGATCTATTTTAAAGCAACATCATGATTGTATAGCCCTTTATGGGCAAGGTTATTTGAAATGGATACATGGGAAATCAATTTCGATAAAAAAAAACAAGAAATTCACTCATCACCAGCCTTTGACAGCTGAGAAGAATCTGTATAACTTGAAAACATGTTAAGATGATGTGCACCAGTGCAAAAAGAACCATCTTTCTCGGGGTCTTACAATCAAGAGCCCAAAATAATCAAGCACCTTTCAAGGACAATATATCAGATTCCAGCACTACAAAAACTCCTTTCAGTGAAAATGGTTAAATTCAAGCACTTTTCATTTGACACGTGCAAATTCAAGCACCTTTCACCCCAAGAGTATTAGAAATGATTGTTTGATAACTGCTTAAATTGTCCCAGCTTTCTTTTATGATGCATCATGCTATAATCCACATCAGTCAGTCCGTAAACTCTCCAAGGTCATCACACCATCAATATTTTGGATACACAAAGGACTTCAAATTCAAATTGACTTCATTTTCCAAATATAAGGCTCAAGGAGAATGAACAAACAAAATTTTAAGTTTCATTATTTATTGATTTGTTTAATGATACCGATGATTTCACATACATCATTATTTCAGACAAACATTATAGATATCAAACTTCAACAAGAGTATTTATTATGAAATCGTGAAACTATACAAAGGACAATTTTAAACAATACATGAAAATAGCATCAATATTAAACTAAAAGCCCAATGACAATTAGATGGCACAAATGTTAAAATAACACAATTTTTTCGGGGAAAAGCATCTGTAGACAGGATAAAAAAGCATTAAGTTGCCTGACACTTTCAGCTAAGCATGCGTGCCTATCAAAGAAAGCACAACAGGAAAAGAATACTATCAAATAATTAAAATTAAATTAATTTTAGTTCGTGGATAAATTTCAAAATCATTGAGAATCTGTAACACAATTATATTATTTTCCCCACTTATGTTTGATACATACATTGTATTAATATATTTTACTTAAAAAGTATCAAAACAAAGAATGGACATGTTATACTTTGTCATAATGAACATGACATGTTCTGCATGCAAAGAATTTTAACTGTTACTAAACAGTCATTAAACTTTTGCGAGGTAAATACCCATCATATTGAATAAACAAAATCAAAATTTTAACTCCACGAGAATGAAAAACCTTTGTATTTCAACCAACTTTCTGCAGTATACAATTGAACTTCTGGTGACGCTTCAGTGCGTTGCGGTAAGAAAATACTTTACCACATTGGCAATTATACTTAATGTTATCATGGACGGCCTCTGCGTGTTGCTTTCTGGAGTGGGGATCTGTGAAAACTTTGCCACATTGCTCACACGGCCAAGGCACTAACCTACGCTTGTTTACCCCTTTCATATGGCCTAAACTGGATTTCTGGAAGTCTTTCATTTCCTGAGGCAGACCGTGATCTAAACTTTGGAAATGGGGAAACAACCCATAACCTCTTGTTTCTCTGGGAAAGGCCTCTCCAGATTTCTGAGAAATGTTGGATTTGAGGTTTGTCCACCCATTTCCTGAAAGCAACAAAACAGGGAGTCTACATGTCTTGAAATTTCAGAAATCAAATGTCTTTCAAAATAAACTAAAAACGAAAGAGTCAAACAACAAATAATGATAAATATGTAAACCACATTGTCAGTCACTGGGCTTGTCTTGCTTTTAAAACAAACACTGGTCACTTCATCAAGACATCTCAGTTTGTGCAATGTAATGATACGAAATATCAACATTTGGCAGCCTACCATCTGGTCACACATTTTCAGAACCTTCTTAGAACAGTGTCATATCATGACAATATATGTACTAAAAAATTACTACAGCCTCTCGTATCCATACAAATATTCCTTAAACACACGAAGTCCTTTTAAGCAACACTATACCCAATATCCTCCAAAACATCTAGCTCTTTTATGCAACAGTATGACTTATGCTTTTTTCAATGCATTATAAACCCACTGACACTCATGTTGATGCCTATCCAGCATCATATCATTCTTATACACCCGGCCACAGACGCATCTACACGACCCATCGTTTCCGTGAAGAGCAATCTGGCCAGAAGCACTACATCTTTTCTGATGGTTTCGGAGTCCTCTCTGGTATCTATAGACCTTGCCACATATGCAAGGATAAGAGCTTTTCTCATGCACCCCGGCGATATGAACCTGTAAATTCTGATGGGTGGAAAGTGTCTTTCCGCAATAGTCACATCGCCATCTACCTCCTTCTGTTTGAGCCTCACCATATCTTATACTACCTGAAAATAGATAAATTGGAAAATGAATACTCATTACCAATTCACCAACAATGCTGACCAAAACGAATTAATTCACATGAGGCATAATTGGACAAGAAAGAAGGATCAAGAAGTAGTGGTGTTCTATTCATGTCAATTGCTGACTTCTTGACAGAGTAAATATGAGTGAGGGTTTTCAACAAACTCTGTACATTCATATTACTAAGGTGAATATGGCATTATATCTCGATGAATTCGAAGCCATGCAAGAACTGCATATTGTATCAATTTGACGGTGGGGTAAAACTTTCATGACATTCTTTCTTGTGCCTATTCAAAGCCCTGCGGTACTTGTATATTCTCCCGCATTCACACCGATAGGTTAGGTTCTCATGAACAGCCTCTATGTGAATCATTTTAGTTTGTTTGCTTGAGAATGTTTTGCCACATTTTTCACATTGGAACAAGCGTTTTCCGGGTCCTTGAAGTAAACTGGAAATTGGAAGACTAGTGGAACCAGAGTTGTGAAAGAACAAACTGACTGGTTGACCAGTTTTTGAATCCATATTCCATGAGCAGCTGCTGAAACCTGAAACCAACAAAATGGACGATCAGATAAACCGGCAGAGTGAAACCTTCACAGGAAACAGCTAATACAGAGGATACTATGCAATGCTGAATATCTTGAAACATATTCAAATTAAAACCAACCATATCAACTTAGAAGTTTCTTAAAAATCTGGTATGAAATTCAACTTTTTGTAATAATTATTATTTTCATTTTGAGATGGTGAGGATATCCTATAACCAGAACACAATACCCGAATCCAACATCTGTTACTCCGATGAACTAGAAACATGACTGTTTTCATGAACCCCAATGTACATTCAGTCAAAGAACAAAAGTAAGCCTCCTAATTTTCAAATTGGCAAGCACCTGTTCTCATTGCTTTAATTCATCAGACTTAGCATATCATCGTCATACCGATACTGGGCATCTTTCACACAAAGAGTGTTTTCATAGATCTCACGATCTCTGACGACTGCCAAGACTTTCACCAAACTTGAAAACTTCCCCACAAACTAACAAGTCAGATTTTCAACAACTTCAATGATCTTTGTTGCTTGTCCAAAAATTATGAACTACTCTCCAACGGAGAAACATGCAAAAGAACTTTTGAGTAATGAGCAACAAAATTTTCCTATTGCTATAACTTCGACCATTTTCCAACAAACAATTCAGTAAATCATTACTTGTGTGTCCAGGAACACGATTCATTCTGCTGGCTGCTCACAATCCCAACAATCTAACAAGCTTCTAATAAGGACACGGTCACATAGACTTCATTGCTTTTGTGTCAATGGACATGATTCTTTTTGATGCCTGCTCAGGGCTCTGGGATATTTGACAACCTTCCCACAAGCACAAGTGTATGTGACATTCTGATGAACAGCCTCAATGTGCAGCTTCTTATTCTGTCTCCCGGTAAAGGTTTTGCCACACTGTTCACACCGCCAGAGAGGTTTGCTACTTGCTGTATCATGCAATGACTCTGGAAAGGGCATGTCTGCAGGATTAGTTGATCTAAGCTGAGAGAAGCCTGACAGCCCATATCGGTCTGAATAATCACCGGAAATTGATCCATAATCTGAAAGCAACAAAAATCCAAATCTATTGCCACTATCACTTGAAATATACAATTACGGACATAGATTTCTAAGAAAAAAATACTTTTGAAAACCAACTCGATCACAACTCTAAATGTTTGAAACTTTGTCTTTCCTCGACTAGTACGCAGAGCTTTTGCTCATCATGCATGCTCAGGGTCCAAATTTGAATCCTACATTAGGACAGGTCTTCAAGAATTCTGTGCATCCCTTTTGGTGTCTGGTTAAGTTCTTGTAATAACTGTAAGCTTTTCCACATGGACAGACATGGGTCATATTTTGATGAACTGCCTGAATATGTAAAACCTTATTTTGTTGGGTAAGAAAAGATTTTCCACACTCTTCACAAAACCATGTGTGTTTAGGGTCTTGAGTGGAGCTTCTCGACGCAAGAGGAACATGCGATTGGCTTTGGAGAAAACGCTGTCCATAAATGCCTTGTAACATATAAGACTTAATGCCCGAATCCATTTTCGATCCTGAAATGAAACAAAAGCAAAGCTATTCCAAAGTCAACTCAAAATGCCATGACGTAAAGTAACAGAAACACTCAAGCTTTCACATATAATAACTTAACATTGTCAACTTCAAATTACTGTAGGCAGAAATCTAACACATATGTACCTCAGAATATCACTGATTCTGATGGGTTTGTAAACTTGCATACATGGTACAATCTTTCTGATGTCTGTACAGGTTCCTTGGGTACCGATAGCTCCTACCACACCGACATTCATACGAAGCATTGCCATGAACCGCCTCAATGTGAAATCTCTTATTCTGGAGTCCAGTGAAAGTTTTCCCACAATGTTCACACTGAAATGAAGGTTTTGCCCCAGAATCATGACCACTAATGACTGAACGGGTAAAACTGAGCCAATCTTGGGAAAACATTTTTGCACTGTGTTGAGGTAAACTATAGAGGGAGTTTCTGAATCCCTGCTCAGTTACTCTCGACATATCAGGCCCACGACGAACACCTGAAAGCAACAAAGGAGGAAAACTGTTGGACTTGCTCAAGTAATGAATATTTCTTTTAACAATTGACAAACGACTAATGAAAAAGCTGCCATTACACCATCACCTGAAAGCAACAACAAAAGGAATCTGAAGTTTCTTAATGAACAAGAATATGAATAGCTAATGAAAAACTACTTAAACATAAGCTGTCCGTGATACATGATTAACTGAAATGTAGGAAAATTGCTTGCAAGAATATTTATATTATAGAGGATATACTATGTCATACTATTTTAACCATACTAGTGCCTGAATATAAGTATTTCCTGAGCAATAGCAAGAGATATACCGATGTTCAGACACGAGTGCCCTAAAAGCATAGTGACATGAATATAATGTTCTATTTATTTCTTATATTATTACTATATATTTCAAAGTCATGAAATTTAGGATAATAAGCTTAACATCTACTTTCAAGTATTGGTGGTCTTCCTGTCATCACCGCATAAAGAACATAAAAGTCATAGATGAAGCATATCATAACATTGTTTATGATGTCTCGTTACAATGACGAAGTGACATTTGCCCTAGCTATGAAAAACACGAACCATGATGAGATTGACCTTGGTAATTATATTTATATATATAACTATGAGACGATAACTTACAAGGAATCTGTCAGAGCATCATTGAAAAGCTTGTTAAAGGTGGGTGACAATTATAAAACCAACGCCACTTCTGTTTGCTATTGGTTTCTGTTGATGAGTGAGCGAGTTATTATTTAATGCCACTTTGGCAATATTGCAGCCATTAGTGGTGATCTGTTGATTAACGTAAAATACTTTGGCTGCTAAATTAAATACAGCCAAATCTTTCTTGGTGGTCAATTTACAGGAACTCGAACTCATTGAGAAAGGGACCAATCCAGAATGGGTCAATGATTATCCTAAAACTGTAATGATAAGAGCACCAGTGTCCATCACAAATAGATTTCAACATGTCTCTCTGTAAACCGATATGATTTCAGCCACCCTCGTAGAGAGAGAATTATACTGTATTTAGTTTCATAGTGGTAGAACATCAGTCTATTTAGGAGAATTAGCATTTCCAGGATGGGTACAAATTTTCTTGTGTCTGATGAGACAACTTGGGTATTTGTAGTCTCTACCACAGCTACAAGTGTATTTAACGTTCCCATGGATGGCTCGCATGTGAAACTTCTTATTGTTGTAGTTAGTAAACGTTTTCCCACATATTGAGCATATCCACAACTTTTTCTTTTCAAACTGGGAACACAATAACTGGCCTGGGTCAGAAAAAGGTGCCGTTTGATTGCCTGACCGACAAGCCCCATCTGAAAGTAACAAAACAGCAATTGTAGCAAACCAGTTAAACACTGAGCAAGTTAAAGCCATAGTGAGAATATTTAAACAAGACAAGGCATGTTCTCAAAATCAATCTGCATGTTCTTTAAACCACAACACAAGTTGTTAAAAAAAACTCCAATGAAGCCAATAGCATTAGCAAGAAGAGAGTCCAAACCAGTTTTCTATGAGTTCATATGCTTAGCAACAACACACTCCTTTCTGTGTCGGGCTAGGTTCTTATAGTAGCTATACGCCTTGCCGCAAACACAAGGATACGAAGCGTCCCCATGCACAGACTCTATATGTAGCTTCCTATTTCTAAAGGTGGTGAAAGTTTTCCCACAAACAGGACACTGAGGAACTGAAGTATCGAACTCCTGAATCTGACTATCCACAGCAAACTGCTTATTGTGTACAGAGGGAGAAGAGATCGTGTAGAGGTCGAGTGAACTGTCTGGACTTCTCCAACCCAATTTCTGCTTGACAACCAAACCTGAAAACAATCAAAACAGTCTTTAGACTCGTTCGCATGCGTGCCTTGGATCTGTCTACATGCTGTAAGGCAACACATGACCCCATCATAACACTCTTCAGGCTGTCCTTGAGGTCTGACTAGATGGAATGTGGGGCTCTCTGTCTACGTGCTGTAAGGTTACAAATAACCCCATCATAACACTCTTTAGATTGTCCTTGAAGTCTGACTAGATGGCATGTTTGTCTGTCTACATGCTGTAAGGTTACAAATGACCCAATCAATACACTCATAAGATTGTCCTTGAGGTCTGACTAGATGGCATGTTTGTCTGTCTACGTGCTGTAAGGTTACAAATGACCCAATCAATACACTCATAAGATTGTCCTTGAGCTCTGACTAGATGGCATGTTTGTCTATCTACATGCTGTAAGGTTACAAATGACCCAATCAATACACTCTTTGCACTGTCCTTGAGATCGGACTAGATTGAATGCAGGTACGAACTATCAACTAATCGCAAGTGTTGCTGTGTCAATAGTACACAATAGCAATTTTTTTAAAACGATCAATAGTATCAATAGTTTTTCAATCCAGTTATTTACTTGAATGTAAAACTAAAACTTACACACAAATGTGGCTTTTACATTTTTCAAATTAATGAACACTCCGAACAGATCAGTGATAGCCAAAAATAACTACAGCACCATTTTCTGTCACTTTTGAAGAAGCTATTTCAAAGTAAAGACAATAAGTTACTGTTAATTCTAGAATTTGTTTTATTTGTTTATTGATAAACTATGAAAATAGCTATCGCAATAGCAGATCACAATAGTTAGTCACAATAGACTATCTCTATCGCAATAGTTCTTGTGGGTCAATGGTCGTCCCTAAATGAAGGCCTTGTCTCTGCCTATATGTTGTAAGGTTACAAATGACCCAATCAAAAACACTGTTTATACCATATTTTGGAGAGCCAAGAGTCATTTTGCTTTGACTCCAAGTGTGTCATTTACACAGAAACAATTACAACAGTATTTAGACCAAGTCTTTCAGATCTGACTTTCTGACACAAGCTTCGGCCTCTATGTCTTGTCCCTCTGCATGTAAATGTACAAAAGAACAATCTTTCTGGTGTCTGCTAAGCCCTCGTGGGTACCGATAGGACTTCCCACAGATGCATGAGTATGTAACATTCTGATGGATAGCCTCAATATGCAATTTCTTGTTCTTTGCATTTGTAAATTTCTTTCCACACTGCTCGCACTGCCACATTCGCAACTTTTCAGAGTCCGCATTCTGGGGATCGAGAGGATAATATATGCCAGGGTCAACTAATTTTGAACTGAAGTATCTGGATTTCATCAAAGCCTCCTGGCCAAGACCTGAAAGCAACAAAAGAGACAGTCTGAGGCAGTGCTGGACTTGCAGTGAAATTTCAAAGTTATTAACTTGGTGAAAGTAAACGGCCAAACTCGCTACCTGAGGTCAAATTTCATTAGATCTGTGAATCATTTGAACATAATGCTGAAAGATTTGAGCATGTGATCTTGGACTTCAACGAGACATGATGTCGTTAACTCGATGCATGAGCTATTTCACAAATACAGCACCTTCATCTTTGTGCTTGGCCTCTCTGGTTGAAAGTTAGGACTTCAAGGATATAATCAAGTATTGACAGCAGCAATGCACTAAACAAAAACATAAACCATCATAGATTTATCGATCAGAAATATACAGCTTTTTTTCACTGAAGCTTGTTTTCACAAGTGGGATATCATGCATGAAGAGAAAAGCGAGAAAGAGAAAACTTTTATTTGACAATAAATGATTAACAGATTTATTAAGATTTATTCCATAAAGAGTTCCAGCTTTTCACAGGAAGTGATCTCTTATTCCTCTCTAAATTCAAAGCAACCCTACACATCCTGCAAACAGAATCCTACATCCAGTACCACTGAACAAACACTCAGTTCTCCGACAAGGACCTTTTTATCGGCTGGGAGTGATAGCCCTGATGGCACTTGAGTCTGTGCTGCCGGAAACCACTACGATAGCGATAAGTCTTGCCACAAACACATGAAAATGTAGTATTGCCGTGTACAGCGAGCTTGTGAGCCGACCTGTTATCAGATCGACTGAAAATCTTGCCACATTCGTCACAAGGGAAACAGCGGAGCAAGGACGGATCAGAGGAGCCTATGTCTAATCCTCTGTTCAAGTTTGTTAGGGAGAATCGGGGAATGTTCACCATTACACCTTGACCTGAAAGCAATAAAAAGAGACTCTAAACCTCAGACATTTTAGTTTCTTAACATTGAACACCACACTTTGCCAAGTAAAACAGTCTCCCGATCAACCCACAAGTTTGTTAAAGCAAATATTTTTGCAAGAATAATCTTGTATGGAGAATAAATAAAATTTTGTTCTCTCTTTCATCCTATTCATAAAGTCTTGATAGTTTTACCTCCATGGGAAAGTTATACCTCCATGGGTAATCAAAGTATCTTTGCCCACTATCAAGGCAATGCAAAAAGCGGCTCAGCAAAACTGTTTTGCACTACCAAGAGAAAAGTATCTTTCCACTATTGTTGGCTGCAAAATCTCTTCATGACACAACAGGATGCTACGATTGCTGTATAGGATTCAACTGAAACCCTATTGCACACTTCAAGCGATGTTGACGAAAGCTGCTGCGATATTTGTAAGTTTTGCCACACACGCACGAGAATGTAGTATTGCCGTGGACCGCTAGTCTGTGTGCTGTTCTATTGTCTGATCGACTGAAAACTTTGCCACATTCGTCACAAGGATAACCACGAGCTAGAAGGGGAATTGTTGGACCGATAGTTAAGTTGTCACGACCACCATGGCTACCTCTCAGTGTACTAAATGGATGTGGACCTCGAACACCTGAAAGTATAAGGGCGAACTTGTAGGCAACCTTCTATGGGAGACATACATATATCCATTCCAACACTCTCAAGGTATAAAGTATCTACTTCTTGCCAATGCTGTCATAAACCTTTGATGGGAGACATAAATATATCCATGAAGGATGTACTTGTAGGCAATGCTACCATTTACCTTCGATTGGAGACATATATCCATCTTCTAGTGTACTTACAATTAATGACAACAAACCGTCAAGATTCTGATCTTTATTGAAATTGAAAGGAATTGTCAAAATGTCTTCTTAAGACATCACAGTAATCTCAACTATGATGACAGAACTTCAAGACATATCATATCTGAAACTATGTCAATGGCCAATATAACTATTCTATATCATCAATAAAATGAATGATAATTAACGTTTGTTATGATAGGCTTTGTGACACTCTTCTGGTGAGAGTAAGCCTAACATCGGTTCAGCAAAATCAGCCTGATAATGTTTTAATCATAATGAAAAGATACATCATTCATAAAGTTTTGTTCCTCTCAAATACACACATTTTTCTTGTACCCTTATAAAACTGTTAAACAGCATGCCCAAAAGTGAATTGTACATAATGATCATTTGTAGTCAATGCCACTGAAGTGTTTTCATTAAAGCCCAGGTTTATTAGACAACTGTGTTGTACACTACACACTGTCTAAATTTATCTTGTGCAAGCTTCCAACCTGGAACACGTGTTCTAAATCACAGTATACAAACACTTATGAGAATGAGTGAACTTTCTGAAACACCTGAAAACTGACCAAACACCGAAATCGCAGCGAACATGTCGCTTTACTTTCTGCCGTGTCAGTTTGGATCAACTGAATTCTGGATAAAAGTGCAGGTTTTCTTGTGAATCCGTAAACCAGTCCTGTATTTGTAAACCTTGCCACAAGCACATTCAAACTGCCTACGATTATGAACAGCGTTCATGTGGTTGGTTCTGGTCCCTGAGTAAAGGAACACTTTCCCACAAATACTACATGGCCATCGTGCCTTCCCATCTATTGCTCTAGGGGATCTACTGGTTTCGTGTGAGACCGCACCATACAAAAGATAACCCAAGTCTAAATGTTCAAGCTTTTCCCGACTCTGAAATTGTCCGGCATTGACAGCCATTTCCTGGCCTCTTGCTTCAGACCAGCGAGGTCCTGAAAGTAACAAAAAGTTCCTCTGAAAGACGTTGCGTGATTTTAAATTTGACTTGTCATGCAAATCATAGATATAAATGGGGATAAACACTTTCTCAAATGACTGAAATGTGTAATTGCCTACAAAGTTTCAATGTAGGAAAACATGATCTACTTATTGCTGTAAAGTAAAAGTCTGTAAAACAACTTTTTCTCTTCGAGTGACAAAACATTAATTGTCTCTTATTTAATTGTTACATTGATGAACATAATTGGAAAAGACTATATTTGCCAATAAAATATATCTATTCATACCCTGCCAAGAGATTTATCCTTGAACAATGTCAAACAAATTTTCAAGAGTTCAAAATTATTCCAAGTTAGGTTCATTCTTTATGTCTCTGTCACTTAATTTAACTTGGAAATCATTTTCATCTGCCTCTGAATTTTGTGTCATTGGCTCCTTTTCAGTTTCTCGGAAGCACACTCTACTGAAAGAGATGCCATGTCTCGATTTAAATCTATCTAGCCAGCCTGTAGTGGTCTTAAAGTCTACATGACCTTTCTGGATAGCGATTTCATCAATTTGTGCCTGTAGAACAGGCCCTGAGACTTGAACATCATTCGAGACAGCCTCTTTGTACCATTGGTAAGCAGCCTCATCAATGTCCTCATAGTATGGACGGATACGTTTCCGTGACGAGTTGTCGTAAGAGGATTTAAGATAAGTGTTTTTAATCTTTTCCGCCTGTTTCAACCAAGTGGAGAGTGTGTTTGGGGGCACTCCATACCTTCTGGCAATATTTGCCTTGCTCTCCATGCCACGTTCCACATCTAAAAGGGCGTGGTATTTTGTTTCGAGAGACTTAACTGTCA
Organism: Gibbula magus; assembly: GCA_936450465.1. Classification (NCBI taxonomy): domain Eukaryota; kingdom Metazoa; phylum Mollusca; class Gastropoda; order Trochida; family Trochidae; genus Gibbula; species Gibbula magus. The sequence goes on from OW388306.1 coordinate 12,623,877, forward strand.
GTTTCCGTTTCTTTGGTTCGAAAGATGCACGAGGTGCAGGCATGTGGTATCTTTGTGGGACCTCCACTGTTTGAAAGTATTGGTAGCCTGAAACAGCCAGAAATATGCAAGAGTTTTTAGATTGAAAACTTGATGCAAGACAATTAAATCGGAAAGATTTCTTAAATTGTTTTGATAGTGAACTCTTGCATATTGGTGACAATGTTTCAAGATTTGGTTGAATGACGGACGACTTCAGGAATTGGGACTTTGCAAATATTGGAATATCTGACATCATAAAGAGTGAAATTTGGCTCCTGGGATTCATGCATAATACTACCAGCCACAAAATGTATCATCCTCATTGTGCTGTTACAAATTACAATACACCACTAATAGCATTATTGAGGATGATAGGAACTATATGAGAAACAATCTTTATTAAAGATATCCACCATTTCAACAGATACTTGTGTCGCTGAATGTGTTTGAAGGCGACAACAATCTGTGACAAAACATAGCAATCATGAATATTGATAAGAGTTTGCTTTTTTTGTTACGAAGATCGTTGGTTGCGATTGCAGTTGGACCCAGAGTTTTCCCAGTTGGTATTTACCGTTCAGTTTTGTTGCAGGATAACAAGGAGAAATTAGGTTATTTCTATGTCCGTTGTGTGTCAAAAACCAAATAATCATTATTTTTGTCATTAAATAAGTCCCAGATCAGATTGATCATATTTCAATAAATCATTTGTATACTTTACACACAAAGCAACACCAAGTCAAAGTATTTTACGTATCATTTAATTTTAAAAAACCTTGGAAAATACAAAATTTACGAGCTTATTTGGATAATGATCATGAACATCAGATTTACATAAATTCAGTGAACATTTCTAATGACATCAGCATCATTCAGTTTCATAAAACGCTTTTTGGTAATATTAAAAAAACATTCTGAAAATGTGTGAACACAAAATGGGTTTTTAAAAACAAAATCACATAACATAAAACATTTCTGAAGATGAAAGGCAACAAATTGCGGATATAACAGAAATTAATCGCATAATCTGAACACACTTGGTGTCCAAAAAACCCCTTAAAACTGATTTTCTAACAGTAGAAGTGAGTGAGTTATTGTTTAACGCCGCTTCGGCAGTATTGCAGCCATTAGCGGCGTTCTAACAGTAGAAGGATCATGGTCTTTAACAAGTTAGTTCACAACAGTAAACATCCTCACAAAAATCTCGAATCTTTGGAACATTCAGTCACCATTATCACAATATTATAACATAATGCTGAACCATCATTCACTATTGAAAACCAATCAATCATTTCTAAATAAAATATTGCTCAATTTGAGCTGAATTTGCTTTGGAAGTATTAATCTATAAATTTGTAATTTTAAACAGTAATTTGTCCAGCAAAACAAATTTTAACATCGAAGGAGAAACATCAAACCAAATAACAATTCAGAGCCTTGATATAATAAGTATGTGAATCCTTTTTGCCTGAAAACTTCCTGTAGCCGCTGGTAAGTTAACGCTAAACTTCTTCATGTGGACAAAATATAAGAATCACAGAATAAAGAATATTCCTATTCCTAGTAAAGTGTTAAAGAAGTCTCTTAGTTGCGTATCATAACATATGATCCGACATATCGTGAAACTTATAATTTTGACCAGATTCACTTGGAGCAGATGCACACTGACGACTTTTCCGCCAATGCCGATGCAAGCCAGTTCTGTATTTATAAACCTTCCCACAAACACAAGTGAATTCTTTCTGCTCATGGATAGTTTCAACGTGAAAGATCCGTGTCACGTAATTGGTAAATACTCTATCACAATGTGGACAGGGGAATGTGTCTGGATTATGAGTGGAATCAAGGTTATGACCTTGGGGCTGAGACCCTTGACCTTGACTATAATATCCAGTTTCATACACAGAAGGAGAAGCATAGTCTTGAGAACCTGAAAGCAGACAAAAACTCCAGTCAAAAGCAATAAATTTATACTCCTGTGAAATTTGTGGATGACAATTCATTTGGAAACATGCAGTTTGAAAGTCTATCCCAAGAGGAAACATCACCCTGCATAATCGACAACTCCACACAAAAGCAATAAGCAGTAAATATCCTGAACTCAATAAACAGTTTATGTCGTGAAACTGTCAGCTAAGCCAAGTTAGACCAGAGGACCAGGCAGGAGACAAACTCTAATACAGTTAAATGCCTTTATGAAATTATTAGATATTATGCAAAACCTTCTACCTATGAAAACCCTAAAGAACAAAGCCCACGAATCAGACAAAAAGTCCAGTTGAAACTCTGCCTGGTGAGAGTAGGTCACTTTGTATCCAGATTGTTTTTACCTCTCGCAACTCAACAGCGACTGACATTAGAGACACATACAAGGTTGATACTAGAGAACGATATATCAACCAGAAAGTTTAACATTGTTTTGACCTCTCAGCACATTCTTTACTCTGGCGCCAGTGTCTGTGCAGGCCAGTACGATACTTGTAACTCTTGCCACATGGACATGTGAAACTGCAGCCCTTGTGAATAGACTCGATGTGGAACTCCTTAGTATAATAGTTTGTAAAGACACGGTCACAGTAAAGACAAGGGTACGAGGCTCGAGGATGAGAATTATCCTGAACACTGCCTGGGTATCCCTCAGTGAATTGTCTACCATACTTGGCAAATGCTTCATAATATTGGTCACTACCTGAAAATTAAAAAGAAAATTCTTTAGACCTAGCAGGCTTTTAATTACACTATCCTAAAAATATTTATCAGTTCTGGCTACTGATCTGAAATGATTTGTAATTGATGACAAAAGTAAATTGTTCACGATTAATGATTATCGACTTCAACAATCTTGTCATGGGTTATGAGGAACAAGCAGGGATGCCTGAAATGCAGGACATATCTTGTGATGTCGCCGCAAACCTGTTCGATACTTATACACCTTTCCACATGCACAGGTGAACACAACTCCTTTGTGCACAGATTCAACGTGGTATATTCTTGCAACATGGTTCATGAAGACACGATCACACTCGGGGCAAGGATAAGACCCACTGGCCGACTCGCTCATACTCGACTGATTTTGAATGAAGCCTTGTCTAAAACTAGTCACAAAAGAAGTTCCTAGAGCAGCGTTAGTTGCGAAAGAACTTCCTATTGCAGCAAAATCTGAAAGATACAAAAAGCTCTGTTCTAATTTTTATCTTATTTTCAAGGTATTCGAGACAATAATATATGCAAAATGTAAATAATAAACACCTAACAATGTTCTCCTATTCCTGTTGTTTCAATATCATATTTCACTAAGTTCTTCATCAACTTATATTATTTTGTCTGCATGTTTCACTTTTTTTCTGATGAGAGTGCAAGCTAGTCCTGTACTTGTAAACTTTACCACAGACACAAGGGAAGGTGACGCCTCTATGTACAGTCTCAATATGGTACATTCTAGAGACATAGTTATGGAAGACTCGTTCACACTCTTGACATGGGAACGAGACCTGATTTTCAGACCCTGTTCCTTGACTGGCAAAGCCCACTCCTTGAATTTCAGAACCAAAGCCTAGAGCAGCAGAGCCCATTCCTATTTCAGAACCCATGTGTTGAACTTCAGAGCTAATATCTTGAAATGGAGAATGTATTCCTTGAATTCCAGAGTCCATCCTCTGATTTCCTGAAGCACTCTGCCACTGTGCCTGATGCTGATAGGAGTGTGTCTGAGGACCTCCATAACTTGCTCTGTTGCCATAACCTACAAAATACAAATGTCACTCAATGACATTTCTAAATGGACCATGAACTATGGACATAACCTCAACCAAAGAAAGAGACACGAAGAAAGAAAAACCAACAGATAAATTCCTTTCATGTAGATCCAAACTGGTTCATACATTTGCATACCATGTTTTCAATCTTTCTTTCTTATCAGTAAGTTAACAAAACATTGATATTTTTTCCTCATTGTAAGTCACAAGTTCATCCCTCACTAACAATATATATCTCATCAGCAAAGGTAACTGTAAATCAACAAACCAAGTGAGAGACAATTGGTGTTACAGCAACAAGCATTTCAACCTGGAAAAACAAACTTTTCACTCCATAAAAGATGGAGGATCATTTTCGTATATGCCTTGACCGTCACTGTTAGATATTCCAAGAAAAATGCCACACTTCTTCTGATGCCTCTGGAGGCCTGTTCTGTATCTGTAATTTTTGCCACATTTGCAAACAAACTCTAGTTTCTCATGGACAGACTCGATATGGTATTTCCTCGTCATAGCATTCATGAAAACACGATCACATTCACAACAAGGGAAGCTGGCAAGTGCGTTGGCCCCTGTGGAACAAGGGAAGCTGCCAAGTATGTTGGCCCCTGTAGAATAGCAAGGCAAACCTCTGAAGGCGGCAAGATGATCATAACCGTGACCTGCCAAACCTGAAAGCAACAAAAAGTTCCTGTTCTACTTCCAATACTGTGACTTGCCAGAGTTTCACACTGAAACACATTCTAACTTTTAAACTGTAATACCTATTCTAATCAACTACCAGTTTCAGTTCAAAAACTGATATATCCACTCAAGGTCCAAAAATGTTAAAAACAAATCATTGTTCAATGCTTATTCTATTAGAATACATGTCCTTTGGATAGCAACCAAAAGAAACATTGTTATATTTTGTGAACACACTATATAGTGTGGTACAAATTCTTGTAGTTATTGGGGACGAGTCCCATGCATGGTTTCCAACCCACATCCTCAGAGTCAGGCACCAACCAACAGCACTGACTGTTGTTTCTATCATCTTTTGGTCAAGTTTAGGATATATGATTCTGTTCATTGCTAACTGCTGTCAGCTAAAAAAATCATTGGTCAAAATATTCAATAGTTTTCAATTCTCCATCAGTAATCACAGTGTAGTTTTCCACTTTCTAACTGGTCCATATTTCAATCAACTTGAACACGACCACCCACTTATTCTTTGCTCATCTGGTCAGTATAATCACTGATTCTGCTTCGCCAGAGAGCAAGGAGGACTAGAAACAAGATGGTTTCTCAAACTTGTCCGATATTTGTAGACCTTTCCACACACACAGGGGAAGCTCATCTGCTGATGCACAGACTCAACATGGTATTTTCTCGTCATTGAGTTCATGAAGACCCGCTCACACTGGTAACAAGGGAAGCCCCCTGTGGCATTGAACCCTTTGCCACTAGAAGCAGCTTGAGAATAAGGATCAGAACCAGCTTGAGAATAAGGATCGGAACCAGCTTGAGAATAAGGATCAGAACCAGCTTGAGAATGAGGATCAGGAACAGCTGGAGAATGAGAACTAGTTCCTTGGTTATACCAGTGTTCCTCCTGGGGACCTAACCCAGAACCTTCATAATGACCTCCGTTGTACCCACCTGAAATTAGGAGAAAAGTCTCTTCATATTCTATCCAAATTTTCCAATCAAACCATTCTGATGTCTGCAACATACATAGATTGCGAATTGTGTTCAAACTATGAACATTTAACATTTTGAGAAAGGTTTTCTATTCTATCCAGATTTTCCATTCAAACCATTCTGATGTCTGCAACAGACACTTGTCAGCTACAGATTGTGAGTTGTGTTCAAAGTATGAACACCTGAAATTTGAGAAACATTCTTTCTATTCTATCAATGGTCCAATTGAAATCATTCTGATGCCAATAGCAGAAGTATTTTATCTACAGCATGTTAGTAGAGAAAAAAACAATCATTTATTCCATTCCAATGTAAACAATTCCAACAATAAGATCAGTTTAGAAGGTAGAGATGGTAGGAAGTCACAGAGGCCATCTTGAAAATCATTGTTAGAAGTGTAAATTAATTAAAATATTTTGACTTCTCAAATTACTATATGACTTCTCAAACTGTCATGGAACAACACAGCAAACAAATACTGATTTCATGTCAATAAACCTTTGTAGTATACTTCAACCAATTCAAGTGGCTGCGCATCAATACAATTATAATCACCTTATAACAAACACTGCCCTCATATACAGTATCATTACAGAGTTGACAAATACAGCGTGCAAGAACGTTTATGGCTAGCAACACCTGTTCTGTATCTATAGGATTTTCCACACACACAGGAAAAAGTCTTATTTTCGTGGATTGCTTCTCTATGATAATTCAGCCCACAACTATCCCCAAACACCTTATCACACTGATCACATGCGTGTTTCTTCACGGTTTTCTTTTCATTGGAATCTCGACTGCGCGAACAATTGTAAATGTTTGGAGGTGCCATTTTTGCCACATTGAAGCGAGGTGGATAATGCACTGGAGGTGGTCCTTGCTGCATACCATACTTATAATACATCGTTTGAGCTGGCTGCATCAATTGGCCACTATTTTGAAAACCTGAAACCAAACATTACGACTTGTATAATCCATTGACTGAATCCGAACACTCTGCCACGGTAAAGATAAGTTTTCAATAGTCGTAAAAGCTTACATGGATGATAGGTTGTGAAGGACTTTACTCATACTTTCATTAACAGAACTGAGAAAGAAAATTACTGAAGACAACTGAGAATTTCAAATCAGAACCAGACATCAATTTGCTTCAGAGACGTTAAACGCATATTTCCCGGAAATAAACTAAGAAGGCGTACTCCCATGACATGATAGATAACAAAATGTAATCGTACATGTTTATTGTTGGACTAGTCTCACATACGCAGTACTTTTCACACATCGGAACAAAAATGCTCCTTCAATAATTGTTTTTCCACTTGGGATAAGACAAGATTTGTCCAACCTACTCCATTGAGTAATGCAAAAATATGTCTTCATTTTGACACTCATTCAATCTAGCTACTTAAGTGTTAAGAAATTATGTACTACATAGCCCCATAGTATACACAGCTTCAGAATAGGTGTGTATGCGCATATTATGATAAAATATTGATCAAATATCCATATATATATATAAACACACAAACACAATTTTCAAAACTGAGTGAAGGATATGCATTTCATGATTACAATGCGTCAGGTTTTATCTAAAAGTAAATATCACAGATATTTTTACTCAAAAATGTTCTTGAATTCTTTAAGTGCAGCACAGGAGCGCTCACACTAAATGTGTTTCTTCCGAAAAAGCAAAAGTATTCAATAAGTTAAATTTCTGTTTCCAATACAGTTCAAGGGGGCATATTCATACGAATATTTAGTATGTATGTGAAACAAGTCTTAACTTGTTGAAAGATCATTTTTCAAACTAAGGTTAGCTTGTCAATGTTATCAAAGTAGACACGTTCTCTCCCATTATCAAACAGAAACATATTCAAACGACAACATTATCAATAACAAACATTTTCCACAAGTAACTAATTACCCTTTCTTTCATGTTGTTTTATCTTTTAAGCATCAATTCTAATTTTGAGGAATGCCTGGAGTCCAAAAAATTCTCTGGAGCCCTAACATACACTTGTGACTTTATCGAAGAAGACAACCATGAGCAAGATATTTACGATACGACATTAAGAAAGTTTATGTAAAAAAATTTCATTGAGTACATAATTGTCGATAAATGGTAATCTAAATCTGTCGTCAGCTTCACAAGGCAATAATCTCATCATGTAGGATTACAGTACTTCATAAGATCTGACAGACCTCATCAACGATAAATTCAATATCCATCCACACTAACTGCAAAATCATCTTCATCGAGCTTCATTTGCAAAATCTTTACAACCCATTGAACCCAACCATGTATTGAATACAGATGTCATTCTATACAAGTACATAGATTTCTATTATCAGCCATATATCATAGATTCATAATATTTATAATCCAATATGTCAAACATATCCATCATACACATTGGTCAAACACATAATTCCACAGTTTAGTGCAAGAATTCAAACATGTAATACACAACAATCCTATGTGTTACGGGTCATGGCAAAGAAATGCAGAGCAAGATTATTTTTTATAAAGATATTGGTCTTATAATTCATAGTACAAGTATTTACGAAATTGTGATGTACCACATTTGAACAAATACAACATTGACAAATTGTAAAACATCTATTCATGGATTAGAATCTAATTATAGTGAACAAATGTTTATTTTAAGTGTCAGTTGTGTGTTGTCAGCTTGAAAATCTTGGGATTTTCCTTTGGCAAAGCTTTGTGTTAAGGACAGATTTATATCGACACATAAGAATGAAAGTTTGTGTGAATCATTCTTATCATTGTGTTGTGGTTGAAAAATAAGACACAACTTCAACATTTCTACAAACTTTATTGACTGAACAAACATTTTCATGTGAAGGATTTTACTTCATTTATGTTAGATATTTAATCAAAATAACCAGTTGAATGGTTTTATTCAATTTATCTCTTACATGAAACAATCTTAGATGAAAATATATGAAAATGATGATGTTAACCACATTTAAACAAATAATTTGGATAACAAAATTATTTGTCATAAATGAAATAAAATCCAAAATTAAAACCAGTAACTTAAGGAACATTTTTCTGTATATTTTATTCAAGTCCAATATTTTCATATTGCATTATCTATAACAAAATTTGCTGCACGGTTCATTAATTCTCAGATAGTTGTGAAAAAAATTCAATAGGTTGCCAAAAACTTTTTCTAACTCTATTATGTTCCTTAAGCTTGATGCATATCAAAGACATCAACATATGTCAAATGTGGTACATCCATACGTCTTGTTTTGCAATACTTTACCAACATTTTGACCCGTCTAAACATAACCGTTTGCGTCCCTACCCCAGACCACAGTTCCAGTGTCAGGAAGCCAGTGTGCATGCACCTACCTTGTGATGTCAGCAACTTCACCTCTCCGCAATCACTGTGGTACTGGGTGTGTTGTATAATAATGGGTAAGATAGGGGATCATTGCCTAAGAGCCAGCAAAGTTTTGTGATTCAAATCTTTAAACCATTAAACTGTTATTTCAATTAAATTTTCACAATTTTAACAATTTTCAAATTACAAATTTAATTTTCTTAGCACATCTTATAAATTTGCATTATCGCCCATCTTACCTCACTAAATTTATAATTAAAATATAAATAATTAAAACACGGTGCTTAACTTTAAATTTCAAAATTATAAAAGGCACCAACATTCAAATTAACTTTAAATAGATTACATCAAAATTGCTTTGGTACACTATTTGGTCTTCAAACTTTTTATCAAGAACATCAGCACACAAAGGGAGACAATTTTGTATCAGTCAAAGGGAGGTTACTCAATTCCTTTAGCAAAGTAGTATTTAAAACTAGAATTTACTTTATAACAGGACACTTTCAGTTTCAGGTCCAGGTTACTGTGAGCATTAAAATCCTGAGGGAAGAAATATATATTCTGTTATTTTAAAATTTATCACAATGACAAGTTTTTCGTTCTTGAAAATATTTTGACCAAAGAGTGTACAAAACAGGAATTGCTGATCTTGCATTACTTGCGGAGACATAAACTGCAAACCCATTTAATACTACACACAAAATGAAATTATTAAACTAGGAAAACTTTACAATGTCAATCATTGAATCCTCAGTTTTTGTGATCTTCGTCAAAAAGGAAATGGGAGGAGTTGAGCATTGTAAAAGAGATGATAAATGAAGGATAATAGATAAATTTATGTTTGAATTTTTTTTTAAATTTTAAAAAGAAATAAATCAATTTCGGAATATTAAATGTTGCCAGATAAGGATGAATTATCATACTTCAACAAAAAAATTCACATTATTTTTAAAAAACGCCATTGTTTTCCAACAAATAATCAGATATGTCCCAACACTGAAAAAGTTCCTGTGAATATAACCTATGAATTTCTGTAGTTGCCCACCCCAAATTCTGCATCCATTTATATATAATGATTCTAAAATAATGTTGATGTCAAAAAGCCCTAATGATGAAACTATCTGATCTCTTATTACTGGGCTCACTATTCACACAACAATGTAGATCGATAGACAAGTCTGTATTAATCCATTTAGATAATGATCATTGACATAGAAATAGTAGCCCTACATAAAATTACAGGTAGGCCTAAAGTAGTACTCAATTAACTTTTAAAGATTAAAGGCAGATTTTGCATGGGCAAAGGTCTAAACCAATTCAAATCTTAGTACAATGTGTGCATCTTTAACTCGATCTTATAGAGCAATTTAAATGTTGAGTGAATGTTGAGCCCCGCTTGAACCTAACATTTTTTATGAAGGGTTTGTTACCACTTTCACTGCAGGACCAGCAATTCAAGACGAAGAATTGCAAATGATATTTACCATCATTTCCATAGTCAATATCGTTATCATCGCCGTCTTCGTTATCATCATGTTGAAAGACAAGAAAGTCATCTGCATTTTGATCTCCATGTTGGTTTTGACTGTGATGACTTGGACCGGGTTCTGAATAATCTTGTACATGTGGAACGTTTTGATGGAAGGACGATGATGAAGACGCTGGTGATTGAGAATGAGACGAATGTGGATGCGGATGAGAAAGTCTTTCTAATGCTGATTGTGAGGTCTGTGTATGAGGTACGTCTGAAGAATAGTCTATTTGCATGTAAGGAGTCTCTTTCTTTGGCACAATATCTTCTGGTTCAGGATCTGGTTCTATTTCTATTAAATCTGGATCTTCTGGTTCTTGTTTCACATTTACCGGGGTGTCATTGTGAGGTTTGGAATGAGAATTTGAGTTTTGTGATGGCCGTGGACTAGGTTGAGGATGTGAACGACGATGTTGAGGTGATCTTGGTTGTGGTGAATCTCCGTATGATGTTCTACTGCTTTTGGCTGGGGGAAGAACCACAGATTGTTCATGTAAACGTTTTGCTGCACTGGAAATGGGAACTGTTTGTTGCACAACCATGCTGTTGTAATCATATTGCTGCTGTTGTTGCTGCTGTTCTTCTTCTTCTGGCATTAATGTGTGATCAACATCAAATACTGAAAGTTTTAATGTCTTGCATTCACTTTTTGAGATCATACTCGAATTCGACGACACACCGTCCACTTTGAACGTCAATTTGTTGGATCTCAAGACAACCTGAATATTGGCATCTTGTGTTGTGCCGTACGAGTTCACAGAAGCAGGGAACTCAACGTTCGATCTTTGTCCTTTTTGAAGATTTGAAAACACACTGCACAGTTCCACCGGAATGGTGAATTCTAATGTCTCGATAAACATTTTCAGTTCGTATTATGACTTTGCAAATACAAAAATATCACAATTTGCATGAAGAGTAGTGTCTATTCGGACCGCATTTCAACTCGTCCCATCATGGCTTCGATGGCGTTGGGTAATTTAGCAGGTGCGCGCGATGAAAACAAAGGATGTTGACTTGTCCAATGTTTTTGTTGCAATTGTTGCGTAAACTTGTGAAACCAAACCCCTCTTCCCTTTTAGTGTATGTCGCATGTAGTTTTTCTTCTAAACTATCTTTCCATGCGCTTCCATAGCTTCACGGGGCCGCTCGATTTTCCAGAAAATTCACAATGGCGTATGCATCTTCTTGACCGGCTTTCGTCAGATAACATTTTCCACACAACATTCTACAACTAATATTGCAACCACTTGCGGGCTTCTGCTGGTCTCACTGCAAAGCTCACTTGCAGTTGTACCTATATTCGTGAAGTTACAAATACAATTTTAGAAAAAACATATTTATTTTGTAGGACACTGCATTGACGTTTGATAATTAATTTGTTTACAAATGCATTTCATTTAGTAATGCGCTTACTAAATGGTAATTAAAATCAAATTTGGTATCCTATAAGAATTGAATGTTGCACTTTAGAGCCAACTTAATGAAAAAACAGCTTTCAATAGATCTCCATCAACAAACAAATTTAAAAAAAATATTTTGTTTATAACTTTATTCTTTTTTGTTCATGTTCATACACATTCAAACATGTAAAGCAATACAATCAACAGTACAGTATATTCAATCCAATGAAAAATATATTCGAGAAACAAGAGATATGGACACAAACATATGTGTAATTAAATAACAACTCTAAGTTCAGGTAATAAATATTCTTAGGATGTACATGATTCGTTTTTATATGATTTCAGAGATGGGTCTTGTGTATTTTTAACTCAATTTTTTTAGAAAAATTTGTGGCATGAAAACCACAATGAATAGTTACATGAATTATAGGCAGAGAACATAAATGAGTATTCATGCGTTTTATAAATTACCGGACGAAAAAAGTACACACCTCAGTTGGTTTAATTAATTGTTTGATTTTCAAATATCTTTGGGTTTCGACGTCAAACTCTTAATCTAATTAGTGCAGGCGTTTAGTCATCAACCCAACCATACTTTTAAGTAGTTTTTACATATTTTTAATTGGAAAATCGTTAATGTGCCTCATCCTGCACACATTTACAACATTTTAAACATGCATGGTATGGGTCATGTTGGTGTAAATTTCATTTCTTACCCCTGTCTGCATTAAACACAGATATTTTAACAAAGACATTAACCAGTCACCAATTAATTCATTCGGAATACTGCAGATAAAGTATGTAAACCATACCATCTTTTATAATTACAACAATGTTATATGAATGAATATTTCTAAATAATGCAATAAAAATAACATCAAATACCAGTGCTACGGACATGCCTGGATGCTATTAAACGGCTCTGTGGATTCTATAACTTACCTCTGTCTAAATGGATGCTAAGTATAGAATATTGCTTGGGATATAACACTGTGTACCTTCGGATTTGGTATGATTTTTTACACTTTACCTAAGAAAAGGTTCGAAATGTGACATTGATAATACAACAAGTTCTCACGGACTTGAAGAATACAACCTCTCACAAACTTTTAACTATAAGACCAAAACTCAATCCACATACTAACATTAAGAATACAACTTCGCACAAACGTTTAACTTAAAGACCAAAACCCTATCCCAATACTAACATTAAGAATACAACTTCTCACAAACTTTTAACTATAAGACCGAAAACCCAATCCACATACTAACATTAAGAATACAACTTCTAACAAACTTTTAACTATAAGACCAAAACTCAATCCACATACAAACATGAAGAATACAACCTCTCACAAACGTTTAACTATAAGACCAAAACCCAACCTATATACTAACAATAAGAATATAACCTCTCACAAACTTTTAACTATAAGACCAAAACTCAATCCACATACTAACATTAAGAATACAACTTCTCAAAAACGTTTAACTATAAGACCAAAACTCAATCCACATACTAACATTAAGAATACAACTTCTAACAAACGTTTAACTATAAGACCAAAACTCAATCCACATAGAAACATGAAGAATACAATCTGTCACGGGCTTTTAATTATAAGACCAAAACCCAATCCACATACTAACATTAAGAAGACAACCTCTCACAAACTTTTAACTATAAGACCAAAACTCAATCCACATACTAACATTAAGAATACAACTTCTCAAAAACGTTTAACTATAAGACCAAAACTCAATCCACATACTAACATTAAGAATACAACTTCTAACAAACGTTTAACTATAAGACCAAAACTCAATCCACATAGAAACATGAAGAATACAATCTGTCACGGGCTTTTAATTATAAGACCAAAACCCAATCCACATACTAACATTAAGAAGACAACCTCTCACAAACTTTTAACTATAATACCAAAACCCAACCTACATACTAACAATAATAATAATACAACCTCTCACAAACTTTTAACTATAAGACCAAAACCCAACCTACATACTAACAATAATAATAATACAACTTCTCACAAACTTTTAACTATAAGACCAAAACCCAATCCACTTACAAACATGAAGAATACAACCTCTCAAAAACTTTTTTTACTTAAAGACCAAAACCCAATCCACACACTAACATTAAGAATACATCCTTTCACAAACTTTTAACTATAAGACCAAAACCCAACCTACATACTAACAATAATAATAATACAACCTCTCACAAACTTTTAACTATAAGACCAAAACCCAACCTACATACTAACAATAATAATAATACAACTTCTCACAAACTTTTAACTATAAGACCAAAACCCAACCTACATACTAACAATAATAATAATACAACTTCTCACAAACTTTTAACTATAAGACCAAAACCCAACCTACATACTAACAATAATAATAATACAACTTCTCACAAACGTTTAACTAAACAAGAAAACTCAATCCACATACAAACATGAAGAACACAACTTCTCACAAACTTTTAACTATAAGACCAAAACCCAATCCACATACAAACATTAAGAATACAACTTCTAACAAACGTTTAACTATAAGACCAAAACCCAATCCACATACAAACATTAAGAATACAACTTCTAACAAACTTTTAACTATAAGACCAAAACCCAATCCACATACAAACATTAAGAATACAACTTCTAACAAACTTTTAACTATAAGACCAAAACCCAATCCACATACAAACATTAAGAATACAACTTCTAACAAACGTTTAACTATAAGACCAAAACCCAATCCACATACAAACATTAAGAATACAACTTCTAACAAACTTTTAACTATAAGACCAAAACCCAATCCACATACAAACATTAAGAATACAACTTCTAACAAACTTTTAACTATAAGACCAAAACCCAATCCACATACAAACATGAAGAATACAACCTCTCAAAAACTTTTAACTATAAGACCAAAACTCAATCAACATACAAACATGAAGAACACAACTTCTCACAAACTTTTAACTATAAGACCAAAACCCAATCCACAATCAAACATGAAGAATACAACCTCTCAAAAACTTTTAACTATAAGACCAAAACCCAATCAACATACAAACATGAAGAACACAACTTCTCACAAACTTTTAACTATAAGACCAAAACCCAATCCACATACAAACATTAAGAATACAACTTCTAACAAACGTTTAACTATAAGACCAAAACCCAATCCACATACAAACATTAAGAATACAACTTCTAACAAACTTTTAACTATAAGACCAAAACCCAATCCACATACAAACATTAAGAATACAACTTCTAACAAACTTTTAACTATAAGACCAAAACCCAATCCACTTACAAACATGAAGAATACAACCTCTCACAAATTTTTGACTGTAAAAACAAAAACCTTTCCTCATACTAACAATAAGAATACATATCTACTTGTTGTAGTTTTTGACTATAAGACCAAAGCCCTATCGACTTACGAACAATGAGAATACAAGGATCTTCTTAGAAACATGATACAACTCTTCATGTATAGCTTCCATCAATATAATCCACTAAATGTCTAATTCCCGTATCTTGCTGATTGATTTAATCTTTTCACTCAGGTATTGTCACTTTAAGAGCTCTAAAGTTATTTTCATGAATTTCTAAATACTTAGTACTTTATCTGTAAGCTATGATTGAAGTTGAGAACCAAAATGTTCTTGCTGTCCACGTTCCCACGGATTACATGTTAAAACGTTCGCCTCGGCCCCTTCCTCTTAACACCTACATGGCTTGTAGAACTACTATCGATTGCTTGTCTCCTATCTATTTTAAAACAATGAACCACAATTGATCGTAATCATACGAATGCTTTATAGAAGGAACATCTTTTTTAAAAATTTATTTAAACGTCATATTATCACCAGTTTATAACAAAACAGGTGATTCCTGCTGTTCTGATACGAGGTAAGACATGTTTCTGTATTGTACATATAACATGTTCTTTATACTGTTTGAGAGGCATTCTAGAAGTTGGTGTGATGAAGAAGACAAACATTTATGGATGATCAACTTCTTTATTAACAATAGCGACGTTTCGGTATAGATCCTTATACCGTTATCAATATAAAACTAAAATATCATATGCTTGATAACGGTATAAGGTTCTATACCGAAACGTCGCTATTGTTAATAAAGAAGTTGATCATCCATAAATATTTGTCTTTTTCATGTTCTTTACAACTCATTTAATTTTGTAATGAGTAATAGGCAATACTTATGAAGTGGTTATTTGAAATTATCACCATCTTGAGAGACAATAAAAGATGCAAGAAAGTTGATAAATCATCGAAACGATAGTGAGTATTACTTAGTAACTTTGTTTTAGTATGTTAAAGGGGCAGTAGCACGTTTTTTCGCTCAAATATGTTGATGAAATGTATTTGAAAAATAATTTCACCAATAGTAAAACATCCTTCTCTCTTCGGAAAATAAAGTTTAAAATGAGTGTACATGTTTCGGTAAAGCCATGAGCATAGTTTTTGTAATACAAAATAATAAATTGTGTTCACAATAAAATGGCCGCCATGCAATTTTTGCTTTATACGCAACATAGTTTTTACCACTACAGATAATTGGTTTGTGTAATAAGATGTTTTACCCTCTAAAGTTAATTTAAATATAATAAATATAAAATATCATTATAAATGGGAATTTGAAAAAATAAATTTTGCAAAAAACGTGGTACTGCCCCTTTAAAGGATATTTTAAAGGGGCAGTAGTACGTTTATTTCGCTCAAATAAGTTGATGACATGTATTTGAAAAATAATGTCACCAATAGTAAAACGCCCTTCTCTCTTCGGAAAATCAAGTTAAAATATAAGTGAACATGGTCCAGTAAAGCCATAGGAATCTTTTTTATAATTCGAAATAATGAAAGGTGTTCCCATTGAAATGGCCGCCATGCAATTTTTGCTTTATACGCAACACCGTTATTACCACTACGGGTTATTATTGGCTTGTTTAATAAAATGTTTTACCCTCTAAATGACATAAACTATCATTATAAATGGGAAATTTAGAACAAATAAATTTGCAAAAAACGTGCTACAGTCCCTTTAAAACGCCCCTCATCATTTCAATTCCTTCCTCACTGTCTTTTTCTCTCCTTTATGTAAAATTGTATACGTTAATTTGAGTCTATAGTATGAATAAGACTAGTAAACCTCCGCAAACGTTGGTCAAATAGGAGCGTTATGTATGTATATATTATATTTTAATGAAAACTAATTTTGGTAGTGTATTGTGTGTAAATTAATTGAAACCCTTTTAATGCTCTCGACTTTCAGGATTTTAAAGTGGTTTTCACGATTAAACTTATTTTCCGGTAATGTTTACATTCCATTTACAAGTAGTTTCAACTTAACTGTGAACGGATACAAATACAAACTTGGTGTGTATCGTTTGGCTATGTGTCAAAGGTGACACACCGGTCTTGTCATTAACATTTTGACTTCGTTGATAGCGAACACAGAATTTTTTAATAAACATTTTGACTTCATTGATATCAAACAATCACTGTGTCATAAACATTTTGACTTTGTTGATATCGAACAAATACCGTGTCATAAACATTTTGACTTTGTTGATATCGAACAAATACCGTGTCATAAAGACTTTGCATTCGTTGATATCGAAGACATACCTTGTTATAAACTTTTTGACTTCGTTGATATCGAACAAATACAGTGTCATAAACATTTTGACTTCGTTGATTTCGAACAAACACTGTGTCATAAAGACTTTGACTTCGTTGATATCGAACAAACACCTTGATATATATATTTTGACATCGTTGATATCGAACAAACACTGTGTCATAGAGACTTTGACTTCGTCGATATCGAACAAAGACCTTGTTTTAAACATTTTGACTTCGTTGATATCGAACAAACACTGTGTCGTAAAGATTTTGACTTCGTCGATATCGAACAAAGACCTTGTTATAAACATTTTGACTTCGTCGATATCGAACAAATACCTTGTTATAAATATTTGACTTCGTTGATATCGAACAAATACCTTGTCATAAACATCTTGACTTCGTTGATATCGAACAAATACCTTGTTATAAACATTTTGACTTTGTTGAAATCGAACAAACACCTTGTTATAAACATTTTGACTTCGTTGACATCGAACAAATACCGTGTCATAAAGACTTTGACTTCCATGATATCGAACAAATAGATGGTTAATGGCATTTCTATCCCTTCCACCCTACCCCCTGAAGTGCAGAATTCTTACTACTTACTAAATATACAAGCACTAGTTTAAAAATATTGCATGCAGAGCTTTTCAAAGTATATTTTTAATTCACAATTAACAAACTTAATGTTGCAGGTCTTATTTTCAAAGCATTATTTTTCAACAGTACTCAGTAGTTATTTGTTCTACAATGTTACCACACTGCTGACACCTTTCCTTCCAGAAATGAAAGGCCTTCACATGATTCTACTATTCCTTGCGTTCATCGACGCATCTGATCGTGCCGATGATTCAACACCAGAAATATTTTTAAAGAGACTAACCGTAGCCTTTGCTAAGTTTAGGATCGTTTCTTCAATTGCACCTATTAGGAAAAAATGTGGGGATACTGGAAGGTTATCTGGCGAAATACGGAACCACAAAAAACAATGTATAAGGACGTTCCAACTAAGAGTGACTGAAATGGTAAGATTTAACACACTGGTGATGGTTAGAAATACATGCCATTTAGATAATGAACAAATACAACAAGGTTACATTTGGGATAACCCTACCTTCAATAGTACAAATACTTGTACTTTTTCGAGCCGAGTCGGGCGGGATTCGAACCCACACACTCAGAGTAAGGCAACTATCGCCAGCACTGACCGTGCCAGCAGCTTACCACACGACCAATTCGCCTCGAGGCGATAGTTGACTTACTCTGAGAGTGTGGGTTCGAATCCCGCATGGGACTCGGCCTGAAAAAGTACAAGAATTTGTACTATTGAAGGTAGTGTTATCCCAAATGTAACCTTGTTGTACTGGTACTATCTGACTAAGCTATCCTCCGGTGTCACACCTTCTCGTCCTTCTTACATCAGTCGAGGCACCTTCCTTCTTTTATCAAGAATTTGCTATTGAATCCTAAACGTTTGGAAAACTAAATTGTCACTGTTTTCCTAAAATATTCTGACGAGTGGCGAGTGAGTATTGTAGGCCTACTCTGCATCTTTTAACTGGTGTGTTTGTGCTGCTGCTCCACAATATAATAAATAACATTAAAGGAGGATATGATGACAACATTCCGAAATATAATTTCAAACGGACTTCAGGTTACATCCGTTCACTTTTAAAAACATAGTATATGGGGTTGGATCGTTGACTTCATATGCTTTCTAGTCGCTGATTTTCGACAAAACACGCCCCTGTGGCCCCAATCTTCGGAGAAAATGAAAATGTGATGAAAAATTTGATAGACCCTTTTGACAGTTGTGTGATTGAAACGATTCACGGAAAGCGTCCCCATTACGCACACCTCGCTTTTTGATTTAGTATGTCCCCATGAATACAAAGTACATTTGGCGGGCTTGGTAAGCTGGGTTAGGTCATAGAGGACATCATCATTTATGTGTAGGGGGATGTCAGAGTGCTCTATATTGAGATTCTACAGATATGGTGCTTTGGTGAGTGTTCATGCGACGAGCAACTGTTAGCTGTGACTGTCCTGCTTCAAGAAGGCCAATTGTGATGTTTCAGTGTTCTGTCAGTCGAGCATTTTCAATCCATCAAAAAACTCTTAAATCTGGTGAATGTACTGAGAACAGTGTTTGACCTTTTATACCCTTCACTGACATGACTTGATCACTAAACTTTGCATGCAAATCACGTGCATTACGTGTTCTCTCAGATTGCATGTATCTTGGATTTCTTACTCTCAAATAAATGTTGTGGGTTGCGTTTTGACGTGGTGTTCTTGCACAAAAACACCATAGAAATCATATCTTGAACAATTAACTTTCTCAAATATTGCTTATCCAAAAATCGAGTTTATCAAAAACACAAATCCATAATGCGTTTCTTATTTTGGGAGAGTATATATTTACTTTGTTGATCTGTACTTCCTATTCTATTTTTCATTCTTTTGTCAACAGGGCGCTCTTTTGAAGTGCATGGATGAGAGACGAAAAACTCGCAAAGGTATATGTGGATTTAATTTGAGTGATAATAATGTATGCTAATGCATTAAGTCGCATGTAAGAGGCATCTATCACACAATCTTAAACGAGAGCTTCAACAAACGAATACTGTATTTGTTCTAATATATCACATTTATTAAAACAACGTAATACTGCAAATAACCTAATGAATGGATAGGAATGGACTACTCACATACGACTCTGATTTTGATGGATTTTGCAACAGAAATGCATTACAATTTGATAATTTTTAAAACTGTGTTGCATTTTTACACACGTGTTCTGAAAATCTTTATGAGATAATTTTGGATATTTGAAAAAGTTTTGCGTAAGCAATTGAATATTATTTAACGAATATTGTGTAACTTATTCAACAATCAAAATGTCGTAATACTCATCAAAATTTATTTGCTTACGTATTTTCTCCCCTAAATAATAAATAACTTGCATCATCAGCAAAGATAAAAAAGCAAACTTACTAATTGAGATTTTGAGTTCAGATCTTGTATATTGATGGAATTAATTCTGTCAATATTTATGTCCCTGACTGCTGCGTTTTGCCAACACGAAGTCCGTTTGCTTTGGGAGTAAAACCGAGAAAACAGTAAAGAATATGTTTTCATATCAGTACCGTCCATATACATATTTACACAATACACAATAAGAAGTTTGCGTTTATAAAAGTCCGCTTAAACACTGTGATGTAATTGGTCAGCTTTTGACTGGGCTTTGTCTGCGCTAAACTGGTACTGAAGACGTGCATATACGGGTTGTTCTCAGACCTTGTGGCGAGGAATCTACAGAACCTCTTTGTATCCCGCTTATTTTGCAAAGTTTATTCCTCGGTCGATTTAAAATAAATACAGGCAAACAATTAGACTAAAATTTAGTCTATGAAATATATAATTTTTGAAATAAATAATTACATGCTTTTCAACATTTTTATTTCAAGGTCTCATTTCATAAATTTTTCGTAAATTGCTGTAGTCTAGACTTGCTGAAGGAGAACCTAGACTGTATTAAAGGCTCCTTTTTATTTACAGTCCTGAAGCTGGACTAGCAAACAATATATACGGGTACATAAATCCATAATTGGCTGATTAGAGTTATTTTCCAAGTAACAAGTGTAAAGTTGACCAGTATTGGAAAAACATTTCCTCTGTTCCTGTTGACAGAAAAACATATCTAGACATATCGTAGTAATGTACAATTGACTTTTTAAAATAATCTAATTTAGGTTTAAAACCATTTACGCTGCATCGATATAGATACTGTTTGACAAGAAAAATGATTGCATTAACAGGATTATTGTTCTTTCCTTTCATTCCCAATATGATAATTCCAGTTGTAACTGTACTGAGTTTAACCATGTTTCTATATACTTCCATAATTTACGGCTCGGTTCACATTCCCATAGCATATGGTTTATTGTTTCTAACTCCGTTTCGCATAACGGATCCATTTGTGAAGGTATATATCCAATTTCTTTCTTCAGTGTCAGTGTCTTGTTGGAAGGATATTGTGAATGCGTCTTTATTGCAACCATTTCAGGTCTGTGCTTCGTGAACTTTTATTAGCAATAATGTTGTAAATTTCCCAATCCTTTTCAGTAAATTCATTTTAGATAACTTGGCAAGCGAAGAAATTGTGAGTTTAAAGGTATGACATATAGGTTTTTACTTGCAATTGTGGTATCAATAGTCGATACATTAAAAGGGTAAATTGTTCCCGACAATATCTTTTTAGATTGTTTTATGTTCAGCGTTCGAATATATGTAGTTACGGCTCTTTTCACGGATTCATATGTCAGAAAGTTAGTGTTTATTGAGAAGGTATTGGAAAAATCTTCATAAGTTAACAGTTTTCCGTGTTCATGAATCAAGTCATTAACAAAGACAACACCTTTTTTTTTTTTTTTATACCTATCAAGATACAAGAACGGGTGAATATCAATTCTAATATTTCGTTATTCCATAGTGATTGACATTGTATATCTTCTTCATTTATAATTTCGTTTTTCCGGATGGGTATGAAGTCAGACCATTCTAAAAGAATGTCCTTCCAAAAGTAGTTAGTTGTTGCAGGAATTATTTTCCGTTTTATGACGGAACTATCGATTAGTAGAAACGGAGATTTGAGTTTTAGTTGGCTGTTGAAAAGATATGTCCATTTAAGGTCATTACCGCTTATTCTTTTCATCCATTTCAATTTGTGTGCTGATATGATTTTTCTAATATTTGGCGTTTTTATCTCTGGATTTAACATCATAACATCTCTTTTTATCTTATCTGGTTTGTTTTTCCATATAAAATTGAAACACTTTTTCTGAAGTTATTCTATGACAGATTTCTTTGCAGTTGGTAATGATGAGAACAGATGTTTGAGATTTTAGGAGCGATTTTAGAACAGTGTTTCTTCCATACGGAGTTAGAGTACGAGCTGATCGATTTTTAATCAGACTGGTGTTTCGACACTTTTGTCGCCACAGTATCCCGATGCTGATCTGTTGAATCTGTCTACACTTATCAAAGAAATATGGCACCTAAGTCTAAGAGAGGACCGCGACTTGCTTTCATTGTCGGACGCAGAGACCTAGAGCGTGTGAATCCTATCGGTGTTGCGCTTTCTGTACAAAGTGTTGTAGGGCCTACTTTTGTTGTAGTTTTTTTGGAAAAAGTTAACTACACTATATATGTAAATCTGGTCTGAGTTAAGGTATAACCATGTCCAACAAATCTCGAAACACATGTGTAGTTGTGTCCTCGATTCACTGATTGTGTTCGTAGATTTTGTCTCGTATCTCGCCATAAATAACTAGACTTCAGTCATACGAGGTAGGCCTACACTCCGAGATTAGAATCAACACATTCAGGGATTAAAGAGCTGTGCGATTACAATTTCGCTGATGGAGGGAGCAAGGTGTAATATCAACACAGTTTACTTTTTCTTTGGTTTCAGGAAAGAAGAAACATGCTCCGCGCTCCGTAGCTAGCCAAGTGTTTGATACTGCACTGGTAGGTCATTTCATTATCTATTCAATGTTTACAATACGATGATTGAACGGACTTACATTAAAATATAATACCATTTAGATAATGAAAAAAGAGACATTATTTCATGTGGGATGACCCCGAGTTAAAGAAAGGAATCAAAACACCCCAACGGAGTTAGGTGTGTATCGCCTGAACTGACTGTCCAAATAGCTTATCCGTTCGCCCACTGAGAGTTTGTTAAACCCTTTATATGACTACAGCTGCGTACGAAAAGTTTGTTCACCCACAAATGGATCTTATTGCAAATATCATGTAAATTGATGTCAATAAAATTTCATCACATACAATGCTAATTAATCATCTTATAACCAGGAGTAAAACAATTAAACGTATCCTGTGATCGTCAATGGCAATGGTGCCTGTTCATGAACTTTGACATAATGAAATAGACCGAAGGGGTAACATTTTAAAATTTCAAATTTCATAAATTTCCGAATAAAATTTTTCATATTGATTAAATGAGAAAACAAATAATCACATATATATTGTATTGGTTTCAGAGTAGCTATATGATGTGTGTTAGACCCAGTTGATCACATACTGAATATTTCACAGAAGAAAATAAAATCTGTAGTTGAGAAAAGATTGACCCCTGGTCACTTTAAAGTGCTGCCAAACCTGTAACTGTTTCCTGTGAGATATAAAATCAGATTATGTTATTGAACACTCAACATGCTCAACGGTCTTCTTATAATGCAAACATACTAAATGATCGTCCAGCGTTCGCGTTGATGCATCAAAGACATGCACAATTACGTGACATTCGCAACAAAATACACAAGCAGGTAAACAGACTTTCGATACGCAGCTGCAAGAATATTCTCACTCTATGCAACTTACGTTATATATGTATATGTGCATGGTAACTATTTGAAGCCATCCCCTCTCATCATACAGTGAAGGTGAAAAATAAGTATCGATCAGATGTTGAATGTTGAATGTTGAATGTTGAAATATTATCAATATAAGACCATTCCCAATGTTTCAATGGAAAGGTCAGCCATAACGGATCATCGAGAAGCAAATATATGTTTTACATCATCATTATTAGAATAATTCCACAATGTTTTAAGTGAGCACTTAGGAAAGTTGTTTTTATTTATCCTCAGGGAATCATGTGGTTTGGTTAATTTGATGTGGATTGCCTGCCATACAGCGAGTGTAAACCAAAGGACCAACGTTCTGTGTACACAAACATCCCCTGGGACATCTAATGAGGAATTGACTGTGTCTGAAGATTGCACTGAATGGTCTCGTCAACAAACACTGTGTGGCATTTAAAAAAATATATAGGCCAGGAACTTTTCCCAGCCGTTTGCTTCTACCGTTTTCTAATTTAGTTTGACCAACTAAAACTTATTTTTAAATATTGAGGAATATGTTATAAATACATGCCAAAATAAGTACAATAATTTGTACTATGGAAGGCAGATATCCCAAACATAATCATGTTATATTTGAGGAATATAGATTGTACATTTTAACTGCTTACTTTCTATCCGAAGAGTGAATCTAGGGTTTGAATAAATCATCTGTTTAATTCTTTACTTATTTTGTAATTACGATAGAGTTTTGTTTCGTCTAACGTTCCAATAAGTTATTACTGGGAAAACGGCATTTTGACAAATTATGATTGTTGATGATCTAGTGCCTATAGCTGTACACTCTTCTTTTCAATTTGCTCTAGGCATTTGCATTCTAGTTGGAAATGACAGGTACATATGTTTCATTTTTCGATTGGTTTAATTATTACCCTGGCAACTTCCTGACATAAACGTCTATTCTTATCTTATTTATTAATATTTAAGCTATCAATCTGTCACTGTGCGTAGTAATGTGTTACATAGTTCCCCAAGTTACATACGACAGGATTCAAGTCAGTTTAAACGCTTGTTAAAAAACTAGCAGTATATATATGATGATAATGATGCAAGGCGAAAGATATGAAACACAGGCCTTCACAATTTAGTTTAAGATTTTAGTTAGCCTTATACAACCCCGGGATAAGGGATTGGTAAGGTGAAAACAATAATGTAACAAATCAAAACTCGAAAAGAATCAGGGATAGGATACAGGAGGAGAAAATAGCTCCCAGACGTTGCATATGGTCATATCATATATAATTATGTTAGCCCCATTTAAGTCTGTAGAGTCATTTTACATTTGAGAGGGCTATGTCCAGCTTTTTGCTGTTTAAAGGAACATTCAGTGGTTTGTTTGACTTTGATACGTGCTAAAATCCCACATGTGCTGATTTCAGTTCAAATCATTTCATTCAACTCTCTCTCTAGTCTAGTTTAAAAAATGATATTTCAATTAAAAAAATAACCAGTCACCAATTAAGTCATTCAAACTAGCGCCGAAAGGTGTTATTGTATCGTGCCATAATTAACTGCATCTCAATTCTTTAAAATATTGAATTAATCGAAAACAAGTGAGTGTTATACTTTCTTTTGCTCCTTTGTTTAATTCGATGACATAGAGTCTTATCTAAAGCATAGGGCATAGAGTTTTATTTCGAATATCTTGTGTGATCAGTGATCCAATCATTTGATGCTTTCATTTCACGTCTCGTTTATTTTATAGAGTTATGCGATGAATATTCTATGGCATTATTAATTTACGCTATCTGTCTTAAATACTTAATCTTTCCAGTGAGGCATTCACATGATACAATTTTAATGATCTCGTTTATTTGATTAATATACATGTATCTATAAATAAGTTTACAATACACATAAATTGCTTTGACTTTCACATAGGTAATTAGTTTCTTCAAACGGGCTATTTCGACTGAACATACAAGCCTAAAGAAAACTTTTACTACAACATTTTAACGCTGTGGTAAGATATATTTATCTTCTTTCGTATTTTTATGTTGAAATAAGTTCCTAACCTTGTAATTACTTTTATAAATCATAATATACAATTAAGAAATTTAAAACGTCATTGTCACTTTCTACTCGCCTCGTGTTTGTAATGAACCTCACCATTGTTTTCTTTGCTATTAAAATGTATCCCATTTTATTATTTCCTTACTTTCCACCTGATGAAGGAGTGAGAATATCCTCCGAAACGCTGTGTAATTTCACATTAAAGATGTTGTTATCCAGAAAATCTATCTGTTCTCATGGTTTATATAATGACAAAATATTTTTTACATAAATCTGATAGTAACGTGAATTGAAAAATACGAAAACGTTTCATTTGTTCCTTTGCTATTTTATCTGTGAGATATTGATTCAAAATGTTTTGACGCAATTTTATCCTGGAGATGAACTGAAGTACAGTCATGTGTACAATAAATTTAATTCAAATACATCGAATCCAATGTTTGTAAACAATAACTTACTAACTATCTAGACACAACGAAGCAAATTCACCAAACAATAATACCTCGCAGCTTATCCCGTATAACCGAAACATCCAGATCGATAAAAAAAAAGTATTTTCTATCGAAAATAGAATGCAAAAGGTGTTGTCTTTATGAATGACCTTCTCGATGATTCGGGTAAGTTCATGTCCCGAAAACAAATATAAACTAAAAGCAAATCATCTGGAATACAATGGGGTCATTAACTCAATTACGGCATTCTTTAAAAAAATGACACAAACTTAGAAAGTATTAAAAAAAACAAGATCCTATACAACCACACATGTTACACTTTTTGACAAGCAATAACAGCCAAAGAGGGAGAAAAACCAACCAAATGTTTTCTATCGCTAGAAAATAGAAACTTTTTAAACAAAGCAATATATAAACTTGAAAATGACCAAAGAGAAATACTTACAAGAAAAGATGACCTTATAACGGTAACTAAATCGTTTTATCACAAACTGTACCAAACAAAACCGTGTGATAAGGTTAATCTAAAAGAATTACTAAAAGATATTGACGTACCAAAATTATCTAATGATCAACAGGATTCCCTAGAAGGAAAACTAGAATATGAAGAAGTATTAAACAGTCTTAAAAAATGAAAAACGAAAAAAGCCCTGGATCATCAGGTTTTACTGTTGAATTCTTCAAATTCTTTTGGTCGAATATCAATGAATATCTTATCAGGTCACTGAATTTAGCTTACGAAAAAGGAGAATTTTCACTGACCAAAAGGCAAGGTGTTATAACCTGCTTTCCTAAAAAAGGAAAACCTAAACATTTACTTAAAAATTGGAGACCAATCTCATTACTGAATGTAGCTTATAAAATTGGATCCTCAACTATTGCACACAGAATTAAAACTGTATTACCAACCATAATTAATGAAGATCAAAAAGGATTTATGTCCAAAAGATATATTGGTGAATGTACCCGTTTAATATATGATATCATTGATTATACTGAATATATGAAAATACCAGGAATTCTACTTCTTATTGACTTTGAAAAAGCCTTCGACTCTGTTGACTGGAATTTTATTCAAGAAGTCCTAAAATTCTTTAATTTTGGAACATCTATCACAAAGTGGATAAACACTTTTTTCAATAACATCCAATCATGCGTTGTTATGAATGGGTTTCTCTCAAACTACTTCGACATATCAAGAGGATGTAGACAAGGAGATCCTATTTCTCCATATATATTTCTTCTGTGCGCCGAAATTTTGGCCATAATGATTAGGAATAATGATAAAATAAAAGGGATACAAATTGGAGAAACAGAATACCTTATTTCCCAATACGCTGATGACACTTCACTTATATTAGATGGCACCGAAAAATGCTTACAGGCGACATTAGAAACACTTAGCACATATGCCTCATTTTCAGGCTTAAAAATAAACGTGCATAAAACACAGGTATTTTTGATAGGCTCAGAAAAAAATTCCCAAAAAATATTTTGTCAGAACTGGAATTTGGACTGGTGTAACAATTCATTTATACTGTTAGGTATCATATTTACACACAATATCGCAGAAATGGTCGAGCGAAATTACAAAGATAAACTCAAGCTTTTAAAATTATCTATGAATCAGTGGTTAGCAAGGGATCTCACCCCCTTAGGAAGAAATGTTATATTGAAAAGCTTACTATTACCACAACTTAACCACCTATTCACTGCTCTCCCGAACCCAGATGATCAAATGATAAAGGAAATTGAGCAACTTTGCTTTAGATTTATATGGAGGAACAAACCTGATAAAGTTAACAGAGCTACCATCACAAAGAATTATGATCAAGGGGGAATACGAGCCCTTATTCAATCGCAAAAAATCTCATGGATAAAAAGACTAGCAAATTCCGAATCCAAAATACAGAAACTGTTACAAGCCAATATACAAACAGATATAAATAGCTTCATACAAACATGTGAAACACATATACAAGAATCCGTTATAACACCCGAAACTAATCCTTTTTGGAAAGATACGTTAAAATCTTGGGGTAAATTTTTATCTAAAAAGTCAAAGAACGCACAAAACGGAAATGATATCCTATCCCAGCCCCTGTGGCTAAATGATAATATAAAAATAGGCGGAAAACCAATTAATTATAAACATTACTCTAGCAAAGGTATTACTTACATAAATGACATGTTTGATAATCAAGGAAATTTCGTTACTGTGGAACAATTAAGAAAAACATACGGATGTACAACACATTTTTTGGAACTACAAGGAATTATACAATCCATTAAATGCTACTGTAAATTCACTAAAGTTCATGTTGAGAAGAAACTTCAAACACCATTTCTACCTTACTTATTGCAGAATATTATAGGAGATCCAAAAGGTTGTAGAGATATTTATGACATTCTTATATTTGAAAAACCTAAAAAAAACTTTAGCATACCGGGAAAAGTGGCAAAATGAATTAAATGAATCCATTGAGGAACACACTTGGGAGACAATAGAAAAAATAACATTTAAATCCCATAATAGCGTTAAAATAACTTGGTTCCAAAACAGTATACTTCATAGGTTTATACCTACAAATGATTTGTTAGCAAAAATTAAATATAAAGACACTAATATATGCACTTTTGGCAAATCTGAAACAGAATCAATATTACTCTTATTTCATGAATGTAAAATCATTGAGAATATCTGGAAAGAAATCGCTAAGTGGATATATGTAAAAACTGGAACAACAATAATATTTTCTAGCAAAAACATAATTTTAGGATATCCCGAAAAGAGAAACTATGTTCTAAACTTAATCATATCAGTCGTAAAATATAACATATACAAAATGAAACAAGGAGATAAAATACCAAACCTGAATCACATTAAAGAAGATATTAAAACAGCATACAATATTGACCGCTATAACGCCTACTCAGAGTGTAAATATGATAATTTCAGAAAATTCTGGTCCATATGTCATAATCTTTTCTGAATCACAGATCACTATATTTGCCAACTCCCATTTTTCATTGACCTGATTGTTAAAATGTCTGTTTTCAGACTCTGTATTTATCTTTATAGAATATGTATTTAACATGTGTATGTATTGAACTGTTTAAATGAACTGTAATGATGGAGATTCAAAAATAAATAAAATTATAAAAAAAAATAACAGCCAAATATTCTATAGAGCTTTATTTAAAACAAAATCAATCAAAATATCTGCACTGTGCTAAATGGAATGCTTTACTTGGAGATGAAATTGATACAAAATTATGGCAACAATACAATCATATCCCGTTTCGCTGCTCAAGAGACACAAAACTTCAGTGGTTTCAATACAAACTCTTACACCATTTTCTACCAACAAACAATAGACTTTTTAAGATGCAATACATTGACCATGATTTGTGCAGTTACTGTTCTGGCTCTTTAGATGAGGTGAGGTGAGTTGGGGTTTTAACGCCGCTTTCAAGAGTATTTCACTTATATCGCGGCTGCTAGTATTATGGCAGGGAGAAAGCCCGCAACGCCATATGGCTATGCATTGCGGTGAAACCTGCGTGCATCGGCTGGAACTAACTGCGTGTAGAACAGTTCTCTACTGCAGACAAAGTTGCCGTGTCCCTGGCGGGATTCGAACCCCGGACCTCTTGATCCAATGCCGAACGCGCTAAACACTGCGCTATCCCGCTATCATTTTTAACCGTAAAACAACAAAGCAAATGCCAACCTTTCAGTTTTTGCAAGAGGAACAAAGAAATTATTATGAATTAACCAAATATTCTGCAACGATAAGTTTGAAAATAGATCACTTTTTCAAATTCTGGTCGACCTGTCATGTCCTGTTTTCTGCTTGACTATTGATTGTTGTACAATATACTCTGTTTGGTGTTTTCCATTATTGCCGACACTGTGAGGTAACAGCACTGTACTATGTACTATATACAAATGGATACAAACAATTATTAAAAAACTCAACAAACAATAACTTACTACGTCTACTAACTGATATGATGTACTGATATAGAAATAGAAAATTAAGAGGTGAAATCGGTATGAAGGGTAACACGTACTTATTGTTTCACCCATTTAATCACCGATGTTTCATTACAGCTGAAAATGTTTTTTTTCTCTTAAAATGTTATATCTAGTTATTCTTTCAATCAATAAGCTATGGAACTCGACGGTGTTGTATTTAACTAACTTTAAAAGTCTTTATGTAGTATTTCAATGATATACCGAACAACTCAAGTATTGCATTGGTACGAACACCAGTTCATTTACTACAATGATAAACCGAACAACTCAAGTATTGCATTGGTACGAACACCAGTTCATTTACTACAATGATAAACCGAACAACTAAAGTATTGCATTGGTACGAACACCAGTTCATTTACTACAATGATAAACCAAACAACTAAAGTATTGCATTGGTACGAACACCAGTTCATTTACTACAATGATAAACCAAACAACTAAAGTATTGCATTGGTACGAACACCAGTTCATTTAATACAATGATAAACCGAACAACTAAAGTATTGCATTGGTACGAACACCAGTTCATTTACTACAATGATAAACCAAACAACTAAAGTATTGCATTGGTACGAACACCAGTTCATTTACTTCAATGATAAACCAAACAACTAAAGTATTGCATTGGTACGAACACCAGTTCATTTACTACAATGATAAACCAAACAACTAAAGTATTGCATTGGTACGAACACCAGTTCATTTACTACAATGATAAACCAAACAACTAAAGTATTGCATTGGTACGAACACCAGTTCATTTACTACAATGATAAACCAAACAACTAAAGTATTGCATTGGTACGAACACCAGTTCATTTAATACAATGATAAACCGAACAACTAAAGTATTGCATTGGTACGAACACCAGTTCATTTACTACAATGATAAACCAAACAACTAAAGTATTGCATTGGTACGAACACCAGTTCATTTACTTCAATGATAAACCAAACAACTAAAGTATTGCATTGGTACGAACACCAGTTCATTTACTACAATGATAAACCAAACAACTAAAGTATTGCATTGGTACGAACACCAGTTCATTTACTACAATGATAAACCAAACAACTAAAGTATTGCACATATTCCGCTGTTCATTTATTTCAGGGATATACTGAACAATTAACGTAAGTAAATACCTTCATAGTATCCAGTTACTTCAATTCGGACATTACAATTTCTGTTAAATGATAATTTTCTTCACCCACCCATTTATGTAAATATGACTAATATTTCTATTAATGAAGGCCTAGCAATCAGTTTGATGAGAAAGCCGAAAAATGTAATTTAATTAATTCAAATTACAATTTCGGAAACAAATATCAGCGTATAGTTGAGAATGGATGTTTTTATCAAATGCTGGCTTGAGTTTATTGAAGCAACGTTAGGTGAAAAGAAATGATTTTATTACTTAATAAGGAAAAGCTGTTTGACCTCACCATTGAAATCATTATTTCTGAATCAAAACGTTATTCTTATTCAGTGTTTTTGAAAAAAAGAATGTGTGCATAGCTCTATGACACTCTTTGAAAGCCTTTATTTTACACCTCATAGCCAAATGTGGGCTTATTAGATAAGACTTTTGAAGTTTGACGTACACGTTAAACTCTATACAATAAAATCAGCCCTCCTTTCACACCACTTTTTGAGAAAGATATGCACTTACAATTTGTTCTCGGGCACAGCTGCTAGTATTATCGAAAAAGTGTCAGTCATGTTATAATTCTTGCGTTATCTGATGCATCAAGCTCTGGACATTCAAACTGGGTCTCTTTTAGCTGATGGGATATTTTAAGCGACTTTATATAAACAAAATCTTTTAGAATCAGTAAGGTGGGCTCCCTTCAGCAATATGTTAATGTTTAAAGTTTTGAAAATTCATATCTTTAAAAATACGCGTTGGATGTCCCCCCCTCCCCCTCCCACACACACTTATAGAAAGTGGGGGCACTGTGGGTTCAGCCTCTGGTAACTATAAAAAGCTTTTAGAATATACACTCAGCAGCAAAAGAAACTTCTATACAGAAACCAAACAGACTAAAACACGAAATACTTCTGTCGGAAAAATCGATTTTGCATGTCTTTGATGCGCACATGTTGTGTAAAAACGTACTATCAATTCCATACATCACGGTATGATGGTTTTACTTTTAAGTCAGTTCAAATACACTTTGGGTGCTGAAATCGTATTTTCAACAATGGTATTTGGCCATACACTTTGGCGTTTAAGTCAGAAAAAAATATAAAAGGAAGAAATGTAATTGGTAATTGATGGCGCCGACATAAATAACCTTCTTGGACTTAAATGTATTGACGAAGTATTGCTGTAAGACGTCATAAAACAAAGCAAAACAGCTCCTTTTGACTCTCGTATTGTATTTCTATTATATCGTATTCGAAATCTGTATTGTTAATCTGACTAATTGTGTGATTGTGTTATTCCTTACAATATAAGACATGTTTGTTTTCATTTTCTGGCTTCCTAAACCTCAAATCGTAAAATTATGAAATATCTTCATAAACATCTGCTAACGTTAGTTCCCTTAAAGTTAATAGATATCATGGTTGCATATTTCATAATTTTACGGGAGACTTTGTGCAGTTGTGCATTAAATGGATAACTAAAATCGGTTCAGTGTGATATTATCAGCTGACTAGTCATTATGATATATTTAGGAGCATAGATAGTAAAATGTTTACAAATCAATAATTATATCTCTTCTTTTTCATCCGATTAATGTGTACAAATGGAAAACGGACATTAATTGGGTTACTCTGATTAGGAATAAGTATTCATTCATTATCATCATATAAGACAGTTCTGCCAAAATAGTCCCATCAGCTCATTCCATATGTAGATTATATGGAATAGGGACTATTTTGCCTAGGTCAATCAGTTAAGAGGGAGATGAAATAATGTACGCTTTGAAACTTGCCTTTTGAAGTATATAAACATGTTTACTATTAATTCAAAAGATCTAAATGATGATAAAACATGGCCTCGTCGTTAGGTGAAGCACTCCTTATTCTTTTTACCTACAAAAGGTCCAGTTAAAAGTTGGGTCCAGCACTAATATCCTCTTGAAAGCGTTGATTAAAGTACATGTAATAGCCATAAAGTAATACGATGGCACGCCCGGATAACCATTGTAAATTATCTTTAAAAATAAGGCCAATTTCTTACATTAGCAACAATACGATTTGACTGCCTTTTCCGAAAACCCATTCAGATTTCGTTGTCTACATAAGAAAACAAAAAATAAGCTTTATACTAATGACCCCGACCCCCCCCCCCCCCTCTCTCTCTCTCACTCCATTTAAAAATATAGTAAAATAGTTTAATTGTAACATTCCTAATATAACTGTGTTATTTGTTGTAAACTTTTCAGTAATGATGTTCAAATCAGTTCTGCTGTTGGCTATAATGTCAACAGTTGTGAGGGCAGCTGCAGCGTACAGAGGGAATCCTGCACAGTTGACTGGCTCCTTCATAGAACATTTGATGCGGGTAACACACAACTTCGGCCTGAAATGCTTCAGGGAAATACAGTTGAAGGAAGATCCTTCTGTTGTCGGATATTTGTCATGTGGGAAGAAGAACACATTGTCATTTACAAGCAGCGAGTCGGGAATGATAAGAAATATATACATTTCTAAGGTTCGTGTACATGTGAACCATCTGGAGGTTTTCCATTTTGGATAGCTTTCACCATTAATAGAGTTAATGTTTCTTAATGTTTGTCATACAACATATTTATCAAAACTAAATTAATATAACCTGTATGATGTGTATACTATTCTTGAAGAGAAAACCCACTGTACATTACATGATAATAATGTTAAGGTTATAGTGCTTACATATGATATAACAGGGTAATATAATTTGAGCATGCATCTGTTTGGCATGCAATGTGACTCCCACGGATCTTTCATGTGCAACACGTCTAACACGTCAAGAAATGTCCATGTACGTCAAAGTCTCCATCTGACTTGCACTGATTTCAAGAGACGTTCTCGGATATTTTTTTCATTGAGCGATAACTAATCAATTACATTGTTCATTGCATCTTATTCAATGACACAATATCACGCCTATCTCAAATGTCAGGTGATCGTTTACGTGCCGTTGGCATGTTATAGACTGGGGTGTCACAGAATGCCGTTGGTATGTTATAGACTGGGGTGTCACAGAATGCCGTTGGTATGTTATAGACTGGGGTGTCACAGAATGCCATTGGCATGTTATAGACTGGGGTGTCACAGAATGCCGTTGACATGTTATAGACTGGGGTGTCACAGAATGCCGTTGACATGTTATAGAATGGGGTTTCACAGAATGCCGTTGCTTGACGTCTTGGTATTCACAGAAATGCGGTGTCTTCTCTGTGGAACCGATACCAACAAACTGGCAGCACCAGATATCGACCACGTACAGGAAGTCCACGCGTTACGTCACGCCGCCAGGACAGCCATATCAGGCTTACACATACCAGAATCGGTTTCAAAATGCAGTGCTTACTGGCTGCACCATTCCAGGCTTAAGGTCTATTAGTGCTAGAAGTGTAGGTTTGGGGAGGAATCTCTGCTAGTCACAGGATAGATCTGCTCGTTGTTGATGGTAATCTATACATCCGGTACAGAGCTGAAGTTGTACTACTTCATGTTTTATCCTTTCTTCAAAGACGTGGGGTACAGATGGAATGCCAGCAGGACAATGCAAGGTTGCACGTTTCGCACGTTTCGAGTGTTGTAAACGGCTTCTTGCGCAGCAGAACATCAGAACTCTCCCATGGCCGGCTGTTTCTCCAGATCTCAACCCTATTGAGCATGTTTGGGATGAGATGGAGAGAAGATTGCGAAGCCTGCGACCTTGAACGACCTGAGGCAAACCTTGGTTAACATTTAGAACGAGATTTCACAAGCCGTTTTCAATAACCTGATATCGTCCATGCTGCGTAGATTTGTTGTCCTGTGTTGATGCTCGCGGTGGTCACACTCGATACTGATTTGTAAACATAAATGTGTGAACCTATCCTCGACAAACAACGTTATGCGTTCCTGTTGACTTTTGATGAGAATTTGTTGTTGTTGCAATAACAATTGACCTCGGTGGAGAACCTATAGAATGAGATTTGAAACAATTTGTTTTGTATATACATACATAATAAATACATTACACAGTCACGGTTTCCTCTTAGATACATGTTACAACTTGTATATTTTCACTGGGCCGCTAGGATATTCCTTACTTATTTACTTACTTATTTGATATATTTCTTAATTCATCTAGCGGCCAAAGAATAGATTTCCATACTACATTATAGTTTAACTAGATTTAATTGTTCATACCTAATGGATTTACAAAGAAGCTGAGAGGTCATGTAAGTGATGCCAGAATTAAATTACACATATTGATAATGAAAGCAACATGGCATATATAAGGAGAAAAACTTTCACCATTAAAGTTTGTTATATATTTGTCATAAAATATATTCATCAAATCTCAAATAATATAACCTCATAAACTACACGTTCAGTTTAATATTAATTTTTTACATTAAAATAAAAAAAAATCACAAATTGATAAAGATATTGACATAGCTTTTATAATGAAGAAATTCATAATTCTCGATGTTTGTAATACTTTGATACCTGATAATATCCAGGCTAAACGTTTGACCTGTGGACAGCCATCTTGCTCTATTGAAGCTTCCGGACAAAAGAAAAGGTCATGGGATGGAACTGGTATGTATGGCTATATTCAAAATCACAAAGTAGTTTTCGTGAATAGTTTTATACTGTGGTACGATCCACAAGAATGAAAGTATAAGGTGAACCTTGAAGAAAGTTAAACATATTTGGTTCGCATCTGTGTTTATAACTTTGTTTTCACATCAGTATCTTTCATTTAGTATTAAGAAGCTTTATATCGTGTATAGAGTGCACCTTGAAGAAAGTTCAACACTATACACTATGTATGGTTATTTATTGACTCCCCAATGTGACTCGATGACAACTCACTTTCTGAAGGATGTGTTGACTAACGTCTTTCATATAAAACTAACATTTTCTGATACGTTTCTTAATGATCATATCTTTATTTAATTCAAACATGTCATTGTATCTATTGTTTTTGATATAAAAATGCCTTTAAATCATCAAAATGTTCTGGCATTATTATTTCATCAAGTTCAAACATACACAATGCAGGAAACACAAATCCAATCTTCATTATTACAGGACTCTGTGCGAAGTCAAACAAAACGTACCTCCTCTCAGGAAGAAAAATATCTTACATAAGCTCAAGCAGTCACTACAGCAAGATCATTTATGGAATAGAATACCAAATGGATTACGACTACCGTATTCTGACGTTCGAGATGGATAGTACTGGTGGCAGCTGTGAGCATGTTGTTCATAGTTTCTTAAAGCAAAGTAATCGTTACCATATAACTGTACATCGAACGACCTGTGGTTTAGCAGTTGGTCCATGTAACAAGGGGGAGGCAGATAAATGCATCTTTGTTTGTATCTGTGGCTCATACGGTCATCGAGTTTGCCAAACTACAACTTTCAAAGAGCCAGAGTTTCACCAAGGCAACTTGACAGCATACTACCATCATTATAAAATTTTTGAAGGAAGGTTATTAACTTGAATAGCAAACTTATGAGAA
Source organism: Gibbula magus (assembly GCA_936450465.1). NCBI lineage: Eukaryota > Metazoa > Mollusca > Gastropoda > Trochida > Trochidae > Gibbula > Gibbula magus. Next base: position 12,660,997 of record OW388306.1, read on the forward strand.
CAATCCTACTTAAATTGAAACCTTTATTTGTGAAGATCAATCTACCTAACATCAGACATATTTACCCACATTTTTTGTGAAGATCAGACAGTTCTAATGATCCCACTAAAAACAATACTCCTTAACAATGTTTCATTTGATGTCATCGAAAAGAAATATGATAATAACAAATTACCTTTGTAGATTTGCATATTATAATGTGTATCAAACTTTAAAAATAGTTTCAAAGTTTTACTCTAAAGCGACTTTTCAAAATTAAACCTTAAAAACAGATTATTATACAATTTTGGAAGCAGGTAGGTCGAAGACTGCATTGATAAAGTGATATCATGTTCTGTTGTTACAGAATTTTGGTCAAGTTATTGTTTATATGTTTAAATTTAATTTTCAGCGATTCTATCCTCTCCATTTCCATGGACAGCAATTATACGTTATATGTCCTAACCTCTACCGGGCATCAGACGCGTGTGAAGATGTACGTTAAGCAAAACTGGAAATGGCAGTTCATGAAGTCGTACCCTATGGACAGTGAGACTGTCTCTTTTGTCGTTTCAAATATCAATTCAAACATGCTAATGACAAAGAAGAAAAACATCAACATACTTTCTCACTCCAAGAGGGTATTAAAAAATAAAAACGACTTGGTGTGCTGGTGTAATGATGGCAATGCAATTGTCATTATTAACAAGTTCTACCCATTTGAAAGAAAACTTACCTTGATGTGATTATATTAAGAACCGGTGTCCTTATATAATGTCTGTTATTTCGCAATTGTTTTGATTATTTGTTCATTAAGTAACCTTAGAAAATCTGTGAGAATGGTTGACAAGATATTTCTAAAACTTCTAATGGTGACTACCATATCACCTTATATGTTCTGGATTAAATGTTGCTGATAAAAAGTGTTATACATCTACTGCTGTCATCAAGTACAGGGCCCTGATTCACAAAACTTCTTAGAACTTTCTCAGTTTTATAATTAAGATTTCTTAAAAATTGTTAAATCTAAGAAAAATCTTAATTTGCTTTTTAAGTCCATTTAAGATTAATCCTTAGAAGTAAAATTTAAAAACTTCTTAGAATTAACAAAGAAGAAATCAACTTGCATTGTGGGAAGGGTAGTACCTGAAAAAACGTTTTTAGTGGTTGTTTTATGACGTTTTGGAAATCCCCTTATCTATTTATAGTAACAGATGTACGCTCTCCTCAGAATGAGGTAAGCAAATTGCATCTGTCTGCACGAAGAGAACAGTGTGGATCAATTCTAATAAAAATGTTGATAAAACAACATCAAAATATGTTTGAAGGTGGATTACTGACGTAAAATGAAGATACCAAGACTTACCAACTTTTCTTCCTGCCATGATAATTGCTGAATGAAAGTGTAGTAATTTTGTAGTTTTGGGTTAAGTTAGTGTTCCCGGCTATAAAGCGCATAGCCAGAACACAACCAGGGCTGTAGGCTGTGCTCTGCACATGCATTGCATGGCCTCAGCAGTATATAAGGTAGTAGGGCGTAGCTCTCATGGTCACTCTTACCACAAGGACTCTTGAGGTAACTTAATCTTGTTGAGAACAGGTTTCTGGACTCAACTATCTAGGTTTTGGGAAGGGGGATTGTTGTAGTTCTATTGGCTAGTGGGCTCCTCCTGGGCTAGAATCTTTTTTTTTTTTTTTGTATTGTTGTCTTGTGGCTTCACAGGGCACAGTCCGTAGGGCGTGTTAGGGAGTAAGAGAAGTAGGGTTGTTTTTAAGGTTAGGTTGTTAGGGAATTAGGGTAATTAATTAGGGCAATTAAGGTAATTAAGGTAGATAACAAGGCAAAATGTAGAATTAATAAGCTGAAATGCAAACTTTCATGTGAAGATTAATGTCAGTTTCAGTACGAAAATGTTTGATAAATGGTTTAATGTCTGTTTGAGATAACCAAACAAAATCATTGTCACATTTAAACAAAAAAGTATTACGAAGCAACTACCCTAACGTAAACATATTTATTCAAGAGAAAGGATTGGGTACAAGTTATCCAACTTAATGAAACCCTTTCCTATGTACAATGTTGACATATAATATTGAAACGTAACATACATTATGTACAGAGACAAGTTTATATAGAAAGATGAGTATATTTACAAAAGAATCCGAAATGACATAGCAGAGTATAATGACAAAACAAATATTCTAATAGGTAATAAGCAGTTTCTATCTTAATTGTCAAATCTTCCAGTGAGAGATATGTAATTACGTACTTCTTTATAAATGTGCACGTTGTCATTATGAGAAAGATTTACATTTAAGTCTAAATTTAACTGTACTCTATTATTGCATAATATACTAATATTTTGAAGCATTCCATGAAATAATGATAAGAATTTTCACAAGAAGATTTACAATTACATTCAGTGTGGTCCGAGAGTCCAATTCTATATAGATCATCATTTAATTTGCTATTTGAATATCTTAACTGAGTGTGAATTATGTTGAGTTTTCTTTTACCAAGTGAAAAATATGCAGGTGATTTAAGTTTACGCTGAAATATGTACGATTTAAACAAATTTATGGAGGCAGCGTCTCTTACGTGCAGTGGGAGGTTATTCCAAAGTTGTGAACATGATGGGGAAAATGATTGACTGTAAAGGTTGGTGCGGCAATATGAAATGGAAAGATCTCGAACGCTTCTAAGATCATAACTGGTCCTGGCTTCAACATGTTGTGGCATTAGGTCACACAGGTACGATGGTGCATTATAATTGTATATATTATAAAACAGAGTTAGTTTACGATATGTTCTTCTCTCTTTTTTAACGATTGCCATCCTGTTTCATAAGTAAGAGATTCTCGGGTGGCATATTTAGGTAGGCCAGTAACTATCCTGGCGGCCTCGAACTGAACGTTTTCAATTTTGTCTGATAACTCTGCTGAACAACCATCTCATAGTTCACAGGCGTATTCAAGGTGTGGTCTTATAAAAATTATGTAAATCTTATTTCCTGCTTAACATAAAATTTAATTTTCTCATAGATGACACAATGGAGGAAGTTGTTTTCACAATGCTATTAATATGTATGTTCCATTTACTATCAGATGAGAATATTATGCCAAGATTTTTCAATACCGACACACTGATTTTCAAATTTCAAGTTCAAAGTTTCATGTTTATTCTTCAGACTAAACATAATCGCTTCAGATTGCTTGGATTGTAGGTTACAAGCCAACGTTTTGTCCAACATGATAAAGTTTGAAGATTCCTGTTGAGAGTGTCTTGCATTATCATGTGGTTGATAGATGAAAATCCCATTGATGTATCGTCGGCGAACAAGCGTGCGGCACAATCTAATTTATCTGCAATATCTTTAACAAAAACAATAAACAAAAACGGACCAAGAACTGATCCCTGTGGTACACCAGCGGATAAGTGTTTTTACTTCGATAACGAACCATTTAGAAAAACCATTTGACTTCTACCGCTTAGGTAACATTGTATCCATTTGAGTAATCCACCACCTATGGCGTAACGTTCTAATTTGTGAATCAAACCCCTATGCCATACTCTGTCAAAGGCTTTAGGCACATCGCAAAACACCATACAGTAATCTTCTCTTCTCTCTAAGGCAGAGCAAATATTGTTATATAGTTATATTAAGTGATGAGTTGTAGAATGTCCAACTTGGAAACCTGATAGAAATTTAAATAACAGCCGATTGTCAAGAAAATAATTAGATACATATTTCAAGAGAGTTCTTTCGAATAATTTCCCCAAACAACTTATCAAAGAAATGGGTCGGTAATTATTACAGCTAGATTTATCCTCTTTCTTATATAAAGGCATCACATGTGCTTCTTTCCATCTACTCGGGTAGATACCCGTCGATAGGGATTTATTGAATAACAAACGAAAGGGTTAACTTACAGATTCTGCAATAAATTTCAAAAGTTTATGACTTATTCTGTCAGGACCGCTTGCTTTGTTAACCTGCAAGCTTTTAAAGATATCAGCAATTTCGCGTTCATTACTACAATATGGTCGAGTTTACTATCTGTGCGCATTTCAAAGTAAGGGAGGGTTTTGTCCGTATCATCTAATTTAATCATCTAAATTAATGCTTCCGCTTTATCAAAGTCTGAAAATATACTCTGGGTTTTATCAGATTCATTACATCGTAGTGCCGGAATAGGGTTGATCGATCCTGTTTCTTTAAAGAGACTTCTTAAAATTTTCCAATAAGAGGGTTTGTTTTCTTTGCTCAATTCCACTATAAACTCGTCAAGATTCGAAAAGTACTGTTCCTTTGCATAATATTTCATGTTATTTACTTTATTCCTTTGCAGACGGTTCTACTAAGATAATTTAAAACGTCAGGTCACCTAAGATCAGTATCACAGCATATTTGTAACATCTGCAAACAGTAGCTGCTTAAGTGACCAAAAGACAGTTCATTATATTCAGGCATATACGGACATTTGCAATTAAAAATAAAATGTTGAATAAAAAACATATTGTCTTGATGCCGATTCGTAGAATGTTATTCATATATATATATACAGCGATATATAGATACAGCGATGTTACTGGTTTACATAGTTTTCTTCTCAAATATCAACATGTGGCAAGAATAATTAGCCACGCCAGTGGGAAACATTTGTTCTTAAAGGATTAACATACACAGCTACTAGTATTGAGGAAAACTCGAGCGTTTACTGTGTATATTTATGCAAATATGTTATTTAATATGTGATGATATTGATGTCTGGCTTTGAATGTATCTATTTTGCAAATGCCATCTCTAAATTCCATGTTCTACTGCGATATTTATCTACACGTTCTGATTTGAATATTTTATCTCTACATTGAGGTCTTCACATCATAAAAGTTTCACAGTCTCTTTTATCTGAATTATATTTTTATAAATACTGTAACTTTACACATACACGATTGCTTAGGCTTCCACCCAGATAAATAGTTGCATCAAACGGGATATAAAAGAAAACAGTCACTCCACCAATTTAATACTTTGGTAAGAGATTTTGTTTTATCTTTTATATCGTATAGTTACTATATATATAGTTATATATATTTTTGGAGCGTTTTATAGTTTTTGTTTGAAATAAGTTTATTACCTAATTAAAATTAATCAAAATGAAAACTCTAACTTATTACTGCAGCTTACTGATATGATGTACCAATGTAAAAATAGACACATAATTATTGTTTGACTCATTTATTCAACAATATTTCACTGAAAAAGCTGGTTATTTTATAAAACAGTAAGCTGTGAAACTCGAAATGATGTCTTTAATTTTAACTTAAACTGTTTTAATTTTGTCTTTATAGAGAATTTCAAAGATATACTAACTCTATACTACTGAAGTATTGAATATTTACAGCTTTACCATTTACCTTTTTACCATTTATTTCAAAGATATATAGATCATCTAAAGGTTAAGATATTTACAGCTGTCCATTTATTTCAAAGATATATCAATCAACTAAAGGTTTAGATATTTACAGCTGTCTATTTATTTCAAAGATATATCGTTCAACTTAAGGTTTAGATATTTACAGCTGTCCATTTATTTCAAAGAGATATCGTTCAACTGAAGGTTTAGATATTTACAGCTGTCCATTTATTTCAAAGAGATATCATTCAACTAAAGGTTTAGATATTTACAGCTGTCCATTTAATTCAAATATATATCGTTCAACTAAAGGTTTAGATATTTACAGCTGTCTATTTATTTCAAAGATATATCGTTCAACTTAAGGTTTAGATATTTACAGCTGTCCATTTATTTCAAAGAGATATCGTTCAACTAAAGGTTTAGATATTTACAGCTGTCCATTTAATTCAAATATATATCGTTCAACTAAAGGTTTAGATATTTACAGCTGTCTATTTATTTCAAAGATGAAGCGAACAACTAATGTATTGCAGATTTATTTTCAAAGATTAACAGGACAACTGAAGTATTGCATATTTACTGGTTTCCTTTTATTTCAAAGATAAACAGAGCAATTATAGTATTTTATATTTACAGATATTTATCTATATTAAAGATATACTGAACAGCTAAATTATTGCATATTTACAACTGTTCATTTTTTAAGAAAGATATACCGAGCAGCTGTCTATTCAAGTGAAGTATTGTATATTTACAGATCTTTATTCATTTCAAAGATAAACTGAATTATTGCATATTTATAGTCGTCCATATATTTCAATATATTACCCATGAACTAATGTATTACATATTTTCAACTCTACATTTATTTCAGCAACACTTACTCCTCCTAATAATTCTGTGTAATACGTCTGGGTTAGTTTTTTATGTTAAAAACATTTTAAAAGATCCATTTCGTCAATCCTGGCGATCTGAGGTTATTCATACAGAGGTAATATTACAGACTTATTAAATACACTTCGAATTTTGAAACACATATTTTCCAATCTAATTCTTTCTAATTTCGTTGCCAATATATTCTCTTTGGAACAACTAGCCAGAGACTTTGAATGTCAGTTGTAGTCCCGTTGATAATGAGGTAATGCACTTTAAGAAGTCATAGAGATAGGTACCGAATGTGAATGTGAACCAGATTCTATAATATTATTTCAGCTATCTACCACCTGAGAGTAGTGTTAGTGTGATTTTCGTGTAAAAGTCAAATAAAACAGATTTGAAGTAAAACATTCCCCTTACGAGGAAAAGTATGGGTATATCTGTCTTATACCCCACTTACGGTCGAGTGTAAGCGGATACTATTTCATAATATTTCTTAACAAATACAGCTGTAAACAAGCTTGTGTATGAAACGCACAATCCAAATACGGCCTCGTCTGTGACAACGCAGCCCGTGCTGCGTTGTATGGTTACCAATATTTGGGGCTCGAAATCTAATTGATATGGCCCAATGACGGTATTGTCAACACTGATGCACGTGCATCTTTGCTGAAATATACAGCTGACACTATAAACAGCATGGTTAATGTCAACGTGGCCAAAGTTTAGAGAAAACAGAAGCAACTTTCAGTATGTTTAACCATTTTGCACCCCAAATTAAATTACATTCTTATATAAAAAGAAATACATAAATTTGTGATATTACTTCACGCATTAAGAACCTTATTCATTTGGTCATGAAAAAATGTTCAGAGTTTCAACTGGCTTCGTGGTGTAATGGTTCGGCCAGAAAGCAACAGGACACGGGTTCGATCCCAAGTGTCTTATATGTTCACTTATCACTTAGATTTGGAAATTAGAAAATTGACTCCATTGTTTCTCAGTTAAAAAGTGTAGGTATATCAGAGAAAGTATGGGTGCATCGGCTAATACAACTACACTTGTTACAAAAGAAACCATAGCAACGTGACCGGAAGTGGGGTATAATATACACATCCCAGGAGAGGAAATGAGAGTTATCCATCCCGTGAGTAACCTCATTTGATTAGCCAATCAAATTATGTAAAGGTATTATTTACACATATGTGTCATAAGAGGTTGCTGTGATACCCCTTTAGGAAGTACTACGTGGATAATAAGGATTATTATATCAAGCAGTGTCAATTTTATCTGGTTGAATGTAAACGAGACAAGAGTTAGAAAAACATTAAAAAACATCACCCATAATGGTACAGAACCCAAACTTTGATTTCAACATTTCCTCCAATAGACGCTGGCCTCTACATTTCAAATCTGCTTCAACCCCTGCTTCTATTCCAGACTAGTGTCATTTATATTTCTGGCAATATAATTCATCCACCTAACTTAAACATATGAGTGCAACCATGACGGCGTCTGTTTTAGACCAAGCGTCTCTTTGAGACCCGTCCTCTATGTTTTTCAAATGGTCACACCCCTAACATTTATTCTAGACCTTGCATCAATTCGAGACCCATCGTCTATTGTAGGAAATATGGTAACCATAAAAACATGTATACAATTGCAATTCCCTTTTAAAACAAGAAGCAGAAATATGAATATTGGCAGTTAAAGTTATGAATAGGCAATATATGTCTCATTAAAAGTTCCTTACAAATTATTTATCATATTGAAAAAATCCTGATGGGAAAACTATTGATCGTTGTATTGTCATATCAAGTTAATTAATGCATTATTAATATAGTTCTGTCAAATAGAGAATGAAGATAGCCAATCCGCCCTATCTATATCTAAGCTATTGACAATAATGGGAATTATTGATAGTTGATGTAGGAGTGACTGATATGTCAAGCTCAGTTCCTTAAGAAAGAATGGAAGACATAAACAAGTTAACTATTAACATAACGTTAAAATTTGGGCTCACTGTACGGTTATCAAAGATGGAGCATTGACTGTTGACTCTATATTCTCTCAACAGTAGAGTCAAGCACTATTAAACTCTTAAAAGTACTTGATCAAAGTAATATTCCTTTATGGTGGAACAAAACAAGCATGGCTAAGTCCCCAAAACCACTGAAAAACATCTTAACAAATTATGTTATTCGTTTACAATAGCAACAATACAAACACTTATTTGGCTGTCTCTACCGAATTCAGATCTATTTTTTCTGTTTAAAAAAAATAATTACATCCTTATATTAACATAATGATTTGGGATTTGGATAAAAATATAAAAAGGCAGGCTGTGAATCAGGTGTCTAGCTCGTACCTTTTTTAAATTTATGGAATCAGTGATTCAATTTCTGGGATGCAAGTGTGTTTTTCTATTAAACAGCTACATTCTGTCGATTATTTTATACTTTTTTGTTAATTAATGTTTGAAAAATACTGTCAAAGATCAAATGTAATATTCCTGTTATAATAATATTATGTTATTGTGTTATTTGTACTAACCTTTTCAGTAATGATGTTCATCTTAATTCTATTGATGACTATAATGTCAACCATTGCGAGAGTGAATCCTGCACAGTTGACTGGCTCCTTGACAGAACACTTGATGCGGGCAACACACAACTTCGACCTAAAATGCTTCAGGGAAATACAGTTGAAGGAAGATCCTTCTTTCTTTGGATATTTGTCATGTGGCAAGAAGAACACATTGTCATTTACAAGCAGAGAGTCGGGAATGATAAGAAAGATATACATTTCTAAGGTACATGTACATCTGAATGTTTTCCATTTTGGACAGCATTACCCGTTTATCAGCACGATTTGGTGAGAGCTGAAAATCATCCGGAAAGCGATTTGTGTGGTTTAGTGAATCAAAATTTGCATAGAGAAGAGTTGAAATACTACTGTGCAGATGCTGGGTCCTGGTGAACGAGGTCTGACTGTATATTGGTCGTAAAAAAGATGAAATAATGTAAATTTATATAACCTTATAACCTCTTGAATGTGTATTGTAAAGGTTACTACTTCTACAGTTAGCCATTTTGATATCGCAATTTAGATCATCAGAACCGAAATGCCGAATGGGCTAATGGCATGGCGTCTGACATCAGTCTGTCCATAATCTTTTTGATTTTCGACTTCTTCCCTAGAACCACATTCTTTAGGGAACTGACATATTGTGTACAGACACCTTGGCCAATGGGTATCTTATATTGTAGATTTGGTGAGGGATCACAACCTAGAAAACCCTATAACATCTTCTCCAGTACGAAAGACTCTAAAAAGCTAATTTGTTTGTGTACAGACTCCTTAGATTTGGTGATACTATACATGTGTCACAGGGGTCGTGACCTAAAATGCTATTTTCATCTTCTTAAAAAATCTGAAATGTTGTTTTCAGACTCCTTGCCCAATAGGGATTCTAAATTGTACACTTCGTGAATATGGACCACAGGGGCCATGACATGAAGACCAATTTTCCTCTTCTCCATTGCGTTAAATAATTTATATTTGTTATAACTTTAATAAATACTTCTAGAAAATTAACAATTTGAAACTTATTAAGTTTATTTATTAAAACCTGATGAGTGATAGAGCCATTGGGTCTATTTTTCATTTACTTACCTATTTGTTATATTGCTTAAGTACTTATCAAGAACTATATAATAGCTTGAATACATTGAATTGTTACTAAATGGATTTGAAAAACAAACTGTGATCTTACGTTAACTCTGCGAAACAATGAACACATATTGATAAGGATATACATGTTCCAAAATGTTATAAAAGAATCTCTTTCAAGAAAATGTTTATTCATTATTTACAAATTAATTTTTCACTGCAACATATTATGAAAATTTAAGCGATCACTAACAATATTCCGTTGCTCATTCCATGTTTTTAAAAAATATAAAGCGACGGATATAAAAATGTAAGAAGATACAAAATGTACTTTATTTCTTTAAACAAAATTGAGGATGAATACTTATTTCTTTTGTATCTGTCCATTGTATAATTAACTACATTTCAAATAAGTAAAACAATAATAAAACACCCTCTGGAAGGTACCAAAATGATAAACAGCAAACAACAGAGTAAAACTCGGAAACAACTGTTATCAAAAGTGTGCTTTATTGACTAAAATCCTGCATTAGGTGGAAGTATCACGAAATCTAAATGACCAAATTGCGGTACATGTTCAGACATTTTGGAGGAAAATTCATTCACCATTAGAAATAATTCCAAATTCCAAATAATGGAATAAATGTCTTAATAACATGCGCTGGTTGTGGTGAATAGTAAATTGGGCAACCGAGGGATGTACTTAGAATAGGAGTACGAGTACACAAACAACAGATTAAAACCCCAACTTATAGATGTATCCCCCTCAGCGTACATATTGACGAATGCGCAAAGAATTGCAGTTCCCAGTTTACAATCTGAGAATTAAGAGCTATGGAAAATCAATGAAAGATACTTTATTGAAGGATATATGCCCAAACTTAACTGTACCTAATATGAAATCATGTTGACATCGCATTTACTGTATATTTTTTTTATTGTGAAATGCATATGACGTCATGAATTACGTCCCTTGTCATTGTTGGCCCTACATCATTAGCAACACAACGTATAAATTTCCCTGATGAACACTATGTTGTGAAACCGGTCGGAAATGAACTTATATGAAAGTTAATCTTCAGTATGTCATTTTTTTATATATATATATATATATATATATACTAAAGATTAAATAATTATTAAGATTAAAGTATTAAAGAAGATTGATCCAGTCAAACACATTTAATGTTTACTCTTTTCTATATGTAGTCTTACTTCACGTGAGAAACAACTAATTTTTATTATTTACATCATATATTGCACGTCATACTTGCCAAATTGTAGTTTCTCTTCTATGACAATAGTTATATAGGTAACAATTCAGTACCATAACATTTTCCCTCACATGTTCATCAATTTTGGTGGATTTTAATTTCAGTCGCTAAATAACGAATCATTATTCCTTAATTAATTTCCAAGTGAATATATCCATTGTGCAATAGTTTACAGACCAAATGTCACAACAAGTTAATGTAAATATGTTTGTCAATGTATATCTCAATCTTAAAAAGGATGGCTGAAATATATTATTTTTTATTGAATTATAACCTGCAAGTGTTTCATTAGATTATAATGTGAAAAATGAGACCCCCCAAAATGTTATATAATCAAACCAAATCATCGTATCTAAACAGAATTTTTAGCTTATTATATATAGACTTTCGGCACTTTGACACTTCAGCAAGCGTGTTAATTAATGTAAGAAACTGACCTAATAAACGTATCAAAGCGAACAACATGAATATCCAAATGCACAAGAACACAAATTGTAAACCTAAAATCCACCAATGATAGAACTTTGAAAGTTGTCAAACATATGTCTATCGCAACTAACAAGGTCCAAAGGGTTATGGTGATTTTACACTAACATTTATTTCATTGAGGAGGAAAATTAAGGTTCATGTTTTTACAAGAAAGGAACTGATTGGCCCAATCGAGACCGAGACAGATCGACTGCGTAAGTACCGACCACCTGCTTGTGTTTATACAGGTGAAACTTGCCTATCTGGTCACGGCCCGACAGTGGCTTAACTGCTTTGTCTACAGGATCAAAGCTAAAACACAGACAAGTAAAAACATGTCATAAAATGAACATATATTTTGATAGCATTTAATTGACGTCCAATGAATGTTATTTTTTTTTAGATAGATCAGTGCCTTAGTGTATGTGTTATTGCAGTAGTCCCGCAGTTATTTGCTACAACCATACCGTACATTAGCGCAAAATTCACTCCAATTAAGCAGGACCCGGCCGTTGTAATCATATGAAATCGCTAGTCGAATAGTTAAATAATCCGTTTATCGAAAATTTGTGTTGTTTTGATGAAGTCTTGTGTCAGTTTTTTTTTGTGTGAGCAGTTTAAAAGTTGGGAAAACGCGTTAAATCATGATTAGCGGCTATAATGAGGCTCCTCCACGTACGTCATAGCACGATACGCTTCAGTGACCAGCGCCCGGCCACTTTCATTCTGGTCGCCGGGGCTTAATTAGGAACTTTATAAAAGAAGAAATATATATATAATTTATTGGCCGATTTTAAAACTTTAAAGTCGAGTAGATGTCAAATTGAAACCCTTTTCAACGAATCACGGAAGTGACCATGGGTATGACATGTAACCTTTAAATGATGAACGTAGATGGACTCTTGGCCTGAGGTCTCTTCAGTGCGAAATTAAGATTGATAAAGAAATGATATGCCATATATAATGAAGAACATTATATTTCTAGATTTTTTTGTTATACTTTGATATCTGATGATTTCAGGCTAAACGTTTGACCTGTGGACAGCCATCTTGCTCTATTGAATCTGGACAAATGAAAAGGCCATGGGATGGAACTGGTATGTATAGCTTCATTCAAAATCACAAAGTAGTTTCCATGAATATATATTATACTATGGTACGATGAACTCCACAAGAATGAACTGTGTTGATACAAACATGTAGCCATATGGGATATCTTACACATAGATAATATATTAAGAGAAGTTCTATATTATCCAATATACACATGAACGTTTTGGTATTTATTGACTGCACATTATGACTCGATGACAACCGACTTTCTGAAGGATGTGTTGACTAACGTCTTTGATTTGAAACTAACATTTCTGATAATTTTCTGATTCATCATATCTTCATTTAAATTAACCATGACTTGTAGTAATTGCTTATAACATAGAACTGCCTTCAAATTAAACGTTCTCATCAAGTTCAAACATACAAACAGATCACAACACAAATCCAATATTCATTCTTACAGGGCTCTGTGCGAGGTCAAATGAAAAAAACCTCCATTCAGGAAGAAAGATTGCTCACATAAGTTCAAGCAGTCACTACAGCAAGATCATTTATGGAATAGAAGACCATATCGATTCCGACTACCGTATTCTGACATTGGAGAAGGATCGTGCTGGTGGCAGCTGTGAGCATGTTGTTCATCGTTCCTCTAAACAAAGTTCTCCTGTAACTACTCGTCCACGACGGACCTATGGTTTGACAACTGGGTTATGTAACAAGAGGAAGACAGATAAATGCATCTTTGTTTGTGTCAAGCGAAAGCTAACGTACTACACGTCTGTTTTCAAAGAGCCAGAGTTTCAGCAAGGCAACCTGACAGCACGCTTCAAGATGTATAGACTTTGGAAAGGAAGGTTGGTATCTTGAATAGATAATCGTGTGAGAACAATTCCACGTAAATGTAACCTACTTTTGTGAAGATCAGTTACTCATCAGCTTAGAATTAGACACATTTTCAACGTGTTTTGGGAAAGATAAGACACTTAAATGATCTCATTTGGAAAAAAATAATCCTTAACAATGTTTCATTTCATGTAATCGAAGATCAATTACCCTACACGTTTTGTCAAGATTAGAAGTTCTAATGATCTTGTTAGGGATAATGACACGAAACAATGTGTCGTTTGATGCCATCGAAAAGAAAATGTTATCCCAATGACTGTCGAAAGTTTTACTTTTAGGTTACCTTTAAGAAACTGAAATCAAGTTAAACACATAGTGTCGCTGGTTGAGAGTCGAGGACGATTTTCTTTGACGTAACGTGATGTCATATTATATTCTTTTGTTACACTGTTTGATCATTTTGGGTTGTATGTGATGGGTTTAAATTTCATTTTCAGCGATTCTGTTTTTTCCATTAGCATGGCCAGCAATCAGAAGCTATTTGTCTTAACTTATACCAATCATAAGATGCTTATGAAGCTATATGTCATGGGACCTCGGAAATGGAAGTTCGACAAATCGAACCCTATGGAAAAAAGGGCTCTCTATTTGGGGATTGGAAACTTCAATTCAAACATGTTTATAACAAGGAAGAGGAGCATCGTCATATTGTTTGAATCTAAGACGATATATAAAGATAAAAACGAATTGGTGTGCTGGTGTAACGATGGCAAAGAAATTGCCATTGTCAACAAGTTCTTCCCATTTGAACGAAAACTTACTTTAATTTTTTAATTTAATTTTAGCAGGAACTGTGTCCATCTATATATGATGTATGTTTTTTTGTCATTTCGTTAGTATTTGTTCGATGAGTAAGGTTGTTTGTTGACAAGTATACGAAACTAGAAACTGAGAATGGTTGACAAAATAGGTTGTATCCTGCTAATGATAGGTTCCGTGTTATAACAATTAAATTGTTGTGCAGTGATTAAACGTGTTTGCTTCAATAAAATGTTGCATTAATGAGGTGTTGCTGTATTTAACTAAACTTAAAACTAAATTGTCACTGTACAGCTTTGAGAGTGAAGTCTGAAGTCCCTAAAAGTTCATCCATCATAGTTGAAACATATCATTAGAGCCCTTATTTTCCAAACACATTTTATTATTACATATCTTTAGACAAGTTATCAATAAAAAATAAACGTTTATGGCCCACATGTCAATTACTTGATACATATGGGGGTCATCGACTGATTTAAAAATAATGATACGGGTGTTGACAAATTATACTAATTTTGTCTGATTTAATCTAATTATATAAAGTGCTTGTATTGAAGAATTAACTCAGAATACTTTCCAATACACATAGAAAATCTATATGTTCAATATTAATGCTAGTATCGCCTACGTAGGAGTGAGAAGGGAAATGGATTGCATAGCATAAAGGTGATGGTTAAATCAACTGTATTTATAGAATACCAATATATAAAGAACTTAAAGCTTCTTAACGCTCATGTATACTAATATACTACATATACGTTATATCATAAACACAAGAGTTTATGTATACAATAGACATATACATGCGTTTAATACAATTGTGAAAAAGGCGAGATGTGATATAGTGGTCAAGGCTTGTTAGAAATTATCTCCTTCATAGGATATACTAAGTCCTGCATAGGAGATGGTACCAAAAACATTTTCATCGTGACACTGATACGCTTCCGTAGATGGGAACACTAGAAAGTGGGAATTAATTCAGAAATAATAATAGAGAATCATCGAACGTCATTTTGAGATTTTACATGATTTTGTACCTACTTGCGACGTTAATATCTGATGTCACAGCAGTTTGATCAATTCAATATGGCGGCCTATATCGTCTAATTATTTTTGAATACACTATCAGTCTAAAAGTTCATTGTGCAAGAACAACTATTGGTTGACTATACAAGGTAATACAAATCCACCACCACTTTTGTCGCGTATAACAGTCAATCGCATACTTGAGATGTTGTTAATTATTGTAACATGATTTCGGTGTATCCTTGATTCTGATTGGTTGATTTGCCTATGTTGAATAACAATGAATACCCGCAAATTACTTGGGGCGAATCACAGCGAACATATACATCGTGTTCACAAAATTCGGCCCGACTCAAAATTTATTTTTTCTATTTCTCTTAATATGTGCTCCTTACTCAAATTTGACAGGTGACATTGTCATTTTCTAACTTGTGTATAGCAGTATAGGTCACAGATTACTCTCAAAATTAATTAGTTTCAAGTAACTGAAATGTTTTTAACTAGTAAGATTTGTCCAAGTTTTACGCCTTCTTCCATGCGGCTGTGTTTACCGAATGCCGTTGCCATGGCATGACGTCATAGTGATAACCGTTTTGACGTCACAATGCTAGCGTCATTGTCACAATAGGTAAGGGCAAGTTTAAGATTTTTGTTCCTGGGTCTTTTACTGTGTTGATGTCGTAGATAAATGTTTATCGCTATCTTAAAGGATACGTGAATATTGTGAAGTGAACATAGTTGAGTGACACTGTTTGAGCTTATGTGTGAATTGTTGCTAATTTACATATATCGCCTTTAAAACATATTACGCGTTTAAAACCTCCGGCTAACGCCGTCGGTTTTAAACTAAATTTGCGGGTGTTGAATAGCAATGAATCCCGGAAATTTTACAAACGCAACTATTTATCTTATAAATGGTCCCTCGGAGCGGAAGTAAATAACTGCTCCCTGCCCCAGGACATCAAGGGATGATCTGTCATGACCAAAAGGCATGTTTTGTTTTTAAGATTAAAAACTTATTAATCTAAAACATCCTTGAAATTTGTGAATCCGATACATCACAACTATATTGATACCTGTTGAATAACAATATAGTTAACTTATTCTACGAATAAAAATGACAGTAACATCCTGTGGCGTGTAATGGTAAACTTAACTACTTTCTGTTACCGTATACTCCACTAAACGTATTTCATATATTTTGAAACGTATTCACAACATAATTGTAGTTGTAAAATGTTAATGGAATTGAGTTATATTTCTTGCAAACAACATATCACGAATGATATTTTAATGAATCCCGGAAATTTTACAAACGCAACTATTTATCTTATAAATGGTCCCTCGGAGCGGAAGTAAATAACTGCTCCCTGCCCCAGGACATCAAGGGATGATCTGTCATGACCAAAAGGCATGTTTTGTTTTTAAGATTAAAAACTTATAATTATTAATCTAAAACATCCTTGAAATTTGTGAACCCGATACATCACAACTATATTGATACATGTTGAATAACAATATAGTTAACTTATTCTACGAATAAAAATGACAGTAACATCCTGTGGCGTGTAATGGTAAACTTAACTACTTTCTGTTACCGTATACTCCACTAAACGTATTTCATATATTTTGAAACGTATTCACAACATAATTGTAGTTGTAAAATGTTAATGGAATTGAGTTATATTTCTTGCAAACAACATATCACGAATATACCCACATATATGGCCAACATGTGTTGTCAAACTTGCGTTTGCCGTGTGAAGACCGCTTTAGACCAGAAGATTCCTCTATGATACATTTGGATTTGTACCTAAGTGGTCGGTTGTTGGAGTCCTCAACGGAGACTTCAACCACTTCTTAATTTGACCGAAACTGATATCTCGTTCACCATTTGATAAAGTGTTTATGGAGATGAACACAAAAGCAAAATGTTTTGGGTTAAAATAATGCTCGACAACTACTCAATTCATCCTTCAACGGCCAGGGTTGGACAAGAAGTGAATAGACAACAAACCTGAAGCTGGTTTTAAGCATATCTATAACCAATTCGATAGAGTTTAGTTACACACTTTCATATGCCAACCTGCGTGTGCCATCTCGCTTTGCTTTGATAACTGTTACTTTTCACTAGATCAGTCTTAGAGCAAGGGAATTTCACAACACCTTGCGATAACTATATAAAGGTCGGCTCCATTAGCACCTCTGTTCCTTATCATCTAAACATCAAGACACACGAGATAAAAGGTAATGTTCAAGGTTTATACAGAATAGAGGTCAGAGAAGGTAATTTTTTAAGGAAATTAGTGAAATCATGAACTAAATTATCTTATTTTGTGTCATGAAAGTTTAAATTATTAAAGGGCAGTAGCACGTTTTTTGCAAATTTTATTGTTTCAAATTCCCATGTATAATGATAGTTTATATCATTCATATTTACTTTAGAGGGTAAAACATCTTATTACACAAACCAATTATCCGTAGTGGTAATAACGATGTTGTGTATAAAGCAAAAATTGCACGGTGGCCATTTTATTGTGAACACAATTTATTATTTCTAATGACAAAAAAACGTTTCCCCATGGCATTACGGAACCATGTACACTCATATTTTAGCTTGATTTTCTGAAGAGGGAAGGGTGTTTTACTGTTGGTGACATTATTTTTCAATTACATTTCATCGACTTATTTCACTAGAAAAACGTGCTATAAATATACATTGCTAGATTCCCGAATAATTAACAAGTTTTATAACTTTTGTTTGATTTAGGTAATCGTAAAAGTATAGTTATTGGTATACTGTCGTAGACTTTTATAGATAGGACATGTTAACAAGAAATGTAGCTAACTTTCGACACATTCATATTACAGATTTGACATATTTCTCTATGTTACTTAACGAACACATACCTGTAAATGGCAACAAATAAACTTCATAAAAGGGCATCGTTACTAGAAACAATCACATTGAAGTAAGTTCTCTTTCAAAGGGGTACAACCTGTTAACAATGGCAATGTTACTGCCATCATTACACCAACACACCAAGTCGTTCTCATTTTTAAATATCGTCTTAGAGAAAGACACTATGTTGATGTTGTTCTTCTTTGTTATAAGCATGTTCGAATTGGTTTTTGCAATGCCAAAATAGAGAGCCTCGTTGTCCATAGGGTTCGCCTTCAAGAACTTCCAATTCCGACGTCCCTTAACATACATCTTCACAAGCATATGATGCCGGGTAGAGGTTAACACATATAACATCTGATTTCTGTCCATTGAAATGGAGAGGATAGAATCACTGAAAAGTACATTGAAATATATCACATTTCATCACAAAGAGCATAACATGACATGACTTTACATAACTGATTTCGTCACTCTTGTTTGCTAAAACTTTATAAGAACTTTTTATATTCTGAATAGTCACTATTCATATTTAATTTTATTGTTGCAAAACACAGTTTAAAAACTTGATACTTTAAATTTTATTATAACTTGTTATAATATAATATAATTACATTGTCTTCAAATAATGTAGATCACTATAAGTTGTGCAAACCCTATAAGTATTATTATTATTTCTAATAGTTAACAGTTTCTGACCGTCCCTCAAATTTTGCGAATCGTATTTTCTAATTTCATGTAGTAGATCATTTAGATTTGGACAACATGATAATGCCTTTAACACAATTTTAATTTTATATTAATACATATATTTTAATATTTCTCTATTAGCCACCGAATAACTGACCTTCCACGAAGAATGGTCTGAAATGTGTATTGTAATGTCAGGTTCCCTTGGTCAAACTCAGGCTCTTCGAAAATTGTAGTTTGGCAGATTCGCTGTCCCCGGAATATGGCGCAGACACAAACAAGGAAGCATTTATCTGTCTTCTCCTTGTTGCATGGACCAACTGTCAAACCACAGGTAGTTCGATAGATAGTTTTACGTTTATGAGAATAATCTATTCCAGAACGATGAATAACATGCTCACAGTTGCCACCAGCACGATCCATCTCCAACGTCAGTATACGACAGTCGTAATCGACATGGTCTTCTATTCCATAAATGATCTTGCTGTAGTGACTGCTTGAACTTATGTAAGCCACGTTTTTTCCTGAATGGAGGTTTGTTTTGTTTGATCTCGCACAGAGTCCTGTATGGAGGAAGATTGGATATCTGTGATGCTTTTGGCATATTTTGTATGTTTGAACCTTGTTTTAAATAATATTGCCAGAAGATTAAAATTGAAGGCATACCCATTTTGTAACTAATAGATACAATGAAATGTTTGAAATTATCCGACGATAAGTTTAATCAGAAACTGAAAGAATATTAGTTCCATGTCAAAGACGTTAGTCGACACACCTTTCAGAAAGTGATTCGTCAACTAGTCGTCTTGAGGAGTCAATAATTTTGTGTTTATATGCACATACATTCTATCCCTGAAGATGGTTATCTAATCATTCCTTCCCACATAACCTCTTTTACAAGAGGCCATATTTCACGATGACCACCAACTTCCCTAGTTTTAACAACACTGATAGGTCCTTATTTCTATCCATGTTTACACGTCCGACTGACATTTTTCAAAGATATGTGCGCATCGCACACGGAAACAAAACTCCAGTCATTGTGACGGGTACTGTAACAGGTCGAATGTTCAGTTTGAAACAACATCGCTGATTGCACAACTAACTTTGATGCAACCTATCAGGAGTTTACATTTCTACCCCAGACAGTGCTCCAGAATGAGAGACGCTATGTGTGAAGAAAATGAATTTGAGTAACAACATGAAATGAGTAACCTCTCTTGAGAGAGAGATTTTGAAACACCATATGTAAGATATTGATGGGAAAACATGTTTGTATCAATAGAAATACATAGAGATTATTGACCAAGTATGTTTCCGTATCATAATATAATATATTTGGAATAAAAATAGTGTTATGCGAGCCTTTTGCGAGCATAATGCATTATTTCTTATTCCAAATATATGTCATATAATGTCATTATCTAAAAGGGCTTTTGAAACAAATCTAATAAGAGAATTGACCAGTATTTTTAAAACATGATGCGCTGCCTACAAAAGCTCCCTGATGTCTTGTTCATGCGGATTTTAAAAAATATGTTTTAAAAATAAAAAAACCAAAACAATTTATACAACGTTTAGTGACGTAACTTGATCAAGGGAAGTAACTCTAGTTTAACGTTGAAATGCTGCATTGCTTGGCCCTTTCAGCTTGCTGTATGTTTCAGACAAAATGGTAATTGTTTGCAATATGGAATTGCTTTCATTGTTCATGACGTATCTGTTAACGTACGTAATACGTCCAAATAACGTTTGTTCATCTGCCAAGGTACTGCTAAAGCGTTAGTTCGATTGGTCCACAAGCCGTCACTCTGCTACATTCTATCAAGATTCATTTTGCATATTCCACAAGAAGTTGCAGCTAACCGTAGTGATACCAGCACCTCGCTGTGACAACGGTACACTGAAGTACCCTGTATTTTTGGACTAAGTCTACTTTCTTAAATATAAATGCATTAAGCAATAATATATATTTTGTTGTCAATGATAGGTAAACAGATTCGCTTGAGATGTTTGGACTTTAGGTAAAATAGTTCGTGTATATGATATTTGACCTGTTTCGCACATTTATTAGATTTGGATAGCAAGTTTATCAGATAGCTCTATTCAATCGATAATAATCGCAATTATATGAAAAAGACACAAATGCGAAACGAGTACGTTTTAGCTTCTTCATTAAGGTAAATCTTGTTGGCCACAACAGTATAAGAGCTATTTGGGGACACTCATTTGTGATTTTATATGTGGCTATATTTACCAGTTCCATCCCATGGCCTTTTCTTTCTTCCAGAAGATTCAATAGAGCAAGATGGCAGTTCACAGATCAAACGTTTAGCCTGGAAATCATCAGATATCAAAGTATTACAAACCTCGAGACATTCTTCTTTCATTATATACGAGTATGTCACAATAATTTCTCAATCACTCTTTGATTTGCTTATTTTAGCGGCGTTTATATGGAAATCTGTTCTTCGTTATCAAAACGTATATCACAACGAGAACTGTAAGCTGTATTATGTATCAAAATATCATACATGTTATAAGGTTATTTTCAGTTATATCTGATAAACTTGTTTTATGATAAATATATAAGAAACATGAAATCTATTAATGGTGAAAGCTGTCCAAAGTCGAAAACCTCCAGATGGTTCGCATGTACACAAACCTTAGAAATGTATATCTTTCTTATCATTCCCGACTCTCTGCTTGTAAATGACAATGTGTTCTTCTTCCCACATGACAAATATCCAACAACAGAAGGAGCGCCCTTCAACTGTATTTCCTTGAAGCATTTCAGGCTGAACTTGTGTGTTACCCGCATCAAATGTTCCATCAAGGAGCTAGTCGACTGTACAGAATTCCCTCTCGCAATGGTTGACATTGAAGTCAACAGTAGAACTGAGTTGAACATTATTACTGAAAGTTATTAACAAATAACACAATTACTTTTGCAGTATTTAAAAAAATATAAAGTCAACAGTTGATGATTGAAACTAGCTAAATCTTTAATTTCCAGTACGGTGATCTGTTGTGAATGTCATATTACAAGTTATAACATTCAGGGGAGGGTGACATATACAGCTCGATCGTTGGATAAACACTAACGCGGTTCTGATAAATTACGATGTCACCCGAACAAACTGAATGTTATAACGTATTTATCTTACCGCATGTTGCAAAATATCATTTAAAAAAAAAAACAGCTGATCGATCGACAAACTTGTGTCACCTGACATGGAATGATTTGACGTGGATGCATGCTTTATTCATGTTAGGAGATATAAAACATTTATCACCCTCGGGAAGATTTATCAACCCGTATGACGATGTAAATTGATATGTGTTAATGGTCACGTGGACCAATCAGGGATCGATATTCTTACATGAGGTAGGGTAATGGTCTTTATTACCTACGAGGGCAATGATATGGAGGCACATATTTTCCATACGATGCCCTAGGACAAAATGTCACTTTGCCATGGCATCATAAACAAAGTTATGACGTCATGCTTCTTCTACGACGTTCTCTACTAATTGCGACGACGGCAAGCAGCAGCCTATTCTTAAAATCGATTTTTGCATATTTCCTCAATTTTGTGACATTGGTAATATTTGTGTCTATGTCAAACTATGTTTATGCCACACTTGCCTATATATCGGTATATCACTCGGGAAATACTAATATTCAGGCACTCGTGTTTTAGACATGCAATGATATATAGACAGTCATATAATATCCTCTATTAAATTTTATGTTCCTGGTAAATATAGTTGAACAATCGATAGTTAATGCAGTAGAATCTAGTCGTTTTACGAAAAATTGGAGGACTGCAGTAGAAATAACTTCGAAGTTCCATTTTTTATTTTACTTTTATTTGATGCGTATAATTTATTACCCAGGTGTATGAGTTATCAATTATTAAAATTAAGAACGTCTTATCATTGTTTGGCTGTCGAAAGAGGTCGTTGGAATAATACTCAGGAGAAAATGGAACATCTCATGTTAATAACAAAAATGATCAGGGCAATACTTAGGTCTTCAAGACTTCCACTTAATCTTGAACCATATGTTTGACTCGAAATCCCCCTTAATTATTAAGTTTTTCTTCTTCAAAAGGAGCTATAAATCATTTTCTTATCCGCAGTAGTTTTCGAATAAAAATTCTTCAAAGACAATACCCCTCTGAAATTGACATATTATTGGACCGGACCTTTCATACAGAAAAGTTGTGACATAGAGGAAGTTGTGCTTGGATTGCCACAAACTAAGATATAATCATTATTTAGATTGCATACATAGTTAATGCGTTATGGTTTTTTTTTTATGAATATTCAAGAAATTACTAAAAACATCCTTATTTTTTTTACCCCTAGACGACGTTTGCGATGATTGAAGCTTAACTATCAACTTTTCATTTTTAATTGTCTTCATTACTATGTAAATTGTATATTCTTTTTTTGCCCCTGCTACCCGGCCATCAATATATCCTTACAATGCTGAACGCCAAGCAAGGAAGCAGTAACTTCCAATCTTTTAACGTCTTTTGGTATGACTCGGCCGGGATTAGAAATCCAACCTTCCGGTCGATGAGCGGATAATGTTACTCACCTTCAATGAATTCCACCTATATTGCGCTGTCCTACTTTTGATGGTAGGTTAGGTAGTGTTTTAATATCACATGTACTTTAAAAGCCTGCCTTGAATGCGTTTATCAAATCGCACTCTCTTCGCTGACACAAGGCAAGTGCTCACTTCAGTTTCAAACATGTAAATTTCCCATTGTCTTGATAAATGTCATAAAGATTGAAAAGGGAGCTATTTTAGTTTCACTATTTTACAGCGCTATCTCAATGTGATAATGGTTATTGAATACTTATACCCGAAAAAGGAACAGAATGTATGTCTGTTTTCCATTAGTACACAGTGAATGAGATGATAAATGTAATGTAATGCCTGATTTGTACCTATAATTTAGTCACTTAATATTATCATCTCGATTGTCGGATTGAAAATTAATATTATATTGATTTTAGTTTCCTTTCAATATAGAACAGCTAGGAAACTCCACAATGATAAAATAAGATGGGTGTCCCACATCCATTTTCTCTTTGTGTTTGAAATGTTTTTTTTTGTTTAACGACTCTTTGGCAAAGTCACATCACATATTTGTTTACACATCTGGTTAATATGCTATTTGATACAGTGGTCACCGTATATAATATCTGTAAAACTTAGCATAAAGGTTGAACGATACTAAGAGTAAAAATAAAAAAATTGAAACAGTGCATATGTATCGTTTTCTAGTTGAGGCCAACCACTTATGGGAGATCCCTCGTATGCAATTCAATCATAAATGATACCCAACAACCTTCAGGGAAGTTACTCCGGAATGTAAAAATAGCTTACTTTAGCTTAAATTAGCATACTGTCATATTTGGAGGTGTAGATCATTTATTAGTGCCCATAAGCAATTTTATTAATTTTTTGGGAGTCTATGCAACAATACAGTGAGAGTTTATCATATAATATACAAGCACACTGTCACATTTCATAGCACGATGTCACCTTTAAAGACTTTTAAGATAAACTGCTAGTCTGTTTACCAATCCTTGCCTTTAAAATAAATATTTTTGAAAGCACCACAATTGTTGTTTGTTGTTATAGGTTTACTCAAGGTTAGCTGATCAGTTTAAGAGAAATGTAGGAAACAAGTAACAGGAAAAAAGTTACGGAAATAAGTAACAGTTTTTATATAAAGAAACGATAAGAGTATGTATTGACTTAAATTGTCATCTTGTAATTTAAGAAGATTATGAAAACTAAATTGATAGTAGTAATAGTAGGATACATTTCCTGTTTAAATCATGTTATTACAGATAACAAGTATACTTAAATTTGTTAAATTATTCTAAATAGTAGTAGTAATTTACATATCGTTTTATCTAAAGTAAAGTAAAGTATAGATATATCAACTAATGCTGAATGTTCGTCTTCATATGACAATGAGGATGCAATCACACTTATTTTTACATTTAAAATAAAAAGTACAGATATTAGAAACAATGACTACAACCTCTAAATTGTGTTATATTGAATACGGCCAACTATTCCTTCACTTCATTTCTGATTGTTTCGCCTGAGGATTTTGACCTACATATACGATGCGTCCCATTACCAATTTATTTTCAAAACTTAGCGAGTTCATCAGGTCAGGCCATCTAAAGAAAAGAGCAAAGCCAAAAAGCAATGAAAAGTAAGTGCTAGCCTTATAACATGGTTATATTTGGGATAACATTACCTTCAATAGTACAAATTCTTGTACTTTTTCGGGCCGAGTCCCATGCGGGATTCGAACCCACGCCCTCAGAGTAAGGCAACTATCGCCAGCATTGACTATACCAACTGCTTACCACACTATGCTGGCGATAGTTGCCTTACTCTGAGGGCGTGGGTTCGAATCCCGCATGGGACTCGGCCCGAAAAAGTACAAGAAATTGTACTATTGAAGGTAGTGTTATCCCAAATGTAACCTTGTTATATTTCTTCACTATCTAAATGGCAAGTATTTCTAATGCTAGCCTTATGTCATTTCGTTTTGTTGTGCACATACTTTGTTGTTATTTCTGTTATCCTATCTGCTTTTTGTATATTATGTTTGTACTTGTGAAGTGAAGTCTTAACAAGAGCAAACTTTACCAAATCAAATTATTTTGCATAGATATTGTCTGTTTATATTTATATTATTCCGCGTAATTTAAATCAAATTATTTCACAAAAAACGGCAACAGGTGTTCAAATATTATGAATTTAATAAATTACTTATGATTAATCTCAGTTATACTCTTTGGATTATTAAACAACACTGTTGTTGCTTCACCGTGAATATCCTGTTTTTTATGTACATTAATTTCATTTGTTCTCACAATTTAAAAATCCCAACGCAACTGTGATGCACTAATATCATGAAGCTGTCCTGGGCTGTGTGATATGTTCATTCTTATTTTAGTTCATGTTCTTCTTAATATATAAATTTATGGTTAAATGAGATGAATAATTCTTGTTGTTAGTTATTGATATAACGTTTTTTTTGTATGCCCAAAGATAGGCGCAACTAAACCATTGTCTGTCTGTTTGAGGGACAATGCATGCTTAATTAGCATTTATTTAGACAAAACTGTAAGCCACTCAGGCTAGTAATTAGCTGAGAGACCAGTTATGAGTTGAAGAGCTTGACAGGTGTGAATTTAGTTGTATAAACATGCAAACGACCTGGCGACAGGCTAATAAACACTATGTCTGTCTGGCTATGTGCTTCGCGCGTCTGGTTGGGCATTTAAAGTTAGCCAATAAGAATTAAGGCAAAAACTAACAACCAATAAAATACATAAGCATGACAACTTCATAAATTTTTGGACACGCCTTTACCAGTTACCCCCTCAGTTGAAAGACCACGCCATCATCATTAGCAGTTACTGTCAAACAAATAACGTGACGCTGATGTTAACTCTGTGTTTTTCTACATCAGTTGTAACCCAAACGCATACGTTTCGATTAGGGATTTACTGTTTCAAGTTGTGTTCTTTGGTTATCTGGATATTTACAATTTTCCTCCGGATATGTTCGTTGACAAAAGTAAGTCTTCAATAATGCATTGTCACATTTAGATTTATAGATATAGATATAGATATGGATATAGATATAGATATAGATATAGATATAGATATAGATATAGATATAGATATAGATATAGACATTTTATACTACAGTCCATTTATTGATGATTTATAAGTAACGACAAACCACAATCATAATTGACACTAACTGAACACAGAATTTAAATCCGATATAAGTAACCAGTGCCTATAATCCAATGCATTCCACAGAGGATACAACATATCCTTTTTTCTATTAAATACATAATTCTCATAATGCCTTTCTGCTGATCATGTTTACATTTGTTCTGCCTAAATAATCAAGTAAATATAGTTTTATATATTTGAATGTATATATAGCTATTATAAACATATACTGTTAATTAGCCTGTCGCCAGGTCATGTGCATGTTTATACAACTAAATTCACACCTGTCAAGCTCTTCAACGCACAACTGGTCTCTCAGCTAATTACTAGCCTGAGTGGCTTAAAGCTTTGTCTAAATGAATGCTAATTAAGCATGCATTGTCCCTCAAACAGACTGGCAATGGTTTAGTTGCCCCTATCACACGGACATTTTCATCTGATAAAACCCAAGACATAAACAAAGTTTGTCTAGCGCAGTTCAATCTGATATAATTAAGCTCTAACAGAAAACACCTATATAAACAAACCAACAAATTTATTTGTATTTCATTTGTAATAAATTATGACTGTACAAAATATAAATATATATGCTGGGGTATACTAGAGTATACTGAGGTATGCTGGGGTATACTAGCGTATACCGGGGTATACTGAAGTTTCCTAAGCTTTGGAAATTTCTCGTATACTGATCAGTATACGCTAGGAAATTAGGGTGGTTGACAAACCAGTATACGCCAGGAAATTAGGGTGGTTGACAAGACGTATACTGGTCAGTATACTAGCAGTTCTTTTGCAGAGTTAACTATCGATTGTTAGACCTCGATTTTTGTCGAGGCCCGGTGGTCGTGTGGTAAGCTGTCGGTACAGTCAGTGCTGGCGATAGTTGCCTTACTCTTGGGGTGAAAAAAAATAACAATAATTTGTACTATTAGCGTTATCCCAAATGATGTAACACTGTTAGATTTGTTCACTATCTTAAAGGCATGTAATTATTATGTAACTGCATCAATATGAATCAAAAGAAGGTACGATTATAGATATCCAAACTTGCGGAGATTTGAACGTCCTTTTAAGATAACATGTCATGCACCATGTACTATGACTCATGTATAATGTTTCATGTACCAGATCATGCACCATGCACTATGGATAATGTACCATGTTCCATGTACCATATCAAGCACCATGCACTATGGATAGTGTACCATGCATCATACACCATGTACCATGTACCATATCAAGCACTGTGGAGTATGGACAATGTACCATGCACCATGTACCATACGAGGCACTGAGGAGTATGGACAATGTATCATGCACCATGTACCATGTACCATATGAAGCACTCTGGAGTATGGACACTGTACCATGCACCATGTACCATGTACCATACGAGGCACTGAGGAGTATGGACAATGTACCATGCACCATGTACCATGCACCATTTACCATGCACCATGTACCATATCAGGCACTGTGGAGTATGGACAATGTACCATGCACCATGTACCATGTACCATATCAGACACTGAGGAGTATGGACAATGTACCATGCACCATGCACCATGTACCATGTACCATGTACCATGTACCATGTACCATATCAGGCACTGTGGAGTATGGACAATGTATCATGCACCATGCACCATGTACCATATCAGGCACTGAGGAGTAAGGACAATGTATCATGCACCATGAACCATGTACCATATCTTGCACTGTGGAGTATGGACAATGTATCATGCATCATGTACCATGTACCATGTATCATATGAGGCACTGTGGAGTATTGACAATGTATCATGCACCATGTACCATGTACCATATCAGGCACTGTGGAGTATTCACAATGCACCATGTACCATGTACCATGTACCATATCTTGCACTGTGGTGTATGGACAATGTATCATGCACCATGTACCATGTACCATATGAGGCACTGTTGAGTATGGACACTGTATCATGTACCATGTACCATGTACCATATCAAGCACTGAGGAGTATGGACAATGTACCATGCACCATGTACCATGTACCATATGAGGCACTGTGGAGTATGGACAATGTACCATGCACCATGTACCATGTACCATATGAGGCACTGTGGAGTATAGACAATGTATCATCCACCATGTACCATGTACCGTATGAAGCACTCTGGAGTATGGACAATGTACCATGCACTATGTACCATGTACCATATCAGGCACTATGGAGTCGACAATGTACATGCACCATGGATCATGGATCATGCACTATGGACAATGTATCATGCACCATGCATCATGTACCATGTACCATGTACCATATCAGGCACTACGGAGTAAGGACAATGTACATGCACGATGTACCATGTACCGTGATCATGGATCATGGATCATGCACTATGGACAATGTATCATGCATCATGCCCCAGGCACCAGACTCCATTAACCATACCAGCGTCATCGAAGTAACCGACTGAGGTGGTTTCTTACTGTATTGAGTTGGCAGAACCAGAACTGGACTCATGTGATGGCGAAAGTAAGTTCAAGCAGTTCAAAATTGAAAAGTGCATGTAAGGCATCGTCGCGAGGAGCGCATCACGCATCAAACTTGTCTAGAGGTGAGAGTCTTTGGAGTCGAAAGGGTGATGGTGTGGTACCTTTGGAGACAGACAAGCAGATCTCGTGATTGTCAATGGCAGTTTGAATGTCCAGGGGTAAATTAACCAGATTTTACAACCCGACCTAATTTTATTCCTCAAGTAGAACCATTGAACTATTGACACAGTGCTAATCCACACTGCTCGTCAGATTTGTTGTGTTGTGCAGAAATGATGAAATGTTTTTTTTTATAAAATCTGACAAGATATCTGGGGGTGTTTCTTCAGCCCAGTAGTGTGGAGCAGCATCCTTGTCCTTCATAGCGTAGGTTCCATATATTAATATGCCATGTATGGACAAATATGATACACAGAGCTTATATATTAAAAGACGCATTTTATATTGAACATATCTAAGTGTCCCAATCACCAATAACATTCCACGTTAATCTCTGTATTCACACAATGCCGCCTTGTGTACATCTCTCTAGATACATTTGTAAGTCTCTTGTCTTAATAAACTTGTTATTGAACATTTAATTTGGATTTGTAATATGAAACATACTAAAACACAAGTGAAGTATAAAGACAATATTACACATTTAAGCTTTAAACATTGTATCTAAACACCAAGTCAAACGATGTAGCTTTCAGACAAACTTAATGAAGCTCTCATAAAAGTACTGAGTTGGAGCCGAGTGACGAGCAATACCCTCGCATCAAAATAAGTTATCTCTATTATGTATACATCATTGTTTGATATGTATGCAGCCACTCACGTTTATACATTCATATGTATAAGGGACTGGTCATTTATTACAGGGGGGCGTGGGCCGGGGGATTTTTACTTGGATTTGTACATAAAAATATGACCCTCCCCGGCTTGTAATTTTTTCAATGGCCCTCCCCATTTTAGTGTTTTTTTCACGACCCTCCCCCAACATACATCAATAAATCGTCTTGAAATTGGACTTCTGAAGATATATTCGGTTCTACATTGGAAATATTTTTTCTTTTGACACTTTAAAGAAAGGTTCTCTCTCGAAAAAACCGGTTACAGAGTATAAATACCAGTTATGGGTTTAACATGTGTAACATCTAGGGTTAAAAGTATCTGTAGAACAACAGATTCATTGGCTATGTAGCTCATCAGGTACACATTATTACAGGCATTACATTATCTCTCTTAGGTAAAAACTATTAACATCTTAAATGATAAGGCATTACCGAGTCACCAAATTTATAATCCCCACTGTCAACACACAATTTTAATTATCATAGACTTTTACATTCTAAGAAAGAAGTAACAAATATATATTTCTAAAGTTCACCATTTTCCTGATAAAGGGGAAAGAAACCAGAAATTGAGATTCATTTTAATTTGTATTACACATAAATTTTAAAGATGTGGCCTCTATTGTTTTGTCTGTGAGAGGTTTGTACAATGGTACCACAATAATATCGAAGTTTACTGCTCACACCCTCCCCTAAGTGATAAATTTAAAATACCTCTACCTATGAATAAAAGCAGGAAAATATTTTAGGTAGCTAAAAGTCAATACCATTTTTAAGAAAAGGTGGGCTATAATTATTTTACATTCAGATATGAATTTTCTAGATGACCCTGAATTTTTTTCCTTTTCCTTTTCCTTTTCCTTTTCCAAAAAGTTACAAATCTTAGTCTCTATCCAACAAAGGGGGGGGGGGGGGGGAGTTGCTGTATATTTTTCATGGGAATTTCGACATTGAAATACATTTACATATACCGGTAGCTGTTTAATATTTTTAAATGTGTGTCTGTTGTCAGATATTTGCAAAAATCAAAGAATTTTTTTTTTCAGGTGTCGTATTATAACTGCATCATTGAGATTATGAATTTGACTGACTAATATGTACCTATCAAAATATATCAAACAGAAACAAAAGTCTTGAAAATAAACTACCTGCATGGAAAAAAGTGTCAGTTTTACTTTTCTACTTTTGTTTCCGCGAACAAAGAAGAGAACTCATGGGGATTTTTTAAATACTAGCATCAGTTTTGAATATCCAGCTGTCTATGCTTTTTTATCAACTGCTTTACAATCATTTTTCAGATGCTCTTTCAAGTATGTAACAAATATTTTATTTTATTACGGTCTATTTTTGCATGACCCTCCCCAACCCCTTGTAATTTTTTTCATGACCCTCCCCTTGTGGCTGTATATTTTTTCATGACCCTCCCCTTGTGGCTGTATATTTTTTCATGACCCTCCCCTGTGGCTTTATATTTTGTCATGACCCTCCCCTTGTGGCTGTATATTTTTTCATGACCCTCCCCTTGTGGCTGTATATTTTTTCATGACCCTCCCCTTGTGGCTGTATATTTTTTCATGACCCTCCCCTTGTGGCTGTATATTTGTTCATGACCCTCCCCTTGTGGCTGTATATTTTTTCATGACCCTCCCCTTGTGGCTGTATATTTGTTCATGACCCTCCCCTTGTGACTGTATATTTTTTCATGACCCTCCCCTTGTGGCTGTATATTTGTTCATGACCCTCCCCTTGTGGCTGTATATTTTTTCATGACCCTCCCCTTGTGGCTGTATATTTTTTCATGACCCTCCCCTTGTGGCTGTATATTTGTTCATGACCCTCCCCTTGTGGCTGTATATTTGTTCATGACCCTCCCCTTGTGGCTGTATATTTGTTCATGACCCTCCCCTTGTGGCTGTATATTTGTTCATGACCCTCCCCTTGTGGCTGTATATTTGTTCATGACCCTCCCCTTGTGGCTGTATATTTGTTCATGACCCTCCCCTTGTGGCTGTATATTTTTTTCATGACCCTCCCCTTGTGGCTGTATATTTGTTCATGACCCTCCCCTTGTGGCTGTATATTTTTTTCATGACCCTCCCCTTGTGGCTGTATATTTTTTCATGACCCTCCCCTTGTGGCTGTATATTTGTTCATGACCCTCCCCTTGTGGCTGTATATTTTGTTCATGACCCTCCCCTTGTGGCTGTATATTTGTTCATGACCCTCCCCTTGTGGCTGTATATTTGTTCATGACCCTCCCCTTGTGGCTGTATATTTTTTTCATGACCCTCCCCTTGTGGCTGTATATTTCTTCATGACCCTCCCCTTGTGGCTGTATATTTTTTCATGACCCTCCCCTTGTGGCTGTATATTTGTTCACGACCCTCTCCTTGTGGCTGTATATTTTTTCATGACCCTCCCCTTGTGGCTGTATATTTGTTCATGACCCTCTCCTTGTGGCTGTATATTTTTTCATGACCCTCCCCTTGTGGCTGTATATTTGTTCATGACCCTCCCCTTGTGGCTGTATTTTTTTTTCATGACCGTCCCCTTGTGGCGGTATATTTTTTCATGACCCTCTCCTTGTGGCTGTATATTTTTTTCATGACCCTCCCCTTGTGGCTGTATATTTGTTCATGACCCTCCCCTTGTGGCTGTATATTTTTTCATGACCCTCCCCTTGTGGCTGTATATTTGTTCATGACCCTCCCCTTGTGGCTGTATATTTGTTCATGACCCTCCCCTTGTGGCTGTATATTTGTTCATGACCCTCCCCTTGTGGCTGTATATTTTTTTCATGACCCTCCCCTTGTGGCTGTATATTTGTTCATGACCCTCCCCTTGTGGCTGTATATTTTTTTCATGACCCTCCCCTTGTGGCTGTATATTTGTTCATGACCCTCCCCTTGTGGCTGTATATTTTTTTCATGACCCTCCCCTTGTGGCTGTATATTTTTTCATGACCCTCCCCTTGTGGCTGTATATTTGTTCATGACCCTCCCCTTGTGGCTGTATATTTTGTTCATGACCCTCCCCTTGTGGCTGTATATTTGTTCATGACCCTCCCCTTGTGGCTGTATATTTGTTCATGACCCTCCCCTTGTGGCTGTATATTTTTTTCATGACCCTCCCCTTGTGGCTGTATATTTCTTCATGACCCTCCCCTTGTGGCTGTATATTTTTTCATGACCCTCCCCTTGTGGCTGTATATTTGTTCACGACCCTCTCCTTGTGGCTGTATATTTTTTCATGACCCTCCCCTTGTGGCTGTATATTTGTTCATGACCCTCTCCTTGTGGCTGTATATTTTTTCATGACCCTCCCCTTGTGGCTGTATATTTGTTCATGACCCTCCCCTTGTGGCTGTATTTTTTTTTCATGACCGTCCCCTTGTGGCGGTATATTTTTTCATGACCCTCTCCTTGTGGCTGTATATTTTTTTCATGACCCTCCCCTTGTGGCTGTATATTTGTTCATGACCCTCCCCTTGTGGCTGTATATTTTTTCATGACCCTCCCCTTGTGGCTGTATATTTGTTCATGACCCTCCCCTTGTGGCTGTATATTTGTTCATGACCCTCCCCTTGTGGCTGTATATTTGTTCATGACCCTCCCCTTGTGGCTGTATATTTTTTTCATGACCCTCCCCTTGTGGCTGTATATTTGTTCATGACCCTCCCCTTGTGGCTGTATATTTTTTTCATGACCCTCCCCTTGTGGCTGTATATTTTTCATGACCCTCCCCTTGTGGCTGTATATTTGTTCATGACCCTCCCCTTGTGGCTGTATATTTTTTTCATGACCCTCCCCTTGTGGCTGTATATTTGTTCATGACCCTCCCCTTGTGGCTGTATATTTGTTCATGACCCTCCCCTTGTGGCTGTATATTTTTTTCATGACCCTCCCCTTGTGGCTGTATATTTCTTCATGACCCTCCCCTTGTGGCTGTATATTTTTTCATGACCCTCCCCTTGTGGCTGTATATTTGTTCATGACCCTCTCCTTGTGGCTGTATATTTTTTCATGACCCTCCCCTTGTGGCTGTATATTTGTTCATGACCCTCTCCTTGTGGCTGTATATTTTTTCATGACCCTCCCCTTGTGGCTGTATATTTGTTCATGACCCTCCCCTTGTGGCTGTAAATTTTTTTCATGACCGTCCCCTTGTGGCGGTATATTTTTTCATGACCCTCTCCTTGTGGCTGTATATTTTTTCATGACCCTCCCCTTGTGGCTGTATATTTGTTCATGACCCCCCCCTTGTGGCGGTATATTTGTTCATGACCCTCCCCTTGTGGCTGTATATTTCTTCATGACCCTCCCCTTGTGGCTGTATATTTCTTCATGACCCTCCCCTTGTGGCTGTATATTTTTTCATGACCCTCCCCTTGTGGCGGTATATTTTTTCATGACCCTCCCCTTGTGGCTGTATATTTTTTCATGACCCTCCCCTTGTGGCTGTATATTTTTTTATAACCCTCCCCTTGTGGCTGTTTATTTTTTCATGACCCTTCCCTGAAAACCCCCGGCCCTTCTCTCCCCCCCCCCTGTAATAAATGACCGGTCCCTAACTCTAAAGCGGCCAACAATAAATAAAATATTCTATCGGAAAAAGTAACAATTTAAATATACTGAATACTAATTGAATTATTTTGACCACAAATAACATCTATAAAACGGACTAGGCATAATATCGATAGAAAAATGACATTTATTTGCCAATTTGTTGTGCGAGCGTGATTGCACGTGCAGAGAAAAGCTTGGTCATCAACACTCTTGTCTCTGTTTCGACCACTCAGTCAAAATACTGCATAGCAACATGCGTTGACGGCTACTGCTTGGCTTTCAACAGCTGCATTAAACATACTAAATCTAAATCAGACATGATGTTAAACTTATCATAATAAACATCCCCTGATATGGCTGAAATTATAATTAAATGATTTCATCTAGGAAGGGAAAAGGCACTCAAAATAAACGATATATAAAAAGAGAAGCGTCACTAGGTCATATATCTAAATGAGGTTAATACATGTATTATAAATTTAAAGTGTTAGATAGTGCCAGCAAACGTGAATTGAAACAAAACGCTAGTAGAAACACGGATTACATTGCCCGATGGAGGTGGAGGCGGTACTTCTGGATTATCGCACATAAAATGTGGAAGTTACATCTACTCGATTCGCCATTTCAGAACCAATTTTACAATAACAAACACCAGTAGAGAGATTTTACGGTAAACACATACATTAAATATTATTTAGTTTGCGTCAATATATAAATTTTCAGGAGTACATATATTTCAATCTTTTTTCTTTTAATATCGTTTAACCTTGAGTCAATTTTAAAGAAAGACTGAAATTGAATTAAAGCGTTTTAGTTTTAAGATAGTGCCAAACCGACGTTATATTATTCTTTTTTCTTTGTTTGAAAGAAATAGCGCAAGTTAATATACAAGCGAGTCTAGCTGTATTTTATCTGACTGTATAAGTGTTGGTTACAGTGTGCCAGTTCCTTTACCATTGCTTGGAGCTCAGTGCAGCAACACGACCGTAACGAAATAGATCGATAGCTATCAGGGTGCCTCGACATGTACATTGATTTTAAGAGTTCTGTATCACAGGAGGTAATCAATACCATTAAGCAGTCATGGACGACTTGATAGGATAAATGCGCCGTGAAAGATATATTTCACTGTGGACAAAGAGATTCCCTTTAAGACGTTTGAAGAACCAATCAACCTGACAATGTCGTTGGATTATGTCAGTCACTGAGTTAGTGAAAGAGAATGAAACATTTAAGAGCCATCAAGGATGTTGATGAACAAATCGAAAATTTTCCAAAAATCTATCTCCGTGAAATAAATACGCAAAAAAAAAGCGCAAAGCATTATAGTCTAGCTCACACACAGTAAACAAAGACACGAAAGAATAACAAAGTTTATGATCAATGAAAGAAATTGAAATATATAATTTTGTCGGTTATTTATTTACCATTTCATTTAATCCTGTATTTGCTACAGATATTGGAATAATTGTTTTACCCAACTAGGTATTTTTCTTGAATTTTATAATTAATGAGAGTAAAAATTTGTCATAATTTGCTGGTCTTATCTCAATAAAAAGTACATTAAACAGGCAATAATTTGTATATTCTCATGATATTTAGAAACAGTGTTTGTAAAACAATCGTCAAATTCAGTAATGTGCGACAAGGGTAACTTGCAAGAGAGACACGTGCAGCACGTGCAGCACATGGGTTGTTATGGCGACTTGCGCTAGAGACGAGCCTTCACGCTTCGGAAGCGCTAACTGTTTGTGTAGTACGTTTTACGCAAAAAAGGGCATTCTGTTTATATGACGTCATATACCCTTAGCGCGCGCTACTCGAAGTTGTACTTCTCTTTGAAACCAAATTGCATTACATTGTCGTGATATGAAAATTATTTAACATATGCCATGTTGTAGATTTTTAATTTTAAACACTAACATCCTTGATGGCTCTTTAAGTAACTGGTGTTGACATCCTGCTGACTTCAGAAAACACAAGGTTTTTTTTCTGAAATAAGTGGATAAAATGTAGTTTAAAAATGATGTCACCAACAGTAAAACACCCTTCTCTCTTCGGAAAATCAAGTGTATGAAAATGAGTGTATATGGTTCCGTAAAGCCATGGGAATCATTTTTGTCATTCGAAATAATAAAATGTGTTCCTAATAAAATGGCCGCCATGAAATATTTGCTTTATACGGAACACCGTTATTGCCACTACGGACAATTAGTTTGTGTAATAAGATGTTTTACCCTCTAAAGTAAATATGAATGACATAAACTGTCATTATAAATGGATAATTTGCTAAAATAAAATTTGCGAAAAACGTGCTACTGCCCCTTTAAGCTGCCCATGTATGGTATGGTATGTGTTGAGATAAGTATCAAGTCCTAACCATGACATAACATAAAATGTGTACCTGTTTTTTAAATGTATACACTAAAAAAACGTAAAGCACCCTATGATTTTTCATGGGACTCGATTTCAAAGATGCATCACTAAGAACTGAAAGAGCACCTTTAGTATCACTCAGAAACACATGTAAGAACGCTTTACCATGTATAAATATATCTCCGTTATGAGACATTTTAGACCAAAATAGAGGTCATTTTCGTGTTTTTAGGCAAAAGTGTTCATGTTTCATTTATTAGATTCTCTACCCAACGCTCCAGTATTTCAGCAAACGTTAAAATCGTAAAATTGTAAATCACAATAAGCACTTACCTTGAAGGATTTTTTAAATTATATATCTTGCTATGGTATCTATCTATCTATCTGTAAGAAAGATGTGTTTCAACAAACTTGAAAATGTCCATTGATTGTCAACACGAAGCTAAATTTCGTCAGTTCATCAAAAGGATAAGAATATATAAACTTAAGGTGTACCTAAGGGTTAAAATGTAGTCGCAAAATACTTAACTGACGACCGAAAACCCCTGTGACGTTCATCGACATTTTGACTTCATGATACCTATGAGCAAATTGCATTGGAACACAAGCTGTTGCATTATTTGTGATTACAAGGAAACAGTGAAATCTTTCTCATTAGTTTTTATTAATTTTCGGACACTTGAATTGCTTCTTCAGACTTTTCATGCGTCGTCACATATATGAAAATGATAATGACAACTACTAGAAACAAATAATACGTGTTTAAAACACATGACAACTTCTCAAGTTTCCATTTGGAGAAAGTTAGAATGATGGATGTTCGTAGTAGTTCTGGCAACCAATGAAATCGTTTGTTTTCAGCCAATCAATAGCCAGGAAAATGTGTAACTCCCCTGTGACCTACAGGAAAAATACTACCATGTGTGCATCTTCTCTATGTGTAATACTAATCATTTACTACTGAGTGAAGGTAAGATACGTGTAAGATAAATTCAAGAACTAAAAGCATAAATATTGCCTCTCATATCTCACTCGTTTCTATGCTAAAACAAATCCTGGACATTCAGAAAGTTCAAACGCCCGTACTTTCATTAAAACGGTTTTGAGTGCTATCGAAACAAACCAATCAATATCAGATTCAACGTCCAGTTCGTTCCTTAAAAGATCTATCAAAAAACTCTTCTTCAGTTGGTGGGTAATGCACATGCAAAGTGTCAGAGAAATTGTAATTGCTGGGTTTGAGTTATAATCAAACTTTTTTTTAAAATGATAGTATTATTTTTAGAAATCTTCCTGTTTAGAGATAAACATATCTAGACATATCGTAATAACTAAAATTTAATTTTTTAATGTATTCTAACTTAGGTTTAAAACCATTTATGCTGCATCTATATAGATAATGTTTGACTAGAAGAATGATTGCCTTCTGAGGATAGGTTCACATTCCCATAGCATATGGTTGACAGTTTCTGAAATCTTAATTAATTAACATATTTTATAAAAAATACAAGATACACCAAGATTTGCCTGATGAATTTTATGCAGTGGTTCAGTCATTCGTATATATTCTGAGTTGTACATTGGGTCCGTTTGTCTCATTTGGATCCTGTTTTCCTGTATTGGACCAGCTCCTGGACCACATTCTCAAATATGTAAAATATAATATTTTCATAATACAATTTTAAAATCAATATCTATTCCAAATCAGTGCATTTGGTTTTTATCATGTCTCCTCATACCTTTAGCCCACTGTCATCTGGTTTAATTTCAGCTGAAGAGCCGTAAAATCAACTCCGTTACGAACATTGAAATTGATCAAAAATGTATTCTAAGCAAAATTTCACACACTGATGGGGAAATCACTATGCTATATTTTGTATTGTCATACCACATACAATAATGAAGAAATAATCCTTGAAACAGCAAAGTAGTACTTTTTTCATGAAATCTATTTTTTTTGTAATCTGGACGATTTATCCAGGATCGATCATTTGAAATATAAAACTTAAAAATTCCAGATAAATTCATATTTTACGAATTCAGGGTTGTAACTGAATATTCACAAGTATTTTTACTGTTATCCGATTACTGTAATTACCACGGCGATAAATTATCTAACATTGTTAGAAGTCAAAATAAAACGAAGACGTTATTATTGTTTGATAAATTTATTAACTTTGCTCGCACAGCTTTGACTGCGATTTTCTCACAAACTACAGAACACAAAGAATCAATACTTAAGAATAAATATCAACAATAACTAAAAGTGGTATCAATAACGTTTCAGCACTGTAGAGATTACACTTTTCGAATAGCAAGCTATTACCCATGCTGATGTCTCGGAAAATCAAATCAAAATGGCGGACGATTACAAGATTAGAACGAATACAAGCAATATCTTAAGAATAATTGTTTCAATAGCTACCAAAATGATCACGTGGATACAAAGAGATTCATATTTTTATACCATGTGCTTTTAAATGTGCTAAACGTAGGCATTTCACTAACAGTACTGATAAAAATTCGATGCAAACAATAACCTGAGGCCGGTCAACAGAGAAAACGATGACCCAATGACATTTTCTACACTGTAACACAAGCTCAGAAACGTATAATTCGTCATCGAATTAATTGTGTATTAATAAATACATTATCTGTAACACATTTGTAAGGTTTTTTGGCAATAACATATGACAAAAATCCTACCTCTACTGTAAAAATTAGATCAAAATTTATTGCAGACGAAAAACTTTCATTCCAGAAATGACTTGGCAACTGAAGTCAGTTTATTATTACTTCCCTTTAAACGCTTCAAGAAAAATAAAATCACCAGACAAGTCCAGAAGTGCCAGAAGCAGAAGACATTTTTTCCTACCTCCAATTATTAAATTGTATTCGCTATTGATTCACATGTAATTACGGGACGAATACCTCAATTCAAAATTCAAAACACAAGCGGCAGACGACACAAGTGGGCAGATGTGCAGATCTCAGCAGGTGCTCGAAAACGTCATGGCAGTATATCATGTGCGATTGACAAGAGAGGATGTGGGATCACACGATTTCAAGAAGTATATATAAATTGGAAGTCGAAAACATTGTTTTCATTTTTGATTAGGATTATTTATATTAATACTAAAGGATATTTATAATTTTAAGATTGTAAATTCAGATATCATAAAAGAAACAATACTAAGGCTACATAGTGCATTGTGCGCATAGTTTAATTTATCTGACATAATTATAAACGTAATGCATGTTACTATATATAATTAATAAATAAAGAATAAAAGAAGAACTATAAATCAAAAGCATCTAATTATATTAAATTCCAAATGGAGTATATACTTGTCGACAAACAATAACCAAGTGGAAACCACATTGGGGAATTCCATTCTCAGCCAATCAGAAAATAGAACGTTTCTCCTGATCAGAGTTTCCCCTAAAGGTATTGGTTGGTAATCTATACATTTAATATAGACATTTATTACCCATATGGTTGAAAATAACCGAGTTAATATTTTTGATATGAGCACATGTGCACAAATCACGTTTGCCTAGCAACGATTGTTTCACCGCGGCTTCCCGTATTACGTCGCCTGTGACGTCATAAAATGATTGTTCGTGACGTCACTATAGCTTGCCGTCGCAAGGGAAGTGGGCCGTTTCCTGGCTATTTTAACGCGAATCAAATGGAATAAAATGGGTAATAAAGAAATTATTACACTCGAAAGTGTGCCATATGACTTTTACGAAACTCGTGCAAATTTATGTATAACCCTCGCTCTCGCTCGGGCAATACAAAAATTCACACTCGTTTCGTAAAAGTCATATGACACACTTCCTCGGGTAATAATCTCTATATATGTGTACTAACGGAACATAATCACAAACAGACATAAGTTTGTTAAGCTATGGTTTGTTTACGAGTGTAAGCGATCCCCCTACAAGAGGCGGTTGATAACGGTACCTGCAACAGACAAGTGCAAGAGTGAAAAAAACTGATGTTTACTATTTTTCAAGTAATGTGCCTCCCAACATGTATAAATACAAATTCACATTTCTCATGTAATTAGGCATACTTGTGTTATCGTTCATCTGTTAATCTCTTGAATTTACTCGTGTCGGACTACAGTAGGCCTACGTGACAGTTATATTCGTAGGTGTCGTATTTCTATAGACTTGCATGTTAATTTACGCTGGGATAAATGATTTTCATGAAATAAGTTAAACTTTTCATCTTGATTTGAAATCATCTCGGCTTGAAGAAAATAATTTAAATTAAATTTTCGGACGATTATTAACTAATGTCATCCGATTTCTCTACATGTGTATGTTAGATAAAACGTTTCCCATAGACCGTCATGTTAAATGTTTTCACAACTACGTATAAATGTTGATCAAAGTTCTGCCATTCCTAAGATAGTAAACGGAAAATTAAACTTAAATTATGAGGTTGTAGCCAAGTCGATTCCCCACAAACCTGATAAATGTGAATAGAATCGGACACAAATCGTATCTAGGAAAATCATTTATATCATATTAAATTAACATGCACGTCTATGAAAATAACGTGACCGGCACGACACTGTACTTTACGTTTTTATGTCTACACGCTATCGACACATCACACACTACTGCTTGTCAAGTAAGTTTTAAAATATGATATTTGTCAAAGTTTTAATTTCAATTAAATTTGAGGACATTTTTTTGTAAATCGATCAATGACGACATCGATATCTCAAGCTGTGCAAAGCTACGATAACCACGCCTATCTTGTCACTCAAGTGTCCACGCCCATTTCTGTCAATCAAAACCATGTGTGTCCTGGCAAGGTCAATGAATTATTTCAAAATAATTCATGTTCAAAACAGTTACGAGTTATTTCAAAGTATTTTATTTTCAAAACGAATGAATTATTTTGCTTGAATTCATGATGTGCGAACGCATTCTTTCTTACTGAATAAATGTTCACATGTCAGAGTGACATTTCGTGAGAGTTTACTTGGAGATGTTAGATAGTGAAAATTGTCTGTCGTAAGTAACTTAGCTCGTTGATTTTTTTTATTCACAGATGAAAATTCCTTTTCATGTCGTAAATGTTTTGCCTTTCACAAAAACAAACTCGATCCAAATAAATTATATTTCATGAATTTTCATCAAACACGTTACGCCCATATATTCCAAAATTTCATTTGAAATTGTACGGGAGATTCCAATCGCCTAGTCTAATGATAATAGATATGATACTTGCTTTCAGTATTTAAAAACAAAAAAAACAAACAGTACAAATATTTTTCCTGAATGATAGTTTTTAAAATAAATATGTTTATTTAAAACAAAAGACCAAGAATGACCGACAGAGTGTTGCTATCATAAACATTAGTTTTCCGGGAATAGCATTGACAGTAACTTGTTTACAATCGTGCGGGACCTCCTGACGGTTGTCTTTGGGTCCAAGTGTCATTACTCAAGATCTAACATCTTTTTAAATAAGCCAGTTGTTTTTTCACCACTACGAAAATGTTAATGCAGCATGTGTGTATTAGGATATTCCGATCAAGTGCCATGAATCGTATACTAAACTTGAACATCGAAATTGTGTGTGATCGAAATCCGCCATCAGTGCATGAAAGTACGTAATGGCGTCATGTAATGCAAGTTTTAGCCCTAACAAGATATATAAATGTCAGTTATTTTTTATGTTTGGAATCCGTGATCATGATCAAATTTAAAGGATTTTTTAGATGATGTTGTTGTGAAGACATTGTTTGTTCAGTCTAGGCCTAACGGTTTCTAACTGCAGCAAGATGAAATAAACTCACGATTTGACAGCTCCATTTTGCCTTGATAAAACATTGCAACGATATTATTACGAATCATACTGGCTAAGATTGTTTATCGTGTACATTGAATAAACACAGTTATGAATTGTCACTGAGTCAGATTTACTTTATTTATCATTGTTTGGAAACCGTCGTCTCTTCAACTTCTTCACATGTGACAGTTTCCACCGGAAGTTTTCTCTCGCATCGACTGAATTTTTTCGTGGATCCGTGTAACGTAAATAACGACTTTTATTACAAGTATTACATATCACTTTGGTGGATTTTTATTGTAGAATCTTTCTGTTGCGTTTACATCGACAGTTCAGTCGTTGGACAAGTATATATTTTCTTTATTGATAGGAAGTCAGGGGTCACGCTCTCAGCACGCGATTGGGCTTGAAATGCAGCCCGCAGATGACAGGGGGATGCACTGGCTGGCTTGAACTCAAGCCTACAGCAGGCTGGATCTTAAAAGATCTATACAAAAATCTCTTCTTCAGTTGGTGGGTGATGCACATGCAAAGTGTCAGAGAAATTGTAATTGCTGGGTTTTGAGTTAATATCAAACTTTTTTTTAATAACTGCATCTATATAGATAATGTTTGACTAGAAGAATGATCGCCTTCTGAGGATAGGTTCACATTCCCATAGCATATGGTTGACAGTTTCAGATATCTTAATTAATTAACATATTTTATAAAAAAATGATATGGAATTTATTTCAATAGACCCCCTTACACCAAGATTTGCCTGATGAATTTTATGCAGTCATTCGTATATATTCTGAGTTGTACATTGGGTCCGTTTGTCTCATTGGGATCCTGTTTTCCTGTATTGGACCAGCTCCCGGACCACATGCTCAAATATGTAAAATATAATATTTTCATAATACAATTTTAAAATCAATATCTATTCCAAATCAGT
Source organism: Gibbula magus (assembly GCA_936450465.1). Taxonomy (NCBI): domain Eukaryota; kingdom Metazoa; phylum Mollusca; class Gastropoda; order Trochida; family Trochidae; genus Gibbula; species Gibbula magus. The sequence goes on from OW388306.1 coordinate 12,704,897, forward strand.
GCATTTGGTTTTTATCATGTCTCCTCATATCTTGTACGTGACACTCCTTGCGAGGAAACCCTGAACTCTGATTTTAGTACATATGGTAGAGGGAGGGCGACGATTGTGGGTGAACATCTCCACACTGTCAATGTACATCTGTAACAAACCAGATACGGATATAAATGGCACTATATATATGTCAATTTACATCTGCTACTAATAAAATATATAGTTATAGAATTAAAACATCCTAGTTCTAATAGAGAATACTACAGGATGTCTCATTAAATACGAACTGTAGGTAACGAGAGTTTTTCTGATGGTATCTGACCGAGCGTGAGGAAGGTCGCGAAGTTCGTATAATTCGTATCTAATGAGACAGAGTGTGGTATTTCATTTATAACACAGTTTTTCATCGTACGCGGAATAGCCAAAAAAATTATTGCTTGGGGTAAGGGAAACAATTCATCAAAAGGGAAACCAGTACTGAGTGCGTAATAAATGCGTAAACTGGCCCGAATGTTTATTTGCACATCATATTTCGTATACCTACAGAGAAATAACGTCCTGAGATTATGTTGAATTAAAAACGGACTGTAAACATGGCCCAAACGGTTTATGCAAATAAACTGTATTTGTTATATTATGTTATGTTGTGCAAAGAATTTTTTAAAATGGAAACATTCAGAATACTCCTGCAGTCAACTCTCTCGCCTCGATCGGCTGGCTAAGCTGGCTAGTCAATGCTAATAGTGGTGTGACCAAGGCCCCCATTCCACCGAACCGCGATCCATATGCGAGAGTGCCAGACATTTATGCGATCAATTTTGAGTTTGTGGTTCAACCAAGCCGGGTGTACGATCTCATTACGACCAACAAGTGATCACATTTGCCTTTTTTAGCGAGCACGTTGAGACAGAGTTGAGACTGATATGATCGGTCGCATCAATAGCAAGTTGCTCTCAACAGGGTGGTACCAAACCGATTTGGGTGATTTCACATGCATTTGTTAGGACCATGCTTGAGGCCACCGCAACAGTTTCTGCGATCGACCAATTTGAGACCTGTGCGACAGCTTGTGCAATCGAGTGCGACCACAATATGACAGTTGCGAGTCTTGTACGACTCCAATTTGACCATAGCGACTTTTTACATGACCGCATTGAGACATATGCGACCTCATTACCTGTCTGCCCGACCGGTCAGGTCCAAAGGAAAAAAAATACTGCGCCCGGCTGCAACCATTTCATTCTGAGTCTCATTTGCATATAGAACCTATAAGATGGAAAATGGAAAGTCCCTGGTCCAGGACTGCCTACCCTCCTTTCATGTTTGTTAAGTGTTGACATATTGCAATTTTTTACTATTTTGTAATGCTTAGGTATACAACAGTTCAGTATGCCATTAAAACTGTTTTGAACTGGACACGTATTTCAGGCAGCGCTAGACTACCTGTTTGGGAAGAGGCTTCGGGATGAAGGAATGATGAAGAAGGCTCAGAGCTCCGAAACCTGTAACTGACAATTTTTATTCTGTATTCTATATAGTCTTTCTGCGTATATCTCTGTGCCTTGATGGCGGCTCTTTCCTCCCTCGTTAAGAAATTTACGAGAAGAACAATTCTTATTTTCACAAAAGAGCACAATTTCACAATTTGCAATATTGGTGTATATTTTAGGACAGTCATGTGCAGAAAATACTCCAAAGTGGAAGCGACTACTGGTGTGTCACACGTGAACCACGACTACAAGTTCACGAACCCATTGAACCAGCTGATGAACCACGACTACAAGTTCACAAACCCATTGAACCAGCTGATGAACCACGACTACAAGTTCACGAACCCATTGAACCAGCTGATGAACCACGACTACAAGTTCACGAACCCATTGAACCAGCTGATGAACCACGACTACAAGTTCACGATCCCATTGAACCAGCTGATGAACCAAGGAAGCTGCCCTACCCCTTGTCGGCCGATGACACTTTTGACCTTGAGAACATTCTTCATCTCCAAGAGGAACATGGCCTTGTAAGAATTGAACTACCATTATATCAATTGGAAGACGTGTGGTGGAGAACCTTCAACGATTGCATGTCGATCTGAATTGGTCGTGGTACGGTCATGGTGAGGTCTCGATGCGGTCCTAGTTCGTTCACAGCTGCATCGCCATTGATTACTTATTTGTCGCTGGAATACTCATGATTGGTCGCATTAAAACGAGTTGCGAGTTCATGTGACTGACATATGACCATACCAAGACCCCATTGAGACCAATACGAGCGCATTACGAGCGCATTACGAGCTAATTTGCGAGCAAGACATCCGTCGCAACGATCGCAGAAGTTGTCCGATTTTTTAAAACAGATAATCAAAATCGCAAACCCCTCTGCGACAATATGCGATCCAGAGCGAGGAAGGGATATACATTTTGCGAACATAGGGATCTTCCCAAGACTTCAGTGCCATGTCAGTGGGAGTGAGTGAGAGTGTGCACGACCGGGAGACCAAAATCGATGGCTGTGGGGTAGTATAAACGGTGGAATGTTAGCAAGAACGGACGTTTGTTTATTGCGATGGAATACCATCAGATAATACCAGTTCCTAGTTGTATATAACATCGACAGAAAGAGTAACGCAATAATACCAAAGTTTAAATTCCAATAAACAGAGACAATCCACACGTTTTGACGGTGTTCGTGGCCAACGGTACAGAGAACAGTTGGACAGTGATGGTGTCGACTCGCGATCGGCATAATGTCCACACGAACGGCAAAGTAAACGCTGAGTGAATTACGTTTTACTTGCGGCTAGAATGGGCTATCAAATATCACATGCTATTCATAACGTTCTTGTTGATGGTGATGTTACGTTGCATTTGTGATCAGAAACCCTTTGATACCGACAATGAATGTGAGATGTGTCCTGATCCGGTAACACATTTAAGTACATATAGTTAGAATAAATAATTCTAGTAATTCCTTAGTTGTACGTTCACAACGTGTGTAATAAATCAACGTAGGTCTTAAGGCGCTGTAACACGCCGTTCTTACTGAAATAAAGTGCTCCCACAAAAACGGTGTTTAAGTACTACCAATGGTTAAATAATTCCAGAATCAATAAAAAAAAGGGTTCTTTATCGAATGTACATGGTTCGCTTAATCAATCCTAATCCCTTTTCCATCGAGGGCCATTTTAATATGTTCACATTAAAATGGGCACTCGAAGGTGATCTGATTAATGTAGCGATACAGTAGAGTTTTACACTCAAAGTAGAGTTTTAAATATGGTACAACGATTGTATGGTCAACCCACCTGCTGTCGAAACTCTCAAAATCTCATGAGACCTACAAATCTACCTCTCACACTGACGAGTTAAAAAAATGAAGCTATTTACGTCGCAGCATGTTCTATCAATACCCTTTTCTATGGAAACGGGTTATCGGGTCGGGAAATGAGACATTTTACCCTCTTACGCAAAACAAAACTGCATAAATAATATGCAAAAAATGTGCTATAGTGCCTGTAAACAGGACTTGTTTGTTCAACACGGTTGGCCCCGGATATAACCGTTTCGATTAAAATATAAAGTGTTCACAAGGTAAAACACATACTTCTACCCCAATCACGTATGGAATTAAAGGTTTTTGAAAACGCTCAATAGCGAGGTCAAGGCCAAGGTAACAAGAAAAATGAACACACATGAACTATACAATGTGTCCTCAGTGCGGATGGTTAAAATGACATCTCGTTTCGTCACCAGACGTAAGGAGGGTTGACTGGTCTCCGTCAAGATATTTGGTACTCACACAATACTGTGGCAAGTAAGGATAACTAGTCTACCTCCTCCCAAGTGGTATGGTACTCATCCTATCCAGTGTTTCCTCAGTTCAGAGGGTCAAGTTATCATCTCCTCCCAGCACCAGAGGCCAGTAGGGGAGATTAGTCTACCTCTCACAACTTGTATGGTACTCATCCTATACAGTGCGTTCTCAGTTCAGAGGGACAAGTTGACATCTCCTCCCAGCACCAGAGGCCAGTAGGTGACACTGTCTACCTCTCCCAACTTGTATGGTACTCACCCTATACAGTGCGTCCTCAGTACAGAGGGTCAACTTGACATCTCCTCCCAGCACCATACGCAAGTAGGGGAGATTAGTCTACCTCTCCCAACTTGTATGGTACTCATCCTATAAAGTGCGTCCTCAGTACAGAGGGTCAAGTTGACATCTCCTCCCAGCACCAGAGGTCAGTAGGGGAGACTAGTCTACCTCTCCCAACTTGTATGGTACTCACCCTATACAGTGCGTCCTCAGTACAGAGGGTCAAGTTGACATCTCCTCCCAGCACCAGAGGTCAGTAGGGGAGACTAGTCTACCTCTCCCAACTTGTATGGTACTCACCCTATACAGTGCGTCCTCAGTACAGAGGGTCAAGTTGACATCTCCTCCGAGCACCAGAGGCCAGTAGGGGAGACTAGTCTACCTCTCCCAACTTGTATGGTACTCACCCTATACAGTGCGTCCTGAGTATAGAGGGTCAAGTTGACATCTCCTCCCAGCACCAGAGGCCAGTAGGGGAGACTAGTCTACCTCTCCCAACTTGTATGGTACTCACCCTATACAGTGCGTCCTCAGTACAGAGGGTCAACTTGACATCTCCTCCCAGCACCATACGCAAGTAGGGGAGATTAGTCTACCTCTCCCAACTTGTATGGTACTCATCCTATAAAGTGCGTCCTCAGTACAGAGGGTCAAGTTGACATCTCCTCCCAGCACCAGAGGTCAGTAGGGGAGACTAGTCTACCTCTCCCAACTTGTATGGTACTCACCCTATACAGTGCGTCCTCAGTACAGAGGGTCAAGTTGACATCTCCTCCCAGCACCAGAGGTCAGTAGGGGAGACTAGTCTACCTCTCCCAACTTGTATGGTACTCACCCTATACAGTGCGTCCTCAGTACAGAGGGTCAAGTTGACATCTCCTCCGAGCACCAGAGGCCAGTAGGTGAGACTAGTCTACCTCTCCCAACTTGTATGGTACTCACCCTATACAGTGCGTCCTGAGTACAGAGGGTCAAGTTGACATCTCCTCCCAGCACCAGAGGCCAGTAGGGGAGACTAGTCTACCTACCCCAACTTGTATGGTACTTACCCTATACAGTGCGTCCTCAGTACAGAGGGTCAAGTTGACATCTCCTCCCAGCACCAGAGGCCAGTAGGGTAGACTAGTCTACCTACCCCAACTTGTATGGTACTCACCCTATACAGTGTGTCATCAGTACAGAGGGTCAAGTTCACATCTCCTCCCATCACCAGAGGCCAGTAGGGGAGATCAGTCTCCTTATCATCCCAGACTCCTCCTATCTTCGACCTCCTCTCGATGATTTCCACGTCGAGTTTAAAAGTTACATCAAGAAACTGTTCTGAATTATCGTCATTCTTTAAAGCAAGTCTTGTCCTGTTTGAACATTTAAAAATATATACAAGCTGTCAATCTTTGTGAATGAGAAAAATAAGGGATATTTTAATTATAATTTACCGAAAATATAATAGAAGGTAATCAAGCCTCAATGTCTGTCTTAAGTAACCTTCAAAAGTCAGTATGAAGTAAATGACACAGCTTTTAGAGTTGAACTTTCAGGAAGAAATGGGAGAATCCCATGACTAGATAATTCTCTTTTAATGTTCTTTTGGCGTAAATAGTATAATTCTGTTTTATCATTTCAAAACAGAAGTTTGATCAACTTACTGCTCAGTTGTTGATGATGGTGTCTCGGCCAAAACGGTAAAGCAGTGCCCTGGATCCACAATTCCCAGTGCTGGAAACGTGTGGGGGGTTTCACCCTGTGACATATTTATATACACTGTTGTAAGTTTCAAGTGTTTCATTTCAGAAATGAAGAAATAAGTAACGTTAAAAACTCTTAAAGTACACACATGGGACGAGTTACGTTAATTAGACTAGGGAAAAAAGAAACAGTAGGTCCTAATCTTCTCATCCTATCACTTTTTGATAAAGAATGTCAACAGATACAATTGTATTAACACCTCTAACACCGATAATCGACAGATTCGTCGCCTGTAACAACACCATGATGATGATGATGATGATGATGATGTTGTAGTGAACAGTGAGCCTTTTCGTAATAGGTGGTTGAGGATCAACGATTCGATCATATTCCATGTCATGTTATAATATCACATGTCAAAGTTAACAGAAATGACGTCACTTTTCCCTACACAACTAACCAATTTCCCCACGAATCCTGGAGTGACGTTGCGCCAAGTTTAAGTAGCTACGCCAATTTCGGTGTGGTGTTTGAATGTAGCTGACGTTGCCAAATACGTCTAACGACAAACGTTCTGGTTGACCAAAGGATAACTTGTAGATTTTTAACATTGATAAAACTGATACATGGAGCACGGTGGTGTAGTGGTTAGCCCTCTGGTCTCTCTCGCCATCGGTAGGGACCCTGGTCTTATACAACCCTGTGTCCCTTGGTAAGGCACTAATTTGCACTCAGTTCATCAAGCTGTTGAAATGGTTACCTGAATACGGGAAGTACGGATCTGTACGGTTGCGCGGAGGGCTCCTGGCTTGAAGGCTGCGAGCGCTCTGATTTGCTGAGCGCAAAGTCAAACTAATTTGTCGTAATTAGCCTCTGTTGTTGTTTGTGCGCTCAGCCAATCAGAGCGCTCGCAGCCTTCAAGCCCGGAGCCCCTGGGTCAAATGTGTAAACTTCCGCGACGATGAGACGATCGATGGCCGCCTCGCTACAAAAACTCTATAAATTTACCGATTAAAGACATGTTCAAGTGCCAAAGTGACTTGCATTCGTACGAATAGTGAGTAGGCAATGTATCAAGTACAGAAACCTTACCTGTTTCATTTTTATTTCGACAGAAATCGAGTTTTGAAAATTTTCCAAATTCTCACGATGAAACTGTGATTTGCCTTGTTACTATAAGTATGTATCGTGTCTATGACCTACATATAAATTGTTACAGGCGCTTGTGTACACATTATGCACTTTGAACTCTCTCTAGTTTCAGAAGCGATTCATCTGTCTTTAGAATGATTCTATGTGTGAATAAAGAGTGTGGTGTTAATCTTTTATAAAACAACTGTTTCCTTTGTCCCTGAGTTTATTTCCACTACTATTGTTTCCTACCATTTTCCTGCAGGGTTTGTCCAATCCAGTCCAAACTCCATCAGTGCACACGACGTCTAAACCAGTTTGGAAGTAGAAGTCTTCACAGATGTAAGCTCTGGAGCCTTCCCTTTGACCAACAACATCGAGCAGTTCTCCATTGGGTATGGAACTTGTCTCGCATCCACCAACCACTGAGGAAACATAATAGAGCGAATGTCCATCAGCAATACAAGTGTTAACAATGTTGCTTGATAAATATATATATATATATATATATATATATATATATATATATATATATATATATATATATATATATATATATATATATATATATATATATATGTAAAGTCTAATAATATATCCTCTGGGTCCTATTTGGTCCGACGGGAATAAAAAATGATACATAAATATTCACACTTTTTAAAATCGAGCCATTCTATAATTTGTGACGTTCATTGAATGAATTCATGTTCGTTTTATGAATGAATAAAGTTGTCCAGGCAGTGTCGAAATTCATCGCTAGCCAATCAAATTACTTGAAGGTGTCATACCAGATTGTTATGAAACCCCTTTACGAAGTACCACGTGGTTAATAAAATGTTATACCTACAGTATACCTACTTTTACAGATGGAACAAGGTTACATATACACGTTTCCTTTTTAAAGTTGTTCTCTTAAGAACCAACTCCGTCCTCGGAATTACCAATTATCCGTCACTCACGAATGTAAAAAAAACAATTCATTGTGACAATGTAAATAAAACAAATCTCAGACTCCTTAGAGAAATAAAACGAGAAAGGTTAAAACACTTAATTAACTGCTTACCAGTTGAATTTTCAATCGCTCCCCCAGTCGTGGTGATCTCTGAAAACAATTGTTAATGTTAAGTCATGTTGCCTTGCCTAATGTGAATACAACAAACAAATGCTTACTTAAGGGTAGAAATATAAGGTTTAAACACTTGATAAACTGCTTACCCATTGAATTTTCAATCGCTCCCCCAGTCGTGGTGATAACTGAAAACAAGTGTGAATGTTAAGTCACGGTGTCTGCCTAATGTGAATAAAACAAATCTCAGCCTACTAAGGGAGATAGAACGAGAAAGGTTTAAACACTTGTTTAACTGCTTACCAGTTGAATTTTCAATCGATCCCCAGGTCGTGGGGATCACTGACTTATTTGTGCATGTTAACTCATGCCTTGCTTTGGAATATAGAACGAAAAAGGTTTAAACACTTGAATAACTGCTTACCAGTTGAATTGACATTCTGTCGCCGAGTCGTGGTGATCACTGAAACAATTTTGAATGTTAAGTCAAGCTGCTTTGCACAATGGAACTATCCGCCGAGACCAAAATGCCAGCCTTGGAAAGTGTGTGTGCGTTTGAGGTCAACTGGTTCTTGACAATGGGCAATACATCGTTTTCAAGGATATGGCTATTTGAGAATATAAGATCCCGGAACGAGCCCCCAATTTATTTAACCTGTCACGGTGTTCATAGCTCAACAATTGGAAAACACCAAAATCAGGAAAATAATATAAACTATTACACATCAAAACAAGACAGAAAGCCAAGATACAGATTAACGAACAATGTTTATTTCAATCAAGCAAGTAGCCACTAAGCACTGGAGCGCACCACTCTCTGACCAATACACACCACTAAATGAATGCTAATTAGCTCAAGAGACAATCAATCAAGCAAATAACCGCTCAACAATATACACACAGATTAAAGAAACACTCCACGGGAGTATGACACTACTCAAGCACGTAATAACTGCGATAAGTGTTAATTATGGGTAGACAATTGGATTGGACCTGTGACACTCTACTGGGAAGACAATCTCACTCACAGAGGGAGTTAAATAGGGATATAAAACTACGGCACAAAGTACCAAGTAAACCCAATAATGGAAATATCCCACACAGTGGGTGTAACTTACTTAGGGATAGGTATAAGTAATTCTTACAAATAATGTGGAGATGGTAAGTCTATAGTATACAACTATGTGATCAATAAACCATACAAGACAGAGATATCAAGATAGTCATCTCACCAAATCCTAAGAGAGCTTCCCAGAGTGAAGTATCCTGTCCAGCCCGTCAGTGTTCAAGCGAGGAATCGTGGTGCCCAGAGGGCTGAGACCAGACTGCCCCAAGAACGACTGACCAGTTCTTAAGAGCAAAGCGTGCGGACGTCGGAGAAAGCCACCTACCCGCACTGTTTGGGGGTGAGCTCCGACTCCTAAGATGTGTTTTGTTAAAACACAAGAATGGCCCTATTTTACTAATTATGAGTGGTACAATACAAAGTGAGGTATCAGAAGATAGGGCTCACTCTAGGCTACATGTACATATAAATATAGTTAACGTAAACATCAATACATAAATATTATACAGGATATGGCGAGAATCCAAGTCAGAAACACCTGACTGTAACACACATAATTGCAAATAACATCAATATGAGTAATAGCAGAAGATCAGACGATACATGGATGTAAAGAGGACTAGTTCCCCTTTTAATATATACAATTATGATTGACATGGAATAATGATACAGGTGATGAGAGGCGGGAGAAAGGAGCGAGGAAGCACTCCTCGTTACAGTTAACAAAATGATCAAAGCTTCTAGGCAAAGGGATTCATTTATTTTCTGTAAAAAGGGATAAATTGTGGAACCTCCTTCAAATGAGTGGTGTAAGCCCAAAGATGAATAACCTTCTGCGTAGTATATATGAAATGTCAAAGCTTGTGTCAGAAATAATAATATATTATCAGAAACCCTTGATATACAGATTGGAGTGAGGCAAGGTTGTGTACTGAGCCCATTTTTATTCTCATTTTTCATAAATGAATTGGCTATGCAGATCGAGAATAACTGTTCACATGGTGTACAACTACATCCTGATGTTTTCCAAATATTCCTTTTACTCTTTGCAGACGATATTGTGCTAATTTCAAGTACTATTTCAGGTCTTCAAAAACAAATTAATGAACTTGAAAGTTTTTGTGACAATTCAAAATTATCAGTTAACTTGGATAAAACAAAGGTGCTGGTATTTAAAAAGGGTGGAAAACTTTCGAAGAAGGAAAAATGGTTTTATAAAGATTGTGAATTAGATATAACAAATTCCTACAAATATCTTGGAGTATTTTTCACTAATCAATTATCATGGTCTACGCATACAAACTATGCATCAATACAGGGGGAAAAAGTACTTGTTGGTATTATAAGACAGATGAGTATACTAGGTGACCTAAGCATTAACACATTTTTCAAAATATTCAATGCCAAAATATACCCCATTCTCTTATACGGGGCAGAAATCTGGGGGTTAAATTCTTTCGCAAAACTAGAAATGGTTCATCTTTATGCATGTAAAGAGTTCTTAGGTGTTAAACAAAATACTCCAAACTTAATGATTTATGGAGAATGTGGCAGATTCCCTTCATATATCCAATCATATTGTAAAGCTATTCGGTATTGGATAAAGCTTCTAAACATGCCCTCATCTGCCTACCTAAAAAATGTTATGAAATGATGCTCTTATACGACAAGAATGGTCACAAGAATTGGGTTACCGACGTTAAAGCAACACTATTTTCTGTGGGATTTGGGAATATTTGGCAAAATCAAGAAATAGGTGTAGATCCCGAATTCATGAGTGAATTTACACAAAGACTAAAAGATATATATTTTCAAAATCGGATGGAAAAATTATCACTTTCAAGTAAATGTGACACGTACCTAACCTTTAAAAGCAATATCCATACCGAATATTACTTATCTTGTTTAAATGTAAAGAAATACAGAACTAGAAAAAATTTCAGTTAAGTAAAACGTTAAGTGAAAGTGGAGAGTGAGTATACTTAACTACAAACATCCGAGTATATTGAAGCTGTGAACGGGTTTATAGATTATGAGTCAATTTGTATTTTAAAGTCTAATCTAGGATAATGCATATCATGGGTAAGAAAATTAATAACCAACTCCGTCCTCGGAATTACGAATTATTCGTCCCTCACGAATGTAAAAAAAAACCTCATTGTGACAATGTGATTACAGCAAATCTCAGACTACTTAGAGAAATAAAGAGAAAGGTTTAAACACTTAATTAACTGCTTACCAGTTGAATTTTCAATCGCTCCCCCAGTCGTGGTGATATCTGAAAACAATTGTTAATGTTAAGTCATGTTGCCTTGCCTAATGTGAATACAACAAATAAGTGATTACTTAAGGGTAGAAAGATAAGGTTTAAATACTTGATGAACTGCTTACCCATTGAATTTTCAATCGCTCCCCCAGTCGTGGTGATAACTGAAAACAAGTGTGAATGTTAAGTCACGGTGTCTGCCTAATGTGAATAAAACAAATCTCAGACTACTAAGGGAGATAGAACGAGAAAGGTTTAAACACTTATTTAACTGCCAACCAGTTGAATTTTCAATCGATCCCCAGGTCGTGGGGTTCACTGACTTATTTGTGCATGTTAAGTCATGCCTTGCTTAATGTGAATAAACGAAATTTCTGCCGACATATACTTTGGAAAATAGAACGAAAAAGGTTTAAACACTTGAATAACTGCTTACCAGTTGAATTGACATTCTGTCGCCGAGTCGTGGTGATCACTGAAACAATTTTGAATGTTAAGTCAAGCTGCTTTGCACAATGGAACTATCCGCCGAGACCAAAATGCCAGCCTTGGAAAGTGTGTATGCGTTTGAGGTCAACTGGTTCTTGACAATGGGCAATACATAGTTTTGCAAGGGTATGGCTATTTGAGAGTTTGAACTCCTTACAGAGAAATAGAGACTAATGACACGAATGGCTCTAACAGCACCCTGCAACTGGTTTTTGGAGAGAAGTCGTTTAGGCTGGACATCCTGTCACACCCATATTGGAAAGGGAAAATGAACCGCACCTTTAGTAGCCATGTAACAAAGATTTTATTCTGAAAACATCCCAAGCCAATATCTTCCAAAGAAGAAAACGTTTAGAAGATAGTTAAAATGGATGGCAAATACTTAACATATGACCAAAACAAATAATACACTTATTTTTTCCAGGTTCTTCTTTAGGTCATATTCTAAGTTGCCTATAACTCATCATATCGAACATCTCCCCCAAGTTCGAGTTTAATAGAGAACTAATAGAAACTCACCAATTTTCTTGAATATCACATTCCCGACCAGAGTTTTCCCACACCGTTGTGTGAGGTTGGCTTCAGTGAACAGTCGGCACCTTCCATCAAGGTGGTTGTGGACGAAAGACGAACACGCCATGTCGCCATGGCAATGTTCAGCACAGTTTTTGCGTGGAATGGACGGCACCTCGCGTGTAGGAGTTTCCTCTGGAAGCTTGTCATCCAAACCGACATCTCTATAAAACAGAGCACTGTCAAGCATTGCTGTGACATACACAAAGAGTGTGCAGAAATATACGATACTTTTATCCATAATGAAACCTTTTGTATCACGAAATCTGGACAGAACACGTCAGGTTCTGGACGTCAAGCGGATCCTGATGAGACTAATATTGGGAATAACATCCCAAGCATTCCATTAAACAGTCTCGTCAACCAATCCAAACAAAACAAGGCAAATTGGAATGCACCCATCGCCACTGGGATAGTTCGACGGCTGAATGTTTTAATAAATAATAAAGTAGGTAATTTTTAAACAAAGGATTGCCGTAAGTAAATGGAGTTTTAGCTGGAAACTTTTAAATCTTCAATCGGAAATGCCAAGTGACTTTTTTAATAAATAATAAAGTAGGTATTTTTTAAACAAAGGATTGCCGTAAGTAAATGGAGTTTTAGCTGGAAACTTTTAAATCTTCAATCGGAAATTCAACGTTACCTGGACGACGGGTCCACACCCGTGTTAAATTAAGAAGAAATATATGGTACACATCTACAGTAATTTAACATCATGTAAACAACAGTGAAATTTTAAGAACACTTTCGTATTTCCTATATATCATGTCAAACAACTCACGCTTACTCATGAGAACATAATTGCACTGATGTGAATGAAATTTAAAATTAGCTACGATGTCAGTTGTCTGCGTGTTAAATCAAAAGAGTGTATTTCTGTGCACATTTGCATATGTTATTGTTAAACATGTTTTCATGTCTCGATATATGACAATACATCAGCGAGATCTTCTAATTGATAAGATAATTGATATTTTAGAAGTAAATACGTTCTCTAGCCTCTGGAACAATGATGAAGAGTTTACCTTATGTTTTATACTTGGGGGACTGCTAACTGAACACTGCATTTCCCTTGACCATAATGTATGGCTTAATTGTATGTTTCACATATGTACAACTGATAACCAATGGAAACATTTCTTTGCAGAATGTTTGAAATTGTCTGTATTAACCTGTAAATATATCATATCACATTGTATCTTATACTTGAATATCTATCTATCTATCTATCTATCTATCTATCTATCTATCTATCTATCTATCTATCTATCTATCTATCTATCTATCAATACCACTATCATCAGAGAAACCTTGTCCTGAATGTTTATCAATTGTGTGCAATCGAGCTAACCTGAACTTATATATCCAAGGTTCATAGTGTGGTAGTCGTATAGATAATTACTTAGACAGTAATGTGGCAATACTAATGTATGATACTTACATCCCTAAGACTATTTTAGCATCAAACAAGAGGGATTGGACAAATCGAGACTAAGATCAGTTGTTCATAACTCGCGTTCACACACACAGATCCAAAAATGACAATATTGTTGTTAAAAGCTGGTATAATCAGCACATTAAACATTCATGAAAAGTTCACTTAGATACATACTTCGAATGTAGCATTCAGTGCAAGCCAAGACAAACAGAGGCTATTTGGTACATTGCCAGAAGTAAACAACAATAATTAATTTTGTTATACGTCTTCGGTGGTAAGGGTAAAGAATTAAGTCACAAAAAGGGCGCTTTAAAGAATATATTTTATTGATAATGAGTGAGGAATATACACATTCAAACATATTTTATTGATAATTTGATTATCATCTGAAATGAATTAATAAATAAATTATAAAGAAACGATACATTGATACACTGATACATTGTCAAGAACAGAGACGAAGAGTATACATAATTATGAAAACGTTTTATCAAAGAAAATGGTAATAAAAATCAAGTTATTACAAGGATTGACGCGTCTTAGATCCCCAGAATTTTACAATAAAAGTTAGTAGTCCCGTCAGCCATACCCCGATTTTCACCCTAGGTTGGAAAGTGCGTCCATAGAAAATGTTTTACTGATATTGAACCTTGAGGGTATATACTATAGGAAACTGATGACACTTTGTCATTATTGAGCATTTTAAATAATCAATGTTTTAATTAGATAGGTACACTCGTGATTTCAGTTATCCATACACGTCATATTTTAGTGTTCACAAAAATTAAATAAAATTAAGGCAGTTATATATCCATTGATGAAGTATGAAAATAAGTACTTTTTTGGAGAAAATAAAACGATACACCAAAACGTTGATAAAGTGCAAATTTGGGTTTCTTACAGTAAGTTTCATTTAATGGTGTAACAATTTACTTTTGATTACAATTACGATTTTTGAATCATAGACAAAATAAATATTGATAAATATTCACAAAGTATTTATATTTGTTTATTTTTGACAAATTCTGAAACAGGCTTTGTGTAACCATGTCACTTTTAAAAAAACACAATTTACCATTTTCATTTTGTATTGAAATGAATTTATGTATTCACTGAGCAATACATTTATCACAAAGAGTCAATTTGCAAAATACAAAAACGCGAAAAAGTCAAGATTCGAACACGAAACGGGCACTGAGATTGGGAAATTTGGAGGTTAAGATATAGGTTTACAAAAGTAGTCTTCTTGAAGAAAAAGATAGGATGTTTCTTTAACTTTATGTATAACTGCTATGACCTGAAAAGTGACATTTAAGTGTGGGCGTGCACATATCCAAACCCTTATTCAGATAACACTAATGGCATAGGCGATACGTTGCAACACATTTTTGAATCAGGAACATCAAGCATCTTGTTAATTTATATGTCACGTGTATCTATTTATCCATAAAAACAAAACAACACAGACAAAGATAACAGAGACAACGAAAACAACAAACAAAAACAGTTGCTCAGCTTCTCCAAAGAAATTGCACAATTGTACGGACAATAATGTGTTTCATTTTAAAGAACACTGCACTGTCTTTTCTGTCAAAACAACGGAGCATTGAGTGATTTACATTGCTGCAGATGTAGGATATTACGTTGAGTGCACGTATAAATTAATGTCTAAAGGGTCCATGTTTGCAGTACGGTGGTCGCAAGATGATGGGTCGATGATGAAGGACTTGTCCCACAGATACTCGTACCATGGTCAGCTACGATGTTGTCGATTTCTTCAATAACAGATCCCTCAACAGAAAACCCTAGCAGTCATCAAGCTCCACATCCACAACAGCAAGTTAACCATCAGCTGCTTCGAAATGGTCTACTTCCTGGACAAGATCCACGGACTACCAATGGGCTCACAACTCTCTTCCATAATACCAGAGATTTTCATGACATCCTTCCAAGAACCAACACTCTCCAATGCTCCTTTTCAGTCGCTTTGCTGGTTCCACAAGGTCGATTACTCCTTCACCACCATAGCCATCATCTCCTACAACATCTCAACGCCCAGCATCCAAGAATCAGGTTGACCATGGAAACATAAACTGAGCACCATCTCCCTTCTCAGATGTCTTCTTGCAAGCTACTGGGCATGGACTGAGAACATTTGTCTATCGCATGCAAACTCACACACTGACCAGTACACCCAATACAATTCCTGTTATAATCCACTTATCAAGCATAAAATCAATCTGTCAACCAGATGCCATCAATAAAGAACTAAAACATCGGAGCAAGGCTATCACGAAAACACTCACCATAAGAGATACCATCCACAAGCCTGAACCGTCGCCAATTCGAGTAACAATTCTCTAAATACATCGGCTATCTCAGCGACAAAATCGCCCGCCTCATCAAGAATAAAGTCAGCATTGATGTTACATTTTCCTGTACAAGATCCTCAAGCAACTTCTCAAAGCCAACAGCAGAGGAACCTTCACTACAAGCTCCAACACAAGAGAATGCATCTACAAAATTCCATGCCACTGTGGACAAGAGATCAGAGAAATGCTGCAGCCTATCAACACAAGGATCAAGGAACAAATAGCGTTACTGCTGCTGCGTATGTCAACATACATGATCAGAAATAATCTGAGCATACTCTAAACAAGGAGCACACTATTAACTGGGAAGCTACCGCAGTCTTGTCAAAAAACAACAAAGAAGCGATTGCCATTACAAGGGAACAACCTGCGATAATCCGCGACCAAAGCATCTTCCTAACATGTACTTGGGATTCACTCATCTCGAACATCTATATTCTGTCGGAGGCAAATCCGAGGAGCATCCATCCTTCCATTAATTCATTCTTGTCAGAGCTTATCCGAGGAGTCTACGCCTATCATAACAACCACTGGCCTCTCCTCATACTCTCAATCAATGTCTTCTGCATTTCACATCCAATCAACTGTTGGGACTTTATGGAAATATGCCTCTGTTCACTCAGCAGTACAATTGGGTACCTGGTTTGGAAGTGAAGGCAATGCGACTGATAACCGTCGAGCACCTTAATTGGTAGCCCAGGTTGCATACTCCAAGGAGAGTTGAGAATGAAAAAGGAACGATGTTGCTCCTTATACCAGGGTAATAATGTGTGTAGCGCTTCGGGCACGGTCCTTTGTGTTGTGGAGTTATATCGATATCAATATCCTCATTATTATTATTAGGTCTTCAAGACGAATGTCTTGAAGACCTATTGTTATTACTATGTCCTTTTTTTCTTCTTCTTCTTATTTTTTGTACGTTTTTGGCGCGCCCTACTGTGAAGTAACGGCTGAACCGATTCGCATGAAATTGCAGGGACGATAGCTAGCAACATTATCTAGTTCTGTACGTTCGCCCAAATTTGATTTTCGACTTCTCTCATTAGTTATCTCCCCCTGAAATAAGAAATTCAAACATTAATAGCTCGAAAAGTATTGAAGATAATTTCACAAAACTTTCACCAGAATGTGGGCAACAACATTCTCCGTCGATTAGGTTCATAGCGGTTTTCGGCCGTAATAATAGATTTTTTGCTGTTTCGAAAAAACTGAAAATTCTGTGAATTTTTTCTCAATAACGGCAATACATACAGCTATGTGTGATAGCTCAACTTAAAGGCAAATAAAATTCGAAGGGCCTGTAAGAGCCCGAATTTGGAATTTATTCCTAGAATTTCAATAATCTGTCCTTGAACTTGGTCATTTTTAATAAGTGCGTTTTTCGGCTCCATGTTAAAAGGAACATTTCTCTATAACAAATTGAGTTACGTCAAACATATTGGCAATCTCTTTCCATTTACTAGTTTAACAATTCCATAACATATCATTATCATGTAAAAGTTGATAGTTTCGGCACAATTTGGACATAGACCCCAAAAACCTAAATTTTAAGACTTTTCGAGGGGTGTTATATTTGGAAATTTTTCGATTGTAAACCATTGAATATAAAATTATGTTTGATGCCTCATGCTAAAGTAGAGATGTCATTTCTTAAGAACAATAAATTTAAATCATGTATCTGTCATAGTTTAAGTGTGACAACTCATAGAAGATTGTCCATTTTCGAAAATCGCCATTTTCAGCAAAGTTCAAAGGATCATAACTGCTTAACTAATTAAGATAATTAAATTGTATTTACATCTTCGGATGAACAATTTCAAGACCAACAACTGTTCTGTTGAACTCTTTCATCAAAAAGTTTATAGTTAAGCCTCGAACATCGCGAATGTTGTCTAGGGGTCCGAAAATGAGCATTTTTCAGTATTTCCCTTAATATTCAGAAGAACATAAAGCATTAAGTATGTATATAATCTAAATGATGATTTCACCCACTTAAGTGGAAATTAAAGTACAACATTTCCTTTGTTATACCTTTATATGGAAATATTAACCGTTTTGTCTTAATCATGAGAAATATAATGTAGGGGTCCATTAATATGCCATTTTTACATTTTCAGAGGGGTATGTTATTTGGAGAGTTTTTGTAAAATAACTACTGAAGATAAAGACATGTTTGATAGCTCATTTTAAAGCAGAGAAACTGAAGAATAACCGAGAGTCCAACATTGAGTTCAAGGTCAAGCAGAAATCTTGAAGACCTAAGTATTGACACGTCAATCCTAGTTATTATTATTATTATTATTATTATTATTATTATTAAACTGTTCTTGTATTTACAATAAAGCCAATTGGCCTTCCTCCTTTTCCCAATTTGTACAACTGTTGTCCAATCACTACTTTAATAAAGCCCACAGGCCATTGTTGATTTAGCAATCAAATATTAATGCTCCTCATGTTTGTATCACAAATCCTCAATGTATACCACTCTCATGCGTAATTGATCTTAAAAACTGATTAATCTGATTGAGTTTCCTTGTCATTGGTTTCTTTACTATATAAGTGTATACCATTTTGTTATTACTTACATTTCATTTGATGGTGGAGTAAGTTTATACTCCGAAACGTCTTGTATTTTCACATTGAAGAAGTTGTTATCCAGAAAACCTCCTTGTTCTTATATCAAGTAATCATAACTATGTGTAGTTACATGAAGGTATTTTTCAGAATTTGTCATAAGTTAACCAATACTAATTGAAACTTATTCACTATTTCTTTTGATTATGATTCGATAATCGTAATTATAATCAAAAGTAAATGATTACACCATTAAATGGAATTTTACTGTAACAAAACCTGAATCCTTATTGTTATTGGCGTGTTTTTATTTATTATTTGCAACGATCTTGTTACAAAGAAGGGAATAACAAGTTTGATCTTTTTGAGCGAACTCCTTATAATTTTTCCACAGTGAGCTTTCAAAGTCAGGTAATTTTTGAAAATCGCGAACTTTCAGGGGCGATAATTAAAAACCCTACCCACCGAATTGAATGATTTTTTAGGAGAGTAAGATAGGACTACGCCCTTTATGAATCAATAATAAAATCGCTAGCGTACAGCCATGTCCTGGTCATAATAAAGAACAATTTTAACATGGGGAACATTTTCAAAAGCCACTTAGAGACCTGAAACCGTTTGCAAACGATGCGCAAAGACAATACAAGCAAATAAGTAAACAATAACAAAGTTGTAGCTCTCGGGGTTTAGCCGCCATTTTGATTTTCTTTAAATTTGTCTGATTTTGACATGTTAAAATATTGGGTCAAAATAATCCCCGAGACATACTAAAAACTCGCAACTTGTTTAAGAAAATTCGTAATAACTTGACAAGCAACATATGTTATCATGGCGAAGTCGTAGGTCAGCTGATGTTGACACCATATTTAAATGTTAAACGCCGAAGATATTTGCATCTGAGAACTGAAATTTAGATTGATAAGCAGCTGAAGCATTGAGGAACAACAAGTTTCATATCTTATTAGCGAATTCCTATTAAGTGTTTCACACTTACCTTTCAAAGTATGATATCTTTGAATGTTTACCTTGGTTCTTAAAAAAATCTAATTTTCTTATTTCTCCAAAGACATACACTTTACTAGGCAATAAGTCATACCAGTTCGAGTTAAAATCTATTATACGCGTAATGAGAGATACAATCTGTTCAAAATTCATATGAAATGTATACAATTGTCGATTTAGAAGATTGTGCAAGTGTAAACAATCATGCTAAGACACGAATAACTGGACAACAGTATCAACACTGTCTGTTTCATCGAAGATTTACTGGAAAACTTTAAAATTAGTATTTCATGTATTACATGTTTCTAAGAATTAAGTATTACCAGTTCGAGTTGAAATGTATTCTGCGCGTAATGAGAGGTACATCCTGAAAGAAATGAATAGCTTATTTACACAATAGTTGAATTAGATGATTTTGCACTTCTAAGAACTCACACTAATACTCAAATAACCGGACACCAGTATCGACAATGTAAGGTTCATCCTAGCCTTCTGGAAATCTTTAAAATTCGTATTTCTCCAAAAATATACATGTAAGTAAGTATTAATTCATACCAGTTGAGAGATACATCCTGGAAAAAACTCATACGATATTTAGTAGTCGACTTTGATGCAGCAAGTCACAAACAAATTTCATAAAGCGGCTCCAAATCCCACCTTTTCACTTAAGCTGAACTCTGACGTCAGTAAGTTTTCCTTAACTGAAATTGGTGGTTTTGGATCCGCTTTTGGGGGTTTGTTTGTTTCGTATCTGTTTACTGCGCTTTGATTGGCTGACTGTGTTTGCGGATAGAGTTGATACTTTAGATTCCGATCACTGTTTCAGCTGAAACCGTGTTGCCTTCTGTTTGAGGTTTACTCCCATCCCCAGTCATAATTATTTCGCTATTATACTTTAACAAAGCGTTTCACAACTTTGAAGATATTGGCATCTAAAAGCTGAAACAAGTTTGTTATTTTGTTAAAGAACTCCAAATGCCTTTTTCACAATTACCTTTCAAAGTATGGTGAATTTGAACATTTGAACAAGTTTAAAAAGTTCTTCTCCTAATTACACAAAAGATATCTTTTTGTTTAATGTCCTTTTCATTTCTTATATCGTGATGAAGCATTCATTATCATCCATGTATAATGTCTATATAAACTGAGGCCTTCCGAAAACCTTTAAAAAAAGATTTAAGCGAACTTCCTTAGTTTTAAGGGAGTTTTTTTTCTTCTTTCATGCGTTATTTTGCTTGAAAGAAATACCATTTAAGTACATCTTGCAGCGTGACTGGTGTCTGGACCTTATCTAAACTGTATAATATTGTTGGTTGCTGACTGTCTGTCTCTCTGTTTCTTTGCTTGGAAATCAATGCACAAACACAATCTTAATGCAAGTAGATTGAAGAGTATCTCAGCAGGGTGCTTTTAATGTACATTCAGTTGTAAGAGTACTATATCACAGGAGGTAATCAATACCATTAACCCGTCATGGGCGGCTTGGTGCGATAAATGCCATCAGTACGGTTTAGATACTGTGAGTATGTAGCATCAGTTGACGAGACGTAAGAAGGACTATTTGGGATCACATGGTACGGAGTAAATAGTTCCTTGTCAGCGGATCAATTGTGGAGATTTAGCTGTAATTATGTACAAGTAACGGTTCAAATGTAAAAAGTAATTAGTTTCAATTTTGTCCATAAATATAACAACAAAATACGTATTTTATTCATCTATTTTCAGATAAACAAAATAAAGATGGAAAATGCATTTATTTTAAAGTTTACTTAATGGTTTCTGTCAATATCCAAGTCAGTAATACCGATAGTAGCAATGTGGATTCGGCAGTTCGAGGTTTGTGTACCAATGTTCACTCAATCTACGGCTTGAGACGTAAATCTATGTTAATATTTAAAACGAGCACTTGTTTCACCACAGTTCAGCTATACGAGAAGGTCAATAGTGAAGATGTAAACGTCTAGTGACAGGAAAACGCTGCTGTACTTTTGCATGTGCCGCCATTTTGACTGATAAGCTCTCGGTTTCGGCTGCTTTCCTTGCTCTTTCGCTGATTTGGTTACCGTTTCGGAAGATTACTTTTCGGTTTAAGAAGCAATTTCTTCATGTTTTTGAAGAATTATTTTCACTTATGCATGGTTTTTGTTCAATTTGAGCGTATTTTCCTTCTATTTGGCAGATTTATTCACCGTTTGTATGGTAGGCCTGAACACGCACAATCGCCACTTGCATGAAGTTGTAACTTAAGTACTTTCTTAAGTTTTGAGCCCTGCAACATAGTAAGTGGTGATATCACATCTGAGACGTTTTCATAGAACTCCCTATAGCCTGCCATACCAAAGAATATCAAGAGGGCACTGGATATTGTACTATTGCTTCAACATCAGCATGAGCTGACTGTACCTGGTGCATTTGACTTAACTATACAGTTCTTTCCAAATTCACAATTTGAAAGATTAACAGTCAGTTTTGCTTGAGACATTTTTGGGGGAAAATGTTCGGATCCTCATCAGTTACATAAAAAAGTATTTGCAGTTAATCATCATTAAAGGAGTAGTAGAACAATTTTTTCGCTCAAATAAGTTGAAGACATTTACTTGAAAAATAATGTCACCAATAGTAAAACACCCTTCTCTCTTCGGAAAACCAAGTGAAAAATGCGTGTACATGTAATTCGAAATAATAAAATGTGTTCACATTAAAATGACCGCCATGCAATTTTTGCTTTATACGCGACACTGTTATTACCACTACGGATGATTGGTTTGTGTAATAAGATGTTTTACCCTATAAAGTAAATATAAATCACATTAACTGTCATTATAAATGGGAAATTTGAAAAAATAAAATTTGCAAAAAACGTGCTACAGCCCCTTTAAGAGAGCTGTGCTAGGAGAATGCCAACGATAAAGAGGTATCAAAACTTGTAATTGTGTAAAATCACACATATAATAAAACCTATAGTTTCTTCCGAAACCTAATGGAAGCTTCTGGGACTTTCAAGAAGGAGCTTTAATTTGGTATGAATTGATCTGTTAGGAAAGGACTTTTCTATACTTCAATATTATGTATACCAGCTTGGATTTCTGTATCTGTCAACAGGTTCATCGTGAAATTAATTCACATCCAAGGATTAGTTACTTTAGACATTTAGCTATAAGAATATTTGTGAACCAATTATTATATCATTAGAAAATATGTATTGGTAATCTGATTAATTTAGTGTTATACAAATTATAAAAAAAAATTAAAAAAACTTTATTGCCCCGAATGTATCATGACAGAGCTCGTGTACAATAAAGACAGACTATACAAATTGCAAGCATGTACATAGAACAATCAAACTCGATCAACTTAAACATCATCAAGGAGGAATACTGTTAGGAATAAATGTATTTTGACCTCTATTGGTTTTAAAATGCAGTAGTAATTCAGAAGGCGGCTTGACATATTCACCATGTAAAACATGATCTTGATCATATCAAATCTTTAGGGATAATTTCAAAACTCTTTCATAAATATATGATAGATCTGTAAACGATTAGAACAACTTTTTCTAAGCGAGATTTATTTTATTTATTTATGAGAGACAATGAACCATAGCCACATTGGAAAGAAACAGTTAAAATGCTTTCAACGAAACAATGATTGAAGAGAGACAATGCACGTTCACTTAAATTAAAAGATCGCAACTGGCGCAAGAATGTAATCTTTGTTGACATGTTTGGAAAACAGCATCAATATTAGCATTCCAATTAAAGCTATTATCTATTAATACCAAGGTACTCAAATCATTAACAAGCTCCACGTTGTCCCCACATACTGAGTTAGTAACGTTTTTGTTGTTTTTGAAATTGATAAGTGAGAGATATACCCATACTTTTCCGAGTGTATCGAATGATACCCTACACTTTTCCCGGTGGGGCCCTTACGAGGCGTAGTCGAGTAAGGCTCCGCCGGGGAAAGTGTAGGGTATCATTTGATACACAAGGAAAAGTATGGGTATATCTGTCTTATACCCCACTTACGGTCGAGTGTAAACGGATACTATTTCATAACATTTCTAAACAAATACAAGCTTGTGTATGAAACGCACAACCCAAAAAGTGCCTCGTCTGTGACAACTCCCGGGTACACTCAGCTCGTGCTTCGTTGTATTGTAACCCATGTTTCGGGCTCGAAAACAGAAGTAACTTTCAGTATGTTAAGACATTTTGCACCCAAAATTAAATAACATTCTTATATAAAAAGAAATACAGAAATGTGTGATTTTATATCACGCATTATAAGAACCTTATTCATTTGGTCATGAAAAAATCTAAGAAGTTTCAAGTGGCCTCGTGGTCTAGTGGGTAGTTCGTTCGGCCAGAAAGCAACAGGATACAGGTTCGATCCCAGGTTTATGTTCACATATAATCTGACATTTCATAAAGTATCATCATTTAGATTTCGAAATTAAGAAAATGGACTCAATTCTTTCTCAATTGTTAAAAAGTGTAGGTATATGAGAAAAGTGTAGGTATATCAGAAAAAGTGTAGGTATATCAGAAAAAGTGTAGGTATATCAGAAAATGTGTAGGTGTATCGGCTAATACACCTACACTTGTAACAAAAGAAACCATAGCAACGAGACCGGAAGTGGGGTATAATTGCATTTAATCTACACGCAGCTACAGCTGGGAGGGCATACGAGAGGGAAATTACGATCTTGTTCATTCACATTTAACTTGCATGAATGCTACAGCAGTGTGACGCAGTGCTACCTCGTGGCGTTTCCCAGCCTCTTATAAAATGCATTCTTATTTCATGTCATCAATTTGTATACATTTGAAGAGCAAGTTGTACTCTTTGTATTCATGTATCAATTCAATAGTTCAACAGTTTATTGTTTTCAAGGCCATTTGACCCACAATTCAATTCATTATTACACTATTCATGAAAATACACACATGCGTATCAGATAATTTCTTCACGTATACGAAAAATGTTTTACAATAATTTTCCTAGCATGAAAATATACTCATTTGAAATTCATTAAATATTTCAGACCGTTGATAGTTCTGCTGTTATTGAACATTACTGGTACATCATCACGAAGAGTTTGATACATTGGACAATCATATATAACATGGATTTCATCTTCGGTTACTTTACATAAAGAACATTTAGAGTTAGGGCTTTCATAATCATAAAAAACCTTTTCTAATACATTGTATACCTAGATGATTATAAGAGCTTCGGAAAATTAGTAGTGCTTTCCGGTATTTTATGTTAGTAAGATCATATATGTACAATTCTGGGGTAAATGATGATTTAATAGTGGAATAAAATTGCAAGGAATCTTTTCTGCAAGTTCTGCATGCCAGTATCGTTTGGCACAGTCAATCAATCTTTCCTTGAATATCTTAAGAAATAAGTCTATATCCCCTACTCCCTTCTGCATCCCCCATGACCAAATCCGTAAGTAGATAATAACTGCTTAATATGAGATGCCCAATTCGTGCGTTTTCTATAACATGTTTGCTTCAACATAAGATATGATTGGTTCGGGAACCTGTATAATGGCATGAGAATTAATCTGAACCAGTACCTGATACAATTGGTATAAGCGTTGGCGTACAACGGATATCTACCACATTCACCGCACATTGCAACATTTGAAAATGATTTACTGACATTCAATATCAATTTACAGAATGATCTGTGAACGATTTCTATCTGTTTCATTTCCTTATGTCCCCATATCTCTCTCCCGTACATCAATATTGGGACAATTTCCATATCAAATATTGTAATTGCATCTCGAATATTTATATCATATTTGCGTTAAAGTTTTTTTTTATATATTTGGAACAAAGCTTTGTTTGCTTGCTGTGTTAAAACATTACATGCCCGTGGCCATATAAGTTTTGGTGTCATCATTACACCAATATATTTGTATGCGCAAACTACTTCGATGTCTATATCATTATATATCCATTTCTCAAATCTCGATAACCGCCCTCCGTTTCGAAAAAACATCACTTTGGTTTTGTCAGTATTTATCTCCATGCCCCATTTCAGGCAATAGTTATGGAGAAAATCCAGTTGCTTTTGCAACTTCCGAGGTGTATCAGCAACTGATGCTAGATCATCAGCAAAGAGTAACGATATAATATTGTAATATTGTCTTTCGATATAAATATGCCATTACTAAAAAAATCACTCATAGATTCAGACAGTTCCTTGATAAATATAGAAAACAGCATGGGACTAAGTGCACATCCCTGTCTAACCCTTGTAGAACAGATACAATAGTCAGAGGGTTTGTCCCTTCAATTACAACTGCAGATTTAACCTTATTATACACATTTTGGAGAACATTAAATACGTTTCCATGTATCCCGTTCTTTAAAAGAAGATAAAGAAGCGTTTACCTATTAACCATGTCAAAAGCCTTTTTAAAATCAATGAAGGCGCAATAGAGTTAGAGCGCTTATGACTTTAATTTGAGTGTTAGAGTCAGTGATTTTTACCATGGCTTCTCGCCATTTTATAAAGAATAATTTTATATGCAGATGTGGCCTAGAATAAGCCCTATCTACTGATATTTTACTTTTATACATACCATTAATAGTAAATGAAATAGGGTCATTCTTGTGCATTAACAGAAACACATATTATGGGTAAGCTCTCATTTCCCGAGAGCTATGAGAGGTGACCTTCATTGAGGTCCGCAATGCGCACTGGCCATGTATTATTAGCGTGTACATTAGACCTTCTCGTTGATAGTCGGGACTGCGAACTCGGCTGAAAGAACTGTCGTTAAATATTCTTGACTGAAGTATCATGTTTGGGGGTTACTGATCAATATCCCTTATCATAAATACTACTTTTATTTCCTTGGAAGTTTGACTTATGGCTATCTAAGTAATTTGATACCTACCTTCTATGTATAAACTGCCAGGCAAAAGAAAGTACTCACCTATGTTGATTTTATCATATGTATGATTTTCAATTGCAAATGTCGATGTCATAATCTAAAACTGAAACGTCAGCATTCAAAGAATATTTCAACATGTTATAATTTATAACATATATTAAATTAAACATTCTAAATTTCTTCAAAACGTATTGTTGATGATACACAACTGTTCATCAACATATAAGACATATTCTATGTGGGAATTAATAAATGTGCCTGATTCTGATTTCAAACATGGTAGGGGTCATGTTGATGTAAATTTCATTTCTTACCCCTGTCATCAAAGATATCTTAACTAAAATTTAACCACAGTCACCAATTAATTCATTCAAAGTACTGCAGATAAGTATTATTGTATCGTGTATTAGTCAAATGCATCTGATTTCTTTTAAATGTTGAATAAATCGAAACCAACTGAGGTGAGTACTTTCTTTTGCCGTGCAGTTTAGTTCAGGTTTTTACTCAGCACTGTGTGTAGTAATTTCATTCCTGTGAGTGAGTTTAACTTCCCGCTAGCGTTGAATATACCTTCTGCCCCGTCTGTCTTCCCCTTCCCCAACTCCTTCCATTATTTATCAAACATACTTACTTGGCGCAATCAGGTTTGTTTAAAGGTGCATCCATTGTGTTTCATAAATTGCCTTTATACATGCCAACATACAATATGTGCTGATATTAGTTCAAATAATTTCACCCAACTTGCATATTCATCCCCAATCGCCAAATATATAATAATTACTAGTTTCCAATTAAAATCGAGCAACATCATTATACTTGTGTAGAAACCGAAACTACACGTTCCATTTACATGCACAGTAGTTATAACATTAAACATTATCAACTTAAAAGTTTTCGTTTAGTTTAAATTTCCAAAATTATGTTTGACTAATTGACGCGCGCCACACGCAGTGCATTGTCCGGTTTTCGATCAAAAATCGATACTTTTACTTTTATATCGTCGGTATACTGACCCGACTGTGATCAAAATGGCAATTTTCGGCAACAGTCAGTACTTCATTTATTTACATACTTACTTACATATTTACCGGATAATAAATTAGAGAAATATTTACCTACATGTAGATATATTTTACTAAGTACTTTCAAGTTTATAATAGTTAAAATGAAATATGCGTTTTCTAGAAGAAAAACAACTTTCGAAGATTATGTTATTCCAAATATAATATTGTTACATTTGTCCACTATCTAGATGTCGTGGGTGCTAAGACGATTTCCTAATGTAGATTGGCAGGCAAATATATGCGATGTCAAGACAATGTAAAATAAGGCAAGCTGAATAGTAGGAATCAGTTTGAGAGCCGTGTGTATGATTATTTTATTAAATCAAATATAATAATTTACTCCAGGCCTCTGGTCAGTATACATATATTACAAATGTATGTGTTGCGTTTGTTACAGAAAAGCTAATTAATAAATACTAAATAGAAACAAGCGGTCGTTATAGTTTACAAAACCAAAAATTTGAATAGTGATAACAACTAGCTAATGTTTATCGCCAACGTGAATTTATCTTGCCATTATTTATTAACAAATGCCACGAGAATATCGTCTATGGCGAGCAGATAACCTATCTTACACTGCTCTGCTACATGTAGCGATGTTATCTCGCTGTGTGTTCAACTCGTAATTGATATTTGAATATGCGAACCTTCTGATAGGGAAATGTCCTACTGTGCTTAACATTTCATTTCAAACGATGTTGATTGTGAAGCATACACATATTTTGAAAGAAAATAATGTAAATTTGATTCATACATGTGTCAAACTTTACATGCCAAAAGTCAATGTCACGATGGCCTCCTCGATGCGCTTTGATGTCAAGATATATTTTGAATACCAATTCCCTACTGAACTTACTGTCTTGCAACCCATGACCAAAGATATATAGTATATGTGGATCTATAGATATGTGCCAGGGACATTGTAACCCATTTTTTGAACGGGCTAACATCGTAGATGTAGCCATTTATAACCTTGATAGAAGAAAGGTACGTCCTTTTAAAACTCCTTTATCCAGACCACGTGCTAAGCTAGGTAACCTTGTCAAGGGAGAGCACTGTCACTATAAAATGAAAATTAAAAACAACAATCAAGAAGCATGAAATTGAAATTGAACTCGGTCACTTTAGATGGTCAATTACGCTGTGCTGTCATTACACATGTAGAATCTAGAATACAGATAGTTTTTTAAAGCAATTATCTAGGATCCAAGGTATGTTTGTTTCAGACTCTTCAGAGAATTTTCAATTAAATAAAGAATATTTAATTCACTGACTAAAGTGTTGTTAAGACATCAGCAAAATCTCAATTGTGGTTGGCAACAAAATATATTTTTTACCATGAATTATAAAAAAATATCAAATTAATATAAACATTATATATATATATATATATATATATATATATATATATATATATATATAATATGAGTTGCTTCTCACGTGAAGTAAGGTTATATATAGTAAAGAGAAAACATCAGATGGTTTTGACTGGATCAATCTTCTTTAATACAATACGATGAGCTCATGTATATACATGCCATATAGTAACAATCGCCAGAGGAAATATATGTAGTAGATAAGCTACATCTATGTTAGCTACATCTCAGTAAGCTACATTTCAGGGACATGTTCCACCAGCTTATCCAACCCTGAGACGAAAACACTATGACCCCAAAACGACACATTACCTGAGTTGAGAACGCAACTTGCAGGAGTCCTTACATTCGATGAAAGCAGGTTCCAGCGTTTCTGTGTCAATGACTGACTGTGAGTATACCGGCGTAGAGGCGATCGGACCTCACTGTCAGTGCATTTTCATAACCTTATAAATGGTGCAGTTAAGAATCATAACTTTAGACGTAAGTCCGATAGAAGCCATATTGAAAGTATCCAGCATGTAAGCGACGTTCAACACTTGACTGATGTTGGTGCAGGTACTATAGGGGAAAATTGATACTATATACAATTTTATAAGCGACTATTTGTACTATTCACGATTGAATGTGACTATTAACCGATTTGTGAAATGAAATGGAACCTGATGGAATTAAAGATGCAGACAGTTCCCTTCAGCATCAACATGGTGTTGTTAAACTCGGTAAATTTGATGTTTGTCGGTGTTTGTTTAAAATAAAATTATATCTGTTTTGTATTTTGTCATCTATGTTATAGAACGAGAACATTAGAACGTTTGCGTTTCTTTTGTCCCTGAGTTCACTTACATGTATGTTATTTATTTTATCTTTTATTCGATGAATTTTATGTATTTTGTAATTCTCAGATTTCACTATCTACTGAACAATCACTGATAATTTAGTTTTTAAAAATATATATTTAACTGGTGATTTTTTCTTCTTCTGAAATTCTGATTTTCAAATGTTCTCACCGAAAAATGTATTTGTCTTCGCATGGACATTTCTATTCGAAAGAAGCAGACCGGGATGTTATGTTAATACTTTTAGATATACATATCTTGCAATGTTTTATTAAATTTGAGCTGCATTTTTAATGAATTTGAAAATAGAAACCGTCTCAACGAAATAATAGTATTTGTATTGATACAAATATATATAAAAGCTGAATTTTCGGGATAACAACTTCTTTATTGCGAGGACACACGCCTTTTGGAGTATTATGCTTACTCCTTCATCAGGTAGGTAACCATATGGGATACGTAGTGGGGAAGTGGGTATTCGCAGGGGCATTCCTTGTCCAACACTGAGATTTACGTTCAGAGATTTATGGATTCACCTAGGGTTAGTTGCCTTATTCCAATTGTGCTTCTGTTTCTACTAAGCTGTTTAAATGGGTACCTGTAAGACTGAGGTCACCTTCTAGCGATATGTATGTGAGCTTAGATTACACCGGGGTATTAATGATCATGATCAAATATGAATTTTTAAAATGTGATTGTACATTATCGTCGCATTTGAAGAATGTTTGTTATCATCATACGCATATTGGAACAGCAGTACAGTCATAATATTTCCAGAATTCAAAGAGTTTGTAAGCGATCAAAAAACAGCAGCCTTCAATATGATTATATTACTTGTTGTATGAAAATCCCACTATAATCTCAGAAAACGGTATATACAGCAGTTTGTTCATTTGCGTGTGTATCGAAGTGCAAACACCATGTAATTCGTTTGAACATCAATTGATTTACTCCAACTGTACCGACTACATTTGTACAACTCCCATTTTCATTGTCAGGTCATTGGCGCAAGTTTTCGAACTTTGGCAACTAAATTCACATTACGAGGTAAGGAGGTTCCTTACCATTGTTTCTGAGCATTCTCAGTTGCCAGATTCAGAGAGAGATTTTATAAGCGCTTTTAGCAGAGCTGATCTCATCTCGCACTTCAGATTGTCCTTGTAGCCACATAGCCTTGGTGTATGCTTTCATTAACAGTGTTCGTTATGCACATTAGAAACTTAAATAACTGTCTGGAATTATGATAATAAAAATCATTGTATTATAATTGTGAAATGAAGTATTTGTTATATGGCAAGGAGGTATATTTTGTTATTTTGCTCTATAGTCTAATATAAGGGGAAACGGTCTTGCATATTGAGTAAGAGATGTCTCCCTTGGGTTTTTTGTTCAAATTATTATTCAAGTTAGCCTGGATACATGATATATTTGGGTTAATTTTGTTGTTGAATTGTATTTCTATCAAACAGTGATTATTCCAGCAAATCTTGAGATTAATTGACATAAATATTAATGTTAAACAGAAAACAATAACAACAATTTTTAAAATTCAATTTTAGGTAAAAAGCTACAATATAACAATAACATTGCATTTTGGTCTTGCATAAACGTGTAAAAATAACCCTTTTATCAAAATAAGGCCATAATTATGACATATGTTGGTTGTTTTATCATCATGATAGTGTGAAATTACAGTGAAAAAATAATTTATTTTGGCGCACCTCCACCTACATTGGGAGCTCATATTTCGAAAACAAGCACGGTGACCGCTATTTCTTATAACAGAAATGGATTGAGCATGTGTTTTTCATGTATATAGCGAAATATTAGCAATTTCTTGAGATTTTTTAAATTGGTAAGGAACATCCTTAATGTGAAACATTTCATCACAATGCCATTGAATGATTATAAAAGAAAATAGATGTCTACTGTTTGACACTGTTGGTCATTTATTCGATACTAGCTATATTTAAACACCGGAGAAATCATATATCATTCAACCAAACGGTTGTCAAATATTCTGCTATAAACTACAGTATATAGATAGAATAAGTAAAATGGAGAAGTAAATTATCCAATAAGTATACAAATTTGACGAGTCCCTTGAAATTTGATTTGCCATGATTTCCATTTGTTAAAAAAAAGAACTAAACGATTGACAGTTAATTAATAAGATGAACACATTATATAGTATGTCTGCATATAGAGATTATTAACCAAGTGTGTTTCGTATCATTAATATCATATTTTTGGAATAAAAATTGTATTATGCGAGCCTTTGGCGAGCATAATACATTATTTTGTTATTCCAAATATATGATAATATGATACGTAAACACACGAGGTTAATTATCTCTTTATCATTTAATGTCATTATTAAAATAAGCGTTTTGTTGCATTATAAGTGGTAAGAGAATTGACCTAGTTTTAGCGGAGTAATTTCATAGACGGTACATCAAAGTGATGATCACGATATCGGCGATATATAGCTGTGAAGTGCCTGGAAATAGTTCTTAATTAAAACAATTTAATAACATGATGTGCGCGATTCTTATTGATAATTGGTTCCCGATTTCTTGTTCATGGACATATTTTCAATCAGTTCATAAGTATATATCCAATAATTAAAAATCACTCATACATCATACATCACTAGTCACGTTAGAACAAGGGAAGTAACTCTAGTTTCAACGTTTTGGAAGCTGCGTTGCAGGGTTGATTTGGATTGCTGCACAGAACAGTGAAATGTTAGTGCGATTGACTAGGCTGGTCGGTAGGCCACACACTGACACATCAAATTCATTTTGTTCACAGTGACAGGACATTGAATCTACTTGCTGATGATCTTGGTCAATAGCGCACTAAAGGTTTGAATAATTGTTAAAATAAATATATAATTACCTTGACGTTGTTCAAACTATAACTGCACTGTATCATATCCGATGATTTAGTGTTTTCGAAAATCCATTCATTCAAGCGCAAATAGGCCTACTCGGGTAAACTCCCGGTTACGCTTTTCAATGATTCGTAAACAGTTTTAGAATTCGAATGAAAAGAGTGGAATTTTGTGAAAGTTGTTGGTGTTTTGACCTTCGACCTGTTTTTTTTATATTTATCAGATTCGGATACCAAGTTTATCAGATTGCTTTATTGCATCGATAACACCCTCCAATATATGTTAATGCCGACTTTGTAAATATACATTTAAACACTAATGAGACTACCTTCATAGTTAAATAGTTATGTTCTAATTCGCTTCGCTCAAACGAACATAAAATATTTACTTTCTAAAACATACTCATATCATGGGTGTCGTCTACCGCAGCCAGGAGGCGAGCAGGTTTATTTCCGATATTACTGTACACTGAACGATTAAAGAGATGCGAGAGTTGCTGGGTCCATACAAGTACATCCAAGTTTGGGAATGCACTGGGCTGTCCAAACGCATGAAGATTCCAGACAAGGAAGAGTCAGAAGACCAGCAATCCAACCAAAAGAGGGGAAGTACATTCATCAGTAAACACAGGGAGAAGGGGGCTTCACTGTGAATCCGAAACACTCTGGCGTACGATATCGTGGATGGGTCTTTTTCTGCAACATAGAAACATTCATAACTATCTATGTAAGCCAGATACACTCTTATGCCCAGAACTGAACATTTGTCATGTATTTACTTCTAATTTAACACTTTGATACACGTGCATCTGCAAAAAGCATGTTACACATACATACATGTTACATGTATACTCATCTTAAAAAAGCTATATCGGATCAGCCCCTACTCCAATCGCCCGAAGACCAAACAGCGTGGCCGCCAATCAGATCGGCGTTGCTCCAAGTCCAATCGGCGTTGCTCCAAGTCCAATCGGCGTTGTTTCAAGTCCCATCGGCGTTGTTCAAAGTCCAATAGGCGTTGCTTCAAGTGCAATCTGCGTTGTTCCAAGTCCAATCGGTTTTATCCAAGTTTTTACTCAGCATCGTCATGGCAACATCACATCGCCCTTCGGCTCCATCACATTGCAACTTAGCTCCGTCACGTTGCCACACACCACCATCACGTTGCCACTCAGCACATTGCCACTCGACACCATCAGCCCATTGCCCCTCGGCATCACCGCATTGCCACTCACCACCATCAGCACTTTCCTTACTGATGTCGTGTGACAAACATGTATACGTATATTATCAAAACCACATCCTAAACGATGTGACAAGTAATAAATATCCATACACAATCTCCTACACTCACTTACCGGTGTCACTAGAAATTAACATGAATACGCATAATCAAATCCAACTGTTTCACACAGCCTTACTGATGTCACACGACATAAACATGCATAATCAAACCAAAAGTTTCACACATTTCACATATTTTTCAAGTTAAGAGATATATTGCCAGAATGAAAAACCAACCAAATGAATTTACAAGAAAATGGTTTCCATTGCAGAATGTATTCAACTCAAACTCCAATATGTGAATCTTTCGCAATCTGCCACAAAGTATGTACAATATTATAACAATTTTATGTGAATGTACTATTGCAGAATTTATTCAATTGACATGTAAAACTCGAATTGTGAACCCTGTGCAATCTGCCATAATGTTTGTACAATATCAGGACAATCTTGTGTGAATGTACCTACTCATGTGAATAACAATATTTGAAAAAAAATAAAAATTCACACAGCCTTAACCGAACCAACTGTATTCCACATCAGCCTTACCAATGTCACTCGACATAAAACATGCATAACCAAACCCACTGTATTCCACATTAGCCTTACCTGTGTCACAAGACAAATATGCCTTACACAAAGCTCCACCGATGTCATTATACATAAACATGCATACACATTATGATCTCACAATACACCAGCATTGCAACTCGGCAACAGCGTATTGCCACTCATGACACTGCCTCAATACTCAGTCGCTATGTCACTTGACTTAAACATGCGTATCAGCGTATGTATAATCAAACCACTGTATACCACATCAACCTTTCCGATGTCATAGACATGCAAACATTCACCCACATAATCAAAATCTTCATCCTCATTCCACATCAGCATTATCAGTATCACACGACATAAACATGCACACGGCGTTACATACGTAAATACGCACCTGTATTAAAAGTAACTTGAAGCATTACCGGTGAATACACTTTAAGTATACTCGAGTAAATTCAATGAATAGGAACCATGCTCACCCGCGAAAGCATAGACCACGAATGAACAGACAACTTCTTCAACCTTATTTATAACCTCCGCAATGGGACCACACACGCATGTCCTTCACGTACATTCCATGCACCTGCCTGCGGTAGTACTCTCTCATAATACCGTATTTACAATAAGCAAATACAGTTATGATGCATATGCTACGAACTTCTCAGTTTGATTGAAATCGACCAATTTCGAGGAATAATAGTTGTAAATTACTAAAATAGTGCATCTACCGGGATAAGAACGAATATCGTTGGGAGGCTTCCTCGCCTAACCGCCTGCTTATATATATAGGTTCACATGTGTTGACGCTATTCAGATAGCCAATCACAGAACGTCTAACAAAAGCAAAACACTTCAATACAATATGGTTTCATAGACGAGGACCGTGGTCACGAATGGGACGAATGATTCTGAATGCTTTCAAAACGGCGACCGTTTAAAACCATGACGTTATTTTCGGGGTGTTACCTTTTCCTGAGGAGCCTAAAGAATCTGTGTGTATCCGGGCAAATGCGTTATTTTGCAATATTCATTCCTCGGAACAAGTTCGATGTTTAATCTAACTGTAACTTTCATGAAAAGTGCACGTTTTTGGACCCTTATCACTGTGATTTTTGTTGCTTAAGTTTGAACCTTTTTGATTAAATAGAATAAGTTGTTGATAATTGCCCACACATGTATGTAACCTATATCTAAATGAAGTGCTTATTTTGGATGTGACAGCTCTTTGTATTTCAGAATAGAATGAAAAAATCCTCAATAATCAGTTGACTTTGACACTGAAACAGTGATAGATGTTTGTTTGAAAATTATTGTCCTTATAAACGTGGTGTATCAGCTTCAAAATGAGTTATCAAACATGTTGTTATCTCTAGGAATTTACGAACACCAATGCTCAAAAGAAAATAACTCTCGAAAACCCATCACAAAATGTCTATTTATTTTGTAAATGTCAAACTTGGGTGTATAACTATCAACTTTTTTTTTATGTGATATTGATCAAAAGTGAAAGTGCAACCTCCGTCTTGAGGAACAAATTGCAAGAGTTGTGTCCTTTGAACATGCAGCCGCAAAGCACTCCTTTAAAAATGACAGTTATTAATATTTCAATTCAATTTTTTTTATTTGGGCTCGATAATTTTTTCGAGCAGTTATTCTGATTTAAAATATGCTACCATACATAACTGTATGTATTGCCGTTAGTGAGAAGAATATATATTGACGTGTACTTTTAAAAATAGCGAAATTTCCTGATCCTCCTTCTCCAAGTCCTCCTACTCCTCGCCCTCCTACTCCTAATTCTTCTTTGCCTAGTCTTCCTTCTCCTGGTCCTCCTTCTCCTTGTCATGTTCCTCCTGATTCTCATCAATTCCTCCCACTTTTAGTTCTCACAATCCAAGTCCTCTAACTCCTTGTTCTTTGTTCTCCTTGTTCTACTCATGATGCTCCTTGGCGAGGTTCTCCTCCTTCTGGTCCTCCTACTCTTAGTCCCCTTCTTCTGATTTTCTACCCCCAGCTTCTTTCTTTCTACGTCTCCTGTTCATCCCCTTTCTCCTACTCTTGATTCATGTCATGCTTTCAATTTTATACGGAAAAAAATGAATTTAGTTAGATTGCAAGAATCTAAAAAATTCTGCTTTTCAACATGGATGTGCAATTATCAATTTTAATAATCAATATCATTATTATTAACTTGAACTGTCATTTTACAAATTGTATTTCAATGTATTTTTTGTAGCAAATGTATTTTAAACTGAAAATACTCAAAAAGATCACAAATGTAAGAACAAAAAATTCAAAACTATATTAGCTTTCCTTTCCATCAGCATTTATCAAATAGTTTTCTGTCTATATATTGATTGCGTTATTATGTTATTAATACATATTTACACAATTTTCGTTTGATCAGCCTCGAATGGACTCGTGTCGTCCATTCTGTGAGACAATGATGTATGACTCAAACTGCTATTCTTTGAATATTAAGGATTTCTTATTTGTTATTAAACGTGTCTATTTTTGTTTGTTCAGCATCAGCTGTTGAAGTGCATTTAAAAACAAAAAGTAAGTACGCTCTCAACTTCAATCATTGAAAAGAGTAACACAAGATCACTAACACTAACACTGCATCAGCAGGTGAGTTCTGTTATACAGGTGTGTAGATATCGGTTTAAATGAAGTTTAAATGGAAATTTTGTTCCTTTGAATTGTATCTTTGATATAAATTACATTGTCGAAGACAATAAACATAACAGTGACCATTACGTACATGTCTTGCCTTATATGGAAAAGGTTTATCTTTGGTTATTGCAATTGTAATAAATGCTAAAAAAGAGAAAGAAATAGTTTATTGTGGATTTAGAAAACATCTAAATGCTGTCAATTCAGAAGTATTAGCTATGTGATAAACGAATGTGTTCTACAAAGTGGGCGTGAAATAATGATAACATTTTGAAATCACATAGGCCTATTCTGTTCCTTATTTTTAAATGAGTGTGTACTGATAGTAATAAACTCAAAAAAAAAATATACTTGATTCATACATGTATATTACATCATACTGATTATCTTCTTCGGGAGTTATTGTGCCTTTATAGAGAAATCATTTGCGAATTTTTTCAGGAAGACGACATCAAAGACGTCGGAGCCGAAAAAAAAACCAAACACCAAATTGCCAACTAGGGTAGAGAAACGTTCGGATGAATCTTCAGGCGTGTCAACCTTGCTGACATATCCTGACATTGTGTAGGGGCTAATGTCAAGGAAACTCCTCATGCATAGAAAACTATTATGGCTGCAACTTCCAAACGCAAGGCATAACTCTTGCCAGTCTGCATTACTGGCTGATTTAACCCTTGCAGTATTTCCCTAGCTTTCTTGTGTCGAGGCAGTGAATCGCTGCACTGGAAATGCATAGCCGGCCTGGATTTCTAAACACAGATTTCTTAAGGAAATACTGCAAGGCCTAAATCAGTCAGTAATGGAGACTGGCAAGAGTTATGCCTTGCATTGGGAAGTTGTTATGGCTGAGGCACGGAAGCTTTTTAAAAATTAATAGAAGTTATCACGGCATTAGGTTACTTAAAGAAATATACCTTGATTTGAGGCATTACTAGTTAAGAACGGTGAGAGTGACTGAAGAAAGAAGGAAGGAGTCGGAGGTGTAATGTAAATGAGAGGAAAGACCATTCGAAGAATAGGAATCTACAATTATTTGTTATTCATAAATAATTAAAGATTTGAAGACTGCAAAACATCGATTCTGTTATTCTCTCTCTTTCCAAAATCACTATTTTATTTAAATTATTTGTTACATTAAGGTCTCAAATTTAAAGCTGTCTGTAGAAATAAATAACATTTTAATATTACATATGATCTATTTAATATTATTCTTATCACACTGCTATCAACTTTCAGATCCCATATTAAAAGTACGATAGTAGACTGTTCAGTATCAAAACCACGCACTTCAATAGACATCAGACCCATAATTTTTATATCAATTATCATTTAAGATTAAAACATGCGAAACATCGTTTTCTTTAACGGTTCCTTATTTATTTGATAAGTAAATATGAAAAGAGGATCTTTGATTTCTTAGTACTATACTTTCAGAAAAACTTAATTAATAACATACATGCACACAATGACATGGTTAAAAGTGGGTCGATATTAATTTTTCACTATTAAAAAAATATGTGTAATATACATAAAAGTGAAAGGTGTTAGGGCACAATTAATGAAGATTAATTCATGTATTAAGGGGAGAGTTCTTTAATCCGCATCAAATGTTGATGAATTTAAATTTTCAAACAATGATTTTTATTTCACAATTTATGTTATTGTTTCAGTAATAATTCCGAACTCATTGTGGGTATGCAACCCAGCTGCACATAAAGCTTCTCTCGCTGCGGGCAGCATATGCAGCCCAACAGGTTTTTGACATATGACAATGACAATGACTTTTTACCTTTGACAAACGACAAAACAGTGTAAAGAAGTTCATTGAATCATGAAAAGGTTAATATTTTGAATGATTTTTGCTATGGCGTGTATATCTTTGTTTAAAGAAATTGTCATGGATCCAACCATAGTCCTATAACCATCAAACTAAAGGTTAAGGTGCTTTTAAAATCATCTCTCACATTGCCTTCACTTCCGTACGAGGTACCCAATTGTACTGTTGGGTGAACAGAGGCATACCTTGAATAATGTCACTTGCCAAAGATAACACCACACGTTTAATAAATGTATCTGTGTGGGGCAGGGAGTAAACCCTTCAAACTTTCAGTTTATACAACAATGAAGCGGGTCACCCACCTATTCTGCGAGCCACGACGATTCTTGCCGAACTTTTCTTCTTGTGGTCAACTGAATTATGCAAAGGTCCACATGTCACTACAATATTTGAGATAATATAGAACATGGAAAAGCAAGTTTCATTTTATGCAAAGTTGCAACTAACAATTTTTCAAAAATCTGAATCATGTAACGGTCAACGTTTTTGCAAAGGCAAGATGTATTGGGGGCAAAGAACAGTAGATTTATGAACTCACAGACAAGGAAATAACTATAAGCTAGCGTATCTTTACTTGTTTATATATATTATCTTTTTATAAGATAAATAGTTGCGTTTGTAAACTTTCCGGGCTTCATTGCTATTCAACAGCTGCAAAATTAGTTTAAAACCGACAGGGTTAGCCGGAGGTTTTAAACGCTGAAATTTGCGGGTGTTGAATAGCAATGAAGCCCGGAAATTTTACAAACGCAACTATTTATCGATATTGTAACATGACCGTTAGTTATCAGGCGTTTTGAAACGAACTCTCTTTTTGCGTACCTATCTCTGAGTGGAAAGGACTTTGCGACTGTTCCATTTTTGTTAGAGGTGTGGTCAGGTCAAAACAAATGTCAATTCTCGGCGTAATATGTACATTAGCAACAATTTACACATAAGCTCAAACAGTGTCACTCAACTATGTTCACTTCATAATATTCACGTATCCTTTTAGATGGCGATAAGCATTTATCTACGACATCAACACAGTAAAAGACCTAGGAACAAACATCTTAAACTTGCCCTAACCCATTGTGACAATGACGCTAGCATTGTGACGTCAAAACGGTTGATCACTATGACGTCATGCCATGCGGTAAACACAGCCTCATGGACGAAGGCTTCAAACTTGGACAAATCTTACTTGTTAAAAACATTTTAGTTAATTGAAACTAATTAATTTGGAGAGTTATTTGTTACCTATTCTGCTATACACACATTAGAAAATGACAATGCTACCTGTCAAATTTGAATAAGGGGCACATATTAAGAGAAATAGAAAATTAAAAATTTGAGTCGGGTCGGATCTTGTGAACATGATGTATATGGTCGCGGTGATTCGCCCCAAGTAATTTGCGGGTATTCTTTGTCATTCAACATAGGCAAATCAACCAACCAGAATCAAGGATACACCGAAATCATGTTACAATATTCAATGATATGTATATATTTGTATCTCTAATTCCAGTATTCAGTGAACAATCGCTGATACGTTAGTTTAATAAATATTAATTAAACTAACGATTTAGTTTTATCTGAATTCCTGATTTTCAATAATTCTCACCGAACATTTTGCCTACCTTTATATGGACATTTCGATTCAAAAGAAGCAGACCACTACAATGGTATGTTAAGAATGTTATATGAAAAATCTTGCAAGGTGTTTCTAGGTTTCAGCTGTCATGCAATGATGAACATTGTTTGGACATCAGATAAAGTATGTATGCATCATGCGTAGTTCACGCACTGTACATATTTTACATTTCTCTTTTAGCAAGTTAAGCCTTTTGAATATGCAGGCAATTCCAATAAAATATGTTAACAAAACAAACAAAATTAATTAAAAATGATTCATAAGATTAGACTCTTCGTTGTTACCTATTGCTGGGCATACAACTGTTGGCCAGTCTGTCAATCCTTCATCAGATGAGTTGAACACCCGGATTGGATATGGAACATCTCTGATCGCCACGTGTTACGGTTGCTGAACTCAACTGATGTTATTATGAGTATGGACGTCGTATAAATTTTGATTACCCATATGTTTGAAAATAACCGAGTAAACATTGATACGAGCACATGTGCACATGTCTATCTTCTATTCACACTTGTTTCGTAAAACTCATATGGCACACTTTCTCGGGTAATAATCTTCATAGATATTGTACATTTACTTTGCATGTACATGCAGTGACATAAAACATAATGTTGATATTTTACTTTATTTTCGGGACAGCATGTCGAGCATGTCCTATGGATGTTACTTTGTCATCTCCTTTTTCGGCCACCTCTTTTATTTGCAGTAAACCGAATGTTAACTTGAACGTTAGCCTTTGTAATATGATATGATGTACTCTTATTTCAAATTATCTGAATATGACAGCTGACTATGCGCAGAAACAATCGTAAGGATCCTCCTTAAACGATCCTTAATGAAGTGAATATTGACATCAAGAAAGATTTCAGTTTAAAGAACATTAAAGTATAGTATATACTCCGAAACGCCGTGTATTTCACATCAAAGAAGTTGTTATCCAGAAAATCTCCCTGTTCTTATGTATACTACTTCTAAATGCCCTTCAAAGACCCGTTAATGAAATCAACTGCATCATATCGAAAAACCTTCAAATCCAAGAAATATTATTAACTTTCCTTTCAGGAAATGAGAAACCTTCCAATCGTCCTGCTTCTTTTTGCAATCTACATCTCATGTAACCGGACTCGTAGTGAAATCCCACCTACACTATTTATTAACATTATACTAACAGGCATGTCCAAATTAAACCCTGATCAATCTACAAAGAAAATCCAAATGCGTTGGAGGTGTCCCAAAGGAGTGATTAAAGGTTGGATGCTTGTTAACCACCGAGAACAGATACAGATAGCTCATTTCTCAGTGATGGACAGGATGGTTAGTTAGTAACTCTTGATGACATATGTTTATACAAACTGTAGAAGAAATATAACCAATGAGAGTTTCAATCGAACATTTGCTGCTTGTCCTCCTCCTCCCAGTCTTTCTTCTTGACTATTGATTTCCCTTCCAATAATTCTTCATCTCCTAGATCTCTTTCTATTGATTTCCCTTCTTGTGATTCTTCATCTTCTGGATCTCTTTCTCTTGATTTCCCTTCCCATGATTCTTCATCTCCTGGATCTCTTTCTCTTGATTTCCCTTCCTGTAATTCTTCGTCTCCTGCTTCTCTTTCTCTTGATTTCCCTTCCCATGATTCTTCGTCTCCCGGATCTCTTTCTATTGATTTCCCTTCCCATGATTCTTCGTCTCCTGGATCTCTTTCTCTTGATTCTTCGCCTCCTGCTTCTCTTTCTCTTGATTTCCCTTCCCATGATTCTCGGTCTCCGTCTCCTGCTTCTCTTTCTCTTGGTTTCCCTTCCCATGATTCTCCGTCTCCTGCTTCCCTTTCTCTTGGTTTTCCTTCTTGTGATTCTGCGTCTCCTGCTTCCCTTTCTCTTGATTTCCCTTCTTGCGATTCTCCGTCTCCTGGATTTCTTTCTATTTATTTCTCTTCTTGTGATTCTCCGTCTCCTGGATTTCTTTCTATTGATTTCACTTCTTGTGATTCTCCGTATCCTGCTTCTCTTTCTCTTGATTTCCCTTCCCATGATTCTCCGTATCCTGCTTCTCTTTCTCTTGATTTCCCTTCCCATGATTCTTCGCCTCCTGCTTCTCTTTCTCTTGATTTCCCTTCCCATGATTCTCGGTCTCCGTCTCCTGCTTCTCTTTCTCTTGGTTTCCCTTCCCATGATTCTCCGTCTCCTGCTTCCCTTTCTCTTGGTTTTCCTTCTTGTGATTCTGCGTCTCCTGCTTCCCTTTCTCTTGATTTCCCTTCTTGTGATTCTCCGTCTCCTGGATTTCTTTCTATTGATTTCTCTTCTTGTGATTCTCCGTCTCCTGCTTCTCTTTCTCTTGGTTTCCCTTCCCATGATTCTTCGCCTCCTGCTTCTCTTTCTCTTGATTTCCCTTCCCATGATTCTCGGTCTCCGTCTCCTGCTTCTCTTTCTCTTGGTTTCCCTTCCCATGATTCTTCGCCTCCTGCTTCTCTTTCTCTTGATTTCCCTTCCCATGATTCTCGGTCTCCGTCTCCTGCTTCCCTTTCTCTTGGTTTTCCTTCTTGTGATTCTGCGTCTCCTGCTTCCCTTTCTCTTGATTTCCCTTCTTGTGATTCTCCGTCTCCTGGATTTCTTTCTATTGATTTCTCTTCTTGTGATTCTCCGTCTCCTGCTTCCCTTTCTCTTGATTCCCCTTCTTGTGATTCTCCGTCTCCTGGATTTCTTTCTATTGATTTCTCTTCTGTGATTCTCCGTCTCCTGCTTCTCTTTCTCTTGGTTTTCCTTCTTGTGATTCTTCGTCTCCTGCTTCCCTTTCTCCAGGTTTTCCTTCTTGTGATTCTTCGTCTCCTGCTTCCCTTTCTCTTGGTTTCCTTACTGTGATTTTCTGTCGCCGGGTTTCCTTCTCCTTGTTGTACTTCTCTCTGTCATCCATTTCCACTTACTCTTGATTGTACTTCTTTTTCTGATTTATCTTCACCTGTTTCCGCTCGTCGTGGTTTTATTTGTTTATGCAGAAAACAATTCGAAAACTAAAATATTCACTAGATTTCCATGAGTTATTTCAAATGTGCAATTATCCTCTTTTTCTGATTTTCCTTTCTGGCCCTCTACCTTCTCCGTCTAATTTGACATCAACTGTCATAATTTCCAAATGATTTATTATATTCTAATGCATTTTTATGTCAAATGTATTTTGACCTACAAAAACTTTTGCAATATACTAGTCGCAAATGTGGGATACACAACAACCTTTTATTTGCATAACTATGGATTATTATTCCTTCCTCGAGTGTATGAAATGGGTTTGAAATCTATCTTCCCAAAGAAGAATTTCCTTAAAACGTGACAGGAACATATCTCGTTATATGTTACCATTACTACCAGTATAGCCCATTACTTGATATCAATGTATGAGAAGCTGGAAAAGAGTGCAACATTTGCTTTTGCTACAACACGACTAATCGCGGTTTCTTTTAAATCTAAAGCATTTTTCGTTATTTCACTAGTTTTCTGTCTATATATTACTATTTATATTTGTAGGAGTCCAACTACATAGTTTCACATTTTCATCTTGTTTTGATAAGCCTCAAATGGACTTGTGTTATCTATCCTGTGAAAGGAGTTATGTGTGACTGAAACTGTGAACTCTCTGCTATTCTATGAAGTGTGGAGTATGTGATTCACTTTTAAACATGTCTATTTATGTTTGTTCAGCATCAGCTGTTGAAGTGCTTGAGAAGGGGATTCGTTGGAAAAAGTAACTACACTGAGCTTCGTTTGTTGTAGTCGACAGGCATTATAATGACCAACAGGTTAACGTGTTGCCTTATTTCGAAAGAAATTAAAACCTTTATATCGAATTTAGAATATATATATATATATATATATATATATATATATATATATATATATATA
Source organism: Gibbula magus (assembly GCA_936450465.1). NCBI lineage: Eukaryota > Metazoa > Mollusca > Gastropoda > Trochida > Trochidae > Gibbula > Gibbula magus. The sequence goes on from OW388306.1 coordinate 12,749,623, forward strand.
TATATATATATATATAACTGTTTTCAAGTTAAAAGTAATGGCTACGTGAGAAAGAAGATGGTGAAATATCACGTGGTTAATGCAAAGCGGCTGTCCTTGTAACCAAGACGATTTTTAAATCGGATGATGATATTCAAAATACAAGGACTTTTTTTCCCAATATTTGTATTATCCAAAGAGAAATACAATATGCTTAATTAATTTATATTCTATCATTTGATTTATGTTTTCATCGTGTGTAATAATGTTATCGTTTTGAAATCCAATTTTCTAAACAGTGTGTCTAAATGTATGATATCGAGGTTGTTTATTCATTAGTAGTGACAAAAAAAAACAATAAAATAAACAGAATATAATTGATTGATATATTTGCAATGGATGCTGTCATGTTAATGTTATGATTAACATATCTGTTGGTATGATTTTCAGGATTGAAAAAAAATAAGACGTCATAGAGGTTGGAGTGAGAATTCAGCTTCGAAAGAGTAGGAATATGTAATCCCTTGGAAAGAAGAGTGCCACAGGTGTAATGTAAATGAATGGAAAGGGCACTTGAAGAGTATGAATATGAAAATATTTGTAACTAATTAAACATTAAAATATTGAAAAGCTTCAAAGATTCGATTCTGTTTTTCTGTCTCTCAAAAATCATTAAAATAGTTAATGGCCCCCAAATAATATAATTTTGTCTGTTATTTCATTGGTCATTAATTCAGTGGACAAACATCAAAGAATTCACCAAATAAATATGCAATTTAGTTCCAAAAAGAAAATAATTAATTTCTCTACTCGTTCTTCGGATATATTGGTATTTGTATATATTGTCACTAAAGGCACGTGAAGCAAATTAAGATGTTGTAGAATAACTTTACTGTTCCAAAATAATTCTTCGGTCGAATGGAGTACTTTCGGCGTTGGTGTGATGCCTTGCTTTGTTCTGTTTATATACTCTTGCAAAACGACCTGCCATGTAATAACATGCTTAAAAAGCGATTTTTTGTTTGTTTTTTGTTTTCTTTTTGCCCCCTTTTTAATTTTTTTTTATTCCCATAATTGTTTACAGTTATTTACAGGCAACATTGAATGTAGAATTTCACAGTAAAAAAATGGTATATATAACAAACAAGCAGTTGATAGACACAATGATTCGGTTACAACAAAGTCCTTAAAATGAAGTCAAAGTTCAAGTATTAAATACTGGGAAAATTGGTAACCATTCAGCAGAAAATTTATGAAAAGTATTGTTTCTTTTAGCTAGGAATTTTTCAAAAATGTAAATATCTTTCAAATCTTTTCGAAAATAAGAAAAATTAGGGAGAAAAGTGTTTAAAGTGCATCTTTTGGCAGAAAACAACATATGAATTAATAATGGGTGATTATCTATTGTCTCAAACCAGATCAATATTTCTGTTATCTTAAATGTCTGTATGTTTTGGATTATCCAACGTTCAAGATCTTCCTAAAATGACTTGGTTACCATACATTCCCAATATACATGACAAAGTCATTGTCAACAAGTTTATTTTTGAATAACTCTCTTTTTGTATTTATGACTTTGTGTTCAAATTCAAATTGGAAATCTAGGAGTTTTACATCTTTCAAGTTCATTCTGTAAGTTTAAAATTTTTGGGGCCAATTCAAATAATCATCCGGGAATATATTTTCCCATTTTTGAAAAATTTTAAGTTGTTAAAACAAAAAGAATGATCAATTGTTACAGTATTCTGAAAATTTGCTCCATATTTAAAAAAATGTATATAAAGGGAAATTACACGGATTATTATATCTGGTTTTCTCAAATACTGCTTGAGGGTAGATAACTTCATTGCATTGATGAAGGTTTTAATATCAACCATGCGTAACCCGCTTCTGCATAGTCCTTGTTTAACGTATTGTGTTTAATTTTGTCATTTTTGTCATTCCAAATAAATCTGAAAATATCCTCTCGACTGCATTGATAAATCATCAGGTAGGTTAGGTAAACTATTGAAAATAATCACCAGATTCGAAAGAGCTTAAGTTTTGATTACAGTGATTTTACCAATTCATGTCAAATGTCTTTTTCTCCATGTCGCTAACAATCTATAACTTTCTTCTAGTCTCTTTCTTGTGTTAATCACCCAAAGGTCCTTTAGATCAGGCGTAAATTTTATTCCCCAAACTTCAAACTCATTTCTTTGCCATTTTATATTTATGTCTTCACATATTATATCTCTACTGCCTGCTTTTGATCCAATCGAAATTGCCTCAGTTTTGTCTAAATATATCCTTAACCCTGACATGTAATAACATGTATTAATAGTGTCAATTACTGCATATAAACTGTCTTCTGATCCATCCAAAAATAATTCATTCAAAACCACATTTAAATAAAACCGAATTGATGAAATCTTTTGAAACTGTGTCAAAAGCCTTTTCAAAATCAATTAACACCAACAATCCTGGCATATATCTTTTTTTAGTTTCAAACATAATACCATATAGTAATCTAGTCTTTTCAATTAGTGTCCTACCTGGAAACGAAAGCGAGTTTGATATCAAATCATCCACGAGTAAGATAAAAATGGTATTATATGGGTATCAAGAATGACATTCCAATTAAGACAGCAGCACAAATGCAGCCAATCTTAAGTTAAGGCCGGCTGGAGTATTAGGCATTGCAGGGGAAGTCGGATCCTCAGAGGTACGTCATAAAGAAAGTTTTGTTCTGACAAGATATTGGTCATATAAATGATGAATGGGTGACAGTAACTAATCATCTGTATAAAATACACATCTCTGTATATTCTGAACTGTACCTAAAGGATGTTTCTGCTGGCTCAAATCCTCCAAATGGTATGAAGTGTCACACCAGTCTGTGGACAACACAACAATATTTTCTGATCAACTGTTTTGGGAGTGTACAACATAAGCTACCCAACAGGCAATTTGGCTACTGTCCCGCATCCGCAGTCCAGTGGCCTCCTAAACTCTATTTAATCCCTATCAAAACATCGAGGTGTTGGAGAAGTGAGGTTATACCTCAAACTCAAACTCAAACTCTTTATTCTCTAGAAACCGCCGACGGCCGTACATGAGATAAACATAATATACATTTTACATAATATACAAGATAGCAGCTTATTCTTCATTTTCTAAATGCATTAAATATATGATTCAGTAATTTGGAGAGGCTTTTCAGATCTCTGGTGCTGGTCGTTGTTAAAAGTTTTTTTTAAAGATGGACATGTTTGGAAATTTTAGATATTTGGCGTTCAGAGATTGTCGGTGTTGGAGAAAAGTTTCACATCTAAATAAGTAGTGAAACTCATCTCCATTTTCGGACATTTTCGGTCTTCTCGTGGAATACTCAACCATCGGCCTGTCTCAATAGGTAATAGGTGATTAGCTGTTCTTAATTTCAAAATTGGGTAATGTATGCCTTTTGGAAGGAGGAGTTATTTTTCGAAACTAGGTTCGGATTTAAAATATTTGTAATAACTGCCCTTTGAACTTATGGCCACTTAGGATCTCTAATTTTGAAAGAACTGTGATCTGTAAATGTTTTCCATACTGACGGATTTAAAAATACATAAGACAGGCCACAGTTATCAAGGATATTTTTCACAAAACATAACCATGGGATTTTACTTGTATTGTCAGAGATATGGTTAATGCAGTTATATATAATCCGGTAGGGTTTCCATTGTATGTTGTCAGAGGCTAATTTATGCCAATGTGAAATCGTTTATAGATTCTGATGCTTAGCGGTTCCAAATTCCCCATAGAGCATAAAATTAGGGGAGCTATTGTTCAAGTCAGAAACCAATTTAAGAAATTTCAAATGTACTCTTTCTATAATTTCTAATTTCTCATAACCCCATATCTCTGAACCATACAAGAGAATCGGAACAATCATGACATCAAAAATGCATCTAAAAGGCAATCTAGAGGTAAAGTAACATTCCTTGATTTCTTTACTAAATAATACACATTGCCATTAATGCATCGTTCAACGCTTTTTGGGCTGTATTGCATCCATTAGCGGCGAGAGATTAAAGTTAATTGCCTAATAGATGCTAATAAAATGACCAAGTTGGATACTACTAGCCCTGTAGCAATCATAAATCTTTGATGAGACACAAAGTATGGCTCGAGCTCATATTTTTTACCAACCACAGTGTGTCATTTATACTTCTGTTGTAAGAGGTCAACACTTACCATTTTGGATTGATTAATATCAAGTACATATGTTAGCTATGGGCTCGTTTTCTTATTTTAGTCACGAACCATATCGCCTACACCATATGTTAATTTCTCCCCCTGTCTTAACGTCAGTGGGTTGAACTGTTAAACAATATAGCCGTGTCTATTACCATCACCCCCTCTATAAAATGTTCATAGTGCTAAATGTCTTAAATACCGCAAATAAATGCTAGTTTTTCTCCTATAAACCTAGTGTGGGCCCTAGGGCACTATTTGATGCTAAATATAGCCGTGTCGATATTACACTGCAATATCTGTCATCGGCGAATGTATGAACACATTTTATAAAACTGTTGAGAGAATGATTTGGAAATTAATGAGAACTGAAAACTGATATTAATGAGAAAAGAACATTGTGAAATTATTGTCTAACACAATCTTACTTTTTATACGACTGGTTTACATATAAAGCAGCATGTTGAAATAAGTAAGAATTTGATATTGCACTATATTCTTGTAACATTGCTATCAAACTTCAGTTCCAAGATGATAAGTACGACAGTAGAGTATTCAGTATCAAAATCACGCACTTCACTTGACATCAGATCCATAACGATTCATATCAATTATCATTTAAGGTTAAAACACGCGAAACACCGTTTTCTTTAACGGTTCTGCATCTGTTATGATAAGTAAATATCAAAAGGTATCTTAATAACTATTAGACCTCTACCTACGGATAAGATTAGGAGTCACATTTGAATTTTGTAACTTCAAAATATAGTCATTGGCATTGTAGCTCAACAGGCTTTAAACAATAAACTAAAAAGAATAAAATTTAGAATTTATCACATTTGAAGTCCTTGAGAAAAAGATGACAATATTTCTTTAGGTTATGACCCCTTAGACCCTATTTTGGGTCACGGGGTCATCAAATCTAAAATTAAAAATCCCCATTGGTCAAGGAGTCTGTACGAAACATTGCAGCATTCAAGTCCTTTTGGTACTGAAGAAGACTATGAAAATAGGTTTTTAAGGTTGTGACCCCCTGTAAGCCTATCTAGGTCACGGGTTCAGCAAAGCTACACTTTAGAATCCAAACTGACCAACGAGTCGGTACACGACATTTCAGCTCTCTAGACATTTTGGTACCGGAGAAGAAGATGAACATACGTTTGTAAAGACGTGACCAAATCTACAATTTAGAATCTTCATTGGCTAAGGAGTCTGTAAACAACTTTTCAGCTCTCTACAGTTTTTGGTACTTGAGAAGAAGATGACAATAGGTTTCTAAGGTCGTGACCCCTATGACCCTATTAGGGGTCATGGGGTCACCAATCTACAATTTGGAATCCCCATTGGCCAAGGAGTCTGCACACAACATTTCAGCTTGCTTGACCCTTTGTAACTGGAGAAGAAGATGAAAATAGGTTTTAAAGGTTGTGACCCCAGTGCCGCTAAATACATGTTTGGTAATGTTTTTAAACTGTCGATTGCAGCCTATGGTGTACAAAGTAAAGATATACATGAGGGTTTATCTGACGCAGGAAGTGTCACATGACCTTTACGAAACGAGTGTGAATTTGAGTATTGCCCAAACGATAGAGAGCCTTATGCACATATTTGCATGATTTTTGTAAATGTTATATGGACGCACGGTTATGATTATTTGTTATCCATTCCATTTGAACAGCATCACGACCCACTTTTCTTGCAATAGCATGATAAATTGACGTCAAGAACAATATTTGTATGATGTCACAGGCAACAAAATAAGGGAAATGATGGTGAAACAAGGGTTGTTCGACAATCGTGATATGTGTACACTATTTTCAACAATATGATGATGATTTATTTCCGTATTAATGGCCATGAGGCCAACAGTACAACATGTGTGAAATATGACAAGAAATTGCTGCGCCAAACATTCGTCTAAGTTTATCACAATGAATTCATTTTGTTTCTCAGCTTGAATACCTTATCTATTTATGAAAATTCAAATTTTTAAAAGGTTATGATAATCAATCATAGCCAACAGGTAGATCAGTTTGTACATACATGGAAGATGATGGCAATATGAATAGAGTTATTTAATATTTTTGTTTATATGTTGGACATACTAGGTTGACATGTAGTTCATCTGCAAGCTGTTCTTTATAATATAAATAAGAAGTGTCTCTTTTTTAAAATAATATCTATGAGAATTCCTACTGAAACAATGTATATGACAGCGTAGTTTTGCCAGTCGTCTGAGTAATCCTGCAATATTGATGGGTAAATATTTCTCAAGGAAGTTGTCATGTGTTATCAAAGATTTAATTTAAGAGAGCTTGATATGAATATTTCATGGTTCAATTCTGTGAAGAATATATCTTTACAGTGTTGCTTAAAATTGTCCAGACGGTAGTTTTTATTAGCAACAGTATGATTTCTTTTTTATATACAATTCAAGTGGATGGACGCAATAAACTAGCGGCCTAAAGAAACGCTATTTTAAACGATTAAACATGTTAGACCTGATTTGTATGAACGATTACCATTTCTTAGTATATTATACCATCTTTAAAAAACATAATTTGATTAGTTATTTCCGTAAATGAGATGAATTCATTGTATATATATATATATATATATATATATGACATATTTACCTTTTACTATTTAGAGTATCTACCAAATAAAAAAAGAGCTTGAGGTTTTGTGAAAGAAAAACCAACACTGATAAATTTGTTAGATTAATTCGTCCTTTTGATTGAAATACTGTCGTTTATAGGAGCATTTCTCAATAAACACCAATTTAATTTTTAAAAATAGGCCCTTTTCAACCTCGGCAATTACCGTTGATACATCAGCCATTAATATTGAGAAAGAGTGTGTTCCAAATGCCATGTAAAAGGGAATTGAAAGAGTGTGTTTCAACAGCCAGCGTTGCATGGATGTCGAACCAATTAGAACTATTTTACTATAGGACATGTGTCACATTCAATCCAAATCAAATGTTTAGTAATGAGATCGACGAGATTCATGTGTGGCAAACGATTGATCTTTTATGCATTAAGTCTTGCATTTATTCTTGTATTGAATAACGTTTATAATATCCCTCTACATATAGCTGATGTTAATTATTACTTAACAAAGTCTCTGCAACAAAATAATACAAAACAATGTACTTTTCTTTGGACTTATGTAAGATGAGAACAATTTATTTTATTATGATTTATCCATCCTATAACACCCATAACTTGAATAATTCTTTCCATGAATGCTTAAGGACGAGCCCACAACATCAAACCAGACATGGTCCCCCTTGCTGCACGTCATCAAGTAGGTGAGAGTGGTGGTCCCAGGTCTTTGGTTATGTCCTGTATAGCTCTTCCCCATCTCTTGTCCTTCTTTCACCAGTCTCACAGTATAATTGTCTCTTGTGGACAAAATATCTGACCAGCAAAAATAGGTTCCTCTTCTTGGTACTGTGAAGATACCGGAAGTTGGGTTGTAACCTTCACCCTTGTTCAGAGCAACCACATCAAATTTGAGAGCTTCATTTCTACCTATAGTATAGGGATGTTTGATTTGTTTGACTTGGAAAAAAATTCCTCTGTCTTGTTCTGAAATAAACAGTAGCAAACTGATGTACTTGTGAAAACTGCCCCAAACCAATGTGAAACAGTCAAAGTTAATGGTTTAGAAAATACATTTGTTTCAAAATGCGGTTAATGTTCCCAACAACTCATCACAATATACATATATAGAGAATACTACACGAGGTCTCATTAGATACGAATTATACGAAAACGAGTGTCCTTCCAACGGTATCTGATAAAGCGTCTGACACCACAGGTAGATCACAAATTTCGTATAATTCGTATCTAATTAGACCGAGTGTTTGTAAAAAAATTGTTTATTACACACGTATTCATACGAGGATTCGTCAGGCCGCTTGATTTTTTACTAGGGATAAGGGAATTTTTTTTAGAAAAACTAAACCGGTTTCAATAATCAAGTGCATAATAATTGACGTAAACTGGTCCGAACGCTTATTTGCACCTCCTATTGCCTATACCTACGAAGACATAACATTGTTATTACTCCAGAAACAGTTCAACTGCAATTCTCAAAACTGAACACAAGGAAAGCGCCGGGACCAGATGGTTTAGGCGGCATCGTCCTGAAACGGTGTAGTGAACAATTGTGTAATGTATTTTCACGGCTGTATCAACTCTCCTTTGATTGTCATGTGATCCCGGAAATGTGGAAAATGTCAAAGATAATACCAGTACTTAAAAAGAATAATTCTACAGAAATGGATGCTTTCAGGCCTGTTGCTCTTACTTCCATCGCTATGAAATGTTTCGAACGCATCATTCTTAACTCATTATTGTGTAATGTTAGACACTTACTTGACCCGTATCAGTTTGCATATAGAGCAAGAAGGGGTGTTGAAGATGCAAAACTCTGTATTTTAAACAGCGTATATAAGCATTTAGAACTTCCAAAATCCTATGTGAGAATTTTATTTGTCGATTAATCTTCCGCATTTAACACAATACAGCCGCACATCTTGTTAGAGAAACTTTTGAACATGAACGTAAATTGTAATCTACTATTGTGGATTGAAAATTTTCTAACTTTTAGACCACAGTTTGTGAAGGTTAATTCCGCCCATTCTTCTATTGTGTATACAAACACTGGAGCCCCTCAAGGATGTGTGTTTTCGCCTGTATTGTTTACTCTGTACACAAATGATTGCATAAGTAATAATCCCTGTAATCTAACAGTGAAGTTTGCTGACGATACTGCGTTGGTAGGACTTATTCAAGAAGAACTTTCTTACAGAGATAACATTAAACATTTTGTTACCTGGTGTGAAAACAATTTCTTAATGATGAATGTCAGAAAAACGAAAGAAGTTATTATCAATTTCATGAACAACCAAAGTACTACAAGCCCTGTTTGTATAAATGGTGACAATGTGGAGATTGTAAATGACTATAAGTATCTTGGCACAATTAAAGATAATAAATTGAACTGGAATGCTAATACTGATGCTGTTTTAAAAAATGTCAACAAAGATTACATTTCCTGCGCAAATTGCGATCTTTTAATGTAAATGAACGAGTTTTATCAGTATTTTATCACTGTTTTGTTGAAAGCATTTTAACCTTTTCCTTCCAATGTTGGTATGGTTCTTAGAAAAAGTTGTCCACATCGCTGGTAAAATAGCTGGTGTTCATTTTACAAATCTGTCCTATCTTTATGAAAAACGAGTTTTGAAATTATCTCTGAAAATGTTGTCGGATCCAGATCATGTTTTGCACAGTGAATATGTTCAACTTCCTTCTGGAAGGAGATACTTATTACCTCGATACAAAACCAATAAAGGTCAGAATACATTTATTCCCTTCAGCATTCGTTTGTTAAATGATCCTTAAGTTAACCAGTTGTGATTGTGTTTTGTATTACATATAATCTGTGACTGTTAATTGCCATTCATTTACACGAGCTCTGTCACGATACAAAATGAATTCCTTTCGAGGTAATAAAGCTTTATTATTATTATTTATTATTATTACATTATGACTGTGTTCGTGGCCTACGTTAGAGGCAGTCGAACAGTGACGGCATGATGTCAACATCGAAGGGCAAGGTCAACTAAGAGTGAATGTGTTTTACTTTAGCTATGAATGTGAGGTGTGTTCAGATTTTCATAAATATGGTGCGTTCACCGATAGTTACAGCTTTTCACGATGTCAATGTTGCATACTGGTCAAATGTGGTACTTTCTAAAGCTTTGACAAACTATGTTGACGTATATATCTAGCATATATAGTTGTGAAAATGAAATGTCACGTGTTTGTTTTGATTTAAAAAATAGTTCCGTTTCAACTTGACCATGACTGAGAGGTCATTGGTTATCGAATCAAACGTTTGGAATTTGGGGTCATGTTGTTACGACACAGGTAAAATTGATACGACACACTTGTGACGTACAAGATAAGTATGTCATTAGTTGTATGTTCACCACGTATGTAGTAAATTCACATTTCTCTGTTTTTCCTACGTTTTTGACTCCAAACGAACTAACTGTTACTTTTTAAGGCCTCACACGCTCACTGACATTGGTTCTCCTCTCTTTTTGATTACACAATGTTAAGGATTTTGCTTCCAATGACAACAGATAACTCATGGCGGCCTGAATCATTGTATCGTGGCTTGCGACTTTATTTAGTCTTCACTTTAGATACAGTTCATTTACACTCATTTACATTTATGTTATTATTTGGGTCCTTAAGACTATTGTAATGAATACCAATGTTACTTTTCTGCCTGACCTCATTTTGTTTGGTTCAAATACTTGCCTAATATCGAAATAATTGTAAATGCAGGGGTAAGGGAAATCAATTAGTCGGGAGATTAATGAGGGTAGTCAGAGTGACTTTAATTATTCGTGGATTAGGTGGTTATAAGCTGATAGGATGGAATAGTCATGACCTCTCTTCAAAGGAGGTTTATGTCGAAAACAAATATGCATTGCTTCATCCAAACGACGCCGTCGTAATCTTGTTTGTTGTTTGTGAATGTTTGACAGTGTCCCAAATATGTGTTGTGTAAATTATGTGCTGTGCTCCGACGTTCTTGATTTGTTGTCCGCCTTGATTGTGGATGTTTTGTGTTCTTTGATGCGTATATTTAGCAGCCTGGGTGTTTCACCAATGTAGTTACTGTCACAGTCGCATATTATGTTGTAAACTACCTCCTTTAGGTTGTTTTGTGGCGTGCTTCCTACCATTTGACTCCATGGTGGTCTTGAGCTGGGTGGCGATAGAGAAGTAAGTGTCTATACCTGCTTGCAGCTTGAGAAGGGGACTAATGTGATGTCAATGTAGGGGAGCGGAATGAAATGGATGCAGGGGTAGGCATATAGTGTTGGGCTTATGGTGCAGTTCATGACATGATGAACAAGTTTAGTTAAATGAAAACATGCCGGAGTTTTTTTTAGCTCAGAATGAGAAGATAGATTGATAGTAGGGTTGGTATTAACTCCTAAATCTGCAAAAATAATGGAAAGAATGCTTCGAGTCATTACTTTTACCGCATTGTGCAAATGACAACAACCGCAATGACTATGTTGAGTTGAGTTTCCATCAAAAGAAAATCAACCCCTACTGCACTGAAGGTTAGAAGTACAAATCTACATAATATTGTATATATTTCATGCATTTTCTAATGAATAAAACAAAACTACAAACTATTAAGAGTGATGATGTGATAACATTCGTGATCTTGTTTAAAGGATGGCCTACCTAGGTTCTCTGTCAAATTGGCTAAATCATCGATCCTTTGATCCATGTGGTCCATACGAGATAATCTTGACAAGGCAGATGCCAACTTCTGTTCTGTAGATTTCAGGTCGGTCCTAGTGGTCTGCAAGTCGGTCTTGGTGGTCAATAGATCTTTATTAGTGGTCTCCAAGTTGGTCTTCATTTCTGTTTTAGTCCGTTCAAGCTCCCAGCTCATGTTTGTGACCGCCCTCTCAAGACGGAGGATGGTATCCAGCACCGGTCCACATGAAGGTACGGGGTTTGATACTTTACTGACAGCTCCGACACAATGTACTACAGACTGACAGAAAGCATAAACAACCAAGATACAGAGTATGAGCTTCATGTTGATTCCACAATAGTTTCAGGCTTAGAGAAGTGAAATGAATGCTTGCTGGAGCGAACCTAGACTTTATATAGCTTCACAGAAACGTTTCTTGTGGGAGTAGCCAATCAGTAGGTGCTTATCTGAAGCTTTGTTTCCTCGTAACATCTGGTATATTTCCCCTTTTCCATTAAGTTCATTATAGTAGTTTATAACGTGCTTGTTTGTATGGTAGATGTAATATGTAATAAGCATCACACGTCGTTGACAAGTTTATAGATCAATACGTTTGACGTGTAAACATTAGAAACTTTTATGACGATTTATGACTTGTATGTGTTTTTCCGAAGCGTTATCTGTCAATCTGATGCATTGGATCTTTTATCTGATGTAAATGACATGTGGTATCAACATTGATCGTTTACTCACAAAGGTTTGTGTGTTTTTATGGTACATGCTATTTATAATCGACTAGTGGTAGCATTTCCGTTTCGCGTTATCACTGCTGTCAGTTCAGATGATTTCATGAATTATATTAATATGTTGTATCATGTTTTTAGTACACTAATATGTAGCATCTGCGATTAAATATGTATGCAAATGACTATATTTTTACAAAACCAAATATTTTTTAAAACCTTTTGGTTTGGTCTTGTATTTTGGGTGTGGTATTTGAGAGAGTTTATAAAACTTATTAGCAATCTGACAATCACATTGTGGACATTTCAAAACGACTTTTGAAAGTTAAAAAAAAGACTAGTTATTTTGTTTCAAAATAACATTAATACCTAACTTCACATCGGTAACAAATGTGGCATTATCCAGAGAATTGGTTATAATTATAATAATATAGTTTAGGAATTTGTGGCCACTGGTGAACTTGATGCTTGTTGGAATCTTGTACCACCAGAGGCTAAAGGATGTTGTGATATTTCTCCCCAACCAATAGCCAGGGACAACAAAAGGCTTCTTGACAGCTGAAATGCACTCATCATCAAACCAGTCAATCGATATCTAACCCAGTGTCCAATCTAGGACGGATTGTGGCAATCACACTGAAAATTATTAAATAACTCATTAAAAAAAAATCAAAGCAAACCATCCCATATCATTGCTAGATATATATAGAATACTAAACGACGTCCCGTTTGATAACATGAAACGAGTGGATGGTTTGGTATTTTAAAGGGGCAGTAGCACGTTTTTTCGCTCAAATAGGTTGATGAAATGTATTTGAAAAATAATTTCACCAATAGTAAAACATCCTTCTCTCTTCGGAAAATAAAGTTTAAAATGAGTGTACATGTTTCGGTAAAGCCATGGGCATAGTTTTTGTAATACAAAATAATAAATTGTGTTCACAATAAAATGGCCGCCATGCAATTTTTGCTTTATACGCAACGTACTTTTTACCACTACAGATAATTGGTTTGTGTAATCAGATGTTTTACCCTCTAAAGTTAATTTAAATGACAAAAACTATCATTATAAATGGGAAATTTGAAAAAATAAATTTTGCAAAAAACGTGCTACAGCGCCTTTAACGAGCGAAAGCGAGTTAAATACCGATGCCATTCACGAGTTTCATGGACATGTTATCAAACGGGACCGAGTTTAGTATTTTATTTATTACTCAATAATGTAAATAGCGCTGAATTGCAAGAAAGTCGTTTTTAGTGACGCTTACTTGCAAATAGGTCACCCACTATTGCAGTCGCGCGGCAAACATTGTGACGTCAACCAAAAACGACTATGACGTCACGCGCCGATTATGACGTTACGGCAGCACGCGGTGGTATCACACATGTGTGTAACCAACTCATTGTTATCTAATGAGTGATCTCACAACGGTTGAGTAATAAATATAGAATACTAAACGATGTCCCGTTTGATAACATGTTTATTAAACAACTAGATGGTTTGGTATTTTAACGAGCGAAAGCGAGTTAAATACCGATGCCATTCACGAGTTTCATAAATATGTTATCAAACGGGACTGAGTTTAGTATTTTATTTATTACTCAATGACGTAAATAGCGCTGAATTGCAAAAAAATCGTTTTTAGTGACGCTTTTTTGCAAATAGGTCACCCGCTATTGCAGTCGCGCGGCTAACATTGTGACGTCAACATAAAACGAATATGACGTCACGCGCCGATTATGACGTTACGGCAGCCCGCGGTGGTATCACACATGTGTGTAACCAACTTATTGTTATCTAATGAGTGATCTCACCACGGTTGAGTAATAAATGATAAATATCACCGTGGTTATTATATTCGGCTTATTAAGAGAAGATCTGGGGTTCGAATCTGCTCTTGAGAATTATTTTGAATGCAGTAAGGTGGGGTACAATTTTAGTGCAGTATGCCACACTGTTTGCTTGTTCCAGCCATTGCTCTAAGGTTTCGTCACATCCAAAAACAACAATGGCGTTGAACGTTTTCTACCTTCAATGACACGTAAACATAAATATGGTATAGTTGATGAATACATGTACATATTTAAGGAATGACTAAAGATGTTGCAGTTGTAACTTGTGTGGCCAAATTCATAATGATCAAGCTTTGCTAAATCAGTTCTTTGCGAGTTTAAATCTACTGAGGAAACACTTTCCTCACATGTCATTTCCGCAATTAAAGTCTAATGTTCATTTACAAATATGCATCTTCAATGTCCCATATATGTGACCTGAATAAAGGAAATGCAGAATTAACAAACTGACTTTTGGTTAGCTCTCCATGTCTTATGTGAATTTGATTTGATTGGAAGGCTCCCTCAGTTCAATTACAGATACTAAACTCCCATATAAATTATCACATACCTGACTACATGAATGTGAAAGAATGCGAGTTAAGATCACTAATCACGCGTAAACTTTGCATTCTATTAACAACAAATAAATATCTTTCAGTCGTAAATACTTTTTTTACTGCATTTAATCTTTCATAAACAGGAAGTTTGTTGGAAGCAGCAAGTTTTATCGAAAAGCAAAATCAACAGGGGTAAACATGTAAGGTGTCATGGCAGCTGCAAGTCCACGTAGAAAACTGACTTTGTGGAACAATGCATGTCATAACCAATAAAGGAAACACCCAAAAGGAACACATGTGTGGTATGTGTTGAATGTATTTAGGTACATATCTAGGAATGTATCCCAATGGTTTAACAAGTTTGTGCAGTCAAGTTTTAGTGTGTGGACAAAGTTGAGTTTTCAACTGACGGCACGGTCTGGTTCACTTCACATGTGTTTATCAAACAGTTGTTCGGCTTAACACAATTGAAGAAAAAGGAGAGAATGAACAAGATCATATGTTGAGGAGGTATTGACACTTTTCATGTACTGTGAAGTACATGGCAAGGGATTTTGAGTGGGCGGCGGTGACGCTGTACTCGTGTTTGATTTTTGAGCTGGGAGATATGGCCTTGACCCCTGACGTTTGGAAAAAGGCCACTCATACTACAGTGTTGTTCCTCTGAAACTGATGAGTAATTGTTGATACTCTGAACTTTTTTATTTCCACATATTTGCAATGTGCGTTGGTGGAACATTTGCACTGACAAAATTTTGTATGAGATGTTTTCATGCACTGTGGTTGGTGAGTCGCTTGCATCCTGAAATATTTGCGTATTGAGTCATTTGTCTCACAGAGCCGAGGGTGTTTTTGCCGATTGCCATTTACAGCTGACGTGTGGTTTGACAAAAAGTGGCAAGATAAAATAAAGAATCGTGAGAGCTGAAATGGGCAGGTGAGATTGAACAATAGTGCTTGTAGTGTAGTGGTGGTGTAGTGGTTAGCGTGTCTGCCTCTCACGCCAACGACCCGGGTTCGAATCCCAGTGGAGACACAAAAGATTTGAGACTTGGGTCGAAAGCTGTGTTGTGTCCTTCATCCACATTGCATTGCACATTGCACTCTGTCCACCCAGCTGTACAATGGGTACCTAGTTATACGGGTGTACTGTCCGAAATGGCAAATGCTTCGAAAGAGTACAATCCGTCAGGGTCATAACACGCAAGAGATGGATACTCAACATTATTATTCATTATAGATTCAGACAGGTGAACGTGTCGTCTCATCGACATTCGCCCATACCCGAGGAGAAACTGATCTTACACCAAGATGATTTTACCCAGTGCGAGTTTTTTTTCTGTCTGTCATCATACTCTAGGTATTCACAATTATTTGCATATCGTTTTACCTGGACGTCTCTACATTTCAGGTTCTGTGTGGCAAGCCGGACCCCATGCCAGTCTGATTAAAATCGAAGGTTTTCCGTGCAATAAAAATTGCAAATTTTCCTGCTTAGAAGAAATAGCATCAATGCCGTCATCGTTTAACACAACACACTTGTCATTGTCATCTCCACTTGTCAACTGTATAGCTACAATCTCCTCAAAGAAATCATCATCCATTATCGCTTCACGTACAGACTGTGCAAGATCGAGAGTGGAACCACAGGTGAACGATAGACAGTCTCGGGGAGAAGAAACTAAACTTGCTTCACACCCTCTATTTCCATTCGAACATTAAACACTTTTAATGTTCCCAGCCGCTGGATTACACGTTCTACTCTCCTAACTGATCGGCCATCAATCTTGACAAGAACATTGACTTTTACTGACAGTGGTAAAACTGATCGAGCAGCCATATTGTTTGTTTACCTTGTCTTCTGCAGGTAAATCAGTCTGTGCAACAAGTATCATAGGTAAAAGTTTAACAAATTTTAATCGCTTTGTTTTTTTTTGTTTGAATAAACTACCCCCTTTTGATAACAATAATAGTGCGAGCTAATCTCTAAATAACGTTATCTCCGAAATGACAATTGTGCAATCTACGAATGGACGTAGTAAAACATAGTAAATGTTACTTGAACGAAATTAAAGAAAAGCCCTCCTTTGAAACGAAGCCCGACCTAGAACACTTTCTTGCAAAGGGTATCGTATGAAAGATATGAACCCTGATATGCTTGCCTTCGTAGGTAATAAGCTGTGTATATATATATATATATATATATATATATATATATATATTATATATATTTTCATATTCATGTATTGAATTAGAATTTAATGTTCAGGTCAGTAAACACGCTCGAGTGATTTCTCCTTATACGTGTTTACCAGTTGGATTATACATGCAGTTAGCGTTGGTCCTAGAGAGTTGCCCTCCTTTTCCCGCTTTGAAAACGGTGTAACATACGGTATGCCGTAACAGCACATTTTGATTTAAAATTTCGCCCTACCCTTCCAGTAGTATTATTGGTTGTGTGATCGGGTATAGCTTGAGTTAGAGTAATACGCCCCCAGTAAAGTTTGCATTTTTTAAAGGCTCTAGAAATGTTAATGCAAAATACACATATATATTTGCATTCCTAGCTAATTACACCGATTATGATTGATTCTCTTCCAACAAAATAGGGGGCAGGATAGCGCAGTGGTTAACGCGGTCGGCTTCGGATCAAGAGATCCGGGGTTCGAATCCCACCAGGGGCACGGCAACTTTGTCTGCGGTAGAGAACTGTTCTACACGAAGTAAGGTTTGGGTACAATGCTACACTGAATTTCAGAGTAGTTACACGTATGGTTCGCTAGTTCCATCCGTTGATCGCAGGTTTCACCGCAATGCATAGCCACATAGCGTTGCGGGCTTTTTCCCTGCCGTAATACTAGCAGCCGCGATATAAGTGAAATACTCTTAAAAGCGTCGTTAAACCTCAACTCACCTCACCTCACATCCAACAAAATAATAAACGGCAATGTTCTCTTCTTTGTACACATCATGTAAGATGAGTGCACTTTATTATGTTATTATTTGTCCATCTTATAACATCCATAACTTGAATGTCCAGATCCGTGAAGCTCCAAGGAATTGTCGCCCTTGAGATCAAACCAGACATGGTCTCCCTTGTTGCATGTTATCAAGTAGGTGATAGAGGTGGTCCCAGGTCTTTGTTCAGTTCCTGTAAAACTTCGCACCATCTCGTGTCCTTCTTTCATCAGTGTCACAGCAAAATGATTTTTGTGTTGGGGCAAAATATCAGTCCAGCACAAATAGGTTCCTCTTCTTGGTACTGTGAAGATACCGGAAGTTGGGTTGTAACCTTCACCTTTGTTCAGTGTAACCACATCAAATTTGAGAGGTTCTTTATAAACAGGAGTATAATGATTTTTCATTTGCTTGACTTGGAAGAAAATGCCTCTGTCCTGTCCTGAAGTAAAAGGAACATTCAGTTTAACTTATGAAAACTGTTATAAACCAAAATAAGTAAGCCAAGAACACTTTCAAAAACTTGGTAGACATAATGAGGTTGATGTCATGAAATAATCTTAGAATTATATATAACATTTCACTGGTATATACGTAGAATTAGTGCTACAGCAAGCTTATTATAAAGTTTTTAGAGCTTTTTGTATTTTTCATATTCAAATAATTAAGGTATGAATACCGATTGTTACTATCCAGTTAACAATATCAAAGTGGTGTTTTTATGAAATTGACTATTGCCACAGCGGATGACTAATATTGATAGCAGTTTCAGTGATGATAGCTTAGAAAGCTAATGAGTTCACCAGTCTGGTTCAATTATGATTTTCAAAAAAGTCATGACATAAAAACCAGAAAACACTCATTGATATCTAAGAAATATTTCTGAAGTTTTATATATTTTTACAAACAAATTAGTTTTATTTAAGAGATTAGGAGATTTGTATAGATTGCTTCAGAAGCAAACTTTTCAGGTTGAAATGTTTCATTGTTTAAAACATCATTCACATTTGATACATTTATCATATCATTTGTGAAAATTAGATATGTTATTCATGTATTGAATTAGAATTTAATGTTCAGGTCAGTAAACACGCTCGAGTGATTTCTCCTTATACGTGTTTACCAGTTGGATTATACATGCAGTTAGCGTTGGTCCTAGAGAGTTGCCCTCCTTTTCCCGCTTTGAAAATGGTCTAACATACGGTATGCCGTAACAGCACATTTTGATTTAAGATTTCGCCCTACCCTTCCAGTAGTATTATTGGTTGTGTGATCGGGTATAGCTTGAGTTAGAGTAATACGCCCCCAGTAAAGTTTGCATTTTTTAAAGGCTCTGGAAATGTTAATGCAAAATAGCCCACAGAAGGAATGGAACCCAAGTCAAATCAAGGTGGTGTTGTGACTATTGCATAGTATCATGATTGATTTAGCCCTCTATAGAGCCAGGATTGGCATGTTTTCACACCCACCCAGTCGGCCATGTTGGCATGTACACACCGTATATATACGTGTCACGGTAGAAGTTTGTACCTGCTGTATACACTTAGTACATGTGCCATGCTCGTCACTGTGTATAAGTCATTAATCCTAGCTGTAATCAAATATGGTAATGATTTTGATAATTTGAAAAGCTTCATCCCAAATAAACATATTCGTTTACATCTGAGTCGTCGAGACACTGTTGTGTTTTACAATGTGAAGAAAATGCTGATAATGAGACACATTGCACTTTTAAAGACACTGTCGTGGATGTGCTAAATCAATACTCGGAGAATCCATCATGGACACGTTCCGATATTTTATGTGCGCATCGTATTGGAACACGTTCAGATCAAAACATCTGCCCCTTCATTGTTAACCTTACTGTATCAGAGATTAAGAGAGTCTATATAATCGAGCGGAACTAAAGAAATTCAATATTGAGGTTTCAAATGATTTCTCCAAAGTGCAGCGTGACGTTATAAATGAACATAAGGAGAAGGGTATGAAAGCATATTTCAAGAACGGAAAACTGCATACTGAACATCATGATATCTCAAATACTGTCCTCAAAGTTCATGTACCACTTATTGTAGGAACTCGTTGCGCTTGTAATAAATGTATAGACTTATGTCGGCAAAAACGTGGCCTATATTATGAAACTTCAACTGTACAATTGTTACAATCCTGTAAGAATGGCAATTATAAAACATTTTGGTCAGGTGTTAAATCATTATTAGGTAAACCTGTATTCATTGCTTCTTGTATAAGCAGCTCACAATGGGTTGACTATTTCAAACATTTAAAGCTGCATTCAATATCAAGGATGAAACTATAGATGACAAATTTGCATCATTTGCTGAACAATATTTATAAAAAAAAATAAGGTGTATTAACTGATAATGATTCTTATAATGTTCTGAATAAGGAGATATGTCTAGAAGAAATTACATTCGCACTTTCTGCGTAAAAACTTGATAAAGCGTTGGCCTCGACGGAAAATGTGGAAATACGGAAGTCATATTGTACTACCTTACTTACATGTACTTTTTAGCTCATCTGGCCTGAAAGGCCCGATGGACTTATGACATGACATGGCGTCCGGCGTCCGTCCATCCGTCTGTCCATCCGTCCGTCCGTATGTCCATCCCTCCGTCCGTCAACTTTTCGCTTTTTCGACCACTCTCCAGAACCAATGACTCCACAGAGCTGAAATTTGTTGTGCATACTCCTTGGCCAATGGGGATTTTAAATTGTATATTTCGTGACCCCGTGACCCCAAATGGGGTCACAAGGGTCACATCCTTAAAACCTATATTCATCTTCTTCTCCAGTTCCAAACGGTCTAGGGAGCTGAAAAGTTGTGTGAATACTCCTTGGCCAATGGGGATTCTAAATTGGAGATTTCGTGACCCCGTGACCCCTATTTTCATCTTCTTCTCCAGTTCCACAAGGTCTAGAGATTTCGTGACCCCGTGATCCCAAATGGGATCACAGAGGTCATGACCTAAAAAGCTATTTTCAACTTGAGATTTTAGGTGTTCTTCAAAGGGAGGTAACTAAACAATTGTGATGAATTAAATGTTCAAGTGTGTCTTTATTTGAAGGGGATTATATATCTGGCCACAGAGATAGGTCAGAGGGGTAATGACCTATTTCATCTTCTCCATTTAAAGTGCTTCTTATTAGTTAATGTATAAAGCCTGATGAGCTACAGAGCCAGTGGCTCTATTTTCAATATTATCCTGAAATCCGATAAGTTTCCCTGTCATTGGTCAAGGAGTATTGTATTGCCTCTATACAAGCAAGGAAGTAAACATGATGTTAATAATTATAGAGGCATCTCTTTAATGGATAAATGTGAAAAATTATTCACTTTCAATCTAAATGAAAGACTAAATTTGTTTGTAGAGTTACACAAATTGAATCATGAATGTCAAGATGGTTCTAGCTCTGGTTATTCTACTGTTGATAATGTTTTTACTCTGCAAGCTTTAGTTAACAAAGGGCGATCTTACTGTTTGTTTGTTGATTTGCACAAAGCCCGTGATTGTGTAAATAGAGAAATGTTATGGTATGCTCTGGTTCATGATGATATACATGGTAATATAAATCAACAATTTATAAAAAATCAACGTTAACCTCTGCTGTCAAATGGAGTTCTTACTGAGTTGTTTATTTAGTGATGCTTGACGATAGAGGTCGTTTATTTTGCTTTATGCAGATGATTTTTTGTTTGTTTTCAATTGCCGTTTAAGTGTTACAAAAGAAAATAAATGTGTTATCGAATTTTGTAAAAATAAAAAGGGTTTAAGAGTTAAAATTTTCAAAACAGAGATCCTCATTTTCGTAACGAGGGCATTTTGAAGAGGACTGAAAAATGTTTTTTTAACCTTTAGCCTGCTGGATTGTTTTCAGGTTTTTGCAGAGAGTCTCAAATTGGTAAAAGTGTAACAATTACGTCACATGGGTACCCTTCATTTAAAGCTTTTCTCTCCTTAGTAATTAACATAATGAAAAAATAATGAAAATAAATATATGAGTCACATTTTTTTTTAACTTATCATTGTAATAAAAAATATATTAATTAATGTAATATTTTTCAAATATCAATTATTTTTACACTTGTCTATGAACAAAATGAAATAATACAGCAGTTCTAAAATTGTACTACATTTTTAAAATCGAATTATTTTGTCAATAATTATTCATGCAGCCCAATGTTTACACCATTTTGTTTAGAATTAAATTTATACCAGAAAAAAAGTATGATGATGATAGTGATTTTCTTTCAGAAAACAAAAGCCTCTCATAAACGATCTCCGTTGTATTTATCAAATTTCGACGTAATTTGTAACAATGGATATTCTTCAATGAACAATGCATTTACTTCCGTACAAAATATTTGTAAAATAATGCATCAATCGTTATTGAATGTACACAAAAGGTTAAAATATCTATTTACTATTCTGTGTTCTAAATATAAGCTTATAGCATTACAGTTTCATTCATCAATATCACAAAACATGACAATCAACAAACACTCGCCATTCGCCATTCTTATGCATTTCCTTCGCCGATTACAGATTTGTTAAAATCAACAAATCAAATAATCTATATCACTTTGAAAATATTCCGATTAAAACCAAAGTCAGAAAAAAAATTCCACTTGTATGTAAATATGGTTTCGGTTTCGGTTTGGCTAGCGTTGTCGTAGTGTCAACAATGTCATGTGATTAGCTCCAATGTACAAACTTGATCATGTGACCACTATATTAAGTTGGTCACTACACTGTAAATTTGCCTATTCAAACACTAGTTGTTTACATTTATTCTTTGAAATGTATTTGTTTGTCATTCTTGTTAATTTCATTGATATTATAACATGTGCATTCATTTAATTCATATCAGACCAAAATATTGTGTGACGTAGCCGAGACGACACAGCTGGCATCCATTTGCAATTTATTCGAACTGACACGTCTATCTATGATTTCGTTTGAAAACGGTGTAATTTCTATCAAATTCCAATTGAAAACTTTAAAAAATGAATGACCATGAACACTGACTCTACGAACTAATGACATAATTATTACAACCTCATTTTGTAGGTTTTGATCGATTTTTATAAAACTACATAAAGCTTTGTCACACACTTAAGAATCTCTCTTCCTCTGTTTAATTTCAAATGTTTGACACAAAAATAATACTTTACTCTTCCAAAATATGGTGTTTTCATGAATGGAAATTGTTGGAAAGATTTCATGTAAAATTTTGTAAATTTGTTCTTGGTTTTGGTATTAACACAACACATGCAGCTGTTTTATCTGAATGTTGGCGTCATAATATCTTCTGTAAAACAATTATAAGATTTATAATAATCTGATGCAAATTGTTAAAAGAATGACAAAAGATACCCAAAACAATGTTACCTTTCGCTGAAAAGATTTGACGAAAATGATTGTCAATCATGGGCAATATTATATTGTATACTAAAAATGTAATTTGGTTTTAGTTCGGCATCAAAACAGCATGAATGCTGACTTATTCATAAAACAATTCTCTCAAATCGTTATTGATTGTAATGCTGAAAATATTATGTCCACTTTAAATGAACATTCTAATACAGATTTCTATTCGTCTGTGAAAACATCTTTTAAAATTGAATCGTATTTGTCATCTCTACGAACGTGACGTATTATTGTTTGTTACCTATGTCTACCAGAAAGTGCTTCCTAATACAAAGTTATTCAGCAATGTAGTTCTTTCAGCAGTTTGAGCAGTGGTTACTTGAACACCCTAACTATGTTAAAGATTGTGGGATTTGATTTCTTAGAGATTTTAATGCCAGAGTTGGAGATAGAAATCAACCACCAGATCCCGAGTCTGACAAAAACGATAACGTTTCCCAGAAAAAGAACCAGTTCCTTTAGATTAACGTTACTCTGAAGGAAGCGTTGTCAATATATATGGGGATTTGTTGCTTAATTTTTGTTTCATTTTTAATTTGTTCACATTAAATGGACGGGTTGGAGGAGTTACTCCTGGAAAGTATGACACCAAGAATGCAGTGTTATTGATTATATCATTTCATCTGTCAACTTGTTTTCTCTTTATGCTAGTTTTAACATATGCAATAATAGAACAGAGAGCAAGCACTTGCCCCTTTTACTTTTTCTTAGAGTGGAAAAGGAACACTTATCTTGAAAATGCATTTCTTGAGATTTTTGACGCATTGATAAGAACAGTTTTAATAGCAGCTTCTTGTATGAATACAAAAAATAAAGAAGTTGTATGAATCTAGAACAGAATCAAACTTATTTTGAAAAAGAACTCATAAAGCAGAACTATCTTGTGAAACATGGTATATAATCATTTCAAATCTATTTACGACAGACCAGAGTTTCTTGCAAATAATGTAGTGGTACCTATTTCTAGACGCCCTAGCGGCCGTATCATTTAAGCTAAGGGCGATAAAGGGTGATCCAAGTAATAAACATGGCTCCGCTCACATGGGCTCGTTGTCCCTAATTGATCCATAATTAGGCCTTAAATCCTGATACAACAAATAAGAGGGTCGATATGAATGATATTGATAAACAGACACAAGATGTAGTGGTACACAAGAGGAATGAAAGAATATAAATCTACAGGTGTTTATTTTATTTTAACGAAATGACAAAATGTTCAGAGACAATTGTCATGGCATTTCTTTTATCTCTGTTTAACAATTTTTAGCGAAGGTATTTTCACAGATTCATTGACGAAGGAAATGATCATCCATCTACATAAATAGGTAATATACAGAACCCAGATAATTATATAGGTATATCTCTACTGAGCATTTTAAGTAACGCCTGACAAAATGGGAATATGTTATGGCAAATAAACTTTTAAACCTCAAATATTTCACCAGAAATAAATAGAATTAATGAAAACACAGCATTCAAATAATTTCTGATATGATACAATTATACAAAAATGTTGATACAAAATGTTGTCTTCAATGCCAGCTAAATATTTTATGAATATGGAAAAAACTAATTTAGTGGTATTTAGGAAAGGTGGTAGATTATCAGAGAATGAAGTTTGGTTTTTCAATGCTGCAAAATGAAAATTGTGAATAGATAAAAATATCTGCAATAAACATAAAAAAATAATTTTCCTTTTGGATGTTGTGCTATCTGTAATAAATGTACCTACTTAACGAAGAAATGTCTGGATTTATATCTTTCCAAATTGTTAGTGTCTCACTACAGATTATGCAACTATTTTGAAAACAAACATTCCAATATGATTTTTAAAATAACTGAACATTGTGATCATTCCTAAATTAAAAATCTGACCTACCTATGTTTTGTGTCAAATTGGCTAAATCATCGATCCTTTGATCCATGTGGTCCATATGGGATAATCGTGACAATGCCGAAGCCAACTTCTCTTCTGTGGATTTCAGCTTCCAGCTCATGTTGTTCACAGCCCTCTCGAGACGGAGGATGTTATCCAGCACAGGACCACATGAAGGTACGGGGTTTGATACTTTACTGACAGCTCCGACATAATGTACTTCAGACTGACAGAAAGCACAAACAACGAGGATACAGAGCACGGACTTCATGTTGATTCAGAAATAGTGTCAAGAGTACAGAAGTACATGTATATAAATGCTCTCTGAAACGGACTTGGACTTTTATAGCTACACAGAGAAGCCAATCAGCTGGAAGCAATATGTGTATATATATATATACACACGTGTCAACTTTAGGATCATATCATTTCTAGTAGATGCGTATCTGAACGATTATCTCATTGTTACATCTGGCATGTTATCACTATCCCTGATGTTTATAATCAATGTTTAAACATAAAACCACTTTTCTTGCTTTTTGGGTAGATGCGATATTAGTCAGGTCAAAATACAGTTTAACCCCCCAAAGTTTGTTTTTTTACAAAAGATTTCTCCACTGATTCTGGTAGGGTTAAGTGTACTGTAAAAGATACTAAAAGTTTACCAAAGTTTGACCCCCGGAAAAGTGTTTTTATTTTCAAGATGGCTTCCAAGATGACCACCGAAACCTCTTAATGATCGTAACTCTGTAACCATCAACTCAAATGTAATGTAATCTTGGTGTCTATCCCTAGGGATTTGTGGACAA
The DNA here is from genome assembly GCA_936450465.1 of Gibbula magus. Lineage (NCBI taxonomy): Eukaryota > Metazoa > Mollusca > Gastropoda > Trochida > Trochidae > Gibbula > Gibbula magus. The sequence continues at coordinate 12,775,360 of OW388306.1, forward strand.
CGAACACATCAAAGGGGCAGTAGCACGTCTTTTGCAAAATTGATTTTTTCAAATTGCCTATTTATAATGTTTGTGTCATTTAAATTTACTTTAGAGGGTAACGCATCTTATTACACAAACCAATTATCCGTAGTAGTAATAACGGTGTTGCGTTTAAAGCAAAAATTGCATGGCGGCACATTTATTATGAACACATTTTATTATTTCGAATGACAAAAACGATTCCAATGGTTTTACTGAGCCATGTACACTCATTTTTAGCTTGATTTTTCTAAAAGAGAAGGGTGTTTTACGAATGGTGAAATTATTTTTCAAATACATTTCATCGATTTATTTGAGCGAAAAAACGTGCTACTGCCCCTTTAAGATAATAAAAAATGGTGTTTTCTATCATGGAACACAAAAGTCGCCAAAATTGCCCATAAGTCCATAAATATTCACACTAATTTGATGATTTAGGTGTCCATCATCACTTTTGGGGGGAAGCTGTGAAGTACGCCTGCGGGCTATGTGTTTTCAGCAGTTTTAAGTGTTAATCAACGTTGACCATTTGTTTTGTAGTGTGGTATTCACTGGGCCGAAAATGTATTTTTCAATTTCGCATGTTTGTCTGATATGCTTTAGCAGTCTTGAGAAATGTAAATGTGTGTCTTTGTTTTTACAAGAGTATATTTCCTTTTTTTTAGAATGTAGTACAGATGGTTTGTCAGAATACTTTGATTGGGGTCTCCAAGTAGGAAGGTTGATTTTGAAATATACAATTTCGTCTTTGTTTTTTCTTCAAACAATGTTCGAAATTGTTTTATCAAATTCCGTGATTTCCTGCAGTCATAGAAAATATGTTCAAGAGTTTCTGCTTCCTCGACACAGAGGAGGCAATAACTACTGTCAGATATCCCTATCTTGTGAAGAAAAGTTTGTGTTGTCATAATGCGATGGAGAATTTTATATTGAAAATTTCGGGTCTTATTATCAGTACAACTCCTGTTTATGTTATGGAAACACTTTGACATATAGTCTGTCGTGATTGGCATTTCTAATTTTGATGACCATTTATTTGAGATTTTGTCTAATGTAGCTCTATCCTTATCACATAAAATGTGATAAATGAACTTAATGTCTTTCGACGAGATAAGTCGCTTCAATATTTCACTCCTATTCTCTTCATCGAATTTACGAAAATGGTCTCTTTTCAACACGTTTATCCATTCCTTTGGAAGAGCTTTTATTAGTTCAAAATATAGCAAAAGGTTCCAGTAAGCTTATATTGTTCTCTAAGTGTGTAAAAGTCAATCAAAATTCCAGTGTCCGTGTAGATGTCATGAATGTATTTCAAACCACTGTCATGCCATTTAAGAAATTCTTTGAAGTCGTTTAGCTTTAAAAATTTTAAAATGGGGGAGTTTTACGAATTCATTAGCAGTTGTTGTTTGCGCATTCGCTATAATGCTATAGCTAAAAATAACATTTTGCCAGAATTTGATTTTTAATACTTTACTTATGCATTCCAATTGTTTTCTTTGGAAATCGAAGATAGTGGTATATCCGTATGGGCAAAGGATTTATTTAACTAATGATTGCCATATGCCTTCCGATGATAAAAGTCGCTTGATCCACGTTATTGTCATATATCTGTCAAAAGTTCAACGTTTATCATTTTCAGTCCACCATTTTCATATTCGTTTACAATCATTGTTTTGTTTTTATTCTATCCCTTTTGCCAGACCATACAAACTGATAAAACAGAGAGTTTAATTTTTTAAAGAATTCTTTGTTTGGACTTGAATGAGAAATAAAGATATGTGTGAATAATGGTAATATTTGTGACTTGAGTATGGTGATTTTGCTTCTGAGAGTTAGACATCTCTTTGCCCATGAGAAATTGCTCTTCTTGCTTTTTCAAATTGTTTAGTAAAATTCATTGTGATCATATTTAAATCTGTATCAAACATAATACCAAGGATTTTGAACGGTTCTTTTGACCACTGCATACGGATATGTGGACAGAGTTGTTCACTGCAATCTTTCTTTGAGCCTATCCACATTGCTCTAGTTTTTTCGCAATTAATTTTTAAGCCCGAACATACTGCAAATTTCTTTAGTACTGACATTAGTTCATCAAGACAAGCTTCAGATCCATCAAGGGTGAAATTTGCGTCGTCCGCATATTGAAATGTTTTTATAGGTTACTCCATTGATAAAAATGCCTTTTATGTTTATGCTTAATTGCGTTTGATAGTAATTCGGCGCACACGAGAAACAAATATGGCGACAACGGATCCACTTGCCTACAGCCTCTGCCAAGATTGAAATAATCTGATATATGACCTGCATTAATCATAGCACTACAAATATCCGAAAAGTTTGGAAAAGTTTTACCCATTTTCTAAAAGACGGACCAAAGTTGAATGATTTTAATGCTTTGTCTATAAAATCCCATTCGATAGAATCAAAAGCTTTTTCAAAGTCAACTGTAACAAGTAGATCAGGTATCTTATTCAATTCACAATAATCTAAAAAATCATATAATATTCTCGTGTTTTCTCCAATGAATCTACCTTTAAGGAAGCCTGTTTGGGTTTTACTTATTATATCTGGTAATACTTGCTTCATTCTTTACGCAATCGCACTTGCGGCAATCTTATAGTCTAGGTCGCCAATCTTTTAAATACTGTCTATCACGCCCTCCTTTTGGGAAGCATGTTATTATACCCTGCCGTTGAAATAGTGAGAGAGTTTTTTTTTTCAAAAGCATATTGAATGGATTTCCCTAAGAAAACACCCATATCCTTCCAAAAGAATTTATAAAATTCTGCAGTGACGCCGTCAGAGCCATGATTTTTTTCCGTTTTTCATATGTTTTAAGCATTGTAAGCATTCATTAAGAGAGATATCGCCTTCACAGGTAATAGATAAGCTAGTATTCGATTCAACAAACATATCGAGGTCTTTTTCCCAATTTGTATCCTGTTTACTTGTAAACAGACTTTGATAGAAATGCGATGTTTCATTCATTATTTGGTTTCTATCGGTTATTGTTATATTGTTTTGATCTGTTAGTTCACACATATTTTTGTTTATAAAGTTTCTTTTTCCCAAGTTAAGAAAATATTCAGTGTTCTTTTCTCCTTCTTACCATTTGGCTTTACTTCTGAAAATAATACCCTTTATTTTGTTTGTTCTGAAGCACTCTAACTCCGTTTTCTTTTCAGTTAGGGTAGTTATTTTATCTTCATTTAAAATATGATAATTAGCCTCAAGATTGTTAATAGTTTTTTCCAAAATCTTTTCCCGTTTTTTTACGCTCTTTCGTAGTTTTAATCGAATATGAAATTGTTTCACTTCTGATTTTCATTTTTAATAGTTCAAAAAGTTGTTGGTCATGTATTGCAAATTGTCTGGAAATAATATCCCTACTGTCATTTGAGATACAAAATTAATCTATTGCATCACTGATAATTTCATTAACTGTATTGCTTTATTTGCTTGTGGCCATGGGTTGTTTCTGTGTTTGTAATTGTACGTGTCCTTAACATACTCTTGAACCACGTTCCAGTCCCCAGCCATGCACGGAATTCCCGGTAGATGTATTATTAGGATTATTAGGATATTTATATAGAGCACATATCCATCCACTAGTGGTTGCTCAAGGCGCTTACATTGTTTCCCCTGGTCAATGGCATTCTTTCACCGTCCAATCATTTTTTCCAATTCAACTCCCTTGGGAGTATTCAACCAGCAGCCATATGTGGCGCTCAGTTTAGGGACCATTCTATGCCTCACAGGGTACCCATTTACAGCTGGGTGAACTGAGACACATAGTCACAGCAGTTTGTCCAACACTGCTGAACGCTGATAACCGACAGCTCGGCGTATGCACGTGTTCATGTATCCACCATTCAGCCACTGACATGAATTCGTGGGATCTTTTAAGTGCGTAGTTTTTGTTGCACTACACACTAGGGCTCCAGGGTGACACTTATAGAGTTCTAACAGAGGTGAACTCTAGGTTTTTACACCTTGGCCTGGATGGGATTCGAACCCCGGACCTCAGCAAATTGAGACCGGCGCTCTTGCTGACTGAGCTATCCCGTACCCATGTAACACTATATCAAGTAAAGTTTTAAAGAAGTCGGGGGTGTCGGTATTCGGACCGTAGATATTTGTAATGGAGAAACGAATATTTTTCAAAAGTTATATCGAGAATAACAAAACGACCGTTTTCATCACTTATGATATCATGGATAGTGTACTCGAAATTATTTTTTAAAAGAATCGCGACGCCCGAGCTATTACTTGTGCCATGTGCAAAATATGAGCGATAGCCCCATTCTGCTGTCCATGCAAGTTTTAATTTTAATTTTAGTGGTGTGTGTTTCTTGTAGAAAGGCAATTGAACATTGTTTTGACCTGAGGAAATGAACAATATCTCTTCTTTTATTTGAATCAGATTTGAGGCCCCTTGCATTCATTGACAAAATAATAAAATTAGCCATTATCCAATGTCAGTATGTCAGTGGCCACAATGTTTGTGATATAAGTTTTTAAAAATTAAAAAGTAGCAATCTTATTAATAAAAGATGTGTTCGACATTAATAACCTTCTTGGATTTAAATTTGCTGACGCATCACTACTGTAGGACGTTACAAAGCAAGCTAAAAATCGCTTTTTGACACTCCTATCTCGTATAGGAGAGGAGATTCCAAAACGACGATTTCTTAAAATGTGTGTTTCTCAGAAGTATGAACAGATAATATGTTGAAAAGAAATATGTAGTATTGTTGGGTTCTGAAGACATAATGTACATGTAACGATTTTTCAGTAGTATTCATAGCCCGTGGATTGAACTTTCTTTTATTTTGTATAGGGACGTTTCTTATGCACGTGAGTATGTACAGTATAACGTGAAATTCTGGGGAATCTATACATGTATGTCATTTAATTCTGATACAGTCAATTTGAAACCTATTACTTTTGTTTTGTAAGACTACTCATCTACGAAAATACCATTGTCTTATCACACCAAAGCAGGTCCAAGAGCATACACTACTTTTCAAGAGAGCACACAGTAAGGTAAAGACCAAGGAAAAGTAACAATTCATTAATCTCAAAGATGATGACAACCTCTTCTCCCAAATATTCATCGCACCAACAAACTGATTTGACACAATTTTCTATTTCGAAAATCACCATGGCCACCAGCTCTGTAAAAACATGGAAACTTCAGACTTCCAACTTGCAAATCTGATCTTTTGGATTGTATGAAAATCTAGAGGATACTCTTAAAGTAGACGCTATAGTGTTTGATAGAGCATCAATTGTCCACACACTGCCAAGAGTAATGTGTCATCCCTTGGAGAGTACAGTTATCTCACATTTGTAATCAGGGTAACAAGGCAAATACTGACAGTTAAAGGATAAACATTGTGTGGGACCACTACAAGGAAGAAGTCTCAAGTCTGCAACCAGAGACAAAAGAGACAAAGGATCAACACGCAATGTGTCCAAACAAAAAAAACTACCACAGCATTTCCCTATGTTTCTCAAAGACTCAAACAACAAACCAGAACTTTTTGAAGTACTAACAGATAGTGTCAAAACAAGCACATTTGAGGCAGGTAAAGAAGTGCACGTTACATTAGGGAGAACAGTGTTTGCCAATGGCCGTGAATCAACAATTTAGTCAGATTAAAAGGATGCTAACACTAGACTGGTTTTACATGTACAAGATGGTGCATTTTTGTCAGCAAAGTGGATACAGATGTGCGTGGTTCTTCTTGGTGTATTATCTGAACTGAAACAAATCAACCAAAGAAAAAGCGTTTGGTTGTCCATTGTTTAGGGCAAGAAATATACATTATATAATGTGAATGCCATTCATAAAGAGTTTGGAGACAATTGTGCATTATATCTTCCTTTTCTCCATTACAGGACGTGAGACATCTTCCAGGAATGAAAGAGTAAAGCCTAACCAGGTATCCATTCCAGTAAGGTAACAGAAGCTTTTATTTGGGGAACGGTTGGCTCTCATAGAACGATTTGTTCCCTCGGTATTGTGGATGTTACCAAAAGGAAGAACATTTTAGCCACTATGGGCGAATGGCCCAGAGGTGTCCCAACCTGTGTTGTATTTGTAGCTATTCATAGTTGCAAATATTAAGAATGTGTTTCTTGTCCCCCAAATTTAATAAAATTAGACCGAAACATAGGCCAAATGGTAGTGATATTGAACAGTTAGATTTTCAAAATAATGTATTACTCGCCCGTTAAAGATGTTGCTGTTTATTAAATCTACAATGTTATTACACATTTTTATTACAAGTTTCTGTCTTTCCAAAATATCCAAATCTACGACAATCTAAATTTGATTAGAATAGATCTACGTTTAACGGGCAAATCTTGTAGGGACAGTTACCTTACTCAATTCATGTCTTATCTTTTCAATGCCAAACGGATTCAAGCCCAGGTCAGTCATGGTGGTACTTTAACCTCGTTATTTTCGTTAAAAAAGGCAAAGAAAAGCACGATCTCCAGCAACTTCCCGATTCTAGTTGAAGCTTTAATTGGACATATACATTCGTAGCTTCAAACGCTTGTCAATCTTATAGCAGCAAGATGCGACAAAGACAATTTTAGAACAATAAAGTTAAGACGTAAGCTTGAGAAACTTGAGAAAATAATTATCAAACTATATATATTTATCCATATTGTATACTAACTGTGTATTGTTTTCGACAAAAAGTATATATATGTCAATGTCAATAACTTAAAGGAATAAAATCAGAGCCCATTTCAAAATGTCCATGATTCTTTTACTCTTAAACTATTTTCTTTTTTTTAAATTGGAACATTTGCTTGTGGATTTTGTTTTCAGAGACTTACTCTAACTTAGTCATGTTGAACATGATGTGTGTATAGGAATACAAGTGAATTGTATAAGCTAATTTTATGATATAAGCTTTTCGTATTGAATAAATGGGTGTGATTTTGAACAGTTGAAAGTTTGATTCTACAATAAATATGTTATGCATAGTAAACCTCATGTATTCGGACTTTCCGTATTTCAGTTACAGGATATGACACTTCACGAACATGGTGACTGAGACAACATATTGTACTTGACTTTCTGTTTTTTTTATCATTCAAAATCATTCTTCAACAATTATTAGCCTTCTTCGGCAGTGATCTCAGTGAGGTCATAGCATTTTGACGTCATAAGCATTTTGGCATCATAGCATTGTGACGTCATCACCATTGTGACGTCATTGCATTGTCAGCAGTGTTCTCAGTGATGCTAAAGCTTTGTGATGTCATTAACTGATGATGTAATAGGATTATGACAATTTGATTGTAGCGATATCTACCATGTAGATATCGCTTGTAGATATCGCTTGATCTCACACAAGCGATATCTACTGTGGGAGCCAGTTTTGATAAATGATAAATACCATTAAAACGGTAACGTCTTAAAATAACATGCTATACCAATGGCATATATATATATATATATATATATATATATATATATATATATATGTATATATATATGGTATATCATGTTATTTTAAGACGTTATTTTGCAAACGTCAGCACAATCAAGTATTAAATTGAGCCCATTAAGTTTTGTTAACACCAAGATGTTCTGCAGTGAAATCACGGGTCAATGAAAGAACATGGTTTGAAACCAAACAGACCTGAAGAGTTTGTTATTCTTTGAATTTTGGTCAAAAGACTCTAAAGAATAAACATGTCTCAGGTTTGGCATCCTGTTTGAAAGATACCAAAATCTCATGGAAACACACAACTATTTTTTATGATTATAAAATAATTGTTGAATGGTAATTAGTTTGTTCTATTTATGTAATAAGCCATTAATGTAAGTTATAGTAGTTTATGGGTTACAAGACATAAATGACAAAAAGCTTGATACAGCGTCTATATGTGTTTCCTTTTTGTAAATTACTGTATATCTATCTATGTCATTATCTTTGTAAATATATGTAAATCATTTAATTGTTATATGGCATCACTGTAAAGAGGAGAGGCGTTATTAAGTAACAATCCTTACCATTCCCATTCAATAAACGTGTACCATAAACAGAAATCTTATGATTTAGCCTGTTAAAGAGTATAGACTCTGACAGAAAGTAAGATTCAAAACAGGTCAAGGTCGCTATGGCGAATGCAGGCAGCTGAATCGCGCTCCGACTAAAAGGATGCAATTACCCACCAAAATCACCTGTTGAAGAGCCAGGGTTAGGTATATTACCTTTATAAGAACTTATGAACACTTGACCTATATACCGTCACATAAATTCAAATATAAAGGGCTCACAACACATTTTCAATACTCGTGCACGAAAACTGGGGATCATGTCGTCACACAAAAGTAAAGATCAGGGTCCAGCTGGTGGTTTGAGGTCCAGCTCTAGTCAACCCAGCCTTGAATTTATTACACACATGTGAGTGAGAACACTTCGAGATATTTTTGGTATCCAACGTATGTTAGATACTGCGAGAGACGCATCTGATTGGTCGTTCCATGGTGATGACCCGAGGTCACGAGGGCGGGACTACTTTTGCCATTCATAAGTAAACAAATTACTTAAATTCGTAGGAATCACAAACTGAGCACAATCTGGAATATTATATATGAAACAACGACAAAGACGAATTCGCTCGTCCTATCGTAACCTGTGCCGTCACACATCAGCACATGTGAGTTGTCTCCCTTCAACCGTCAGTGGCGTCACAACGTCGACCGGGTGAAGCTCGCCTCGTTGTACTCGCTACTCACTCCATTTCGAGACGCCCCAATACATGTATACGGGAAACAATCACACAAACGTCTTTGGTTATAATGATCCCGATGCAAAGCGACTTCGTTTTAACGATGGTGAGAACCGTAACAAGAACTGACATGGGCTTGTCGTTGCCTTGTTTATGGGCTCCTGTTCGGAAAATGGCGAACTGACAGTGTTTTTCACAAGTAAATCGGAGTTCAAGATTTGAGTGAGTGAATAGAACGCTTTTATCAGTGTTATGTTTTCCTTTATACTCAGGAACACGTTATTCAAAAGTTAAGATTCAATTGATTCATAACTTAGCATGCCAATTAGCGCTTAAATCAATGATTATGTTTGTGTGCGGCATTAGACACTCTTTACCGTTACACATTGTGACGTCACTGAAGTGATAGTGAACTGTATTACTGCGCGCTTCAACAGAACGTCTAGAAATTTCCGTTTAAACCTACTTAATCATGTTTTTTATATGTGTGTAATAAATAAAATACCAAACTCATTCCCTATGAATACCGTATTTATTACAACTCGTCACTTGTCAAACGTATTTAACTCGCTTTCGCTCGTTAAATACGTTTACAAGTAACTCGTTGTAATAAATACGGTATCCATAAGGAACTTGTTTGGTATTCTCTATATATCAGACAACTTATTCTTGACGAAGTAAAATCCACCCTGCAGGAGTCGATCGATAATGTAGAGGCAGAACTTTCAACGAACGAACGATCAAAACAAGAGTGGATGATTTTGAAACTGTCACGAACATGCAAAACCTTCGTATTGACACTCTTGCAGATAAGGTATCAGTGTTACAGGCTGATTTCGATTACAAACTTGGAATGGTGAAATGAGAAGCCATTCAAAAGGAACTCCATGATCGAAACATAAACTTGCTCTTTAATGGGGCGAAAATACCGAAGATGTGCTCCTTGAACACATTATTTCAAAATTAAAGCTTAAAGATCCTTTTGTAGATGAAATCAACTTCAGGTCAGTCCATCGCATTCGCAGACCAAAGTATGCTGATTCCCAAAATGAAAAACCTAGACCCCCTACTATCATTGCTTCATTTGTAAAAAATGAAAGACAGAAATACTGTTTTTTATGCAAAATCGAAGCTATATGGGACTGGGTGTAACATCCAGACAGACCTGTCAAGATCAGGACACATCTGAACAAGGCTGCCTATGATTTAAGAAAAGACTTATACACCAGAATAAGAGTCAAAGGAATTGACTTGGTACTAGAAATAAAGAAACTTTCTGAACCAAACAATGCATGGAGACGCCAAAGTGTTGAGATCCTTCCTTCCCTCAGCCAGTACTGAATACTTATTAGTATGAACTTTGAACTTCAAATATATCATGTCAACCAGGTGTTCAGCTGCTAAGTTGTGCACACCAGTATGATTAAAATAGATGTGCTTTCACATACATTAACTAATTTCAAATACACATTGTACCAACTATAAGACTAAACTAAATATATTTTTGATGGTTCTTAATAGAAATATGTATGCATGGATACATGATTTGAAAAAAAAAATCTCTTGCCCAGATATAAGTATAGGATTCTGCAGTAATAGAAAAGTATCATGCATGTCGATAATACAAAAATCATGTTATTATCTAAGCCTTGAATACTACCCACATCAATATTCAATAGAAATACACTAACCTGCTATATTATTTATATTTATGGAATGCAAAGTCTACATGCAATAGCCCCTCAATATATATCACAAACAACTAAACATTCATTTTTATATATCAAAATATACATTGCAATTATGGGTAAAGGTATCAAATATTATAATAACATCAACATGTATATAGCTATCTACAGATACAGTTTGTACCTTCCTGCTTGTGAGTGTGTAGACAGGTTAAAGCAATTATGGATGACTTTAAATGTGTATATATACATAAATATTATCCAACAAGACAAAGATAAACATAAACAGTATATGGATAATATTTAAGGTAATTTGCAATAAACCATATCCACAACATGACCAACATACAATACATAGATACAAGAAAATTAGTTTTTAAGACATGATTGCATGTGTGTGCATGTATACATCATGACCAACATACAATGCATAGATACAAGTAAATTTGTATTAAGACATATGTATATGCAGGGATGCATATATCTCTGCATGTGTGTATATGTGTACTATTCATATACATGACAATATATTTTATATATGTTTTTGAATGAGCATATGTGTCAAAATGCATAAGTGTGGTTGTATATATGCACAATAATGAAAGTTGTATAATGCTTAATCTGCTATTTTCATGTCTAGTATGTGAATTGTATGAATGAACATTGCAATGTAGATTTGAAATAATTACAAAAAATCAAAACTTATCCACATACATGTATACCCCCCCCCCCCCCCCCCACCCATGATTGTGGCATAAATGAATAGATACTATGTTTAATATCTGTTACTACATTGTTTTTGTCATGTTATTACCATATAATAACAATACTTTTTTTTTTTTAGTTTTTAAAAAATTTCCCAGGGTAAACTATACCCACATTACATGTGCACATAATTGTAATAATGGTATATTTGTGTGTGTGTGTGTGTGTGTGTGTGTGTGTGTGTGTGTGTGTGTGTGTGTTTGTGTGTGTGTTATCTGCATATCTATCTATATGTATGAGTCTGCATGGATGTACAAACAACAGTGAATGCTGTACTTTTCGGTTCCATGTAACAATGCTTTAAATTACATGTGTAGGTGTATTATATGATATCTTGATTTGAACCAATTTCCTAAATTACAGTTAAGAGTAAACACAGGTAAAAATATGATGCTTTAAATATAAGGAGATATACAAACTAAACTTACCATTCAAATCCCGTCACCCCAAAACGTTACCCTCCGTAAAGAAATTAAGTATCCTGACAATGAAAACTGTTCACCTGAAATGTAACATCTAAAATGCAAACCACAACATCAACGCATGATATGCACGTGTTTTTGAAGAAACACTCACGCACGTAAAGCACGAGCCCTCACCTGTTACAAGCGGCTCACTGTAAAAATCAATATTGCATAATCACTGTCTCTCCTCCATGAGCAATGGTTTTCTTCCATTCTATGTATATAGTTTTTCTTCTCTCCATCTCTTTTTTCGTTACTCTGTTCCTTTTTCGCTTGCAACGGTGGATGTACATACATTTACTCGATTAGAATTCTGATGAGAAACCATTCACAAGAATACTTGATTTTATGTTTTTGTAAAAGTGTATATCCAGTTTTTAATATCTGGACCAAAGTTGAAATAGTCGATAACATTTTGTATAAAGGTCCACTCTACTGAATCAAAAGCTTTTTCGAAGTCTATCAATAAAAGTAGACCAGGTATTTCCATACACTCTGCATAGTCCATGATGTCATAATTTTGCCTTGTTCATTCTCCTATATATCTATTTTACATGAAACCTCGTTGGTCTTCATTTATTATATTTGGAAGTACTCAATTGCAATTTTAGCTGATGCTATCTTCTTTGATACATTTAATAGAGATATAGGCCTCCAATTACTTAAGAACTGTTTCGGTTTATTCTTTTTTGGGATGCATGTTATAAGACCTTGTTTTTGACTGATAGACAATTCCCCTGTTTTGTGAGACAGATTTAAAGATCGAATCAAGTAGGGATGGATGTCCAGCCAAAAGAATTTGAAAAATTCAACTGTGAAACCTGATGGACCAGGACTTTTTTCATTTTTCATATTTTTTAGGTATACTAAAACTTCGCCATATTTTAATTCGTCTTCCAGCATGTTTTTGTCTGAATTATTGAGTTTTGGGACTTCACAGTCTTGGAAGAGTTCATCCAAGTTAACTGATGTTCATGAATGTTTTGTGTAAATGTTCTTATAATAGTATTTTGCTTCATTGATTATTTTGTGTGTGTCAGTCAGTTATCTTGTGTTGGTAGTTTTGAGATAGACTTATTAATGAAGTTTCTTTTCTCTAATGATAAACAAATATTTTGTTGGTTTTTCTCCCTTTTCTTCCCATTCACATTCAGATCTCATCATTATACCTTCGACTCTTACACTATTTATATTCTCCAATTTCAGATTTACTTCATTAATATCTTTTAGAATAACTTCCTTATCAATGGTGTCATTGGTCTCGTCTAGGTTCTTATTTAGACTCTCAAGGGTTTTGTTTAGTTCATTTTCATTTTCCCCCCTCCCTCGTTTACGTTCTGAGGAGTATTTATAGTGAAGCCTCTTATCATGATAAGTAAAGTTTCAAAGAAAAGTTGATCGTTAATTTCAAATAGTGCGTTTCCTTTATTATCAGACCCTATTTGGTATTGCTGCTTAGTTGTGTTGACATAATCTTAACTTTTTCAACATATGTTTTATCATAATGCAGTGAATTGTTAAATTTCCAAAAACCTTTTCCTCTTTCGACTTCCTTTTATTTCAAATTGACCTAGATCTCTTGACAATAGAAAGAAATCCCATCTAGATTGTTTTATCGGTTTAGTTTGTCTCCATGTGTATCGCTTACTATCTGGATTTAAATGACGCCATGGATCAATAATACTGTGTTCTTCAATAAATGAGAGCATAACTTTTCTTACTTTTTGATTATTTATATTTTTATAGTTAAATAAATCCATGTCTGAGTTCTGGACTAGGTTCCAATCTCCACAGATCGAATAATGGTCAAAGTCGAATTCTGCAACAATATTGAATACATGTTCATAGAAGGAAGGAGTGTCCGTATTTGGCCCATATAAAGTTATCAAAGTAAGTGTTTTCTCGTATATTTCAAATTTTATAGCGAGATACTTTTCAATTGTTTTCATCTTGTTTTTTGTCTAACAATTTAATAGCAATTTCTTCACTAAATATGATTGCTACGCCACGCGCATTGCTCTTATAAGAACTAAAATAGCATTGTGTTGAGCCCCATTCAATTTTGATATGTTTTTCAAGGTCTGGCGTGAAATGGGTGTCTTATTTCTGCCTTCTTTCGTTTAAGATTTGAAAATACTTCCAAGCGTTTTTTCTTGTTATTTAGTCCTTGGCAATTTGAGATGACAATTTTCAGACTACAGTTCGATGTATTCTAATCGAGTAAATGTATGTACATCTACCGTTGCAAGCAAAAAAGGAACAGAGTAACGAAAAAAGAGATAGAGAGAAGAAAAACTATATACATAGAATTGAAGAAAAACATTGCTCATTGAGGAGAGACAGTGAGGATGCAATATTGATTTTTACAGTGAGCCGCTTGTAACAGTTGAGGGCTCGTGCTTTACGTGCGTGTGTGTTTCTTTAAAAACACGTGCATACCAAATATATATATATTACAATATTCAGTAAAAACACCGAGGTGGTACAATAGAAGAGAAGTGGGAAAGTGATCTCAAATGCCAAATAAACGATAGTGAATGGAACAAATAAACAAAATGCCTTTGTGTGTAATCTGTCTTCAAAAACAAAATGGTTTCAATATTCCATGATACATAGAATTCTCCCGACAAATGATATTTTGCATAAGATGAAATATAAAGACGAAAATATATGCAGCTTCTGTGAGGAAAAGAGAGAAACAATGAGTCATCTCTTTTTCGAATGTCCAATTGTTATTAAAGATATTTGGAGTAAAGTAAAAGAATTGATAGAAACACATACACAAGCAAACATACATCTATCAAAAAGAAACATCTGTCTTGAATATCCTGAATATAGGAACAGAATACTTAACACGATAATCACAACCAATAAGTACACCATTTTCAAAACAAAAACGGCTTGAAACCAAATTTAACCTTCATTAAAAATGACATTAAGAAAACATACTATAACGACAAATATAACGCTTATTCTACTTGTCAACTTGTCATTTACTATTTGACTAATTAAAACATCATTCTTACCTTTGTTCCTTATTTAACTCAAAACCCTCACAAATTGTAACACAAAACGAAGGGTTTGATTGCTTAGAATTCCTTTGTGTTATTGTAATATGTCGTACTCAGAATGTCACTTGTAATTTGTTATGTGCATGTACCATGTACTTGGTGCTCTTCAGATCGGTCTCCGTGGTCTGCAAGTCCGTCTTGGTGCTCTTCAGATCTGTCTTCATGGTCTTCAAGTCTGTCTTGGTGCTCTTCAGATCGGTCTCCGTGGTCTGCAAGTCTGTCTTTGTGCTCTTCAGATCAGTCTCCGTGGTCTGCAAGTCCGTCTTAGTGCTCTTCAGATCGGTCTCCGTGGTCTGCAAGTCCGTCTTGGTGCTCTTCAGATCGGTCTCCGTGGTCTTCAAGTCTGTCTTGGTGCTCTTCAGATCGGTCTCCGTGGTCTGCAAGTCTGTCTTTGTGCTCTTCAGATCAGTCTCCGTGGTCTGCAAGTCTGTCTTGGTGCTCTTCAGATCGGTCTCCGTGGTCTGCAAGTCCGTCTTGGTGCTCTTCAGATCTGTCTTCATGGTCTTCAAGTCTGTCTTGGTGCTCTTCAGATCGGTCTCCGTGGTCTGCAAGTCTGTCTTTGTGCTCTTCAGATCAGTCTCCGTGGTCTGCAAGTCCGTCTTAGTGCTCTTCAGATCGGTCTCGGTGGTCTGCAAGTCCGTCTTAGTGCTCTTCAGATCGGACTTAGTGTGTTGCAATTCCCAACTCATGTTAGTGACCGCACTATGAAGGCGAAGGATGTTATCAAGTATGTTCGTCGATGTGACTACAGTGTGTGGTATTTTAATTGCAACATCACTTTCAGAAACAACTAAAGCTGAGATGAACGCCCAAAACGCGAAATGAAAACACTAATAATGTTGCCGATCAAAGAAACTGATGATGGTATACCATAATTGAGTTAAACAGACTAATGGTGGTAATCCATAATTCAGTAAAACCGACTAATTTTGATATTCCATAATTTAGTAAAATGGACTAATGGTGGTAATCCATAATTTACTAAAACGGATTAATGATGATAATCAATAATTTAGTAAAACAGACTAATAATGGTATGCAATAATATAGTAAAACCGACTAATGATAGTATTCTATAATTTAGTAAAACAGACTAATGGTGGTAATCCATAATTTTTAAAAACCGACAGCATCTAAATGAGTGTTGGCCGCACAGTTATCTGATGCAAAGTACAATGTATCGGTATCTTACTATTTGAGAATTATAGGATATCTAACAACCTTCCCCTTTCATATCAAGTTTATGTCTCGAGCGAAATAGTTTTGCTTTGTCTCGAGTCTTGGCTTCGGAATGTGTAAACAAGCTAAAACAACCTCATTAAATGTAAATTTTAGAGTAACATCGCCGTTGAAATGGCTTTCCTTCTTTTTGTCTTGTGAGTATAAAGTCACTCTGCACGTTGTTGTCACCGAGAGACTGAGCGTTTAGTTGCAATGCCATTCCCAACAGTAAAAGTGAGAGCAAATCCTCTTGATGCATTCTCAACTTTGTGCTTTTCATTTCTGCTCTGACTGAGTTATGCTGTTTTTGTTAATTATTCATTAAAATCAATCTTTTTGCTGAATACAATTTTACTAAAGAATGAGATATATATTAATTATTATACAAGTGTTGTCCATGAATGAATGCACATTCTTTTTATCAATGAATAAAGAAGTCCGGAGAGTGTCAAAGGTCATCATTAGCCAATCAAATTACTTGAAGGTGTTATAACAGATATGTTTGTTATGAAACCCCTTACAATGTAATACATGGGTACTAATAACGGTTTGGTTTACAGTGTATTTTTAGCTACAGATTTCGTAATGTATCGCTCTAATAACTTAATTTTATTTTTCTGGATAACTTAGATTTATTCAGTACCATAAATAATGATCGATATTTTGCAATATTTCTGATAAAATAATTTTAAATTCTAAAACGACACAATCACTTGAATTTCAATATTTTTTCTACAGCATCAACTCGCTACCATATAAACCTTTGAAAGGAAACGCCAAGTACCATGTGTTGCATGAGTCACGGAGTGTATGAAGTGTTATATCCTGTAACTGAAATACTGAAAGTGTGAATACATGCACCCTACAATGGCAGTTTATCTTACGTGTGATATTTATTGCAGAGTGACAAAATCAACTGTTCAAATTCACACGTTGTGAAATGTATAATGCTGTGTAACACCTGAACTTCCTTCTTCTCACAGCTGTCATTGTCACCTCTTGCTGCAACTGCATACGATTTACCAGTCTGAAATCTACACACGTTTTAGTGAAACTTTGGAAAAGTCCACTGCTGTCTGAACAACATTTTGTGTGAGACTTCATTATTAAATTAATTATGATTTTCGTTACCCTTTGAAACTTTCATCCAGCCCCTGGTTCTTCGTGAAACTAGATAAAGTAAAGAAAATAGCATCCAGTGCTTTTCATAATATTTGTTTTGTCTTTGATAAGTACCAAACCATTGTAAGTGTTGATTTCAGTTCAAATAATTTCACTCACTTTGTATATTCAAACCCTTATATATTACAGCATCCTCGGTTACCCATGGTTTTATATAGGCTCCGTTACTCTCCACTATATCACGTGCTATAGTGGAAAGTAACGTAGCATATGTAAAACGATGGGTAACCGAGGACGATATTACAGTTACTTGTTACCAATGACATTCTATGAATATCCCTTGTAGACATGTCTACAAAGCTACATCAATATGCACATACTGTTTGACCCTATTAAACATTACCAAATGTAATTAGACCTTTGTTTGTTTACGTGTGACTAATTGACGGGCCGAAGCCGAGGTGGATTATTCCGTTTTCTATATAAAACATCAATACTTTCATCTGAAAGGCTTTGTAGTACATATTATGTTTTCTCAAATGTGCCATTTGTTATTAAAGCTTATAAAATATATTGTTACGTTAACACATCACATTAGACGACCCGAAATAAAAACGTTCATACGTACTGGGAGAAAACGGTGCCGAGTATGAAACGACATTTGAGAGTTTAGACACCATTCCAGCATTGTACCATATTCGAAACTCTACTCTGAGTGATTAGGTATCGCTAAATCAGTCAGACCACTTGAACTACCTTCGAGCTGGTATTTTAATGTGAATACATTAACATGTGTGTTCGATGGGAAATCAACTCACATGGCATAAGCGAACCATGTACATTTTCGTTACGTTTTCGAACTCTTATTTATTGACTAAGGAACATTATGTAGCAATTGGTACATGTAAGTCTTATTTATATTTTTGTGACAACACTTTATTTCAGTCAGAACATCGTAATCCTTTAATAACGTCAAGAAACTGAGTCGATTGTTATTAAAACAGTATTTTTTTTTACAAAAGTTAGTTCTCCTTTCAAATCACCGTTTCTAAAGGACAACAAATCATTTATAACGTTCGACATATGTGACTTCCAACAACAGTACTAGATACATACCAGATGCCTCTTTAACAAACCGGAACCTGTGTTACCTATTGTTTGTCTTCTGATACACACCAGATGCCTCTTTAACAAACCGGAACCTGTGCTGCCTACTGTTTGTCTCCTGATACATACCAGATGCCTCTTTAACAAACCGGAACCTGTGATGCCTATTGTTTGTCTCCTGATACATACCCGAAGCCTCTCTAAAAAACCGGAACCTGTGCTGCCTATTGTTTGTCTTCTGAAACATGCTAGATGCCCCTTTAACAAACTGGAACCTGTGCTGCCTACTGTTTGTCTTCTGATACATACTAGATTCCACTTTAACAAACTGGAACCTGTACTGCCTACTGTTTGCCTTCTGATACATGATTCCGATGAATACAGTTTACAAAGTAACCCTATAGTGATAGGTCCTGGTTTGCTGATGACAGATGGAGACATACAATACTCTTACCTGTGAAAGTCCTCTTCAGGTACCACCTCGCAGTCACAGGTAAACTGCACAAAATGGCAGGTGTAAACTGGCACTGTACAGAGGTGATAGAACTAGTCGTCGAAGGAAACATGCAACACACACGGTTTTGTAGGAAAAAATTCGTTATATTGCTTTGAGTTCTTCTTCAAAGCAGTTATAACACTGAATCCAAACATTGGTTACTAGACATACTCGTAGTATTTCTTAAAGGTGAATCCATTGTGTTGTTGGGGGTCACATATGGTCAGCTTTATAAATGGTGTTATTTTATCCAGAAGTACTGACTGTTGCAACTATTACTTTTTTCGTCGGCTCAGTATAGTGACGATGTAAAGTAGTCATTTCTAACCAAAAAACCGACCAATGCACCGCGATTGATGCGCGTAAAGTAGTCAAACGTAATTTTGAAAACTTATTTACAAATGTCATGAGTAATTTCAACGTTTCTATTTGTCCGTTCTTTTGTTCGTCCATAGACATGTTTTGTCAGAACGATTGCAAAGAACATTATTTCATCTGATTATTTTAAATTTCTGCACGTCTTCTACACTTCTATGAGAGGTGCCGTGCCGATGTGATTGTCATTTTGTAATTTTTAATTTACAAATGATTGAGCTTCGTCTTTTGTCATATTCTGAGATCAAATTAATCACATTCTTTCAAAATTTTGTAAGTGTCTTTTATACTTGAAACAGTAGATTTTGTGAAACTTTTATTGTTTTGGACAATTTCTATATTTTAGACTATGTCAATTTCTGAGATGTAATGTTATCCATAGAAACTGAATAAAAACATCTGTTTATAGGTAGCATACAATTCATCAGACATGCTGGGTCGGGCTATTATTGAGCAACATTGACTTTTTACTTGTTTCAATTGCATAATGGTACAGTCATTGGTGTAGTTTCAAACAAACAAAAGTAAAGACAATTTAACTTGATGTAGTAAATTATAAAAATTCAAATTTGATCTGACATTTTAGTCACATGATATTTGCATTGTGAACACCAACAGGTGAGATCCAGTTTGTTGTAATTTGATGTAGCGAATAGCTTCCGAAATAGCTGTGACAGTTGAACTGGAGGTGTGTATATTGATATAATCTCTATCCGAATCAGATATCAATCGTAAGGTGATCTGACTACGTTTTGAAATGATAAACATATTTGGATCAGACATCAAACTACATATAAGTAACAAAACGTAGTACATGCGCATACATTAGTTAAGATTGTCAGTGTACTGTAAACATAACATCTGGAAATGAAAAATCCGCTTATCTTCGTGATGGTTTTTGTCTTTTTGGTGAAGCGTTTCAACTCTGAAACTGATGCTCAGATTAAAATACCAAACACAGTAGTCACATCTGGTAACATACTGGATAACATCTCCGTCTTGAGAGGGCGGTGAACATCAGGAGCTGAGAGCTGGAAGCAACAAAAACTGATCTGGTCTCTACGAAGGCTGCACTTAAAACCTCTGAAGTGAAACTTGCATCAACAATGACAAACGTATCCGGAATGGACCAACGGATCGAGGAAGTAGCCAATATGAGTGGAAAACAAGGTAGGACATGTTTTTAATGCCAACCGTGTCGGGGATTCTGGGCATACTGTTTGTCCCCGTTCGTCTTACTGTTTGTCGTCAGTGGCATAAAATCTAAACACTTTGGAATAACGTTTTACACCTGATCTATTTACCCTGTATGATAGGACTTTTTAGATGAGATCTAACGATCTGCTTTGTGACTTTGGCATTTTTCTCATACCTTAACCTTTGCCACAAGTTTTGGTTTGTAAGAGATTCTTTACACCAGCGACACTCCTTGTGACAAGGCGCGTTTTTCTTACTTAAATAAAATGTTCTCACAAAAATATAAATGTGTGTAACCAATGCTAAATAATACTCGAATCAATCAAAAGAGTTCGAAGGTAGTTCTCATGATCTGACTGATGTGGCGATATCTAAACACTCGCAGTAGAGTTTCAAATATGGTACAATGGTTTGACATGTCAAACATCTTGGTGTCTGATCTCTCAAATTCGAATGAGACCTATAAATTTACCTCTCACACTGATGAGTTACACACCAATGTACGTCGCACCGTTTTCTTGGAATACGGTCAACTGTTTTCTGTGGATGCGGCTTATCGGGTCGTGTAATGAGATGATATACCAATTAACGTAACAATATATTGTATAACTTTTAATGATAAATGGCAAATTTGAGAAAACATAATGTGCCAAAAACGTGCTACAGCGCCTTTAATATGTCAATGAAGGAAAACGTGTTTACTGTTTGTACAATGAAACATTATCTATGTAGATATAATATGTTATATATGTTATTATATAAATGTCCAGTAATGTTCGTTGCTCCTGTAGATACAGATACAGTGTGACTGTGTATAATGTAACATGCATTTTACAAAGACCGTCATGTTTATACATTGATAATAAACTCGAATAATACACTCGTCAAACATGAAACCGGACATACAAAACTTTGAGATTTTACTATTGGAAGCAAGAGCATGTGAAGCAAAGAACAACACAGATATAGACAAATAAAAATGTGAATGGATATACTCTGATGGATTGTGCATTCAGTCAATATAGTAAATGTCAATCCATGTGCAGTGTGTATCCACAAGAGGTTGCTGAATGTAGTTCCTGGCCACCTTGTGCTGCTTACAGTGCCTGACATCTCCTCGGAACAGACTGGAAACGTTGCTGGATCATTGCGTGTGGGATAACCATCTTCATCTTGCAGGGTATGTATTCGACACGATATGTGATCAATGTAACGATATGCCGTCAAATTCCAGATGGCCACAAATAAGTCTGATCTTCGGTTCTTGTTTATGTCCCCAACACCATCACACTCTGTAAAATGTGTGTTACGTTCGCTGTGGCGTCGGTACGCACATTGCCGTCTAACTCGACGAAAATAGATACCGAGATTCATCGCTGACCCGGCAAGCCGTCAGTTCCTAAGATCCCAAGCCTTTATAGTGTTGCACCGTCGGACACACTGACGTCGTTGTTATTTACAGGTCGTCGTGCACGGAGTCCTGTTTCTCTCAGATGATTCATGATGGCTTTGTCTGCTTAGTTTCGCACACCTGTCATCAGTCCTGCAATCTCCGTAGCCAGTGTATGTGAATGACGTAGGTAGTGCAGTCTACTGGCAGGAGCGGTAACTCTAAGCTTTCAACTTCTGGGTCGACCCTGTTTTGCATTGAAGCGTGTGTAACGATCCAATAAGCGTCATATAGTGCTTTGAAATGTCGTGTTATGGCAGTTTTGGATTCTCTTGCTTCAAGATGTTTAATGGAACGAAGGTGAAGGTTACAATCCAACTTCCGGTATATTCACAGTAAAAAATAAAAAAATTAACTCGGTTATTTTCAACCATATTGGTAATAAAATGTGATATATGATATGGCTTTGTTCAAGTATTGCAGGTTTTCTGCATCTGGCACAACGATTTTAGGATCAAGCATCGAGTTACATTTTAAGTATCTAAGATTTTACATAATTCAGTGTGTGGAAAGAAGACCAAAATGAAAAGCATTTCGGCTGGCTATTATTTGCAAAAGCAATATATTTACATGCTTAATACTATCTTAATAATTCTTTTTGGATATGTTCTCTTTTCTACTCGCAGTGTAGATTTTATACTTTACCAATAAACAAATGGCATTTAACGGGTTGTTGTTTCTTCCCTTAAATTCAATGTTTTCAGGTGTTCAGCTAGTATTTCCAGCCATTCTGCCAAACCTCTCCACACTTTGTCAGAAACGGTACAGTTAATAGGTGAATCAATATAGCCAATCTTATGCAAATAGTTGTTTGTTGTTAAAATATTCTGATTTATCTTGTACTGAAACCATTTTAGATCAACACTCTGAGTACATCTCAAAATCTATAAATATATAACATGGAAATATTTGTCAAATGCTTCTTCCCATCTTCATTGACCAGTTGATTTTTCAAATCTCAATCGGTTAAGCAAATTAAAAACCTTTTTACTTGTAAATATTTTTGAAATATTGAATGGTACAATAAGAAAAACCTGTATCGGTTCTGTGTAATTAAAAGTAATGTTCCTCTTTCTGAGATATTCAGATGCTGCTCTCTTAAAACCTTGAAAGGTGAGAAAATCTATACAAATGTCATATTTACCATTCACTTGTTCCGAAGACATTATATTTCCATCATCAGTCATAATATTTCTCAAGTATGTTTTTTCTTCCCAATTTTTATAGAAAACTGTTTTGCCACCTACCAAAATATTGCTATTATACCACAGAGATTGACCCAAAACCTCAGTATTTAGAAACTAATCCTTATAACAAATTGTAATTAGATAATTATTTCACATGGACAATTTCATTAATTTGTAATTTACATTAATAGAGCGAAAGGGTGACTGTTTGTTTCAACTGGTAACTTGTAAAATTGCTGATCGGAAAGTCGGTCGATGTCATGTCAAACATACCTCGTACTTCGAATGTAAAAACTTAAAAACTGAAACAAGATTATAATTCCTGATAATGGTAGCAAATTGCATTTACTTTCCGGGTCAACAACAGTGAATATACGAATGATTACATAGTTATCACGACCATATTATTTTGTGCATGATTTTTTTTTTTATATAAAATTATGTCGTTTTTTCGAAATTATAACATTCTATGATTAGATCCACGACCATTTCTAATAGGCGTTCAGAATAATTATCGTCAAGCAAAAATGGGGTGACTTGAAACTAAAGCCGATATGGCACGATGATGACCTGTTGGAAAAACTGTTTTGTTTGGAAACAATAATTGACAAACAATGCACACATACACGTTTTTGTTGTTCTTGGCGGATTGTGTAAATGTAAAATACGTAAGTGACATACAATTATTATTCAACACATAAAGTAATCGTTTGATGTTTTCATTTGCTGACATGGTCAATTTCCATATTGTTTTCTAAAACATTATATTTCATGTCAAAATTGGAAAAAAGCTAGGTTTCGATATTCTGAACATAATGATGTAAACAAATAGACATTTTTCATGCACGTATATTAAAATTTCATATATTTTAAGCGAACAGATAATTCTTTTATCAGGACGTCAAACAGGCACCTACAGGCAGTTTTTTGATTGAAAATACGTTCAAGATTTCTAATTTAATATTTCTCACTAAAATAAAGTTTTATAGAGATATTAATTACATCACTTGAACGCCAATTGGTTTCTGATTCGGAAAATGTGAACTTGTCACACACTTTTGTCGCATGTATGTCAGAGGGTCAAATCTCATTGACATACAGCGAACAGATGCTTCAAAATATATTCTATTAGTGATGTTGGTCTTTCGTAAATACCTTCAGTATGCTGTGTGGTACTTCATTGTCATGATTGATCAAGAAATGCCTCACCTAAATATAGTGAATAATTTCAAAATGCTTTGCACACCAACACAACACCATTTCCGGAGAGGCTTCATGCATCCATCAGTGCACGTGCTGCCATCCAAGCCTTTATGAGGCATCTTCATGCCGATGTCACCATATCAACTTGTCAATCAATGACACCAAAGACATAAAAGTGATGTCACATATGAAAGAGTTAGAACCCCAATGATCTTGACATGGACAAATGGTGCAATAACCATTGGATGTTCTCGTCAGTCACTGAGCTGTTTCTGCACCACCTGATCGGAAGAACCTATGAAAGATTGTATGCATATTGATATGGCATGTACATAATCCGTTTCTGACGGTGACGGGATTCTCAAGGGGGTTCTAAAGAAGGACCAAGTTCATTATGGTTGGAATATAATACTTGACAGTAACCTAGACACCTATAATTATAAGCATATTAATAACCCCAAAGCTAGACAGGAATTACTTGATACCATTGACTTGTTGGATTTAAAAGACCCATGGAGGGAATCAAACCCATTCGAAAAACGTTTTACTTGGAGACAACCAAATCCTCTCAAACAATCCAGACTTGACTACTTTCTTGTCTCTTATGCACTCTGTGACTCATACAGATATATCTCCAAGTATTAACTCTGATCATTCAATGATCTCGCTAAGTATATCTTTAGGAGATACTGCCAGAGGAAAAGGCTTCTGGAAGTTCAATAACTCACTATTATCTGATGCAAATTATGTGGAGAAAGTAAAATTAAAAATAAAAGATACTTTACAGCAGTATGAGGTTAAAAACAAATTTGAAAACGAAGAAATATCATATACAATTAATGACCAATTACTGTGGGAGATTTTACTATCAGAAATCAGAGGATTTACTATTTACTACTCTTCAACAAAAAAAAAAGATAACAGCAAATAAAGAACAAGAACTTGAAAATAGACTAAAAGAGTTAGAAATTGAACTTGATGCAGACTTAGAGAACAAGGCGGATATACTTGAATAGGTTAATAAAGTAAGACATGAATTGGAAGAGATAAATAAACAAAAGACAAAAGGACTTTACATAAGATCAAAAGCAAAGTGGATTGAACAAGGAGAAAAACCAACTAAATACTTTCTACAACTAGAAAGTAGAAACTTTCTAAATAAATCTATAAGAGAATTAGAAAAGAATGATGGCTCCACAATGAGAATTCAATCTGAAATATTAGAAGAAACCAAAATATTTTTTCAAAAAAACTATACTCGAGGGAAAACTGTACAGAAACTAAATTAGAAGAATTATTCATGGAAGGAGAGGTACCAAAATTATCAGATGCCGATGCCCAATCCTTGGAGGGTAAAATAACTTACGAAGAAACCCTTGTAGCTCTTAAAAATATGAAAAATGACAAGAGCCCTGGCCCAGATGGTTTTACTAGTGAATTCATAAAATTCTTATGGAGTGATTTAAATAAATACCTGATCAATTCATTAAATTATGGTTACGAAAATGGATTTATGTCTATTTCCCAGAAACAAGGCCTAATAACCCTTTTACCAAAAGGTAACAAAAGCAAAGAATCCTTAAAAAATTGGAGACCAATAACATTACTTAATACTTCCTATAAATTAGCTTCAGCAGTAATAGCCAATATAATTAAACCCTTGCTACCAAATGTTATACATGAAGATCAAAAAGGGTTTGTCCCAAGAAGGTATATTGGGGAAGTTACAAGACAAATATATGATATAATAGAACATACAGAAGCCCATCAAACCCCTGGTCTACTTTTGCTTATAGATTTCGAAAAAGCTTTTGATTCAGTTGACAGAAAATTTATTGAAAATGTAGTAAAATTTTTCAACTTTGGGCCAAGCATACAAAAATGGATTTATGTGCTATCCAATGATATTGAATCTAGTGTACTTGTAAATGGTTTTGGAAGCAGTTTCTTTAAGGTAACACGGGGCTGTCGTCAAGGTGACCCAATATATCCATATATTTTTATCCTATGTGCTGAAATTCTAGCCCTTATGCTAAGAAAACATACAAAAATAAAGGGAATAAAGATAGGAAATATTGTAAGCCTCTTAGCTCAATTTGCTGATGATACAACTGTAACGCTAGATGGCTCAGAATTAAGCGTCTATGCTGCTTTAAACTCACTAGCTTTTTTTGCGAGATTTTCGGGTTTGAAGATTAATGCAGACAAAACCAGATTGATATGGGTAGGCTCAAAAAAGAGAACCTGATACAAGATGTGCAAAGAGTGGAATTTAGATTGGACACGGTCTAATTTCAAACTACTTGGTATAGATTTTGATGTTGAGCTTAGCAATATGGTAGATATAAACTATAAGAAAAAATTGGAAAATATATCAAAAGAAATGAATCTTTGGTCCCTAAGATACCTAACACCTATGGGGAGGAACGTGATTTTAAAATCTCTACTTCTACCAAAACTTAACCACTTGTTTTCATCCATTCCAAGCCCACCAGATGAAATACTAGAGAATTTCCCAAAAAAGTGTTTAAACTTTGTATGGAAAGGCAAAAGGGATAAGATTAGAAGATAAATTATTCAACTCAAACCCAAAGATGGAGGTATTAGTGTACCTATTATTAAAAATACTATACATGCTCAAAAAGTGATGTGGATTAAACGACTACTTACAGAAAACTCTAAATGTATTTTCATAATAAATGAAAATTTGACTGATGTAAAGAAGACTTTTTTAGCAGATGCGGAATACATATATGATAATGTTATTCCAAAAGTTATAAACCACTTCTGGAGAGATATGTTGTTGGCATGGACTCAATATTTAAAGAGATGTTATTGCAATATAAACACAAAGTCTGATATCCTTTGTCAATCAATATGGTTCAACAATAATGTTCAGATTGATGGAAAGTGTATTTATAATAACAACATGGCAAGAGGAGGAGTGAACTTCATTTGCGATATCGTAGACACAAACGGAAATTTTATGCAAAAATCTGACATAGAAGAAATATATGGAATTCCAAAAATAAATTTCCTTCATTTTGAAGGCATAAAGAGATCAATTACAGCTTATTGTAGATCAAAAAATATTTCCTTGATAGACAAGGCCGTTGAGATCCAGCGTCCATACTTACCTTTTAACGTCAGTTGCATTTTGGGACATAACATAAATAGCAAGTATGTTTACAATACACTATTGCCATGTTGCAAAAATAAACCAAATGGACAAACAAAATGGGAAAACACTTTCAACAAACAATATGACAAAGAGTTTTGGTCAAATGTTTATTTGATGGCAAATAGATGCACTGAAAGTATACAATTAAGATGGTTTCATTACAAAGTTGTACATAATATTCTGGCAACTAAACACAAATTGTACCAAATGAAAATAAAAAAGTCTCCACTGTGTGCTTTATGTAATTCAGCTGCTGAAACAACAATGCATCTGTTATGTGAATGTCCATATACAACAAATATATGGAGGGAATTATCAGAATGGTTAAATGAATTATCAGAAGGAAATATTAGCTTCACCCATGATAATATAATATTTGGCTTTCAAGGCAAAAACAATAATCCACTAAATGTGGTATGTCTGTTAATAAAATACACCTTATACAAAATAAGCCTTAAAGATACTAAGCCAAAATTCGATTTTTTCCAAAGAGAAATAATTCAATATTACAATGTAACAAAATATATAGCATTCTCAAATGCTGTGCCAAACCGCTTCTACACATTCTGGTCCTCCCTCCATACCTTGTTTAAAAAAATATAGCTTTATTTGTGTCTACCTATAGCTCTTATTTACTCTAGCATTTTATGCTATTCATTGCCAATGTTGCATATGCATATCATATCTGATACTTTTTGAAAAAGGTATTATGTCTCTTCAATAGAGTTTTGTGACATTGTGTACTGCATTATGTATTATTATTATTCAAAATATATACTATACTATATATGTATACTTCATAATGTATGTATGACATGCTTCAAGGAATAAAAACATTTTTTAAAAAAAAGAAAAAAAAGAGTTCATTATGGTTACCATCAGGTAAATGTTCACTCAGGACTCAGTTGACGACAATTGTGGTAAGCATTTTTAATGTATGTACACATACATCTTACTAACGTACGATCGGATGAAATGAAACTTGGTGAATACATCTTTGTCGTTGCACATGGTAGCATTGTAATTGACAAACAGCAATGACTGAATAATACTCCTGAAAAGAAGTTCTAAAACGAAGATACGTGGTTCGGTTAAGCCATGCGAGTCCATCCTCCATCGTGTGGCCATGTTAGGATTTTCACATTAAAATGACCACTTGAAGGTACTTATGTAGCGATACCTTAACACTCAGAGCAGAATTTTAAATATGATACATTGATGAAATGGTCAACTATCTTGCTGTCTGAGACCACAAATCTACCTCTCACACTAAAGAGTTCCACACAATTGTTGCTTTGTACGTGGCTCCATTTTCTCCCAATACGGATAAACGTGTTCTATCGGGTCGTCTAATGTGATGTTTAAAAGTAACAATAAAGTGTATAAACTTTAATTATAAATGGCAAATTAAAGAAAAAATATTAAAAAAAAATGTGCTACAGCATTTAAAAAATGGTGAGACTAGATGGAATTCCTGCAGAGGCAATCAAAGCAGTTGTTGACATTTAACCTCCTTCGTTGTTGTTGTCGTTCAATTTTATTATCATAACATGGCATTATCGTGGATTGAAAAAATATTTATAACATTATTTAATAAATCCAATAATTAAAGTACAAGTTGGTTTCAGGGATGGCTATCCTACCGTGGACAATATGTTTCGTACATTCAACCGTATTGAATTTCAATAGACTTCAAAAAGCCTTTGTTGATAAAACTGAGCAGCAAGCCGTCCTTAATCCAGTCTCTAACTTGTGTGACTTCATTACCGCCTTAAACTAGTAAGTGAGCTAGATTGACGAATTTAACTTAGAAATGGTAGCAACACGTTTGTCTATGCATGTTTAAATCATCTTTATTCCCAAAAAGTGTCATATATTGTATCAGTTTTAAAAAGTTCCGATATACATTAGCTCGGTTCAGGTGTTCTTCTCATCTTCATCGTATTGAAACTGGGCGGTGTTCAAATATTGATAAAATAATAGGTTGTGTAGTTCAGTGAAGGTGTCTGTCACTCATACACAGACCTTAGGCAACAACATGTACCATAAAAATATATAAATAAATGTAAATATAATGAATTTCCAACTTGGTTCAATATTTTAATTTAATGTCAGTTTCTAATTCTGAAGTATCAGAAATATATCTATGTACATTTACAAAGACATGCTTCTAAAGCGGCTGTCACAACCCGTCGTACGTGCAGCTGCGTGCTGTCTACCGACAAAAACGTGGGATAAATTGCGGAATTCGTGCGTCCTCGGTACCGACGCCGTACCGATTTTGGACAAATTTGGAGCACGCAGACTCGTAGTAGAACTTTTAGTGCATGCAGAACTTTCGCTGCGTGCAGTCTACGAACGGGCTGAGAATTCTCCTCCGTACGATCGACGTGCGTGCCCTGTACGACAACCGCACGCACAACGCACCGACATCATGCGTTTTTTTCAAGCTTACCCACTCACACTTTCTCTACGAACGACGCACGTTGCACGTGCGTACAATGTGCGTTGTACGTGCGTAGTTCGTGCTTACTCGGCACGTTCAAAGTTTAACTATCAAATAATTAAAGAAAACTTACGTCGATCGTACCGAGTAAGCACGTACAACGTACCGAGTAAGCACGTTCCGCAATTTACCCCGGTAAACAGCTCGGTAGACAGCACGCAGTTGCACGTACGACGGGTTGTGACAGCCGCTTTAATCCACCCTGCGTTTTCAGAAAAACGTAGCGACCGTGGCCTCCCCAAAAACGTACGAACGAATTGCACGCACGATGGGTTGTGACAGGGGCTTAAGGGAAGTCTCATTTAATATTGATTAGATTTACGCATCGTATGTGTTGGCGATTACTGTTTTCACGGACCGATGGCCTACATTATTTCCAAATTAAATAACTGAATTACCTAGAAAAGTAATTCATGGTAAATTGCATAAACTGTTTCAAAGAACTTATTGCAATGTAAACACATATTGGAGATGTACGCCATTTCAATTTATTGAAATGTGTTAATTTTCTACAGTTGCTAGAAAGGGCTGTATGGTATTACCATAAAAAATATACATTAGAATCGGTTACAACTATTGTTCAATCAGACACACACGTATTTTTGTTGATGCTGATATTGAAGAAATTTGCATTGTCTGCTAATGAATTTGTTATCTTAGGTGACTCAGCAAATAACTTTCAGAAAAAAAAAAATAATATACTTCAGAAGAATTTAGTGCAAAATGGGGTTTAACAGGAAATTAAGATAAAACCAAAATAATGTTCTTTTAAGAAGGAAGGGAAATAATCAAAATATGAGAAGTTATATGCAGGGAAATCTATAAAGTGTTTTCCTTATTATAGATGTTTAAGTATTATATGTTCATGTAGAGATATAGTTTGATTTTCAAAATTTGGCTAAACAAGCAGAGAAATTCGATATTTTTTAAACAAGAAAATTCAGTCAATTTTAATGTACGATTCGGATATTTGGGGAACTTGAAATGTTACAAAGTGTTGTCAGTTATAGTTAGCATGAACTATAATAGATAATTAATTTTACCTCTGAAACATGAGGATATTGGTTACAACAACTGGGCATCATCAGTTAGATTTGATTTTTAAAAAAAAACATATTTATATTGCTTTAGCTATAAATTAATCTATTGAAAACATTAAAAGTTGAAGTTGAAGTATTATTCCTGTAATAATTTAAACAACGTATATTGGATATGCACATTGTCAAGCAAACTTGAAATCAATATGTCAGTAATTCAACACTTGTGTCGATATTTTGAACCTTTAGAACGAAGCTAAATACTGAAAAGATATTTTTTTTGCTTAAACTTTGTACATTAAAGAATTCTGTAACTAAGTTCAGATGTTGTTTAAATGATTTAACAGTTAATTAATACATTTATGTCCAAGATGGTAATCTAACTGATTTATTATGTCCTTATTGTGGAGAAGGCGAGGAAGATGAATATCATGATTTGCTTTTTTATAAGTTGTCAGTAGTATATAGCTAGTCGTCAGACGGTGGGCCAACCGGATCCGAACCGGATCAGCGTTAATTTATGCAGCGTAGCTCATTAACAGGCTAATATATGCATGACGTCACAGGTTAGAAAGGTCGACCAATCAGTTGACAGTTAAATGCGAGGATGCTCATTAAGCCATTCATTATCATTACTACTGCAAAACAAAGCTTTCTTTATCCCGACCCTAGCCCATACAAACAAACCATCCACGAACTCTGACCCCGACACCTACGACCCCCGGCACCTACGTCAGAGACCTTATCTGTACATGTATATGTAGGTCATAGAATCGATTTTGGATTTGACAGTATTTACTTTGCAATTAAGGTTGAGATATGACACGAGACCAACAGATTAAAATGGAAATAGGTCGATTCATTTTTGCCTATGTGAATATTATATTATGTGTTGAATATTTTGGACTATGTGAAATATTATTTCTGTGTTAAATAGCAATGTGCAATATGCAATGTGCAATGTGCAATGTGCAATGTGCAATGTGCAATCTCGGAACCCGGAAATAATGTAAATAGATAGATGGCGTCACATGGAAATAGGTCGATTCATTTTTGCCTATGTGAATATCATTATTTTTATTATCATCATTATTAATAGTTTATCACATTTATCGTCTTGCCATTCCATTATGAATATTTTAATTAAAGTATGTGATGTCATAATCTCATCAGTATATCTAATTTGTGACGTCATCCATCTATTAACATCATTTCCGGTTTCCGATTTTGCACATTGCACATTGCACAAGGAGCATGATGATTTGTGACGTCATCCATCTATTTACATCATTTCCGGTTTCCGATATTGCACATTGCACATTGCACAAGGAGCACGAGATGATCATCACTATACTAGGCAGTATTACTTACATTACTACATAAAGCATGCATGACATAGACACATATTAATCTCACACATTCAGGTCGTATTTTATGTTAAAATGTTCGCAGCAAAATGATGTGTTATGTTTAGCCATAAGCAGGCGAGTTGATGTATTTATCAGAGACTAAGTGGTAAGGCCTGAATATGTCCGATCACTGTATTTTAAAATGGACCACTCCGACCACTATATATGTTCTCGGTGCTTCCGGTTCTGGAAAGACATTTTTCGCAAACATGTCTTAAACTGCTCGTAAAGTACATCAATAGAACACCTAAAGCGTGAGACTAGCTCACTACCTGATTCAATAATATTCAATCGAGTTGAATTTACATAAATGTGCATACATAGGGATGACGTCACGACTCAGATCGGTCTCGTATCGTGTTTGCTATTCAATACGAAAAGAGTTATTACCCTAGCCATCATCATTAGTGAAGAACAATGACTTTTGTAACAGTACCCCTATTATGAAAACCACTCCCTCAGAAGAATACCGCTTTTGAAACAACCCGCCAAAGCTAATTTAAGTTCTTGACCTGTAGTCTTATTCATCCATGTAGTGTTTGCTATGTTATGTATACACGGTTGGTGTCGAGTCGTGTATGTTATTTAAAACAGTTCCCATTCTGATCTTCTCTCTTTATATACAGGACAACAGGGAAAAGTGACTCCGATACGAGTAGTAAATAACTTATACTGCAATGTTTTACTTAATAATGATATGATATGATATGATATGATATGATATGTGTATCTTATGAATCTAATCACTATGCATTTATCATAATCATTCCTAGCATATTAAATCATACTAGTGAATACATCCTGGAAAAAGGAGAGCTGTCTCTATCAAAATAGTATCAATTTCATGTCAAAACACTAAGCTTATTTTAACAACAAAACGCCCATACACAACTAGAGAATCCACATAGACCAAGTCTATTGATACAGGGTCAACATCACTGACCCCGAGAGGAATTTCATTCAATGAAGGACTGTCAACAGGTCGCTGTCCTATTTCTTATTGACGTAGCTTAGCCTCGAGCGAGACGGTATGAATTAATTGTAAAGTATTCATGAGTAAGTCTAGGCACTTCCATTTCGCCCTCAATATATCGCTTTTCTTTCATGTAATAGGTGCATTCGACTTACACCTTGGGTCTGTGCACTATAACGGGGCAGATAGCCCTCTCCATACATATATTGAGGTGTTTTATTATCATTAGAATAGTGATTAGATTCATAAGATACACATATCATATCATATCATATCATATCATATCATTATTAAGTAAAACATTGCAGTATAAGTTATTTACTACTCGTATCGGAGTCACTTTTCCCTGTTGTCCTGTATATAAAGAGAGAAGATCAGAATGGGAACTGTTTTAAATAACATACACGACTCGACACCAACCGTGTATACATAACATAGCAAACACTACATGGATGAATAAGACTACAGGTCAAGAACTTAAATTAGCTTTGGCGGGTTGTTTCAAAAGCGGTATTCTTCTGAGGGAGTGGTTTTCATAATAGGGGTACTGTTACAAAAGTCATTGTTCTTCACTAATGATGATGGCTAGGGTAATAACTCTTTTCGTATTGAATAGCAAACACGATA
The DNA here is from genome assembly GCA_936450465.1 of Gibbula magus. Taxonomy (NCBI): domain Eukaryota; kingdom Metazoa; phylum Mollusca; class Gastropoda; order Trochida; family Trochidae; genus Gibbula; species Gibbula magus. The sequence continues at coordinate 12,809,229 of OW388306.1, forward strand.
CGAGACCGATCTGAGTTGTGACGTCATCCCTATGTATGCACATTTATGTAAATTCAACTCGATTGAATATTATTGAATCAGGTAGTGAGCTAGTCTCACGCTTTAGGTGTTCTATTGATGTACTTTACGAGCAGTTTAAGACATGTTTGCGAAAAATGTCTTTCCAGAACCGGAAGCACCGAGAACATATATAGTGGTCGGAGTGGTCCATTTTAAAATACAGTGATCGGACATATTCAGGCCTTACCACTTAGTCTCTGATAAATACATCAACTCGCCTGCTTATGGCTAAGCATAACACATCATTTTGCTGCGAACATTTTAACATAAAATACGACCTGAATGTGTGAGATTAATATGTGTCTATGTCATGCATGCTTTATGTAGTAATGTAAGTAATACTGCCTAGTATAGTGATGATCATCTCGTGCTCCTTGTGCAATGTGCAATGTGCAATATCGGAAACCGGAAATGATGTAAATAGATGGATGACGTCACAAATCATCATGCTCCTTGTGCAATGTGCAATGTGCAGAATCGGAAACCGGAAATGATGTTAATAGATGGATGACGTCACAAATTAGATATACTGATGAGATTATGACATCACATACTTTAATTAAAATATTCATAATGGAATGGCAAGACGATAAATGTGATAAACTATTAATAATGATGATAATAAAAATAATGATATTCACATAGGCAAAAATGAATCGACCTATTTCCATGTGACGCCATCTATCTATTTACATTATTTCCGGGTTCCGAGATTGCACATTTCACATTGCACATTGCACATTGCATATTGCACATTGCTATTTAACACAGAAATAATATTTCACATAGTCCAAAATATTCAACACATAATATAATATTCACATAGGCAAAAATGAATCGACCTATTTCCATTTTAATCTGTTGGTCTCGTGTCATATCTCAACCTTAATTGCAAAGTAAATACTGTCAAATCCAAAATCGATTCTATGACCTACATATACATGTACAGATAAGGTCTCTGACGTAGGTGCCGGGGGTCGTAGGTGTCGGGGTCAGAGTTCGTGGATGGTTTGTTTGTATGGGCTAGGGTCGGGATAAAGAAAGCTTTGTTTTGCAGTAATGGCTTAATGAGCATCCTCGCATTTAACTGTCAACTGATTGGTCGACCTTTCTAACCTGTGACGTCATGCATATATTAGCCTGTTAATGAGCTACGCTGCATAAATTAACGCTGATCCGGTTCGGATCCGGTTGGCCCACCGTCTGACGACTAGCTATATACTACTGTTGTCAAACCGCACCAAGGGGTAGAAGATATTGTAACCCGCGTAAGCGTCCTTGTAGCCGCAGGCGAGGTCTCCAAAACCTTACGAGGGTAACAACATTTCATCTACCCTCAGGTGCTGTCTGACAACGAATTTATCTCACCGACAATGTTTTTAAAAAAAACTATTAATAATAAAACACAAATTCTATAAGTTTAATCGTGCGTAGAATCCACTGAATCCACGCAGTTCGGCAAATGTTAGCCAGTTCTACAAGTAGATCGAAGATTGGTATCCCGCCTGAGCGGGGTACAAGAGAATAGGAGGTTTACAAGAGTTTAAAGACCCCATGCAGCTACCGACCAATCAGAACCACGTGTTTTACTGGGAGTTAAGATAAACGTCCTCATCATGCTCAAATTATTGAGCACTTTCTACCAAATTACTAGTTAAGGTATCCGTGTACTCTACATTCACCTCCTTTCTACCAACAACTTACAGTAATTAGTTCACTTTCACTTTGAAATGAACTTAACATACGACCTTGCCTAAAACCAACCTGCATATGTATAGTGGATAGTTATAAAGTTTCGTTTTATTACTGTGTTACACATGCATACACTACTTCAAAATGTATCTTAAATGTCATTGAAACGTGTGTAAAATATAACAAAAGGCTGTAGATGTGGTATTTGTGATACAAGACGTATATACGTATGTACTATAGTCGATTACAACATAGCTAAAGTGTCGTTAGCGTTGATGTTTAAAATGTGATTGAAGCGTACGTAAAATGATACCAGACGGGTTTATGCGTAACATGATTTAAACATATTTTTATTACCATGAATATGAAAATCGAGATTGGTAAACAAGCAATACTTGCTTATCTGAATGCCGCTCCTGAACAGATCAGCAATTGAAACAATGTGACGTAATTGTCAATATATACATGATGATTTTCAAAAAAGCAATCACCAAGGAAACAATGGAACGTTGACGACTAGTAACATTAATAATAAAAAAACTTAATAGTTTGATGTATAATAAATATCACGATGTAGATAACAACGTGTCAGTAAGACACATCACACACAAAACAATAAATCAATAATTATAAAAAGTTTTAAAAATCTCTTTGATAACATTATGTTACTATGTACAGAGTTTACCAGTTTTAGATTAGCCTGTGCTGATGAGCTGTGACATGAGTAGCATATTTGCGAAACTCAGTGATATGTATGTCAGTGAACATCGCTTACATTTCATTAGCAATAGGAGTTGACGGGTACTTATCTGTACAAGCAGTAAGTGAACTAATTACACACCAGACGTGTGAAGTCATGGAAAGGTAGATATCGCATGTGTAAGCGACATCTACATAGTATATAGAGATACAATCAAATCGGCATTATCGTAATATATACATCATCGGATGAGATCACAAATGGCAGTTTTGTGTTGTAGATGTGTTTATTCTTTTGCTAATAAACGTTGAAGAATGATCTTGAAAGTTTAATATACTCTTATCCTCGTGTCTTCTGATATCAAATATATCAACTAAAGAAGATATACCCTTGGCAACGTTAGGATATTTGTACATTTATTCAACTCGTGTGGATATATTTGATATTAGACACTTGGTGAGATTCTCTATATCTGAACCTGTTCAAAGTTGATGTCTGTATTCCCGATTGTATTTACGTTACATGTAATAAAGTATACATCTCCTTTAAAAACGCCATGTATGTGAATCAAATCATAATATCCTATAGCTAATATAGAACATATGTTTTCGAGGCTTGCCTAAACGATATCAACGTCGGACAAAGAATACTTCGTTGTAATCCTTGGCAACATGCATCGAACGAACACGTGTTGGATGATAAGAACCGATATCACCCCACTTGGAAGACATGATACCTTATCTACGTCGTATCCATTCACTGAATCGATATATAACACTGAGGAAACAGATCAGGAAACAATTGCCAAAGTTAGATTACGATTTAATCTTCCGACATTTCAGTTGTTTTTCCTCAGCCGCACTTACAAATAAATACATTTTATATAGTCAAAGGTAATGGAAACACCTTTTTCAAAATGGCAAAAACAACATTTTCGCGGATAAGTAGAAACCCACAGTCGAAATTATAAAAAAGAAGCACAATTTTCACAGCCGCACTTACAAAGATTACTCTGTGAAATAACAGAACTATTTAATCTCTTTAAAGATCAATAATAAAACTTGGTTTGAAAAATAAATTAAGTTATGTATTAATTCTTTCATTTTATATTAACAATGCCATATAAAAAAAAAATTAAATAAGAACAAAATGAAAACACATAAACTCTACACAATAAAAGCTCACATTAACATCTTGTCGATGGTTTCTTTACGGGTCTACAATCGCATGTCTGGCAAATCCCGACCAGAAAACGCCATCATTATTTCCAAAAGGTCGCCATTGATGATGACCTTGCTTACTTGTTTATTGAGACGATGTTGTCACTCTCTCAGCACAGAGGTTACTCAACTCATTTCTTCCCACGTAACCCCAATAACCATTCTCTCACCATGTAAAAGTTCAGGTCATGTTTTCCCACGTAACCTCCATAATCATTATCTCCCCAAGACGTACTCAACTCAATTCTTCCCACCTCAATGAGTATTATGCATGGTGTAATTGGAATCTTTAGGGCATTATTTATAATTTCTAATTCAATGTATGTCAACTAAAATCTTTAGTCTTGCACCAACTTTTTTCGATTTCAAAGGTATACAATTGTTGACTTTAAGCTAAGGCCGAGCCAATGATATATCGACTTCAGAAGTCTGATATTCACCGAGGCAGCTAAAAGATGTATCTAACGTTACAAGGTCGATTTGGATTTTACAGCAATCACACTTGTACCAGTAGTGATGTGACAGAAGTTATTTGATATTTCTTAATGTAATTGAGATATTATCTGCTTCCCTGATGTTCTACTGTTCTATCTGCGTGAATTCTGTAGATTCTCGTGTGGGCCTCGTGGTGACAGTACAGTGTACATTGCGTAACACGGCCTTCTCCAACTAAATCATCACCAATATATATTTATATTTTCCACATTCAGAAAGTAAATACTGAAACAAATATATCGGATGGTAACAAGTACACCATATATCATGATTTAAGTGAAAGTAATCAAAGATAATTAAGAATGTGAAATTGGCAATGATTTCATGTCAGCAACGGCATGATAAAGTGAAGATGATCACATCCTATTTAACAAGACTTAGTGATTATAAGTGAAGATGGTCAAAGATTATTTACAGCTTAATTAATTATGTGGTGATCAAATACCAATTGCAGAATGTTCAGTGTTAATTATGGAGATGATTATAACATTGAACGACTTTATTTAGTTTATGCTCTAGGTGATGGACACATAGTGATACGTTTGAACAGTTGAATCTACATCTGATTAATGTGAAGGCGACTAACAGTAAAAAAAGGTGATAAAAGATTATTTACAACTTAATTACGAGGTGATCTCATATCAGTTGAAGCATGTTCAGTGTTGAGATGAATCTCATAATGCAGAGACTTTTATTAGTTTATGCCCTGATGGCCAATTAGTGACGTTTGTGGATAGTTGGACCTACAGCTGATTGAAGGGGACCATACAGTATAGGAGGCTACATCAAAAGGTCAAAATATGGATTCAAATGCAATAGTAATGATGTTCATAACAAACATAACACTTATTTAATTGGTTTGAAAGCGTTTCATAGTAACGGTTGTTCATGTAAACAATTTATACTGAATATGTAAATTTGTCTTATGGACACCAAGTAAAAGACCTGAACCCTCGGGGGATCGAACAGGCACACGACTACTGAATCATGTTCAACATCCTCCTGTCCGTTAGCCCCGGGGCAATGTGATGGTAGCAACCCTCCCCCGATGGTCGACATTAGCACCACGTGGTTGGATGCACCCTCAGGGAACAGGCACGCGGTGATAGACTCGTTTTCAACGTCCGTCTGTATACTTAATCAGTTTATGACTGCTGTGTAATTATAGCAAACCCCACGCTTAATCTACGGAATATATACGTGTTAATATTATTCAATACACATCTTATTTTCCCTCTTATCATATCCCTGGCTTCCGATTTCATATCTTCAAATATGATCTATCAAATTGACATTTAAAGCCCTTGGAACGTTGTATTCCAGTGATTGTGTTTTGGTAAAGCGATAATATATATGATAAAAGCGGTCACATCTAAATCACAAATGTTCCACTGTTGGTCATTTTAATAAAGTGTTTAATTAATTACTGGGAATTTATGATGTTTTCGTCATTGTGTTCACTAGCATGTACGTCTTGCTCTTCGTACAATAACATTTCACGGAGTACGCAAATTACTCCCATTACGTAGGTTAAATTAGAGCTCCAGAATTACAAAAATCTTTACAGCAAATGTTCTCGCAAAGACGATCGCTATCATTGCATCTCTAATGGTGTTAAATCGCAATCTACAGTAAGTGCGACCCTGTTTTGACTATGGTTTTAATGATTAATGGTATTGCAAATAGCTGCTCCTCGTGCTCCTCGTCCTGGAGTAATTTCCAGCTGTAAAACTGTGATATACAACCACACATGTAAATGGCAGCGCTTTAGATAATGTCGCTGTGTACACATTGTCAGGTTCCTAGCTAGTTAACACGGGACATCGACTTGTTAAACAAATGACCAGCACGTTATTGGTGGTAACATGAACTTAAGATAATCTTTGCAAACGCATTGGTGGACTTATCACATTTGAGGAAGGCTACTTTAAGTTTTCAAACAAAAAAGTACAAACACATTGATCAGAAACTCAAAGTTATGTCAGATACAACTTTCGCACGGGTAACAAGTGTACTTGATTCACGTGTGCAGTATGAACATTAGCTCCGGTATACGTAAGAGTTAGCCTGTATACCGTCTCACAGTGGAGGTATGTTATAAACACTGCATGTGGCTCCGAGGAAAGACAGCCTAGCTTCCTCTGCACTCCCTTCGAAGGGAAGCGGTATACACCAAGTCGACTCAAAACATTTGGGTCGCGATTTGCCCCATTCTATCTGTAGGTACAGTCCAGTCACGCAAGGGTTACCGTTAGCCAGGTGGGGGTGTCGGATTCATCGCCAAGCTCAGTTGGTCGAGGTGTAAGTGGGAAACATTTCTTTACAATGAAGTTTGTGAAGGGTATTCAGTAGCGTGTTGCGCCTTTTTGCAGTTGTGTGTAAGGCGGTGGTCAGCAGACGATACAATCTATGATCAGACGTGAGTACACTGTGAGAAGCAGACGATAGCAGGTCTTCCTCCTGACACACAAGCAACAGCTTCGGGGACAAAAACGTTCCCGCTCCAGTTTTTGAAAGCTGAATCACTGTCGTCTGCTAACCATCCACAAGTCAAGCTGACACCCTTTGCTTGCTTTCTCCATCTGTGCGAATACTGGCATTTATCACGGATATTTTATCTCAAGGGTATGACAATCTGTGTGTGTGGTGCTGCCTAATATTCTGACTTTCTAGGAATTTCGTTTTCAAGGAATACACAATATCACGTGTACAGTCCTGGAGTAGAATATCCGACTAAACAGGTGATGCATGTAATGTTATATATACATTGAAGACTATACTTCCTTGTTTTAAGGTCTTCGTTCATGCTTGACGAAGAAAAGATACTACTCGTTTCATATCTTTAGGATATGTTTTGAGGAATTTTGATGAATGAAGTTGCTTATTGATCTAAGGATGAGCTTTGACGATACATGATTACTTATCTCGATTCATATTTTGAAATACGTGTAGAGAATATTATCTGTATAAATTGACTGAAAGCGTTTCATTTCTTAGATCAGGATGCGGATACAGGCTGAATGATCTACGGATATATGTTAACTTAACCCGTTCCATATCTCAGGATGAGACAAGAGGTACATGTTGACTCTCGACCCAGGTCGGATTAGGAATGCTAAACCTTTCTAGTGAACATAATGGTGTGATATAGGACGAGATCAACCCGTTTCACCCTGTATGTACACAAGGGAAGGATTGACGCCCGCTGTATTATTGACAGGAACAGATATTATCCGTGAGACCGTAGCCCCTAAATCTGTGTCAGTATTTGGGGGTGTGCAAGGCGGTGTTTTGTATCCACTATTATTGTGACGATTGAAGAAAACTTAGGATGGATTCTTGTGATTTTTTAGGATAGGATACCGGCTGTCGTCAGGATCTTACAAGCAAAGGTGAGTGCTATATACATTGACATTTATATCGCGTGACAAACTGTTTAAATTCATTCGACTCTATTTGAAGTTTAGTATCTACACGCATTGTTATGTATCATGTATATCAGTTTACTCGACTCTGTAACGCGTTGGACACTTATCAGCCTATACACGATCTTGTTTTATATTAACATGTTTAAAACAGTATAACCAGTCTGTTTTCCTTTTTACTCTACTTTACATATACAAACTTTAACTAGTTCTGAATCAGGTTTATCATATATTCAGATCTATATATTGGTTTACAGTTATATAACCCCATCAATTTAACAGTTATGCTATTAGATGATGAAACGGTTACGTCATTAATGGATAGAAAATACACGGTGAATTCTTGGTAACTGTGGTGTCGGAAAACTTTTGCTTTTGTTTGGACGGTTGATTATATAGGTATATACAGACATATATCATGACAATTAAAATTGTTGGACAGTTGAAATCAAATTATACTTTCGTTTATAGGACATTTGACATATATTGACACATTATGGAAATAAGGTGCTATGAAGACATCATAAACTACATTCGACTACATTTTAGTTTATGCACACAGACCAATAAAAAGTTACCCCTTGGCATATTAAATCCATTTTATTAGTGAATGTCCTTATCATGTGATTTGTCTAGTAAAATCCTGTGTAAAATATGGAAATGTCATACAGGTACAGGGTGTTGAAAGTTGGGACCAACAATGTACCTTGTAATTCATACCTGCTGTGAATGATTGAAGTCCTGTTAAGGCAGACCTAACAGTCGTTTGGACCCACTGACAACATTTGCATTCGAACAGTATCTGATCTTGAATGAATCAGCATGCGATATTACACAAAGTGAGGAAGTTAGATAGCATGTACGAGTGCAGATATGACGTCAGTTCCAATGTAGCGAGTGTGTAGTCAATCATACTCCCACGTATAGTTATGTCATCCATACCGCATAGTAAACAGGAGACTTTTTAAGGCTAGAAAATGTGAGCAAGTCTAGAGTGATTGGGCACTAGGGTTACGGATTGTTCAGAACCTTTATTTAATGCCATTCAAAATATTTATAAGAAAATATCACTATCAAATACTATTTTCTGAAGTTAGATGTTAGTTTATCCCCCCCCCCCCCCCCCCCCCCCCCCCCCGTCAATAGGAAACCTGTTTCCTATATACTTGCGTGACATCTCTTAACACGTTCGTACAGTACAATGTTCGTACATGTACGTGTTTGATAGAACGATGCTCATTAAACAACATCATGGTAGTAAGCTTCCTTTACTTTCTAAGTCTATTTTGTTCAGTTTTCCTTTTTTTGAAGTAGGTGTATCATGATCCTTAACAAATTTTTACAAATAACTTCATTGACTAAATTTCAGTCACAGCGATTGCAAAATGATATTCACAAATCGTGAGTCAAGAACTGAAATACCCCAAATGTAAGCTTATTCAACCACACCTTTGACACACACCAGGTTCCGTTTGACCCAGATCACCTCAATCATATGTGCGGTAACTCGGCTTCATCCGCGCATCGTATCTGTACTGTGATTACAGTATGTATTCTGCAGTAGAATATTCACCAAAACAGATTTTATACTGAACACTTCCTTTAATAATTCAATAGGTTTATTTTCATTTCATTAATCCAGAGTTGAATAGAATGAACTCCTGAAAATCTTTAATTATATATGAATGACGACTTGTTGAAGCATTCTAGACTTGCTATAACACTTTTAAAGTTTTGAAAACGTTTACTCTATTGGTGAGTATTTCAGGTATCTGCATGTACGGACAAAATATTTGAACTTCACAAAAGTCATGTTTCTGCCTCCATTCTGCTGTTAAACTAATGATCAATAACAAGACTGTATGACGGTCGATATGTCTTTCGAACACCTATCAAACAAACATAAATCAGTTGTGAAGTCTAGGTATAAACTAGACTTACTTTGCACGTTCGTCAATGAAGTGAAGCACTCAAGTATTCATTAGCCAATTATTGCAGGCACTTTATAAGACTAGCGCCAAATAATAGCTAGTATTGAAGGTAATTCAGGGGAGTATTAAAGGGGCAGTAGCACGTTATTTCGTTGAAATAAGTCAATGAAATGTATTTGAAAAAAAATGTCACCAATAGTAAAGCACCCTTCTCTCCTCTGAAAATGAAGTTAAAAAATGAGTGTACATGCATGGTTCTGGTTTAGTCCCACTGTGGCCCATCCCATAGTGGGCCGGGTATTTTCACACCCTCCTAACGAGCTCTCCCAGAGTGGGCCGCGGACAATTGAGCTGACCCACAGTGGCCCACATAGGTTTGATTGCCTTAATTAACAGGAGTGATTACCTTGTTAAGAGGTGTCAAGTTCGAAGTCAACGATGAGTGTGGTAGGGTTGAATGTAAGACCTAGAGACTGTGCTTTAGAGATCAGCTAAACTCAATAGCCGGTGGTAAGTTGCACTCTTCTTGTCGGGTAGCAAACAGTACAGTACTATGTTGTCTTGTTGTACTTGAATCCCTCTAGCAAAAGGTCGATTCCATTATGTCTACTTGGCACTCACGCTCCCTTCGACTCCATAGCTGAACTGACTCAAAATGTTTAACATTCTAATATATAGTTTTTCTTCCCTTCTCAGCTACTTACCAAACTTACCGTAGTCTATTTCCTTCCTTCTCAATGTCTTACAGTTAACTTCCTACCACTCACCATTAACACCTTCCCTGATCTATTGCTCACCTGGTTAATCACCCTTAACACATTCATTAGTATGTTTTCACAACTAACAACCTCTCCCGCAGTGGGCCGGGCTATCACACCTCATTAACGAGCTATCCCACAGTGGCCCATCGGTCTGCTCATTACGTAATCTACTCGTGGGCCACTATGGGATAACACCCATGGTTCTGTACAGCCATGGGGAATAATGTTTGTCATTCGAAATAATTAAATGTGTTAAAAATAAGATGTTTCCCTCTTAAGTAAATATAATAGACATTAACTATCATTATGGAAAATTTGAAACAGATAACATTTGAAGAAAAAAACGTGCTGCTGCCCCTTCAAACAAAGTGTGTCAAATATGATAATGAAGAAGTTCTATATGTGACTGTTCTACATGTACAAACACCTGATATTTAAGGTGAAGTCGGCGACCATGGGAGAGTCTATTATAACCCATATAATAATGTACGTACTCTATAACATGGGTATCAAATAGTGAAGGTGTGGTTTATATTCAAGGAACATGGAAGAAATTGTGACAATGTTATATCGTGACATTCTCTGAGACATTGTTAGCCATAACAATGACACATGTACACTTACACTGACCAAAGTCGTATATATGAGCATCATGGTTATTCCATTACATATTTATCTGATATACTCATGGTAAAAATGGTTGACACCCCCTAATAGTTACAGGAATGAAATGTTATATAAACAACCTAACGTGCCAGTTTTGATTATTTTTTTCATAAAACATGTAACTACATGATGTCTTTTTGTGAATAGTGTTCTTGAGCATTTGCTATTTCTCCACTTGTACTTTAAAATACCAAAGACAGGGGGATATCAGAAAAAGTTCATTCCTTGTGTCTTTAGATCTTGGCATTGGTACATTGTTACAGTGTGTGAGTGTTCTCATTTCGGTTATAATAAATAAGTAAAAGATACATTTGAAAATGATATTCTACTGAATCCAAATATACCCAAAATCAGACAAAACAGGAAATGGATTTAAGCAAATTAAATGCATGGACAATTAATGTTGTTCCGATATTATGATAGTTTCAAAAGTAAATGGCACAAAAAAAAAACGATAAACTATAAAATACTTGCCATGTATGTATTGTGTGCGAATGAGACTCCATGAACGATTTTGGGTATATTTGAATTCAGTAGAACCTTTTTTTCAAATGCAACTTTCACTTATTTGTTATAACCGAAATTAGAACACTCATACACTGTAACAATGTACCAATGCCAAGATCTCAAGACACAAGGAATGAACTCTTTTGACTAAATTTTATTTTTCCGATAATTCCCCTTCTTTGGTATTTTAAAGTACAAGTGGAGAAAAAGCAAATGCTCAATGACACTATTCACTAAAAGACATCCAGTTATAACATGTTTTACCCAAAAAATAAACGAAACTGATACGTTACGTTGTTTATATAACATTTCATTCCTATAACTATTAGGGGGTGTCAACCATTTTTACCATGAGTATATTTAGACGTAAGAAACGTGGTCCAATTACTGTAGACTGACATTTTTCCCTGAAAAATAGTTTAAGAAAATTATAATAATTGTATGTTTATAGACATATAATCTCTGTTAAACCTAAAACTTTCGTTCTGTTATTAATCTTAATTATTTAAAATCTATACAGGCTCGATGTGTAAAGTATTTCTGTATAATGGGTAGAGGAAATATATAATTATGCAAAGCAAAAGGTTTATTTAAATCAATATTCAAACTGATCTGAATGCAGTTAACGAATGTACATTGAATAAACAAACTCAATCATTGATTTATTGTGAAATGGAGAGAGATAATGAAGTATGCAGACTGTAATACAGGATACACAGATATGTGAATTGTAACGACAGTGACACAGGCTACACAGATATGTGAATTGTAACGGCAGTGACACAGGCTACACAGATATGTGAATTGTAACGACAGTGACATAGGCTACACAGATCTGTGAATTGTAACGCAATGACACAAGTTACACAGATATGTGAATTGTAACGACAGTGACACAGGCTACACAGATATGTGAATTGTAACGACAGTGACACAGGCTACACAGATATGTGAATTGTAACGACAGTGACATAGGCGCCACAGATCTGTGAATTGTAACGCAATGACACAAGTTACACAGATATGTGAATTGTAACGACAGTGACACAGGCTACACAGATATGTGAATTGTAACGACAGTGACACAGGCTACACAGATCTGTGAATTGTAACGACAGTGATACAGGCTACACAGATCTGTGAATTGTAACGACAGTGATACAGGCTACACAGATCTGTGAATTGTAACGACAGTGACATAGGCTACACAGATCTGTGAATTGTAACGACAGTGACACATGCTACACAGATATGTGCTATGCTCAATGCATGGTGCGTGACTGAAAAGTTAAACTATCTTCCAGTACAGTGTCTAGAATCAACAAGTATTGTATCTACTCCATGGAGTGCTGTACTACATAGACTCGCCGTCTCGACAATGGAGTTGGTGAACATGTTATAAGTTGGTGTGATAAATATAAGAACATAACATGGATCACAACTAGTTTGTTATCACACGCCATGACCAAATACTGAAATAGTTTTCTTAAATTAGGAAAAAAATAACAATTCTAGGTTCCCCTGCTTTAGACTAGATTATTTAGGGTTTTGTATTCAAAACATTTTTATCACATATCTAGAGTAAACATTCAATATAGAGTGTTTTTAGTTCATTATATCATGAGACAGGGAAGGAGGACGAGAGTTATATATAGTGATAATGAACAAATGTAATTCCACGTTTGTTAAAACAGCCTGCATGAGAAAAAAAACATGTTGATAGAACATCATCTGAAATAAATTATACTTGATCTCATATTGTACGCATAACAAATTTCACCCACTCTAATTAATTAGTTTTCAATAATTATAGACCGATGAGAGGTGACGGTGTGTTAGGTCATGCATACTCCTGATGAGTTATTACAATTATTATTTCTTTTTAAATATTTTCGTCAGCAATTTTTTCAATTCTAATTATTCTTTGACATTGAAGAAATCAAATATAACACACATCAATAAGTGTGAACATTATACAGCTAATTAATGGTTAATTATATTATCCGCAGGCACTGGTCATTGTGACTACATGTATACTTATCGTTAGTCGCTCACGTGCCACTGGGGTTATTGTAATGACATTGATGAACTAGTTCCAGCATACAGACAGACAGACAGACAGATTGTTTATTACAAGTCTCTCCTCATTACAGCAGCAGTGTTATGTACAATGTAAATAATTTAAAAAAACGTAACGAGCCACTCATTATAGAGTTATGGGTAATTAAAAACATGAATCGATAGCTAAAACATTTTGAGCATAGATTACAAAGTGCATAAAATTAAGATAGTTCAAATAATCATACATATACGTGTATGTATTTGAGTTATCCCTTCAGTTGGTGTATGAGCCTTTTAATAATGTTTAGTGTCATGCCTATTGCACTGTGCCGTAGACAATATATACATTGTGAAATGGTTATATAAAAGGTTTAAAACCCAATTTTACTGGGTATAAATCAACTTTAAAAGATGTCTATTACATTGAAAAATTGATTTGTTCAATAACCATCAATTCGAACTCAGTTAATAGAAAATGGAATGTTATTTCATCGGAACTTGGATAGTTTTTTTTATCTTATCTACGTATGTCATGTCCATGTTCTTTTATTATTATTCCCAATTCTCAATGTCATTATTGTGATGCCTATCCATGTAAGCTGTTCTAGATATCGAGTATATCCCGTTTCACCTAGAACATGTTATCACTTGACTGTATCCAAATGAAGTGAATAAAAAGGGAAAAAATATTATGAAAATGATTTAAACCAAAAGATTAAAGCATATAACAGTGGTATAAAATACGAAATGTTTAATGGATGTGTGGGTATGCGTCATAAAGTAACATACATTGATACTCCCAGATGACATTGCCATCATGGATCAAGGGAAAATATAATAAGCGGATCCGTCGGATGTTAGACGCTATAAATGAATTGATAAGTTTGACAAAATGATCAAGTCCCATTATAAACAATCATAAAACTCGTAGACTCCAGATGTAAACTAACGACACAACGAACATAAACTATGTCATGTATATCCCTGTGTGCAATGAATAAGGTGTACTCAAAGATACTTTTCACATTTTGCTACACTGGTTAATGGAGAAGTCCTTGTGGAGTAGTCAAACCTAGCTGCCATTCTAGTAACTTGTTATTTTCCACATCTTGTTCACCAGGACTGCTAGGTGTACACTCCATTTTGAATGTGGTCAGTTGATGCTAAACCTATGTTTCCAAATAAAAATCAAGAAAAAAATGTATTTATTATTTACAGTAAACTATGACTTGTTCTCTGTTTGTTGAGAAAATTTAATATTCCTTTTTCGGAAATACGGCGACTTTAAAGAGGCAAAGATATCATTATATCTTTTTCAAGAGTTTTTCTTTCGATAGGAAACCAAGCGCCTTCACTACCTCTTCGTTATGGCTGAAGTTTTTGTACATGTCTTTAAAGGCGCTGTAGCAGATTTTCTTACTGAAATAAAGTGATCACACACACATATAAATAAGTGTTATCAATAGTTAAATAATACTCCTAAATCAATAAAAAAGAGTTTTACTGTACGAATGGACATGGTTCGGTTAAGTTCATTCCCCATCGAGCGGCCATTTTAATGTGTCTCAATAAAATGGCCGCTCGAAGGTAGTTCAAATGATCTGACTGATGTTGCGATACGTAAACACTCAGAGTAGAGTTTTAAATATGGTACACTGATGGAATCTTCAACCATCTTGCTGTCTGAATTCTCAAATTCTCATGATACCTACAAATCTACCTCTCACATTGAAGAGTTCCACACCACTTTCGCTTTAAACGTCGCACAATTTTATTTCAATACATATAGCCGTTTTCTTTGGATACGACTTATCGGGGTCGTGTAATGAGATGTTTTACCCATTAACGTACTGATATATTGTATTAACTTTAATACTAAATGGCAAATTTGAGAAAACATAACATGCAAAAAAACGTGCTACAGTGCCTTTAAGCGTTACAGGCACAATTACACACACGTGGATTTATTGGGGCGCTTATCTACTCGACATGACAAAAACTATCAATAGGTTGTCGGTGGCCAATAACTGTATGATGAATCACTGCAGTAATCATCGAAACTAACGGAGAGGTGATTATATAGGCGTATTGCCTGTTTACCAATTCCATCATTTATTTGAAGAAATATTGCTTAAATCGAAACAAACGAACGGTAATCGTAACTGCTGCCAAATTATATTATCTTCGACGGTTATTCTCGGCAACAAGGATTTTCACAAATGTTTGCACAATGTTAGTTTTTGGCGTATTTTCGGAGTATGCATGCGTGTTTGGGGAACGTTGCATTTATAGATTTGAACTTTTTGGGTTTGATGGTGAAATTACACACATTGTAATATTTTCAATGTTGTCGTGAAGTTTGTTACTTATTGATTTTGTTTTGATCTTGTCACCGCCTTTTGACGGTGATCAGGTTAATAAGATTTTTTTGGCAAGATGACAATATGAGTGGCACGTAGATTCTTGAAACAAAATGTGTTTTTTTAACTCAAATAGCGTTAACTTAATTTGTTTTGTATGATCATATAATCCCAAGGCTTTAATAGATTTAATATATATCAGAGGTGATATGAAATCCCACAACGTGTATTGACTGTAGGATTATAAAAGAAGCCACTTCACATATTGGTAGTTGGCATATCTCCGCGACTGTGTAACTGTTATTTCAAAGCAAACACAACTAAAATAGACACCAGCGGGAACAACTTTTTCAGCACCTCATTCCACCAACAGATTGTTATGGTACGCATACGTTATGTAAAGATCACCAGTCAGCTGACGCATATCTGTTAGCATTATATGCTGTTTTACATGTGTGTACACTGTACATGTGATGCATCTGTATGTTAGAAGAATACAGTTTTATAATGGCCAACGTTCTGTATTTATACTGAAGTTGTTTATATGATCATGACCAAGGGAAAGAAGTAATAGAGAACAAAAGACGGTAACAATGTAGGCCAATGCAGTGTGTTTTGTGACAACTGTTGTTAACGTATCTGAGATTGTAGTTTTAAATGTGAACCAACACGTTATGTTTTATAAAATGGTAACAATCATTGCAAAAACCAACACGTAATGTTTTATCAAAATGGTAACATATATTACATTTAACTCATGTAACAATGTTCTACAATTAAAGTGTTAACTTGCGCTTTGAGCATGCTTTGGATGGACCATAGCACATTATAAATATCCATTTATTATTATTTATTATTAATTTCGACAGGCAGAACACTTATAACGACGAATGATATGTGGAGCACGTCTAGCAGTGGATGAGTGCTAACAGTAGACCAAGACATGCTAACCTGTGTCACTGTTAATAGAAATGTTAAAACAAAAAATTGTACACAGAATTTATTAAACTAACAGAGCTGGTTCAGATTTTGAAAGCTTCTTTAAATCTGTCTTCGGTTCTCCGGTCCATGTGTTTTTCCGTTCACGAGAATAGCATACGTAAGCCTATACTGCAGAGTTTATATGCGCTAAGAATAGAGACGTTTATAAACAATCGTAACGTCCTTCGGGCATTTCTTCATCGTTGTGTCGATAGCTCATTCTTGGAACGACAGGTTCTTTTATCACATCATCTCAAAAGTTTGTTTGTTTTTTTTTGGTTTTTTTTTCAATCACAGAAGTTATACATATACATTCAAAGACATCGACATATCTATTAACATTCATTTCCATAACAACATTTCAATTCAATTATGTTTCAACAGTTGATATTTCCAAGACTACTTTTATGTGATGGATGCATTTTTAATCACAGTCGTAAGAATTTATAGACAAGGTAACTGTTAAACTATTATCTTTAACGAATTTCATCGATATATTCTTCATCGTAAGTATACAATATACAATATCTCAACGTTAGTATACAATATCTCAACGTTAGTATACAATATCTCATCGTTAGTATACAATATCTCAACAGTATACAATATCTCAACGTTAGTATACAATATCTCAACGTTAGTATACAATATCTCATCGTTAGTATACAATATCTCATCGTTAGTTTACAATATCTCAACGTTAGTATACAATATCTCAACGTTAGTATACAATATCTCAACCTTAGTATACAATATCTCATCGTTAGTATACAATATCTCAAAGTTAGTATACAATATCTCAACTTTAACTTTTCGAGACTTAACTGACTTGTAAACCATGTTTGCTCATTTTCAAAATGAGGTCTTTGTATATTTGAAGGTTTTTTTAATACAGTTTATATACCATGGAAATTCCGAATGTTGACAACAGTTTTGACATCGGCTTAAAAATTAAGATATGAGGTTAGTTAACTGTTTTAATCGGCTTTCAAAGGGAGATTCGTTAATCGTCGTTGTCAGTTGTAATAAAACTCCAAAATGTGTAAATAAAATGAACATGGCATTGTGTAGTTTTACGCCCTAGCAATATGTCGAACACTAGTCTTACTAAAGAGACCAACATGTCAGTGATTCCTGTGTTATTGTTTTTCAAAAACTGTTATCGTCAAGGTAAAATGCCTCATCTACAATCGTCCATTAGAAGTAACCATATTTCAAAGGTTTTGTACTAAGAAATTCGTGATTAAGGCGTTGGAACGTTGAGATTAAGGTAAACTGACTTGCCAATATTGAATTGCAAATAATTTGTAGTTGTTTTTTTCTCCAAACGTTCAATTGCATGTGTCAGAAACCTAGACAAAAACGCTTTAAAATGGGCAATCTTAATAATACTTTTTTATATGTCCATAAACTGTCTTTGATACGAGATTTGCTGTGTGCTGTGAACCAATGAAGAGAAACGTTTAAACATGCTCTCAACACGTTGAGAACAGATACGGAATGCAGAGATAAATATGTTTCCGTCCTTAAAGCGTTTATAATGCCTTCCTGACCTGTGGGTTTCGGGTCAGCGAGTCCACTTACTCCATTCATCAACAAAATGAAAACATTTGAACAATGAGAGGAGTTGAGGTCAGGTTGGAGAGCCTTCAACATCCAGCACACACCACCGTGGAGTTTGTACACAATATATGAGATATCTGAAGGTCCTTCTGAACTTAGTTAGGACTGCTCTCCTGCTTTAATAACTTCATACATCGGGTAAATTGATACTTTCTCAACTCTGGCATGGGTTGGGATGGGGTTTGGGTGGGTAGGGTGTTTTGGGTAGGGAGGGGGGGGGGGGGGTGTTAATGATGAAGACATCTGTTGCACTTGTTGCACAACTGAATGATACGTCATATCATTTAACACCAATCCCTGTTTGACCTAGCTTAGAGGGATGTAAATTCATATCTACAGCGGTCACATACTAGCAGGTAATCGATATCATTACTCGATCGCCCTTTGAAGATATCGATGTTTAATAAATTTACGATGTTATTAATAATTGTGTTATAGCAACGCGTGCTAATAATTGATAGGACGTCATTATGACGTCACAAAATGAGCCGCGGTCGCAATGACGTGTGCCCGATTTTGGTGCAATTTAGGGCGGTTTATATCAGGAAGTACTAAAATAGATTACTCATCTTTGCCCAGTTTAATAGCATTTAATTATTTCATCATGGAGTTTGATCAGTGTCAGGCAGATACTTTTTAGGCAGGTGCTTTTCAAAGTATTTTCTGTCTCAAATGTAATCCCGTCTTGACCCGCGGGCAACTGGTCATCTAGTCTATTTACTTCATTCATCTCGTAGATTGATACATTCCAAAGTCTTGGAGGGGGTAATAAGGTCTTCGGGGGATGAAGACAAGACTTTAACATGCACATGTGCCTTAAACAGATGTATCTTTATTCGGATGCTTCTCATGTAGACATGTGGACCGCATGTCTCTTGGCCTATGTACTTCAAATATCTTGTAGATTGATATATTTAACACTCTTGGAGTAGATAATAGGAACTCAGTTGGACGAAGATAACCTTTAACATCCCCTTCACAGGTGAATGTAGTCATTTCATCAAGACCATTTATATCCATTGATTGAAAGTCTATCGTATTATAGCAAGTCTACAAATAAGTCTCAACATGTAAAAGTCTATCGTTTTATAGCAAGTCTACAAATATGTCTCAACATGTAAAAGTCTATCGTATTATAGCAAGTCTACAAATAAGTCTCAACATGTAAAAGTCTATCGTATTATAGCAAGTCTACAAATAAGTCTCAACATGTAAAAGACTGGCGTATTATAGCAAGTCTACAAATAAGTCTCAACATGTAAAAGTCTATCGTTTTATAGCAAGTCTACAAATATGTCTCAACATGTAAAAGTCTATCGTATTATAGCAAGTCTACAAATAAGTCTCAACATGTAAAAGCCTATCGTATTATAGCAAGTCTACAAATAAGTCCCAACATGTAAAAGACTGGCGTATTATAGCAAGTCTACAAATAAGTCTCAACATGTAAAAGTCTATCGTTTTATAGCAAGTCTACAAATATGTCTCAACATGTAAAAGTCTATCGTATTATAGCAAGTCTACAAATAAGTCTCAACATGTAAAAGCCTATCGTATTATAGCAAGTCTACAAATAAGTCTCAACATGTAAAAATCTATCGTATTATAGCAAGTCTACAAATAAGTTTCAACATGTAAGTCTCAAAGCCTCATTTTCTACATTAAGAAATGTGAACTTTATTTGAAAAATATATTTAAATAAACAGAGACTTACTGGTAGTCTTAAATGAATAGCGTGATATCTCCTTTTAAGTCCTTCTTCAAATATTAACATCGTTGTGGACTTTTCAGTTTAAATTCGACCCATAGTCACACATGAGGCTCGTGGTGTCACCTTGGCAAAAATAATCTGATGACCTTACTGTAGAAAGTTATCTACAAACACCATTCATTGTGTATCACTACAGCTCTGAATGGTTTTTGTAGATAACTGACTAAACTTTCTACATTTATCACGCTCCATTTTACAAATGTATATATATATATATATATATATATATATATATATATATATATATATATATATATATATATATATATATATATATATATATATATATATATATATATACATATATATATATACACATGTATATATATTGCTGGCGTTAGTCCTTTGTCAGCATATAATCAATGTGTTTCGAAATCCACACTAACCTGGTATTTTGTAAAACAGAAATTAACACGCGCTGGTAGTAACAACTAGTAAATGTTTTACAATAATCAAAACTCGAATATATATTGATTATAATCAATTATTACTTAATTATTATAAATTGAAAATGTAGAAATAAATAAATGTGTTTCTTCACACTATTTTTTAATTTTTTTTTTATTTTCCATATTTTGCGTTACAGGCACACATTATATACAGAGTCAATACAATACATTGCAATAAAATAAAATACAATACTTCAACATGTTTATATTCAATCTAACAACAAGTGCAATGTTGACAAAAATTTAACAAAATGATTCTCAGTTCCATTCGATAAATCTATATATCTAGTGATATTGTAGTATTTGTTGATATCTTTCTTTATAAATTCGATATGAGGTGCATAATTTTCAAGAGCACATTTGAATATATATTGTTTGATCAGAAGGATGATTACATTTATAGGATTATTATTTTTATTTTTAAATCCAAACAAAACTTTTTCCATAGAAAATTTTATTGATACTTGTATGGTTTGTAGCCAATCTGTCACTTTGCACCATATTTTCCTCACGATGTCGCATTCCCAAAAGAGATGTTCTATAGTTTCGATTTCCTTCAGACATAGGGAGCAAAATGGCGAATTTAAGTATTTCATTCTATAAAGAAGACATTTTGTTGGTAAAATGTTGTGGAAAATCCTATATTGTAGCCACCTTAAGTCAGTGCTCTGAGTACATTTATTTGAAATAATGTTAAAAATCATCCACTCTTTATCAGTAAAGGTCTTATCCAGAACACGTTCCCACTTGGAAAAGCATGGTAACTTGGTAAAGGTTGAATCTAACAAAATGTTGTAAACGTGTTTGTTTCCAGCAGGCGTGTTTCTTCACACTATATTATATTCAGATTTTACTAGATTTAATTAACATGTTTCAATTACGTTTTGACCTGTATTCGACCGGTAATTATGCTACTGGCTTAACTCAGAGATAATTATATCAAAACACTAGTCTCCTATCAGCTAACAAAGTATTTACTCCATTCATCAAGGGTATATACTTTAATTAGAGCAATTAGCAGTTTTACATATTCAGTTCGTCTTGACCTATAATTAACTGGTCATCTAGGCTAATTACTCCACTCATCAGGAATGCAATTTATGTCAACTTACTTGTCTCTGAAGGTCATCTAGAAGTAGCATACATAAAGACAAGAAGATTTTCTGAGTAACAACTTCTTTGTTGTGAACATACACGACGTTACGGAGTATATGCTGACTCCTTCATCAGGTGGAATGTAAGATATAACCATGGGATCCATTTATATAGCAAAGAAAACAATGGTGGGGAATCTCAATCAGAGAGATAGCACATGCATGAGACAATGAGGATATGCAATACAAACATGAGGGAAGTAAATACGTAACTGCTAAAAAATCAATGACATGTACGCTTTATTGAAGTAGTGGCTACACAGTGGATGTATTTTGGATTCGAGT
This sequence comes from Gibbula magus, assembly GCA_936450465.1. NCBI lineage: Eukaryota > Metazoa > Mollusca > Gastropoda > Trochida > Trochidae > Gibbula > Gibbula magus. Next base: position 12,831,370 of record OW388306.1, read on the forward strand.
GTTGCAAATCGATTATTGACTAGACATGTAGATCAATTACACCATTTATCAGAAATATATTTATGTTCTTTCTCTGGCTAAATGCATATGTGTTAAATCAATATTTCAAACACTAGCATTTTGTAAATTTGCAACGTACGTAGACCAAGTTCGTTGGCCATGAACCTGCACACTCATTATCTAAGACATTTCTCAAAACTCAAATCCTTCTTCAACTGTAGTCTACTGTTCATTTGTCTAACCCTATTTCTCACGGGTATATTAGTATCTTGTCAGTTTGTAATGAACGTGTTTCGAAATATGCACTTAACCTCCATACCCTAACCTCACTTTGAGTTATTTACTGGCCATTTCATCTCTCTACTACATTCATGAAGGAGATGGAAGAAATTAGTAGTTTTCTGCAGAAGGATGAACATATATAAAGATATTTTCCTCACCATGAACTTAATCTTGACCTCATAAAAACTGACCATTTAGATATGGATGGATACTACGGATAAATATATATACTAATGTTTATCATGTACGTTTTGACCATTGTCTATTTATCAAAAAATAATTTCGACTTGACCGCAGGATAACCGATCATTCAGATATGGATGGATATCAGGATAAATATATATACTGCTCCGTAGCAGGTACGTTTTGACCCACGTCTATTTATCAAGACATAATTTGGCTTTGACCACAGGATGACTGTCGCAGTGATCATTTAGATATGAATTGATAATAAGGATAAATATTCTGCTCTATAGCATGTACGTTTTGACCAACGTCTATTTTTCAAAAATTAATTTCGTTTTGACCGTCGTCTATTTTTCCAAAAATAATTTCGTTTTGACTGAAGAATAAGTGCCAGTGGTAATTCAGATATTGATGGAAATTGATTTATCGTCAAGTATATTTTCAGTATTGCTTTATTTATCTATAACGAGAACTATGAAGAAGTCGTTGTTTAAATACATCTAACTAGAATGTGGCGAACGTGTTATTCCCAATGACTAATTTCGCCTTGGCCGGTAGTTATCTGGTCATTTAGTCCAGCAAGTACATTCATCAACGAGATGGCCGATGTATTACAAGCGCTCACATTTTGATACTTCCCCTTAATCACGTCATTACCTACAGTTGATGAAATCATTAATTACCTTACCTTACTGTCGGGTCAAGCACTGTGGTGCACGAGTAGACGCGTGAAGGCGCTAGCATACGTCAGAGAGGTGGCTGTACAGGCGAGTCATTAGGCCTTGGTGCACCTTTGGAACTAAGGTAAATAAACGTACATCTATAAGTATTGATATTTAATGATTTATTTGTTAATAAGTCTCATACTTGCTAAATTTAGTTAGTAAAAAATTAGAATAAACACTAATTAAATTATCCTTTATGCAACTGAGGAAAATAGCTTAATGATATTTATCGATTTGAGTTGCGGTAAAATGTTTTATAATTAGTTATATTTGTTTAATGTTTCTGATCTTATCGTTTTGAGAACATAACGATGAAAGTACTGGTACGTAAGAGGAAGGCTTGTTTTTCCATAGAGTTGATGAATAATCTTGGAACTAAGTACGTTTCATTTATGATACATAAGTGAATGGTAATGGTGATTATGATTTAATGTTGTTATGTTTATTCATGCTGATTAGGAGAAAATGAGACTGTGGCCTCTGGTATTGATAGATGTGCAAATGTAGGTGAAGCTAACATTTGAAACTAAGGCTTGAATTACTATAAGACTTGTGTATACATGTACCTTAAATGATTTAGTGAGAGAACTAATTCCATAAAAGAATTGCAGTGAACTTTAGCAACAAGTGTATACATCAATACTATACATATGTATGTCAAGATTTAGTTTTTAACTTAGTTCTATCTTTACATATGCTAAACTTCTCCTAAAGTAAACGCCACTCATGTGTCTTTACCGTAACTATAATATAAATATAAATTCATCAAAATAATATACCCATATTATTCCATGATGAGGACGTCATTCTATTGTGTAACAGTTGATTATTTTTAGCGAATCCACTGCTCCTCATACATTCTCCATTACGTAATATGTTTCGACTAGATTGTGTTATAACCAAGTATTGATAACATAGCCTATATGTATGCAGGAGTGTTCCCTCGAATTTGTTCCCACCTAAATACCACTATAGAACTCCCACTTTAACACTACTCCTCATACAAATGTAAGGTAAACGAACAAGGCAGAAGGACTTGGGTTGTCATCAGTTACACGCTTATCATTATGGTATGCGGATCTAAGATTGTAGACGTTTATTATTAAAGTCGCCCACGCCCTTTTTATCGTTATTTGTATTATTACACTGTACCGGTAATGTCAGTTTCAGATAGCTTACATGTGTGTGTGCATCTGACCTGAACGTTATATGATCTGCTGTACCAACATTAACCAATCACATTCGTTAACTATATCTATCTAGCTACTCAACAGGAGTCGAGAGCTTTTCTAGAAGTAGCTAGAAAAAGTTATGAGTCATAGGAAGAATATATCATTATGTATACAGTTACTAGTGATAATGACACAACTTGAAAGCGATAAAAGAATATGTTTATTTAATGGTGCTGAAAAGTTAGTGGTTCATAAAGAAATGATTAACCTCCATCATATATGATAGTTCTGATAGTTTAATTCCTTTTCATCTGAATGTGAATTGGTCATATACACAAATACCGTCATCTGTGTTTAACAAATAACTCTTTGAGTTAATATGTTCTATACGAGTATTACCCATATATGTGATGCTATAATGATACACAATGTTGTTGTTTTGTAAATCAAGAGATGGATAATATGTAGAACATTCTATGCACCCGGAAGTACTCGTTGTTATTGCTCGAAGTGTCTTCACCACTTATGTTTTTAAGTGACATCCGGTATGTTTATTTTATTCTATTTGGCCTCCATACGTGCCGAAATACCACATTTCGGTTCTTTCAATGAATTTCACTTTATATAACATGCATGTTGATATCCAATAGCCAAATAGTTATGATACTTAGTTGTTTTCAATTAAAATCGAGTGACGGCCTTATACACGAGCAGAGATAGAAATTGCATGCCCATTATATACAAACACAGTAATTATATAACCTATAACAAGTTATCAACCCAAATCTGCCATTTTGTCTCTTGTAGATAACTTTCTAAGATTATGTTTGGCTAATTGACCCGAGCCAGTCGCGGTATACGTACATTGTACGGTTTTCGATAATACATAAACACGACTCTAACATTTATACTGTCACCATATTGAATTAACTAGCTTTAACATAATTATTTTCATCAACAGTAATTACATTTTGAATAAATAGCACATTTTGTAACGTATGAGATATGTGACTCCAGAAATATACTTAATGACCTAAATACCAAATCATGAAAGTAGCTTGAAACATCTGAGACAGGCAACGATCTTGTCTTGTCAACAGCGGGTATCTTGCAAATTTATATTCCGATGTCTTCTACTGCATATCACAAAAGTGTACTGTACACTTCAGACAGCAATACATGTACAAATTCTCAAGCAGAAATATGTAGATATGATGATATAGACGATACCCATATAGAATACTAAACGATGTCCCGTTTGATAACATGTTTATTAAACGAGTGGATGGTTTGGTATTTTAACGAGCGAAAGCGAGTTAAATACCGATGCCATTCACGAGTTTCATAAACATGTTATCAAACGGGACCGAGTTTAGTATTTTATTTATTACTCAATGCTGTAAATAGCGCTGAATGGCAAGAAAATCGGTGTTAGTGACGCTCACTTGCAAAAAGGTCACCCGTCATTGGAGTCGCCCGAGCTAACATTGTGACGTCAACCAAAAACGACTATGACGTCACGCACCGATTATGACGTTACAGCAGCACGCGGTGGAATCACACATGTGTGTAACCAACTCATTGTTATCTAATGAGTGATCTCAACACGGTTGAGTAATAAAATAAGTTTGCCAAGTGGTCTTTGCAGGATACTAAAGAGGATGACAACATATCTCCTTACAAATGCTGGTTTCTGAAGGACGATAAAATATCACAACTCTCCAATTATAATGTTGGAAATGTTTTAACGTCACAAAATATAGTTATAATGCCACTTCAGTTACTTTAAAGATCTGTTCTTAAAAATGATATTTAAAATTTACATTTGTTGTTTACTTTTAAAATTGAGTCGACGTAGACATTTGCTTTGAAAGAAAATAAAATAAGAAATGCATATGTTACGTGTTCATATTAAACTATGGAGGTGCACCGTCACTCTGAGATTAAAGAAAATGAATGCGGAAATCGATTAATGCGTTTGTAAAAGTTTGTGAAGACATACGCAGCTATAGGTTAGGGACCAGAATTGTTGATTTTCTTTTGGTTGACAATACTTTTCTAATGTATAACTTTGGAACTATTTTAATTGAATTTAACAGACTATCATTCCTTGAAAGTAAACATGATACATATTACATCATATTTTCTCTTTTGAAGCCATTTATATATTTTATTTAACACCGAGAACTATTGCTTGTAATGGAACGTAAATGTATAGGTTTAGTGACATGATTAGTTTAGATTAAAGAAGTAGTGTAAGTTAAACTTTGTATTTCTAATCGACAGCGTCTTCAGCAGGTGTCAGTAAGGATGGAGGAACAAGCACAGGCGGTGAGCTGGCATGCAATGAGTTTTTTAAATGAGTTTGTTTTTGAAAGCGACCCGTTTTATACTTTGTTTAGTTTCTGGATTTTGGTCTTTTGCATGTTAAGTTTGCATTTCAATATGACTGAGTATTGTTTTTTTCATGTTCACTGTTTATTTCAATATGCCTGAATGATTATCCATTGCATTTTGCATCGTTCAGATTTTTTTTCAATATGCATGTCGTTCTCATTTCTTGTCTGTTTTCCTGGGTCATTACAATTTCGCTTATTTGAAGGTTGTGTTTATATTTTGACTGTCTAGCTTTCTTATTATTTACTTTTTGGTTTAAAAAATTGGTATGCTTTTCGTATAGGGGATTCTTAATATTACCTCATGATTATTCATGAGGCATAAGAAACCGAGCGCTCGAAATCGAAAACGAGGCTAAGACCGCTTCGAAACCCGGAAGTTCCAATCACGTAGCATTGACAAGTCAGTAGCTCTTTAAAAAAACACTTAATTTAATTAAATATTATGATTAAATCACTAGGCAAACGTTCAAGGTCGATGTATCTGTCGATTATCTTCAATTATCACAGCTTAGGATACTATTTCACATGCAAGGCTAGATTTTTCGAATAGTTTACGGTGGTACTTCCTCGTTGTGTTTACCGTCATTTTGTACTATGAATCTGATAAACTCGTTTGGTTTCGGTGTTCTAATGTAAACAGATGCGAATGAAAATTTACACTCTATCCATTTAAGCAATGAAATCATTATATTTTGTCACTGGATGGGAATAAACTTTTCAGATCATAGCCATCACTCGGTTAAACCGTCGCCTCTGGTGACATGGCTACGAGTTACAAAATGGCCATTCATTGCAGACTATACTCTGTAAACAAAGTTAACCAAATTCTTATTTTTAAAAAAGAATTAGGCCTAGTGACTAAGTTCAACTCACTAAGTCAGTGTCATACTTCTTTCTATTGTTAAAGCAGTAAAGTAGATTATTATATAATTTAATCAAATAAACAATAATTCTAGTTTTCAACAACATATCACAACAACAAGTCAGCCACTTGTAAGTCTGGGGTAGAATAATTTAAAACAAAGATCATATCATTCAATTTAAATGTAAGAAATACATAAACCTCTTTACCAATATAGTCAGAAAACAATGTTATCACTGTGGTGATAATTTTAATTAATATTAATGCTTGAATTGTGCTACATTTGAGTGATAATGCGTTTGGGTGATACAAAAAAACCCCGAAAAGTTTCAATTTCCTTTCAACTTCTTTTGACATCTAAATCACATTTATTGGTAACAACCAACCTGGTCGAAAACCGGAGTTCTTAAGCAAGCTGCATTTTGCCACAATATGAATCCATCAGGAATATTAAACGTGTAATGAGCATAAAGGTACGTTATTCAGCTTTCCTTTGAACCAGTCATTTCTCAAATATCTTTGATGCTTAAAAAGTTGTTTGGCGTTTAGTGTACATGGCTTTTTTTTTTACATAATCTTCTGTCATTTTCCTTATTGTATTTATTATTGTGGCAAGTATACTTTTGTATTTGTGTATGTTTTGGGACTGTTCCTCTTATTCTGTAGTTGCATCTTATTTTCTATTCTCTTGGAACAACACACATGCACATACACGTGCATCAATGCAGTGCATTTTAGTTATCAATATACATGTCAAGTTACCAACATGTCTAGACTAAAATTTAGTTTATGGAATTTTTATAATTGCTGCACCTTCATCCTTTTGATTATATATTTGTTCAGTACAGTTTATCTAGACTTGCTAAATAAAGATATAGACTGTATTAAAAGCGCTTAATGTTACACAGTAATGGAACAGGACTACAACGTGTCTTACGTATTCAGTATTGGCATTTTATATAGAAACTGTGCAGAATTAATACGAATAAATGATTTAAAACAATGCAACATTTGTTTATGATAAATGCAATAACACAGTAAATCAGAGAAGTGTCAGCGTCGCATTTTAACACTGGACTGTTTTCAAGACACTTCCCCTGGTCTCATATCACGACACTTTCACGTGATATTGTTGGCAGTGCATGGGGTAACACTTCGTTTATCAAATTGATCCCAAGTTTTGTAATATGCTTCCTGGTGAGCTATGTGTAACTCTTATGAACACAAGTATGTGCGCTGCGAGTTGATATAACATCGTATGTACACGACTGTGAAGGATGGCGTTAACAGTTCCAGAGATCTGGATTGAGGAAGAGGTAGGGATATATTTAAGATAATTTAATCACAAATGAATTAATTAAAGTTTCAAATGCAGTTTTATTATTATAAAGCATGATTTAAACACGGAACAATTGATAAGCAGTAGCGTAACAGTAACGAAATGTTTCGTGTTATACGAAAGTTTGTTTGTATGCAGTCATACAGCATTGATATGTCAACGATTGTAAAATATTGTTATTAAAGAAGTTGATCATCCATAAATATTTGTCTTCTTCAAGATACATAATGGCGACAATTTTGTTGATTAACTTCTTTTCTATCTTTATAAATGAATAACTTAAATACAAATTATTCTGGCCAAAATCATTTTGAAATAGCGATTTCAGTAGCCGATGTGTGTTTGAACAGAAACAATTATCACGTCCTGATGAATGAACCTCTGTAATCTTCTTTTCAAATCATCCTTATGAAATCCATTCAAATTGTTATCGGGCTGCAGTGTTTTGTTATTGACTCTGTTAAAAAGTTTGTATCGTTAAACAGTAGTTTATATACCGATTTCCAATGCCTGGATGGATTTCATAGATTAAGAATTAGGGCCATTTGACATAACATCCCCAGTCGATTGCAGAAATTTCATTGTAGCAGATCTTAATATGATGGGTTAAACTGATTTAGTACTGTGATGAATGTGAGCGCTTTCCGAAGGTTTCTGGTCACATTACTCCACATACACAGTGATTCCACGATAGAAGTATCTTCCAATGGCACATCACGCACGCACACACTGTGGAACATCCTCGGTTACCCATGGTTTTATATATGCTCGTGATATAGTGGAGAGTAACGGAGCATATATAAAGCCATGGGTAACCGAGGATGACTGTGGAAGTGAGGATGTAATGTATATCTGCGTATGTCCCCGCGAACTCACAATGTTAAAAGACAATACTCGCCGAGCAATGCTGCATGTTCATCAGTTTATTGTGTTTATTTATAACTTTTCTTTGAAATCTACCACAACTTGAAATAAGCAGTAGAGGCAGTTATATCTAATCGTGGCTTGTCTTAATATACACAGTTGTAAGACATGCACGTAGCTCTTGCAGTGTTTAGGGGATGACGAGCGTTATTGTTTTCATTACCTGTGCTAGAGCAATCTTTACACAGCATGTTCAATACCTGACACTTTCGCCAATGTTGCCTCTTCTTTGTTATTATGAGATTGACCCCGCCATTAATTCAATAACTGCGTACATGATTAAAGTAGCGTGGACATTCAACACTTGTTTTAAGTGCACAACATTGGGTCGGAATCTCAAGCGCAGTTGTATGTATTCTACTGACAGGGAAGTGAAGGAAGACACGCACGGTTATATAATGTGATATTTGTACGAGTGCATCTATCATAACCATGACTGTTGATGCAAACTCCTAGTGCTTGTACCCATGACTGTTGACGCACGTTCCTAGTGCTTGTACCCATGACTGTTGATGCAAGTTCCTAGTGCTTGTTACCATGACTGTTGACGCAAGTTCCTAGTGCTTGTACCCATGACTGTTGATGCAAGTTCCTAGTGCTTGTACCCATGACTGTTGATGCAAGTTCCTAGTGCTTGTACCCATGACTATTGACGCAAGTTCCTAGTGCTTGTACCCATGACTGTTGACGCAAGTTCCTAGTGCTTGTACCCATGACTATTGACGCAAGTTCCTAGTGCTTGTACCCATGACTATTGACGCAAGTTCCTAGTGCTTGTACCCATGACTGTTGACGCAAGTTCCTAGTGCTTGTACCCATGACTGTTGATGCAAGTTCCTAGTGCTTGTACCCATGACTGTTGACGCAAGTTCCTAGTGCTTGTACCCATGACTGTTGACGCACGTTCCTAGTGCTTGTACCCATGACTGTTGACGCACGTTCCTAGTGCTTGTACCCATGACTGTTGATGCAAGTTCCTAGTGCTTGTACCTATGACTGTTGACGCAAGTTCCTAGTGCTTGTACCCATGACTGTTGATGCAAGTTCCTAGTGCTTGTACCCATGACTGTTGACGCAAGTTCCTAGTGCTTGTACCCATGACTGTTGACGCAAGTTCCTAGTGCTTGTACCCATGACTGTTGACGCAAGTTCCTAGTGCTTGTACCCATGACTGTTGACGCAAGTTCCTAGTGCTTGTACCCATGACTGTTGACGCAAGTTCCTAGTGCTTGTACCCATGACTGTTGACGCAAGTTCCTAGTGCTTGTACCCATGACTGTTGACGCAAGTTCCTAGTGCTTGTACCCATGACTGTTGACGCAAGTTCCTAGTGTGATGGAAGTAGAAAATACATTAAAATTTATAAACAAAACAAAACCAACCAAGGATCTTCGTATACTTTAGTGATTACTATTAGTATTAGTATTTCATGTCGATATCGCTTGATCTCTCACAAGCGGTATCTCCTATGGAACAAAGTTCTGGCTGATAGAATTAAAACACTACACTGCATGTGGACCGTTCTATATCTATTTCTCTCAAATCACTACATGGTTTATAACAACTCAATGATGCATATATATTGTTACGTACGTAACTCGTGTCAAGTTATATCCATTATATTTTATCATATTATAATTATTATAATATATTCTGTGATGCTCTACATCACTATTCGTATTGTATAAACCTAATGTTACCAGCTGATACACAGTGTCAACGGACTATCGATGGATGACATAGAAGTTGGACATAAAGGGTTTTACAAATGTATTATATTTAAACAAAAATACGTTTCCTCATTCCAAATGTCATTTGTGTTTCCAATTGATCAATGCGCGATAAGAGCGATACAATAACTATATCTGATATCGCCAAAGTTGGTGGTTATTATAATTATTTGAACTCAAGGACAATACTACCGTTCATACAATGTGATTATTGGCAATATTATACATATAGTTTCCAATTAATTGATTCTCTTCAGTAATGTACACGGGTTCAGGAGACTGGATATTGTTGGGGCTGGATATTGTTGGGGCAAAGATAGGTAAAAAAATTATCATAAATAGACCAGCGCAAAACAGTCACGTTATTTGAGATTTATGATTGATAAACACCTCTTAATCTCGTTATTCCTCGTTGCAGATGACGTCCTCCCACTGGATAGCCGAGAACATCAGATGTCGTGACTGCTACAGCGCTGTAAGGTGGGTACCCAGTTATTCTTCTTAATGCCCTTCTACTATTAAGTCCCAAAGCCCAGAAACGTGGTGTTTGATCAAAGAGGTAATCGGAACAAACGTCCAGCATGACTATAATGGTGAGATATGCATAATTTCATTGCCGGTACAACTTGCAAAAATTGAATATTGGAGACACAAGTGTCTTCTGACATCAAATTATCAACACGGGGTGATAAAAGTTACTATGTAAGATGTCTGCCGAAACACGAGGGTGAGATTCTATTTTTCATCCAAAAGCATTATTTGATTGCGTTTCAATGAAAATGGTACATCCCTTAGCTCAGCACTGACAATTGACTTCCTATGTAAAAATGTCATATAATTGTGACTTCAATATGTTTATGACATCATATGCTTGTGATGTCATTACTTGATTATGTAAAACCATTGTGATGTCATGTAATTCACGGTGAAATGGCACAAACTGCCATCAAAACGATATTTTCTAGGAGATGTTGCTTGATCTCACGAGCGGTATCTCCAATGGAACACAGTTTTGGATGATAAAATCAAAGCAGTACAACATGTCAACCGTTCTAAATCTATTTCTCTCAAATCACCACTTTGTACCCATAGTTTATAACAAACCAATGATTCAAATGCCTATATATTGTTCCAAACGTAATTCGCGTTATGTTATATCCCTTTTTATTTCAGTTGATGCTTTACTTCACTATTCGTATTGTATAAACATCCTGTTACCATCTGATACACAGTGTCAACGGACTCTATAATGGAAGATATAGCATTACAATGTGAGCTCGCGTCATTATGTTAGTGTAACCTCTTATGGTCTGAACCAGATTCAGTTACATGCGCATTGTTATAGATTTGCTTTTGTGACAAACAAACAAACATCCGGTATGTGCAGATACTCTTTACACTTTAACTTCAAAAGTGTTAAATGTTGGGCCAATAAAAATGGAAAGCGTCTCCCGTTGCTGAAATAATATCAAACAGTACATCCACTGTCACATACAGGCGGTCATTAGATCTTGTGCTTCCCACTTGATTCTTAGTTGATGGAGGTAACACTATATTACAACAACACAGCACGTTAATTACCGTCTAACTTCAATGCAAAGCTAACTATTGCACAAAGTTTTACAACATCCTATATTTTGAGTACGCCCTTGCCTTTAAAAAGGTAATGTAAGCTTGAGTTAGAACGCTTCTTGTTCTCGCGTCTAATTTGCTGAAGTTATTATTGATGCAAGGGCATTTATTGTTTTAAATATTGGTATCATTTAGTATGTTATTAAGCTGTTGCATTTAGACATTTCCAAGTGTCTGCTCGTACTACATTTGACAATCGTCACATCATGTCTCTTTAACTGAAGACAATTATAAGTTATATATACTCGTTACTTTTGGAAAAACAAATGTAAAAGAGAACTAACTTTGTATGCAGCTATAGCAAACCTTTGAGGACATACCAATTTAAAGTGGGCACACTTTTGTATGCAACAGTAAATCTTTTTCTCGACATACCAATGCATGTATTTTGCTCTTGATGTTAGAAGATGGGCAAATTTATGTGCAAGCATAACTATTGTTCGAGACACTTATACCAAATGCATGGAGTTTGTTCTTAATCGTAGAAGGTGGACATACGTTTGAATGTAGCCGTAAACCCTTTTCACGATAACAAAATGCATGGATTTTGTTCTAAACAGTAGAAAGTAAGCACACTTGTGCACTCATCGGTAGTGGCTTGTTAAGACACTCGGTACTGCATCTGTGCACTGAGATTGGGTGCACAGTTTGTACATGCAGCTGTAGAGTATTAGTAATGCTTCCAAGACGCGACACCACCAAGCTGATAACTCGAGAAAGTACGTACTCCACTCACATTCCTGAAGGCGGCTGATGCATACGAAATATTCCATAACGAACCCATAAGAACCCACAAGAACCCACAAGAAACGACATCAAGCCAAATTCTTACAAGGTCATAAGAATGTCAGCGGTAACAGACACTGATATCTACAAACTTTCATGAGTTCGACATTGCTCAACAGATCTATAATGAGTTCATCTTTCAGATCAGGATGCGCATCCTGTTTACTTTTAATGTTTTCGAGAATTCACTTTTTCTGGCACCAATTTTCAAATGTGTGAAAACGGCATAGAGAGTGATATTTAATTTCAATGAAATATTACCCTTATTATCCGTACACCAGAAACGTTTAAAAGGTAGAAACAAAAGAAAGAAATAAATCATCAAGTATGTGAAACAATGAAGATTGCTGAATTTGTTTGCATTTATTTTCATAAAGATGTATTGTTACAATCTTCTTATAGTATGTTGATAATTATATATAACGAACTATTTGTCATAGAACATTCCCAGTGAAACACCGCCCAAAAATAGCAATGGTCACTCAATGTATTAAAATGTTCTGTAGTTTAATGGTTAATAATGGAAATAAGTTGATTACTTTGTGAACATTGTTTTTCAAGAACTGAAAAATAATGACACAGTCGCTATGCTCACCCACTGGCATCTGATTGGCATCACCTCATATGATGATCCTATCTGGTAATAGTCCTAATAGTCTAAGGGGAGGAATGCTGCTCTTAGGTTCACTAAATGTGTTACCCTTGCTCGAGACAATCTGGCAGCAATCTTCTAATAAATGTAAACGTTGAAAGGTTGCAGACGCAGATTGCTGTTTATGTTAACGCATGTTTAGCTTTACTGACATTTTTCCAAGAGACGATTTCATCAAATAAAAAACGTCTGAGGACACACTTTGGCAGCAGCCTCCTGATGTGTATAGAGGTCGTTACGCCGACTACGTCCCACATATTAGTCCAATTAAATGCTAGTTGAAAATGCTAACACATATATACAAGAAACATTAAATCAGGCTTGGAATTTTGTGCGTCAATTATGACTGCGAATGTTCAAATATTTAATTATTTTTGGAATACAAGTTTTCATATCTACTAAATGAGAACAATTTCACCACAAATACATTAAATTAGTTTATACGTGGATGTATGTTTGACCCAGCTGATCACTTACTGATGATGATGATGGTGATGATGATGATGATGGTGATGATGATGATGATGATGATGGTGATGGTGATGATGATGATGATGATGATGATGATGATGATGATGATGATGATGATGTTGATGATGACGATGATGATGATGATGATGATGATGGTGATGATGATGATGATGATGATGATGATGATGATGATGATGATGATGATGATGAAGCTGTAACTATTTACCGTGGGATATCAACTCAGATTATTTTATGGAATACTCAACTGTCTTCTTACAATGTACAAATGCATCCGGTCTAGTTTTCATGTTTATACGATGCTTCAAAGACATGCCAAACTACATGACATTTGCTCTAAAATACACAAGCAGGTGACCAAACTTTTGGTATGCAGCTGTATATGAGGCATGATTATAAGCAGACACTGTAAGAAAATAAAGAGACTGTGGTAATCTGCTACAGAGGTAACGAGTAGCGAGCAGCTCAAAAACTGTTTATGCATCTCCCAGTGCCAGTGGTTGCAGGTTCCGCCTAACGATGACTTAATCACTCACTCCAAAGCAAGAGATAGTTCGTGAGCTAAAAAACATCTGGCTGGGAAGGTCGGGCATGCGGTGTTGGTATCAGTTTTAATGACACAGAGCTATCACGTTATCAGACACTAAATGGAGCATCCATATTAACAGACAACATAGTTCCGTGATTGAAACAAGTTATCAAACTTGTGGAGAAGAAGGTGGGCCCTAATCATGGAGGACATTCCGGTAATATAGTTTTTGATAAGAAATGAATGCTTCTTGATTTTCATCAAGGTTTTTTCCTAAATCATATTGCTGTAAACAAGTACAAGGATACCGGAACGCAGTTTTTTCTCTCTCATCAAAATAATAGTCACAGATGCGATGGTAAGATACAAACGTTAATGACAGGGAACCAGTGTATTATCAGGCATTACGTGAGACATATTTCACTATATAACTGATAACATTTGAACCTTTGTCCAAAAGAAATCGTCTGTAACAATGAGAACATACCGATAACATTCTTCATAATAGAATGAATGTAAGTTTTCAATTATGATCTAAACGTTCATAACTCAACTTTAAAAGAACAATTCCCGTTATGAAAAGATCGTTTTACAATGCACTATTCATATTTCAAATTAAAACAAAGTTACGTAAACATTAGGATAGTTGTGTGATCGTATTTTGGTGACACAAGTCTCCAATAGTTTACTATTTTACGAAAAGTCTCCAATAGTTTAGGAACCGAAACCAGGAATTGTTCCCGTCAGATTGAATGCGCTCGAACGCAACCGCCTGAATCCCGAGAAACGTGATGTAATACAAATGCCCGTGCAAACCTATTGGCGACTTCGAGTAAACGAGGTCAACGAAAATCGCAACAGTTCAAAGGTAACCATAGAGTGGATAAATTACACTACCAGGAGAAAGAATAGCTAACTCCACAAAACGATGATAACTACGATCTACCCGCCAACATACGTTAGATTTCAAAGTAAAAGTATGATATAACAGATCCCCGTTCGATTCGTAAATTATCGTATTTATTAAATTATCGTATTATATCAACCTGATAACACATACCATGCGAACGAAATTATTTAAGAAACCTTAAAGTTTGTTTTACGTTCTTGACAGATTGACTCATCTGGCGTTATGAACAAAATTATAATACTTAATCAAACGTAAATATAGACATCTCGACAGGACGGGGTAATAATTATAATTGCATATTTATATTGCGCTGAATCCATGCTTGGCATGCTCTAAGCGCTACACATATTATTACCCTGACGGAATTGTACTTTCGATGCTGCTACTAGCGCTCCGTTCCGTACCCTGTGTTCAGGTACCCATTTAAACAGCTGCATGGGTGGACTGAGTGCTATAAGGATGAATGCCTTGCCCATGGACGTAACACAGTATGTGACCAAGGCCACAATATGGGATTCGAACCCGGGTCTCTGGCGTGTAAGGTCAGCACGCTAACCACAACACACATGAAAGAAAAAGTAGTCTTGCTTAATTGTAATTACACATACTTTTCTACTTAATATGATAAACTTATCTCCTACTTTGGTGCAAAATGTACGAATTAAGATAGGCTTATGACATCGTTAAAACTCATAATGATGTCTTTATGAGAGAATATACATGTATATAAATATAGCAACTCATAAAGACGAATTTTTCATGAACTGATAAAGAGATATGTAAAGGAGATATTAGTCCTGAATAAGACAGACATGTCTGTCCGTCTGTCCGGAAAACTCCGTAGCACATTTTTCTTACTGAAATAAAATGATTTCACGAAAAGGTAAATAAGTGTTCCAAATGGCTAAATAATACTCTTGAAACAATACGTTCTCAAGCGAATGTTCATTGTTTGGTTAAGCCATGCGAGTCCATTTCCCTTCGAGCGGGCATTTAATGTGTTTTAAATATGGTACCATGACAGAATGGTCAAACATCTTGTCTGAAATCTCAAATTCGCATGAGGCCTACACATCTACCTCTCACACTGAAGAGTTCCACACCACTGTCGCGTTATATACGTCGCACCATTTTCTTTCAATACGGATAACCGTTTTCTATGGATACGGCTTATCGGGCCGTGTAATGAGATGTGGCACAGCGCCTTCGAGGGCATTAAGCACAGGGGTTCGAATCGCTGTTTTGACAATATTTTCAAAATTCAAAGTCTAGATTGTTGCATTCATATGGTGTTTATGTACGATATTGTGAGCTCATATTCCAAATTTGAGCGAAATCGGATAAGAAATAAGAATTTGAGATAAATAACCCCGCTATTGATAACCACGCCCCCTCAATCAAGGGAGATAACTGTTGTTTTGCCCGAAAAACAAACGCACGTTACCAGTTTGGCCAAGGCGAGTCACTTACATTCCGAATGATTTGCTTAGTTATTGTCTGCGAAACGGAAATATCGAATGAAATAAATCATTAGGTATTCTGATTATTAGTTCGATAAATGTTTAACACATTTGACAAACAATGGAAACACCGGAAAACGAATACGGAAGTATGGCAAATGTGGAATGACGAACATACAATGGCCATTGTGCCGATTGATAGGCAGTTATCATAAATGAATGTATCCGATTCTACTTTAGAGCTTCTCTTTTGTCTTTTGTCTAAAATGGCATATGTACAAACTGTATAAGCAGCACTTCCCGTGAAAATAATATTTTTATAAACATCATGTCCGTTCATTGTCACTTTTTGTTGTTGTTTTCATTACGTTTGATTTAGGAAATGAATCCCCAAATTTTTGCATGAAGTTTTGAATAACAAAATCGTGATATTGAAAAGAATTATCGGTTGTTTACCAGTGTTGACAAACATCTGTTTGTTTGGATCAACTAGCAATTAGAATCAGGGAACGAAATTTATTTCATATATTTTTTTGGAATCTTAAAAAAAACCTGCATTACACTCAAATATAATTGACTGATGTTCTTATTAAAAATACGTGTTTAAAAAACAATTACCCATTTCTTATTTAATTTATCAAGCAAAATATTTTAGGGGGGGGGGGGGGGGGGGGGGGGGGTTGGCGTGGTTAACCGACGTCATACTTGACCATGAGAGGCGCTTTCTATCTCCGAGCGATTTGAGAGCGGCGTGTTTGAATTACGGAAAAGACGGTGATTTCTCGATGTCGTCCACTATTATGTACACAAAGGAGGGTCGGCTACTTGCGAGGGTCAGTGGTCAAATGTGAAATGAAGTTAGAGAAAAATCAATGGGACACACAGAAAGGCAAAAGACGGGTCTATATGTTCAATACATTTTTTTGTTAGAAAGCAAAGTTTTATTGAACCGCACGTAGGAATAGTTTAGCCTTCCGGTCTTCGATCAGAACTTCGTAGAGCAAGTGTCCTCCCTTAAATTGTGTCTTTATATCAATAGCGGGGATATATCTCAAATCTTTATTTCTTAACCGATTTCGCTCAAATTTGGAATATGAGCTCCCAATATCGTACATAAACATCATATGAATGCAACAATCTAGATTTTGAATTTTGAAAATATTGTCAAAACAGCGATTCGAACCCCTGTGGCATTAAGCATCCTATCTTGAGAATTCAACTGATAATCTAGAAAATTCAACTTAGTATTTTGCAAATTCATCTTAGTATCATGACAATTCATGTTATTATTTTGAAAATTCAACTGAAATAGGGCCAAGCTACGATATTATTCCGCACATTTTATCTTGAAAGTCCTATTTTGACAAATAGTCCCTTGAAAATTAAACTTGAATAGTGAACTTGGTGTCTTGAAAATTCAACATATTTTCTTCAAAATTCAACTTAATAATTTGAAAAATCATCTAAATATCTTGAAAAATCAACTTATTATCTCGAATGTTTACAAGGTGATGCCAATGATAAAACAATGTAATTACAAGATTTGAACGTTTTACATATTGAAGTTTAAAAGTTTAAATAAGAATATTTTAAAGTATAATTACAATTTGTTATTGTTGTTTATTCAAGTTGTAGTTACACATTAAAAATTAATTATCTTGAAATTTAGGGTTTAATATTCAACAAAATTGAGTTTAATTTTCCAAATAGTCATATGAATTTTCCAAATAGTAAATTAAATTTTCAAGATACTAAGTTAATGTTTTAAGATACTTAGTTAAATTTAGAATAGTAAGGTGAATTTTCAAGATACCTACTTGATTTTCCAAAAAAATAAATTGAATTTTCAACTTATATTAGTATCTTGAATTTCAAGATAAAACCTTAAGATTTCAAGATAAAAGATACTGAATAATAGCGTAGTGTAGGGTTGATGAATGTGTGTAATTTAAACTTTTAAAACAACATACATTCGATGAAGTGTCATAACCTTACCAATATGAAATAAAACATGGTGGTATAAGTTAATAAGTAAAGATATGAATTGCCCATCAATTTATCAATCAATTATGAATACTATGCATGGTGTTTTTGATTTTCTAATTCGAAAACCTTTTCTATAGAATAAACTGTTTCATCATTGTTTACTTTTCCTTTTAAAAATAAAATATAATGTTTACAAACTTACCATTCACTAGGAAAACGCCTGATTTGTTCTACATGTTATAACTTGAAGGAGAGGGAATGCAACTGACAATTCCGAGGAGATCATGAAATACATATAGAGCAAAGGTCGCCATTAGTTTTGCGCATGATAAGGTGCGTTGTGGCGTGCATTTCAGTAGCAAGAACATGTTTACTTAAACTTTGTTTTAAGTAGGAGAATGTCCTCAAACTGGCCATTAGTTTTGCTCGTGGAGCATGTTTTCGGCCTAACGGCCTCAAACATGGTCCACATGCAAAACTAATGGCCAGTTTTCGGACATTCTCCTACACATATTTCAACTCAAATAACCAAAAGTAGATGACAAGTGTGTTTCATTTGGATTTCACCATACAGTTTAGAACAGTAAAACGAAAATATAGTGAGTCAATTGTTGAGAGAGAAAACTATAAGAGAGAAAGGACATTACACTTACTGACAGTGTTTGATGTTAATATATCAATATCAACAATGGTGATACCGCTTGTAGATATATCTGAACCTCACACAGGATGATAAATACATATGTAAATGTACAAATCGTTTAACAAGAATGTCTATTTACATGCATGGTAAAGCCGGGGACGTTAGATGACCACGACAAGCTGACCGACAGTAAGACACGGACAGATATTGTGACTATACACTTACAGTGATGTTTATCTATTTGCAGAGTAAAGCCCGGCGTGGATATATGCAAGTGCTTCAGGAAGATAGATGACCACGACAAGCTGACCGACAGTAAAGCGTGGTCCAAGGAGAAGAACACCCATACCTCGAGGACTAACGCTTACGGTGACGCGGTCATCAAGAACACAGAAGGAACAGTGCTCTCCAAATTCAAGGTACAGTTCTTTTGAATCATTATTATTGATTGAGTTTTCCCACTGTCGTTGATATGGTGTTTTAATGTTTCCCATCTTGCTATGTTACCATATGGAATAAGCATATATTCCGAAACGTCGTCTTTGTTCTTAATGAAGAAGTTGTTAAACTTTTAAAAATATTTTTCATTTATTAAAATTACAGAGGCTACTCCAGAGGCGGTAACGTTTCATGATTTCTTGAATAAACGTTTGCTAGAAAAAATTAAGCTAATATGCTTATTTGATGTGGTTTATGTTTCTTGAAAAAATTTTACAATTACTTTTGGAACAACGATTTTGGTTCTAGATATAAACTCATTAAGATTAGACTCTTGCTGTTAAAATACAAGGTGATATTACTCTAGTGCAGTAACAAACAATAGCTGTAAAATACACGATAATTCGTAGTATTTAATTGCTCCTTTACTTGGTTAGACATTAGGAAGTTGTGTTTACCTTGTTTGTCTACCTCATTCTGAAAGCTCTTCATACAGAGAAAAGACTAGTTTTATTGGTGTGGAAATAAGATATGAACACATTTGAATACAAACACGGACATACTGACATTGGAATATATGTGTGTTCGAGATAAAACCTACTTTGATTTCAACGGCCAACGATTTATAGTGTAATTTACAAGTTATTTACCACAAAAGTGTCAAGTGTTTATCAACATATTCTCTAGCATACGGATGAACAAACTTTACGTCTGTAACATTGAAATAACAACCCAACTCACGTCAGCTACATCACATGAACAGTTAATTACCCATTACGATGGCAGTATTTAGTTACACATTACGGGGAACGTCTGAAGAGCTTCTGTACAAAACCATGAAGGACATATCTATTGTATAAACACTACTTATACTTATATAAACCCTGGGAATTTGTTCAACTGTGTCACCTGCTTGACAACGACATTAGTATCTATGTCGAAACGTCGCCTATACAGTATAAAGAAGTTGTGTATCCATAAAATTGTTCTTCATTCTTCATTACCTCAACTTCTAGAATGCCCATCAAAGATGACATATCTGAGGACATACTTACATTGTGAGCCAAATTAAGCTGTTGACGTCAAATAAAAAATATATTCAACGTCAGCTGATAGGATGCATGATTGGCAACGATCCAGGGTTGGGACCCGCGTTAGTCTCTCAGAGAACTATCATGTGCAATCGACACGTCTCTTATCATTCCCTTTCATATAAAGCAGCCACATAGTAGGACTACCTGCATAAATCTATTAATCGAAGTGTTGATAAGATTTATCGATTTTTATCGAGTAAAACATGCCTTTTGCCTATTGAAATGACTTTTATTGCAGATAACTTCAATCGCGAAGATATACAGCACCATAGTGTGTGTGGAATGCTACTCTACACCTATGTATATGTGTAATGTATTTGATAGACTAATTTTAGAATTGATCATTGGCAAAACATTATGGTTCTTATACAGACCATGAATATGGTTTAACCATAGACTAATTTGATTACGTTTACGCGAATTAAGATCAAAATTAATTTGACATGTTTGATTAAAGACTTAAATGCCCAACAAACTCATTGTCATTCTGCACAAAGGTCAATCCGTTATATTCGCGCAACAGGCTACACTGAACAAACGTCAACACATAAAAATAGGATTAACCTTTGAGCGCGATTTGATCTGTTGAATGTATGTACCGCAGTTTGAAGAGCGTTCTTTCATCACCAGGAAGACCGGGGTTCGATTCCCGTCATTAGCGTCATACCGAATATATATGGTGTGGTTAATTATGGTAGCTACTGCTTCCCTAAACTCATCACTCTTCCGTAGAGGACCACGCAATATCTGGCGCTGTTCAGAGGCTGCAGAATGCCACGAGCATAACTTGGATTTCCAAATATATCAAAGACTCACATCTACCATACATTATCACCACCACCATTCCCAGATATCCTTCTCTCAGTTGATAACGTCCTGGAGATAGATAGCCAGTGCTGGAGGCACGAGCATCGTGTGTTCTGTTGTGGGAACGGAAAAAACGCTGCATGCCTACATGTGTACATGCTTTGATCATCGCTAATTATGTTATCATCTTCACTTAAATGGGAACCCGGCAATGAGAATGTTCTGCTTTTTCAAAACCTCCGTGAAATCAGTGAAATAGCTTAAGTCATACCCATTTTTGAACTCTTTCTGAATGGAATTATTAACCTATTCTTGATTATCAAACAAGTTCGTTCAAGACATGTTTCAGACCATTCGGTAATACTTCTGGGATCGCATATTACATATCGAAGACTACAAGTGAAATAATCTCTCCAAAATGCCAAATAATATAATAATATCTCGACAAAGCTTTTTCTTACTTTTATCATTATATATTAAATGCTTTTTATACAACAATATATAATGTATTACCCTCACCAAGAGACCATTTCATTTATTACAATCCCCAAAACATGAAAATACCGCTACTCTACTTTGTGTTTCATGATATGAGCCTTCCCGTTGTCAGAAAGTTAACTACATATTATGATCTACCAACAAGTTTTTCTAACAATGGATTTATGAAAAGTAATGTTTTAAATGCTATCGTCGTAAGTTGCTCTCTCTCTCTCTCTCTCTCTCTCTCTCTCTCTCTCTCTCTCTCTCTCTCTCTCTCTCTCTCTCTCTCTCTCTCTCTCTCTCTCTCTCTCTCTCTCTCTCTCTCTCTCTCTCTCTCTCTCTCTCTCTCTCTATATATATATATATATATATATATATATATATACATAAGTAAATTTAAATAATACACTGAATATATATATATATATATATATATATATATATATATATATATATATATATATATACACACACACACACACACACACACACACACACACACACACACATATATACATACAACTTAATATAATCATGGTCAACAGTTCATGATAGATATACCTTCATAAAGATACTGTTAACGTGATCAGTACCGCATGATATCACCCTACCCGCTGGGTGAAAGCAAACAGGCGCTTCCTCTCAACACGCGCTGTAACTAACATCACAAGTCATACACAGGTATGGGGGAGACCCCCACCTTTATCTTGGCATATTCTGTGTACATTCATCACATTCACATTCCTTTATAACTATCATTTTAAAAGATATATGGCACATATTACATTAAATCTAATATTTATTAAATGTAATGTCCCAAACAAGTGTGTAACTACTATGAGACCTAAACTTTAATAAGTCAGAGACAAACCAGGTCTTACTGCCTTACGGGGAATACTGCATTCGTACGAACATGTTACAAATACTATACAACTATTCCAACCTTCCTGGCATATTCAATGTACATACATGTAGTACAAGTAAATGTGTTCTATTATGATCCGAGACACGGTTTTAACTACATACATACATTAAAAACGTAAAATAAAAAGCTTAGCGATAACAGACTAAGACGTTCTTGTTCTATGTATTCACTGTTCATATTTGAGTGTTCCTCCTTCTAAGATAGAATGTGTACTTCAGCTGGGTAATTTTACCTGAGCGTCGTACAACGAACGCTACATTACGCAGTCTATAAGGGGCGTATAAACAAAACTAAACAAGAACTTTACATTTTGTAAACACATGTGATGGGTGGAAGAGGTCTTTAAGAAGTTCAACACACTTTCTCATTCCCGTTTAACGAATACCTAATAAGAAAATCAAATAACCAAATTTGAAGGACTTTTTAAATACTCGCTTGATATGGACGAGTTTCATGTTATTTCTTTGAAACCATATTATGGTTATTTCTTTTGTAACGTCTATTTTATTTAAATGTGTTTATTATATTAAAATCAAATTGATTAAACAAAACAAGCACCAATTAATGTTTATAGTTATGTGATTGTAAATAAATAAAGAACATATATTGTCATACAACCAATTACAGATACTAAAGTTTAACAAATTGAACTTGAGAGCCGGAACTTAACACACTTCTTGAAAACATCCGCATCTTGTATCTTCATCACCCATTCGGATTCCTCTCCCCGAGCCTAATGGTCTATGATTCAGATTTCATACTTTGAAGTTGTACATATGCTCTCTGCATGGCACTTTACCCTACGTGTGGCCCGCCAGAAGGGCAATATCCTGACGTAAGGCGTGCAGCGATAAGTTCGTCCTTGGCTGTGTACCAAATACACACTGTACATATCAACACAGTGGCTGACACCTTCGACGTAGCAAGTGGTTCCGGGTTCGATGCCACTAAATCTTGGGTAGGGTTATCAGCCTTTGGGACTTGATGAAACTAGTTTAGATAGAATGTTGCGTATAACATAAAGTGATGTAAACCCATAGCTCGATGGTTACATAGCCCAACTGGCATTGCGAGCATTGTTATTTGCAACAATATTAGCCATCATGATACAGTACAGTACATAATAGAGGCATTAAACCCAAATCATCTCACATCTTGCTCATGCAGGTGACACTACAGACACAACGAAACGATTGGCACGTCTTACTTTGGCGAAAACCTTATAATTCTTTAAAAATATCACCTGTGTACCATATACCTGTGTCAATGTATTTTGACATTGACACCTGTGGGATGATAACACCTTTTTCTAACTCACTGATTACCTATCACCCGTTCTCGCCGGTAATGCACTATTTGTGAATGAGCGGTTGTATAGGTGGATATTGGGGAGCCAAATCTTAACGTTGTCATTTAGACACCTTTCCCTCATATCACCCTTTCATCACTTTAAAGTATCAGTGTTTTACTCAATTGTCATATCTGTTCACCTGCTCTCAGCCATAAAGTATTATTTGAACGAGCGGGGGTACAGGTGGATATTGGGGAGCAAACTCTTAACGTTTTCATCCAGACACCTTCCTTCCCTCATATTAACCTTTCCTCGCACAATGTGTCAGTGTTATATTCAGTTATGTATCTATTCTCACCTGTTCCAACCAATCTTCACCTGTTTTCACCTGTTTTCACCTGTCTTCACCTGTCTTCACCTGTTTTCACCTGTCTTCACCTATCTTCACCTGTTTTCGCCTGTTTTCACCTGTTTTCGCCTGTCTTCACCTGTCTTCAACTGTTTTCGCCTGTTTTCACCTGTTTTCACCTGTTTTCACCTGTTTTCACCTGTTCCTACCTGTCTTCACCTGTATTTCAGTATGTGCGAGTGGACGAGGACACGGATATGGAGATCACACGGAACCTGCTGCTGGAGGTGTGGCAGGTGCCCCCTCCCGACTGGATCATCAACGTCATGGGGGAGGTGGTGGAGGAGTCGGACGAGATGGAGAAGAAGTTCACCCGGGAACTCACCTCAACTCTCTCCAACATCGCCTCTAACTCAGGTAGCCGTGTATATTATAATTAATAATATGTTATTCACTCGGGGATACGCTTCAACTCTCAACATTGTAATGCCCGTAAACACATAGTTGTACTATTCCCAAATTCTAGGATGCCTGGAAGTGAAGAGCCTTTAGGTAGGAACCCCAACTTTCCCAGAAAGTCATAATTCGGGCAAGTCTCCATCACCAGCTAAGTTAAGCCTTGCTGCATTTCATGAACTGTCCTGTGAAAGCTTAGCAGCGCACTATGTGAACTTCAGGCGCAGCGCTCTGTTACGCTAGCTTTGTAGATACATATTCCAAGGTTCATGTAGTTACACATTTAAATAAGTATAGTTTTAAAACATGACTGAGAATCCATTAAGCTAACGCATGTTTCTTATTGCAGTCGTGTGGTTTGTGACGGAGGGTTTGAATGAAGGCTTATCATGTCTGGCCGGAGCTGCAGCCGTTAAATGTCGGGAAGATGACTTCTTGTGTGACAAAATTGTGCCCCTTGGAATAATGTCCTGGGGTGACCTGGAATGCAGCGAAAGTCTTCTAAACTCAAAGGTAACCTCGCATTACTTATATGCGAATTGACAGCTCTGTGAAAGGTTGTCAATGTACGTTTCCCATTAATATCGAAGGTAAATATTTTAAAACTATGTTTTATATATATGGCCTGATATTATCTCCCTTTCAAGTGTTAAAATGGAACGCTGAATGCTTCGAAACAAGTGGATGGTCAACCCACCACAGCTAGAGATCAGTTCACTACACTTCCTTCAATAGGATTTGTTGGTTCAGTGAGGTTGAACCAGCTGTAAGTTAGTCTAACACTTTTACTTTTAACAAAAATGAAAATGAAAATATGGAAAAGGAGCATCTGTTTTCAGAAAATCCCATTTCTCAACGTAACCTTTTCAATATTTAATAAAATAGTGATATTTTCAGAACAAATCCTTTGTTTCAGAGTCTGGGTGTAAGAATACCTTTAAGTCTGCTATACTTGCTTCTTGCAGAGACCGAGCCGGAAGGAGAGGACGGAGTACGTGATCCACTCGGGGGTGGGGGACCAGCTGGGCAAGACCATCACCCACTCTCTGCTGGTGGACAACGGGACCAGGAACCCCATCTTCTGTAACACCTCCTTCCAGATGTTCTGGGTCAACATGGCGCTCCACATGGCCGAGTTTGATGATGGTACGACAACGTGTAACATAATTTACTTTCAATGTATGCCTCTAAACATCTATAATTCTTCCTTAATATAAATGTTGTGCAGTCAAACTGGCTTCGTTATGAGCTACCTTGTGAGCATTTTTTTACGATAGGTAAGGTTTTCCAAGGTGGGTTCAATGGCTTTGTTGTTGATATACCCTGAATATCTCATTAGCATGTAAAGCGATTGCCAGCTACTGTTTGAGAGCTCTTGAATGTTTAACTAACGCTTGTCAGGACGACACAGATTATAGCAGTGATGCATTGATGCTGACTTTTACTATGAAGCTTAGGCAATGTTAGAAGACGGGTTTACTCATGATCAGAGAACTACCATTGCTATTGAAACTGGGTCAGAGGTTTCAGCTGCAAATACTGTTACATGATATCAAAACTGTAAAGTAAATTTAAACCTTGTGCATTAACAACATGTAGCGCATGTAGACCAAGAACAAAAATAAGTCCTGATATTGACATTGTTTTGGCATCTAACCCCCACGATCAAAGGAGTTTGTATACTCTGTGAACTATAAAGGCATTCTAGCGTACAATAAAGCATTTAAAGAATTTACGTTTTATATTAATGGGTTATCACTGGGAGGTACTAACCAATGTATAAGTTATACTTAATAAATCAGTTCAGTTAAATTTCCGCTACTTAACTGAAGGGCGTGGACACAGTTTGCTCGTTGCTCTGGATATACACGCCTTCATACAGCTAACTACAACATCAAACACAGCTGATCGTGCGTGTAGTTAAGATGTGGAGAGGTTTTATGACAACAGTAACGAAGGAAATCATCTGTAACACCAAGTGCGTTATTCACAGGGAATTATGTTGTGTTCCCACGGTAACGCCTGGATGACGAGCGAATACACTTCTCTGATCACAATCCAGGCTATCACATTAAGGCAATATGCACTCGATGCCATGTTTGCAGTGGGTAGTTTTGTAGCTCACTGCATGCGCTTGTCTCGCTTAACTGCAACTGGAACCTCATATACAGTCTGGTGGTGTTATATTATTGGAACCAGATATACACTGCCGGCCCAAAAGTATACCATATAGTATTTGGTTTGCCAAGTTTGAAACTTGACGATAAGTGATACTGACATATACAGTCATACATGTCATACTTAAGGCTGTACACTACTGGTCCCATTTTCGTCAACAGTGTAACAGGATGGAGAGAGAGAGAGAGAATGAGAGAGAGAGAGAGAGAGAGAGAGAGAGAGAGAGAGAGAGAGAGAGAGAGAGAGAGAGAGAGAGAGAGAGAGAGAGAGAGAGAGAGAGAGAGAGAGAGAGAGAGAGAGAGAGAGAGAGATATATCTACGGTGTTTCTTCCTTAGTATCAGATGAGTGAATGTTACATGTGAATTTTGGTGACTTAACCGTGTTAGCGATTCTAATATTGTGACATTGCAGCTGTTATATCACCATTTAGCTTTATTATACTAATGCGAGCTTTATACTTTATTCTTTCTCTTGAATTGAAAACATAAATACAGCAGTTACATACGTATATACACCTTGTAGTATACAACTGCAGACTTACACGGATATAGGTATACGCTATACACTTCGTTCATGAGGGCTAGACTGGACTGACCTTGGCTAAGTATAAGTATACAACATTTCCTTAACGTTGCCCTACGTGTACACATATTAACGTATTTATTTTGTAATTGCCTTCTACGTGTTCGCTTCATTATATCAATAAACTATATGTCGTACTCTTCACACATTTGAATTTGAAAGATGGAACCTGGATTCCACAACGTGCTATTTCACTAATTATCGTACTTAAAGGGGCAGTAGCACGTTTTTCCCGTGAAATAAGTCGATGAAATGTAATTGAAAATTAATCTCACCAACAGTAAAACACCCTTCCCTTTTCGGAAAATCAATCTAAAAAATTAGTGTACATGGTTCGTAAAGCCAGTGGATTCGTTTTTTGTCAATCGAAATAATAAATTGTTATTACCACTACGGATACTTGGTTTGTGTTATAAGATGTTTTACCCTCTAAAGTAAATATAAATGACATAAACTATCATTATAAATGAAAAATTTGAAAAAATAAAATTTGCAAAAAAACGTGCTACAGCGCCTTTAAGTAGAGTAACACTGGTGAAGTACTACGACAGCTGTGGTAAAGGATTCACAATCTGTAATATACTCTTTCACTGAATAACGTACCTCAGTATAAAGTGTAGCTTCCTATTGCAGACTCCTCCTCGCTGCCCCTGGTGACGGTGATGTACGGGGGCTGGTCCTACCTCCTGGACGGTATTAAACGGTCGCTCCTAGAGGACATTCCCATAGTCATCGTCAAGGTGGGCAGATATTTGTCTGCATCTTCTCACAGTCATGAAATATGGTTACCGCGGCTGGGAGAGACAAGGCAAAATTGTCTATGTCGTCCTGGAGCCATTAACCTATATACTGGCATATATCTCATCTATATCATTCGCGTAATTGCATCTAGCATTGGGAGGGGGTCCTTATTTCATTAATCAAGGGGGACATCTTTCTGTTCTATGATTAACTTTAGAGTACTTTCTGACATCGATAAAAGAGTTTTGGGGATGAAGTAATTCCAGACATTGTCGACCAACTAACAAAAAGCATATTATAGAGCTTAGTTCTAATTGTTTCTTTTCATCGTTGAACGGCTTCATCGTTACATCCTTGTGGTTAGGTACATACACCTTACTACGAATGAAATGTTGTTCTTTATAACGTAACACTTCTTCTGTCCAGGGACCATTTAGTTTATGGTCTCTGATTCTGTCAGTACGAAGCTGTTTATGTTGGGGACATGTTTGTGTTTCAGGGTTCTGGAGGTATTGCCGACATCCTGGCTACAGGGTACAAGGAGTCACACTCTATAGTCACTGGACAGGGGCGAGACCAGGACGAACGGTGGAGGTGACGATACTTTAAACTTAATTTTGTTTGTATTAATTAAACATTTGATAATAATTAACACTGTGTTGATGAAACATTTGAAAATGATTACCTCAAGGGCAGTTATACCGGGGTTGGTATTTTCAGGGGCGAGATATGAGGACGACTGATGGTGGGGCAAAACACATGCTAAATAAATAATTAATATTTCATTTTATTATAAAACATTTATAAAATAATTCCGAGAGGTCGATTATATCGGGGTTCATATTTTTTTAACCAGGCCATATGGCTTCTCAATTACCAATAGTTTGGTAGCCGTGTCGTAAACATATAGGTATACATCTACATGTCTACTCATATAATATACTCTATATATCTATCAATTTGGAATTTACTTTGGAAATCTTGACACTCGATATCTTATTTAACTTATTGTTTAAGTTAGTATAAATTGTTCATAAAAACCATAGCATTATTCTGCTATCATCAGACAAGATTTAGTTCATCATTCGTTTTCAGTTTGATCGCAGAACTATCGCAGTAAAAGTACTGCAATCTGTATTAAATTTGTTTTTCTAAAGCTAATGATTTGAACACTCCTTTCCAGCCTAAAATTGGGCCCCGAAAAAGGAATAGCAGATGGGCGTTATATATTTTATAATCATTATATTACAAGAATATCACTTTAATGAAAATGACATTTATGCACAGTGTTCCTTCAAATTTATTCCATATCAATAGTATTGTTGGTCTTTCCATTGATTGCATTCTATTATATATAGTGTAGACACAATCGTTATCTACCAACATCCTCTCTGAGGTAAATAACATGCTACACGTGTTCTAAATGCTGAAGTGTGTAGATCAGTGTCCTGTCAGTGTGTGCTTTCTTTAATGTCTCTGGCGATGATTTCAGGAAGGTTAATGCCTGCTTGCAACCAGTTCAATCATTCCAGTGTGTCTTTTATAGTTGCAGGTATCATTCCAATTATGTTTATTGTTGTTTAACTTCTCCAGAGAACCATACGTGAATGTTTGTGTTTATTCATCACATTCTCACTGTCACAAGGTGAACAGGAGCGATTTAGGGATGCAATTAAAACCTTATCTGATAGATAATAAATAAATAGCAACAACAACAACTATAGATAGACGACATAGTAGACATACAAGTGTTCTTTAAATGGTCTTTGCAGGGGGAAGAACTCATATATGAATTTCTAATGACTTACTACAGTTCAATTGTACATGTGCCTTTTAATATTAGCAGTATAGTTTTTACATTTAATGTGTTTATGTTCTTCGAGAAATATATATTCATAACGACCATGCATTGTGTGACAATCTGTTCAGGTAGGAACAATAAGGAGTCCAAATCTTACCTGTTATATAATGCTTGATAACCGTACAGCTTTTGCATTGATAAAGATAGCAGATATTTTGATATTTGAATTAGCTTTAAGCTGTACTATACTTATATTTTATGACCCTGGCATTAAGTACAACTTAAGACATCTCTTACATGCTACATCTACTATTTACTGTAAGTATATTCATGTTCATAACCATTTTAGTAAACCGGCTGGGTTTGCGCGTCCGTTTATAATTAGCTAAACACCTATCAACATAAACGATAAATCTGATCTGGTTAACGTTATTGTACATATGCAAGCTATGTAGATTATGTACCGGGTTATACTAACATGTATTAAAGTATGCTGACATCCATGTGAAGTATCATATACTCAGTTTAATTTGATACAAAACTTGCTCCAACTGTGAATGGTACTCTGTCAATTTTCATGAATTTAACCATTCCAAATTGTTTTAGTAAATGTTTCACTCCTTGTCCTACGACATAATCAGGTTTCGTCTCAAATTCTGATTTCTGATTGTACTAGAGTTTTGTCGGTACGTACATGATTTCCCAGCTTTTGGGACACCGAATTAGTACCATGATAGCCTAACGTGTATAGTCATTTATTACGTGGACGCTTCAATTCTCGCCTCTCTTGCAGATACCGGACGGGTACCGTGATGGACAGCGTGCTGATTCAGAGGCTACGTCGCCGGATAGAGCGCTTCCAGAGACAGAAGAAGGGTGTGGAGGAGGTACTGTACGCGGTGCTCCAGTGTCTGCAGAAGAGGTACCTCCTCACCGTGTACGACATGAACAGCCCAACAGATTCTCTACTCAGGGCTATTGTAGAGGGCTTGCTGAAAAGTGAGTTTGGTTATTTGAAGATGGATTTTAAATTAATAGTAATATAAATGACATATGATTTGGTTGCTCAACTTCATTCCACGTCAGGTATGTTGAGGTATGAAGTCCAGTGAATATCTCAGCTATCAGCGACGTTCAGCAACACTCGTTCAATGCCCCGTTCTGGGACTCGATACCATTTGAACCAGGAAAATAATGCAACGAGTAACTTTCAGCATGGATAAATGCGCTATATGAATATAACTGATATTAAAACATGTACCGATATGATTTCTAGATCCAAACCTTCAATTCTAAACGAATTTTGTTTTCACTGTCATTGATATTGTAAATGTCATACAATGTAAGGGTATTTACGGAAATGACACCGATGTGAAATAAAGATTGTTGTGGTCAATAAGCATACAGTTGTCATCTCTAGACCATGTATGACTCCCATTTTTTCTTTCAGTATTTTGTAAACGATGTATGTATGTATTGTTAAAAGAGCTTTTTACAACTTCCACTTCACCTGCAGCCAAGAAGACCCACGAACTGCTGCGTCTCATGGACCAGTTCTTCTCCTCCCCCGTGTACGACCAGAAGAGTTACGCTAAGTTCGGCAACCTCGTTATGGAGGATATGTTCCAGTCGGAGAGAGCGGCCACGGGTCAGTGAATACAACCATGACGTCATTTCCTTCACAGTTCGGCTCAGTATTGAAGTTGTTAAAATCTTATGTAAAATGAAGATTATTTCAAATCACTAGAAATGGAATAAAAAGAAATCAAGATTTCGGGAAACAATTTCGTCAGTGTTTGCAGTACATTTGGTGAACGAATAGCAATCTATTCAGAGACGTCATGTTCCTTGCAATAACATAAGTTGCCTCCCTTTAGTAATGATGTTACAATTCACGTTGAACATTTGCGATAGAACACTCGTTTGCAAATGACAGATGACCGATATATTAAGGATGCAGAGTCATGCATTTTGTATCTATGAATAAATGTTATATATAAATTTATATCATGAACCTGGAGATAAACAAGAATCAACACTTCCATGTAGTTATTTATACGCCCTTAAAGATTTTACGAACGTTTGTGTGCTTAGAAACGCGGCATCAATTCAAAATCTTTAGCCTCAATTCAAAATCGCATCAATTCAAAATCTTTAGCCTAGCAAAACGTTTCTTTCGACACAAGTGTTATACAAGTTATTACCTGTGTAAAACAAGATCGATGTTATATAAACAAAAATAAGCGAAAAAAGAAGTTCAACTTATTTTGTTAAAGGTTTACGCATGGATCTACCTCGTCTTTTGACGAAAGATTCAATGGAAGAAGGTTTAACATTTTATTGAATTGACATATGCATGACTTGTACCTTTCATACGGTAAAGCTCTAAGGAAATGTAAGTGTTCCGCCTTGATACAGATGAAATCGTTCACACATGGTGCGTTTGTGAAGAGACCGTCGTATTGTGTCCAATGTTGGCTTTATACTTAACCCATGGCCCATTAAGATAAACATCGGCCATGTACTCAACCAGTCGTTACATGCGTTATTCTCATGTCACTTTCTCTTCTTTTCAAAATGTAAATGCAGCCTATCATGATAAGTGAACCTAACGTTTTGCTTAAGTTTCTCACAACTATGTTCTTTACTTTAGCTGTTGTGCATATCAATTGAAAATATCATACCTTAATTATGACGCGACGGATGAGCATCTATTTCTACCATCGCTGATTTAAAGTTTGTAACATAACTATGATGTACATAAGTACGTAGTAGTATTACCCGAGCGAGAGCGAGGGTTATATATGAATGTGCACGAGTTTTGTAAAAGTCATATGAAACACTTTCAAGTGCAGTATTTTATGTTGAATCGTCGTGGACAATTGTTTTATGACGACGATATGTGCACTCGTATTGAACAATTGACCACTCAGTTATTTTCAACCATATGAGTAATAAACGCTGTTATATCAATAGAGTGGTCTGGAGGAGATAATACCATTACGTTCTATGTTACTCTTATAAACTGCTTCCTGTGTCCTTCAGCTGGGAAGAAAACAATGGAGCAGATCCTGATCGAATCTATCCTGATGGAGAGGCGGGAGCTGGCCGAGTTTATCCTGGACTTCGAGGGAGTCGATCTGAAGGCTCTGTTCACAAACAAAGGATTGGGAGATCTTTACCGGCGGGTACGTTGATTGAAGTTAATATTTAAAGGAACAGGTTTGAAAATAATACGTAGGAACATTCATGACATCTACAGCACATTCTTTTTCAAGAAGTACAATTTCAAGAGCTTCCAATTTTTGTTTTATAAAGGATGACCCCAGACACCCTACTATTATTTGCAAGTCTTCAGCGTCAGCCGTCGAAACATCATGTACTTGTGCACAAACCGGGGATCTTCTTTTCGAATTTGCTTCAACACATTACCCCTGTTGTACATGAACTGTTTCTTGAAGGGATTTGATGGTCAATGAGATACTATACTTCCAGATGACATTTTAAATGACTTACTTGACTAAATAAGATAGTGACAATCGAACTTGATTGATACTTTGTCAGTGAATAATAATTCAGAATTTCAAAATTAACATATTTCCCTTAATATTGTTTATCAAATATATCTATCACTAAACATAATTTTCATTGTATACACAGTCACAGTCGGCTTTGCCTAAAGCGCTCATAGACGACTTGAACAGTCATCAGAAACACGAGGTAGGTTAATCAAGTATATTTGTATGTAGTATACTTAAGTTACCTTTGTAAAACAATGTAGTTGAATCCATTAAGTATGTTGTACTTACCTCTGTAAAGCAAGGTAGTTGTTTAATCAAATATACACTCATGGCAAAAATGGTTGTCACCCCCTAATATTTAATTAAATTGGAGTTTATATCACATTGTATGCATGGCAATGTTGGTTTTCCATGGAAATGTCATTACAGGCATGAAGTTACATTAACTCACACTTTACAATGAACAGATTCAGCGGTTTCATGTAGACCACGTGCATTTCATTGAAATGATTGAAATTTGTCTCCTTAGGTTTGTCATTTCCATCGATTACTATAGACCTCTTTCATAAGATACAGCTTCACGACTATAGTTTCTGAAAAGCATAGACCATGCCTGGTCCCACTCCACCAGGAATCAGACATGAAATCATTGGCATGAGTCGTGGTGGCGCTTCGAATCGTGTCATTGCTGCAGCATGTAACGTCAGTGTTAGAACTGTTCAAAGGATTAAAAGACTGCACGCCATACAGGGAAATGTTGTTCCGAATAAGTCTTCAGGCCGTCCCAAGAAAACTACGGTTCGTCAGGATAGAATTCTTCTTCGTTTGACCCGACGTCATAGACGTCTTTCGTCTTTGACGCTTGCACAGAGATGGGGGGCTCATATTAATACGCCCATTTGCCGGAGAACTGTAGTGAACAGGTTGCTCCAGCATGGATATAAGGCAAGAAGACCTGCCATCAAACCATTCTGGACACTGGTCCACCGCAGGGCACGGCTTGCTTGGGCGCAGCAGCACCGCAGAATCCAACTTGGACATTGGCGTCACGTCATATTTACTGATGAGTCTCGTTTCCTACTGCATAAGGTGGACAGGAGAATGAGAGTGCGACGTTTACGTGGGGAAAGGTTCAATGACGACTGTCTGCAGCATCAGGTTGCCCACGGTGGCGGTTCTGTACACGTATGGGCAGGAATACACCATAACGGTAAAACGGATCTTGTCGTCCTTCAAGGAAACGTCAACCAGAGGTCGTACAGACGTCTTCTTGAAACCGTTTACCTCCCACATGCAAGAAGAGTGTATGGCAACAACTTCCTGTTGCAGGACGATAATGCACCAGCCCATCGTGCACGTACAGTGAACGCTTTCATTCAGGCACAAGGAGTAACAAGATTGCCCTGGCCTTCAAAAAGTCCGGATATGAATCCGATAGAACATGCTTGGGATCAGCTTGACCGTGCAATTAGAAGACTGGACCCTGCTCCTGCAAATTTACAGCAATTGCGGGCTGCTCTTGTGAATGAATGGAACAATTTGGCTGTTGCAAAC
The DNA here is from genome assembly GCA_936450465.1 of Gibbula magus. NCBI lineage: Eukaryota > Metazoa > Mollusca > Gastropoda > Trochida > Trochidae > Gibbula > Gibbula magus. The sequence goes on from OW388306.1 coordinate 12,866,294, forward strand.
ATCAACACACTGATAGACAGTATGCCTGCCCGAATTATCGCCCTTGAAAATTCCAGAGGCGGTGCTACCCGATATTAGGCTTGTAAATATACTCATACATGACTGCAGAATGAAATAAAACCGACAATTGAACTTGAAAATGTAATTTGTTTTATTGATACCCATCCAATTGATACTATATGGATACTGTAAAAAATTGCCCTTTTTCACAGGGACCATACATATCCTGATAGAATTTCTTAAATTGGCCAGCACAAGACCAAAATACAAGCTGGTATGTTTTACGAATGTTTTTCCCAATCACACAAATCATTCTGACAGTTATTGCATGTTTGATTATTTGTCCACACTCAGTTAAACTTGACGTAGCGTTCTCAGTCTGGGGGTGACAACCATTTTTGCCATGAGTGTACCTGTATGAAATATACTTATACCATAGTGAATTATGGCAGGTGAATTACCTGTATATGAGGTATACTTACCTTTGTGAAACATACGTTTAATCAAGTATACCTGTATGAATTATACTTACCTTAACATGTTTACTCGTTACCTCTGTCGAATAATGCTATTACTTAACAAAAGGTTCGTGTTGGGTATTACACAATGTAGGTGGAAGAGTAAGCATACCCTTCGTTGTCTGGTGTCTGTCTCGGTTGTCTGTTTACTCACCTGTGTATATTTCAGATGACTGATGTGGAATCAGTAATACTTTTATACCTATATCTAACCGTGTGTCTGTGTGTTCACTGCTTTGCAAAGTGCGTGTTGTATTGTTATTTCCAATCTCCCAGAGTGATTGCTTTTATGTTTATAAGACATTCATAAAACCATCACCACTTTGCTTTTTTAAATCGTTGTAAATCATTTGAACCAGACCAGATAATGCTACTTTGTCAGAACGAATGTGTTTTGGCGACATTATCTATCATCAAACATTGAATTAAAACCTCAACTACTTGTTCTGAAACATATAAATAAAACAAATTAAAACAAGGAGCAAATAACGAATGAATGGGAGAAAAACAAACTACCTGGAGTGTACAAGATACATAATATAACTGACTTATTAATGCAAGGAGTGAATTTATACCGTCAAGTAGATCCTGCTATCTGAGAAAACTTAAATACCCTGCGAAGTTTAGAAAGTCTTTGAGATATTATTTCTTATCATTTGCTCATGCTTCACTCTCTTACATGCGCTGCAAAATATGAGATATTTCTACATCAATATATCAATGAATTGCAAAATCATTAAATAACTGCATATAGTCAACTTGTCAAATGGCTTGGCAATAATAGTCGAAATATTCCCTTTTCACGCATGAACATTTTGACGAATGTATAACTATATATATATACTGTTAGAGGTCCGTTGTGTAATGATTACGATGTCAATTAAAATAAATTACTTCGATGACATCAAAAACAAGAATTACAACTATGGTTATGAAACTTATAACTTTAGTATTAACTGTAAAGATAAATGATGACAATTCATCATTGTTGATTTTGGTGACAGCAATTTTACATGAACTTTATTGATGACCTTGATATTATTATTAAGGGCTTCAAGAAGAAGCCCTTATTGTTATTGCTGAAGTTTTTATCATTATTATTATTAATCTGACGTTTCTTTCTACCAGAGCTACAGGTCGCAATTACTGGCCGATTTTGATGAAATTTAAGTATGTTATGTAGCTCCAAGGGTACATAGTGCCCATAACAATCTTGGAAAATGTAGTTAACAAACAAAGGGGATATGGCAAAAAACACCCTTTTTTAAAAGCAGTTTTTATCTATTTAGTTTGGCAGTACTTGTCGGAATTGTCTGAAATTTGGTAAGCAGTTCAATTATTATTATTAGGTCTTCAAGACATAGTCTGGAAGACGTATTGTTATTATGCGAATCCTTATTATTATTATTTCCACGATTTTTGTCCAGAGATTCCTGAACTAACGGCTGAAGCGATTTTCATGAAACTTTCAGGGATGGTAGAATTCAATGAGACTTAGAAATGTGTCGAACGGATTTTTCATTGATTGATCCATTAAAGGTCCAGTTCGATTCTAAGTTTCAATTTTTAACATTGGAAAATTTTTTAAAATGTACCTAGAGATTTGGAACTTTTTTTAAAAGATGCGCAATGACATTGCAAGCAAAAAAGTAAATCATGGTGAATTCGTAGGTCACGTGGTTTGGCCGCCATTTTAATTTTTGTCACTTTTTAGAAGTGTCCGACCCCATGTACCTTTGACAATCTTCTTCTCTGAAGATACTTGCACAACAACTCTGACATTTATTGTGTATGTACGTAGCTGAAGCATTGGTGAATAGAATTTGAATTTTGTAGAAGGGTAATCATAATACTTTTTGCACAATGACCTTTCAAAGTTGACCGTTTTGTCCCGCGGGACCTACTTCAAGTGGACATTACTCCAACTTCCCGATCTCACAATTACATGAAATTTTCAGGGTTACTAGATCAATATATTGTCTTTAGGAATCAATAATAAAATCGCTCGCGAACAGTCATTTCCGGTCACAATTAAGGCTGAAATATGACAGAAAATCACATTTTCGAATTTTAACATGGGGAAAATTTTCAAAATTGACATAGAGACTTCAAACCTTTTTTAAAAGATAGGCAATAACAATGCAAGCAAAAAAGTCAATCATGACGAATTCGTAGGTCACGTGGTTTTCCCGACATTTTGATTTAAAATGAAATTTATGATCTTTTGAGGTTTTTTCTCAGTACATTATGAGATGTTACACATAGAATGTTCGTTAGATACATTATTGGTGACATTTTTCAATCAAACAAGGAGCTGAAGGTCAAGCAGAAGTCTTAATACGTATCTGCAGTTGTATGAATTAAATAGAGATGTCCTTTATTAAGGGGAATAAATTTCAAACATGTTTCTGTCATAGTTTATGTGTTACAAGTCATAGAAGATTGCCATTTTTCAGAACTCGCCATTTTCAGCTATGTTTAAAGGATCATTACTGCTTAACTTCTAAGGCTATTGAAATTTTGCATACACCTAGGTATGCACAATTTCAAAGAAGAACAACTTTAATGTTGACTGTTGACAAAAAATTGATAGTTAAGCCTCGAACATCGCAAGCGATGTCTAGATGTCCAAATTTAAGCATTTTTGAGTATTTTCTTGAATATTCAGAACAGCATAACGCATTTATTATGTATGAAATCTAAATGATGATTACATCTTCTTAAGTGGAAATTGAAGCACAACATTTTCTATGTACACCTTAGTATGGAAATATTAACCATTTTGTCTTAATCGTGAGAAATGTAATGTAGGGGTCCATTAATATGTGATTTTTCCGTTTTCAGAGGGGTACCTTCTTTTTGGATTTTTTTAAAATATAACTACTGAAGATAGAGACATGTTTGATAGCTCATTTTAAAGCAGAGAAACGCATGCATAACCTTGAGTCCAACGTGGAGTTCAAGGTCAAGCAGAAGTCTTGAAGACCTAAGTATTGCCTGGGCAATCCTAGTTATTATTATTATTATTATTATTATTATTTCAGACTCCCTGGAGGGTTCAGAAGTACGTTCAGAGTAAAATCCCCAGTGTCTGTAAGATACGAGAGGGTCCCCTCACACTGGGTAAGGACAAAAACCGTGTGTAAAATACATGTAATGTCTTCGATGCAAAATATATAGAGAGAGAATACTGAACGACCTGTCGTTTAACAACATTTTTCTGAAACGAGTGAGATGATCGGTATCTAACGAGCGAAGCGATTTAAATACATTTAATTTACATTTATTAAACAGTGATGTCATCAACAGGTGAGAAATGCAATACAATATATAGATGATTAATATTATGAAAACCATAAACATAACAAACATTAAACGCCTTTAAAAGCTCAATTTCCCATTCACTGGTATGGATAGTGTATGTGCTAAATGAACCCGCTCCTGTGTACAGACAGCCAGTCGATCATGGACAGACTGAAACTGGGACCTGTTCACGAGCTCTTCCTCTGGGCTGTCCTCGCCAACAAATCAACAATGGCTCAGTTCTTCTGGAAGAGAGGAAAGGTAAAACGAGCGAATTGGAGTTTTTAAAAATCGCAAGTACATGTATATTAAAAGTGGACATGAACAAATACTACACTTACTTGAATAATTAGAGGCTATTTCAGTCAAATTAATTAAATTGGAATTGTTTTCAGAAATGCATTTTTGAAATGATTGAATATATTTGCTCATAATTATAACAGTTTTACGTAATAACAAGACGAACTATAGAATCAATGCTCTTGGATGCTTTTATAACTTATATCTCAAGCAAATGATCATGATCATCATTAACAAGATCGTGTAACTCATGAACAGTATCACAGTTATCATTATGATGTTCCCGTATAGGCTGAAGCACAGGAATATGTATAATATTTTCCGTAAAGCCAGTTGCCACTATTCCAGGACCTGATCGTGTCTGCTCTGGTCGCCTGCACTATCCTCACCTCCATAGCAACATCTACAGAGAGCATCAGAGAGAAGAACAAACTCAAGGATCATGCCAAGTAAGTGGATAACGCATTGTAGGGTGTTTTCACATGGATATTAGGAATGACATGATGACAACCGTGTACCTAGATCAGAGCAACGTTGTTGTCCATTAGGTTGAAAAATAAACACATTCACAACAAAATTTATCATCAAAAGCACAAATAGTTCACCATATGTCGACCGATTTACTTTTAGAAGTTGATGATAAAGACAAACTTTAAATAAATATCACAAAGCTCGGACAGAATTGAAGTTTTATGCGGTGTGCACTGCACGATCTCATCATCGAAAATACACTTTTGGTGTGTTCAGTAATGGTGGTTGAGCGCATATGCGTCTTGGCGTAAACGCCTTGCTGTTGGCTTTACTACCTGTAGCGCTTGAGCCCAGGGGGATATCAAAGGCAGTGAAGGAACGGCTTTGCTGCTCTTGAACACGCCCTAGGTATCTCGCTGTAATGGGCATAGCTCGTTACAATGTCTTTCCCAGTTCACAGGATGTAGAGCTTGAACGCTTACCCAAATAAACCGTTAATGAAAATAAATTGGATTTAGGGTAAACTGTACTCATTGCAAAGAAGAAGTGCTTTTAACTTTTATTCTCCATAGTTTTTGTGCCAAAGTTAACAATGTCGAAATCGAATCCTTTCACACTCACACATGACTTGAACCACATATGCAGTATGTACCTTTTGAAATTACCACTGCTGTTCTCTATTGAATCAAACAGTCATAATGTTACCTTTTGCACAACATTGTAAATTCTGTTTTCTATTTTGTTTCAGACAGTTCCTGAGTCTCGCTGTAGGGACAATCGATGGGTGTTATAACGAGAACAAGGAGAGGACACTCACTCTCCTTTCGGAAATGGAGAGAAACAATCATTGGAAGGTGAACCTGCTGAAGATAGCGCTGATCAAGGTGAATAGAAAAGTCTTCTCCACAATGGCGTACAGGAACTACATCAAGCTGATCTGGATGGGTAGGATTGACTACGACACTAGTCCCTTTAAGGTAGGAGAACCAACGGTGCTTTGAAAGAATAGCACAGGTAGATGTTTGTTCACACGACAATCCATAAACTATGTTAAAAACGTATCGTACACACATCCAGAGTATATCGTGGGTTTGTTACGGCTATATCGTTGTCGAAATGTAAGCAACCATAGAACATTAAGAGTTCCGTCTTGCAGGTTTCGCAGAGACAGGTTGTACACGAGATAATGTGATGTCACTTATCACATTTTACACATATACTATTCTTCACAATGTTATCAATTATCTTGTGATATGTAACATGACGTGACGTCACTGAAATGACCTCTTAGACATCTAACTTACTTTTTTAGAGTAGAATCAAATACAGTATACGACATATATGTGAGGGTTTGTCGTATTTCTATATTCCCCGACCGCATAGATCCTGATTTTCTTTATACCAGTTCCACTGGTGACCTAACTCTCTTATAACCAGTAAATAATTATTTTGTATACGTAGAACTTTCATGTACATTTCAATCCCACACATTCCAAATAAGAGCTTGACGTCGTTCTTGTTCCTCTGATGACCTTAACTCTCTACTAAAACCAACCCAGTGATATAATCCAGATAATGCAATGTATATTGGATTGTTTCTTTCGATCTTGCGACTCCTAATAACGGATATTACTAGATAACCAGATGTATATTCCCTGCAGATCGCAGTGAGCACGATGTGTCTCCCGCTGATTCCGCTGTTGATCCAGTTCAGTCCCAACAAGGCAGTTGAACAGAGTTCAGGCGAGTTCACGGGACTAGAGACACTGAAAGGACAAGGAATGAGGACGTCCCAGGACCTCTCCAACATCAACATCACCACCAACAACACCAACACTGTCACCAAGCGAGAAAGGGTATCTTTACCTTCAGAGGTAGTCAGCTTCACGACACACTTCTCAGAAAAAAACGTTCTATGTTCCCTCGATAGGTACACGGCGTGTGTAAAGGATATTATTGTTATCGTTATTACACACAAACACACACACACACACACGCACAAACACGCGTGATAAGAAGCGTCCATTAAACATACCTTTCGCTTTGTGGACCTTACACTCTGTGGAATAGTGTGGTTAACCTCAATTCCTATACTTTAACTTTTAATCCTTTATAAAAGTTAAGATCACAATTCCATTCTTGAACATTGCACAAAGGTTCCCTTAGTGGCCTACGATCACTGGACCTCAGTTCTTTTTGAAAAAGACCCAGGAGGATATATTGTACATACTGGAAGGATATATTGTACATACTGGGAGGATATATTGTACATACTGGGAGGATATATTGTACATACTGGGAGGATATATTGTACATACTGGGAGGTTATATTGTACATACTGGGAGGATATATTGTACATACTGGGAGGATATATTGTACATACTGGAAGGATATATTGTACATACTGGGAGGATATATTGTACATACTGGGAGGATATATTGTACATACTGGGAGGATATATGTACATACTGGGAGGTTATATTGTACATACTGGGAGGATATATTGTACATACTGGAAGGATATATTGTACATACTGGGAGGATATATTGTACATACTCGGAGGATATATTGTACATACTGGGAGGATATATTGTACATACTGGGAGGATATATTGTACATACTGGGAGGATATATTGTACATACTGGGAAGATATATTGTACATACTGGGAGGATATATTGTACATACTGGGAGGATATATTGTACATACTAGGAGGATATATTGTACATACTGGGAGGATATATTGTACATACTGGGAGGATATATTGTACATACTGGGAGGTTATATTGTACATACTGGGAGGATATATTGTACATACTGGGAGGATATATTGTACATACTGGGAGGATATATTGTACATACTGGGAGGTTATATTGTACATACTGGGAGGATATATTGTACATACTGGGAGGATATATTGTACATACTGGGAGGATATATTGTACATACTGGGAGGATATATTGTACATACTGGGAGGATATATTGTACATACTGGGAGGATATATTGTACACACTGGGAGGATATATTGTACATACTGGGAGGATATATTGTACATACTGGGAGGATATATTGTACATACTGGGAGGATATATTGTACATACTGGGAGGTTATATTGTACATACTGGGAGGATATATTGTACATACTGGGAGGATATATTGTACATACTGGGAGGATATATTGTACATACTGGGAGGTTATATTGTACATACTGGGAGGATATATTGTACATACTGGGAGGATATATTGTACATACTGGGAGGATATATTGTACATACTGGGAGGATATATTGTACATACTGGGAGGATATATTGTACATACTGGGATGTTATATTGTACATACTGGTAGGATATATTGTACACACTTGGAGGATATATTGTACATACTGGGAGGATATATTGTACATACTGGGAGGATATATTGTACATACTGGGAGGATATATTGTACATACTGGGAGGATATATTGTACATACTGGGAGGATATATTGTACATACTGGGAGGATATATTGTACATACTGGGAGGATATATTGTACATACTGGGAGGATATATTGTACATACTGAGGATATATTGTACATACTGGGAGGTTATATTGTACATACTGGGAGTATATATTGTACATACTGGGAGGATATATTGTACATACTGGGAGGATATATTGTACATACTGGGAGGATATATTGTACATACTGGGAGGATATATTGTACATACTGGGAGGATATATTGTACATACTGGGAGGATATATTGTACATACTGGGAGGATATATTGTACATACTGGGAGGATATATTGTACATACTGGGAGGATATATTGTACATACTGGGAGGATATATTGTACATACTGGGAGGATATATTGTACATACTGGGAGGATATATTGTACATACTGGGAGGATATATTGTACATACTGGGAGGTTATATTGTACATACTGGGAGGATACATTGTACATACTGGGAGGATATATTGTACATACTGGGAGGATATATTGTACATACTGGAAGGATATATTGTACATACTGTGAGGATATATTGTACATACTGGGAGGATATATTGTACATACTGGGAGGTTATATTGTACATACTGGGAGTATATATTGTACATACTGGGAGGATATATTGTACATACTGGGAGGATATATTGTACATACTGGGAGGATATATTGTACATACTGGGAGGTTATATTGTACATACTGGGAGGATATATTGTACATAATGGGAGGATATATTGTACATACTGGGAGGATATATTGTACATACTGGGAGGATATATTGTACATACTGGGAGGATATATTGTACATACTGGGAGGTTATATTGTACATACTGGGAGGATATATTGTACATACTGGGAGGATATATTGTACATACTGGGAGGTTATATTGTACATACTGGGAGGATATATTGTACATACTGGGAGGATATATTGTACATACTGGGAGGATATATTGTACATACTGGGAGGATATATTGTACATACTGGGAGGATGTATTGTACATACTGGGAGGATATATTGTACATACTGGGAGGTTATATTGTACATACTGGGAGGATGTATTGTACATACTGGGAGGATATATTGTACATACTGGGAGGATATATTGTACATACTGGGAGGATATATTGTACATACTGGGAGGATATATTGTACATACTGGGAGGATATATTGTACATACTGGGAGGTTATATTGTACATACTGGGAGGATATATTGTACATACTGGGATGATATATTGTACATACTGGGAGGATATATTGTACATACTGTGAGGATATATTGTACATACTGGGAGGATATATTGTACATACTGGGAGGTTATATTGTACATACTGGGAGTATATATTGTACATACTGGGAGGATATATTGTACATACTGGGAGGATATATTGTACATACTGGGAGGATATATTGTACATACTGGGAGGATATATTGTACATACTGGGAGGTTATATTGTACATACTGGGAGGATATATTGTACATACTGGGAGGATATATTGTACATACTGGGAGGTTATATTGTACATACTGGGAGGATATATTGTACATACTGGGAGGATATATTGTACATACTGGGAGGATATATTGTACATACTGGGAGGATATATTGTACATACTGGGAGGATATATTGTACATACTGGGAGGTTATATTGTACATACTGGGAGGATATATTGTACATACTGGGAGGATATATTGTACATACTGGAAGGATATATTGTACATACTGGGAGGATATATTGTACATACTGGGAGGATATATTGTACATACTGGGAGGATATATTGTACATACTGGGAGGATATATTGTACATACTGGGAGGATATATTGTACATACTGGGAGGATATATTGTACATACTGGGAGGATGTATTGTACATACTGGGAGGATATATTGTACATACTGGGAGGTTATATTGTACATACTGGGAGGATATATTGTACATACTGGGAGGATATATTGTACATACTGGGAGGATATATTGTACATACTGGGAGGATATATTGTACATACTGGGAGGATATATTGTACATACTGGGAGGATATATTGTACATACTGGGAGGTTATATTGTACATACTGGGAGGATATATTGTACATACTGGGAGGATATATTGTACATACTGGGAGGTTATATTGTACATACTGGGAGGATATATTGTACATACTGGGAGGATATATTGTACATACTGGGAGGATATATTGTACATACTGGGAGGATATATTGTACATACTGGGAGGATATATTGTACATACTGGGAGGTTATATTGTACATACTGGGAGGATATATTGTACATACTGGGAGGATATATTGTACATACTGGAAGGATATATTGTACATACTGGGAGGATATATTGTACATACTGGGAGGATATATTGTACATACTGGGAGGATATATTGTACATACTGGGAGGATATATATATTGTACATACTGGGAGGATATATTGTACATACTGGGAGGTTATATTGTACATACTGGGAGGATATATTGTACATACTGGGAGGATATATTGTACATACTGGGAGGATATATTGTACATACTGGGAGGATATATTGTACATACTGGGAGGATATATTGTACATACTGGGAGGATAACAGGGGCTCCCTTCACAAGGTTAACTTTCTTTAACAAAAATGATACCATGCTTTTTAAGTGCCAATTAATGTTGCCCCTGACGAAATGTTGTAAAAACGAGCACACGTTCGTAATGAATTCATCTCATTCTAAGTGCTTAGGCGTCCTTAACTAGCTAGACTTACTAAATGAATCATTTTAAACACAGTAAATCATAGACTCCCAAGGGGTCTATACGTGTTCACCAAACATATCTTCAGGAAAATAGTTTTATGTTGTGTTTTTCTCTCTTCAGACGAGGACCAATACCAACAAACAGTAAGTTTGTGCATGATATTTTTAATCTTATTTCTAATCTTTTCTGAAAGTCTTACTTTGGAGAACTTTTGAAGTTTTATTTTTTCTATTATTAAAACCTAGATTTATACAAGAAAATAGAAAATAGTTTGAAAAATTGAAAACTTTAAAATGTGAGGTACATGTATATTTCTACATGTACTTTTCATAAAAGAAACCATATTTTCTTACACAAAACCGAACAGTAACCAAATCATATTGATTCATTTTGAGCGAATCTGAATGTAAAAGTGTACTCCTTATAGCGTTATCAAAATAAGTAAAAGTTAATTACTTTTTTTAATGATATCAAACTGTTTTGAAGAGAAAATGTGCATCCATATTGCACTATAAAATGCATGCAATATGCAAATATTATAATAGTATTTTGTCAATATCCATTAGCTGTCCGTTTCCTGTTGCAGCACTCTCTCTGTGTGGCAGAAGATCGGAACGTTCTACAGCAGCCCTATCGTCAAATATTACTTCAATTTCGTAAGTTTATGTTAACCTGCTTGAGGCATTCCATATATGGTATCATGGATATCCTGGTTCACGAGTGCAATTTCAGTGTTGCTCTGTCATTCAGCAGCAGCAAATTGCAGCATGATGATTGGAATAATGGCGTCAATCTATTGTACAGCACGTGATATCCTCTTTATGAAACCTCAGTGATGAGAAAAGTGCGCCACTCGTGAAAACATAAACTTTCTCCCTCATTCGATGAAATAAACATGATATTAGTCAAATAAAGACAGATACCCTTCCTTTCTTAGACATAGAAACGGGGTATTTCAGTGATCAGCTTTTAATAATATTAGACATGGATTTGTCTGTGTTCAGCTTATTATGATCTTATAAACTGTATGTTTTATTGATCAGAATTATAATTAACACGATTACACAAATCCATGATACAGTTAAAAGTGTACACATGTATATGTTTTCCATGTTTTAAATGAATAATTAGTTTGCTACGTCACATCGGTTTAGCCCATAATTTATATACTCTTATGGCATTTAGGATTTCGTAGAGACCCCGTAGCCATTGGGGACACAGAGCCAAAGAAACACGGTCTAAAATCCCACGTGTGACGTCTTCTCCAGAATTAAAGCACTAAATGTTTTGTTTCCCGTTCCAGCATTCCCCTTATCAATGTTGATAAACGTATTTCAGGTGTTTTACACTGGCTTCCTGCTGCTGTATGCCATCATCCTGTTAACACATCTCCCCTATGATGGAGTATCTGAGTTGGATATTGTACTGGTCGTGTGGATTCTCTCCTTCTTCGTAGAGAAAGGGTACCAGGTAAATTAACTTGTCTGTCATTAGTTTCGTATATGGTTAGTATTTACCGATTGGCGAGGAGAAGTGTTCTACTTGACATATAAACCGTCACATGTCCTGCTGTGCCGTCGTTATTGAGATGGACATATATTGATTCGCACATGTAATATTCAATACTCAACAAGCATGACCTGTAATTATAAGTTGACAGAGCATCGGTAACTCCTTCTACCAGGAAGTTAATTACATTGTAAAACATGTGACAATGAAACATGCAATGTGCGCTGCTCAATTTGAAAAATGTTTTATTCAACATGTTCACACGAAAAGACGTTAACGTACAAAACATCAAAACAAAACACCTAGTAAAGTTATAAATCATCTATGCAAATGAAACACAAGCATGTATGAATCAAAAATAGAATATGTCTACATGTAGTTTCTTTGGACCACACCTACTAATTTACATGTGACATGACAGATATTAACACATCGTCGGTCCTATCACTTTGCACAGTGTAAATGTTATTATGAACAATTTTATTTTACCTTAAGAACTTTCAAGTATACACGTTCAATACTCAATTTAACTTTATGAACATTAACACAGTTTATACCTGATTTTGCTACAGGACTAATTGTTCTTAAGGTTCGACAATTTTAATCATTTTCAGATCCCCTAAATTGTTTGTTCTGTTATGTACAATTCAGATATATTTCATTGGTGTTTTTGTAGAAAGAACCATTTCAGATAACATTTTGGACTTGAACAGGTTCATGGTGAACTTTTATTTATGAATGTTGGTTAATTTTTATCTCATCAGGCCTGTAAAGGCCAGACGGGCTTATAGCATGGGCCGGCGTCCGTCGTCCGTAAACTTTTCACTCTTTCGACTTCTCCTCCAAAAATTGATAATGAAGAGAAAATGTACCGTGTGTATACTCTTTATCCAATGGGGATTCTAAATTGTCGATATGGTGACCCCGTGGTCCTAAATAAGGGCCTCATAGGCCATGACGTAAAACACTTTATTCTTCTTCTTCTCCAGAAAGGAAAGATATAGACGGCTGTGATTTCGTGTGTAGACTCTTTAGCCAATGGAGATTTTAAATTGTAGATTTGGTGACCTCTGGTGCCCCAAATAAGGGCCTCAAGGGCCATTACCTAAAAATCTATTTCAGCCTTCATCTTTAAACAATATAAACCCTGATGGGCCACAGAGCCCGTGGCTTTATGTTTCTGTATAATGATCGATTTCTGATAACAGATTTGAGTTCATAGTCAACTTTGATTGAGCAACATTTAGAGATTGAGATATGTCTCCTGGTCAATTTCAGTTCGTAACAAGCATTGCAGCGATGAACATCGACAACCCGCGGATGATAGACTACATCAAGAACTTCTACTCGGACAAGTGGAACATGCTCGACACTGTCTCTCTCTTCGGCTTCGTGCTGGGCTTCGTCCTGCGTCTCATCCCAGTGGAACGTCCCTACGAAGCGGGGCGACTCATCCTCAGTATCGACTTCATCTGCTTCTCCTGGCGCCTCCTTCACATCTTCACCATCACCAAGAGGATAGGACCCATGTTGGTCATGATCTGGAAGATGGTAGGTGCTTTAACCATGGGTCGAGGGAAAATTTATGTCCAAAATAATAGTTAATTTATCATTATTGTTTCGTGCTGAATATACTCACACTCACTGGATATATATCAATGTAATATCTTCAAAAGGTGACTTCATAGTAGATTTATCATATAATGGAGGGTGTCATCGATGCAATAAAGCAAGCTGATAAACTTGGTATCAAAATCTGATAAATATGCAAAACAGTTCAAAGGTCAAATACACGAACTACTTTCGCAAAATTCCACTCTGTTCATGCGAATCCTAAAACTGTTCACGAATCATTGAAAAGCGTAACCGGGAGTTTACCCGCGTATTTCCGCTTGAATGAATGGATATTCGAAAACACGAAATCATCTGATATGTCACAGTATCTTTGGTACAGTGCATATATAGTTTTAACAAAGTCAAGATAATTGTAGACCTTTTTTTAAAAATCATTCAAAACGTCAACAGCATCAGCAAGTAGCTGCAGTGTCTTGTGTACAAAATGAATCTTGATGTGTCAGTGCGCCTCGTCGATCGCACTATCATTTTGGCAGTTCTTGAGGGCTGAGCATACGGTACATATTTATATATATTTTATATTTATATATTTGGAATAAAACAAATAATGTATTATGCTCGCCAAAGGCTCGCATAATACATTTTTTATTCCAAAAATATTATATTAATGATACGGAAACACACTTGGTTAATAATCTCTATTTATAATAATTATCTGTATGAAAAAAGAAAATATGCGTTATAACATTATTTACATTATAAATGCTATACATGCTCACAGGTGATATATTACCTGTAATATCTCAAAATGTATCCCATTGGTGAACTCACATTACAACGAATAAAACAGCTTGTACATCTATATTTATAAAGGACGACTGTCAGAGCCAGTTATTCCTTGTGACAGTAGTATAGGTGAAAACTACACCCACTGCACCCACGGTCGTATTTTGAATCTAAACCAATAATTATCGGACTACAACAAGCAGTCTTGAAGTTCAAGTCTTATGTTGATGAACGCTATAGTCACGTGTAATTTCAAATGCAACTATAAGATGCCTAGCGGTTAGAACAATCGAAAAAAGTACTTTATCAGACAATAAAGGTATAGCTTTTTTTATGACGTAACAATCGAATGACGTCCCCGCTGTTCCACGCCGCTCCCTCGTGGTCAAGTGTGCCCATAGTAACGTAACGTCGATTCGCCTCAGCCGTCTGAACTCTTACATCGCAAATAAAAGAGCGTGTGTTCCTTTCCATGGTTTGCAACTTCTGCAGTCGGTCAAAAATAGCGGTTTTATGATAGCAGCAAACATTTGAATTAGACAAATTACGTTCCGTCACCACGCTTAGACTTGATTTTATTGATTTTATTGATTGTTTTATTACAGAGTATGAATGATATTTTGGATCCATTACAATTTGCATATCGTGCAAAGCGTGGCGTGGAAGATGCCACTCTAACTGTGTTGAATAAATTTTATAAACATCTTGAAACTCCAAAATCTTATGCCCGAATCTTATTTGTTGATTTCTCATTAGCGTTTAATACAATCCAGCCCCACCTTCTTGTCCGTAAACTCATAAACTTGAGTGTCAGTCCCTCTATCATAAAAAGATAAGTAATTTTCTGACCAACAGGACACAGTCTGTTCGTGTCAATGATTGTCAGTCTTCAACTGTTACTATCAATACTGGTGCTCCTCAGGGATGCGTGTTGTCACCTTTGTTATTTATTACATATACAAATGACTGAATGGCACAAGCTCCATCCTGTTCAATTGTAAAGTTCGTGGATGGCGCGGCACTCATTGCTCTATTGAATAATAATTCTAATGAAGATGGATATCGATCAGAAATTTCTAATCTTACAGATTGGTGCCAGATAAATTTTCTTCACTTAAATGTTAAGAAAACAAAGGAAATGATATTTGATTTTAGAACCAGAGATAAGCCGCTAGGATATGTTAGTATGAATGATACTCCTGTTGAAATTGTCTCGGAATATAAGTATCTAGGTACCATCATTGACGATAAATTGAATTGGAATAGTAATACTGAAGCTCTGTACAAAACGTGTCAACAGAGACTATATTTTATGAGGAAATTAAGATCTTTTGATGTTGATATGAAATTATTGAACGTTTTTTTGCACATGCTTTGTCCAGAGCGTCTGGTCTTTTGGCATACAATGTTGGTATAGCTCTCTAAGTCTTCAAACTAGAAACAAACTAATCAAAATTGTGAACATTAGTTAAAAATTGTCGGTACCATTTTAGACCATCCAATGTCAATTTTGTTTATTACATGCTCGGAAAATAATTTCGGATACATCACAATATTCACTTTTGCCATCTGGAAAACGTTTTAATATGCCTTATCGAACCAGGAAATCTTTTGTACCTTGAAGTATTTCAATTTTGGGGAATGTTAATGAAATATGTACATTTAAATTGTTGAAACTGTAAGTGTTGTATTGTAAATATATGTAATGTAATAATGTATTATCATGTCATGCTCTGTTGGATGTACAAATAATTCCCTTTTTGGTAATAAAGTGTTATCTTATCTTATCTTATCAAGCTCTACCCACAATTCTTTTTGGAATGTTAGTCACGTGAACTTAGTCTATCTTAGGGGACGGGTTTTACACGTGGAATAGCCGTCCATTGGCCCTGTTCTTGCATTATTAATGAAATGAATATAAACAATATTTATATTTAAAAATTATTGGAAGCAGAATATTGCCTGTATCTGGGCATATGGGATCTTAGAAAAGAAATAAAGTTCGCTTTACCTCAATGTGTTTTGTAATAAAGTATAGTTTTGCCCTGAACTATTATTACGTCAAACGTCCTCGTGCTTTAACTATAATAGTTCAGGGCAAACTATACTTTATTACAAAACACATTGGGGGAAAGCGAAGTTTATTTCTTAAATAAAATTATGAGTCAAAATTAATGTTACCAAACAAAACAAAGAAAATCTCGAGAAATCTGCTGAGTCTGTTTAATTCAATAGACTCCTGCTGCTCCTATGTCTTCATGTAACAATGGTTTCTGTAATAAAATATTGATTCATAATTTAATAGGTTTCATATATATTAATTCGTGTTCTCAGAGACAAGATATGAACGATTGCCAACAAACTATAACGTGTTGTTAATACCTTGCATGTTTGTGTCTCTCGGTGCTATAAGCAAAACCTGATGGTGCTGCAAATAGTAGATACTCATTAAAACACTCTATGCCATCAACATACCAACACATGTCCTGCTCCTGTCTGCAGATGATGGATCTTGTTCCCTTCCTGGTGATCCTGCTGGTGTCCATCCTCTCCTTCGCTGTGGCATCAGAAGCCATCATGTACCCCAACACTCCCTGGTCACTGCGCTTCGTCCTCTTCATCCCCAAGAAGGCCTTCTTCTCCATCTTTGGCGAATTTTTCATCGACGAGATAGAATGTGAGTGTGCACTGTAGTACTGTTTGATCTCAGATATTGACCTTGTGAAAAGTTCCACCATGAAGCATTACCAACACAAACGCTTTTGGTATACCCTCACTGGCTTCTTTCTAGATCGTTAACTTCGTAGAATTAGTCATTGTCGAGATCGAGTTAATGTGTATGATCAAATGTTGTGACATCATTAAGGTGGTGGTTTTCTTGTCATCAGTAGTTTATCGTATCATAATTTTGTTATGACAACAAAGTTGTGTCGTCATAACATTAAGAAACCTATACAATGTACATAAATGATACCGAGGTATTTCGAAGTCCTATATTTGAAAATACCACAATTAGAATAATAAGTGGTTTATCACCGTCCATCCGCCCTTCTGTAAAGTTTTCGCTTCTTCGACTTCTTCTCCAGAGCCATTGGCTCTAAAGAACTTGAATTTTGTCATGTGTCATCTTCTTCTTGGCCAGTGCAGATTATAAATTGTACATTTAGTGACCCTGTGACCCCAAATAAGGGTCACGGCGGCCATGACCAAAACACCTATTTAATCTTTATGTCCGGTTTGAAAACAACAAACAAATTGTTAGCACACTGACACATACTTCTAGAAAATGTACATTTTGAACCTTGTATAGTGTATTTTATGGACTAATGAGCTAGAGAGCAAATGGCTTTATTTCAAAATTTTAGTTTAGTGTTTTAAGATACGATGTCTTTAAAGACTAGTTCATGCATCATGTCCCACCCCCAGATGTACCGGAGCGTGATGACTGTACTACGAACCGATCTGTGTGGATTACTGGCACCCAGCCCCGCTGTCCTGCTCCTATCTCCAAGTACGCCGTGCCGCTCCTCATGTCCATCTACATCCTCATCACCAACGTGCTCCTCCTCAACATCCTCATCGCCAGGTTCAAGTGAGTACAATTGGGAACATCTACCCGGCGGGGGCTGTTCAGGAGGTAACCTTCGAGCAATGTTACTGGTCAGGGCAGAATAGCGAGGATTCTTTTATGAAAGCATTCGAACGTCGTTTCTGTGAGGGCTATATAACTATCATCGTTGTTATGATCAATATGCTGTTTCATATGTTGATGATATTAGACGATATTCTGTGATATACTATTAATCGGGTTAGTGATTTCAAAGTGGTCTCAAACGAACTTGTTTAATATATTTGTTTTCGTTGATATGAGCGTTACAGCGTTTGCTATGCATGTTACAGTGTGTGATATGAGCGTTACAGTGTGTTATATGAGCGTTACAGTGTGTGATAAGAGCGTTACAGTGTGTGATATTAACGTTACAGTATGTGATATGAACGTTACAGTGTGTGATATGAGCGTTACAGTGTGTGATATGAGTGTTACAGTGTGTGATATTAGCGTAAGTATGCATGTTACACTGGAGTATATTCAATGCTGAAATGTCGGTTACCCATCGTTACCTAAAGCCGGTGTAACAGTCTCAAATGACTCTACCGCCCCATATGACTCTAGAGTTATTTGAGGCTAGCCCCATATGACTCTAGAGTCATATGGGGCTAGCAAATTGCTGAAATGAGTCCAGCCTCAAATGACTCTATTCAGACTCAAATGACTCTACCAAATAATCTGTGAAAGAAGATTTACGAAAATCATGATTTCACATTTTGTCTGGTCTTCATTCATTTTCAGAGACCGTGGTTCGTTGCACTCGACCTTGGAATAGTCTGAATTGAAGTATCTTAGAAAAAGGTACTAGAGTCAAATGAGCCTAGGCTCAAAACACTCTAGAGTTAAATGAGCCTAGGCTCAAAACACTCTAGAGTTAAATGAGCCTAGGCCCAAAACACTCTAGAGTTAAATGAGCCTAGGCCGAAAACACTCTAGAGTTAAATGAGCCTAGGCCCAAAACACTCTAGAGTTAAATGAGCCTAGGCTCAAAACACTCTAGAGTTAAATGAGCCTAGGCGCAAAACACTCTAGAGTTAAATGAGCCTAGGCCCAAAACACTCTAGAGTTAAATGAGCCTAGGCCCAAAACACTCTAGAGTTAAATGAGCCTAGGCCCAAAACACTCTAGAGTTAAATGAGCCTAGGCTCAAAACACTCTAGAGTTTCAACTGTGTACCATTGATACGCTATACGCAAAGGTGAAAGGGCAGACAACTCTAAAATAACTAATAGGGAGGACAACTCTAAACACGTACATTTGTTCATTGAGGCATTTAATATATGTGCATTATCATTTCAGTTAAAATTAGAAAAAGGTTTTACAATGATAATTTTTTAAACAATTCTATCTTCAGGCTTATCAAAGAACTTCAACTCTAAGAAATATGGAAATCGTAAATGCCAATCATTTCAAATCTATTCATTATCCAATCATATATTTCGCTTTACTATTGCAGATGAACAATGTCTATGGAAAGTCATTTCTTTATTGTGGATATTAATAAAGTTATCAAACAAATGATACGTAAAAAGTGTCTATGTCATTTTATTGTTTTGGTGAACACGATGTTATAACCATTGCAAAGTTCGAAGTCAACGAGGTTATGACAAGTTTATATCAACAAGTCATATGTGTATGCATCTATTTGTAACTACTTTATCACTGTTGACTATCCATCGACTGTCCATAGACGTTATAGTAATTTTGGTAAAATATACACAATCTTTTTTTCCACTGATTTAGTTTAAGCGGTACTCCTTTATATGTTTAAAATGGTGGAGTTTCTCATTTCATTGTACATGGCATTGCTCTGTTTTGCTCATGATTCATAGGCTGTTCACTGAAGTTGAAAGTGCATCACCGGAAGAGTTTTACGTGTTTTTAATGTATTTTATGTGAATTCTTCTTTGAGTTATGAAGAATGCCTGATGCTTAACTAATTCTGATTTGTTGGATTTATTCGACTTTATTTCGAATATAAAATATAAAAAGATCTTTAGTCGACTTATTTGTAAAGTTAAAAGTTGCAATCAGTTCTTTCATGGCTGTACACCTCACTTTGAATATTATTGCTATTAATGTCTCATTCTCCTTAAATAATTAATAATACCAATACTTTCACGTGCTTTGGAAAGAGGTCAATGGGGACCAGGCTATAGATAAGTACGATAGAATTTTCGTCAAACTGAAGCTGAACTGCTATAGTTAACTTAAATTTTAATAGAAACCCAAAGTTAATAATATATAACGATGAATAAATCATGATGGTCCTGTAAGGATATTCGGGGAGATAACTAAACTTTTCTGCTTGTTGTTATCATATAAGTCTCCTGTATTCGCATAAGTAAAGTTTCAATTTTGATTAACCCAAAACACAAATAGACTAAACTAAGACTAAACACAATAACTAACTATATACACTGAAATTTGCATTGTTACAGTACGATTCTATTTATGTCGGGTAGTTAAATGTAAATACAACTTTCATGAAAAAAAACCCCAAATGTTTTTGTTTTTCTTTACACTTCAGTTGCATTATTATACCCCGCCGCGCGAGAAATGGAATAACTCGAATATCATTACATGGTCACAACGAAACTTTACCATTTGCAGCGGGATATCAAAGTACACGTTGACTGAATTGTCTTTATACATTACACATACTTTCTCCCCTGAAAGACAGGGGGCTGATTTTGATTTTGGTGACATTGGCATAATATTCAAGACAATCTTCGAAGTATTTCTTGATCATCGTCTCTGATTCAACAAACTATTGCATCACAAGAACACCGATAGATAATAGTTTTATAATACTCAATGCTCAAGATATGTCTAAACACGATTTTCACATCCTTAAAATTGAAATAAGGACAAATTCAAATTCTTTATATAGTGGAGGGCGTGATAAGTTGAGCCAATATTTTATTAAAGCTGTGTGACTCTTAAAATATGTTGGTCAATATCAATATGTTTTGGCAAAGACATGAAAAATATAATGCTGCATACATCATGATAGGATGCATATTTGTATTGTTACAGGCTTTCGGAGTAAGTTGATCATATGCAAGTAGTAAGTTGATGCCTTACCTTATTTTATATAAAAGAAACATCAATATACGAAATACAATATCTCGTAACGTAACACGAAATAATAATGTTTTTCAAACGAAATGCTCATTGAAATACTAATTACTTCAACAATGGCTAGATCCTTAAACTCCGAAGTGAAACACAATCACATTAATACCATCCAACAGTTTCTGACAGACACATACAAATACAACAATTTAACAAGTCATGCAAAACAATAATTTCCCTATCTCATATCCGCATACTGTATTGTTAAAGGTAAGTTTATTATATTATACAACAGGATTGTAAGATGATCCGTGGCTGGCACAACTTACCTAATCGTTCACTTTCTTAATACGAAAGAATTAGTGAACACAGCTCACTCATATACCCCCGCTTATAACATTGTGGATGAAATTTACTAAAGGCAGATGTACACATCACAGTGTTCATGTGTATCAAGATCCGTAACTTTTGAACAATACGTATCAGAGTTATGAGTGGAACAAAGTGTGACGGGCACACACGATGACCACTATATACCCCCGAGTTCTTCGTAGCGGGGTGTATAATAAACTGCACCAAAAATGCATAAATGACTTTACATAATAAAAATAAAGATATAGAAGTATTCAGAAAGTATATATAACAACAAGACATGGTCATCAACATTCCCCACCATATTGGTTCTCATGAAAAGATAATTGACCGCTTCTCATTTACGAACTCTACCCATCAATCAATCTTTTTATTCGGTACTTAAAAGGCCACATTCCTGTGGTACATTCATTCATGGGGAGGTCACTTTATTGACGTTATAAACTTATTTCTGAATGAAATAAGTATACATGGCAACGCTCTGTAATAATTGAATGTTGGTAACGTATAAAGCGACAGTGGTGTGGAACTCTTCAGTGTGAGAGGTAGTTTTGTAGTTTTGTACATCAGTCATCGGTTTCATCACAACATAATATTTTTCGGGAATCTGTGAAATGGCATATTCATCAGTTGTACCCAATAATACATTGCTCTAATGGCAGAATATGTAAATAATTGGAATCTGCTAACTCACTGTAGACCATCGTGATACATTTGTTTGGCTAGACGCCACATAATCTTTTGCTTGTATATATTTAACTTCTTCACTGTTGTCATATTGTTTTATTCCCAAGCCACACGCCAATTTCGGTAATCTATGGAAGCGTATTGGTGTCACGATGAAAACAATCTTTAGAAAGTATACTATTCATAGTATCTCCTATGCAGACTTAGTATTTCCTACGTAGGACATAGTATCTCCTACGTAGGACGTAGTATTTCCTACTTAGGACATAGTATCTCCTACATAGGACATAATATCTCCTACGTAGGACATAGTATCTCCTACGTAGGAGATACTCAGTCCTATTTTGGAGATACTATCTCCAACGTAGAAGATACTAAGTCCTACGTAGGAGATATTATCACGGATTGGTTTTTCATCGTGACACTAATACGCTTCAGTAGTAATCCTGTCTTAACAGTTTCTGAGAAAACCTAGAGTTACCATGAACAGAGTCCAAACTAAACACGGGCAAATACTACAGAAAAAATAACCGTGCGCTTCTTATTTTCGAGCCCCATTAAGGTATTGATAAGGACATATGCTTTTTATCTCTTACTTTTTTACAGTGCAGGAATAGCATCAGCCTCAACAGTAAAGAAACTGGAACGACCTTCCAAATATGCTGTATTAGTTTTCCAGAATGGCATGATGGCTCAACCTACCGAGTGGTTCAATCACCCCTGTCTGCCCTTTTGCGAATAAGTTCGGTATTTTTGATACGTTGCTTTAAAATACATGTGTTATAATTTTTATCCACAAACGTGATTACTTGATACGAAATTCTTTCTTGATTTATCAGTTTAACACAAGTTTCCTATGTACGCAAGTTCGCAGGTTCATACGTAGATATTTATTTTACACTGAGGCATACTCAAAGCGCTAATATTTAAGGACTAACAGGATAAAGACATTCGCCATTTTGATTCTCACTAATACTCACAAAAACGTCCTTCATCTAAAAATTTTTATGTATACATGTAAGTACACACATAAAATCACTACATACAACGTGCACTGAAGAAACATACAAGACCTCTGAAAAACATTTTTGAAATCCTAGGACATCAAGCCATATACCAAATTGGTTCATACCATCTCTGACAGTATTGAGAAACGATGCATCTTATGAGCTACCATGAACCCCACAAAATGAACAAAGACTCCCGAACATATATAAACACCACTTATCAATGTCGAACTCAATCAATATATTAAAGGGGCAGTAGCACGTTTTTTCGCTCAAATAAGTTGATGAAATGTATTTGAAAAATAATTTCACCAATGGTAAAACAACCTTCTCTCTTCAAGAAAATAAGTTTAAAATGAGTGTACATGTTTCGGTAAATCCATCGGAAACGTTTTTGTAATACAAAATAATAAATTGTGTTCACAATAAAATGGCCGCCATGCATTTTTTTCTTTATACGCAACATAGTTTTTACCACTACAGATAATCGGTTTGTGTAATAAGATGTTTTACCCTCAAAAGTTAGTTTAAATGACATAAACTATCATTATAAATGGGAAATTTGAAAAAATAAATTTGGCAAAAAACGTGCTACTGCCCCTTTAAGCCCTCGCGCATGTTACACTCGGACAGACACTAGGACGCGCATACGCACGTACGGACACACGGGCGGATGGACGAATTATCACTCAAACCTATCGCCTTCCAGTTCTTGGCAGTGTAAAAATAAAGTGAACACATAAGCTAGAGTTATTTGAGGCTAGCCCGAAATGACTCTACCAGCGTTGATTTGAAAAAGACTGAAACATATCGAGGTTGAGGTAGAGTCATTTGAGCCTGAATAGAGTCATCTGAGCCTAAGGAAAATTCTATCCTCAAATGACTCTAGAGTTATCTGAGGCCAGGCTCAAATGACTCTAGAGTTATCTGAGGCCAGGCTCAAATGACTCTAGAGTCATTTTTGTACTAGAGTCATCTGAGGCTGATACACCGGCACACTTGTTGATCTCGTGATCTACTTCGAATATCACGTCTCTCATAACCCAATAGTGGGTAGCTCGATGTTCCACCTGTTTTGTTTTATCAATAAATCAACATATTTATAAAAGTGCAATCGAGGTGAGATTTGAATAAAATATCGGTCTGTAAACGTTCGTGACCATTATGAAAAACAATTTAGTTACTGACTTGAGATTTTAAATTGAATTCCTTATCATTATTGTGTACACTCAGTCATACCGAAGTTTGTTAAGAAAATTTAAATAAACAATGCAAAAATTATATAACGCCTACCCACATTTTTTTAATGCTTGTTGACTATTTTCTTTTGTTTCTGTGGTGTATGTAACATTTTCTGTTCTATAATCGTCACTCATTAAAAAAAAGTATATGTTTGTATGGAGATTTCTTCCTTGTTTAACGATCCCGTCATAATAAATACCTTGAAACCAACAGTTATATCAATTACATGAGATAAATCCTTTGAAGTTTGTGAGAAGGGTACGATTTGTCTTATCACGCATTACGTAGTGCAATATATACACATATAATGAAATATACACATGATTTTAACTGTAGAAAGCAACTTTTAAAAACGTTAGTTTGTTAATATTTTATTTGTACAAACATGTAGTCCCTCATATCCTGTAGATGAGCCCTGAGGGGTAGTTATATACCGGACAGACAGACAGACAGATAATTTATTAGAAAGTCTCACCTCATACAAATGTTTATATACAAGTCGATAAAATATAAAGTGATGAGCCATCCCACAGGGGATTATGAGAGACTACATATATACATATTAAAGGACCTTAATAAAAATAAAATGTACATATTATATAGTAAACTATATTATTAAAACCCAAGGTAAATTGTTATGGTAAAAAGAGTTGCTAGATATATAAAAGGGATTTTCTAAAATCTAAGACTTCCATGCAGGTTTTGGCAGTAACTCTTAAAATATATGGGCATGACATAATAAATGCAAGCTGTTCCACATCCGATATATTATTAAAACTAACATTCAAAGTAGAACATAAAGATAACATATTTTTGGTAACATTTTTGAATAAGGGGCAGTGTAAAAGTACATGAGCTTCATTTTCAATAAAATCGTTGCAGTTAAAACATACTCTATCTTCCAGTGGTGTGTTATTGTATACCGCTAAAACTGATTACTCAACTTATGTGGGGCCGGGGAGATATACCACCTCTCATGATGGCTCTTTTGTTTTCAACTTGTGACACTTAAACAAACTTGTCTGTCTGCATGCCTGACTATGGCGAATTAAGCATGTTATCTTTCTCTCTGTGTGTATTACGAGGGAGACACCGTTCACTCAAAATCGTTATGTAATATAAATACACCCGATGGTAAATTCACTCAGGCGTTACGCCCGCGCCCCCCTTGTCGCAAACCGTCGCATTTGATGTCTGCCATAACCTCGCATTATCAAAATTAAACGAGAGACGTATATCCATCTAATTCCTTGTCTAATTCATTGATTAAACAATTGATATCGGCTCTTAAAGGAACATCCATTCTGTTTTTTGGGGGTCACATATACAAAACGTTGTGTTCTAGATTATGTTATGTTATCGGGAAGTACTGACTGTTGCCGAAAATTGCCATTTTGATCTTAGTCTACTTAGTATATTGACGATATAAAGCTAACAGTAGTGATTTCTGATCGAAAACCGGACAATGTACCGCGTGTGGCGCGCGCAAATGATTTAAACGTAATTTTTGAATATTATTTATAACAGACAAACTGATAAATTTGTCACATATTTAATAGGTCATATAACTACTGTGCATATAAATGGGACGTTTAGTTTTGGTTTCTGCATATGCATAATGATGTTACTCTATTTTAATTGGAAACAAGTATTTGGTATTCGGGATGAATATGCAAGTCGAGTATATTTATTTGCACTGTAAACAGCACATATGGTATGTTGGATCGTATTAAAGCTTAATAAAATTTTATGAAACACAATGGATGCAGCTTTACCATAAATGCGACCTTGTGCTGAAAACATTTCGACATGTTTCAAATAAACAACCTGTAGAAATATTGTCTTGATATTTTCCCAAATATATGACGATACACAAGTCGAATGAAACATTTCAAATCTATAGACTGAATGTAACCGAAAATGAAAGAATTGCATTTGGAATTTGAAGGCTAGACCAGTGACTTTTTTCTCAACGCAAGAACCCAACCACCAGCACAGTTTACCAATCGGTAGCCGTGACCTCGATCAACGTATCGCTTGATGACAAAAAATATGAACACTACATGTTAATAGAAGAGCATCACTAGCAGTTTAAACGAATGACGATGCGTTTGTTTCACACTCTATTGGAAAATCAAATTTTATAGATTACTTGTGACAGAGAGTTAGACAGTTATAGTTTATTAAAGTGTCACGCATAGAACTCATTGTACAATTGTACAATAAGACTCCCGAACATATATAAACACCACTTATCAATGTCGAACTCAATCAATATATTAAAGGGGCAGTAGCACGTTTTTTCGCTCAAATAAGTTGATGAAATGTATTTGAAAAATAATTTCACCAATGGTAAAACAACCTTCTCTCTTCAAGAAAATAAGTTTAAAATGAGTGTACATGTTTCGGTAAATCCATCGGAAACGTTTTTGTAATACAAAATAATAAATTGTGTTCACAATAAAATGGCCGCCATGCATTTTTTTCTTTATACGCAACATAGTTTTTACCACTACAGATAATCGGTTTGTGTAATAAGATGTTTTACCCTCAAAAGTTAGTTTAAATGACATAAACTATCATTATAAATGGGAAATTTGAAAAAATAAATTTGGCAAAAAACGTGCTACTGCCCCTTTAAGCCCTCGCGCATGTTACACTCGGACAGACACTAGGACGCGCATACGCACGTACGGACACACGGGCGGATGGACGAATTATCACTCAAACCTATCGCCTTCCAGTTCTTGGCAGTGTAAAAATAAAGTGAACACATAAGCTAGAGTTATTTGAGGCTAGCCCGAAATGACTCTACCAGCGTTGATTTGAAAAAGACTGAAACATATCGAGGTTGAGGTAGAGTCATTTGAGCCTGAATAGAGTCATCTGAGCCTAAGGAAAATTCTAGCCTCAAATGACTCTAGAGTTATCTGAGGCCAGGCTCAAATGACTCTAGAGTTATCTGAGGCCAGGCTCAAATGACTCTAGAGTTATCTGAGGCCAGGCTCAAATGACTCTAGAGTCATTTTTGTACTAGAGTCATCTGAGGCTGATACACCGGCTGCATATGATTGTTATATCTGTTCATGGTAAACGAGACCAGGCGTAACCCCTGTATCAGCTAAGTGAAAAGTTATCTCCCTTGTTCTACTATTCTGTAAACTAAGGCTACGCTGGTTTAGGGCACTGTCACGTACTGACTTGAATGTACAAGTATAAACGCCCATTGCTTATAAACAGGGTCCGTCGTTATTCAAAGAGATGTTGATTTAGAGGAAAACCTAACAGGCACAATATTTGTCAACGGTCTATTAATAATGAGGCTTTGTATCTGCGAAAAGTTGAATACAAATAATGAAAGCACAGCTAGATCTGTACACCATTTAGTCCAGGTCCGGGTGTAACCCTCCTTCACATCCTCATAACCTAACGCAATCCAAATGTTTATCAGAGAATGCTTATCTGTAGAAAGTTGATATCTTCAGGTTTCAGTTATGCCCTTTTCATACACCGTCTTTACATGCATAGTAAGAAATAAAACAACAAATACCCTTTTTTCAGCTACACCTTCCAAACAATCCACGAGCTTACAGACGAGTTGTGGGCGTGGCAGAGTGTGCGTCTGACGCTGGACTACAACAGCAAGGCCCCGGTCCCCCCTCCCTTCACCCTCATCTGGAGGTTCGGTCAGCTCTGTAGGTACTGCTGCTGCTGTTGCTGCAAGCGGAAGGAACCTGTGGACGCCTACAGAGAAAGGGGCGTGGTCAACGGGAGGTCGGTGCGATCAGATGCTAAAGATTCCATAGGTAAGGCCCGAGCTTCATGGTTCTTTTCATCTAACATTCCTGTTTCTTCCAACCCATGTAATTTGTTGATAATTTAGGCATCATATCCAGAATGTTTGGCATAACATTAGGTACAGATTGCCAACCAATTGGAATTACGGATTAACATTTTCATAACTTGTATAATACGCACACAAAATTTAAATATTACACGATTAAGGGTGTCGAACTCTTTTTAAGAAAGGAAATTAGATTGTTTTTGTGGTCGTATTACCGATTTAATTCCATATGAAGCCAAAAATGGTCGGCAAACGGTCTATATACCTCACGACAGCCCATTCTTTCAATGACTTTCGAGTGAACTCCTGCGATGACATTGCTACCTGGGCATTGTTGCTATTTGCGGATATGCTATTCACAATATACTTGTACCTTTCACAATATCTGTAACAAAAGTTTAATTCAAGTCAGGTTTTTACTCCTTGAAATGTCCATTGGAGTATGATAAGAAATTAAATCTTAACTGAAAATTTAAGTACTAGTCTAGTACAATAATGTCATCCGGTATCCATTATATTATTATAATTCATGTTTTGTTCTGATTCGCCAGCTTCTCACATGACAGATTTATTCCAGACAATGTTAAGTCCGTGAAGAAGAACCACCTCTCGTTACAACGCTCCCCTTCCGATGTATCAGTGAGGTCTCACCACAGCGAGAAAACACCTGACAACGAAAACGGCGACATAAACCTGAAGCCGCTCAACCGTGGTGATGTCCTGGTGAAGTCTCGGAGTAGGACGGACTTGCTGAAGTCCTTGAGCAGATCGGAACTGAAGCTTCCCCAGCTGAAAGCGGACGATGAGTTTGATTGCTCTTCAGTGCAGGAGGACAATGATGTCTACATAGAAGACGATCTGGAGACAGAAGGGGAGACAATTGGGGACTTCGAGCGCTCCATGGGCGAGATTCACCTGGCAGTGAGGCCAGAGGTTACAATGAGGGGGCGCAAACACGAGTAAGTAATTCTGTGAAGAATAAAGGCGAATTTTATGCATGAAAAACGTTTCTATTTTATCTTGGCGACGTTTCGCCATAGATTTTGACATCGACATTAGAAATTCAATCTATGTCGAAACGTCGTCTACATATGATTATGAAGTTGTTTATCCATAACATGTATCATCCAAACTTATTGAATGTTAGCGCATGTGTAAGTCGTCAATATCATGAGTGAGTGATCAAATGATGGACTAAGTGATTAAATACATGACAAAGTTGTTGAATAAAGCGCTGTATGGTTGACTTTAACGTTATATGGTTGAACATAGGAATAGGAATATAATGAAAACCTGCAAACGAGTTGATAGTAAATAGTAGTAAATATCTGAAATATTATACCATGATTTGTTCAATGTTTAGGAAAAGATATGACAAATTGATTTTTTTCCCTGATTTCTTTACAATTTACAATGTATTTTCTTCTTACAGCCATCATGATTTCAGACGTCCAATATCCGTAATAAGGTATGTATTCGAGTAAATTTTGTTTGCTAATTATGGAATCATAGTTGGATTCTATTTGGTAGTAGTATGTAATAATACATTAAAGATTATAAGAATAAATACAATTTGGATGATTTTAGCAAAGTGACATTTTCACAAAGTAAAACACAATCTGAATTATATTACCGAACAGAATTCACGACTGTTCGCGAGAGAATATGAAGGATTGTTCAAGTGTATGATATATGCATGGTATTTGCCTTTGTTGTGATAATTTCAGAATAATTGATTGAAACCTTAGATCGGCATTCATTTTGCGATTGTGAATTCGTGTTTTGTCAAGCACTCCCTTTCACAAAGAGAAGTAAAGAGACGTATTCCCTGATACTAGATCGTAACAGTATTCGGATAAGCGTTGAGCTTATTTACCAATGCAGTTCTCCAAAAGAAATAACTATCTTTAAACCATGTTTACAGCTTAATAAAAAGGAGTGACGAATTCTTACTTCCTTTCTGGTTACTTTTCTAATACACACACTGTCGTTAGTTGTTATGAGCATTTGTGTAATACTTTTATTTAACGTATTCTAACCACATCGGAAATCATTTAACTAGAAAAGAAAGATAATTCACTGACACTATTTGAAATCATTCATGTCTTGCAGACCTACAATCAGGATGAAGAGGATGGCATCAAAGGAAACAGAAGCGTGATTTCCACGTTCACAGTTATAACAGACCCTCAATCCTTCATATGACCTTATCATTGTCGTTATCATCTTGATTCATATGTTATTACCTTACTGGAAGGTAATTATATCAACCATAGCGCCTGTGTATGTGAATGCAGCCTCCTCATGCCCTGTGATTTATAGGGTCAAATTGTATTGAGTTGAAGAAATAACATTTACTGGAAGGAAACAGCGAGGAAAATATCATTGTGTGCGGACAATGCAAGGGAATATCCTTTACATGCGGACAATGCAAGGGAATATCCTTGATATGCGGTCAATGCAAGGGAATATCGTTGATATGCGGACAATACAAGGGAATATCCTTGATATGCGGACAATGCTAGGGAATAGCCTTGGTATGCGGACAATGCAAGGCAATATCCTTGATATGCGGACAACGCAAGCGAATATCCTTGATATGCGGACAACGCAAGCGAATATCCTTGATATGCGGACAATGCAAGGGATATCCTTGATATGCGGACAACGCAAGGGAATATCCTTGATATGCGGACAATACAAGGGAATATCCTTGATATGCGGACAATGCGAGGGAATGTCCTTGATATGCGGACAATGCAAGGAAATATCCTTGATATGCGGACAATGCAAGGGACTGTCCTTTATATGCGGACAATGCAAGGGAATATCCTTGATATGCGGACAATGCAAGGGAATATCCTTGATATGCGGACAATGCAACGACGGAACGGAAGGGAAACCCCTTCTCCTGGGAGTAGTCTTGAACTAACCCCGAACCTGTTTAGGTGAAAAGGAATATTCTTTTCTTATTTGTTGAATTATTAGTTAAAGACTGCAAAGATATTTTTGCATCTTACTGACGATGTTGTTTCATAACCAGAAGAAAGCAATAACAAAGCTTTAACAGCTTAATCCACACTAAGGATGGTACAGTTTCACAAACTGACGAAGGCGAAATATCGGACAGCTAAATGTTGTGGTCTGTGTTACCTAACGTTCATATCCTTACCGTCAACCATAGTGAATATTAAATGGTATAGTAACACCAGTCTTCTCCTTGAGTGGTTTGTGAACGATAGCTTCGACAAGTCGGCGTCTCGGTACTGACATTTTGCAACCTCACTTATGAAAAGGCGCATGTGATATGATAGGCAATGAGAGTGTGAAACGACTGAACGTTCTGTGATGTATTCACGATTCGTTATTCACTACTGCACGACAAAATACCAGAGAAACCGCTTTGTTCAGGTTTGAGATCTTTAAGAGAAGGCGTTAGAACTGTTAATATTTTTTTTATCAATTGTCCCTTTGAGTCACCAAACTTTAGTGACAGTTGAATACTGTATGACGTATTTGTATTAAGCCACGCTGAAGGTGTCAGTAGTGAATGGTGTGTTCATTCACAGTGGTGGAGACTTTTATATCGTTCTTCAGGACTTTTCCCATGCAAGTGACGTTATAATTTACATTAGCTCATGATTTCAGGTAATATGAAAAGCATTGCGTCTATTTTCACTCAGACTGAATTTGACTACTCATTTTGTATCGCATGAAAATTAAAGTGACTTTTATATTGGTTGTAAGAACAAATAACTTTGTCTCTCCTAATATTATGTTGGTTAACATGTATCAACTAACCATTGACATTGATAAGTATCACATTTTAGTTCTTTATTCGAATGTTTAAGCGCTCCTACAAAACAACTAGGTTCAAACACTGTGTGCATATTAGTAGATTTGTCTTGAAGTAGCTTAGAACAACTTAACGATACTTATATTCGGATTAAAACAAAAATAACATAGTCCTCTCTTAACATCGAATTTTGAAAAAAATTCACTTAGAAAATCATGTATAAACTGCTTATTCAAATTCCACTGTTAATATTTACAATTACAATGTCTCAAAATTAAGTTTTAAAAGTTCGTGAACGTGAATATACGGTTTGAGGGTAAGTGATTAGGGTATGTATTGAAATGAATTGAGTTGTAAGAAACCATGACAATGACCAAGATTCATCTCATTTCCGCCTGAAATTGAATTGAAAATAAAAATAAAAATTGAACTTGAACGTGTTATTGAGACGACCCCCCCCCCCCCCCCCTTAACGTGTTATTAAGACCCCCCCCCCCCCCCCTTAACTTAATATAATATTATTCTATATTGTCTACATTAGTGCTACTGTTGGTGCAAGGATTACTCGAAAATGTTACATGTTTGCAATTGGTCACAATACATTTAGGTCGACAGTTCTACAAATAAACTGACGATCTAAATTTAGTAAGATTGAACTGATGGTAGACAGATATTAGAGGTAACGACCATTGACATTTTGTTTAGTGGACATTTCAAAGTAATTTTAGAAATTAATACGTTTTTTTATTCAGCATTTAAACTAGACATTTATGTGTTTCTTTATTCAAAGCTC
Source organism: Gibbula magus (assembly GCA_936450465.1). NCBI lineage: Eukaryota > Metazoa > Mollusca > Gastropoda > Trochida > Trochidae > Gibbula > Gibbula magus. The sequence continues at coordinate 12,899,454 of OW388306.1, forward strand.
GACCATTTCATTAAGCAGCGATTTATTATCGATATCTACTACAAGTGCCTTGTGATATTTTAACCTTTTCTATGAATTGTTTGTATATAAATGTAACACCCTGTTGTTGTAATAAAACAATACATAAATATGTATAGCTTCTTGTTTCTTCATTTATATGTTTATAAAGTTAGTCAGTGGACGGACTTCATAATCATAACAAACTAAGAAAACAAGATACTATGGATAACAACTTCTTTATTGTTAAGATACATGACATTATATGCTCACTTCTTCATAAGGAATGTGTAACCTCTCAATAAAAATTTTGTTATCCAAAACATCTTGTTTTCCACTCTAAATGTCACTCGAAGACATGATTATGATAAACTAATGCTGAACTATGATTAACATAAAATGGTTTAACTTACGCAAATACGAATCGCTATATGACAAGTTAACAGACGTAAATGCTGACGAATGACATATGAAATTTCTTGCTGAAGATTTAGATATGTTTACAGACCGACAGATAGAGAAACAATGTTATTCCGTAAAAAGACCACAGACCTACTGCATCTATGAATAATAATTATATCACATTCATGCCATGGCTTCATGCATTTACGTATATATATGTGTCAGTCAATTGCATCAAGTTTAAGTAAGTTGGTCTGTAAAGTGAGCCGATTTACAGGGACGTTATATACATTCCGAGTAGAGTATTACCTCCCATACCTGCTTACCATTTTATTATCTGAAGACTCAAATGCCTACCACCAGTTGATTTATTGACTTAAAAATTAAAATTCAAATTGATAGAATGGAGATAAAGCTATTTTCTTTTCAATTTTGAGAAATGTTATAATGAATTGAGCCGACTAGTTCTAATTTGCAACCGAGCACGTAGCACAGGGGCTGGTATTGCTGAAAATAATACGTCCTAAATCAAACACTTTATATATATATGTCAGTAGCTGTCAGAGGAAGTTTTTTTTATTAGGACGTATTATTTTCAGCAATACCAGCCCCTGTGGCAAGTAGTCTTCTCATATGAATGATTAAGATTTTCTAATTTGACTGCATCATATTACCATAATTACATACATGTAGTTTCATAGATCAGAAACGTTTGCTAATTATTTCATTAACAATACACAGTCAAATACATCTGATTTCTTTTAAATATTGAATTAATCGAAATAAACTTAGGTGAAAACTTTCTTTTGCCCGGTAGTTTAGAATACATACCATTTATATAAACTAAAGACTAGGACAGAGAGGACAGAGCATCTTTATCAATTCTGTTTCTTACCCCTGTTATCATTCACTTAGGTGCAAGCATTTTCACTTCTTACTTGCTTGTATATATTTCAGTGTTTACTTTTTCATTGTCCAAACGAAACAGTATTATTACAAGGGTTGAAATAAGATAACTTATGCCATCCATACACTTTGCTGTTATTCCATCTATACATAAATCAACTAATGACTGTTTTAATACTGACAAATTTAGCTTTGAAGACAATCTTTATTATGTATTTAATTGAAAAAAGGTTGATTTTTGGTTTTGTTCAATTGAAATCAAATAAAGGACGTCGGACTACTAATTAATAGAAGAATTGAAATATAATAAAATGCCCAATTAGTTAAAAGCAGATCGAACACAACATTGATACGTGGCTGTGTTCTGATCTGAGTACTGCTCAGCAATATTGTAACCTTGTCTGGGACCTTTCACCTTCCTTACATGGTGAAGTTATGTAAAACTGGGATTTCAGTATAAATACAAATAGCTGGGCCTCTGGTTCCATAAACACCTGGACATAAACTTCACTGTAAAGGAAATAGCTAAATCTGCCAGCAGAGCCCTGTCAAGTCTACAGGCATAATATGTTGATGTTGGTGGCTTGTCATATTATCTTTCACCAAACTCTATCATTTAGGAATTCAGTGTGATTAAGTCTGTTCAAAACAGAGCATGCAGATTGTTCCTGGGTGTAACCAGAAACACTTCTGTGCTGAGAGAGGATTGGATTCATTAAACAGCACGTCCAAAAGAGGAAACTCTTCCTGGTTATCACGGGTTGTCCCTTTAATGGAAAACTTTGGATTAACATCAACAAAGCAGAACATTTTTCAACATCAGGTTTCATGAACATGGTGAAACAGAGGCTATATGTGTTAGATAATGAACAGTGGTTGTGTGCTCTTTGGAACGATAATAATCAATTAGAAGGAAAAAAACTTCGAACCTACAGAACTTAATGATCTTCAACCTGAAAACTATCTATTAGAAAATATTCCAAGATATAAATGAAAGAATCTCGCTAAGCTCAGATGTGGATCTCTTGGCTTATCAATGGACTCCGGACGGTATACTAAGCCTGCCACACCTCTACATCTATGAAAGTGCCTCTTCTGTGAAGTTCATTTTCTTATCGACTGTCATATGTATGATGATATAAGATATTCCCTACGCAATAGCTGCTGTCTTCAAGCAAACTCCACAGGCCTCTCATCAGTTGAGCAGAATAAAATACTCATGACTATTAATGATATCCAGCACATTTTGGCAGAGTTTTATTTTAATTTGTTCATGAGGGGAAGTAAAGTGATAACTTAACTTTAAGATATGTGTGATATTGTCATGATAATATAATTGAAGATATGTGTGTTATTGTCATTATAATATAATTGAAGATATGTGTGTTATTGTCATGATAATATAATTGAAGATATGTGTGTTATTGTCATGATAATATAATTGAAGATATGTGTGGTATTGTCATGATAATATAATTGAAGATATGTGTGTTATTGTCATGATAATATAATTGAAGATATGTGTGGTATTGTCATGATAATATAATTGAAGATATGTATGTTATTGTCATGATGATATAATTGAAGATATATTTGTTATTGTCATGATAATATATGTAATCGAAGATATGTCTATTTTCTAAAATTGCGTTGATAACATTTGCATTAACTATGTATTTTGGGCCAAGGGCCTTTCTACAGAATAAATCTGTATGTATGTCTGTATGTCTATTTTCTAAGTTCAAGTAGGTCAGTAACGAGTAGAAATACAGCATGTAATACGGGTTCCTACATGTAATATAATGATTGTTACAATTTGTATGTCTGGTGACACTGTTTGCTGTAGCTATGGGCAACTGTGTAGGAGACCTATAGAGCACTTTCAATATACGCGACATGTTAAGTGGAGCAAAACCAACTACGATTACGAAATGGACATCTCCTGAAAACTGTCCTATCCATGTACAGATTTACTTACTTTAATTGCTCACTACGAATACAGGTAAGAGAGTGTTACCATATAATAAGTAATTGAGTTTGAATTGTATATTAGATATGTATAAGATGATTAGAACATAACTCTATTAGGTTTCGTGTACAAAGTAATAATCGGTCTCAATATATTAATAGAATTGTGACATTATCTTTCCTCCTTTGTAAAAAGTTCAAGTTTTTTAAATTACACGTCATCCCATTGTTCTTTTGCTCCATCAGTTTTCAGCAATTGGCAGTTGCACACTTCAACAGCAGGCTTTTTTTATTTGACATAGAGGAAATCTTAACTGAAATATTTAACTTAATGTTATGTACGTGCTCATATTCACGACATCATTAAATTGAGGAGATACTTTTCAACCTGAAACTTGAACCTCTTTGATCAATGACACGTGTACAAAAACTCAAATGAAGTAATACGTTTAACCCTCTGGAATTAAACTTGGAGACGATTTCATCGTCCTAAAAATACATTTGACCACTACGTTTCATTGTTGAAAGATAGGTCTTACATATTATTGTATTCTTAATTATTTGCTGAAAGTGTAAGTTAAATAGTAATCAAAAGAGGTCGATTTTAATAGAAATTACTGCAGTAAAATGTAATAGGGGTGCGGTAAAATTGTTGACCAATTGGGCAGTAAATTTAATATTTGTATTGACGAAATTCATTTTGTGTAATTCATATATATGTATGTTTTAGGGAATATTCAATTGAAATAGTTTTATATCTGTTTATTGCAGCATTTATTATTCTAGTTATTTGTTCGGTGTTACGGTTAATTGGCGTCATCTTGTCACAGTGTAATAATAATGTGATCTTAAATAATTAAATAATTGGTTTTATAGTTTATACATCCTTGTTCCCTATACTCACTCATCTTTTACCATAATTCTTTTACAGCAAATTGCAGACAACAATTTAATTAATTTGACTTACAGTCTTTTTCTTCTCTCTCAACCTTAGTATTTAAAGCAATTCTTGAGATCTGCTAAAAAGACAAAGAAATATTATTCCAATTCATTGAGGCTCATTGTAAACTAGAATATATAAAACTTAAAATTCATAAAACACATCATCTATCCAGAGACCAACTGGCCATGTTAAAGTTAAATATCTTTATACATGTACATATCAATAACTTTATACATACAAACGTTTTGACAAATACAAAAGTTTTATTCACGACTTCCATAGTTTCCATATCTTTCCACGTTAAACTATGCAATGTTACCATTCACTTGAATGTCTTTCATTGGGTTTTGGTTTGTTTTCATTGCATCAACTAATATTACATTTTGCAGCTGCATAGAGCTGTGATGTATAATATTCATTTGCATTTACACTTAGAAATACCACCACCCATTTAAATACGTATTGTGTATACACCTTTCCTTTTCCCCTCTGCATATGCACTGTTATCAGTAATACATAGTGTATAAGTAGTATTTGGGGGTTTATATTGGGTTTACATATAATATAAACAGTTTCAAATATTTCAACCTACAGGTCGCATATGAAGAACATAATGTTATTGAAGACATCACGATGATTTAATCATATTCACAAGCATGATTTCGACCATTACAGGTTTCACCAGGTAATATATTCCATAATTGCTCGGGGTGAAACTCCCAGAAATGGCACGCGGTAGTTTCTGAACCCGACCCGATTTTAACACAAACTATGACACATCTTAAACACAACGGTATTTTAATTTGAAAGAATGTAATGTAATGGAAGGAAATTGTAGGAGTCAGATCTCTAAACCGCTTCAGCTGAAACTGAGACTTCTTAAACTTTCAAGCATGATTATATAAACCCGCTCCTCAAGTGGGAATGGCATGTCAACTTTGTTCAACAACAACTTTTATTCGCTTTCAAAGGTATGAACAATCTCACGTAGCTCTATGCATAATGTACGTTTGGAACACATCAAACAAAGAATTCAATTCAAAAGTTGCGCTGAATAAAGCATGAAGGTCTTTCAGAACGTTACCACGATTTCTATATCCAGGTGAGTGATCACTATAGAGGGTAACTGTCTGGTTACCGGGTAACAATACAACTGTCAACTATGCAGGGATATCACTTTCAGTCAATGGAAAGGGTACAGAGTGACGTAACATTTTACTTTGTCTGGTATGGTAAAAGATCTAAGTCATTACCAAGGAAATCATGTGCTCGTCATTTCCCCAGTCCTAAAAAATTACTCAGGTCTTGCCCAATAAATATATTGTAGTGATTCTGTTGTAATTTATTATAAATTATTTAATACAGATATTTCATGTAAATCCGTCGGTTGGTTGGACTATATATGTGTATACCTGTCAGTGCATTGACGCATCTGTGAGATATAAACATTATTAAACAAGGAAGTGTGTCATATGACTTTTACGAAACGAGTATGAATATTTATACTGTCCGAGTGAGAGGAGGGTCATACATATATTTGCACAAGTTTCCTAAATGTCATATGGCACACTTTCTTGTGTAATAAACGTGATATATGCACATGTGCTCATATTAATAATATTAAATCGGCTATGTTCAACCATATGGTTAATAAAATGGACATAATACACATGGGAAAATACTCTATCGTAAATAATGGTTGTCACCCAATGTATATTGGAATAATAATACAAAAGATTTTCTGAACAAAAACTTCTTTAATGTGAAAATACACGATATTTCGGAGTATACAATTCTCCTTCATCAGGTGAAATATCGGAAATAACTATGAAAATGACATGAAAATATATAGCTCGGTGAATTTGGAAGATAAGCTTTATATACTAGAATTTATGTAAGAATGATACATTATTGGCAACCAAACATTAAAGATATCTAGTTTATTATGGAAATTCATATCGCAAGAAAATGAAAACTTAATGAAGAATCTGAGATGGATTTCATTTATGAAAAATATTTTAAACGATGGTGGTTTATCCTTGGTATTCAGCAAACCATGGCTGTATACGACGTCTGATCTTACTTCTAAAATAAACAGATTCTATCCGTTCAACACTTACAAAACTGGCAAAGTTCAGTCAGAAATAGTTCGAAAGGTAACTACTATCAACTCTTTAAGACATCCCTGTGTTTTTTTTTAAAGTATCTGTTCATTCCTCGTTCTGTATGTTATCCAATTTTGAAATTTAGGACAAGTAATCATAAATTTCCGATTTAAATGGGACGCTGGCAAGATATTCCTAAAAATGACAGTTATGTAACTTATGTAATTCACCAGCATTAGGAGACGAGTTTTCCCCAACAACGTTTCCAGTTTATCCCACACCACCTTAAAAAATGTTCTAATCTTTTAGCAATGAAACAATAATTATTGACCACAATCAAATATTATATGTATAAAACAGTTGTCATTATCTATAAACCAAGATTACTAAAACTCTTAGTTAGTATTGTGTACATATTTATTGCCCTACTTGTATTGTGTATCGGCATAACATGTTTACATACATATTTCAGACGTGTTGCAGCTTGTTACCAAAGCAAGTTCAAGTAGCTAGTTCTGGCAGTTGGCCTCGCTATCAGTCTTTTATTTTCCACATAGATGACGTCAAGTGAGAACATCTAAAATATAAACATAATATCAAATCTATTTCAGATGTGAAGCACATTTGACTGCACTTGCACAAAGAGAAAGATGGCGACATCAAATAATCCAGATGAAGTTGATGACGCTATTTCCAGAGAGATAACTCCTTCATCAACCCAACCACCGGCAGATCCCAGGGAAATTGCAGCTAGAATGATTACCTCGGCTATACAGCAGGGAGGTATTGAATTTTATATCTTGCAACACTCGGTTTGTAAATTATTTATTTGCTTAAATACCATTCTGTCATTTCGGACACAATCTCAATCATAATATATGGACATGCAGACATAAAGAATTAAGGCTTCCGGTTTTTGTTTTTAAAGATAAAAAGTTTCAAACCCTAAATCTAAAGTAATATGTATGAAAAATATTCTGTGAAATATTATTTATGTTGCAGGAGATAAACTTCAGGTCACGTCGAATACATTCCAAATATCAGCTGAAGTTACCAGACCTGGTACTGTTGATTCAGGTAAGAAAACAAAATAAAATGGAAAACTTATCTTTTTACATATCTAAAACAAATTTGTAGATTCAAACTTTGCAGATGTTGTATTATATTTTCAGATGCAAACACATTAGTAGAATTTGTGATGAAAAGCAAAAAAAATGACACATTTCAGAATTGTTTGGTTAAAGGGACACCCAGAGCTTTTGTATTCATATGCTAAACGGTATATATGGTGTTACTTTATCGAGTATTAACTCTTGTGGAAAATTAACGTTTTAATTACAGTCGACAGAGATTTTTGTATCGAAAATCGGACTATGTATTAAGTCTGCCGCGCAGTTCTTGGGAAACTCATAGACAAAAGGAACAATTTGGGTTGGTAATGTTTATTATGTTATATATATATATAATTAATGTGCATTAACGAGACGTGTAGTTTCCGTTTCTGCACATGTATAAAATGCTGCTCAATTTTCAATGTAATTGTGATATATTCCTGATTTAGGATGAATATACACGTTAGGTGAAATTATTTGAACTGAAATCAGCACATATGGTATGTTCAATATATATAGAATCTCAAATAAAATATTATGAAAAACAGTGGATGCTACATTAAAGCAAAGTTTTATGAGCATGAATAGCCTCGATATCCCAGTTTATATTATTCGAAGCCTCACGCAGACGCGTTCGGCACCCCATTATATATAAATTGCAATCGAATCTACGTTACACTCACATAAAGTTAAAAACACGGTAGGTTTATCTCCTAATTAACTGTTTACGCATTTAGAGATCTATAGCTATGACTGGTGATTATGATTTTTCTATGTCTATCTAATCATGTGCCTATGACGGCCCTCTTCACAGAAATGGCGTTCAATTTTTTCATGATGTCCCAGAAATAGGAGAATTGGTTTGTAAACAAAATTTATGACAGCTATTGTATCCTAAATATAAAAATGTTTCTTGCTGTAAGCATTATATGGACAAACCTAATCAAATGTTAGTAATTTAATTATTACTTTTCTTTATTATTTACATAAATTGATGTTTACAGAGACTCTACAGCTGAAGCTAAAAGAATCAAATCAGACTTTTGTTCCCACAAAGCCATTTGAGGACATCAGTCGGTCCCTGGAGAAGAACTGTCACGTGACTATTTGTGGAGCATCTGGAGAGGGGAAGACCACGATGGCTCTGATGCTTGGAGAGAGGTACAGAAAACAGGGATATGAGCTGGTATTCGTGGACAGACCAGAGGTGTTTGATCTTGGATCTTGTATCAGTTCAGGTCAGATTTGTTTGATTTTTGATGATATATTTGGATCTGTTGGACGATCAACTAACGTCACTGATGTACAAAGGGTGTGTGATAATTTGAAACTGCACATTGACAATAACCTTCAATCAAAGCTGATTGCAAAGAAAGACAAGAATAAACAGGGGCACGAACAAGTAAGAAAACAAGAAAAAAAGAGGTTACATACAACTACAACCTCGAAATCCAAGGAAATTCGAGTTATTTTCACATCAAAAACATATGACTTCAAGGAGAGAATATCAAAAATGCAATATCAGCGTATTTCAATGTTCAGCAAATCAGTCGTAGATTTGACAGTCAATCCTGGGTCGTCTTACTCACATCCAGAAAAGAGAGCAATGTTCGATAAACACAGAGAATTTCATCCTGAACGAAAGATAGTAGACTTAGAAGTAGAAGAAATAATCAAACAAGACTCATCTCTGTTTGGTTTCCCACTGACGTGTAGGTTGTTCTTTGAATTTTCAGCTTTTACAGAGAAAGCTGTCGACTTCTTTAGGCGACCAATATACTATCTTAGGATAGAATTGAACAATATCCTGAGCAGGAGAAATGAACAAGCAGCAGCATTGGTTCTTGTCTTGTTGTGTGAGGAAAATGTCAAACTACCTCAGCTGGAATCTCCGAAGAGAAATGAGAAAGTTGAAGAAATGCTGATGCATAGTGCCAGCTTTTCAAACTCCGCTACTCGATCAGGTATAGCTAGTGCTGCAAAGAGCTTCAGAGGAACATTTCTATCCAGGGGAGACAACCTCTGCTTTGCTCACTCTTCTATCTACGAGGCATGTGCATGTGCTTTGTATCAGTTCAATCCTACTTTAGTGCTACAGTACTGCAGCTTAGATTTTGTGTATCAACGACTGAAGCCAGGTCCTGTTGATGAATCAAGAGTGTCAGATCAGCTCCACTATCTCTTTGTATCCGAGGAATATTATCCCCTCGTAGTTACAAGATTTGTGTCCTCCATGAAGGAGGGAATCTTCTCAAAGACAGTTGCTCATCCAATGATGCAAAACGAATCGTTTGTCAGAATGTTTTTGGAAGAAATCGGCACTCTAGCAACTGACAACAAAGCCTGGATTGAATTGAAAGAATCTGGAAAGGGTCTTCTGTACTGGGTTGTGAAAAGTAAAGGAACTTATTTTGTTCAAAATATTGAAAAGGTTCTTCAGATCACGTTTACACCTGATGACTTTAGAGAGGCTCTCATTGCATCTGTTGAATATGACAGTTTGACTATTTTCAAACACCTAGAGGGCAAACTAGAAGGGAAACTAGACAAATCAGACATGAATAAGTTCCTTCTTGCCAGTGCGAAAAACAGTGGTGAAAAAATGGTGAAATATTTGCTTCAGATGAAATCAAATATATCAAGAACAGACACCAAAAAACAAACATTCATCCATCTAATTTGTATTTATGACAGGCCTGACATTTTGAAATTAGTGACAACCCATTCAAGGAAAGAAGACCTTGATTTAGCAATGACTACCCTTGATAAAGACAGAAGAACTCCACTGATGGTGGCAGCTTTATACGGAACGTGGGACTGTTTCAAGCTGATTATGAGTGAAGTTAAAACTTCTGTCAGTGAATGTGAAAGTTTGATCCACCTTGCATGTGAAGGTGGAAATAAAGAAATAGTCAAAAGTGTTCTGACTCCTCAGAATCTCAACAGTAGAGGTCAGTATGGATTGACACCGATAATGGTAGCAGCTCGTGAAGCAAAGTCAGATATATTCGACTTATTATTGTCTCACGGTGCTGATGTCACACTTGTTGATGAGGATGGAGACACATTGCTACATCTTGCATGTTCTGGCGGTAACAAACACATTGTTGAAAGTGTTCTGATGTCTCAGAATATCAACAGTAGAGGTCAGTATGGAAGGACACCGATAATGGTAGCAGCTCTTGAAGCTAAGTCAGATATATTTGACTTACTTTTGTCTCACAGTGCTGATGTCACATTTGTTGATGAGTATGGGGACACATTGCTACATATTGCATGTGTTGGAGGTAACAAACACATTGTTGAAAGTGTTCTGACACCTCAGAATATCAACAGTAGAGGTCAGTATGGATGGACACCGATAATGGTAGCAGCTCTTGAAGCTATGTCGGATATATTTGACTTACTTTTGTCTCACAATGCTGATGTCAAACTTGTTGGTGAGTTTAGAGACACATTATTACATCTTGCATGTTCTGGAGGTAACAAACACATTGTTGAACGTGTTCTGAAACCTCAGAATCTCAACAGTAGAGGTCAGTATGGACGGACACCGATAATGGTAGCAGCTTATGAAGCTAAGTCAGATATATATGACTTACTTTTGTCTCACGATGCTGATGTCACATTTGTTGATGAGGATGGGGACACACTGCTACATTATGCATGTGTTGGAGGTAACAAATACATTGTTGAACGTGTTCTGACACCTCAGAATATCAACAGTAGAGGTCAGTATGGAAGGACACCGATAATGGTAGCAGCTCTTGAAGCTAAGTCGGATATATTTGACTTACTTTTGTCTCACAATGCTGATGTCAAACTTGTTGGTGAGTTTAGAGACACATTATTACATCTTGCATGTTCTGGAGGTAACAAACACATTGTTGAACGTGTTCTGAAACCTCAGAATCTCAACAGTAGAGGTGAGTATGGACGGACACCGATAATGGTAGCAGCTTATGAAGCTAAGTCAGATATATTTGACTTACTTTTGTCTCACGATGCTGATGTCACATTTGTTGATGAGGATGGGGACACACTGCTACATTATGCATGTGCTGGAAATAACAAATACATTGTTGAACGTGTTCTGACACCTCAGAATATCAACAGTAGAGGTCAGTATGGAAGGACACCGATAATGGTAGCAGCTCTTGAAGCTAAGTCGGATATATTTGACTTACTTTTGTCTCACAATGCTGATGTCAAACTTGTTGGTGAGTTTAGAGACACATTATTACATCTTGCATGTTCTGGAGGTAACAAACACATTGTTGAACGTGTTCTGAAACCTCAGAATCTCAACAGTAGAGGTGAGTATGGACGGACACCGATAATGGTAGCAGCTCTTGAAGCTAAGTCAGATATATTTGACTTACTTTTGTCTCACAATGCTGATGTCACCTTTCTTGATGAGTATGGAGATACATTGCTACATCTTGCAAGTGCCGGAGGTAACAAACACATTGTTGAAAGTGTTCTGACACCTCAGAATCTCAACAGTAAAGGTCACTATGGAAGGACACTGATAATGGTAGCAGCTCGTGAAGCTAAGTCGGATATATTTGACTTACTTTTGTCTCACAGTGCTGATGTCACACTTGTTGATGAGTGTGGGGACACATTGCTACATCTTGCATGTACTGGGGGTAACAAACACATTGTTGAAAGTGTCCTTACTCCTAAGAATCTCAACAGTAGAGGTCTGTTAAGAAGGACACCGATAATGGTAGCAGTCTGTGTACCTAAGTCAGATATATTAGACTTACTTTTGTCTCACAGTGCTGATGTCACATGTGTTGATGAGTATGGAAATACGTTGCTACATCTTGCATGTGCTGGAGATAACAAACATATTGTTGAAAGTGTTCTTACTCCTAAGAATCTCAACAGTAGAGGTCAGTATGGATGGACACCGATAATGGTAGCAGCTCATGAAGCAAAGTCAGATATATTTGACTTACTTTTGTCTCACAATGCTGATGTCACACTTGTTGATGAAAATGGAGACACATTGCTACATCATGCATGTGTAAGAGGTAACAAACACATTGTTGAAAGTGTTCTTACTCCTCAGAATCTCAACAGTAGAGGTCAGTATGGATGGACACCGATAATGGTAGCAGCTCTAAAAGGACATATCAATATCCTGGACTATCTCTGTGAGAAGGGAGCTGATCTGACATGTCTGACTTCAGATGGGAGGGATGTTGTAGCTGTAGCTGAGGAGGCTGACAAGCAGGATGTTGTCACATATCTTCAAAATGGCTTATTGCTCAGTTGAACCTACTGTCTTTACTGTAAAGTGCTGAATCCTTATTGTTTTTTGGCGTGTTGTACTATTTGAAGAAAATTTTGCTCGCGATTTAGCCAAAACGGCTGAAGCAATGCAATCAAGTTGTGTTCCTCGAATTACACAAGTAGAGACTTTAATTACAATTCCGAATGTAAAAGCTTGGCAGATCTCAAGAACGCATAACATTTATACAATACTTATGGTTGATTTTTGTGGTTATATATTGAAAGTCAGTTAATATCTTATGTAATGTACATACAGAATACGAGATTGATTGGAAGACATGTGAATGTTTATTCAATAAATGAAATTGATGTGCATTAAATGAATTAGGTAGAAATAATTGCATAGTATAGATAAAGTAAACTTGAATATGAAATAGAAGTATTGAATATAATGAAATGTACATAGATAAATTGAGTAGATGTACATAGATAAATTTATTGCATGTAAATATACATACATATATTGTTTACATTCTTTATATTAATAATCCATGAACAGGGCCAACGGACGGCTGTTAAATTCCACGTGTAAAATCCACCCCCTAAGATAGACTAAGATCACGTGACTAACATTCCATAAAGAATTGTGAGAAGAGCTTGATCAAGTTTAAGCGTGGTGGCGGAACTTAATTTGTCTAATTCAAATGTTTGCTGCTATCATAAAAGTTGATGTTCTTTTCCCACCGCTAATTTTGACCGACTGCAGTAGTTGCAAACCATTGAAAGGAGTACACGCTTTATTGCTAACGATGTAAGTGTTCAGACGGCTGAGGCGAATCGACGTTATGTTACCATTGGCACACTTGATCACGAGGGAGCGGTGTGGAACAGCGGGAACGTCATTCGATTGTTACTTATTCAACTATACCTTTATTGTCTGATAAAGTACTTTTTTTTTATTGTTCTTACCGCTAGGCATCTTAGAAACATAGATAACTTGATTACATGTGGATGTACATAGATAACTTGATTACATGTAGATGTACATAGATAACTTGATTGCATGTAAATGTACATAGATAAATTGATTGCATCTAGATGTACAAAAATAAATTGATTGAATGTAGATGTACATAGATAAATTGATTACATGTAAATGTACATAGAGAAATTGATTGCATGTAGACGTACATAGAGAAATTGATTGCATTTAGTTGAAAAAGATAAATTAATTGCATGTAAATGTACATAGATAAATTGATTGCATGTAGATGTACATAGATAAATTGATTGCATGTAGATGTACATAGATAAATTGATTGAATGTTGATGTACATAGATAAATTTATTTTATGTAGATGTACATAGATAACTTGATTGCATCCAGATGTACATAGATAACTTGATTGCATCTAGATGTACAAAGATAAATTGATTGCATCTAGATGTACATAGATAAATTGATTGCATCTAGATGTACATAGATAAATTGATTGCATCTAGATGTACATAGATAACTTGATTGCATCTAGATGTACATAGATAACTTGATTGTATGTAGATGTACAAAGATAAATTGATTGCATCTAGATGTACATAGATAAATTGATTGTATGTAGATGTACAAAGATAACTTGATTGCATCTAGATGTACATAGATAAATTGATTGTATCTAGATGTACATAGATAACTTGATTGCATCTAGATGTACATAGATAAATTGATTGTATCTAGATGTACATAGATAACTTGATTGCATCTAGATGTACATAGATAAATTGATTGCATCTAGATGTACATAGATAACTTGATTGCATCTAGATGAACATAGATAAATTGATTGCATCTAGATGTACATAGATAACTTGAATGCATCCAGATGTACATAGATAAATTGATTGCATCTAGATGTACAAAGATAAATTGATTGTATGTAGATGTACAAAGATAACTTGATTGCATCTAGATGTACATAGATAAATTGATTGTATCTAGATGTACATAGATAACTTGATTGCATCTAGATGTACATAGATAAATTGATTGCATCTAGATGTTCATAGATAACTTGAATGCATCTAGATGTACATAGATAAATTGATTGCATCTAGATGTACATAGATAACTTGAATGCATCCAGATGTACATAGATAATTGATTGCATCTAGATGTACATAGATAAATTGATTGTATATAGATGTACAAAGATAACTTGATTGCATCTAGATGTACATAGATAACTTGATTGCATGTAGATGTACATAGATAAATTGATTGTATGTAGATGTACAAAGATAACTTGATTGCATCCAGATGTACATAGATAACTTGATTGCATCTAGATGTACAAAGATAAATTGATTGCATGTAGATGTACATAGATAAATTGAATGCATGTAGATGTACAAAGATAAATTGCTTGTATGTAGATGTACAAAGATAAATTGATTGCATCTAGATGTACATTGATAAAATGATTGCATCCAGATGTACATAGATAAATTGATTGCATATAGATGTACGAAGAAAAATTGATTGCATCTAGATGTACATAGATAACTTGATTGCATCTAGATGAACATAGATAACTTGATTGCATCTAGATGTACATAGATAAATTGATTGCATGTAGATGTACAAAGATAAATTGATTGCATCTAGATGTACATAGATAAATTGATTGCATCTAGATGTACATAGATAACGTGATTGCATCTAGATGTACATAGATAAATTGATTGCATCCAGATGTACATAGATAACTTGATTGCATGTAGATGTACATAGATAAATTGATTACATGTAGATGTACATAGATAACTTGATTACATGTATATGTACATAGATAACTTGATTGCATGTAAATGTACATAGATAAATTGATTGCATCTAGATGTACAAAAATAAATTGATTGAATGTAGATGTACATAGATAAATTGATTACATGTAAATGTACATAGAGAAATTGATTGCATGTAGACGTACATAGAGAAATTGATTGCATTTAGTTGAAAAAGATAAATTAATTGCATGTAAATGGACATAGATAAATTGATTGCATGTAGATGTACATAGATAAATTGATTGCATGTAGATGTACATAGATAAATTGATTGCATGTAGATGTACATAGATAAATTGATTGAATGTTTATGTACATAGATAAATTTATTTTATGTAGATGTACATAGATAAATTTATTTTATGTAGATGTACATAGATAACTTGATTGCATCCAGATGTACATAGATAACTTGATTGCATCTAGATGTACAAAGATAAATTGATTGCATCTAGATGTACATAGATAAATTGATTGCATCTAGATGTACATAGATAAATTGATTGCATCTAGATGTACATAGATAACTTGATTGCATCTAGATGTACATAGATAACTTGATTGTATGTAGATGTACAAAGATAAATTGATTGCATCTAGATGTACATAGATAAATTGATTGTATGTAGATGTACAAAGATAACTTGATTGCATCTAGATGTACATAGATAAATTGATTGTATCTAGATGTACATAGATAACTTGATTGCATCTAGATGTACATAGATACATTGATTGTATCTAGATGTACATAGATAACTTGATTGCATCTAAATGTACATAGATAAATTGATTGTATCTAGATGTACATAGATAACTTGATTGCATCTAGATGAACATAGATAAATTGATTGCATCTAGATGTACATAGATAACTTGAATGCATCCAGATGTACATAGATAAATTGATTGCATCTAGATGTACATAGATAAATTGATTGTATGTAGATGTACAAAGATAAATTGATTGCATCTAGATGTACATAGATAAATTGATTGTAAGTAGATGTACAAAGATAACTTGATTGCATCTAGATGTACATAGATAAATTGATTGTATCTAGATGTACATAGATAACTTGATTGCATCTAGATGTACATAGATAAATTGATTGCTTCTAGATGTACATAGATAACTTGAATGCATCTAGATGTACATAGATAAATTGATTGCATCTTGATGTACATAGATAAATTGATTGTATGTAGATGTACAAAGATAACTTGATTGCATCTAGATGTACATAGATAACTTGATTGCATGTAGATGTACATAGATAAATTGATTGTATGTAGATGTACAAAGATAACTTGATTGCATCCAGATGTACATAGATAACTTGATTGCATCTAGATGTACTTAGATAACTTGATTGCATCTAGATGTACATAGATAAATTGATTGCATCAAGATGTACATAGATAAATTGATTGCATCTAGATGTACATAGATAAATTGATTGCATGTTGATGTACATAGATAAATTGATTGCATCTAGATGTACAAAGATAACTTGATTGCATCCAGATGTACATAGATAACTTGATTGCATCTGGATGTACATAGATCAAATGATTGCATCCAGATGTACATAGAGAAATTGATTGCATCTAGATGTACATAGATAACTTGATTGCTTGTAAATGTACATAGATAAATTGATTGCATCCAGATGTACAAAGATAACTTGATTGCATCCAGATGTACATAGATAACTTGATTGCATCTAGATGTACATAGATAAATTGATTGCATGTTGATGTACATAGATAAATTGATTGCATCTAGATGTACATAGATAAATTGATTGCATCTAGATGTACATAGATAACTTTATTGCATCCAGATGTACATAGATAAATTGATTGCATCTAGATGAACATAGATAAATTGATTGCATTTAGATGTACATAGATAACTTGATTGCATCTAGATGTACATAGATAAATTGATTGCATCTAGATGTACATAGATAACTTGATTGCATCTAGATGTACATAGATAAATTGATTGCATGTTGATGTACATAGATAAATTGATTGCATCTAGATGTACATAGATAAATTGATTGCATCTATATGTACATAGATAAATTGATTGCATGTAGATGTACATATATACATTGATTGCTTCTAGATGTACATAGATAAATTGATTGCATCTAGATGTACATAAATAACTTGATTGCATCCAGATGTACATAGATAAATTGATTGCATGTTGATGTACAAAGATAAACTGATTGTATCTAGATGTACATAGATAACTTGATTGCATCTAGATGTACATAGATAAACTGATTGCATCTAGATGTACATAGATAAAGCGATTGCATGTAGATGTACAAAGATCAATTGATTGCATCTAGATGTACAAAGATAAACTGATTGCATCTAGATGTACATAGATAAATTGATTGTATGTAGGTGTACATAGATAAATTGATTACATGTAAATGTACATAGATAAATTGATTGCATCTAGATGTACATAGATAAATTGATTGCTTGTAAATGTACATAGATAAATTGATTGCATCTAGATGTACATAGATAAATTGATTGCATGTAAATGTACATAGATAAATTGATTGCATGTAAATGTACATAGATAAATTGATTGCATATTAATGTACATAGAGAAATTGATTGCATGTTAATGTACATAGAGAAATTGATTGCATGTAAATGTACATATATAAATTGATTGCATATTGATGTACATAGATACATTGATTGTATGTAAATGTACAAAGATAAATTGATTGCATGTAGATGTACATAGATAAATTGATTGCATGTAA
The DNA here is from genome assembly GCA_936450465.1 of Gibbula magus. NCBI lineage: Eukaryota > Metazoa > Mollusca > Gastropoda > Trochida > Trochidae > Gibbula > Gibbula magus. Next base: position 12,917,779 of record OW388306.1, read on the forward strand.
ATGTACATAGATAAATTGATTGCATATAAATGTACATAGAGAAATTGATTGCATGTTAATGTACATAGAGAAATTGATTGCATGTAAATGTACATAGATAAATTGATTGCATTTAGTTGTGTATAGATAAATTTATTGCATGTAAATGCACATAGATAAATTGATTGCATGTAGATGTACATAGATAAATTGATTGCATGTAGATGGACATAGATAAATTGATTGCATGTAGATGTACATAGATAAATTGATTGCATGTAGATGTACATAGATAAATTGATTGCATGTAAATGTACATAGATAAATTGATTGCATGTAAATGTACGTAGAGAAATTGATTGCTTGTAAATGTACATAGATAAATTGATTGCATCCAGATGTACATAGATAAATTGATTGCATGTAAATGTACATAGATAAATTGATTGCATGTAAATGTACATAGATAAATTGATTGCATCTAGATGTACATAGATAAATTGATTGCATCTAGATGTACATAGATAACTTTATTGCGTCCAGATGTACATAGATAAATTGATTGCATCTAGATGTACATAGATAAATTGATTGCATCCAGATGGACATAGATAAATTGATTGCATCTAGATGTACATAGATAAATTGATTGCATGTAGATGTACATAGATAACTTGATTGCATCCAGATGTACATAGATAAATTGATTGCATCTAGATGTACATAGATAAATTGATTGCATCTAGATGTACATAGATAACTTTATTGCATCCAGATGTACATAGATAAATTGATTGCATCTAGATGTACATAAATAAATTGATTGCATCCAGATGTACATAGATAAATTGATTGCATCTAGATGTACATAGATGAATTGATTGCATGTAAATGTACATAGATAAATTGATTGCATGTAAATGTACGTAGAGAAATTGATTGCTTGTAAATGTACATAGATAAATTGATTGCATGTAAATGTACATAGATAAATTGATTGCATCTAGATGTACATAGATAAATTGATCGCATCTAGATGTACATAGATAACTTTATTGCATCCAGATGTACATAGATAAATTGATTGCATCTAGATGTACATAGATAAATTGATTGCATCCAGATGGACATAGATAAATTGATTGCATCTAGATGTACATAGATAAATTGATTGCATGTAAATGTACATCGATAAATTGATTGCATGTTGATGTACATAGATAAATTGATTGCATCTAGATGTACATAGATAAATTGATTGCATCTAGATGTACATAGATAACTTTATTGCATCCAGATGTACAAAGATAAATTGATTGCATCTAGATGTACATAGATAAATTGATTGCATCCAGATGTACATAGATAAATTGATTGCATCTAGATGTACATAGATAAATTGATTGCATGTAAATGTACATAGATAAATTGATTGCATGTTGATGTACATAGATAAATTTATTTCATGTAGATGTACATAGATAAATTGATTGCATGTAAATGTACAAAGATAAATCGATTGCATGTAAATGTACATAGATAAATTGATTGCATGTAAATGTACGTAGAGAAATTGATTGCTTGTAAATGTACATAGATAAATTGATTGCATGTAAATGTACATAGATAAATTGATTGCATCTAGATGTACATAGATAAATTGATTGCATCTAGATGTACATAGATAACTTTATTGCATCCAGATGTACATAGATAAATTGATTGCATCTAGATTTACATAGATAAATTGATTGCATCCAGATGGACATAGATAAATTGATTGCATCTAGATGTACATAGATAAATTGATTGCATCTAGATGTACATAGATAACTTGATTGCATGTAGATGTACATAGATAACTTGATTGCATCCAGATGTACATAGATAAATTGATTGCATCCAGATGGACATAGATAAATTGATTGCATCTTGATGTACATAGATAAATTGATTGCATCTTGATGTACATAGATAAATTGATTGCATCTAGATGTACATAGATAAATTGATTGCATCTAGATGTACATAGATAAATTGATTGCATCTAGATGTACATAGATAAATTAATTGCATCTAGGTGTACATAGATAAATTGATTGCATCTAGATGTACATAGATAAATTGATTGCATCTAGATGTACATAGATAAATTGATTGCATCTAGATGTACATAGATAAATTGATTGCATCTAGATGTACATAGATAAATTGATTGCATCTAGATGTACATAGATACATTGTATGTAGGAAAGTATGAGGAAACATTTAAAGGAATTGAGGAAAGTGAAGAATATCATGAATGCAGAAAATGCAAAGTGTGTTCTTGCACATGTATTTATATCACAGATTTAATTCAAACTCCTTACACGGATCAATTTAAGGAGTTTATTTCTTAGTTTAACGTCATTTCACCTTTGGTAGTTTGATTGTGTGATACTGCTATTGTCGTCAATGTACAGAGATGTACCTGATGCAGGATGTGTAGGTTTATTTCTATTTTGGTGAATTGATACGTTATGGTGCAGGTCCGTTCTCATTGTACGATTTGTAGTTACCAGCTTTAGTTGTACTCTGAGTACACCTACGTCGTATCAATCAACCATCTGATGTACATACACATTGTGTCGATACTACAAGTCGCTACAAATCGCACAGTGTGAACGTACCTTGAGCTGTATAGTTGCAAGTTTGATTTTGTATATGTCTACGCTACTTTTTACTCATGTAACCTTGAGGACACATGGTGTATATAATCATAGTATTGACAACTTTCTTATTCTTGTATTCATAATTCATATTCTAACTTGAAATGAAACTATATGTTTGTATTACAATAATAAAAATTGTTTTGTCTGTAAATGGTCTGCATGTGTTTATTCCACAAATATAGCACAATTTGAATACTTATTTTACTCATCAGATGAAGGGGACTCGGTGGCCTTGGCATGGCAAGGAGTCCACGTCCGTCCGTAAACGTTTTGCATGTTCGACTTCTTGCTAAGAACCACTGGCTCAAGAGTCCACCTGGGTCAATCGGAATAAGAATATTTTGGCTTATTAGTAAAAAGCTTGAATTCCCAGAAAGTTTAAATTGTGTGTACACCTACTTTTGACATATTAGATTTTAAATTTAGGATGACCCTATCACCCTTAATAATTAGATGTCGTGGGGTTCGCACGAGAAAATCGCATTTCATGTTCTGATCGTGACCTAAAAGCCCTACAATGCTGAAATGGTGTGTGCAAGTTGGTTGGTCAATGGCGAGTCCATGATTTGGATGGGCACCGCCCTAAAATCTAATGTTTACATCTTCTCAGGAATCTAAAAGCCTATAGAACGCCGAAATCCTGGCTTTAGTTTATTTTGTCAATGGGGATTGTTAACTGAAGATTAATTAAGGCCACACCCGAAAAAACTGTTTTCATTTGGTATTGTTTAATGTTGCAAAACTAACAAAATACACAAGATATACACAGTCACTAGCAAATAAACATCCCAAATATGACTTTACACTAAGTATGTATCTCAATTTCTGCAGTGAATTTGAATAAAAGGTTGTCCTTCCAATTAAAATCACTTTCTTCACAACGGCAGAAAGTATGGAAACAGAATGAGAAAGATATGTTTTGCTACTATAAGTATTCAGATGATGCTGAATTGTTCGTTTATGCAAATGATTCCGATCCCTCTCACACAGCTGAAACTTGGACCCTATGCCCGGAGTTCTATGGGATTCAGATCATCTTTACAATACATACACAAGTGTTAACTTCCTAGAAGACTTCATTGAGAGCAGTGCTGTGGTGTGTGTTTAACATCTGGAGTAGATCTTTCCGAAGTCTATTGTCTCTTCATAACTTTAAGTAGATGTATCTGAAGTGACCTATTGTGTCCTTGGCACAAGGACGTGTATCGTGAAAAAATAGCACCAGAGAGGCACACCATCTACCGTGATGATATTAATTTTTATATAATATCCACACATGACATGGTATAACGTCCTGCTCCCTTTAGCCTTGCTTCATTTCATTTTCCTTGCTAGATATTTCTGATCGCATTACCTGCATGCTGCTACGCTGGCACAGAAAAACTAACGGAATGCAGCAAGGCTTTAAATAGCCAGTGATAGAGACTGACGCGAGTTACCCTCGCAGGGAAAGTTGTTTGATTCTATAAATGGTAGGAGGCGTATATAATGAATATAGTATAAACATGATATCTTAAATTTTGATAACATTTACATACTAGCATAAAATGAAATTCCTTTCCAATACCGTTATGCTTGCGTACAAAACATCTGGGGGCCGTTCCACTAACCGATCCTTGCCCTAAGATCAATCGTAAGCCTATATCCTAGCATTGGCTTAGATTGCTTTTAAGGCAAAGATCGGTAAGAGGAATGGTACACAGCTAATTTAATCTGAGTAGGTTAATATGTCGACCATCTTCATTGTCGAGGCGGTGGGAAAAACAAAGGCTGATCATTAATGTATAACTTACGTTTACGTTCAACCAGTATGAGACACATATGAATGATCTTTGGTCCAAACCTGGCCATGTTTTCTAATTGTTCATGATCTGCAATGGTCTTTAACAAAGAACCAACGTCCGTTGAAATTGAGTTAGAGACACAACACCTAACTTTATATAACTTACGTTTACGTTCAACCAGTATGAGACACATATGAATGATCTTTGGTCCAAACCTGGCCATGTTTTTTAATTGTTCATGATCTGCAATGGTCTTTAACAAAGAACCAACGTCCGTTGAAATTGAGTTAGAGACGCAACACCTAACTTTATATAACTTACGTTTACGTTCAACCAGTATGAGACACATATGAATGATCTTTGGTCCAAACCTGGCCATGTTTTCTAATTGTTCATGATCTGCAATGGTCTTTAACAAAGAACCAACGTCCGTTGAAATTGAGTTAGAGACACAACACCTAACTTTGTATAACTTACGTTTACGTTCAACCAGTATGAGACACATATGAATGATCTTTGGTCCAAACCTGGCCATGTTTTCTAATTGTTCATGATCTGCAATGGTCTTTAACAAAGAACCAACGTCCGTTGAAATTGAGTTAGAGACACAACACCTAACTTTATATAACTTACGTTTACGTTCAATCAGTATGAGACACATATGAATGATCTTTGGTCCAAACCTGGCCATGTTTTCTTATTGTTCATGATCTGCAATGGTCTTTAACAAAGAACCAACGTCCGTTGAAATTGAGTTAGAGACACAACACCTAACTATATATAATGCAGATAAAAAAAACCCATTGAAAACAGTATCACTGCAACTCTGATATGGCGATCACATGCCAAGCAAAAGTTTCACTGACTGCACCACTTACATGGCGCTCACATGATTAGTTGAAGTTCAAGTAATTGCATCAATGACCTGAAAATCACATTAAAAGTTAAAGTTCATATAATTACAAGCAAATCCAAATTGCATGATATTTGCACTTGGAAACACATGTAGTTTGAAAAAACTTCGGAACGCAGCTAAAATGTCATATCCAGACGTTATATCTGACCTCTTGTATATATAAATACAAAGATGTTTCAACAGCAACATATCCCCCCCCCCCCCCTCCCAACAGCCACCAATCATATTTGAGCTATTCACAGGACAGTAACTTTTCTACACGCTGATTGGCTACATAAAGCTGTCAACTGCTATACCTACTTGTAGGACACTTATCTACAGTGATGATGTGCTGAATTATAATCCCTCGCAGTGAATATAAGGAACAGTCGGGACATATAAGTAACCGGATCATAAAAAGCTATAGGACATAAGGAATTGGGCGTATCAAGCTATTGGACATAAGGAATTGGTTTTGAAAGTAAGGAATCGGAGCATATAAAGCTTTCGAACATTTATAAGAACTCGGAGCATATAAAGCTATTGAAGATGAAGCTCAGCATCGTTCTCGTCCTCCTTCACCAACTTCTCCTCCCTTGCAGTGATGGTGAGAGTGTGGTACCAATGGGAGCAGTTCCTGTCAGCGACGTGCTGAACAACATGCTGCGACTGGAGAGGACTGTGAACAACCTGACCTGGGTGATCGGGCTCAGCAGGACTGAACAGGAGAACACTAAAGCTGATTTGAAGAGCACCAAGATGGAGCTGAAGATTACAAAAGCGGAGCTACAGACAACCAAAGCTGAACTGCAGGCCACGAAATCAGATCTGGAGACCACAAAGACGTTATTGAAATATAGGGAAGAGAAGACCACAGATGGAGGGAAGCTAAAAGGTAGGAAATATTTTGATCAAGAATTTAGGACAGTTAATGAAACTGACAAAGATTAGTAACACTGGTCCCACATGCAGTGTATTTGTGGAGCGGATATATAGACAAACTCTCACACGGACGGACCCCCCCCCCCCCCCCCCCCCCCCAGCAGAGTGTGAGAAGCGTCTGAGATTGTTTACCTTCAATTTATGCCTCAGAATAATAACACTATATCATATTATCTTTTGATCCGCCACTGTATGTATATTTTGATCCAAATATTAACATTTTGTTCAAAACGCAGTAATTCAAAATTTGTTGACAAGCAATATGTACAAGCTGGGCTTTATGCACGAGTTTCCATTCTTGCACTTTAGGATTTATCCTGTTTGATACAAACCAAGGACGTCAGAATCAATTGCAACGAAGTTCCAAATAAAATTTATTATTAAAAAAATTTAAGTTTAAAGAATTAAGTGAGTGATAGAGTGAGTCGGGTTGAACCTGCTGTCAGCGATATTTCAGCTATTTTATGAGGATCGTTTTAAAAAGATTTTATTTATTATTTATTTTACTATTCAACCATTTATATCGATCTATTGACAGGCTTAAGCCGAATGTGTTCAAGTTTCCCTCCGCAATGCATAAGTCACGCCAGTCTTCATGATTGGCTAACGTCATCCTTGCCGCATATCCGTAATACTCCTGTGAATCAGAGCCGACTATGCATTTCAGGTGCAGTGCTCCGCTATTTTTGAACGGAAAAGTAAATAAATGTCAGCAAGGCTTAAATTAGCTAGTGATGGAATTTGGTGCAAGTTATGCTTTGGGTAGGCAAGTTGACTTTGTTCATTTCTGTCGGTAAAGTTATGAATCATTGCACTCTCAATCAGAATGCATAACATAGCCAGTTCAGTAAATTATTGTGTATTGCATCCATGTTGCTATCATTGATTAAAACCTACCTGTTTCACAGGCTGGAATAGCGAGGTGTCCTTTGAAGTCAAACAAATACAACATCCCTACACGCCTGATGAATACCAGCCGCTCACGTTCGATGACGTCACACTGAATAAAGGCGAAATGTACGAGCCAACTTCCGGTTTCTTCAACGTGCCCACAAATGGCACCTATTTTTGCTGGGCGAACGTCATGGGTAATGGCGACAGTTACTTTACTGTGAGGCTAATGAACAGAGGGCAGTGTATTATTAAAGGTTACACCGGGATGGAGCAGAGACATGGAGTAGCAACCATCAGTTACATCACGACCTTCAACAGGGGCGAACAGGTCTGGTTTGACCTCAAGAAAGGGAAAACTTTGGAAATACACGGGAAGAACTACTCAAGTTACGGGTGTTCTCTGACGTATGTCTAATGATACATTACAAACCACATGCCCGTCGGTCAGTGCTTTTAACACAATAAATTATAATTGTTTCACACGGAACCCTCTCTTGAATAGCTCCTGAATTACAAATCTTAGAATTCTGAAACTGTTCAAGTTTAATTGTTTTTAGCGTGTGAATAGCAACGCCCCGATTGCCTGTGTTACAAGGCTCCAGTGAGGTCATTGCATGCTCTTAAGGACCACATTTCTAGTTCTATCAACTACCTCTCACCTATTACTTTCATAGTATTCAAGAATCCTCCGGTGCGGATACTCTCTACAACATAGACATAGAGGTATTAATCTCTACAACATAAAGCTTGTGGGTGTAACGAATAAATATCATATTTTGTGTCAATGCAGAGTTTGTTTGATTTAATTTTGCACCAAAAAGTCTTTTGCCTCATATTTAACATGAAGATTTAAAATTACCGAAATCATCAAAGCATACTATTACCTATCGCCAGTTGTTCTCAGTTTTTTTTTAGTAGACACGAAATTTGAATGGACATTCCTGTTTACTCACATATGGTATTTATTTATACGTGCTTATTGCAAAATCCATGTGAAACATATTACTAAGGGTAGTGAATTTATGACTTTATATTTGAAAAACAAAGTTACAATGTAGCTAAGTATGAATAATTGATATTATTAAAATACTTCAATTGTACAGTTTGGAGAAGAGAAAGTGTTTTTTTCTTGTTTGGATGCGGCTGTTACTACTCATGGTCTTCCCTGCGAAAGGTACGTATACACACCATTCTCTCCCCACTCAGTGCCTCAACCCTATGGAGAGAGAATGAAGGTACACAAGACTTAAACGTGCCGGGGCATTTCCTTCTGAGAAGACACAAACTTGGTTTTAGGGTGTGGCAAATGTGATCCTTATTTGGATCAAACAAGTCATAAAAATTATTCATAATCCTTAATTAATAGCTAAGAGCTAACATACCGGTATTCCGTTCCCCTATCGTTTCCACTATCTGACATCTGTCAGAGCTATGTACCTTAGCTAAATCCTTAATTGCCAAGGAGTTCCAGTTCTTGGATAAAGCCTTTTCAAGAAAGACATAATACCAACATAGACCCTACCCTGTCACTAGAGAACGAAGGCCCGGAACCAGGATGTGGACTGCTTCAGGTCAAATGAATGTCAAGGTCATCTATGGCTGACAAGTGGAAGGATTGCCCATGATTTGAGACACAGTGGCTTGTATTGCTGAAGATAACACGTCTTAAATATATATATAGCTGTCAGAGGACGATTTTTTTTTATTTAGGACGTATTTTCAGCAATACCAGCACCTGTGATTTGAGACATAATGCCGTAGTACAGTCGAAGAAATGATATGTAGGTAGTGTAATATTGTTTTACATCTGTAGTTTCACTCTGCGCTTCGAATCTGCCTATTCCTAGGTGCTTTCAACAGTGCTGGAATTAATAAACAATTTTAAAGGTGAGTGATCGCTGTTTTTCGTGAGCGGGTATATTGGCTTTAAAGTTTATAGATATCGATTTTCGGACTGTCAGATCGCATACCGTTTGAAATAATGATCGAATTGTGACCATTTATAGCCCATTTTGTAGGGAAATCGATAGCTTTCGTAGACATCGACTGTGCCCAATTTTTGAATGCTAAATCTGACTTTGAATGAGCATGGGGTGGTTTCCCCCTCGTCGTTAATCCCTTTCCTTTTATATAGTAATAGGGTAGGGTCTATGTACGTATACGCTATTTCTAAACGATACACGCCCCTGTGATTGAGAAGAGAACGAACATAGCTTTTTAGGCTCTGTCGCCCTCATTAGCAGCCCAACTTAATCTGGACTGAGTGTGCATTTTCCGTCCCCATCGCCGGCAGGTTTTGTTTTGGTTATTACTTTTTGACCTGCTTGTCCACACAGACAGCTCGACAGCTGCTTGGGCAATCAACAAGCAGGGGTCGACCAGGGCAGACTCCATTCTGCAGCTGGTGATAGACCTGTTTCGTCTTGTGGACAGTCTCAACCTCTCCATCCGAACGGTGCACATCCCAGGAGCCAAGAACGTTTTAGCAGACGCTCTGTCTCGTCCGGACAAGCCTCCGGCAACGGATTGGATGTTGCACCCGAGGGTGTTCGTGACTCTGTGCCATCACTTCGGAAGGCCGCACGTAGACCTCTTTGCGGCTCGACTCAATCACCAGCTGCCGACGTACGTGTCTCCAGTGCCCGACCCGGGGGCTGGGAGCCTAGACACTCTTTCGTTAGAGTGGGAGGGGATGGACGCCTACACTTTTCCCCCTCCGCCGATACTGACTCAGGTAGTGGCCAAGATCCAGACCACTCGGACGCTACGTCAGCTTCTCATAGCCCCGGACTGGCCAGCGAGGGCCTGGTACGTCCCTCTCAGGAGGCTATGCGGACAGGAACCGGTTCCCCTGCCTCTCGAAGAGGGATTGAGACACACCAGCTTCTCGGAAGAGGTGGCCCATACCGTTGCTTCCTCGCAAAGGGAGTCAACCAGGAAGTTCTATGACTTCCAGTGGAACACAGTGGCCACGCTGGGCTTAGCACCGGACTTCATCTGCAAGAACCAAACTGCAGACGAACGCGGCAGGACGTTCAGTATCCCTGCTATACCATCCGCAGATGAGGAGAACGGATATACACGGAGCGCACCCGGACTCTACGTCAGGGCAGGCTCAGGCTCTTCTTACCTCACTCCAAACGAGTGTCAAGGAGGCAAGAGGCAGTTGGGGGTGCACCTGAAATCGGCAGTCCTGGACGCCTACAAGGCGGAGGACCTCCCTCCTCCTGCTCGCTCTAATCTACACAGCAGCAGTGTCGGCTACTATGGCTCTCCATAGTAATATACCTGTAGCGGACATCATGGGCTGTTTTTGGAAGTCCGGCATGGTGTTCGCCAATCACTATCTACGCAACGTATCTACTGAAGATCTGGAAGGCGTGGCGAGGCTGGGGCCTCAGGTGTTCGCTCAACACCGTACCTGCTCCGGACACTTATCTAGGGGGTTCCCATCGTCACGATAAGGGGTTCGTCCCCGTCTCCGAGTATGTGCTTCGCATCGCACTTTTCTTCGGTGTTTTTAGTTAATTGGCGACCCCTATGGTCGGTACCGTCGACCCCTCAGGGACGAGGGTAGGGGAACCCTTAGGGTTATGACAGGCTCTTAACAATGTGCCTTACGGTCCACTAGTCCTAGCAGACCAGTCGCCAATTCCCCCTTTAACAGGGAGAGTTACCTCCTCTGCTCCCGGGTTGTCTCGCTGACCGCAGTCTGCAGTGGCATGCTAGCTACGGTGAGTTATCAACTAGAGTATGTAAATAATAGTACGTTTTTTAGTAAACCTCATTATTTATACTCACCGTTGATAACTCACCGGTCTTTATACCCCACCCACCTCCCCTGCTGCGAGTCTGAGAGCTACCTGCGTCCAGGCTCCAGGAGAATGAAGTGACATCACTGGGGATAAGCACTAGAGTGCAGCGATGGGGGAGGTAACTCTATTCATTTTAACTGTGTTATTTTGGTCGAGTGATCAATTGAGGAAGACTCAATGGCTACGGTGAGTTATCAACGGTGAGTATAAATAATGATGTTTACTCAAAAACGTACTATATTGAATTACTGGTAAAAATCATCATGATGATCAACAAATTAAGATCGGATATAGCATTGACAAGAGATTGAAAAGTGCTCTAAAAAAAATCAAGGTCACTGAAATCGACTGGTGTCTATATGATGAATGGAATGATGAAGGCGGTCACTAAATTTAAAGACACTGGGTCCATCCGGGCATTAACAAAGTTTGAAGTGTTGTGGTGACCATGAGACTATGGTCAAGGTGACGAAAGTCAACTGGTTTCCCGTCAATATAGGCTTAAGTGAGTGAGTGAGAACAGGAACAAAATTTGGGGAAACATTAGCCATTGGCTCTGTAGCTCATCAGGATTTAAATATGCCTTGCTTTCAGACAATCAATAAAAATACTCATATATAATTTTACCATGTTGTGAAACATCCATATATGGACATATATGCCAAATATTGAGACTTGTTATTGACAAATAACAAAATTATAACCCCTGAACCACACGTGGTGTCAAAACAAAGTGAACGAGTTACTAACGGGGGTAGTGAATGAATTACAGCCACTTGGTGTTTTCTTTAGGAACGTGTTCACCACGATATTATACCAGTAGTCATTGAATGTAAATATCTCAGTAGCTATTCGTTGGATTTTGACTAAATTTTCTAGTATTGATAAATATGCATCAGCCTTTTTGGACATATACTTGAAAATTTCGTATGTTTGTTTTAAAACAATATATCGACCGCGTTTGTGTGCAATTATATTTTTTCGGCATGCATGCTCACATAAAGCTGTCTCTTTTAAGCTAGTTCTGCTCAGCTTCTCATTTCTAAAACCAACTTACTGTTGTTACTAATGTCTACTATTTTACAGCCTGAAATATCTTTTGTCATAAGTACCTGATAACTGATTTATCAAACAAATTCCTACACCAAATACACAAAAACAAACTGGACTCTCGCAGAGAAATTCGTTCACTTCCGTTGAGTAACAGTTTCCAGGCGTACACGTTCCTACGGTGTGTATTTGGGGTTAGGGGGTCACGAAATCTACAATTTCGAACCCCATTGGCCAAGGAGTCTTCACACAACTTTTCACCTCTCTAGACGTTTTGGAACTGGAGAAGAAGATGAAAATAGGTTTTTAAGGTCGTGACCCTATTTGGGGGTTAGAGGGGCACGAAATTTGACCAATTGACCAAGGAGTATGTACCGGTACACAAAATTTTAGCTCTCTAGACCAAATGGTTCTGGAGAAGACGAAAATGCAAAAAGTTTACAGACAGATGGACACCGGACACCATCCCATGGGGCCTTTCAGGCCAGATGAGCTAAACAAAAGTAGAAAATAGATGTTTAAAGGCATGAACCCTGTGACCTTGTTTGTACAATTTAGAATCCCCATTGGCCAAGGGGTCTACACCTAAAATTTCCATTCTTTAGAGTCATTGGATTGGAGAAGTTTAGCAAAAAATTACGGACGGAATGACGGATGGATGGTTGAAAGGATGGATGGATGGATCGACACACCTCGGACCTGATGAATTAAAAATTAAATTGGAGAAAAATAATACCTTATCAATCTATTTCAAACTGGAACTTTTATTGTTTTGATCATTAATTTCGAAAAAAAAGAAAAGATTAATAATAGTTCACCCTCAATCAATTTCAGTTTTAGAAGAATAAAAAGTATAGCACGAATGCCGCCCATGAAAAGCAGATAAAGATGTCATGTAATGTAACTCCTCAGGGAGTGTTCTGTACTCATTGACCGGGAATAATTTGTCAGACAGGGCTTTAAGCATGCAACATGCATTGATATATTATAGGCTATTTACTTGGACTGTTATGTAACCAATAATCTGTAACAGTAACACTGCTATTACAACTTTCTGTCGAGTTCATATAACCATTATTAGCATGCACAAACTATGACAAACATTACTTTTTCTGGATGAAACATTTTTGAAACATACTTTTTCATCAAATATTTTTAAAAAAAGACAACACATTAGAAACAATCATATATTTTTAATCAACAAATATATTCAATTATAAAAAAACAATAAGATCTGTCCAATCAAAATCTGTAAATGTGATATTGTAATATCAAGCCATTGAACTGACATGTTCTCTTAGTTAAATATTGCATAATTAAACAGTCATATGCAATCGACCAATGTAGATGACCAAGAATATAAGATGTGTGCTGAACAGTGTGCTGAACAGTGTGCTGAACAGCGTGCTGAACACAGCTGCTGCTAGATTTACCAATAGTTTCCATTTAGCTATCAGTGTTTTGAAGGTAGACAAGTACTACTTCTACTACCTTGGGTGAATTGACAGGTTAAGTATATATAGAATACTAAATGATGTCCCGTTTGATAACATGTTTATTAAACGAGTGAATGGTTTGGTATTTTAATGAGCGAAAGCGAGTTAAATACTGATACCATTCACGAGTTTCATAAACATGCTATCAAACGGGACCAAGTTTAGTGTTTTATTTATTACTCAATGATGTAAATAGCGCTGAATGCAAGAAAATCGTTTTTAGCGACGCTCACCCGCTATTGCAGTCGCGCGGCTAACATTGTGACGTCAACAAAAATGATTATGACGTCATGCTCCCACTATGTCATTACGACAGCAACTGGTGGTATCAAACGTGTGTGAAACCAAATCAATGTTATCTAATGAGTGATCTCACCACGGTTGAGTAATAAAAAAGGTTAACTGTCACTAATTTCTGAAAATTTATGAATGTTCTGGCCAAGGTTAAAGTTTTCGTAAAATGTTACCTGTGTCAAGGTCAGAGGGTAAAACATTTTGAATGCTTTACTAAACTATCAATGGCCTATCACTGACCAATCAAAAGTTCTGAACACGGTTCAAGTTTTTGTAAAATACTTCCAGTGTGAATGTCAAGGTCACAAGGCAAACAGTTATGACCTCAACTGAAAAGTCTCATAAAATAGGAGGCCTCTCAATCATTGAGAGGCCTCCTATTTTATGAGACGACAATGACCAATAAAAAGTTATGATAATGACCACATGAAAGTTTTCATAAAATGCTTCCTGTGCCAAGGTCAAGGCCACAAAGTGAAAATGTATTTGCTCATCTGAAAGATCTCATCACAAGGGATGCACATGTCCAGCTATCATTGACCAATCAAAACAATAATTACGATACTTAGTATTTAACATGAATATACGTCAATAAATTTTATATATCTATTTGTATATTATATAAATATATAAAGAGATAAATGGAACTAATACGAAACTCCGTGTTTTCTTATACATAGTTAACCATAATTCAAATTTATTGCCATTTGACTTGGATTTCCCATAATAACAATAAAAACCAACAGGCAAAATTCCGTATTATTTCTGACATTCCTCAATTGGATACCAATTGATTTATTGATGCCAATTGTGTTGGGTGTTTCATTAATAATTTTAATGGAATCAAGCAAAATAGTAAGTTATTCTGGTAGAGATTCCTTATTCAGCCACATTTTGATTTTATTGTTGGATTCATCTGACTTGGTAAGGACTGGTTCCATCCTGCCATCGAAGAGACCAAACATTCCACCTGGAAAACAGAAATGGAAGAGTTGAATCAATGAAAGATGAGAGAAACTTAAATATTGCCTAAATATAACAGAGGTTACAATAGATAATCTGAAGAGAGTAACTTCTGTGGGAAGACAATGAGTGGAGTGGGCATTCAGGGTGGTTTGTCCCCCAACCAATCCTCTTTGAACAAGCAGAAACGTGATCATGGCTCACTAATACCACCAACCGTTAATGTGAAAATTGGATCATTCGAAATAAGTTTGACATGATTTCATCAGTTCATCAGATTAATACATTTGAATTATGCATTACGTAATTATCAGTGTCCAATCTAAAACAGTTTTGACTCTGTCTTAGAGAAGGATTTTAGAAAAATTAGGAGTCTTGTAACAGTAAGAGTATGAAATGAATTGAAAAAAATCTTAAAATCGCTTATAATCTATACTCTCTAGTATATATTATTATTATAGTAGAAAATGTGTGCCAAACTTGAAAGAAATCAGATGAATTGTTATTCTGCCATTGTTCGGGCAAATTAAGATCTCAGAAAATGACTAAGTACAAAAAAGTGAAATTCGTAAACAAAAATATATATATATATTTTAAATTTAAATTCACAATACTTAACTGGCATTGCACCTCTCCTAGACTGGCAGAAGATTGTTGCAATGCTTGGAATGAAAAGATAGTTTTTCGGTAATTAGTTTGACAAAAAATGCCCTCGGATGGAAGGACGGACATAACCCTTGAGTGTTACTATATACCTCTGGACCAGTAGTTTGGGGTATACTAACGCAGGGTTCAAAATTAGCACTAGTCCGGTAGCCCATGGCTAGTGAAAAAGAAGCTGGGCTAGTAGAGTGTAAAGACTGGTAGTCCGAAGGACTAGTTAAAATTTTAGGTGAACTAATCATGGAGATGCATTTGGCTAGCTGGAATAAGTCTGGACTAGTACTTTTAGAAATGCACTAGTCCGAGTGGCTACTGCATTGAAATGGTTAATTTAGACCCCTGTAACGACATGTTTAAACAGGAATATCCCCTCAAACAAGCAAAAAAGTGAGCTTGGCTCACTAATACCCCCGACTGTTAAAGTTTGACGCACACCTAAGGATTGATAAGATATGAAATGTAATTTCTAAGATTAAAGTGTTTGTGAAAAGGGTAGGACAAGTCTCTTAAAAGTAAAAGTAGGAATGATAGTAACTTGAAAAGGTATGAGTAACATAATACACTACTGCCATTACCACTGACTTCAACTTTATTTTGGAAATTAATTCATCATAATGATTCATTCGAGTGACTTGAAACAACAGGTAAATGGAAGCACACCCCTGAGGGAAATACAGCAGTTTATGGTTGACAGGAAAGAAAATTTAACTTTTTCCAAAATATAACCAGTGGAAATATAAAATAGTAAATTCAACAAGAACACAGAAGTAGCTTTTGATGAAAGTTACATGAAAAAGAAAATGATAAAGTCAACAAATCACAACACAGAAGTAGCTTCATTCATTTTAGCTCTGAATATGACGAACTAAAAAAATTAAAAAATCACCAAAAATTCACCAAATCGTGTTACATTTTGCACTGCACCTCTCCTAGTGGTGAAGAAGACATGTGCCAAATTTGAAAAGGATGAGATGAATAGTTTTTCTGTTATCGATCGGACAAAAAATGCTCAGAATATGACTAAGTTAAAAAATATAAAAATTCGCCAAAAATAAAAAAAATCACTAATTTCGTTTAAACTTCGCACTGCACCTCTCCTAGTGGTAAAGAAGACATGTGCCAAATTTGAAAAGGATGAGATGAATAGTTTTTCTGTTATCAATCGGACAAAAAATGTTCAGAATATGACTAAGTTAACCCTTAACATGCGGGCGACGGAATAATCCGGGCGGGCTATAAGCGATTCGTAGGTACTCCAGTACGGATCCCGGATCGCTTACTTAGAAGAATTCACGCCTGTCTATGTACTGGGCTAGCCTCCATACCGGGTCCCGAGTCGATTGTTTCCGCGACTCGCTGCATGAGAATGGCTGTATTTATGCCTCGCAGCCCGCAATGAGAATAAAACTTTCTTCAGTGTCTGGTCAGAACGTCCAGCAAAATTCACACCAATTTGCGTGTGCATTGTTGACCCGTAACGCATCGATAATTAGCTTTACAAAAGGCCAATTTTGTCCTGCTTCGCTCCGATGGCTACACTGCCCGGCGGCTAATTAGCACCTAAGTGTCTGCACTGCCCCGGGGTGAGATAGGCCCGTACAGGCTTATCTGTCTCGCATCCCGCCACATGGGCAGATAGCCTATGCTTATCTGTCTCGCATCTCGCCACATGGGCAGATAGCTTCTAATTACGGGAAGATATTGCGATAAGCTACCTTTCTCTCGCACTTCGTATCATATGAACCAATTGGTTGTTTTCATTTTTTTTTATACCAAAATAAAGAGGAAAGAATGGCCTTTATTCCCATATAAAAATCGCAATTGCGCTAACATAACTGAAAATACAGCAATCGCACAGAGATAGCCGACTTTCGCACTTTTGAATTTTGATACATGTGGCGCATTTACCCCAACATGCCTCGGCGCTCTATTTCTAAGAAACTTCTTGGGATATTTTCATAATTTTTTTTATCAGTATATAGATAAAAGAATTGTCTTCAATTCCATATAAAATACGTGTATTTTCGGCAATAACTTTTGATGCGCCAGGTGTCGCGCAGAAGGTGATATTCGGCTTTGAATAAGTGGCGCTCTTAGCATATACCATCATTACGGGCTTTATAACTTGTGAACCGCAAGTCCGATTTTTATAATTTTTACATCATTGTAAAGAGAAAAACATTGTCTTCAATTCCATGTATAATGCGCATGTTTTCGGGAAGAACTCTGCATGCGCAAAGCGCCGCGCCAAAAGGTATAATTTTCGCACTTCATAACTTTTGAACCGCAAGTCCGATTTTTATAATTTTTACATCATTGTAAAGAGAAAAACATTGTCTTTAATTCCAGATATAATGCGCATGTTTTTGGGAAGAACTATGCATGCGCGAAGAGCCGCAATATTGATGTACGCATAAGTGAAGAAGTATGATAATATATAACTAAAATACTGTTCTTTTGATACGCAAATATAGAGCTTTATAAACGATGAACAACTGTCATGACGGAATTTTGTTTCCAGTTTTGGAAAAAAAAATATAACATAAAAGTGAAAATATATTTGAGTACGGGACCCGCCGCTCGGGGAAAAGCCTTTTCGTGGGAATATTTTCTCAGGAAAATATTTCACTTTTCGGAGTTTCTAAAAATGCGTGAACATTTTTGTTACTGATGCCATTTGCGAAAGGTTTTTATTTCTAAAATTCAAATGCGAGGGCGCACCTTTCCAAACCATTTGAATTGAATTTATTATTTTATCTTTTACATTATTGAATAAAAGACGTTTCATTCAATAAGATTTGAAGAATTATTTATATGTGTAGCGGACTGAACTGAGCAGATGGAGAATTTGATTCCTCACCACTTTTATTACCAAAGTTCTTTTGTATCACAATTACTTTTTTAGGTATTAGTTTTTTCGTGAGCAGGGGAATTTCCGACGGGATTCGCCATGACATAATGAGAAAAAATTCCCATGAACATGGGCGTGGTCCGTCATCTTCGGGACCGACCCACAAGTATAAATATCTACCGGGGGGTGCGCGGACCCCCCCGCTTTTGGTCGCCACCCCCCAAACTTTTTGTGCAAATTATTTTTTTGTTTCTACTTTGAAATAAAGGTTCGTGTCATTCCGAGGTATGAAGGTTTCTGCTATATATGTCGAGAGGGCATGGGAACCCATTCCCAATAGAATCCGGGGTTCGTCCCATAGGATTGTTCCTCGGAGTCTCTCGTTCTCAAAAGAGAACATGGGAAACCTGTCCCGCGATTGAATCCGGGGTCCGCCGCGGAAGACGGGGACGGGAATTCCCGGAGAGCATGGGAGTATGCTCCCATGGGTCCGGGCTCCGCCTCGAGAGACCGCTCCTTGGATGCTCTGCTTCTCGAAAAGAGAAGTCATTCGGCAACTGACAACCCGAGCTTCCCTGACATAGTAGTTTATTTTCCGGGCCTCGCGCCCGGTGCTACACGTCACCGAGGAAATCAGAAAATGGTCCGTTTGACATATGCGTCGGAAAAATCGGCGCGATGTCAGAAGCCGTCGGCGCTTGCGGCGCAGTCGTCCTAGATGCGCCGGGAGGTTCTGAAACTGGCAAATGAACGTCCATGAAGCTCACATTCATTATCTCTGTATGTTTATTGTCTCCAATCACATGTTATATGTTGCATACATCTAACGCATTTTCAATCATTTACAGGTTGAAGCAGAATGCTGCGCGGACGTGGACGCAAGGCCCTGCGACGGCCTAGGACGTTGCATACTAGGACACGCAGCTTTGAAGCCGTTACAAGCGACGACGACTTCATCAACGAGATCCATGCTGATGAAGCCTCTGATATGGAGTCAACTGACAGTGATGGTAGCAGTGGTTTAGACAGTGATGATGCATATGATCGGGACACTGTAATAGATAGTGAACATGGTGACACAGATGCTCTGAGTGATATAGAGACAGAGATTGCCAGAAAGATTCTAGCCGCCGGTAATTCCACCGAAGAAGACTTTAGTGGTTTTGAGGAGGAGTTTGCCGAAATACCACAATATAATCATGATAATTCACAGACGTTTGATGAGTGGGTGGATGGTCCGCGGCCACGTGTAAACTTGCCTTTCACTGGTCAAACTGGGTTGCGCCAGTTCATAGAACTTCCTGAGAACCCTGAACCTATTGACTTTTTCAATTTGTTTATACATAATGATGACTATGAGGATATGGCAACGGAAACCAATAGATATTTCAAACAAGCAATGGAGGACAAAATTCTAAGACCCCGTTCAAGAATGCAACAGTGGCAAGACACTAATGCAGAAGAGATGAAGGTATTTGTAGCCATGACAATTGCCATGTCATTGGTTGTGCAGAGAAACTTTGCTGATTACTGGTCAACAAGTGATGTTACCTCAACGCCTTTCTTCGCCAAGTGCATGCCCCGAGACAGGTTTTGGCTTCTTATAACCTACCTACACTTGGCTGACAACAGGAGGATGCCGGGCCGTAACACCCCGTGCTTTTCACCAATAAATAAACTGGGACACTTGTATAACCGGATAGTTCACCGTTTTTCAAGAGTGTATAAACCGCATCAAAACATTTCAGTCGACGAGGGCATGGTGCCCTGGAAAGGTAACTTATCTTTCAAAGTTTATCTTCCCGACAAGCCTAAGAAGTATGGGATAAAGGCTTTCATGTTGTGTGACTCGCACAACGGATACGTTTGCAAGTTCAAACTCTACACTGGAAAAACGAATGAACCGGTTTCTGAAGGTGGCAAAACTTATGATGTAGTCATGGACTTGGTGAACGACTACGTTGGACAGGGGCATCACATCTTTATGGACAACTACTATTCGTCCACAAATCTGTACATAAATTTGTGGGAGCGGGGAATAGGTGCCACGGGGACGTTGAGAGCCAATCGAAAGGGACTTCCTGATTCAGTCAAGAAACCTAAAAAGAAAGCCAAGCAAGGGGACATGACAGTTTCTCACAACCATGGCCTACTCGTTCTTCGCTACGAAGATAGAAAATCAGTGCTTCTCATGTCTACTGTTGAAGATACACAACTTGAACAAACAGGGAAGAAGAACCGGGCAACAGGGGAACCAGTTCTCAAGCCGCGCATTGTAACAACGTACAACAAGTACATGGGAGGTGTTGATCGGGCCGACCAGATGTTGTCGTACACGCCGTTCCGAGTGAAGACCCTGAAGTGGTGGAAACGGGTTTGGTTTCACGTTCTCAACGTTGCCATGTTGAACTCTTACATCGTTTATAAAGCATACAGCAAAGATAAACCTCTAAAAACAAGTCGGGAATACAGGAAGGCTTTGGCGCAACATATAGTAACATTTGCGGACAAGGAACAAGTTCCATCACTTTGCAGACGTCCCCGTGGTCGGCCGAGCACGAGCGACGAGAGTGTCACTCGTCTTCATGGACGTCACTTTCCGACGAAGATTGAGCCTGTCGGAAGGAAGAAAAACGTCACAAGGATGTGTGTGGTATGCTCTAAGGCAAAACGCGCCGTCCTCGCAAAACAGATTGAAGAAGGCAATGGGCCAGCAAGGAAGAAAAAACGAGTAGGCAGAGAGTCTTCTTATGAATGTACAGATTGTAATGTTTCTCTGTGCGCCGCACCATGCTTCAAACTGTACCACACCGCCACTGACTATTCCAGGGCTTACATCACTGCCACGGAAAAAGAAAGAAATGAAGAAGGGAATGAAGAAGAAGAAAATTGAAAGTAAAGAGAGCCGAAGTGTGGACAACCAGTATATACACATTATATACATACCTTGTTAGGTCCCTAAAGCTGTTCTGCGCACAACCGCAGGTAAATATTGTGTATATTTGTACGTAAATGCATTGTAATTTCATTGTAATACATGTCATTGCAAATAAAATATTTTTTATTTTATCAAAGAGACAGAGAAAGTGAATGCGAGCTTTCATTGGAAGTTCAGCAAGAACCGCATCATAAAAAACACCCATAAATGCTGAACCGGGTGGCCGATTTTCATAAAACTTACTTAAAGAGGAAAGATTCGGCTTTGATTCAATATAAAATTTATACATGCGCACGAAAAACTAAAGTTGCGGCACGTGCCCCGATATGCGCGATAGTCAAAAAGTTGCCTCAAAGTACCGAGGGTACCTTCATTTGGCCCGCTATAGCTTCCGAACGAAGTTGCGCATTTTTTTTCTTTTTACATCGTCGTAAAGAGCAATAAATTGTCTTCAATTCCATGTATCATATGTATATGCGCAGCGAAAAATAAACATGCGGCAAATGATGCGCCAGATGTCGCAAAAAGTTAGTTTTTCAAAAATGAATTTTCTAAGTACTGGGGGTGCCTTCCTTACGCTCTTCATATATTGCGAACCATTTGACGTATTCCAATAATGTTTATATCATTGTAAAGAGGAATAAATTGTCTTCAAGTACATACGTGTTTCGCATGCGCGCGAAATAATTTACGATTTTATAAAGCTGGAAATAAAGACAAACTTTACACCGCGCAACATGTATTGCGTTCGCCGCGGTGATTAGTGTATGCTGTGCTCATTAGTACTCATTAGTTCCACGCGCGCTCGGCTCTGGCACCCTCGAGGAGGTCTCGAGGAGGTCTCAAGGAGGTAACGGTACTGTAATTAGCACAGTCCCGGGGGGACCAAGCAGTGCCAGTAACTTGGTGCGCGTCGGGACCATTCACGTGGTACTGTCGGGGTAGCGTCACTCTCCTTTGGTTGGTTATATTTTCTGAACCATAAGTCGTATTCTAATAATTTTTACGTCATTGTAAAGAGGAATAAACTATCTACAAGCACATATAAATTTCGCAATATGCGCGCTCAGGAGTTTTGATTTCATGAAGCTGGAAATAAAGACAAACTTTAGATGACAATAGAATTATAACCATAGGTCGCATTCTAATATTTTTTATATCATTGTAAAGACAAACATCTGGTCTTCAAGTCCATATAAAAATTTCAGTAGCGCGCTCCAAATTCATGATGTTATAAGGCCCGAATTAAAGACAATCTTTACAAAGTAATAGAAAAGTAAAGAAAAATCGTAAAAAAATAATTCAAAGATGCGGGTATAAAGCAACCATTTGTGTACGGGTGCCGCGACTTGAATTTGTATTCAACGCCCGTATATAGCCCGTATTCGCCATGTAGATGCGGTATATTTCGTAAAAACGGTACCGGAATCGCCGCCTGGAAATTCCGCCAGCAGAGCTCGTTAGTGCCTAAGCTCAAACTACTGCTGCGAGCTGCGAGCCTGTAAATTCCGCCACAGGGGCTAAAAAGGGTAAAATATATATACGCAACGTAAGGGTTAAAAAAAAAAAAAATTCGCCAAAAATAAAAAAATTCACTAATTTCGTTTAAACTTCGCACTGCACCTCTCCTAGTAGTAAAGAAGACATGTGCCAAATTTGAAAAGGATGAGATGAATAGTTTTTCTGTAATCGATCGGACAAAAATTGTCTTCGGACGGAAGGACAGACGGACGGAAGGACAGACGGACGGAATCGTTGGTATTACTATATACCCCCGACCTTTTTAGGTCGGGGGTATAATTATGTCTCAACGAAAAAAATATACCCCGATAGAATCCCCTCTTTAAATGAACCTGAGCCAAGGGAGATAATTCCGAACATAAAACACTACAGATCACTCTTCTCAGGCCTGCTCCATTTGCTGTCTGTGATTGATCCGAACATCCCGTACATGTGCAAAGTGAAAGGAGTAACTCCAATGATTATTCTGGGCGTTCAGAACGTTAAAAAAGAAAACCCAGGTGCAAGCCGCACAGCAATAGAACATGTAGAACACCCAGAAATGTGTTCGTAGTCACTCCTTTCACTTCGCGCATGTTACTTTCAGAACAATTTTTGGTACAGGGAAAAGAAAGGCCTACTATTACCTGTGTGTAGGAACAGGACTTTTGTTCCTCTGAACCTGTTCTTGTTCCTGTTGAGCTCCTGTACCAGACCGAAGGCCCCCTTCCCCGTGTAGGTTGGGTCTAAGAGGATCCCTGTGCTCAAGCTCACTTGATTCAGAAATTCTGGGAACACAGAAAAATCAAATTGCTAACATTTTTAAAAACTATAGGATTATTTGGATTAACCAAGCTCGGTCCTCTCCAAATTAGATAATATATAATTCTATAATTGTGACGACAGTTTGTAAAATGTTAAAAGCTTACATATTGTTACCAAGACAATTATCATTATTATCCTATTAGTATCCTCAACCTCAGAGATTATACAATCAATAACAAGCAAAAAAGTGAGCGTGGCTCACTAATACCCCCGACTGTTTAAGTTTGACATTTTTATTTTACTTAAAGAGAGAGGTGTCTGCACACCTAAGGATTGATAAGCTTTGAAATGTAATTGCTAAGATTAAACTGTTTGTGAAAATGGTAGGACAAGTCTCGATCTTCATGTGAAAAAGGTGGTTTAAGTCAAAATAGGAATAAAAGTAACTTGAAAAGGTATTGGTAATATAATACACTACTGCTATTACCACTGATTTCAACTTTATTTTGGAAATTAATCCATCATAATGATTCATTCGAGTGACTTTAAACAACAGGTACATGGAAGCACACCTCTGAAGGCACAGTGAGAGATATACAGCAGTTTATGGCTGAAAGGAAAGAAAATTTAACTTTTCCCAAAATATAACCAGTGGAAATATAAAATAGTAAAATCAACGAGAACACAGAAGTAGCTTTTGATGAAAGTAACATGAAAAAGAAAATGATGAAGTCAACAAATCACAATACAGAAGTAGCTTCAGTCATTCTAGCTATGATAAAGTAAAAGAATATAAAAAATCGCCAAAAATTCAAAAATTCACCAAATCGTGTTACATTTTGCAATGCACCTCTCCTAGTGGTGAAGGAGACATGTGCCAAATTTGAAAAGGATGAGATGAATAGTTTTTTTGTAATGGATCGGACAAAAAATGCTCAGAATTTGACTTTAACTTTTCGGACAAAAAATGCTCAGAATTTGACTAAGTTAAAAAATATAAAAAATCGCCAAAAATTCAAAAATTCACCAATTCGGTTTAAACTTCGCACTGCACCTTTCCTAGTGGTGAAGAAGACATGTACCAAATTTGAAAAGGATGAGATGAATAGTTTTTTTGTAATCGATCGGACAAAAAATGCTCAGAATTTGACTAAGTTAAAAAATAAAAAAAATCGCCAAAAATTCAAAAATTCACCAATTCGGTTTAAACTTCGCACTGCACCTCTCCTAGTGGTGAAGAAGACATGTACCAAATTTAAAAAGGATGAGACGAATAGTTTTTCTGTAATCGATCGGACAAAAATTGTCTTCGGACGGAAGGACAGACGGAAGGACGGACGGAATCGTTGGTATAACTATATACCCCCAACCGTTGGTCGGGGGTATAATAAGAGGAAATTGAGGACAACTTAATGAATACATACTGTGATTACTCATGACGTAAATCTTTGACAATGGCATCATAGTCACTTCAACTTCAAGAATAAAAATGTACAATTATATATTTCAAAGATTCAAAACCAAAATTTGCCGAAGTACCAGATATACAAAGTACCGTTCCTTAAAGGTGCATCCATTGTGTTTCATAAAAACATATTTGGCTTTAATACGCTCCAACTCACCATATGTGCTGTTTACAATACAAACAAATTCACTCAGCTTGCATATTCTTCCCCAATCGCCTAATATATCATAATTACTAGTTTTCCAATTAAAATCGATGGGCAGAATCCGAAACTGCATGTTTCATTTACAGTGCACAGTAGTTATATGACCTTTTTAACATTATCAACCAAAATTTGTCTGTTTAAAATAAGATTCCAAAATTACATTTGACTCATTGGCGCGCGCCACATGCGGTGCATTGTCCGGTTTTCACTCAGAAATCACTACTTTTACCTTCATATCGTCAATATACTAAGTCGACTATCATCAATATGGTAGTTTTCGGTAACAGTCGGTACTTCTTGATAAAGTAACACCATTAATAACGTTTGGAATATGTGACCCCCAACAACACAATGGATGTACCTTTAAGGTCATATTGAATATAAGGAGAAACCATGATACCGAGGATATGGTACGGTTGTGGACCCTGATAGGAAGGAAAAACCCGAGGATGCGAAACATCGGAGGGTTTTTCCTGACTATCAGGGTCTACAACTTTACCATATCCAAGGTAGAATGGTTTCTCCATATTATCAACCGTTTTTAAGCGTAAAACAGGCTTTTTAATTGTTATCGCGTTATATTGAGGATCCCTGGTAAATAGAGTCGTTCATAAAATCCTTGTTTGGAGCCTGTTAACAACCGCGCTATAGAATTGCTTTTGTACCGTAGAATCTCATCTGCCTCCTTGGCGCAGTAGACTAAAGCGCTAGTTCACGTATAGCTCAGGTGATAGTGGATACAGGTTCGAGACGAACTTTCTTCAAAACATTTGCTGTTAATATTCTGATGAAATTTTTCAAAATTAGTCTAAGTTAGTTTCTTCTGATCTTTACTTTCAAGCCGTCATCTTAGCAAATATATCAGGGTTTACAATCATTGTAATTCCTTCTAACAGGGTTTACAACTGTCCATGTAAACCCTCCTGGAGGGACTTACAATGTTACCGGGTGATACGGTTTAGAAAAGTCGTTTCAAGTATCACGTTATATGGCTAGTAGGTTGATAATATTCTGTAACCCTCAGATACAGGTTTCAAGAAGTACAAATGAAAAGTACTGAATATCACCTCACCTAATTCCTCTCCTGTTGATACGCCATAACCTTGACCTTTGTACCCTCCGATGATATCAATGATATCCTCCGACCTGATATCGCCCAGACCAACTGACACGAGCATCTCCTGGACGTGATCATAGAAGTACTGCTCCGTATCGGACACAATCACACCGTGGACTCTGACGTAAATAGGAACAACATTCAGCAGACATTTGAGATAGGACATATAGGAGATGTTAATTAACCAAGTAATTTTATTTTTTTATAATTATTTGTGGGTATCAAGGAAAATGTTTGCCATAATGTACAGCATTCCTTTGTTATAAGACTGGCAATGTTGTAAAACAAAAGACACCTAAGTGGTGCACAGAGCTTAATCTAATTAGAGCCATTGGCTCTGTAGCTAATCAAGTTTTAAATAATAAACTAAATAAAGTTAATTTTCCATTGTATTTATCATAGGCAAAACAAATTTCAAGTACTTTACGTAATGGAGAAGATGGAAATAGGTTATTAGGTCATGGCCATAGTGACCCATATTTTGAGGGTCACTAAATCAACAATTTAGCATCTCCATTGGCTAAGGAGTCTTCACATAACATTTTAGCTTTCTAGCGCTTTTTGTATTGGAGAGAAAGATAAAAATAGTTTTTTTTGGTTGTGACCCCTGTGATCCATATTTGGGTCACGAAATCTACAATTAAGAATCCCTTCAGCCTGTACATAAAATTGAAGCTCCCTAGAGCCAGCGGTTCATGAGAAGAAGTTGAAAAAGCGAAAAGTCTACAGACATATAGACAGACCGATAGACAGACGGACGGACGCTGGATGCAGTGCCATAAACCTGATGAGCTAAAAATAGCTTAACTACAGTTGTTGGACCTCGTTTTTCTAGCAAAATATCTGAAGCTGAATGGATT
The DNA here is from genome assembly GCA_936450465.1 of Gibbula magus. NCBI lineage: Eukaryota > Metazoa > Mollusca > Gastropoda > Trochida > Trochidae > Gibbula > Gibbula magus. The sequence goes on from OW388306.1 coordinate 12,944,966, forward strand.
CACTGTTGGGAATTACAGAACTGGTGATAGGTGCCTGACTCTGAGGGTGGTTTTAATCCAGCATTTGACTCACTCCAAGAAATGTTACAAAAAACAAGTGTAGAAGCGAGCACAGCTCACATACCCCCGCTTCCAAATAAAGTTTGACATAACTGAAAAAAGAAAAGGCACATCTATTGGAATGACTAAAGTTGTGTGTATAGTGAATATGGAATGTACAGTTCCAGAGATAATTGTTAAGTCATGTTTCCATGGAAACACCAAAAATAAAATTCAGAAATAGGTCTATCCCTCAAAAGGCACATCTAGGCACCATGTGTAGTAAGTTTGGTGAAGCTAGCATGTTTAATTTTGGAGATATGCTCCGCACAAAATGACTTCCTCACAGAGTCACTGTTTTGGTCATGTTGCCATGGAAACCACAAAAAATAAAATTAAAAAATCGGTCTAAATCTAAAAAAGCACAAGGGATCATGGCTAACATTTGTAGCAAGTTTGGTGAAACTAGCATGTTTAGTTTGAGAAATATGCACTGCACAAACTTTTGTGACGGACAGACAGACAGACAGACACAATGAACGCCACGCCTACGCTGTATTGCAGATAGTGTGGTCACAAATATAAAGCTGTTAAGAAGATTCCTATAAAATGTCCTCTCTGCAGCTATAAGAAACAAGAATTTGTTTCCGTGGACTTACTTGATCTTGGAGCCTGTGAGGAAGTTTGCTATGGCGAGTCCTGCTGCTGTTCCTCCACTCCCACAAGTAAACACCAGATCGTCAAACTCTTCCTGCACTCCCTGGGGGAGGATATATATATAATATAATCTTTTCAAAATACAGATCTGATTCTCTCTCTTCTCAAATCCTAGTACCTGAAAAAACTGCTATGGGGCCAGTGTAAAGTACCATATTTCCACTGTTAAGCGCCAGATCTCTTGCAGATACAAATTTCAATGTATAGCTGATTTTATTTAAAATCTGGTTAATGGAAACATGGATAGACATAAGGTACACCAAGAATATTCCTTACCCCCTTGTCACACTAGGCATGCGTTCTCACGGCATTCCCAATGGATGCTAAAACTAGATGAGCGTTTGCGGGACACCGCAAAAGCAGAGCAGCCCCGAAACTTATGGTCTCGCCTTTCCCTGTTCCGCCTTCTCATCAGCATCAATAAAATGGGATTTTTTTTTAACAAAATCTTCTTTCATTAACCGATTTATTACTAACAAGTTGTATCATCACTGGGGTCACTTTTCACAAGTTCGTTCTTAAAACCTATTTCTGATTTCAAAATTGGATCAAAGGATAAAGGCATATTCACAAAAGCATGCTTAAGTTGTGACCTCACTGTGACCTTGGCCTTTGACAGATTTTAGCGAAAATCTTTTCAAATCTTGGTCATTCTCCATAGTTGATATATACCAAATAAGAACCCGATAGCACAAAAAATGTGTTTACAAGGATTGTTGTAGTGATTTCATAACTCATGACCTTGACCTTTGACCTTGAATGTGAACATGTCAATATCATTCACCAGGTTTATAAGAAAGAAGCTATGTATATGAGGTGTTAATACCTTCTTGGAAAATAGTTATTTAGTGATTTCAGAACTGGTGACTTTGAACTTATTTCGTGACCTTGATCTTTAAAAATTCAAGGTCACACAATCAGTGATCACTTTTCATTGTGTATAACAATCATGCAATGATTCAAAGTGTTAATAGTTGAAATAAGACATTTTCGCAATAGCATGCTTAAGTTGTGACCTCGTTGTGACCTTGACCTTTTGTGACCTTGACCTTTGACGGATGTTAGCGAAAACCTTTTCAAATCTTGGCCTTTCTCTATAGTTGATATAACCAAATAAGAGCCTGATAGCACAAATATTTTTCAAGCTATCGTGTTTACAAGGATTTTTTTAGCGATTTCAAAACTCGTGACCTTGACCTTTGACCTTGAATGTGATCATGTCCAAAAAATTCCCCAGGGGTATTAGTAAGAAGTTATTTATATGAGTTCTCCAAAACCTTCTAGGAAAATGGTGATAGCCAATACAAAACGTGGCGGCGGAAACTGCGCAAAGACTGATAGCAGCCCCGACTAAGTCGAGGCTGCTAATTAAGCAAAATGCGAGAAAAGCGCAGTGAGAGCCTATAGAGGGTCGCAGTGGAAGCTCTCAAGGACATACAGGGAACTCCAAGAACGCCCAAGAACCCCGAACCTCTGTGTTTGTTCTGAACAGGAGCAGGAGTGCAGGAAGAATGCAGTCAGTCGCTGTGGAAACCAAACGAAATGGACGTATGAGAACCTTGTGGGGAAATTTTGGGAAACGAGTTGGAAACCTACTACTTCTGTTTGGATATTCACGGGGTTGTTACTACGCGCCTATTGCATTGTAACTACAGTTATATCACGTCCCTTGCGATCCTACTAAAGTTCAAAGTGTTTTTAGGGGGTTCACAACAAATTTACGTTCAATTTGCGCTCTCTGCTAAATATAATACCATTGCCATTTATAAGTCCTCATAAATCATGATAGCAAGAGAGAGACTACGTCTTGTCATTCTCTTCGGCATTTATGATGTTGTCTGTCGTATAGGCAATGAGACTAATGATCAGTTTGAGCTCGAATCTACCACTGATCACCGTGCCTGCGTAGCGGGGCATTTGTAAGCGTATCATACACGTTGTAGTAAAGACGTAGGAGAAGCTTGGTGTACACTCACAGAACGCAATAGCAATGTAGTAAGATAGCATAGGAAAAACCCACAAGGAACGCACATGGTTGTATTGAGAGCCTGGTAGTTGAGTTGAAAATGCAGCTGAAACGAGTTACAAGTTTCTTGATGTGAAAAAAAAGGATGTTTTTTTGGTTCACACAGAGTTTTGAATGAAAAAGGCCATCTTGAAGAACTGGGTGCAAACGTGATGAGAATGCAGTGCAGTGTGACAGGGGGTAACTAATGAGGTTCCGCTTAATCTCCTCCGGCTTGTACTAAGTTACCTGGGATATTAGTTCCTGGAATACTGTGATGTATCCGAACAAACCCACAACATCAGATCCACCGATTGGTATTAGGTAGGAATCTTCACCACTCTCCTCTCTGCGGGATAAAGAATAAACTTGAAAACTAGCAAGTCTCATTCACAGATCCAGGAGTGGGGAGTGGCGAGTGAGGAGTAGGGTTCAATCAGTCCCAACCCCTTCCAGTTTCCAAAATGCCTAAAGGCCAATCAAAGTCAACGTTTTGAGTGAAGTGTCGTGTTGGGGATGTAGCTCAGTTGGTAGAGTGTCCCCTCATCACCTGGAAGGCTGGGGTTCGGTTTCAGGCCTCGTAATACCAAAAGACGTTTAAGGATGGGAGTTGTTGCTTCCCTGCTTGGCACTCAGCATTATAAGGATAGAACAACGATTGAACCTGTGCTGCACTGTTGTTGCCGGGTACCAAAGGAACAAAAAGAACTTCCGAAATTACATTGTTATGAGGACAATAAAGTGTTATTACTATTATTATGATTAACCAGATTAGCTATGTAAACCAAAAACAGTCACACAAATCTTCAAGTGATGGACAGTAGTTTGCCATTAATATTAAGATCTATTTTTCCATCATTCAATATATATCAATCTAATAAACATAGATGTTTCAATTACTTTATCATGGTCGCTAGCTGCTCTGATCTTGGTCGGAGTTCTACTTCATAGGGGGCCCTCCTGGGAACCATGTAGAGATGTGCTCCACACAGTCTGTCAATCAGAACATTGCCATGGCAACCAACACTGTCAATTTCCTGAAAACAAAACGAAGATAAATACTGGGGTTAATATAAGATTAATAGAGACTCACATCAGTATGAAATAATTAGGTAGTGGTGTTACTATCAGCTGATTGACAATCCCAAGTCATGAACAACAGTAATGTTAAATCACAAGTAACATAATAATGTGGCCTTATATTTTGACTAACTGTTCCCCAAAAGTTCAATGAAGAATGTTACACAACCCAAACATGCCATTAAATCTATCACAACAGTCACGGTTGTAATAATTTAGCTGAGACCAGAAAATGGGTAAAGTTTAAATATCACTTTCCATGGCCACCATATTACACTTTGCTCATAGGGAAAACATTGACTTGCGATCAGTATTTTTGTAAGGTATGCATGAATATTCCTAGATATTTGACTTATCAGTGATCAATGTCTATACTATAAGACAACAAGTTCCAAATTCTATTCTCAGTTTACAGTCTAATCAAAATTGACCCTCTTTGAGGAATAAAAAAACAATATTACATCTAATGGGATATGTCCCGCTTGAGGTTTCCTCTCCAAATGGTCTGATGATGTCCAGTACAGACCATTCTCTTCCCACAGAGGTTAGTCCCTACAGTTTTCCGGTTCTACCCTCTGTTGTTTTTCGCTTGAAATCGAGAGCAGAACCAAAGTCCCCTAGCGGTGGAAAGAGAAATCTCATACCATATCCCTGGTTCTTAACCAATGAAAACTCCTCTTGGCCATGTCGACAGGGTAACTTCAAAGATCGAGGCATTTTACTCTGAAGGGTCTTGCTCATTAGCATATGTCATTCGAATATGTCTGATGTAAATAACACAAATGAACTGTTTTTGGTATTTGTCTCTGATTTGGTCTTCTTTATTTATAATTATGTTTATGATCAATAGTTTTCACAAAATCAAATAGCATAGTTCGAGGAAAACACAGAAAACACAGGAAAACAAGAAAACGTTGGCCTTACGTTTATTTTATCATTATGACGTGTCACTGGCGAATGTCACTTTTACAACGGCGTCGCTGATTGCACAACTAGATTCAATTGCAACCAATCAGGACATTCCCTTTTTTCGCCAGGGTAGAACCGGAAAACTGTAGGGACTAACCTCTGTGGGAAGAGAATGAGTACAGACATGTCATCCTCCTAATAATATTAGCAAACCAATCAAATCAATGTCTTTTAAATAATGGCCATTTTGAATGTATTCAGAATCATTTGTTTAACAATTTTCTCAAGTTACATAAACATGGATGGCTGTTTGGAGTCACTTGCCTGTAGTTTCTCATACAGAAAGATTTCATTAGAAGCCTTGAGGTTAACTAATTGAACTTGTGTCAGAACATGTGCCTATAATATGGGCAGTCATCAGACCGTAGGGAGGAAACTCCAGAACAGAGTTTGTGTCCCGATTGATAGAATATGTTTTTAAACTTTCATAAATTGGAACAGGGTAAATGTTTTCAAGACTTATCATTTTACACATTGTCCATGGTATAAAAAGGTCATCATTCATACCAAGGAAGGCTTTCAGGGCACTGTTCCACCAAGGCGTTTAAGCCCTACAATCAGTCCTAGCAAATGTCAAAAGATAGGTTTACGTGGCCACTTAGCCCCTTGGATATAAAAAGATATGAAAGGGGCAAAAAAGATGAAATTGTTCTCCAACCTAAACAGGAGTATTACACAAGATAACACATGACATAAGAAGTGAGTTCTTAACTGTGACATCACTCCTCAGTAGCAGATGGGGTGTTAGACCGACTTGACGACACGCTACCGCCACAGCTCTACAGTGATTAGACTGAATCCCACCAGCCGTGATCACATGACTACACCCTCGATCAATAGCATCAGCTAACAGAAACTCCAGCTTCCGCACCTGAAAGTACGACACCAATTGAAAATATACCAGTTGTTTAAAACATTTTTTTAGCATTAGAAAAGGAAGGGTGAGATTTAGAGTTTTAAAATGTTTGCATTGATATGATTGAATATTAAAACATTTTTCCATAAAAATTAATAATGCCAAATAAAGAGCTTATCATTTCATCATGTGATAACATTTGTTTTATTACACATATTTTAGAGAAATGAAATGCATGCTTTCAAAACTTGATCCCTAACAAGTTTGCAAATTGATAATTTATATATTACTTATCACAAATATTCACAAAGAAATTGTCAACTAGAAATCTTGTAATAACTCTTACCTTGTTCCCAGACAAAGTACTACCGGTCATATCATCTCTCTTTATATGAACACTGTACGTAGAGGAAACCCCAGGAATATTCCATTCATGTATAGGGGTGTTTGGATGAGAAAGCTAAAAGACAAGAGCCACCAATAAAAATAATTTCATTTTATTTCCACATTCAAGAACAAAATCTCTTAAAAGGTCTTGAAACACATTTCTATTCTCAAAACTTGCAGAATAATACAATAAATTTATACTAACTTCAAATAATAGTGAATAGTGGATTTGTATTGTGCTTTTCCTATAGCGGTACTACATTATCATGCTCAAAACTTCAAGTATGAAATTGATTAAACATTTATGTTGTCTAAACTGGTCATTGATAATGGGTAAACACAACTATCAACTAATTCATAAAAATTTAGATTTTAAAAAACTCTCCCAAAATTGTGACACCATAGCTTTGGGATGTAACCAATTTTGGACACCATAGCATGGTCAGCTGAGTCAAAGCATTGTTACAATCGATAACATTACCATTATGAAGCGGCTTGATCGTGTGTTTTGCAAAATAAGTACAGGCTTAATATTTAACAGTATCTTTAAAAAATTTAATAATCCTGTAAAGTTTATGAAGAAATCTTTAATCACAACAATTTTTGGTGGTGTCATGACACTATTATTAAACGTCATACTTCATTGTTCTGTGACAGAATAAAGGATGGGCATGCAGCACCCAAAACATGCTAGATATCACCTAGGACGATAAAGACTTTAAAATTATTTTTCTTATTGAAAGTGTAATTTTCTATTTTATTTTATATATTTATATGACGATACTGATGATATTTGAAATATATTGTACAACACCTGAATTCTATATTTTGGCACATGTTTCAGGTTTCTTGCCCAAGTGGGTGGCTGGTATGGTTGCAGAAACTTTGACATATTTCTTCTCAAGATGGGTACAAAATAAATGCTCTTGAGGAAAGGTTTTCTGCAACTCACAAATAATGTCATCTTGTTTCATATATGTGCAGATTGACACAGGTCCTTGACACATGATCTTCTACCAACCGCTAGCGAAATTGCGGGTTGCAAAGATAAAAATATAGCTTCAGAGGAAATGGTGGGAAAAGCCATCAAAAGGGGAAGGTCTACTCTAGGTTAGAAACTCAAGGATAAACGTTCATAAAATTCGTCAGAAGAGATTCTTTACCAGGCAAAGATGATAACGAGCAATTTTGTTTCGCGTATGGCACAAACCCCACTTCACTTATTTGAAGTGTAAATATCACTTAAAAGTAGATCTCGTATATCTAATATTTCCTCTGGCTGCCCCCAATTTTCACAAGCGGTCCTCAATTGTATATTGAAATGAGAGTTACCTTCCTTGGGTTATATATAAAATGTGCAGTGGCCACATTATCATTTATTTTGTCAGTATGAGTGAAATTTAGTTCCTTAAATGACTTCAAAAGAATTGTATTTGCTCTTTACATTCAATTCTGACTGTAAACGTTTGTCAAGGCCATATATATTATGAATAAAAACACTAATTTTATTTCGCTTGTGTAAATTTCTGACATGCGCACTAGAATTTTTTACATACTCCGCACAGTCTCGGGATATTTTGTCATCGTATGGAGCTAGACTGCGCTGATAACATCACAGGAAGATGGCGGGAAAATATGACAAGTTACGCGTGCTTGGAACTGGCAGTTTTGGCCAAGCGTGGCTCGTTGAAGACAAAGAGAATGTTAAATGTGTATTGAAAGAAATAAAACTAACATCATTGTCAGAAAAAGAAATAGACCAGACTCTTGTCGAAGTGACAGTTCTAGCAAAATGTCGCCACGTGAATGTTGTCAAATATCACGAAGCATTTGTCGATGGTGGCTGTCTTAAAATTGTCATGGAGTTTGCAGATGGTGGTATGAACCCATAATACCATAAATCCGAATTCTGTTTACTGAACCTTCTCTTTTACTTATTGGTGCAGGTTAGCCCGTTCAGTGTCTTATCAGTTTGGGGAACCCAATTAAGATATTATGTTGTGGTATTTCACAGGCCCGTAGCAACAGGGGGGCTTATGAAGTTATTCCTCCCCCCCCCTCCCCCCCCCCAAATTTTAGGGAGAACATTTTCTTTTATCTCTATTCCAAAATGTTTCTCAAGTTGGCCCATATTTTCGAAGCTCTCTTAGCACTAAGATAGTCATAATTAAGTGCCACGGCTATCTTAGCGCTTAAGAGAGTTTCGAAAATATGGGCCCTGAAAGACAATATTTTTTGAAAATTCTGATGGTGAAAGTGGATGTTTGAGTTTAACGCATACCGCGTGGACAAGTACTGCAACCTTTACCAACGTACCATGTGTTTCTGGCTTGGAAGTTTGAGTATGAAGCAGGGTCCTGTCTTTCAGTATATTTCATTGTGCACGCAGTAGGAATCTAATATTTATATGATAGGCTTGAATATTGCCTTTTAGTATTCTAGTATTCTTGTAGTACACCCCACTCCCCCCACTGAGCTTACAAAATCCAATTCCTGCCCCCCCACCCCACACTCCCGAAATTGGTGCTACAGGCCTCTGTTTCATTACACAATGTCCTTTTAGTTTGCATGATAGTGTTGAGAGCTTTCTCCCTGCATTAACTCTACATTAACTGTGTCTTCCTTGATTTGCTCATTCAACAGACTTTTAATATTATGCGTTTGGGACCTAGTACTAATCATCAGAGAAAATATTAAAAGTACATGACAAAAAAATCTAATTTATGCTCACTATTTTTGTTCAGGGGAAGTTGTCAGATCTATATTGACATAGGGGTTGCATGTCTGTTTTGAGAGTGTGTATTTGGTGTAATTCCTCATAAGACATTCATTTAAATAAACTTGTGATACTTTAAGATTCCCAATTTCACCCTTTGTTCCAAAGTTGTCGTTTTGGGGTGTTTTTTTATGTTCAAAAGTTATCACATGAAATTTCTATTTGCATATTATCTGCAAATTTTCAGTTAACATAGTAGTTCCAAATTTCTCTTCCAAATTATTGTTAAAAATATATGACCGTCATCAGTTTCCAATAATCCATAGATGAAGCGATGTTTTTTGTAACATGTGTGGAGCACAGTGGTGTAGTGGTTAGCATGCCTGCCTCTCACACCAACGGCCCAGGTTCGAATCCCGGTGGAGACACCAAACATTTGTGACCTGGATCTTATACTGTGTTGTCCCTAGGCAGGCCACTTCATCCACATTTCACTCAGTTCACCCAGCTGTACAATTGGTAACTCAACACAGGAATGTATGGACCTATACGCTTTATAAGCGGCACCGAAAGTATGATTCCTTCAGTGTAATAATTGTGTAGCGCCTTGAGCATGTATGTGTGCGCATTATTATAAATATACGATTATTAGTAACCCAAATTGTCCCTTAGCCCTAGCAAAAATAGCCTCCCTCAATTTATCACCTAGGCAAAACACTGTCGCTTCTAATCTGACATTAGCATGTAAGCTGCTTTCTGGTAGCAAGTATATGCATCTCCTTAGGCACTTGAGATTGACTTTGTCAATGTACTCCTCCCACAGACTGATTTCTTATGAATTTAAAATATTTTACAAGTATTCACAGAATTGGTGATATAGCTAAAGACTTCAAATATAGTATTGAACATGCCAAACCGTACATGTTTCACTGCTTATTAGCTCGTGTGTAATTGTGTTTTGTTTTAGGAGACCTGCAAAATAGAATACTTGCTCAACGAGGGATTCATTTTTCAAAAGAGGTAATGTGGTTAATGAGATGTTTTATTGCTTGTTTATCATCACTTTAGAAATTACTTTAGCATTAGCTTGTTTGTTATTATGATGGTTAACAAGGATAGTTCAAAATCAATAATAGACAAGTCGATTGGCATCATTTCTGCAAATGCACAATTTGTCAAAATTGTAATACCCTCTGTACAATAACAGTACAACAAGTACTGTACTTTCTGTACTGTAACTGTTACCATAATGTGATTTTAATGTAATTTTAGCCGGGGCATAGCAAATATTACACTGTATTAGTTCTATATTTTTACTTTTACAGGTTGTGTCTGACTGGTTGGTTCAGATTGCTTTTGCACTGATGTACATCCATAACAGAAACATCCTTCACAGGGGTTAGTCACTTGATCAATCTTTTAAGAGCTTAGACCTATTTGTTTTAGAATTATATATATTGAACTTTTTATTTAATATAGCTAGGCTCGCCGCTAATGGCTGCAATACTGCCGAAGTGGCGTTAAACAATAACTCACTCACTCACTCATTAATATAGCTAGAAAAATTGAACGAAATGTTTTATCAAGAAACAATTTGTAAGACTAAATCCGAAAACACCATCCGAGTTGATATAATATAAGATTAATCAACGAGTTGCGAGGAATTACCGATTATCTGTCCCGAGTTAATTATTGTGATAAACTCCGAGCTTTAGCAAGGATTTTGACATAATAATTCACGAGAAACAGATAATTCGTAATTCCGAGCACCGAGTTGGTTATTCTTTTTCTTACCCAAGATCATTTTATGCGTAAAAATTGAAAAACAAGACCCCAATTCATGATCTTTGATTAAACTGTAAAATACAAAGTGTAGTCATGCGCCATTCATACTCGTTCACACCTTCAAGATGTTCATATCTAAATAGTTTGCAACTTGCTCTATTTTTATGCCCCCGAATCAGAGATTCTGGGGGTATATTGTTTTTACCTGTCCGTCCGTCCGTCTGTCTGTGTTTGTCCACAAAAACTTTAACCTTGGCCATAACTTTAGATTGCTCAGTGCTAGGGCTTTCATACTTGGCATGTGCATACCTTGTGATAAGACCTTTCAGATGAGGTCATCATATTTGACCTTGTGACCTTGACCTTGCCGCAATGAGCATTTTCAGAAAACTTTAACCTTGGCCAGAACTTTAGATTGGTCAGAGCTACGGCTTTCATACTTGGCATGTGCATACCTTGTGATGAGACCTTTCAGGTGAGGTCATCATATTTGACCTTGTGACCTTGACCTTGCCGCAGTGGACAATATTCAGAAAACTTTAACCTTAGCCATAACTTTGGTATATCCGGGGGCATCCGTGTTTAACAAACACATCTTGTTTTAGAACTATTCTAAAGTAACTGTTGAATGTTACTGCCAAAATGGTTAACTGACGTAGTAAACAACTGGTTTATATTGTAAACTGTTGCAGAATGACAGAAAATTAGATAAAACGTGAACTAACAATCTCACTGTTTGAATGCAAGATAGGAATGTAAGTACGTCACCAAATGATATCATGGTTAATGACGTCACAAAGCAATGACGTCACGGCAGTGCAGCCGGCGACTCTTGCATGCTGCTTCGCATTGCGAGTTTAGTACTGTAATTACGGTCATGGAAACTTAAGTTGAACATGACTTTATATTTAATATGTTTTACTGACGTGTGACTTCAATTAGATATGCTCGAAATTGTTCAATTATGTGATTTAGCTTAAACATGATAGCTAAGCAATTCATGAATGAGGGCAAAGTAGTTCCGTCAACCAATCAAAACGCAAGTTATATTTAGAAAAACTGTAATTCCCATGACCATTATGAAAACTTTAATACCCGGCATATCTGTGCCCGCTTGGGTAAGAAAAAGTGTTATTCACTTTTATAAAGAAGTAGACAACGCAAGGACTTGGCACAAGGCCCCTGCAGTGCTATCCCTGTCCTTGGGATAAGGTGGTGGGATAGCGCAGTGGTTATTGGATTTTGCTTCCGATCAACAGGGTTAGTGTTTGAATCCCGCCAAGGGTTGGACAGCTTTTTTGATGTAAAGAACTGTTCTTTGTGCCATGCTACATTGATTTTCAACGCAGTATCATCCAATGACATCCATGGTTCGCTAGTTGCAACAGCAGTTGTTGCTCTAAGGTTTCACAGCAATACAATATTATACATAGTCACAATTGGTTTGCAGGCTTTCTTTCTGCAATAATACCGGCAGCCAAGATATAAGTGAAATACTCTTGAAAGCAGCGTTAAACCCCAACTCATTTGTCCTTAGGCAGAGGGATATCTGTACAAGAGGGCAACAGTTTTTTATAAATCACTTTAAAATTTCTATTCCTCGCAACCATATGCTTCAAGGTCTTGTTATCATAATTTTCTTCTTATAAATTTATATTATTTCATTCTTTCATTTCAGATTTAAAACCTCAAAATGTTTTTTTAACTTCACAAAATATTGTAAAACTTGGAGATTTCGGAATATCAAGGATTTTAAAAAGTTCTGAAGATTATGCCTTGACGACAATTGGCACCCCATACTATCTCAGTCCAGAAATTTGCCAGAAGAAACCGTATCCTTTTTTATGCACATCCATATTGTTTTGGGGTGAAACGGTACGCTTGAGCTGGAGATTAATATCATTGTACACAACTGTTTAATTAACATGTAAGGGCGGGGTAGCGCAGTGTATAGCGCATTCGGCTTCGGATCAAGAGGTCCGGGGTTCGAATCCCGCCAGGGGCACGGCAACTTTGTCTGCAGTAGAGAACTGTTCTACACACAGTAAGGTTTGGGTGCAATGCTACACTGGATTTCAGCATAGTACCACCCATGGTTCGCTAGTTCCAGGGGGCGGGATAGCGCAGTGGTTAGCGTGTTCGGCTTCGGATCAAGAGGTCCGGGGTTCAAATCCCGCCAGGGGCACGGCAACTTTGTCTGCAGTAGAGAACTGTTCTACACGCAGTCAGGTTTGGGTGCAATGCTACACTGGATTTCAGCATAGTACCACCCATGGTTCGCTAGTTCCAGGGGGCGGGATAGCGCAGTGGTTAGCGCGTTCGGCTTCGGATAAAGAGGTCCGGGGTTCGAATCCCGCCAGGGGCACGGCAACTTTGTCTGCAGTAGAGAACTGTTCTACACACAGTAAGGTTTGGGTGCAATGCTACACTGAATTTCAGCATAGTACCACCCATGGTTCGCTAGTTCCAGGGGGCGGGATAGCGCAGTGGTTAGCGTGTTCGGCTTCGGATCAAGAGGTCCGGGGTTCGAATCCCGCCAGGGGCATGGCAACTTTGTCTGCAGTAGAGAACTGTTCTACACGCAGTCAGGTTTGGGTGCAATGCTACACTGAATTTCAGTGCAGTACCACCCATGGTTCGCTAGTTCCAGCCGATGCTCGCAGGTTTCACCGCAATGCATAGCCACATGGCGTTGCGGGCTTTCTCCCTGCCATAATACTAGCAGCCGCGATATAAGTGAAATACTCTTGAAAGCGGCGTTAAACCCCAACTCACCTCACCTCACCTCGCTAGTTCCAGCTTATGCTCGCAGGTTTCACCGCATTGCATAGCCACGTGGCGTTGCGGGCTTTCTCCCTGCCATAATACCAGCAGCCGCGATATATGTGAAATACTCTTGAAAGCGGCGTTAAACACCAACTCACCTCACCTTAATTAACACAAAATCACGTTCATGTATAGAACCGAAAGCAAAATACTGCGGTTCAACTACTGTAGTTGTGAACTGTTTCACTCCTAATATTGTATACTAAACAAACTCTTAACAGTCATACAAATATGGTGCCCAGTGATTTAATCTTACAATATCTCAAAATCTGAATCCATCATTTCAACTTTCCTATGGGCAAGTCAGTAGTGATTTTTGTACATCGTGTTTTTCCTGAAGTTCTCCCAGATATGACTACAAGAGCGACATGTGGGCTCTCGGTTGTATTCTGTATGAGCTGTGTTGCCTGCGTGTACCTTTTGATGCTCCCGACCTCACGTCTCTCGTTCTGAAGATCGTGGAAGGAAAATACACCCCTCTTCCTAGGTAAGCAACCCCTGTCTTTAAGTCTATTTGCTTTAACAAGGATTATTATAACCAAGTTGTCAGGGGATATGAAAATGACGTACATACGAACTATGTCGGTGTTCGGCATTCGTTTCAGGACCAGAACTAAAAAGCCTGTATGGCCTAGCTCAATGAAACTTGGTATGTTGAATAGTCATCATGTGTAGATGTGCCTTTTGGGGCTTAGATTTCTTTGAAATTTTATTTTTAGCCATTTCAATGGAAACATAACTTTAGATATTGTGTCCAGACCAGAACTCACACTGTCAGACATAGCTCAGTGACACTTGGTGTCTGGAACAATCATGTGTAGATGTGTTTGGGTTTATTCCACCTTTTTCGCACTTTTACTTTTAGCCATATCCGTGGAAAAACATCTTGATTCTTGAGCAGGACTCAAAATGCTTTTCACAGTTTCACTTCAAGAATAGATCTTGAAAACTGTTAGGAAGAGATAAATACATCTTGGGGAAATATATATTCATGTGTAGCATGAATTTATTACTAATGAGTGATATAATTTTATTAAAAAATAAAGGTCCACAATTATTGTTCACAATGTAACTTCCCCCAATGGGCGGGGAATATAGTCGACTGTCTGCTTGTTCTTTTAAAATGTTCATTTAAATGAATAAAAAAAATTCAATGTTTGCTCTGAGTGTAGAATAATATTTAATTCTTGAGTTTTCTGCATCTGCAAACTAATGTACCGGTTTAAAATTCTGCTTTCTTCTTTAACTTTAAATGTCCACGTTCATAGATTGCTATGGTTTAACATGTGATATATGTTATCTCATATTTATGTCTGTTTCTGTTGTAATTTTGTTAATACTGTATTTTATAGAGTATTCACTTATCTAAATAAATATAACAAATTTTATATTAGTATTAACAGTAGCAAAAATGGTGATTGAAAATAGTGGATATTGTATCTTATTCCAGCCACTTCGGTCCGCTGCTCGAAGACCTAGTAAAAGTCCTACTCAATCCAAATCCTGACAAACGACCTACAGCAGAACAAGTTCTATTACTTCCAAAACTGCAACCAAAGGTGAAGGACATTTTGAAAGGTCATGTTGAAAGAAAGCGGTTAAGTTCAGATTCAACTCCCAAAAGTGGAGGACCGTCAAACCGTAAAGCAAGCAAGGAGATATCTTCGCCAATACAGGTGAGACTGCCACAAAGTCCTTCAAGAGGACCTAGAATACTCTCCCCGATCAGGATAACACGACGTCCATCAGTGGTCAAGGTCAAGGTCACAGGAAGACGGCTGTCCGCCCCAAACTTGATCATGGAAAGGTTCACTTCCAACCCAACACCAGTTCGTATTTTGAATGGCAAAGTTATCATCCCTGATGAGAGTAACTTGAGTCCCTCCTCGGAGATAGATGAGTCGCCAGAAGCGAAGCAACCCCTCTGTCCTGCTCAACACTTTCTCAAAGATGAGCCGCAAATTCAAAACCTTCTTGCAAACAAGGTGAAGATTTGTCAGTTATCTGAAAATAAGAACCAACATTCTTTCCACATACAAAATGCATTTAGACCTATATTTGCTTCTTCAGTTAGCATATATACTTTTTGTTCCATGAATGACATTATTGGATGTAATGTTACCGGGTATTTTCCTTGTTCACCAGTGTCAACATTGGAATTTTTAGCTCACCTGGCCTGAAAGGCCCGATAGGCTTATGGCATTGCATGGTGCCTGGCGTCC
Organism: Gibbula magus; assembly: GCA_936450465.1. Taxonomy (NCBI): domain Eukaryota; kingdom Metazoa; phylum Mollusca; class Gastropoda; order Trochida; family Trochidae; genus Gibbula; species Gibbula magus. Next base: position 12,960,568 of record OW388306.1, read on the forward strand.
ATCCGTCTAAACTTGCATTTTAGTCTTCTCCAGAATCACTTGGTCTAGGGAGCTGAAATTTTGTGTACAGTGTGTAAAATTGGTGACCCTGTGACCCCAAAGGGTCACAAGGATCACAGGAGTCACAACTTTAAAAACCTATTTTCATATTTTTCTCCAGTACCAAAAGGTCTAGAAAGCTGAAATGTTGTGTACACACTCCTTCGCCAATGAGGACTCTAAATTGTAGATTTGCTGACCACATGACCCCAAATATGGTCACCGGGGTCACAACCTTAAAAACCTATTTACATCTTCTTTTCCAGTTCCAAAAGCTCTAGAGAGATGAAATGTTGTGTGCAGGCTCCTTGGCGAATGAGGATTCTAATTTTTATATTTGGTGACTCCGTGACCCCATAATGTGGGTCACAATGGTCATAGTCTAAAAACCTTTTTTCATCTTAAGTATGAAAACCACCATGTTGATATTGTTAACATCATTCAACGGAAACTAACCAATTTCGGGACCCACCCCAGTTGAAAAACTACTGTCTGTCGAGAAAATGGTTGTTGACAACTGCCAACTTCCGGTTTAGCATGGACAGGGCTTACCCCCTGTGAGTATGAAAACCACGAGAAAGCTGAAATGTTGGGTAGTGACTCCTTAGACAACGAGGATTCACAATTGTAGATTTTGTGACCCGAAATATGGTTCACAGGGGTCATGACTTGAAAACCTTCTTATCTTCTCCAGTACAGAAAGCTCTAGCAAGCTGAAGTGTTGTGTACAGACTCCTTGCCCAAAGGAGATGCTAAATTGTAGATTTGGTAAATGTATAACTTAGATATTCAACCTTAGATTTTAAATCAATGAAGTCCTGATGAGCTACAGAGCCCATGACTCTATTTTTAGTTTATTCCAAAGAACATGAATATCTTGATAATATTTATATTTTCTAAAATAACCCAAGTAATGTTCTCCAGGAAAACATAGTCTTACCCAAGACGTTCAGAATCGGAATGCGTCGCCACTCCATGTTCACTCCCTATGTCAACCCGCTCGTCAAGAAGCAGAAGGAAAAGGAGATTCAGTCATGTCAAGTGCCAAAACGCATCGAGAAAACAAAACTGGTAAGACTGCCGGAAAAATGAACATGATGATTACGAAACCATTCTTAGTCACCTATTTATTGCAGTGAAATATCTCGTGCTACATCAGGGTGTGTTTCAACAAGACTACTTCAATCCCCTGTTTCACTAAATAGCTTCTGTCTGAAGGTCGGTTACCCATTAATTATTGTATAGCAAGTATTGTGTCAGCTAACATGTCTTGATTTGAGGGGCGGGATAGCGCAGTGGTTAGCGCGTTCGGATAAAGAGGTCCAGGGTCTGAATCCTGCCAGGGGTACGGCAACTTTGTCTGCAGTAGAGAACTGTTCTACACGCAGTAAGGTTTGGGTGCAATGCTACACTGAGTTTCAGCGTAGTACCACCCATGGTTCGCCAGTTCCAGCCGATGCTCGCAGGTTTCACCGCAGTGCATACCCACATGGCGTTGCGAGCTTTCTCCCTTCCATAATACTAGCAGCCGTGATAAGTGAAATACCCTTGAAAGCGGCGTTTAACCCCAACTCATCTCACCTCACCTCACCTCACCTCTTGATTTGAAATTTGATGGTTGTTTGTCAGTCTTCTCATCCTGGAATTGCCAGTATTGTTTATTGTCTGGTTATTATCCCCCGCCACGAAGTGGAAGGGGGATATAGGTTTGGGCTCCGTCCGTGCGTCCGTGCGTGCGTGCGTCCGTCCGCTATAATGGGGACACTTTTTCTCAGAAACTATTTAAGATAGGACAACCAAATTTGGTGTGTGGCTTGTGGACATAAATACCTCGATGGAGTTCGAAAATAAGAACGATGTGATTATTTTTCCCGGAGTTATTGCCCTTGTTCCGTAGTTTTGGACTCTGTTCATGGTATCTCCAAAGGGGACAGCTTTTCTCAGAAACTGTTTAAGACAGGATTTCCAAATTTGGTGTGTGGCTTGTGGACATAAATACCTCGATGGAGTTCGAAAATAAGAACCGTGTGATAATTTTTTCCGGAGTTATTGCCCTTGTTCCGTATTTTTGGACTCTGTTCATGGTATCTCCAAAGGGGACAGCTTTTCTCAGAAACTGTTGAGGATAGAGTTTTCAAATTTGGTGTGTGGCTTGTGGACATAAATACCTTGATGGAGTTCGAAAATAAGAACCGTGTGATTATTTTTTCCGGAGTTATTGTCCTTGTTCCGTATGTTTTGACTCGGTTCATGCTATCTCTAAAGGGGACAGCTTTTCTCAGAGACTATTTAAGATAGGATTACCCAATTTGGTGGATGGCTTGAGGGCATAAGTACCTTGATGGAGTTCGAAAATGAGAAGCACACAATTAATCTTTGCGGAGTTATTGCCCTTGCTCTGTACATTTGGACTCTGTTCAAGGTATCACCAAAGGGGACAGCTTTTCTCAGAAACTTTTTAAGATAGGATAACCAAATTTGGTGTGTACTAAGGCCATCGATACCTTGACGGAATTTGAAAAAAAGAAGCATGTGATTATTTTTTCCGGAGTTATTCCCCTTGTTACGCTTTTTCGACTCAGTTTCAAGTATCCAAGGATATAGCTTTTCTCAGACATTGTTTAACATCAAATCAGTTGTGTGGCTTGAGGTTATCGTTACCTTAATGGAAAGAAAATGAGCAGCGCACAATTATTTCTTCTTGAATTATTGCCCTTGTTCTCATTTCTTGTGTCTGGCGGGGGATGTTGATGACTATGTCTTCTTGTTATATACTCATTCAAAGGAGTGTGGGAACACATCATTGTTTGTACATGTTCACGGATAAATGAATTAAAGTGTCAAAACATCAGGCTTAACATGTATACTTATCTCATTTATTACGTTTTCACATCCTCGGTTACCCATGGTTTTATATATGCTCCGTTACTCTCCACTATATCACCCATGGGGAACCTTATCAGGGGAATCTGTTCTCAAATTACCTGCCCTTGGCCAGCGTGAAGAAGTCAATAACCAAAGAAAATACTCAATAGAATAAGATGGAAATGGTCAAGGGAGATAACCGGTGATGGATGGCTAACACAATGACCTCGCTTGCTTTGAAACAAGGTGATATGAATTGTCATTGGCTCGCAGGTACAAGCTGCGTAGCAGTTTGATTGGCTCACACTGGCCAAGGGCGGGTAATTTGAGTACAGATTTCTCTGATAAGGTTTCCCATGGGTGATATAGTGGAGAGTAACGGAGCATATATAAAACCATGGGTAACCGAGGATGCATTTTCAGGGCCCAGCACCAATCAAGAAATTATTTCGGGATTTCCTTGAATCTCGTTCTGAGACTAGTTCCCCAAAGGCAGATATCAGTGAAACCTGTGAAACAGAGGATGATGTATTTGACGGGACAACTCCACCAAGCAAAGGTCGTGAGTCTATCAACTCTCTCACCTATCGGATCGGCGGACTAAGTATGGATCAGGCACCGGAGGTGGCTTGTGTGTCAGGTATGATTTGGAAATTGCAGACAGTCAGTCAGACACTGGAAATAAACACCTGTCCTAATCTAATTCTAATCCTAATTCTTATAAAAGTTTCCTTGGGCGTATGAAACTCACTGGTAGAAATTTTACAATATTTAGCTCATCAGGCTTGAAAGGCTCGATGGGCTTATTGCATGGCATGGTGTCCGTCCGACTGTAAACTTTACCCTTTTTCAACATGTTCACCAGAACCACTTGGTCTAGGGAGTTGAAATTTTGTGTTCATGTACATACTCCTTGGCCAATGGGGATTCTAAAGGTAAATTTGGTGACCCCGTGACCCTAAATAGGGTTACAGGGGTCACGACCCTAAAAACCTATTTTCCAGTGTCTTTATGGTCCCCTGCCGCCGGGAAATAGTATTCAGCTTCGTACGTCCATCCCGTTTCTTGTTAGCGCGATATCTCATAAACCACTGCACCAACAGTCTTCAAATTTTGTACAAGTCTTCATTTGGGAAATACGCAGACACCAGTGGATTTGAGTGACTTTGACATAAGCTGTGTTTTCCTTCTTTTAGCTCATTTCTTAATTGCGGGGGTTGACATGGTCACGTTTGTGACAATCACTTGTTTGTAGAGGATTTTATCTCTGGCCTCAAAGATAGGTCTTACGGTCCTGATCCCTTTGACCTATTTCATCTTCTCCCTTTAAAGTGCTTCGTATTTGTTGTACCTCTCAACCTAAAAGTTGACATTTTGACTTAATGTATATAAAACCTGATGAGCTACAGAGCCAGTGGCTCTATTTTATTTTCTGCTTTCCATGGAAACAATTTCAACAAAGAGACCAGAAAATGGGACTCAATATAAACTAAGAGCATAGTGAAGGTGAATATTCATCTGGCTGAAATATTGTCTTAGTGGTGCGTCGCTATAACTCATTCACTTGTATTTACAAGATGTTTGTTTCTCGTTTTTTGGACAAAATAAATTTGTAAAAAAACAACACTCAACGGCTATAGAATTAAGATGATTTATTAAAGAAATGAACTGTATACATACTATAAATCATTGCATAAACGTTCGGCGAATATTAATTTCAAACACCTATTTGACCCGGCAGTTATTCAGAGAAGGTGATTATTTGAGGCAAGCAATCTTTTTCAAAGTCGTAATATAATATTTATACAATTTTTAAAAATCATAACTAAAACATTGTTTTTAAGTATGAATATTGTCAACGAAGTGCACGTCATGAAATTGAACTTCGCATAAATATGCATTAGGTAAAAGTGAAGTGAACTGTAAAATGTCTGTCTATTTCAGATACGGCCGGCATGAAGCACCACCAACTCATGTATGAATCAGTCATCTCTAACTTCGGCAACAGTCGCAGAGCGGTAGTTACCTTGACGACCTACTTGCAGAATCAACTTGGCGTCAAACAGTTCCAGCAACTTTACAGTCTCATCCTGGACAGCGCCAAATCTGCGACGGAGTTCAGGGTGGTGAGAGAGAAGGCTGGCGAGATGATTACGTATATGCCTCTGATTATCCGCTTGCTGCAACTTGAGAGAGCTTTGGACTAAATGTTTCAAGATGTCGGGGTAATTTTTCTCAGCTGCTGTTGACTTGAGGAAGATAGTCATGTGACCATGCTGCCATGTCTCGATTATGCTAAATGAGGGAGTGGCTTTTGAATTTGATCCAGCCGCTTTATTTGACTTGAGAAATTTATGCTGTTGAAACATGAACTCCTATACTTCATGCAAAAATTGTCTAAAACATTAGTGCTGATGAATTGAAGTGAACTTTAAAAAAAACAAAAACTTCAGTATTTTATTCAAATGCAAAAAGTTTGACTTGCAGTATTTTACAACATGAATTGCAATGTGCTTGCCAAAGCTATTCTCATCAGTATTTCCTTGTAACCAAAGGTGTTTATTGTGTGGAATCATTATATATTATATATTTACATCAAAGATATATCTATTTATTTATGACCAACTTATTTCCAGGTTTATTTTTGAAACCTTTATTCAGTGCTTGAATCTGTGATATTTACATGAAGATTTTCTGATTCCATTATGATCAATGATATAAGAACCTGATACATTTTGTCATGTGAAACCTTCAGACAGTAATATATTGAATGTTAAAATATCAAAGCATTGTCATTAAACTACTGTTTTTCGCAATCATTTTGTTGTGTGTCCATGCTTGTAAGAAGTTGCCTGTACCCTTATGAAATTTAAAGACACCTCATAAGGGTGTAGTTTGTTTAAAAAGTCAACTTGAGGGGTAGGGAAGGGTAGGTTAGGTTTACTACCGTTTGCTTGGTTTCGTTTTCAGCTAACACTGTTTGCTGTGCAGTTAGTTTGTTTGGATAACGAATGCTGATGACTGTCACCTGCTCTTGAGGGTCTGGATTGAAAAACTGTACAGAGTTGACTTGAAAAACTACAGGAATATACACTTTTGCAGATAATTTGATCTAGCATGATACAATGTTACAGAGTCAAGTATACTTTAAAAAGTGATTGAAATCAATATCGGGCGTTACCACCTCCCACTCAGATAACATTTTCCACACGAATGGGATAATACAATGGTTAGCGCCCCAGTTCAACTTCAGATCAAGAGGTCTGTATTCGAATCCCAGTTCAGGGGAAACCTTCAACTTGTTCGGCATGTGAACTAACATGTTAGGCTTGAGTGGGATATATCAAGTCAAGAAATGTTCTATAGATTCTCGTGCAGTTCGAATCATGTGTGCATGTTTCAGCCATCCTTGGTTACCCAAGGTTTTATATATGCTCCGTTACTCTCCACTATATCACCCATGGGAAACTCGATCGGAGAAATCTGTACCAAAATTACCCGCCCTTGGCTGGTGTGACGGTGTCAGTCACCAAAGAAAATGCTCAATAGGATAAGACGGAAATGGTCAAGGGAGATAACCGGTGACAGATGGCTAACAAAATGACCTTGCGTGCTTTGCAACGAAGTGATATGAATTGTCATTGGCTCGCAGGTCCAAGCTGCGTAACAGTTTGATTGGATCAAGCCGGCCAAGGGCGGGTACAGAGTTCTCCAATAGTTTCCCATGGGTATTATAGTGGAGAGTAAGCATCATATATAAAACCCTGGGTAACCGAGGATATGTTTTAGCATGAGTCTGCTTTCTCGTCCTAGGCGTTACAGGGGTAGAAACTAATTTCAAACGTATGGTAGCCCAATACAATCTCCTAATAATCTAACAAATGTTATGATTGAACTACAATGGCAAGTAGTTTCCCTATTTCAATCATTCACTCGCTGCAAATGGCTGCGATACTGCCGAAGCGGTGTTAAACAATACTCACTCATTCACATCGGATACCAATGTTGCTGATAAAAACAAGAATCTCTTTGTCATACTTTGAGTATTTCATAATGATTCAGAAATGTACTAGCCCAATGTCATTTTACTAGCCTCGGGCCAAAGGCTAGTGTTAATACTGAGCCCTGCTTTATTAAAAGTACCTTTTGCAGAAATGATCATATTTGCCTTTAAAACATGCCATCATACAATTATATATGCTGATATTAGTTCATATAATTTCACACAACTTGCATGTTCATCCCCAATCGCCAAATATATAATAATTACTAGTTTCCAATTATCAAGCAACATCATTATACTCGTGCAGAAACCAAATCTACACATTCCATTTATGTGCACAATGGCTAGAATACCTATTAAACATTATAAACTTAGTTTTCTTTTAGCCTGTTGTAAATAAGTTTCTAAAATTACGTTTGACTAATTGACGCGCACCACACAGTGCGTTGTCCAGAAATCGATACTTTTACCTTTATATCGTCGGTATACTGAGCCAACTAAGATCAAAATGGCAATTTTCGGCAACAGTCGGTACTTCTCGATAAATTAACACAATTTATAACGTTTAGCATATGTTGCCCAAGACATCACAATGGTTGTACCTTTATGAAAATAACATGACACTGAAGCACCCAAGAACATAATCTTCATTATGTTTCTGTTGGTGATCCTGTAACAGACTATGACCTCTAATTTTTCTTCAATTTTGAACTAATGTTTTACGGGCATCATGTCATCTTAGCGACAATCCTTGTTTGATGTATGGAGAACATTTCATTACCAACATTTTGAATTTGGTTGATGCCTAAGGCAATAAAGACATTTCCGAAGAATTAATAATGTGAAGTTATGTCATGTCACCTGACTTATGATTCCCATCCACTTTAAAAATGTCATTTTATTTTCGGCTTTATAATCGGTCTGCTGTCATTTTTTTTCTGGAGAATAGAAACGTTCATAAAATCTCTCTACCATGCCATACATGCATTAACCAGAACTCCCAGAGAAATCCTCAATAATGGAAAGAAAGATGCAGAAAAAAATATCTCGTATTTATTAAGTAGTATAATATATCGTACTGGCATGGACAGGGACACCTTAAAGACTTTTAAAGGACATGCACAATGTTCAGCTGAAACCGATTAAACATTTCAAATGTATAGTACAAATTGCCAATTTCAGGAAATTCAGCCATGTGTTACCTCGAATTAAGACACATGAACAAACTAGGGCACGTATTTCATTCTATACACTTGGACATTAATTAAGCAACACCCTTATATGTAAACTGAAAAGCGGTGAATGTTGATTTTATGACATCATATATAAGACTTGCTTTATTGAATACTATAATGTTATTAAGTATTTCCGTATTGGCCATGTTACAGGTCCGAGGTCCGTTGTATATGAAGTCAAGGGCCTATACAATGGACCGAGGACCTGTAACTCGGCCAATACGGAAATACTTAATTGATGATAATTTTATTAATTGACCTCTTTTCATTCTTTTTGCACAACACTAAACATGTAATTTATTTTGAAATAATAATTATAATCAAGATTGGTGAAAAGATATCATGGGTCAAAGTTCTGAAGCGATAGCTTCGGGCTTTTACCAAATGTGCGAGTGTGACTCGTATTGGCCCAGTTTGTCTCGTATTGGCCCAGTTGTCGAATCATATGGTCTATGCCGTAATACTGTATACATGAAATAACATGATAGTTAATAATTCATTGAAATAAAAGATCTACCATGTACAGGGGCGGGATAGCGCAGTGGTCAGCGTGTTCGGCTTTGAAATAACAACAGCGAGGTCCGGGGTTCGAATCCCGCCAGGGGCACGGCAACTTTGTCTGCAGTAGAGAACTTCTACGCGCATGGTTCGCTAGTTCCAGCCATTGCTCGCAGGTTTCACCGCAAAGCATAACCACATGGCGTTGCGGGCTTTCTCCCTGTCGTGATACTAGCAGCCGTGATAAAAGTGATATAAGTGAAATACACTTGAAAGCGGCGTTTACTCACCACCACCACCACCTCTTCCATGTACACAATTTATGAACATATGAGATGGAACTCGATTTTAAGCCAAAATAACTTTTGTCTTAGAAGAGAAACTATGCTGCAAACTTTAGGATCGATTTATTGTAAACATTTGTAACTAATTTTCAATCTGTTAATTAAAAAAAAATCTTCTCGAGCCAATACAGTAAATCCTGACCGTATTTGTTTTAAGGTAATTTTATTGAAATTGACAGTTTCATGATTTTGTGGATTTGAAAGTTCACACTGCTTTGACGAGTGGCTTTTGTTAAAAGGTCAGTAAAGTTTCATCACTACCTTTGATGGAATGACCAGTCACATTACAGCAACAAATATCGACTTTATTTGGAAAAAAACATCAATGACGGATAATTATCACAATAAAGTTTGCCTTGAATGTTTTCCTTTTGCAACATTGCTAGTGGGTTATTATATATACGTATATCATTGTATTTCTCGTTGCTAAGTCTGGAGGTTGTATTTTGAATAGCATATGTTCACATATTTTAATCATTAAAAAATGTTACATTCTGATTCACTTACGCGAGAAATAACTTTACTAAGCATCACATTAACATTGTGAATTCTATCATTACGCTATTCAAGTTTGTTATTTCAGTCTGAAAAACAACGGTGTAGATTTTCCTTTGTGTACAGTATGTAGATATTTTGTGTACCGTTGGTAGCATTTTTACGGTATAACGTAAATCATCTGTTTCATCCCTATCGTTCAATTCCAGGGTCGTGTTCAAGAGGGGTTTCAAAGTAGTCGCTCATTAATTTTAAACCTCCCTTGAACGCGATTGCTCAATGTAGCGCTACGTAGCAAGGCGAGCAAACTTCAAGAGAGAATGAGCGCTGCATTGAGCGATCAATGAGCAATTTAAGCGCCCGCTGTTATGGAACGGAGCCCAGGTATCGAATGGTTGACAAATTATATATTCATGTATATTTTAACAACTGTGACAAGGATGATATGCTTTTTATGACATTTTCAACAATGCCTTTTAAACACACCCTGTAAGAGATCTCGTGATCAGGAACAGATTGAGTAGAGGCATCAAAACTGTCCTTACAGAATACCAGAAACATGTTCTAAACAGAGGAGAAACATATTCCATCAATGTAGATCAAGAATCTGTCCGTGTTTGCAGATTACACTCCTCCAGGGAATGATGAAAAAAACCAAAGTACACGCTGATCACAGACCACTTGTAAATATTCCTGACTCAGATGATGACAATAATGTTATAGTTAGATATTCTATGAACATCGCAGCAAATATTTCAGTAACTGAAGCTCGCTTTTGTAGTCGAGAGTACCTTAAAGTCATAACACAGCTACGTTACTCATGTTAAACTGGAATGATTATATTAGTCAAATACAAATCGATACATTTAGGGGGAGCATTTACTCATAGGTCAAACAAAAAGGGTCCGAAAAGTATAGATAATAATAAAATATTATTGGGTAACAAAGGATAAATCGAGTAATTGTTCTTCAAATGTCACATCAAATGAGAGAGACAGCATATGTATAGAATGGAAGTTGTTGTTACGTAGAAAAGTAGCGTTGATTAAATGTGAGTATAAGTCATTGCTTGTTCTTATGTCTTTCTTGGACAAGTGAATTAGGTTCTTAATTAGGTTGAAAGTTTTAACGTGCATTTAAACACATAACTCTAGGTCATTGATGCCTACGCGAGTTTCCCCAAGACAGAGAACGCACAGAGTGAACGTTTACAAAAATCCGAATTTTCACACGATATGATGATATGGCTAATTAAAAGATCCAATTAAGTTCATAATAAAGTGGCGACAATTAAACAATGAAAATACTGCAACTGACTCATCCATCTTATGACTGTGACCTAGTGGATTTAGTATTTTGCAAGTGAATTTGCTGATAAAGGTACACAAGTCTAAAAGTATTCTAAAGACTTAATACAGAATCTTTTATTAAATCTAATATTATGTTCTTTGTAATTTAAGAGTAAATAATGGAGTTTTTTAATATCTCATGATATTGTGTAATTATTTGGAGAATTAATTAATTAATGAGAATTTCCAGTACGAGTCAATTTGGTATACCTTATTTATATCATATTTTATACTTTATAACTGATTTAGTTTTCTATTAACTTTGCAGTTAATTTTATTCAATAGGAACAAGAAATGAGATAGATGTCTACATCATGGACTTGTTTAATGTGAATCTATTTGAAATCTATTGAATACCCTTTGAAGGGATAACTTGAAGAGGAATTAAATTTTTTCATTTTACATGAGCTTTGTGAACTGAATATGACTAGTGATGACTGGTAATAACATAGGACTATAAAAGAAGTAGCTATATGAGATTGTGACATCACACCTATTTTCATCATCTTCTCCAGTACAGAAAAATAATTAATTGTAGGAAAAACTGCATCTAACATATAAATTTTACTGGCTGTGAGTCCAGTGTCTGCATGTTATGTAATTGCATTGTGTTGACCTCTTCCTGGCAGAAGAATGAAAACTGATAGTTACACAGAGGTTTCAGGTTACTTCAAACTTCTGTGCAGCACTGTGTTATCATAGACTGTGCGTGAGACTGCTTTAGTCTTCCACTGACTCTAAAAAAGAATTTATTCATAGAATATCACCATTTTATCAAATATTGAAAAGGAGCCTATAAGAAATGGTGAAAAAGAATTTACTAAAAAAAATTCACCAATTTATTAAGTATTGAAATGGAGCCTATGAGAAATGGGATTTTCAAAAACTGAGGCTCCTATTCATTATGTAATAAATGTTGGTATTGCCATAATGCAATTAAGAATTAAAACAATATAATGCAAAGGTGTATGATATTCATAACGAATGTTGATTTATGTGTAACCAATTTTGATAATAATTAGCAGGGGTCATGACCTAAAAAGGTTTTTTTCATTTTCTTCTACAGCCCCAGGCCATTATTGCAATAGCTTACAGTGGTGAATTGTATGCAAAGAATTGTACCCGGTATATTCATTATTATATAATGTGTGTACGATCTTAAAAAATAGTATGATCTCTCCACCACATTATTATATGTTTGATACCAGCAATTTATTTCCAAGCTTTGTGTTGCTCTTTCAACACATATATATAGCAGATTGGCAAAGTTATGGTAACAAAATATTTTTAAACTGCTTTAATCGTTTCACTACCTAGATTCTTATTACTACATTCCATTATCTGACCATTGTTATAAAGTCCACTCCATAACATACCCCACTTATTATCTCCTGATGAGCTACAGAGGCCATGGCTCTATTTTTGTATTGCCCGAGCGAGAGCGAGGGTTATACATAAATTTGCACAAGTTTCGTGAAAGTCATATGGCACACTTTCGAGTGTAATAATTTCTTTATTACCAATTTTATTCCATTTGATTCGCGTTAAAATAGTCAGGAAACGACCCGCTTCCCTTGCGACGGCAAGCTATAGTGACGTCACGAACAATCATTTTATGATGTCACAGGCGACGTAATACGGGAAGCCGCGGTGAAACAATCGTTGTTAGGCAAACGTGATATGTGCACATGTGCTCATAAAAAATATTAACTGGGTTATTTTCAACCATATGGGTAATAAAGAACAATATGTTTAACGTGAAGAATTGCTTTTGTGTGTCAGAAATGTTATGTTGATTACTTATTTAAATCTACAAGCCGTACATCAGCCGAAACGACAAACTGTACAGCGAAGCAGTAATTTATGATACAAACGGTACACGAGCTACGAAAGGAAAAAACATACCGCTCTAGAATACAACATGAAACCATTTCCCAGGCATGGGTTCTTTTATGCAGAAGTAAAGTTATGCATACCAGTAAATTTTAGTTGAAAATTGTATTTATTTTTGTCAAATTTTCATGTAAAACATCTGAATAGCATCAACATTGTCGATAGGGTCGATGAGCAAATCAATGTATGGACTATTTCCATATGCCGCAGTACACTAAAAAAAACTTCCCGCATTCACAAAATGTATCATTTTCCTGATGTATTCATTATTGTGTACAAAACTTAATAAGCAATAGAAAAATCGGCGGTTACATACTGTGCATTTTGTTTTCTACTCCTCTCTACAAACATATCATCGATGTACACCTCTCTACTTCCGGTGTACGATTATACACAGTGTGGATTTAGACACCAAAATACCAAGCTATTGTAAAAGACATTATCCAAAGATAGTGAATCGAAAGTTGAGTGAACTTTCGTTTTAACGCTGCCATATGATTGTTCCACCTAACATCAAATATTGTGTTGGAAGATAATGTGTGCCGTGGGATACCGGAACACACATTATCTTCCAACATTTATACAAGTTTGAATAACAATGTTCATATTTAGCATTAAGACTAAATAAGGAATCGGGCCCTTAAAGGTTCGTATGGGCATTATTCCAGATAACCAAATATTCACTAGAACTTGGTTATTCTTCTATTGACCATACATTTCTATCTCATCTCTTAAAGTTTCACTAACCATATAACTTCACTGGCTTAGATACACTGTTGGTCGCAGTTGATGGATTAAACAGCAAGTATGTATCAGTGCACACCTTGATCTACATCACTCTCTGAACTTCACTATCAACAACTTATACAAACCGAGCAATCAGAATTATCAAAACAAATTTATCAAATCATCATCACTTATTAAACTTGAATTGCATCCACAACTTATAAACAAGAAACACCGACATTGATATATGTTTTTGTTTCAATTTCATCTCGGATTAAAAGTTTTTTTCAAATACTTCTCCGGTCCCAATAGATGTGGTTTCAGAGTTAAATTACACTTGTGACGTCATCATATTGTTCTTTTACTCCATTTTTATCAAATACTTCTTCGGCCCCAATGGATGTGGTTTCAGAGGGAATGCATTGTATTGACAATAGAACGAGAATAATGTCGAGTTCACATAGGCTTATAGATGACCTGTCTAGTGCGATTGGAGTAGCACTTGACCACGAAGTACACGATTATACCAAGCACAAGAAGAGCCAGCGTTGCCGTGGAAACTAAAACTACAACAATGTACCATGCCGCCCCATGTATGTCTCCTGCATCCGAGATCTGATTGGTTGAATGTTCCGACGTTTCATTGGTTGAGAGGCTGTTGTCACTGTAGCCACTGGCAGGTTTCACTTGCCTGGTGATATCTCCGTCAACGTCTTTATCCTTCTCACCTGTATCATATATTCACCGAAGCTGAAATTTATGTTCGAACCACAGCAACAATCAGCATTATTTTTTTAAAGATTAACACTTTAATACCTGTGAATTAAAAAAATAGAGCCACTGGCTCTGTAGCTCATCATGCTTTATATACATTAACTACATAACATACATATAACTTCAAAATGTCAACTTCTAGGTGAGAGGTACAACACATGTAGGAAGCCCTTAAATGGAGCAGATGAAATAGTTCTTAATGTCCTTACCTCTCTTACCTATCTTTGAAGACATACTTGAAGATTTAATTCATCACTGTTGTTTCCTTTGAATAACCTCTCTTTGAAGAGCACATAAAATCTCAAGATGAAAATAGGTTTTCAGGTCATGACCTCTGTGACCTATATTTGAGGTCGCAGGGTCGCGAAATCTACAATTTAGAATTCTCATTGGCCATGGAGTCTGCACACAACGTTTCAGCTCTCTAGACCTTTAGGAACTGGAGAAGAAGATGAAAATAGGTTTTTAAGGTTGTGACCCTATTTGGGGTCAAGAGGTCATAAGAAACTCTAAAATTTAAAATCCTCATTAGACAAGGAGTCTGTATACTACTTTTCAGCTCTCTAGACCCTTTGGAATTGGAGAAGATGAAAATAGGTTTTAAAGTCGTGACCCCTGTGACCCTATTTGGGGTCACAGGGTCACGAAATCTACAATTTAGAATCCCCATTGGCCTAGGAGTCTGTACACAACATTTTAGCTTTCTAAATCTTTTGGTAGTGGAGAAGGAAGATGAACATAGGTTTTTAAAGTCGTGACCCCTGTGACCCTATTTGGGGTCACAGGGTCACCAATTTTACAATGTAGAATCCCCATTGGCCAAGGAATCTATACACAAAAGTTTAGCTCCCTAGACCAAGTGGTTCTGGAGAAGAAGACGAAAATGCGTAAATTTTACAGACGGATGTACGGACGGACGGACGGACGCCGGACACCATGCCATGCCATAAACCCATCGGGCCTTTCAGGCCAGATGAGCTAAAAGAGATTCGCAGCTTTTTTAATCCTATGGAAATATATTCTGTCTGTTATTTAAACAAATGACATTCGGAACTGAACAGAGCACTTACCTCGAATATAGGAATAGATGTCACAAGTCACTCTACTCGGAATATTGTATAATTCTCGACCATCGAGTTTAAAAAATAGATAAACCCCAAACACGTTCTAAACGTTGTAAGCTTGTTCATAATATGTACACTGTTTGAAATAAATATGTTTAAACATTATTTTAAAGACACCGAGTGTCCAAGTTCAGAACTTACCTCTCTGTTGGTACGGTCTCCTGGCTGGGGGTGGGTTGTTCGTGTCCCCACACCCCACGGGGAGGTCGGTGTGGTGGTGACTGGGGCCCGTGACACGCTGTTGGGTCTCCGGGTCACACCGCCTACACTCCACCCCGGCTTTGGTCACAACCACCGCCTCGGTAGCGTTACAATACCTGGCCTCGGCACAGATCACCGCCACGTTACCCTCAGGGCTTGTCTGAGGACAGAAACGTGACACATTAATTCATTCATTAATTATATTTTTCTTTCTTATATCTAACATGAAGTGGACGCTCTATAGTGATTCGACGGCTGGATCATTGAACCGTAATGACATTGGTCAAAACCATCACCAAATCAAAACCACCTCAGCCTCAGTAGCAAACATACCTTACCTTTGACAGAACGTTCACTTATCAGTGAGGGCTGACCTGGAAGCAGAGAATGTGTACTGCATTTGGTGTCCATTGCTTCTTTCACTAAGCAACCTTTTATAACGTTAACCTGGACTTCCATTCTTTAGCATTACCCTGAAGTAACCATAGTGATTTACGATCAATTGGTGGATTATTCTGATACAACACGGTAACTTTCGTATCAACAAAGACAATAATTAACCATACAACGAGGAATTTTTTCACCATTTAGTAGTACCATATTATCCTTATTGTAACTTAATTTTTTGAGAGATTGATTTTAACTTCACCAGAAGCTATCGGACTCCTCTGAAATATCTTACCTCTGCAGTAGAGAAGGTCGACATCTCTCCCGTGCATTGGAGCTTAAATGTTGTTCATGGCCTTTAGAACCTATATTGTTTCAATGTTCTTGAAGTACGCTTAAACATTCAGGAACATGAAAAGGAGTGTACTGAGCCCGTTTTTATTCTCATTTTTCATAAATGAATTGGCTATGCAGATCGAGAATAACTGTTCACATGGTGTACAACTACATCCTGATGTTTTCCAGATATTCCTTTTATTTTTTGCAGACGATATTGTGCTCATTTCAAGTACTATTTCAGGTCTCCAAAAACAAATTAATGAACTTGAAAGTTTTTGTGACAATTCAAAATTATCAGTTAACTTGGATAAAACAAAGGTGATGCTATTTAAAAAGGGTGGAAAACTTTCGAAGAAGGAACAATGGTATTATAAAGATTGTGAATTAGATAAAACAAATTCCTACAAATATCTTGGAGTATTTTTCACTAATCAATTATCATGGTCTACTCATACAAGCTATGCAGCAATACAGGGGAAAAAAGTACTTGTTGGTATTATAAGACAGATGAGTATACTAGGTGACCTAAGCATTAACACATTTTTCAAAATATTCGATGCCAAAATATACCCCATTCTCTTATACGGGGCAGAAATCTGGGGGTTAAATTCTTTCGCAAAACTAGAAATGGTTCATCTTTATGCATGTAAAAAGTTCTTAGGTGTTAAACAAAATACTTCAAACTTAATGATTTATGGAGAATGTGGCAGATTCCCTTTATATATCCACTCATATTGTAAAGCTATTCGGTATTGGATAAAGCTTCTAAACATGCCATCATACCGCCTACCTAAAAAATGTTATGAAATGATGCTCTTATACGACAAGAATGGTCACAAGAATTGGGTTACCGACGTTAAAGCAACACTATTTTCAGTGGGATTTGGGAATATTTGGCAAAATCAAGAAATAGGTGTAGATCCCGAATTCATGAGTGAATTTACACAAAGACTAAAAGATATATATTTTCAAAATTGGATGGAAAAATTATTACTTTCAAGTAAATGTGACACGTACCTAACCTTTAAAAGCAATATCCATACCGAATATTACTTATCTTGTTTAAATGTAAAGAAATACAGAATTAGTCTAGCACGATTTCGATGCTCGTCTCATGAACTTTATATTGAAACGGGTAGATATAACAATATAAGTAGAGAACAAAGATTTTGTCAAATATGTAAGTCTAATATTATAGAAGATGAATACCATTTTTTACTGATTTGTCCTTTGTACAGCATCATCCGAAAGAAATATATCAAAGAAAAATACTATGTAAATCCAAATAAGCAAAAATTGTCTCTTCTTTTAAACAGTGTAAACAAAGAAGAAATTGAAAACCTGTCCATGTTTATCTTTTATGCGTTTGTACATAGAAATCACATTATTTCATGAAATGTCAGTGCACTGTATATCTTGTACTATAGGCCTGAGGCCTTCTAAGTACTGAAATAAAGATTGATTGAAAAGGAGTGTCCAAGTGAATCTTCTAACGATATTTCCACTACCAAGATTGTCTATGCAAATTGATAAATTTACAATTCGAAATTGCAAACCATATCTAGACCCTCCAATCTAGTCATGTAATGAATAGTTTTGCCTTCTTCATACCTGGCAATGGTAAAGGTCCGAGCCATTGCAGCACCTGGACTGGACAATTCTCCATTCCTCACTCTCAACAGCTGGACAGTGGTCAAGCACGCACCTGCTGGTCAGCGGTAGACATGTTATCGGTATCACTCCCAGGAGTAGGATAACAGTTGATAACAACATGGCTGGGGCTACTGCGCACTCGGCTGTCTCCAATGCAGCTTCAAAGGCCAACTGGATGTAATGTTCTGGTTTTCCTCTCTAGCTTCTTAATTGTTTCTTTATAACGTTACAAAACATTTTAAAAAAAATGACATTTGAAGAAAGTCAATGACAATCTGTTTCATATCTAAAAACCAGAAAAAAAACTTGGTATGCCTCTCAGAAGTCGTTTTTAGACATTATAGTCCATGGTATATTGTTTCTAACAATGAAGACTTCGTTCAACATTTTTGTTTCTACTTTTATTTTTCCTCGTTAGCTCAAACCCATATTAATGAAATTGTGGATGGATATATGGAGGATTCGAATAGATAAAAAAAAACATATTTCTGCGATGGGCGAACAACACTCTCGTCTACCGATAGCCAATCATTATAGCCCATTGACTTCAAGCATTTAAATCAATTGAACTACGGCAAGCCAGAAACAGAGCTCGCTTATATACGATATTGGATACACTGCAAAACCCATATGGCAATATACACCTCTTGGTGGGAAAATTTCATCATCTTAGTTTAAGTTTTAATTGGATTAATAAACGATTTATTTGAACCGATCTGAATGATTTTAGTTCGGCGTTTAAATATATTTCGATATGCTTGATACATTACTTCATAGCAGTAATGTGAATACGGACCTAAATTTCTCTGGTACGTATTATCAACTGTTTGTTAATGTTTTACAACCAGAGCCTGTTATATCTATGGGATGAAAAACATAAAGTGAGTACAGATGGCCTAACGAAAGTCACAGGTCAGCGGATAATGACGTTATGGCCCATTTAAGTTAATCGTTAGTTCGTAGTAGGAAAAACCGGCCCACATTTTATCCAATTATAAACACTTAAACAGAGGTATGTAAACATTAGTTTGAAAAGGGCCTCTTGCCAATTTTTCAATGTCAAAACCGAAATAAATAGTAAAAATTATCTGCAGTTAGACACTGCAAAAACAACATGGAAAATAAATAACTTTGATTTAATTATTGTTACGTTGTCGTCTACGATATCATGTGTAAACAATCAACGAATGCAACATATCTTTATCTCATCACAAAAATACATTTATTATTCTACCAATAAATTGCTGAATGACGGCTCGACATAAAAACAATACAAATCCCCCTTCCCCCCGGTTCCTACGCCTATGTCCCCTCTCTCCTGTGTGTCTCTTGTTTCCACATTTAACAGTGACAATAGAAGACCGTCTCTTTATGCACCCATAACACTTCCCAGGACAATTGAATAGTTGGTATTTACATCAGAATCCCATTAAAGTATGTTGAAGCAGACATCGCTCCCGACAAGAAACACGCACGGTCCGTTAGGACCTTGGTTCAAGGGCAGTATTAAAGTGAATGGAGATACTTTGCTACTTCACCTCGTAATTTTGAAACAAGCAAACTTTTTTTGCTAGTATCATTGTTATACAAAGTAGTCTTCTGAGAGTAGAGAGGGTGATAGAGAAGGAAGGACCTCACAGTAGATCTTGTTCGTTATCTTTCTCATATTTCAACAATTATTCTCTTCCCACATAGGTTACTCACTTCAGATTCCAATCGGAAATCTGAAGAGAGTAACGTCTCAGACAAGAGAACGATATTGGAGATAAGTCTATCTGCAACAGTAAGAGCTTTTTCTTTAATTTTTTTTCAGGGTGACTCCCTTTATTTACAAGCTAAGATTCAGTAGCCATCATTTACAAGCTAAGATTCAGGAGCCATTATTTACAAGCTAAGATTCAGAAGCCATCATTTACAAGCTAAGATTCAGTAGCCATCATTTACAAGCTAAGATTCAGTAGCCATCATTTACAAGCTAAGATTCAGTAGCCATTATTTACAAGCTAAGATTCAGTAGCCAATATTTACAAGCTAAGATTCAGTAGCCATCATTTACAAGCTAAGATTCAGTAGCCATCATTTACAAGCTAAGATTCAGTAGCCATCATTTACAAGCTAAGATTCAGTAGCCATTATTTACAAGCTAAGATTCAGTAGCCATTATTTACAAGCTAAGCTTCTGTAGCCATCATTTACAACATGAGATTCAGTAGCCATCATTCACAACCTAAGATTCAGTAGCCATCATTTACAACCTAAGATTCTGTAGCCATCATTTACAAGCTAAGATTCAGTAGCCATCATTTACAAGCTAAGATTCAGGAGCCATTATTTACAAGCTAAGATTCAGTAGCCATTATTTACAAGCTAAGATTCAGTAGCCATCATTTACAAGCTAAGATTCTGTAGCCATCATTTACAAGCTAAGATTCAGTAGCCATCATTTACAAGCTAAGATTCAGTAGCCATCATTTACAAGCTAAGATTCAGTAGCCATCATTTACAAGCTAAGATTCAGTAGCCATTATTTACAAGCTAAGATTCAGTAGCCATTATTTACAAGCTAAGCTTCTGTAGCCATCATTTACAACATGAGATTCAGTAGCCATCATTCACAACCTAAGATTCAGTAGCCATCATTTACAACCTAAGATTCTGTAGCCATCATTTACAAGCTTAGATTCAGTAGCTATCATTTACAAGCTAAGATTCAGTAGCCATCATTTACAACCTAAGATTATGTAGCCATCATTTACAACTTAAGATTCAGTAGCCATACTTTACAACCTAAGATTCTGTAGCCATCATTTACAACCTAAGATTATGTAGCCATCATTTACAACCTAAGATTCAGTAGCCATCATTTATAGCATAAGATTATGTAGCCATCATTTACAACCTAAGATTATGTAGCCATCATTTACAACCTAAGATTAAGTAGCCATCATTTACAACCTAAGATTCAATAGCCATCATTTACAACCTGAGATTCAGTAGCCATCATTTACAACCTAAGATTCTGTAGCCATCATTTACAAGCTAAGATTCTGTAACCATCATTTACAAGCTAGGATTCAGTAGCCATCATTTACAACCTAAGATTATGTAGCCATCATTTACAACCTAAGCTTCAATAGCCATCATTTACAACCTAAAATTATGTAGCAATCATTTACAACCTTAGATTCAGTAGCCATCATTTACAACCTAAGATTCAGTAGCCATCATTTACAACCTTAGATTCAGTAGCCATCATTTACAACCTAAGATTATGTAGTCATCATTTACAAGCTAGGATTCAGTAGCCATCATTTACAACCTAAAAGTCAGTAGCCATCATTCACAATCTTAGATTCAGTAGCCATCATATCTTCCCACTTACATGTATTCATATTACGGTGATGAAATACCATATTTTGTTTTTATATCTAACAATTAAGCATTAGAATGATTCAGAATATTTGAATGCATTAATTTGGCCTTTGTTATCTCGAATGTATCTATTCTTGGGGGAAAGTCTTCGCAGAGCAAATTCTTGGACTTTTATTGATGATAAAATATAATAGTTGAATTTAAATATTGAATGATTAAGCGGTTAGGTGTAATAACGCCTACAGTGACAATAGTGATAGTCCCTGTAGGCGTTAGTAGACTCCACCGATTAAGCATATATCAACTTATGTTATGTCTTAAAAATGCAAAATCTACCCGAAAGCATGATGAGTTTGTATGGCAAATGGTGAAACGTGAAGAAATTTGCATTTTAGGATTCACTTTTCACCATAAGGTAACGAATGGCAAAGAAATGTGTTATTTATTTTTCAAATATCTGACCTAGGGGGGAAGTCAATAAGTTTGAGATATTGAGTATTGATACACGCCTGAAGACATCATCGTTGATGTCATTATTGAGATAGGCCATCTGAAAACAGTTTACAGACATACACAATCATTCCCGATCATTTATTTGAGATTTACATCCTGTTAAACACAGGTACCTTTCTGTACTCATTGACAGTTCTAAAACTCAGCATTGTGCGGTTATCAAGCTTCTCACGAAAGAAGGGGGTGAATGCGACCGAAATACATAAACGTATGGCGAATTTGTATGGGATAAAAGTATTCCACTGTTGCAAAATGGTCTCCTGAGTTTAACCGGGATCGCGGCTCCTTGGAATATGACCCACGATCAGGAAAGCAAGTTGAAGTTAATACAAATGATAAAGTTGGACCAGATATCAGAGTTGCATCATAACCCATGAGCACTTGGTAAGGAGCACAAGGTAACATAGTGATATTTAGAATAACAACTACCTTCAATAGTACAAATTATTGTGTGTTTTTTTTCGGGATCGAACCCACACACTCAGAGTAAGGCACATATTGCCAGCACTGACTGTGTGATATTTTCTATATTAAATGTTAGTCTACAACTCCTCCCGGGCTGGTCAGATGAACACGTGTGATAAGATATTTCTTATACTACTCTGACTACAAATTTATGCAGATAGCTCATTCAATCGATCTCAAGACGAAACATTAGGCATTTAAAAGTCCCTAAAATACTCTACTGAACACATACATTCAAAGAGGTCAAACACAATATTTGTTGCTGCTTTATTATGACAGCTGTTGGTATATAACTTCATGCTGTTAACATGCTACAGTTGTCTTGTGTTGTATTCACTGTGTATCTGACCCCCCGGATGCAGGCAGTGCACAGCAGAACGGAACAGATGGACAGGTGCGGTCTAAGACTGGTTCTCTACCTGCAATATGTGTGAGACTCGGGAGGATAAGACGTTCTGGTGAATATATGAGAGAAGGATTCGTCATCAACTGTGTATAGACTTGAGTATGTTTTATTTCTTCTTAATTTTAACACTGCTCACATCCTGACCTGTGACGATATGTGTATCCACAGTTCCCCTTTGACGCCTTGGTTGTATTATGCCTCGTACGTTCTCTATGCTGATTACTCATAGTCAGTCTATCAATGCAATGTCGTTATTGAAATTTTCAGCGGTCTTTTTATCAAAAATCCAAATTTTACTCGAGTTAAGGTCATTCTATATACTGACTGGTTATATATAGCGACATACTAGGCAATTGATGTTTTTTGTGTTTCAGGTGACATTTCCATCATTATGAAGTCGTTGTACCTCAACCTACCGACGATGTTGTCAATAATCACATGCTTCTGTGTGTTATATTTACTCAAAGTGCATAACTATTTCAACAGCAGTTATCTTATCATCAAAGCCCGAAACGAAAATCAATACAAGGGCATAACTCAATTTAATACCAGAACGGAGAATCAAAAAGCTCTCGTAGCAGGACATACTGTACCAAACATAACAGCTTCCAAACCAAACCTGTCAGGCTCCACGGACACGGCTCGGAAGAAAGCACTGTTTAAACCAATGATAACTAATGAGGAGAAGGAAAAGTATCGTAGAACTCTGGAGGAGTTTGTGAAGGCGTGTTCCAACGACGTCACCTTCATGCTGACCGGGGGGAGCCTACTCGGAGCTTACCGTCACCATGACATCATCCCCTGGGACGATGATGTGGATGTCTTGGTGAAACTCGAACACAAACACATTCTCAAAACGAGGCTCACAGCACTAAAACCTCGGTATTTCCTCGGAGGTCAGGCTAACCTAAAGTTCTACCCCAGAGAGTCCATCAAAACACATCGTGGCTGGAACTGGCCCTTCCTGGATATATTTCTCTATGGTGAGAATGAAACTCATATCTGGAACACCAGGTCGGATTTAAAGAGACACAAATATCTGAAAGAAATAGTGTTTCCATTGACAACTTTACCTTATATGGGCATGGATTTACCCGTACCAAAAGATTTTAAAAGATTTTTGGGTCAGCGATTTAATGTAACACAATGTAAGACAACAGTGTTCAACCATAGACTAGAGATGTCACTGCTTCACAGTAAACAAGTCGTGTTGCCCTGTAAACAACTCACAGATTCATTTCACTTTGTAAACTGAAGTGGTGTCACGGCGATAAGACTTATTGTATACTAAGCAGTGACTCGTTCACAACAGAGATAGCTTACTGTTTAGTGTTTTACTAGCTGCGGAACTGTCCCTAAAACCTCTTCCCCCAGTATCATCGCGTTCATAAAAAGGTAACGTCAGGGCGTCAAAGAGCCTATTTTGGCGAAGAAACTGTAGCTAAAGTTATACAATCCATAGATTGGTAGGAGTATGATTAATATCGAACCTTTTCGGGGAATAAAAGTTGCAAAATAGTATATCTAACGGGATACGAACTCATTCTCTTGGAAGGATTCCTTTAACCCAGTTTATATTCCGGTAGATGCACTATTTTGTAGACTTTCATCTTCTCAGCAGAGCCGATTGTATTCAGATTAGGATCGATCGGATCTTAGATATCGATAATATTAATAACTGTACTTATTGATGGTAACTGCTCTAGTTCACAAACGTGCTGTCCAGGTTGATGAAAATGAAGTGTAGGGGTAGCGTGTGTGATAGAGGTTTGGGAAGTTCTGCAGAAGAAGCACAGTTACACCTATCTGAAGGATTTGATTATATTTTAACGTATTATGATGTTAATAAAATCGCGACGAATCAATTTTTAAGCTGCATTTATGGGAGTTTTAATGTTTAAATAATAAATAAAAATGGTGAAAAGTGACCTTGCTATGTAGACAGTTCATTATGACTTGAGTAACATCTCTTTTGGCTTGAATACCACTTTACCTGAGCTTTAATTGACGCCACTTCTCACAGAAGAGTGACATATCGTTTGGTAGACTAAACTTTAGTCTACGGAATTTAATAATTTCTTTAACACCATTCATGTGATTTTATTTCTTCAATGTTGGCTCATATGTTGTTGTACACAGTCATGAAACATGGCGTATCTTTTGGATACAGTATTAATGATATTTTCTCAGAAAAAGTATTCAATCATAGTGCAAGATTTGCAGATGAATATTTGGTCGTTAGTTGTTTTATCTTTTCATGAACAGAAACCAACTGTGCTAACAAGAACCAATCCTAGGTAATTCATGTTGAGGCACAACAGATGTCACTTACACATTAATAACTAAACATGACATATTCCTGTTGTTTACCGACTTTATTAAGATAAGTTCAGACAGTAAAATTGCAAATGTGTGTGAAAAGAATATTCATTATACAGGCGACTTCAAGGCACCCAAACTTACAAAATAAGTCTAATATCTACAACATTATTCCAGTCGACTCAAGTTAGTAGGTCCGCGTATATTGCTTCAGTGATGCCCAAGTGTGGACCTATATAGACGTTTATATATAATACCAGGAACTGTAAGTGTATCTGACGAGGTAATGATGACAGTCTCTTTAAACTATAACAGTAACTACCGCGCAGTACGTTACACGATGTAAAACTACATGTACATGGTATAACATAGTGTAAATGAATTACGGTCTGATTTTAATGAGATTAGCAAGGATGTAAAACACTCGTCTCCTAGTAATAACGACTTTAACAATTAAAATGGCTTCTGCAAGTCGAACTTCCCAATGCAAGGCATAACCTTTGCCAGTCTCCATTACTGGCTGATTTAGGCCTTGCAGTATTTCCTTAAGAAATCCGTGCTTAAAAATCCAGGCCCACTATGCATTTCTGGTGCAGCGATTCACTATCTAGGCACAACAAAGTGAGGGAAATACCGCAAAGTTAAATCAGCCAGTAATGAAGACTGGCAAGAGTTATGCCTTGCGTTTGGAAGTTGCTACAAGTCACACTGTACCGTACGCCTTCTTTCCTTGCAAAGTTGATAACTTGAAGTATTTTAATACTGGCATCTGGTAACAGATTCGAATTGAAATCTTAATAGAACATCTGATGCTGAATCCATTGCGTAATCGATACTGTATCTCGTTAAACTGATGCAATATCCTAAATTCAAGGAAATAAGTAGAAATCAGAGAAATGTTGATTGACTATTAACTTTCACATGTTTTTGTGGGACTTAAGTTATATTTGGTTCATCGAATTCGACATTTGATACGACATAGTATACATTAAACATCAACAATTAAACTCCAGATGGTGTTGTTTTACCAGAGATACTGCAACAAATCTTTCTCATGGCTTCATGCAACTTTATTTATATAACAATATCGCCCACCAAGACAGTTAAGAACCTATACTTTACTACTGATATACATTGTATATCATATCACATTGAAATATATAGAACCCTCAATTAGAGATATGAGTTATACTCTTCTACTGATATACATTGTATATATTATCACATTGAAATATATAGAACCCTCAACTAGAGATATGAATTATACTCTACTACTGATATACATTGTATATCATATCACATTGAAATATATAGAACCCTCAACTAGAGATATGAGTTATACTCTTCTACTGATATACATTGTATATATTATCACATTGAAATATATAGAACCCTCAACTAGAGATATGAATTATACTCTACTACTGATATACATTGTATATCATAACACACTGAAATATATAGAACCCTCACCTAGAGATATGAATTATATTTCACTACTGATATATATTGTATATCATATCACATTGAAATATATAGAACCCTCAACTAGAGATATGAATTATACTTTACTACTAATATATATTGTATGTCATATCACATTGAAATATATAGAACCCTCAACTAGAGATATGAGTTATACTCTTCTACTGATATACATTGTATATCATATCACATTGAAATATATAGAACCCTCAACTAGAGATATGAATTATACTCTACTACTGATATACATTGTATATCATAACACACTGAAATATATAGAACCCTCACCTAGAGATATGAATTATATTTTACTACTGATATAATATTGTATATCATATCACATTGAAATATATAGAACCCTCAACTAGAGATATGAATTATACTTTACTACTGATATATATTAGAACGTTTTTGATTAAACGTAATTATTTATACTTACCTCTTGACTAGACCTACTTTGCCTTACCTCCTCTAGGTATGCTATTTCAACCTTAACACAGACGAAACTTGAAAGTGGAGTAAGGGATGCGTAAAATCCCTATCCAAGGGCAGGTAAGTCTGCATGGTCTCGTGACGTCACTACCGGAATAAGCCACTCTCCGAAAGTCCCAAAAGGCAAGACAGACCAAGTGGGGAGGATGGACGGGCCTAGCGAGTAGGTCTAGTCAACAGGTAAGTATAAATAATTACGTTTAATCAAAAACGTACTATTATTTAAATACCTATCTAGACCTACTTTGCCTAGAATCCCACCGCATGGAGGCGGGTCAGAAGATATGTGGTAGAGACGAGACCAGCAACCAGCCCTGAGTGTAACCTAACCTACGCATCCTCCACCCTGTGGTGAGGACAAGGCACAGCCCGGGAGATACCATCTCTACCGCTGAGCGGATCGAAGAGACAACCCAGCCACTCAACTTCTGATCAACACACTGCCCCCAACCCCAACCCCAACGGGGAGGGGGTGTTAAAGCGAAGCTAAAGAACAAATAACAGACAAGTAGCTAACAATGCAACCAAAGTTTATTTACAATGAGCATCTTAAGCTCCTAAGAAGGCTGACCCCTTCTTGGTCTGGTTGGGGGGACCACCTTCGACTGAGCGAACACTTGTGGACCCAACCTAGAGATGCCTTCAAGATCTGCTGTGGAGACATCTCGTAGGTAATGGTTGGCGAAGACCTCTGAGGAACACCAAAAACACCCCGCCATAACATCCGAAACCGCGATGTTGCAGTGGTAAGCCATCGTGGCTGAAACTGCACGGATCTCATGAGGATTGGAACGCGAAGGAGGTGGCAGGTCAGCGGCCTTGTACGTATCAATGACCGCCGACCTGGTGATCAGGTTCACCCCCAACGCTCGCTTATCTAGCTCCTTGGTGCTCCTCGGCGAGTGAGGTAGGAACAGACGACGCCTGCCATCTCTCAGCCTGCGGGTACGCTGCACGTACACCCTGAGGGCCCTCACCGGACACAGAAAGAGATCCACCTCACCTGAGTCAGACCCCAGAGCCGGAATAGAGAAAATACAGCCCGCCTCATCAGCTGCCTTGTTTTTGCAGACAAAGTCGGGCGCTAAACCAAGCAAGGCTGATCCCCCCTCCCTGACCTCAAAGCGTAGAAGGTCCGCCTGCAAGGCATGGATCTCAGAAATCCGAGCTGCGGAGGCCATGGCCACCAGAAAAATGATCTTGATGGTGAGAGGGAGGAGGGGTACGTCAGAGAGCGGTTCATATGTATTGGAGCGAAGATGGTTGAGCACAATTGCTAAGTCCCACTCAGGAGGACGAAACTTCATCCTGCCGTCCACAGAACGGAAGGTTTTGATGAGGTCCTTGAGAACCGACACATCTAACCCTGGTGACCTCTTCCTAAGAACGGAGAGGATAGCAGACATGTTGGTATTAATGTATAACGCTTTAAGATGCCTGGTGTTGCGTAGGTAAACTAAGTACTCCGCCACCTGAGGTACTGAGGCCTCCGCCGGAATGAAATCCCTCTGAGCACAAAAGGAGGCGAAGGCCTGCCACTGGAAATCATAGAGTTTCCTAGTGGTCTTCCTATGAGAGGCAGCTATGGCATTGGCGACGCATCATGAGTACCCACTGCTCCTTAGCCCTGAACATAGAACACCTGAGGGTTCTCGTGTAACCTTCCGCTTGGCCTGCTGAAGAGCAGATCTCTTCGTGGCTGAATCGGAACAGGTTCCTGATGACAGAGACGCCGGAGACGAACGAACCACGGTCGGGCTGGCCACCACGGGGCTACCAGAAGAAGACGAAGAACCCGAGTTGTCCCTATCTTGACTACAACTTGGGAGAGGATGGCCGGCGGCGGAAAAGCATAGGTTTCCATCCCCTCCCACCC
Source organism: Gibbula magus (assembly GCA_936450465.1). Lineage (NCBI taxonomy): Eukaryota > Metazoa > Mollusca > Gastropoda > Trochida > Trochidae > Gibbula > Gibbula magus. The sequence goes on from OW388306.1 coordinate 12,989,421, forward strand.
TAATGAGAGCGCGTTTAAGCCCACCGCTAGCGGGTCTGGTACTGGAGAGACATAGGTTGGCAATTGGTGATTGAGACATGTCGCGAACAGGTCTATTAGAGGAGTGCCGAACTGGAGACACAACCCCTTGAATACCACCGGATTCAGTTGCCACTCCGTCGGGGGAGGTGCATCTGGTCGCGACAGTGCATGCGCCAAGATGTTTTTGGCACCTGGAATGTGGACTGGCCGAATATCCAGGTCCACCTCGTCCACAAGCTCGAAAAGCTGGAGTGACACGCGTAGCAGAGCCTCTGCCCTGGCGGACCCCTGCTTGTTTATTGACCAAGCAGCTGCTGAACTGTCCCTTTTGACTAGCAGACACTGGCCTCGCAAGGGGGTCTGCCAGTGCTGAATGGCTAGACGTACTGCGTCCAACTCGAGGACGTTGATGTGTTGTTCTGGTCCGACAGAGACCAGACTCCCGCCACCTGCTCGTGACCCATGTGCGCCCCCCCACCCCTGGGTGGAGGCGTCTACAAACAGCTGAGCTGAGGGGGGACGAGGTCGAAGTGGAACCCCAGAGAACACGCTCTCGTCCACCCGCCACCAAGCTAGGAAACGATGGAGATCTGGGGTCAAGGCTATGGCATGACGACAACGCGTCTCTCTGATGTGGGGATTCAGGAACACCTGTAACGGGCGAAGGAACAACCTCCCCCTGCGTGTCAGGTCCTGAGCTGACGTTAGTAACCCCAACACTCTTTGCCACTGACGTAGGGAGAGCGACGCGTCGAGCGCGCGATCCATTAGGCGATCGTAAAGAGCCATCCGCTCCATTGTGACGAACCCGCAGAACAGCTGAGTGTCTAGGATAGCCCCTAGGAACTTCAGACGAGTCGCGGAACTAACCACTAACCACTAACCACCCTAGACGACGGAAGAGGTTTATTGTGAACCTGAGCTGCGCCTCGAGAACGACAGGAGAACGGTCGTGAGCGAGCCCATTGTCCAAATACATTAGGAACTTAATGTCGCATTGTTGCAAGAATTGGACGATGGGCTGAGTCACACGTGTGAATAGCCAGGGGGCGGACGAGATCCCGAACGGTAGGACGTTCCACTGAAAGTGTCTCCCTTCCAGAATGAAGCGGAGGTACCTGCGATCCCGATTGTGAATCAGAACGTGCAGGTACGCATCCTGGAGATCGAGAGACACCATGCAGTCTGAGCGCTCCAGAGATCACATCACAGAGGGAAGCGTCAATAGTTGAAAATATGGCGGCCGAACGAGGTATGAGCGGTTGAATACTTTCAAGTCGTGAATAAGCCGCCGCTTTTTCGAATTCCTTTTGGGTATGACGAATACAAGGGAGTAAAACCCCGGTGTCAGATGCGGGGTCAGGACCTCCTGCACCGCCCCTTTGGAGATTAAGATCTCCACCTGTTCCAACGTCAATTGGAGTCGGTCCTTTGGTAAGGGACGCTCCTCTGGAGTACAGGTAAGAGGCAGAGGGGATGAGACGTGAATGCGGAAACCCTGACCCAGAATCTGACAAACGAAAGGGTCTAACCCCATCTGCACCCAGTTGCTGACATAGTCCTGAAGCCGACCCCCCACCGAACCCTCCGACACCGTAACGAGTGGAGGAGGAAGTGGAGGGGGTGACCAAGAGTCACTTCCTCCACTTCCCTTTCTGAGGGGTACGACCTCCGGCGCCAGGACGGGGGGACTTGGGGGACTGACCCGTGGCCACGTCCTCCCGAACGGAAGTCTGTCTTGGCTTCCTTGGGGGAAGGTTGTCCTCTGCCGTGACCTTGACCATGACGGAAATTAGTCAGAGGACGCTTCGGCGTAACTTGCCTCTGATTGACGAGCCGATTGGTAAGATCTTGCTGTTGCGCCTCCTGCCGCGCCCTCAAAACCTCGGGGATACGACCCACAAAAAGAGATTCAGAGTGGGCAGGGGCCTGTCGGAGGAAGGATTTCTGATCCATGTTGAGACCTGAACGGTGAAGAAAATTGTCTCTACGTAGCACTGTAATGCCCGATGAAATCCGCGAAGCTGATAACATGATCTGCGCAAGATCCGCGGCCACATTGCCGAATGCTTTGAAAAGCACAGGGTTACCCGACTCCATGCCAGCCTGCTTGGCGCAGGCAAGCATCGCCTGACAGGTGAACGCCACGTTGTTGCCCAGCCCTAACACTGTGCGAGCCTCTCTGTCGAGATGCATAAACTGCGCATCAGTAACGTGATGGGGCGGTTCGGGGGACGCACCTTGATCAAGAACAGGCGGGATGAGTTGAAAGGGAGTCGGGTACAAGGGCAAATGACGCCGGCGCTTATCTGACACCACTAATGGCGGAAGCAGACAGCCTGGAATCGCAGTCGAGAGCTTAGTCCCCATCAGGACAAAAGGGAGCCTTCCAAACGAAGCCACCTCCGAAAGCATGGCGACTGAGTCGATAACCGGCGGACCCTCCGGCAACCCCATATCCTCCGCATTCGATACTGTATTGATGAACGGAGGATCCGATACATCAACGAAGCGGACGTCACGCTCCGCCGAGTCTGGCGAGGAATCCCGAGTGGGCGACACCACCGTGACACGACGCGTAGGGGTGTGAGAAGCACGTGAGGAGGCAGCGGACCCGGAGGCCCTTTAGGACGTGGGACGCGACCCCTGAGACATGCAGTTCGCATTGGGTTCACGACCTAGCTTAGTAGCGGGGGTGGTTAGACTAGGCAAAGCCAGCGGACCCAACCGAGCATCCAGCAACGAAGAGACCATGTCTTTAACGGACGCAAGAAGGAGGTCCGGATTGACTTTGTCAAACCTATTCTTCTTGGTCTTCTTCTTGCTCTTCTGTGTGGAGGGTCCGCCGACCTTAAGTCTCAAGGCGACATACGCCTGTCTGGCGAAGGGGGAGGCGAAGTACGAGCCTGCGGACGAGGACGCGAACGCTAAGGGGGAGAGAGCGAATAAAACCAGCGACTCCTGGTCGAACTCATCCGCCCGTTCCGTAAGTACAATGTCTACGGCCTCCTGTGGAGACGGGTGACGAATGGGAGACACCTCCTGACATTTACTCGTTGAAGCCGAACGTTTCTGAAAACATACGCATGAAAGTCTTAAGCGGAGAGAGGTGCACAATCGTCGCAACGAAAATCTTCTTCGCATAGGTCCTTGCACTTTCTACACAACAAGTGCAGATCCTTGATGGCAGTCTTTCTACCTCCGCAATTTGTACAAAAGGCGGAGTACATGACGAAGTAGGCGAATCACTAACAGGCGTAACCTAGACGAAGGTGAGTGACAAACGGGTCACTTACGCAGGTGAGCGAAAGGCGAGACACTAGCAAACATAACGTAGACGAGATGAATACCGGCGAATCACTGACGCGAAACACCTAAGTAGCATAGCGTAAGAACAACAACCCTTCCGATAGCTAATTACCAATAGCGTAAACTCACAAGGAACGTAGACGACAAGACGCGTAAGTGAGTATACGCAAGGCAACAAGCTGAAAGCAGAGGCTCTGAACTCGAAGAGAACGAAGTCAATATCAACTACCCGCCAGACAAAGTAATTAACTGGCGAAACAAGGCGAGACACTGACTAAGTCAAACACGAGACGAGACGAGACGAATCACGTAACAAGGCGAAAGACTGGCGAAAAGAATGACAAGCGAAGCGAATGACAGGCGAAGCGTCGAGCCTAAGGCAATAGACTGGCGAAGCGAGTGACCTTTGCAAGTCACTGGCAAGACGATGCGAGTCAAGTAGAATCGAGCCTAAGGCGAATGACTGGCGAAGCGAAAGCTTGGCGAAGCGAATGACAGGCTGAGCCTACGCGAGCCTCAAGCCGAAGGCGATAGACTGGCGAAGCGAGTGACCTTTGCAAGTCACTGGCGAGATGATGCGAGTCAAGTAGAATCAAGCCTAAGGCGAATGACTGGCGAAGCGAGTCACTGGCGAAGCGAGTAACTAGCGAGACGATGCGAGCCCAGTTGATTCAACCTAAGGCGATAGACTGGCGAAGCGAGTGACCTTTAGCAAGTCACTGGCGAGACGATGCGAGTCAAGTAGAATTGAACCTTAGGCGAATGGCTGGCGAACCGAATGACAGGCGAAGCGAGTCACAGGCGAGACGATGCTAGTCAATTACCAACGGCGAACAAAGGCACTGGCGGAAGGTACGACTTAAACCGTACAAACCGAGCAGTTACCCGACGAAGGTGAGAGAAAAACAAAAGACACGAATTGCACGTGCAAAGCATGTAGCCAACCCGCCAGGTAGCACACAGCTAGCACATGTCAACAAGGCCCCTTGTAACTCAACACCTAGCTGAAACAGATTGTCTAAACAACCTGTTAACGACAAACGTAGATTAAGGCGTTGAAAACTATCTCTTAAATAAATAAAAGATAGAAATAGAAAGTTAGCAACAAACAGCGCTAAAAATACCCAGTCTCAGAACAAAACACGCCTGTCTTGTCCTGCAACTGAAAGGAGAGTGACTTATTCCGGTAGTGACGTCACGAGACCATGCAGACTTACCTGCCCTTGGATAGGGATTTTACCCATCCCTTACTCCACTTTCAAGTTTCGTCTGTGTTAAGGTTGAAATAGCATACTTAGAGGAGGTAAGGCAAAGTAGGTCTAGTCAACAGATAGGTATTTAAATAATGTATATCATATCACATTGAAATATATAGAACCCTCAACTAGAATGTTATCATCCAAAACTGTGTCCCACAGGAGATATCGATTGTGTGAGATCAAGCGATATCTCCTAGGAGATATTGTTTTGGCAGTAGATTTTGTACAATGCCCTGTGCCCACTGGAAATTAATGAAGAATGAATTTGGATGAAAAAAAATAGAATCTTACCCTCGTGTCTTCTGATATCAAATATATCAATTTGTTACTTTTATCCACTCGTGATATCAGAAGACACTTGGGTGAGATTCTCTATATACTCTACTACTAATACACAAAACCTGCTTGAGAGTTTGGTATGAAAACCATGCAACATGATCTTCTATCATTTTTCTTCAGACTTTACTGTATATTGGAGAGGTTTTATAGAAATAATAAGACACCGGAAGAAACCACGTTGCAAATATGATATACGATATCATAATACTAAGATAAATTCGTACTAGAATCTGATACTGTCTGTTATCGACTCGGCTGACATCATGTGTTACAAATCATGGGTATATCTGGCAATTCAAATTATTATGAACACTTAATTCTAAATTTCTCTTTCATTTTGTGAACATTTAAAAGTAATTATTGATGATTTTACATTCATTGTTGATGTCCAAGGTGATGCCGATGCACAGACTTTCATTGCAATGTCTAATAACATTAACTTTATCTTTCAGACTTAAATTGTATTTTAAAAAAATAAATATATAAATAATAAAATACTAATATTGTCTGAACAATTTAAAGACACCAAACGATTCCATCAAATTAATTTCATGAAGATAAGGTTCGATTATAACATTTCAAGGAAAAGTGACATTTCTCAAACTAAGAACACATGTAGAAAAACCAAATACCAAGTAGAAATTATTAATGTGCAACCCTCGACATTTACCGATCAATCCGTTTTTGTGTAATTCTTTATGTATACATTTATCCACATTTTCATGTACAGTTATTTCAATATTTAAGACACATATTTGTATATACAGAGTGGATGTAGGGTATATTTATACTAACCATTGTTTTAGATGGTGACTAGTTTTCCATTCTAGGGGGAATGTCTTCCCACTAATTCAGATTGCTCCCAGAGCATATCTTATAGTTTTAATTGGTGATAAAATAAAATATTTGCTTAAATTAGGCATCAAACTGGTAAAAAGCTTAGAGACATGTATGGAACTTTCCTCATTTACCTAAGTACATAAAGAGTTTAAATGGCAAATGAAGAATGACGAATAGCGAAAAGCGAAAAAAATTGCTATTCCTCATTCAAAGGCCAAAGGCAAAGAAAAGTTTGAAAGGCAAACAGAGATTACTTTTGCTATTTTATATTCTCAATAACTAAACCTAAGTGTTATATGGGATCGAAGTGTGATTTATAGAAAATTATTAAAGGTTTTGTAAGTTATGTCCTATTTGTTCTGAGTTTTTCTATTGTAGGGGGGAAGTCTTCCCACTGATTCAGATTGCTCCCTGAGCAAATACTCTGGCTATAACAATTGGTGATGAAATCAAATATTTCCTTAAAATATTTAATACTTAGACAACAAACTGGTTAAAAGCTTAAGGAAATCTGCTTTTCGTCATTCAAATACGTGAACAATGACAAATGATGTACAGCGAATACCATTCTGGTTGCTTCTTATTAATAGAACCTATATGGACAAGCATAACAGGGGAGCGATTTAAATAAATGACAATGCCTTTGTTACTTGAAGGCATGGGAAATGACTTAAACTTTCTTTCTTGAGGCAACAGCGTTTTGCTAACCACTGTTGGAAAGTTGAAGTTGTATTTTTTTTTAGTTTCTGTAAGAAACGATTTTGGCAATATTCAACAAATGTAACGAAAGCTTCGGATTTATCATTCTCAATTGCAGACATGCAGTAATTGTGTGATTGGAATTGTGAACCCCAGGGTCTCCTCCATTTATTTTTTAAGCGACATTCAAGTGAAATGCCAAGCTCCAATGTCTGCCTTGCAGAAGGTATTTTTCGGGACCCTTAATATTTAACTGATAGTTCCATCAAAGGTCTTTTAACTCGAACAACTAAATTACACTGTGACACCTTGAGTGACTTCTTTGATTGGCAAAGTTGAGGTGTTGAAGAGTGAAGACAGATTGTTCCCCAAATGGAGGATTGGGTTGGGCTGGGTTAGATTTGACACACTCTGTTATGTTACAAACTTCTGCCAAAATGATTTTATCATCCCTGTGTTAAACATCCTGTCTCTGTCATGTACATACACCAAATAAAGCATAAACGAAGAAGAGAAGAAGGCGAATCGACTGAGTGCTTCACAAACCAATAATTAGGCAACTTAAACCCATACACCACTGAAATCAAAGTATCATTCCTGGAGTCAGTGCAAGTTAAAACATAAATTCATCATCTAAATATTATCCATAGTTAAAATGTATTGAACTTTTCATGTTCCAAAACGTTGTACAATGTAACTACAACAACGTGAACTAAAGGTTTCCAATGGTTTTAAAACTGAAGTGAATGGTAAAATCGCCTTTATGTGAGCTACAATCGACCAGGAAAAGGCTGGAACATCAGCAAGGCAGAAATGGGAGCTTGTTATTCCAATAGCCCGAATTTGACTTGCACGTTATTTTACATAAATATTATTTGTTTTCTTGATAAACAATATTTGTGTAGATTGAACATAAACTCAGATGCACAAGAAACGTCACCATACAAAATGCAAGTGAAGATGTTTCAATTAACCAGCGATGCATACCCTTGAAATAGAGTTGCATCAACTCTTTAGAAGCTAACTGAACTAAGTTTGTTTCTTAACATTATCTATTCATATTTCTGAGATACATACATATTAAAAAATCGTACTTTTTTATTTCTTTAACTGGACGACACGAGATTCGATAATGACGTTTTTGGGCTTGATTCATGACGTCCTTGAGTAAAGATGTTCCAGAAAGGTTATTTCCATCGACAACAACTTTTATATAGTACGTTTTACATTTTTTATCTTTTGACAAAGTGATTTCAGCACCCCAAGTGTATTCAAAACGACATAAAAATAAAAGTATCAAATTGTCATGAATTGAATTGTGGGCTTGTGTCTATAAAAACACATTCAAAACATCTACTCTCTCCTACAGCAATACTTCATGTACTCTCGTATGTGGGAAAGTTTCCTTTACACGTGAGTGTCTTGCCTAGGTTGTTAACTGCAACCTATGCATGTGGTAACGAATCATATGTATAAATGACATGTAATCACTTCCTGTATAGCCAAATAGAAGCAGTTGAATAAAAGGGCTGTTATTTCCGTCTCGGATCCAATATCCTATACTCCATTAATGCTCGCTCATGTCGTAATGCATGATAATAACACCTTGGGTTTGCAGACTGATCTTTTTGTAATGCTCTATTTTATTACGATTGATGTTCCATAGCTAGAAACAATAAACAAAGCAAAATATTCATGTTTATTTATGACTTTCATTATTCTTGTAATAACATGCAATCTTGACGTCAATCATGAGGTCGTTTCTTATGTATACAATCTTCCAAACAGCAAGCAAGTCATTGATGTTACTTCAGATGTTTATATCTAAGAATATGTGGAGAGTGAAATGGTATTTTGGTTACTTGTATATCTAAGGATTCAGGTAGAGTCGAATGGTATTTGGCAGCGTGTATACATATATTAAGAATACATAGAGAGTCGAATAGTGTTTGGAACACAGTTTTAAGAATATGTTTATGTTTTTTTCACAAGTGTTGTATTATCAACAAGCGCAAGTAACCTGACTAGAATCTTGGAAAATAATAACACATATATATTTAGAAATATTCAGCTGAAAACTGAGATATACCACTTCGGATATGCCAATACATTGATAAGAAACCATTCAGAACTATTTACAGCATCAAATAAACACGAATATACATTTGGTAGCACATTGCATTTGCAAAAACATACATAATGTTCAGGGAGAACCCTTTCAAGATACAAGTCACAAGCACAGTCAATCACCCATCGGTTATTCTTATTTTTAAAAGTGTGAAAATCATAATTATAGAAGAATCAAGGACTGGGAAGGGTTTTCACAAACACCTGCATGCCAATGAGTCTATACTTCTGAGTTTGTTTCACAAACACCTGCACACCAATGCGTCAATACTTCTGAGTTTGTTTCACAAACATCTGCACACCAATGCGTCCATACTCCTGAGTTTGTTTCACAAACACCTGCACACCAATGCGTCAATACTTCTGAGTTTGTTTCACAAACACCTGCACACCAACGAGTCAATACTTCTGAGTTTGTTTCACAAACATCTGCACACCAATGCGTCAATACTTCTGAGTTTGTTTCACAAACATCTGCACACCAATGCGTCCATACTTCTGAGTTTGTTTCACAAACACCTGCACACCAATGCGTCAATACTTCTGAGTTTGTTTCACAAACACCTGCACACCAATGCGTCCATACTTCTGAGTTTGTTTCACAAACATCTGCACACCAATGCGTCCATACTTCTGAGTTTGTTAAAAGGATGTACGTCACTGCTCTGATGTTCCGTTTTACAAATCAAATTATTTGTATTAAACTGTGTATAGTTCTAAATACCATGTTAATTATTTAAATAATCTATGCCTAACCACGTGATGTATTAAACTAAGTATTAAGAAGTTAACCACTATTCCTTGATATTACAAGCGATATAACGTTTTATGAAGAGTAAAGAGCATTAAGTACTATCCTACAGCTAGAGCAATGACGTTCAAAGTACTTCATTCAAAATAAACAGATATATGTTATCAAAGATACAAGATTAAGAATTCTAAAGCTTAAACTTTCAATTTAAAATATTCGTTTCACGTTCATTGACAAACGACTGAACTTAATCCGTTTATGCTAAATCCACCTTTCAAAAATTCCGTAGTTAAAATTATTTACCAAGGTATTACTACGACGTTTAAAATTCAGGTTTTACAGGTCTGTCCAGCAAACTTGAATTTCTATGAAATAATATACAATTTAAAATAATTTCATTTTTCACTATGAAGCTCAATTTGCTAAAATAAACTAAAAATCAAAATTTAAAATCAAGATGGTCTTACTCTTACAAAGCTCCTGCAAAATCTACTCAAAATATCCCACACTGACTTCCATCCAAGCACCAATGAATTAAAGGGAAAGAACAGCCGGAGTATGTGGGATCGCCATTCCAGGGGCACTTGTGTCATATTATAATGGACTACTGGTCAACAGATACGATACCACCGAAATGGGAGATAAGAAAACAACACTTTTGTTGATAACAACTTCTAAATTGTGTAGATATACGACGTTTCGGAGGTAGAATGTGGGTTATGACAAGGTAGGCTACATTTATACAGATTGTTAACAAATGTTTATAAATAGTATAAATATATCCTATTTTGTCGTGCTCCATACCCCCACATTCCACCCGATGAAGGACTACGTAAATACCCCGAAACGTCTGTGTCTATACAATATGAACATGTGATATCCAGAAAATATGGTTTTCTTATGTATTTCATTTCTAATTACCCCTCAAAATATATTTTAATCCTCAAGTGATACATATTGTATCCAGAAATCAAATCACTTAATTGGTCATTTTTTAAAATTAAGCATTATGAAAAACATTTAAAAGTATCGTCGTTTTGGAATTTTGGAGATTGAAGTGAGAGGGTCACATTTTCTTATGTTTTATGTCATGTTTTCGTACGTGCTGGAGCAACGAGGAGTCCAAAATCCTTTAATAACTATATTTCCATATTTAGAAAATGTATTTGGAAACAGCGAGTTCAACACCCAATATGTGTTTGAACAGATAATGAAATTAAAACTACCATACCCTGACGAATGAAATTGTGTTTACGTCTTCACAAAACATATTCTTTCCAAAATACATTAAAAATTGATTTATTCTTCACCCTGTTGAAAATTTATATCGTTTCCTTCCCCTCGGTAGTTTATATACACATAGATAAACAACAGACACAACATAAATACACAAATCAGTGTATCTCTTAGAATTTCGCGCCTCCTCTTTTAGCACACATATGTTGATATGCATAGGTGATATAGGTAATGTTATGTGTACTCCCGTAGCATGTTTGATACAATTGTCACCAGCGAAGCCTTTATCTCCAAGGCAGAGGGTCTTTCTTTTGGATCATCCACCATGCAATGAGAAATTAATTCAAAAATTGGTAAGGCGTCATTTTCCTCAAAAATGCTGATGAGGATGACACACAAGCTATACACGTCAGAAGATTGGGACGTCATTAGATTCTTTTTTACTTCCGGTGCTAAGTAATCCACATATTCAAGTGACTCCTCTGTCGTTCCAAGGACGTATCCCTGCTGCAGACTACATTTACCCAAATCTATAAGTTTAATAACAGGATAATTATCATCGAAATCAATTAAGATGTTATCCGATTTAAAATTATTCACAACAAACCCTCTCTTGTGAAACTGAAATAAGGCGTCAACAAGCTCGAATGCGATTAGGACTCTGATGTTGAAGTCTAGAGTTAGAACTGTGTCCAAAATATCCCCCAACGTTTGCCCTGCTCCAAAATACTCCTGAACAATGCATATATTCTCCAGCAGCGACCCCGACTCCGTGACGCCGATGAAGACTGGGACATAACCTGTGGTGTTCATGAGGGAGTTCACCATTGCTTCATGGCGTATCTCTTCAAAGCTGACGTTCACAAATATTTTGACGACTACCTCCATACTACTGGGTGTATGTCTTGCTATGAGTATCTGGGTCTGATTACTGTACCTCAACCAAACATGATGTCCATTGACTTTCACTGTTTCTATAGAATCCCATGACAATAGGGGTAAATCAACATTTGTGAATATATCATCCTCTAACTGTCTCCTCATTCCTGTTTTGTCTGATTTCAATTTCCCACTGGTTACAGATGGACATCTTTCTTTTCGTAGAATATCAACATGATGCTTTATATCCTGAAGATAAGGTCGTTCACGGGGATCTATACGCAGACATCTCTTCGCAAGAGAATCAAGAATCGAGCCGTTGATAAATTTTACAATCTGGACCAACGCCCTGCCAAAAGAAAACACATCAGATGCTGGTGTGCTGACTGTGAACCAAACCTCTGGTGGGAGGAAGTCGTATCTGTCAAAGGAAGAGGAGCCATGATGTCGGTAGCATTTCCCCTTCCTGAAGGTAGCATGACCAAAGTCTATGATGTAAACATGAGGAGTTGATCCTTCCCAGGACACTATGACGTTGTTGAGATGGAGGTCGTTGAAGAGGACATGCTTGGCGTGGAGGACAATGAGCGCCTCTGTTGTCTGCTGTACAATGCTGATCCAGGAACACTCGGGTATCGTATGGCCCATGAGGAGAAGGTCTTCAACTGAGGTGCTGTTTTCTATATACTCTGCAACCATAGAGGTATCATGCAGCGAAGGGCCCGCGGGTATCAAGCCAAAAAGCCTTGGGATAAAGGGACTATCATTGAGATAGGACATCAGTCTTGCTTCGTGAACAAGTTCCTCCAACCCGCCATCATTCAGAGTTTTGATGATAACTGGCTGATTTGAGTCTCTCAGTCTTCCTTCATACACGTGCGCATTCCCGCCACTTCCAACCAGTTTGAACTGCTTCAGGTGATCGACCAGATGGTGCACGCTTTCCTCATGCATGAGGGGAATAACGTGGTGGTTCAAGTCACGTGGTACTCCGTCGTCATGGTAACCGTAGTCACGGAAGACAGAGTAAGGATTTGCGTATGGGCACATCGTAAGATTGTGTGCATACAGCATTTGTGCATATGACAATGTCTCTGCAACAGAAAAGTTTTGCAATCAGATATTTTATCAATTATATTTCTGCAACTAATTGCATGCTTATCATGGCTCTGTTCCATAACATCCATAACAGCGAGCGCTAAATAATCGCTCATTGAGCGCTACATTAAACCTCTCTTGAACGCGATTGCTCAATGTAGAGAGAATAAGAGAGAATAAGCACTACTTGAGCGCTACTTGAGTGCTACATTGAGCGATCAGTGAGCAATTTAAGCGCTCGCTGTTATGGAACGGAACCCAGGTGTCCTAAATCAGTGGAGACACTTGTGTTTGATATAAGATACTCATTATAGGCATTAAGTAAAAATAAAACTCCCATATTTTCAATTGATATCACCTCTAACTGCTCTGCAAATTAGATACAAAATATACAATAATGGTAATATTGCGTCAATCAATTGATGAATTCAAATATATAAGTCGAGTTTCTAATATTGCCTTTTGTAACAAGTACCATATTCTTCACTCTTCACAAGCTACAAGGAGAAACAAAGACATTATGAGCCATTTCAAATAACAAATGTTTTATTGTGAACATAATAATCACTTGGGCCGAGTCGTACGTTACTTAGGAACACGCTTACCACTTACTGGCTTCAATAAATTATTTGAAATACTCAAACCTGAAGAGATGAAAGACAGATCAAAAGCAACATCTATGAAAAACCTATGTTATACATATTCATGCATGCTTGAACATCTCCCTTATCAAAATCTATACCATTGTTTAACATATCTATTTTGTTATTACTTAAAGAATTTATTCCATATAATTCACCTGATGAACGAGTAAGCATATGGCTCGACACGTTAATATAAGACAAAATATTATAAATGACAACTTCTTTATTGTATGCACACTACGTAAGGGCTATTTCTTGCCCCTTAATGAGGTAAATGGTGGCTGAGTTTCAAAATTAAAATACTTCAAAAGTACATGAAGCCACAGTGACAGTAAGCGTGGTATGGAAAAAGGAAGATTTTCTTGATAACAACTTCTTTAATGTAAAAATACACGACGTTTCGGAGTATTTGTTCACTCCTTGATCCTGCTTCGGAGTATATGTTCACTCCTTGATCCTGCTTCGGAGTATATGCTCACTCCTTGATCCTGCTTCGGAGTATTTGTTCACTCCTTGATCCTGCTTCGGTATATATGTTCACTCCTTGATCCTGCTTCGGAGTATATGCTCACTCCTTGATCCTGCTTCGGAGTATTTGCTCATTCCTTCATCCTGCTTCGGAGTATATGCTCACTCCTTCATCATGCTTCGAAGTATATGCTCACTCCTTCATCCTACTTCGGAGTATATGCTCACTCCTTGATCCTACTTCGGAGTATATGCTCTCTCCTTCATCCTTCTTCGGAGTATATGCTCACTCCTTCATCATACTTCGGAGTATATGCTCTCTCCTTCATCCTACTTCGGAGTATATGCTCACTCCTTGATCCTGCTTCGGAGTATATGCTCACTCCTTGATCCTGCTTCGGAGTATATGCTCTCTTCTTCATCCTACTTCGGAGTATATGCTCTCTCCTTCATCCAACTTCGGAGTATATGCTCACTCCTTCATCATACTTCGGAGTATATGCTCTCTCCTTCATCCTACTTCGGAGTATATGCTCGATCCTTAATCTTGCTTCGGAGTATATGCTCACTCCTTGATCCTGCTTCGGAGTATATGCTCACTCCTTCATCATGCTTCGGAGTATATGCTCACTCGTTGATCCTGCTTCGGAGTATATGCTCACTCGTTGATCCTGCTTCGGAGTATATGCTCACTCCTTCATCATGCTTCGGAGTATATGCTCACTCCTTGATCCTGCTTCGGAGTATATGCTCACTCCTTGATCCTGCTTCGGAGTATATGCTCACTCCTTGATCCTGCTTCGGAGTATATGCTCACTCCTTCATCCTGCTTCGGAGTATATGCTCACTCCTTCATCCTACTTCGGAGTATTTGCTCATTCCTTCATCCTACTTCGGAGTATATGCTCACTCCTTCATCCTACTTCGGAGTATATGCTCACTCCTTCATCCTACTTCGGAGTATATGCTCACTCCTTCATCCTACTTCGGAGTATATGCTCACTCCTTCATCCTACTTCGGAGTATATGCTCACTCCTTCATCCTACTTCGGAGTATTTGCTCATTCCTTCATCCTGCTTCGGAGTATATGCTCACTCCTTCATCCTGCTTCGGAGTATATGCTCACTCCTTCATCCTACTTCGGAGTATATGCTCACTCCTTCATCCTGCTTCGGAGTATATGCTCACTCCTTCATCCTGCTTCGGAGTATATGCTCACTCCTTCATCCTACTTCGGAGTATATGCTCACTCCTTGATCCTGCTTCGGAGTATATGCTCACTCCTTCATCCTGCTTCGGAGTATATGCTCACTCCTTCATCATGCTTCGGAGTATATGCTCACTCCTTGATCCTGCTTCGGAGTATTTGCTCACTCCTTCATTCTGCTTCGGAGTATATGCTCACTCCTTCATCCTGCTTCGGAGTATTTGCTCACTCCTTCATCCTGCTTCGGAGTATATGCTCACTCCTTCATCCTGCTTCGGAGTATATGCTCACTCCTTCATCCTACTTCGGAGTATATGCTCACTCCTTCATCCTGCTTCGGAGTATATACTCACTCCTTCATCCTGCTTCGGAGTATATGCTCACTCCTTCATCATGCTTCGGAGTATATGCTCACTCCATGATCCTGCTTCGGAGTATTTGCTCACTCCTTCATCCTGCTTCGGAGTATATGCTCACTCCTTCATCATGCTTCGGAGTATATGCTCACTCCTTCATCCTACTTCGGAGTATTTGCTCACTCCTTCATCCTGCTTCGGAGTATATGCTCGCTCCTTCATCCTGCTTCGGAGTATATGCTCACTCCTTCATCCTACTTCGGAGTATATGCTCACTCCTTCATCCTGCTTCGGAGTATATGCTAACTCCTTCATCCTGCTTCGGAGTATATGCTCACTCCTTCATCATGCTTCGGAGTATATGCTCACTCCTTGATCCTGCTTCGGAGTATTTGCTCACTCCTTCATCCTGCTTCGGAGTATATGCTCACTCCTTCATCCTACTTCGGAGTATATGCTCACTCCTTGATCCTGCTTCGGAGTATATGCTCACTCCTTCATCCTGCTTCGGAGTATATGCTCACTCCTTCATCATGCTTCGGAGTATATGCTCACTCCTTGATCCTGCTTCGGAGTATTTACTCACTCCTTCATCCTGCTTCGGAGTATTTGCTCACTCCTTCATCCTGCTTCGGAGTATTTGCTCACTCCTTCATCCTGCTTCGGAGTATATGCTCACTCCTTCATCCTGCTTCGGAGTATATGCTCACTCCTTCATCATGCTTCGGAGTATATGCTCACTCCTTCATCCTACTTCGGAGTATTTGCTCACTCCTTCATCCTGCTTCGGAGTATATGCTCACTCCATCATGCTTTGGAGTATATGCTCACTCCTTCATCCTGCTTCGGAGTATATGCTCACTCCTTCATCCTGATTCGGAGTATATGCTCACTCCTTCATCCTGCTTCGGAGTATATGCTCACTCCTTCATCCTGCTTTGGAGTCTATGCTCATTCCTTCATCCTACTTCGGAGTATTTGCTCACTCCTTCATCCTGCTTCGGAGTATATGCTCACTCCTTCATCCTGCTTTGGACTATATGCTCATTCCTTCATCCTGCTTCGGAGTATATGCTCACTCCTTCATCATGCTTCGGAGTATATGCTCACTCCTTGATCCTGCTTCGGAGTATATGCTCACTCCTTGATCCTGCTTCGGAGTATATGCTCACTCCTTGATCCTGCTTCGGAGTATATGCTCACTCCTTGATCCTGCTTCGGAGTATTTGCTCACTCCTTGATCCTGCTTCGGAGTATATGCTCACTCCTTCATCATGCTTCGGAGTATATGCCCACTCCTTCATCCTACTTCGGAGTATTTGCTCACTCCTTCATCCTGCTTCGGAGTATATGCTCACTCCATCATGCTTTGGAGTATATGCTCACTCCTTCATCCTGCTTCGGAGTATATGCTCACTCCTTCATCCTGATTCGGAGTATATGCTCACTCCTTCATCCTGCTTCGGAGTATATGCTCACTCCTTCATCCTGCTTTGGAGTCTATGCTCATTCCTTCATCCTACTTCGGAGTATTTGCTCACTCCTTCATCCTGCTTCGGAGTATATGCTCACTCCTTCATCCTGCTTTGGACTATATGCTCATTCCTTCATCATGCTTCGGAGTATATGCTCACTCCTTGATCCTGCTTCGGAGTATATGCTCACTCCTTGATCCTGCTTCGGAGTATATGCTCACTCCTTGATCCTGCTTCGGAGTATATGCTCACTCCTTGATCCTGCTTCGGAGTATATGCTCACTCCTTCATCCTACTTCGGAGTATATGCTCACTCCTTGATCCTGCTTCGGAGTATATTCTCACTCCATGATCCTACTTCGGAGTATATGCTCACTCCTTCATCCTGCTTCGGAGTATATGCTCACTCCTTCATCCTACTTCGGAGTATATGCTCACTCCTTGATCCTGCTTCGGAGTATATGCTCACTCCTTGATCCTGCTTCGGAGTATATGCTCACTCCTTCATCATGCTTCGGAGTATATGCTCACTCCTTGATCCTACTTCGGAGTATATGCTCACTCCTTGATCCTGCTTCGGAGTATATGCTCACTCCTTGATCCTGCTTCGGAGTATATGCTCACTCCTTCATCCTACTTCGGAGTATTTGCTCATTCCTTCATCCTACTTCGGAGTATATGCTCACTCCTTGATCCTGCTTCGGAGTATATGCTCACTCCTTCATCCTACTTCGGAGTTTATGCTCTCTACTTCATCCTGCTTCGGAGTATATGCTCACTCCTTGATCCTGCTTCGGAGTATATGCTCACTCCTTCATCCTACTTCGGAGTATTTGCTCACTCCTTCATCCTGCTTCGGAGTATATGCTCACTCCTTCATCATGCTTTGGAGTATATGCTCACTCCTTCATCCTGCTTCGGAGTATATGCTCACTCCTTCATCCTGATTCGGAGTATATGCTCACTCCTTCATCCTGCTTCGGAGTATATGCTCACTCCTTCATCCTGCTTTGGAGTCTATGCTCATTCCTTCATCCTACTTCGGAGTATTTGCTCACTCCTTCATCCTGCTTCGGAGTATATGCTCACTCCTTCATCCTGCTTTGGACTATATGCTCACTCCTTGATCCTGCTTCGGAGTATTTGCTCATTCCTTCATCCTGCTTCGGAGTATATGCTCACTCCTTGATCCTGCTTCGGAGTTTTTGCTCACTCCTTCATCCTACTTCGGAGTATTTGCTCATTCCTTCATCCTGCTTTGGAGTATATGCTCACTCCTTCATCCTACTTCGGAGTATATGCTCACTCCTTCATCATGCTTCGGAGTATATGCTCACTCCTTCATCCTGCTTCGGAGTATTTGCTCACTCCTTCATCCTGCTTTGGACTATATGCTCACTCCTTGATCCTGCTTCGGAGTATTTGCTCATTCCTTCATCCTGCTTCGGAGTATATGCTCACTCCTTGATCCTGCTTCGGAGTTTTTGCTCACTCCTTCATCCTACTTCGGAGTATTTGCTCATTCCTTCATCCTGCTTTGGAGTATATGCTCACTCCTTCATCCTACTTCGGAGTATTTGCTCATTCCTTCATCATGCTTTGGAGTTTATGCTCACATTTTTTATTCACATTAAAGAAATTGTTATTCAGAAATTGTTCCTGTTCTTATGTATGCCACTTAAAAATGCCCTTCAAAGACCTTAAGCGTGGAATGGTTTAACACTAAACATAAGATACCCACGGCAGTAAAACATAGGCGGTCAATGGGACCGACAGCGTGCTCTATGAGACAATAAAACATGCTCGTGATTTAGGACGTCAGTTAAAGCGTCGCTTTGCAAATGATGTCATATTTTACGTTACTTTGATTGTTAAATTGCTAGTGGATGTGTTTTACGACGGGAGGCATTAATAATTTCAAAATATAGTTTATACAAGACACATTATATCTCAACGGTGTTTATCCAGAAATGTTGCAGTTTCTATTTGAAATGTGAACAGTATCCCACCAGCACGTGTAATGTTCCTGTTCACTCACCTCTCGTCACCAACAGGAGCACCGCAATAACAACAGGGCCCCGTGCTCCTCCTGAAACATAACGCTAGTATTACCTTCGAGGGCAATCATATCGGGCTTCATAATTTTCATACGATGCGGGCAAAGTATCACTTCATCATGGCGACGTTATGTCACAGACAATGCTATGAGGTCACGCTTTGTTTATAAGATAAGATAAGATAAACTTTATTATCCCAGATGGGAAATTCGTCTTACATTCAAAGAGTCTTTACAATACAGAATAACAATATATGAATACAATATAAACAAAAACAAACAATAATAACATACATTGTGTTTATGGGTACTAAAAATGTATATGAACACAGTAAAAAAAGTTAAGCACCCCCTTCTTTTTTTTTGATAGGGGTTTGTTTCAGAGACCCATTATTGCAAAACTAAAGATCCAACAGGGGAAAAACGAATTTCAGGAGCAAGTGTAATTAATTGTTTTATTCGTTGACATTTTTGTGTAATCTTCAGAGATTTCAAATGACCAAAAACAGGAAACAAAAAATGACTGGAAAATGGTGAAAAACACAGACTCGTAAATGTATTGTCATTTCAAGTTTGACGGCTGAACATGATGAAGAAATCATACTGAATAACCCGTGCCATTGTCTTAGGAACGATTTAGTGTCAATATCGTGTGCTGCCACCGCGTGCCTGAAGTACTGCTGCCAGTCTTCTGGGCATACCCCTGACAAGGTTCTTTAATTCTTCCATGGGGATTTGCTGCCACTCATCGTGAAGTGCGGCCTCCAGTTGTCTTAGATTGTGTGGAGCAGGGTTCCTTTTCTGTAGACGTCGACCAATCATGTCCCAGACATGCTCGATGGGATTCAAATCTGGAGACAATGCTGGCCAGGGGAAACGAGAAACAGCATTGTTCTCCAGATGTTGAGTCACAGCTCGTGAACGGTGAGGCCGAGCATTATCATCCATGAACAGGGGTCGAGTTGCAAGTCTGTGATCATCAAAATGGTCAATCACAACTGGATCCAACACTTCTGCAATATAGCGGGCGCCGGTAAGTGTACCTTGTAGTGTCACCAAATCCAACTTGCAATCAAAAGAAAAGCAACCCCACACCATAACGGATCCTCCACCATATGGAACCCTTGGAAGAATGTTCCTTGGTGTGTATCGACTCTCCAAACTCTGATTCGCCCGTCAACGGTATGGAGGAGTAAGCGACATTCGTCTGACCAGTGGATACGTCTCCATGACCTCAGGTTCCAACGCTGCCGGTCACCACACCACATCCTACGATCCCGTTTATGACGATTAGTAAGGTTTGGACGTCTGCTGACACGTCGAGACCTTAAACCCGCTGCTTTGAGGCGGTTCCTCACCGTCTGATTGCTGATACGTCTATAGGGTAGCCAGGCTTGTTTCAAGACGGTACTTGACGCAAACGGTTGACGTCGTTGATGACGCAATAGGTTCCTGTCCTCTTGCAATGTGGTAGCTCGGGGCCTTCCGGAACGTGGTCGATCGAGAACATGGTTAGTTTGGGCATGTTTCCTCACTAAACGACTGATGACCGAATAGTGGTAACGAGTTCTTCTCCCAATTTCCCCTGTACGAGAAACCTGGTAAATGCTGTCCAATAATTTGCCATCTCGTAGCCTCGGACAATCTCCTTCGTGGCATTGTTCATGAATTTTGTGTATTGAACTGACATTGAAGCCGTAAAAGGCGTTTATTTAGCCATGGTAAGTCGAAGGGTGAAACTGCATTTTGCTGAAATCATGGGTTGCATGATATGCATGCCAATAGCTCCGTTCGTGAGAACCGTTCCATAACAGAAACCACACCAGTTCCCATCCAGAATACCATATTTGGCCTGTCTATCGAATTGAATAACATGATCATAAAATCCAAAATGGTATACACATTTTAATTTGGGGGTGCTTAACTTTTTTTACTGTGTATATAAATCAGAACACATAACTCCAATCCTGAAAGATCTCCACTGGCTGAAAGTTGACGACAGAATCAAGTTTAAAGTTTTGTGTCTGACGATGCTCCAACATACATCTCTGATCTTATTCAGGAATACAAGCCAGAGAGAACTCTACGTTCTAGTGACCAGTGCCTTTTGAAGCTTCCTTCAGCTCGCACATCTTTTGGCGAGAGAAGTTTCGAGATCTCTGCCCCACAGTTATGGAACTCTCTCCCAATTGAAATGAGAAGTGTCCAGGGTCTTGAAACATTCAAATCCCTACTCAAGACCCACTTGTTCAAGATCGCCTACTGTTAGACCCACCTATTCCCATTACAGTTCATTGCCCTTGAGCGCTTTGGAGCAGTTGTTCTCCTGGAAACAAGCGCTATATAAATTCATATATATTATTATTTAGAGAATAACCAACGAGGTACGAGTGATTACGGGAAATATCCATGAGTCTAAATAATGTTCAGCCACGAGCTTTAGCGAGTGGCTCTGAACATTATCTAGACGATTGGATATTTCCCGTAATCACTCGTACCGAGTTGGTTATTCTATATATTACCCATTATGCAATTAAATTGACCAAATTACGCTTGGTTAGTACATTTTCATGTTGGGCGACCGCTGTGAAGGACCCGTCGCCACAGTAACATTGTGACGTCATAAGATAATTCGTCGCGTCAGACCATTGTTTTATGACGTCATAGTCATTCTTTCTCCGGGTAACCGACCAATCAACGTTGAGAATCACTTGAAAGCACATGTGCACATATCACAAAAATAATCACCTGTGTCTTCTCACCCGTATGGGTAATATTATTATAATTATATGTGCCATATTTTAATCAGCCATGTCGTGTTTCAAGAGTTACATAATTGATATTTGGTGTGGAGGTTGAGAATTTTCATACTGTATGGGACAAACGATTTTGATGCTCTGTTAGTTTTTAAATGCCAGATTTTGAAACGACGTCCAGTGGTAAAAATTCATAATATTCATTTCGAAAGTGCGATGGGTCTGATTGAATGGCTAGAGCATTCTTTTTAACTCTAGAATCAAACTGTAATAAAATAAGCTCAAATTGAAGCCGCAAATTTTACTGGAGGTGTTTACAATTTTGTTTTGTCTTAGAGGAAGATTTCCATACCATGCATGGAAGCAGAAAGTCAGAATGCTATTGATAAAAGTTTGGTAGAATAATCTCAGTATACTGCTCTCGTAATTTTCGCAGGATGAAAAGCCTTTGTTGTGTCTTAGCATGTACACGGTGTGAATTAGATTTCCATGAAAGTTCGTTGTCAATTATCGTACCCAGATATTTATACTCGTCTACTATTTCAACTTCCCGCCCATCAATATTAACAGGCTCTAGTTTTTCCTTTTTCGTACGTTTTACTAATATTCAGAGAAATGTAATGAACGATTCAATATTTCCCCTATACTCTAATTCCGACTGATTAATAAAGCCCCCGAAAGCTGCAGCATCTGCAAATTTAAATTCAAACAAGAGGATAATTGAGATACACAGTCATTTGTATAGAGAGTGAAGAGGACAGGAGACAGGACACATCCTTGAGGAGCACCGGTACTTGGGAGGTTGATATCAGAGAGTGTAGAATTCACTCGAACACGTTGAGGACGATTAACCAAGAAAGCTTCTATCTATTTGATGATGTTACTGTTTACACCCAAGTGGAATAATTTTGTTATCATAAGATGTGGCTGGATTGTATTAAAGGCAGAAGAAAAGTCTGCAAATAGTATTCTTACATATGATTTTGAATTCTCTAGGTTAGTATAGATCTTATGCAAAAGAGAAATGAGTGCATCCTCAACACCGCGTCCAGCCCTATAAGCAAACTGAAGAGGGCCAGCCTATGGTTGAAAGTAGATTTAACGTATTTTCCTCAATTTAATGACTTCGGTAATAAACAGAACAATATATTCGTGTCTATGTCATACTATGTTTCCGACATTCGTGCCTGAATATAGGTATATCACTCTTGCATTTAATATCCTCTATATATCCAATCAGATCCTCCTGCGTCATGAGTGTGTCATATGTACTGATATATACGAACAGATCTCATATAGCCAGCCTAGTTAGCAGTCCCGTGAAAAGAAAATACCATTTAATTCATTGGTTAAATTCTTCACCGACATCCATTAAAAACTTGTCTATGTATCATGTATAAATAGCACTTTCATGGTTTGAAGGTATCGCCTTCCAAAATCAATTCATTGTCCATAGAGATCTTGTTTCTATTAGATTTCCACTAATCAGTTTTTAAACGAGACGGTATAACGTCTGCAAATTATAATTAAAGTTGGATACTATTTCAAATCGCCAGTAGCTGACTATTTTTCAAAGAGCGCTAAACAATCGTTTAATCGCTCAATCAGAATGTTATGTTGTTAAACTGTAAATTTGAAAAATACCACATAATTCAACTTGTCTTTTTGTCGTTATGAATAATTTTCCGAAAATACGTTCGACCAATTGTCGCGCGTTAATAACTCTGGGTTGTCTCTAACTACTTTACCTTTATATCGTCACTATATCAAGTCGACCGTCATGAAAATGACAATTTTCTGTAATAGTCAGTACTTTTCGATAAAATAACACCATTTTTAATGTTTAGCATATGTGACCCCAACAACACAATGGATGCACCTTTATCGTCGCCAGGGTTAGGCTGATTGATGGCATTCTTCTAATGGCCAGTCCAGACAAGCGATAGTAGTGTGTCCAGACGGTGTGCTGTAGACCTTATTGTAATAATCGAACTAAATCTCCATTAAGCATTACACCGAAGCTGAATGAGAATTGGAATAGTACCTACGAGGTGGAATATGTTCATACGATACCAGGGATGTTCCCCTATCTCACGTAAGGGACAATGTTATGACGTCAGTTTCCTTCCATGACGCAACACTCTATGTGTAATGACGACGGGTAGATTGCTATCAAATCAAGCTTGCCATATATTCCTCAGGTTTTGGAGTCGATACTAACACCGTATCAAGCACGTGATATATACTATAGTTACTATATATAGTTACTATGATTTACCATACTATAGACCATGACGTTTCACTGACAACCCAGTGTCGTTAGTACATTATACCCACATCCATCAAGTCTCCTCGGGATATCTTTGATATAGTGTCAAGCTTTTCATTCGTGCTATAACGCGAGGAATACAAATAGTCAAGGCGGTCTTATCACGAACTGAGAGGCGGGATAGCAAATTGGTTGGAGTATTGGACTTCGGATTAAAACTCGTCGAGTGTAAGATAAGAGAAGATAAGATAAGATAGGACTTTATTACCCACGAGGAACATGTTGGTTACATTCATGTGAGCTCTGGAATATTACAAGAAGAAGTGATGCTGATGTCTGATTTCTGCTGTAGAGAACTGTTCTACATGAGTACGGTTTGGGCGCAATGCTTACTATCACAAAATCCATTGCGGTACTGTTCATGATTCGCAGATGCCACTGCAATATATGGCAACACTGATATTTCGGATGTTCTCTCCCACATGTTGACGTGATAAGTGAAGTACAAGTGTACTCACCGTTAAACCTCAAATAGCCTATCCTTTTCCTAATTAGGAGTGAGTCAAAGCTTATTAGCTTTGTAAATTGATATTCGCTCTTTCCAAGTGATACGCCAAACAAATGGAGCAGGTAAACAGACACGCTATAGACGCATCAGCTGGACACCCACATGTATATTTAGTAATGGAGGTTGTATGCATTACTATAGACCACATTCTGTCATGAACGGATGAAATGCAGACCTGATCCTGGCTTCGTTTTGTTACTAATATTGAAAGAAATGTATATAAAAATACATGATCAAGTCAACAGTCGGCAGACCTGTTAATATTGACAATCTCTACGAGACTACTGAGATCGGTATGGCTGTATCAACATCTTACAGTCTTGAATGGGTAACCTGGAGACAAAAGTATCTGTATATCCTGACTGCTGTGTCGTCGCGGATATATTGGAATATATTCAACACCGAAATGTTAAGTATGCAGCCTGTATGTTTATTTAACTCTTCGTCCTAACGCATATCGGTAGAGGAGAATAATTTTTGTGAACGGATTGAGAAAACCTAATGATATTACGGAACGAAAAGTTATTGTTCAATGGACAACGATGCAAAACATATTCCAACCCTTGTAAGCATAGCGTCATTCACATTACACGAAGCCCTCCCGGCTGTTTAAATGGGTACCTGTACACAAGAAAGCATGGACCTATACGCGGCGCATAGTAGTAATAATACAAAGTAAAGAAATATGGGCCATTGGAAATAACGCTGTACGAAGGAACTATTAGTATCATAAAACAACCCTACAAATCTTTTCCCATCTTGACTAAGACAATGTTGTTTTGTTTGACTAACTGCAAAGCCAAAGTTGAACTAAAATAATCGGAACTCTTATGGTTATTGTTGTAACTGAAATTCTTCATTCAAATAAAATAAAACAAACTCAATGGTTCAATATCTCGTCACGCTTCAAACACTTCAATTTGATGTCAATAAACATACATTCTCGATAATAACATGCTTTTACATGTCTTTGTCTTTCATAAAAGTTGCAGTGTATGGCAGGTAGTCTGTAAGAGGCTACCTGGAAACAATCGATCACCTCAATAGCAACAATCCAGTAAGAAACACTAGGTGGCATCTAACGCTCTGTACATGTGAACTAACATCATTGACTCTCAACTCAAGCCTTTTAACGACATGACTGAAAACAAATAGACATCAGAAAACCCTTAACACATAACGGTTGTGAACAATATCAAAAATCCGAAAATATTACAACAAATAACATCTCTTTTGAAAAGATATTCGTTCTTACCAAAACACTGAAAACATGCTCACATGTAAAATAGTAAAATGTGAAAAATTCCAGGTGTTCATTATATAAGAGATAATATGATTTTATTTTGCATTGCATTTAAGAATACGATTACTTCACGACCATTAAAATAAAGAGATTAAGGAAGGGTCAATGTACTGCTACCTTTATATCTAGATATTGACTCTATGCTAGCCCCGTACCATCGCTGTACATCTATATTATCAGGTAGCCGTTTATCCAGCATAGATTTCTACTTATTTCAACACATACAGTACAAAGGCAAAGACAATTATAATTTGAGAACAGACTTGCATATTTATTTTATGTGAGGTGAGACTGAAATAAACTATCGGTCTATCTGTCTGTCTGTCAGCCAGCCAGAAAAAAGACATTTGTTTTCATGATAACAAATTGTATTAGTGAACATTAAGTTTCGAGATATATGCCTTATACTCCACCAACCATCTGATGAATTGTCCCACTTCTAAATGACTTTCAAAGCTTTAAGCATTGTTCTAGTTTTATTATTGTTTTATTTAATATTTCACATTTTAATAACAAAAACAATATTTCATGGACTATTGTCTATTCAGCTACATTTCAATTGCTAGTTCTGAAGCTAGTATATACATCTAGTATCTAGTATATATTCAAAGAAAGTGGTTAAAATAATGTTACATGGAACGTAATTAAAGGTCTATAGGGTTTTCTTTTATTGTACATACCACTTTATAGAGGCGTATGTAATGAACGCCCATTGGCATACGACTATAACAGTATTTATGTCTCTCGTTTCTTTACGTCAATACTCTCGTCTCTAGTTCAGGAATATTGAAAATGGTGACGTTCTATAATGGCATGCTATCTAAACCTTTAATTAGTAATTGTTAGTGACGGTTAAGTAAGAAAACGAATAGAATAGAAAACGATCAAAACAGTTGGAATGTAATGTAAATATAGATAATGAGTTTTTGTTGTATTTATCAGACAAGTATATATATTCTTTTTATCTACCAATTCCAAAACATATAAATATACAAACACGGATGTTTATACAAATTTGGAAAATGGGTGGACGTTTTTGGAAGTTTCTTTCAGTAAACGTAATTTTCTTTTTAGATATTAATTCTAAAGCATTATTTAAAAAAATTCCAAATTCTCACCTGTACGTGAACACCCCATCTTGCCGGTCCTCTGAACAGGTGTGTTTTCCACCTGTCCTCATGTCGAGTTCATACAGCGTTCCTCAAAGTGCGGAAATAACCATATATCGCTGTGGACATACTCACATACTTCAAATAATGTCCGGACATTGTCTCCGATCACTGGGAATTTGATGACTTCAAATAATGTCCGGAAATGGTCACAGATCGCGGTGAATATGATCAAGTCCGGAAATGTTCAAGAATCGTTGAGAATATGCTAAACGTCAAATAAAGCCAGGAAATGTCCATAGATCGCTGGGGTTTACCTATATGCTGTCCGCTGTGTCATCTGTGTCTGAACACACACCGGGATTTTTACTTCCTTTTGTCATCAGCGATCGATATCAGCTTGTGATCACTTATCGAGATCACATTGACTCTAGGGAAGACTGCATGAATGCTATTACACGCCTACTGACTCAAGTCTTTTATGTCTCTAAACCGTTGGAGATTTGTCTATAACTCGTTCTAATGGATAGGCTGCGTTTATACCAGATCCCTCCATATTTTGTTACAGCGGATCCAGTGTTTCTGAAACGTTGACTATTATTTCAGAGTTTGATAGATGAATCAGAATTATTCCAATAGGTGTGCAACAATATCTTTTATTAAAATTGGTGCAATGTTTATGGTAAATTGAATCTCTCAGAAGCTTCTTCAATGAAAATATTTGCGATTCTCTCAGAATGTATCTCAATTGGTCTTTATTTAATAATTAGTTGAAACGGACCTATAGGTTTTTTTTCTGAAATATATTCGATATCGTCAGAAATATTTACCATTCACTCAGGAAATGCTATAATGGTTTCAATATTAATTGAATTAAAAATTGAAAATATTAAATTTTGATACCGTTCAAGAAGTTGTTAAAATGTACGAAAAAATCCCACGCGATGATGACGTCATTCTATTGACTTGATATTGGGTTATTTGTACGGAATCCTTTGCTGATGGTCATCCTCTACAAGAGGCTGTCAGGTTTCCGAGTGTTCAGTAATACTGATTCTGTTTTCAAAACATGTTAACAAAGATTACATTACTTGCGCAAGTTGCGATCTTTTAATGTAAGGGGCTTGGTTTATCCCTCTTTTATCATTGTTTCATTAGAGTATTTTAATTTTCGCTCACTCGCTCGCTTGTTCTAATAGTTTGTAAAATAGCAGGAGTGTCGTTTACAAATCTGTCGTATCTTTATGAAGAATGTATTTTGTAATTGAGTTGGCTGGGACACAGGCAAGAAATACATTAAATAATGGAAATGTTTTCAAAATGCAAAATAATCAAAATTGGATTGAGATTGAGAATTGCAGGCTGAACGAATTCAAGAAAATAAAAGATTCAACTAGAAGATTCAACTTGATAGTTATTTGTTAATTATTTTCAACGAATTCATTGCTCAGTTAAAGTTAAAGGGTAGACTGTGGTCTAACAGTTACTCATTAGGAGAATAGCTAAAACTCTTCATTGAAAATTGCTTAGATCATTTACTTTATGTACGCTGAAGATCGTTAAAGAACTTTTGAATATCAGTGTATGACAAAGGGCGACGAGTTTAAATAAGGAAAATGAATATGGAGAATTTGAATTTAATTTGAATTGAAACTAAAAAAATGTAGACTTTCACAATAAAATTTATTAAAAACTGTAATTTGAATTGAAGTTGAATAATGTTCAAGAGAAACGAGAGACAAGTTGGAAATCCTTCTAGAATTCTGTTACAGAACATTACTGAATATGCGATGTCAATAGCTTCTTCCAGAACGTGTTGCATGGATCCACCAGTGGTTACACCGGAGCCAGGGTATGACTGTTGTAATCAGCCGCCAGGGAGCGTCTGGCAAATTGATCATTCTGCATTATTAATAATAATGTCTCTATATCTCTTTTGTTACTGTGATAGTCGTTTTCGTTAAATCAAAATGACACTCAGTTTGCAATATGAATCTAACACTGACCATGCTGTGAATGTTGTAGAATACGGTTAACGTATTTTCGTTAGTATAATCAATTTTCATGTAGATATTCAAAATCAGTATTTGATTGTAATAAGACTGAGAACGCCCGTTCGTTCTTACAGTACATGTACCATTTAGATGTGATACAGATGACATCAATATTAATTGCTAATAATTAGAGGTAATATCATATGGCATTTTTCATATCATACATCATATCAGCTCGAGACCCCAATATCAGCCCGAAGGCCGCAGACAGATATGGGACATGATAAACAACATTCTATTTATAACCGTTTTATCTTACATCATATTTTTTCAAAAACCAGAAAACGGATAACGTTAAAACAACAATGTGAAAAGTTACATCGATTTGCTAAGATATAACTTGGTGAAAAATAAATCTATATACACCATACATTTTAATGATTTATGGAATAGCTAATTATGGTATTTAATGGAAAAAAAATAGCCGTTAAAATCGTAATCATAATTGATTAGTGAATAAAATGAACTACTCTGACTCTGTGTGACGTCCACCTGCGTAAGTCGCCCTGCCTGATATTGATAATATCATATTATCGATTTGTCTGATAGGATTGCGGACCAGGCTGATATGGCTGATATGGACCTGCGGACCGAACTGATGAGGCTGATAGGATTGCGGACCAGGCTGATATCGATCTGCGGACCGGGCTGATATGGCTAATATGGATTGAGGACCAGGCTGATATGGCTGATATGGATTGCGGACCAGGCTGATATGGATCTGCGGACCGGGCTGATATGGCTGATATGGTTTGCGGTCCAGGCTGATATGGATCTGCGGACCGGGCTGATATGGATCTGCGGACCGGGCTGATATGGATCTGCGGACCGGGTTGATATGGCTGATATGGCGGACCAGGCAGCAATATGAAATATATGAAAAACAGCCCATATTATTTATAGGATATGATGATATCGCTTTATAAGGTAATGATTTAATGTGCAATGCATTAATATCCTACTTGTAGTGTTGAGAGTAAAGGAGGTTAGTGCCGAAAATCACCAGTTTGTTTAGTTGAAAAGACATAAACCTAATGAGCTAATAATAATGTTTGGGATACTTTTGTATTTTTTACGATTAACCTTAACATTTTACATTTTGTTATTTGAGATTAAACGTATACCCCATCCTGTAAAGTAGCAATATGAAAATGTGAATTTTTGTCTCTATCTTAACAACATTTCTTGGTAATATTTAGTACCCACACATATTTCAGTCAGCAAGATGTAAGACAGTAAGTATGTGTACAATGTTCAAGCAGAAAACGGTAATAAAAAAAATACCAGTTCTTACGATATCACTGACATTAAAATAATCAGATATTTGCACGTTTCATAATTAAAATCATGTTCCAAAAGCATACAAACATCCTGGCTGAAAATAACTTACTATTTACACATTATATGAAATTATATTGAATTTCGCTTTCCAAAGAGGTTACTCCACTCATATCCTGGTCTTCGTCTACAGGCGCCTCTGTAGCATAGAACTGAGTAAACTCAAGAACTTAAGGATGTTCGCTCCTCAAATTAATAGTATAAAACTTTTTTTCTAACTTATATTTTTTAAAAGATCAAAGTATTTGATTGGAAAATCAGCATTAAAAAATAGGGGGTAGTGTGGGTTTTTTCGAGATATGACGCCTGTAAGATAGTGGGGTGAAGTACAATTTTAACATGGGAGTCTATGAGAAAATGAAAAAAAAACTGCTAAAACCTTTAAAATACTACATTTCTAGTATTAAACTTTTTTTCCTTTTTTGATATGTTTCAAAATTCATTTTACCCTACCGAAATTGATGAAAAAATATATATGGTAGTGTGGGTTTTTTTAAGCTTTGAAAAAAAATGTACCTGAAAATCCCCCTTTTTAGTCAAATTTAGGCCATTTATGCTGTTTAAGCACTTTTTAGAGGTTCTAAAGTCACATTTTCTTTATTTCATATGTTTTTCAAAAGTATGTAGATGATGTAAAATATCATGAAGTAAATAAAGATGAGCAAAAATCTTTACTTAATCATATTTCATTTTTGAAGTTCAACCGGAAGGAGCGGACATCCTTAACGGGGTGGACTCTCCTGTAGGAAGAGCATGGTGTAGAATCCGATTGTAAAAATACAATACAATTAGATAAGAATAATGATGATAAGAAACACAAGTACATCATGTAAAGTATGAAGACGAGTCGTGTATAACACTCACTATTAGTTTTACAAGAGCTATGCTACAAGTTCGTATTCCATTGCCACCTGTTTAGTCCATTTGAAGAGAGAATTATATCGAAATAATTACTAGAGTTTCCAACTCACACTACGTACGATCGACTACAATCGCTGTACGATTGCGTCGTGTAGTCATCGTGTTGTTACTGTGTTGTTACTGTGATGTTAGTGTGTTGTCATCGTATAGTGATTGAGCTGATCGTGCTCCTTGCCCAACACGATTCGTCCAAATTAGAAACATGTTCCTAATTTCAGAAAATCGTGTTGTTGGCCTGTCGATCGTGTAGTGATTGTGTTTCGAACGTGTGGTGACTGTGTTGTGATTGTGTTGATCGTGCTTCAGCCCCTGGACACGACAACATCACAATCGCAACACGATCGATAAACTGTCCGTCCTGCGATCGTACTGTTACCGTAATCTAGTTAAATTAACCCATAAAGTGCTCAACTTTAGGACCACGATGGCAGTTCGAACAGTACACGAAGTCAACAAGTTCACTATACGATCGGGATACAATCGTTACACGACATGGAACAGAATGTGCACCAATCAGAACGTTTCCCACCAAAACTGTTTTCGTCACGTGCGCTGTTCAGTTGACCGCATTGCATTGAACACGATGGCTGGTAAGCGAGGGAGACGCGCGAAACGTCACGTTGTTGATGATAATCATTCTCAACCTGAGCATACCGATTGTAATATTACTGCTCAAGTTCAACAGACAAGCGATGAACCAAGAAGTCCTACTCCATCGCCCTCTGTCGACGTCGAACCCCCTGTACCACATGTGGGTTTGGGCAGTTCACGTCCACCCGCCGACCGGAAGGGGAGATTCCCGCTTCCAGAGCATTCTTCTCCACAGGTACAGTACATGTAACTATCATCTGCAAATATGATCTTTTATTATAAGCCCGTGTAAGAAACTTCACTGCAATGCAATATTTATAGTGCAATACCACTCCACGTATAACGTCAGAAAAGCTTGTGGTTATGACGTCACAATGCTAGTAGCGTCGTCACAATGGTATCGAACTCTCGGAAATCTTAGTTTCAGCTACATGTCAGCTCGGTTCAAGTGGGCCACTAATACACAGAATACTATCTTCAAACTTCCTTCTATTTAATATCATTTTACTAACCTCGTGAATGTTTTAGGATTTCGCTCTTTTGATACAAAATCAGTAACTTTATAATAAAAATTGATATCATTAGAAGGTTGTTTTGTATTTTCTATATCTATATCTATACACAGTGAATACATTGGTGACACTATGTGTAGTAACAAATTCGCAGACACTTAGTTGTTTATTGGTTCTTGGAAGCCTAAATGCTTTATTCTATAGTATTATTTCTGTTTTTACAGGAAACGGAGTCTGGCGAATCGGAAGAGGAGATACAGAGGATTGTTTACCCGCATCCCAAAAAGCGGCTTGTTTCAGCTGCTAATGCCAAAAAGTCTACACCGAAAAAACAACGCCAAAGAAACCCACGCCGAAGAAACCCACGCCGAAGAAACCCACACCGAAGAAACCCACGCCTGAGAAAGCCGGCAGGAACTACAATACTCTGAAGAAGCTCACAGGAGAGGAGGAGGAGGACAGGCTCAGAGAGATGATCCGAGACGCAGAGTTCGTGTACAACAAGGAGGGCAAGGGCTATTCGAATAGAGACAGAAAGAAGGACTTTTGGGACAACTGTGACCTTGAATTCTTCGAGGGTGTGTTTGGCAGTTCGCTCAAATGGTACAGAAACAAGCGGACAGTTTTTGGGAAATTACAGACGAGGGAGCGATATAAGAAGAGCGGTAGCGGTGCAAAATCAACCATGAGCAGCAGAAAATCGTGAAAGAATGGCGGTTTCTTAGTCGACACATGGACCCGATAGAGTACAGGTGTGGGGTAAATCTGCGCAATTCACGTGATGCCCGATACGGCGTCTCTTACTCTACCGGCGATAATGATGATGATGTGCAGGTAGACGTGTCTGAAGATGATAACCAGGAACATGATGACCTGAGTGCCAAGAAGTTGACTCTGATGAAGAAGAGAAGAAAGATTTCACACTTCCTGAGTTCGCATGCGGATGAGTGTCAACAGCATGGAGACTACCTGGCAATTATGATGCGGAACATGACCCCTGAATTAAGAACGGAATTTTTGCATGAGTCGCTGCAGCTGGCAGTGAACTACCAGAAGAGAGGTCCCAAGATGGCGTCGACACCACAGCTTTATCAGCAGCCCAGCAGCGCCGAATCTCTGACTCAATCACCATGCGGATTCGGAACGCTATCTCAACCACTGTCTCAACCAAGCAGCTTTGGATCTCAGATGCAACAAGACAGATATCTGGCTCAGCAAATTGCAGATTCAAATCCACCTATTCCCTGTATACCACCAGGTCAGATGTGGATGCAAAACTATAATGCGTCTGCTGTACAGCAGCCCCAGCACTTTCAACAGACACAGTTTCCTAGGTCACAGCAAGTGCAGTGTCCTCAGACAAGGGCTGGAACACCTATGTCAACTGTAGCCGGTGAGCTTGATCAAAATCTGTGAAGAACAGACATACTTCTGACTTGAAAACCCAACAGTACTTTCATTTACTTGACTTTTATGGACCATTCTAAACGTTGACTCTGATGAAGAAAAGAAGAAAGATTTCACTTCCTCAGTGCGCAAATGATAATTCGTTTTAGTTATTGACATGACACAAAAATGTGTGTTTAAGCTTTTGTTTTTAACATGTTTTGAATACTAAAATGTTTCAACAATATATTGTGTTACTTTATTGTGAATGCTTCCTACCGTACCGATTGAGAGAACAACTCCGCTGAAAATCGCTCGTTAAACCTTCGTATAATCAATCAATCAATCATCTTCCTACCTTACACCTGTGTAACATACTATCAATACGACTTCTAGATGTATTGCTTCTAAATTTATTTAGTTTTTAGTCCCTGTCCCGCAATGAAACATGAATCATGGTCAAGTTCATTTATTACCCATATGGTAAAAATAACCGTCTTCTGTGACGTCACTGTAGTGGGCCGTCGCAAGGGAAGCAGTCCGCGTTCTTGGTACTTCAATACTTTTAGAATGGAATAGAATTGGCAATAATGACCCCGACAAGCGTATCATATGACTTTTAGTAAACTACTGCAAATGTATGTATAACCCTCGCTCTCGCTCAGACGATAAAAGTCATATGACACACTTGCCGGAGGCATAATCTGTATTTGGGCTGTAGCACGTTTTTTTTTACTAATTTCATTTTTTTTAATTTGCCATTTCTAATTATATCCTTTAGAGGGTAAAACTTCACATTACACGAATCAATTATCTGTAGTCGCATAACATCGTGTCTCGGTTATAGTGAAAACTACTGGCGGCAATTTTAATGTGAACACCTTAAAATGGTCGCCAAATAAAAACATTATTCTCATACCTGAAAATAAGCATGCGCACACGATTTTAAACTTTAATGTTTCGAAGAAAGATGCTGTTTTTCTATTGGCGACACTATTCTACAAAATCATGACATTGCATTATTTTAGCGAAAATACGTGCTAAAGCCCCTTTAATAAGTCTACGATGTTATTACACATTATTTCATAACATCACCATGATCTGTGATGTCATAATCGGGTGTCCTACTTACAAGCGAGTTTCATAACAGCGGGGTGTTTTGTAGTTTAACTTGATTTAAAACAGCGAGGAATAATTAAATACTAAGCTCGGTCCCGTTAATAACATATTTATTTTGCTCGTTAAATACGAAACCACTCCCTTGTTAAACGGGACGTCGTTTACAATTCTCTATGTATATTAGACTTGTGTTACACAGTTACACGTATGACGTCACAATACTTTGTAGCCATGACGCCACACTGCTAGTACCGTCGTCACAATTGTGTCGGACACATAGTTTCAGCATCATGCCGGCTATTTCGATTGATTAAAGTAGGCGAGTAGTAAACAGGATACCAACCTTCCTTCTATTTAATACCATTTTCATTAATACTTTCGCATTAAAGACCATTTACTCGTTTAATGAAAATATTGTTAAATAGAAGGTCGTTTAGCTACTTATATATTAATCCAGAAAAGTATATTACCGTTCATATAATAAAAATCGATGAATGATTAAGAATGTTTTATGGATATTATACAACTTCTTTATTCTGTAGAGGCGACATTTCGACATAGATTCTAGCGTCGGCTTGACATTACAATTTATTCCGAAATGATGCTTATACAGAATAAAGAAGTTGTATTTCCAAAACAATTGTCTTCATCCTTCATCAAGTCAATTTCTAGAATGCCAATCAAAGATAATAAATGGATGGGTGGATGGCAACGAACAGACTTGACAATCTAAGACAGAATAAGTAACTTTATTTGAGGAAGCTGTAGCCATAAAGATGGCCGACACGTGTTGTACAGCGTGTGTTCAGAGGTCAGAGTTTAGCTCAGGGCTTGCAGCTGCCATGGTACAGACCCAGCTCTAGTTTGAAAGTACTTTGCAAGGGTATCTCGGACGTTGTTGCCGGCTTGACTCCTGTTGTTGCTAGCAGTATCTCTGCTAGTGTCGTCCAGCTGGCGACACTGCCTCCAGTCTCCGGCGACGACGTTGTGCTGTCCGTCTTCTTGGTCTGCAGCTGAACAGAACAATATAAACAATACAATACAAAGATATTATGAGAATAAAAATACATGAACAAATTCGGAACATACTTAGATAGATAGATATTTCAACCATTTACATATATATAGGCATTATTATTAGGAAGTGTGTCACATGACTTTTACGAAACGAGTGTGATTTTTGTATTGCCCGAGCGAGAGCGAGACTTACACACAAATTAGCACGAGTTTCGTACAAGTCATACGACACACTTTCGAGTGACGTCATGAACACTCTTTTTATAACGTCACTGACGACAAAATACGGGAGGTCGCGGTGTAAAAATGGTTGCTAGGCAAACGTGATATGTGCACATGTGCTCATATCAATAATATTAACTCGGTTATTTTCAACCATATGGGTAATAAAGGTTTGTATCATTTATTTGAGGATATATATTACGTGTTTACACATTTACCTTGAGGATTGCCAGGATAGCGACTGCGAAGGAGGTTATGGAGCATCACGCAGCACAGGATGATGGAGTCCATGTTCTCCGTCTTCACTTGGCACAGCGTACCGAGCAGGCACTGAAACTTGCAAGACAAAATGCCAAAGGCGTTTTCCACGATCCGCCTTGCCCGTGACAGTCGATAGTTGAAGACTCGTTCTTATCTAGTCATCTGACGCCTGCAGTATGGTTTCATCAGCCATGTTCGCAATGGGAAGGCATCGTCACCGATGATGAAATACGGCACTTCTTCCTGGCTCCCGGGAAGTTCATCTGGCTCGGGGAGACCCAGGTCTTCATCCTCCAACAATTGTCTGAGTTCAGAATGCTTGAAGAGCTGGCCATCCGAGCAGGCACCATTGGCTCCGACTTCTACGTATATAAACTTGTACTCATGGTCTACCAAAGCAAATAGTACTTTTGAGAAATAGTGCTTGTAGTTGTAAAAAAGCGATCCTGACTTCCTCGGGCACTTGATCCGCACATGTTTTCCATCTAGAGCTCCACATGCGTGCGGCATATTCCACTTGTCCAGAAAGCCGTCAGCTATAGCTTTCCACTCTTCTGGACTTACGCATGGCGGCATGACTTCTGATGAATATTCTTCTATAATCGCCTCGCAGACTTCGGGTATGGAGCGTCCAATGGTGTTGCTGGCGACTCTGAAGGAGTACTGCAGGTCCAAGTAGCTGTTCCCCGTAGCAAGATAACGTAGCGTTACCGCAATCTTCAAGCCTGGGTCAAGTGCCTTCCTGAAAGAAGTGTCTCTCTTCGTGATTCGAGGACCGACTCGAGTGACTAACTCCTGGAAGAGAGCATTGTCTACCCTCAGGAAGGTCTTGTAGCTGACCCGGTCCTCGTTATTCAACTCCGCGAGCAGAATCTCGTACTGCCCATACAAGGGTCTCTGCAGCAGCCAGCCTCGTGTCCAAACGGTTCTCGCCCTTCTCTTCTTTGGCGGTCCCTCCAGCTGCAACACTCTTTTCCTCTCTATTATATCTAATTCCACATCAATTAGCTTCAGTTGAAGTTCCAATCTTCTTCTAGTTGTCATCTTCAAAACCTGATGCGCAACTAAACTGGCGGCCTTTGCATTCAATGGAAGGGAGTTTTGGAGGGAAGAAGTTTGATTGGTTAAAATCCTTTTAAAAATCGTGCATTATTCGTAAACCAATCGTGATGGCATCGTGTGAGTGTCGTGTTAAGTTCGTATTGATTGTGTTATGATCGTGTTAAAATCGTGTTTCTTTCGTTCATTGATTGTACACACCTCGTGCATTTCTCGCACATAAACCGTTTTGATATAGTAGATCGTAAAACGTAAGTACGATACCAGTACGATCGAATCGTAATGTTATCGTACTATAATCGTACGTAGTGTGAGTTGGGCTTAAAGGTCGTATGTCACACTTTTTGTGCATTGATATTTTTATTATCCATTTTCTTCCATTGCAAACACGTGAATGTGGTCTGGAACACAATTCTTTCTTTTCATTCTAGTCAAATCAATAACACATGCATGAACATACATAATTGATATATTTTGCAATATTTTGAGGTTAAATGCTACACGAGGTTATAAAATTAAATGTACTTACAAGTAACCAAATGTATATACTAACTATAATTCTATTGTTACTTCTTACAATGGCGGTGATGCTGATGGTGATCATGCTGATGATGATGATGATATGAAACAAGTCACACATTACCAAAATCAACAAACGAAATAATAAAGATTAGCAGTGCATAGACCTGCCTGGTCACAACAGCACTGCAATAAAGTGTGGCTAGATCACGTGGTTATGTCACATGACAAAGATTACAGCTATCGAATATCTCTGATCACGTGACACGTCCTTATCATAAACATACCTGCATATCCCGTAATACATATTGAACCATTCGAAACGTCAAAGGTAAGGTGAATAGTTAAATAAAAACACATTATGTCTGTCTAAATAAATTCTAATATATGGAAAATACACGACGTTTATACAGTAAATACTCCGAAACGTCGTGTATATTCACATTTTAAAAATCTTCCTGTTCTCAATTGCAGATGTTTAGTATTTCCTGAATGACTAGGATTCATTTCTGATTTGTTAAGCCTTACCTGAAGAATCTAATTGTATGTTTAGTGTGAATCTCCTATGTGAGGAAATATGATCATCTCGATGCAAAACAGTGACACGTTTAGAATATCATAAGTGAATGAATTACGTTTTATCATTTAGCAGACAGAAAGACAGAAATAATCAATATATTTGTTCTGTATTATGTTTGAATATTTTTTAGGGGTTAAATTGATGGACTTATAAATAAGTCTAGATGAACAACAGTATGCTTTGCCTGCTTTAGTAATTCCTATTTTCGTCTCGTTAACTGTCACATGATAGCTTAGTCAACAGTGACATATGGTTTTAAGATCTTATTTCTAGTATATCTAATCTCATGTTTAAACGTATATATTTTACCTTCCATACATTTATAAACCTAGGTCGGATTCTGTCTGTTGTTTTGTAGGTATCTTCTTTTCTTGGAATAACCTCTAATGAGGTCTTACTTCCGAGAATAACCCGGTATGAGGTTTTACTTTTGAAAGTAAGACCAGAACCTAAGGTTTTTTTTAAAGTAAGACCTGGAAATGCACTTAGAATAATTTTTCAGACTTGCAAAGCAATAGCCAACAAGCAGCAATTATTATCGAAAATTATACACAGTTAAAAATTTCCAAGTAGAAATAGCTGGATTCGAACCTGGCACCCTTCGCTCTCCAAAATGGCGCCTTAGACCGCTCAGCTATGCAGACCGAGATGATGAGTGGAGTTGAATTACTCCATTTATAGAAATACCGTCTTTGCCTCGATATAACGCAACCGAGGGCGACATACCCTTTATAAAAACACGATTTGGGAATCAAAAATTATAAAATGTAAATTTTTACATTTGACGTTTATAAATAGGAAGAAAACATTCCTCCTTCGTCTTCTGCTTTTAAAATGGTCTAAGCGGAGGAATTAGGCCCTTTGAGCGTCCGAAACTATAACTCGTAAAATTTGATAGTTGACGGTTTATAAGCTAGAGAAAACACTCCTCCTCGGTCTTCTGCTCTGAGAATAACCTCAAGGTCGGGATAGCCCCTCGGGCTAACGCCCTCGGGGCTTTATCCCTCCCTTCAGGTTATTCTCAGAGCAGAAGACCTCGGAGTCATGTTTTCTCCTTAACAGAGAAACTACTGCAGAACTGCACTGTGTCAATAAGGCATTGGTGGCTATAATGTGCCAACTACATGTAAGGTGAAGTTTACTGTTTTACTTTAATTAAAATCAACATCAGTTTAACGGTTCTTTTGCAGGTCAATATACACAGTGTCAGTAAGCATAATGTCACATTAAGCATGCTTATAGTGAGAGGAGGTGTTCATTATTTGTCAGCATTTATGTCACGCCCTTATCACTGTTTTCCTTACACACGTTCAGACGTGTTCGATAGTTATTGATCCACACACAGCGTTATCTATACTGTATCAACAAGTGCTGAAGTGGCTCGACCGACCTACAAGCCTTGTCCGACAGAGGCTTGTTCACACTCTACGATTTGTTGTGTTGTAGCATCAACCTGAAGTATCGACATGGGATCTTATGTACTTTTTATAAAGCCGTTCACACTGTGTGATTTGTAGTATCAACCTGCAGTAGTTACGTGGTTGGTATGTATATCAGATAGTAAGGATGGATGTTGAAAGCGGACTACAAGTCGTGTGTTTAAAAAACCAGAAAGTCTTGTGTAGCTCTATGAAACCGTGTTTTTTACGCCTCAATGCCACCTAAATTTCTAAAATTTGGCCTTTAACACCACTTTGAGGGAATATTATGCACTGTATGCGTGATCTGGTGCACCAAGTTCTGGGCTTTGTAACTGGGTTACTTTTAGCTGACAGGATATTTTTATATGATTTTTTACAAGCGATTTTTTATGGGCTATGGTTACAACTGGGGGATAGAGATCACCAGGCATTGGATGGAGATCATACTAAGTATGTCATCACATTCCAAAGTGTGCCATGTTACCTTTACGAATCTCGTGCAAAGTATATTCATAACTCACACTCTAGCTTGGGCGATGTACAAATTTAAACTGGGTAAGTTGAACAATAACAATTTTTTAACTATATATATATATATATATATATATATATATATATATATATATATATATATATATATATATATATATATATTAATCAAATATGTTCAATGCAGAATGCACTGATGACAGGTGTACAGCCCCATAGAAGTAGGTGCATAGAAAATGTCTCACAGACCACGGTTTAACTAAGAATATTTGTCACCATATTCCAAGCGATACCGATCACATGTGTGGGAAGCAAGGCATATATAACCATCGTTAGAGGTGCGTCTATCCAGTAACGAACGTTGATTTGTGACAGACAGCTTTCAGTGGCGTACGTTTAACTACTTTTGTTCTTGACAGGGTTATGGACCATAAGGAGAACGAGAAGAAAGGCCATCAAACGTATCATCTTGGTACACAAGTGATTATCAACTGGAGGAAGAGTTTTAATTGTCTCATGCCAATAAGAGGATTGAAAACGACTGGATTTTTGGGATTACGTTACAAGTACTGGGACAAATTGTCTTCATTTTAACGTATCAATCACAGAATGGGACAGGGGTTCAACATATTGTCAATGAACACAAACGGTCCTTCTGTGAAAGGCAGTGCAGAGAATAGAAAAAAGCGAATTGTGAGTGTCATTGAGAATATGTTCCCACTTATGATGTTTGTCCAGGAGTTTAAATGGAAGAACTTACAATCTCGGGCCTGGGTGGACTTTGACGTTCCAGATTATTACGTCTTTTCTGGAAACGAGGAAGCGGGACTAATATTTGACACTAGAAATATAACGTTCACCTGTCTCAACTACGACAGATCGGTGATAAGGATATACGAGCAACTGCAGGGAAGCGGAAGGTGGTGTGAAATGTTTGATCGTTCAAGACTTGCATTGTTCAAGGTGAAGGGCAACGGACCAAGTTATGAGATGATATGCGCGAGCTGGCATGGCCCATATAAGATCATCGCTGAAAAGAAATTGGAAAGTCTTAGGTCTTTGTTAACTTTCCTTCTTCGTATAAAAGTAGAATATCATAATTGTCCATTAATAATTGGTGGAGATTTTAATATGACATCAGAAGCAGTCAGTCAGTGTCTGCCTGGCATATTTCGACTCAAAACACCGTCGATGCAATCCATAGATATGTTTCTTATGACGTTGGACATTAGAGACACGTTTCTTATTTCAGATGTAGTCTCGATGCAAAAATATGTTGCTTTTGACCATTGTCATTTAAAAATCGTATTAATGTTAAAGGGAACAAGTCAAAATCTCAACAAAACACGACCTTTAGTGCAAAAAGTTGATGAGAAACTAAACGTTACTGCAATTGATATTTTAACTCAGAATTCGAAACTAAAAAGACTACATAAGGAGGCGTTAAACCCTAAACTGAAAACACTAAATAAAACAAAAGAAAACAAAATATTAAAAAGAGAAACATATATTTGCAAGAAAGATCGAATTCAAGAAAAACAGTTTTCAGTGAAGAACAATGAATTTTTAACGACAAGAAAGTATGATTGTGTTGACCTGTTTTTAGTTATATGTACAGTTGTTGTCGTGTTCTTGTTAGTTTTACTTTATTGTGTTGCCTTAGTCCCATAATGTTCAATGTATATCCGTAGTTGCAATGGACATATATATCTTAGTCCAGGTCGTATATCACATGGGAAGATAACCCCCGCCTTTACGTAATAGTGTTAAGTGTTAAAGGTAGGGTTCTATCGACTTTTTCGTTTGCATTGCATTAAATTTGCATTTTAATACTAAAACATGAATAATGATATAATAACCAAA
Organism: Gibbula magus; assembly: GCA_936450465.1. Lineage (NCBI taxonomy): Eukaryota > Metazoa > Mollusca > Gastropoda > Trochida > Trochidae > Gibbula > Gibbula magus. Next base: position 13,031,543 of record OW388306.1, read on the forward strand.
CAAGCCAAATAATTCATCATTAGACTAATCAACAACGTCTTCATATCAGTAGGTCTACGATATTAGCCTTAATTCCAGTCGTTGGACATTTTTAAACGAAGGTGCTGTCAGGTCTTGCATCTTGCGGTAGTAGGTCTATACAGCTGGATGGTGAAAGTTTGTTCATGTGTATAGAAGTACAAATATCATGTAACTTGGATTTCAAATGCAGTAGTTTCAGTGCAGTGATAAAAGATCAACGTGTGTCTATTTCTACAGTATATTGTCTCTTACTTAGCATTACATCAACATTTCAGTGCTGCAGTTGAACTTTGGTGAACTTTGGCATGATGACATTAATAGACAGAAGGGGAAACGTTTTCATATAATTACAATTGCGTCAATTTGGCACAGGGATTAAATGAAAACGAAAACATCATTTTCTCCAAGGCAAGTCACGATTTTCCTCGAATCAATAGCAAGTCATTTGGATTCCTCTTAAGTATTTATAAAGTTTCCTTCTCTTTGTCGATATCTATCTAAAGTCCTATGCAATTTCTTTAATAAGGGGTTAAGTAGTAATTCTTAATTTCCACATGTTGATTGGTAAAGTGTTTCTTATAATTGTACACCTAGAAGACGTTCGCATGCAATCACCCACATGGTGTATCTGACAATCATAGGTTTCACCCACATTGTGTATCTGACAATCGTAGGTTTCACCCACATTGTGTATCTGACAATCGTAGGTTTCACCCACATGGTGTATCTGACAATCAAAGGTTTCACCCACATGGTGTATCTGACAATCATAGGTTTCACCCACATTGTGTATCTGACAATCATAGGTTTCACCCACATGGTGTATCTGACAATCAAAGGTTTCACCCACATGGTGTATCTGACAATCATAGGTTTCACCCACATGGTGTATCTGACAATCAAAGGTTTCACCCACATTGTGTATCTGACAATCATAGGTTTCACCCACATGGTGAATCTGACAATCATAGGTTTCACCCACATTGTGTATCTGACAATCGTAGGTTTCCCCCACATTGTGTATCTGACAATCGTAGGTTTCACCCACATGGTGTATCTGACAATCAAAGGTTTCACCCACATGATGTATCTGACAATCAAAGGTTTCACCCACATGGTGTATCTGACAATCGTAGGTTTCACCCACATTGTGTATCTGACAATCATAGGTTTCACCCACATGGTGTATCTGACAATCGTAGGTTTCACCCACATGGTGCATCTGACAATCATAGGTTTCACCAACTTTGTCGTTCAAGTTTGCATCACAGCCTAGTTTCATTTATTCATAGGATATTTTACAGGTTCATGCTACAAAAGAGGTACTTGCATATTCTTAACTCAAAGATATGCTAGCTTGGAACTATGGATCGATCATGCTGGCTACTGCCTATTTATGAGGAAAAGATGCGAACTTGTGTTTTAATTTTTTTATTTTTTTTTATTTTATGTAATTTTTTTTATTGTTACAATGAAACGAGAATACATGTTTCACCAAATCTAGGATGAAAGTGTTGTTATTGTTATGGCTTGTGACTGTTTTCCATATGATCTTCACTCATAGCATGTAGGCGTGATTTGTCCTGATCTGTTTTCTCCAACAGTGGTATATCGGTCTCTCCGTTTGGGCTTGGCTCGATCTCTATGTTAGTATTGTAGATAGTCTGTTTGATTTCCTCCTGAAAATGTATTAAAATGTATTGAACACCCTCTGATATCAATGAATGGGTTAAAAGAATAGTAAGATCATGGCATGTTTGTTTTAAATTATTTCATTTAGCTAAATAGACCTGTCCATGCATTTATGTCCTTAATTCCTGTTAAAACACTCCCATATTGCTAAGGATATTATTTTGATGAGAATAAATCACAAATGCCCAAATTAAAACATACCCTTCTAAATATTTTATTTCAAAAAGTGACCATCTATATATCATTGGCAAATCAATGTAGAATCTGATCTACTGATCTACTGATCGAGGGCAAGAAGGCTAAGCATCAACTTCACTATATAAGTGACGTTCCAACCAAGGATATGTAATTTATAATGCAACTACTTCGCCGTTTATGTTATTCAATTCCTCCTGTGTATACATAACATCTTGTTTCAGTTTGAAACTATTATATTCCATATTGACCTGTTGGTTTTGTCTTTTTACTGCTACTATCCTGTGACATTACTCTTCATATTCAATATTTACAACAAAAATAAATTCAATACATATAAGAGTGCCATCATGGTTAGTGTTGTTCTTTCCTTTCTTTGCCTGATATATGAGTAACGTTTCATATATAGTATTGTAGCATTACTTGACGAGCGTTAAATACATTGCAGTGAATATCATGTTGACGAGCGTTAAATACATTACAGTGAATATCATGTTGACGAGCGTTAAATACATTACAGTGAATATCATGTTGACGAGCGTTAAATACATTACAGTGAATATCATGTTGACGAGCGTTAAATACATTACAGTGAATATCATGTTGACGAGCGTTAAATACATTACAGTGAATATCATGTTGACGAGCGTTAAATACATTACAGTGAATATCATGTTGACGAGCGTTAAATATATTACAGTGAATATCATGTTTACGAGCGTTAAATACATTACAGTGAATATCATGTTGACGAGCGTTAAATACATTACAGTGAATATCACGTTGACGAGCGTTAAATACATTACAGTGAATATCATGTTGACGAGCGTTAAATACATTACAGTGAATATCATGTTGACGAGCGTTAAATATATTACAGTGAATATCATGTTTACGAGCGTTAAATACATTACAGTGAATATCATGTTGACGAGCGTTAAATACATTACAGTGAATATCATGTTGACGAGCGTTAAATACATTACAGTGAATATCATGTTGACGAGCGTTAAATACATTACAGTTAATATCATGTTGACGAGCGTTAAATACATTACCGTGAATATCATGTTGACGAGCGTTAAATACATTACCGTGAATATCATGTTGACGAGCGTTAAATACATTACCGTGAATATCACGTTGACGAGCGTTAAATACATTACAGTGAATATCATGTTGACGAGCGTTAAATACATTACAGTGAATATCATGTTGACGAGCGTTAAATACATTCGGTGAATATCATGTTGACGAGCGTTAAATACATTACCGTGAATATCATGTTGACGAGCGTTAAATACATTACCGTGAATATCACGTTGACGAGCGTTAAATACATTACAGTGAATATCATGGTGCATATATATATATATATATATATATATATATATATATATATATATATATATATATATATATATATATATATATATATATATATATATATATATTCATGAACTCGTTTGTCGTGAAACACCTTTTGCATATCTAGTTTAAAACAAATGCATTGCTAACACATGGAACGAAGTGTATATTGTTCAATCCAAACCTCTGTAATATCCTGCACGTTGTATGGAAATCCACAAGCTAGGAACTCTCTGGCAGAGCGGGGCAGACAGCAGCATACTCTCTCAGCCAGGGGAACCAGGTACCTCGACTCTACCGGCTTCTTCCTGTTGAAACCTGGGGAGAGAGAAATTCGAAAAGATCTATGTTACTTTTATTCCAAAACAATGTTCAATCTAGATAAAGTTTGCATAGTTTTTATATGTTATAACAATTTATTTAAATCGATTTAATTTTAATTAAAGAAAATTATTTCATTAACATGCAAATCCAGGTTTCTTTCATATTCTTCTTAGAGACCACTTATAATTCAACCTTTTACGAGCGCTTCTATTGTAACTGGCGCCATACTTTGGCACGTTTCAGTTACACCCTTACAATGCATATAATGTCATTTTTTTGCGAAAAATTCCTTATGTCTTCAATGTATAAACACATATCTATTTTGTACCATGTACGAGTATCATCTTTCGACATTCATCAGCACATTATGATTAACAAACACTTTACTGAATTGGCTACTTCACATAAGCTAGATTTATTTGGTCTCCTGTCGTGTATAGGCTATTAATACCACCAAATAAATTTACAAAAATCGAGCCATAGTTGCAGCCCCTGGGTGACAAAATCGGTGGGCGATCATCAACTTTCAAATCACGACATTCCATTGACTGACAGCACCCTAAATAATCGCTAAATGTACGAAGGTTTTCGTCTCAGAGTATTAAGAAGTCCCTGATGGGGTAGGATGAAGACATCGGTACATTATAAGAGAAGGAATGTTGGAAGACTAAACTCTCGGATCTGAGGGATGAGAAATGCCGACATCCTTCAAAGCTAGTTCACTGAAATCTACTGCGAATACACCAATCCAGGGCTCTGTTCAATAACATCCATAACAGCGAGCGCTTAATAATTGCTCATTGAGCGCTACATTAAACCTCTCTTGAACGCGATTGCTCAATGTAGCGCTACGTAGCAAGGCGAGCACACTTCGAGGAATTTGCACTGTATCGTTCAAGAGAGAGTGAGCGCTACTATTAAGCGATCAATGAACAATTTAAGCGTTATTGTACGGAACCCAGTAAAACGTGTACAAAGCTCCCTAGGATAAGAAGGTTCCTGGCACTGAAACTGTGAAAGGCCCTGTCTGGAGCTTGTACCTCCTACTCACCCGTCGCCCAGCTGGCAATGAAGCCAATGAAGAGACAGACGAAGATCCCGACAGCCCCGAACCACGTGTAGGACAGCATGTACAGTCTATCAACGCCTTGTCTGTACATACGACATGTCATCAGTAGTTAGGAAGTTTGTTTTGGCATTGTATTGTCTCTCAGTAGTAGTAATACAGTATAATGATGCACCTGAATATGTTTAACCATTACCCAAACCGAACTAATATCAACTTGTATACAAAGTAAGGTTCTATCTACAGCAAGATTAATATTAACAATTCATAAACCGGCAACATGGTCAATATGCAAAAAATTGGTCCTGAAATGCAAATCTCGACAAACATCGCTAAAATCGCATAGCATGCATTTTGTTTACAAGGTTCGATCTGAGGTAAGGCTAGTTAATCATGTCTGATTGTAACTTGCTGAATCATGCCATATTTTCCCTATAAAAGTCTCTACAATCTCTGAATCATGCCATATTTTCCCTATAAAGTCTGTACAATCTCTGAATCATGCCATATTTTCCCTATAAAAGTCTCTACAATCTCTGATGTAAATGTGGTTGTGGTACAGAAAAGGATAATTTGTTTAATCAATATTTACAGTAGTTGTGATAACCTCCCACATCCCATAATGGTATACTGAGAGGTCACGTGTTTGTTTGTTTGTGTTTATGTTTGTGCTTATGTTTGTGTTTATGTTTGTGTTTATATTTGTCTATGCACTCTTGGACGATTGAATGGTTGCAATGTCTTCAGCCCATGATAAGTTCTGGTCTAGCTGGCCGCCGTGTGGCTGTCTACCTCTGGTGCGTGTTAGTTAGATTCTTTCTGATAGCAGTATTACTTCGTGTCATTGAACTTCTACTGGGGTATTGCAAGCATATATTGAGTGAGGCATATAAAAGAAGCGTTCTAGGCTAACTGCAAGCGTTCCTTACACAGGGAGATTAGATAAACAAAAGAGCATTGTTACCGAAACGCAGTCCATGCTTAAAACAGAGCGTCGTTTATATCTATCTACCTTTTTCCAAAACTTTCATATATATACGACGGCATATATTATCACTTCTGAGTGTTTCCTTCTTTCTCTATTGCATATTAGTTACTGAAAGAGTATATTAACTTGTTTTTCGTTTGTACTTACGGTGTTCGAATATGTGCTGCTGTCGTAGTAAGATCAAATACGGGTTCTGTTGACGTCATCAAAAGCGAAGAGTTCATCAAAAGTGATGACGTCATATTGTAAGCAGGACATTGATCTATAGACGGTAGAGGGAGCCATGGAGTTGGGTTGACTTTAGCGAAGGAGGAACCAAGACAAATCCACGCCATCAGAGCAAAACTTAAAGATGTGCCGACAAACGCTCCCTGAGATACAATATGTTAAGGTGAAGTGAGGTAAACTGAGGTGAGATTTAGTAAGACCAGTAAGTTTAGGTAAACATTGAGAAGTGTAGATTGAGGTAAGAAAAGGTAACATACAATAAGACAAGATAAAATGTGATAGGGACAGTAAGATGCGACAATATGAGATATATCATTACTTATAATGTGAGTAACGTAAGGTAGGGTTAGATAAGGTAAGTTCCCATAAGATAAGAACGCGTAATCATTGTGCCTGGTAAATACTTATCAAATCAATGATTTGGAAAATAGTATCCCAAATTATATATTTTATTCAGAGTGTGGTTTAATAGCATATCTACTTACACAGCTGTCCCCCATCAAATGTTTTCCGTTAACATATCTCGGCAATGCGTTATTTAACGAGATCGAATGTGATGTGTGCACATGTGCTCGTATCGAAAATATTAAGTCGGTTATTTACACCCATATGAATAATAAATCGTATTATTGCCTTTATATGTTGGAAGATAGGAAAACCGTACCGTGGCGTTGGCCCATGGACATAGTGAGGCCAGAAAGAACAGACCACACAACGGACCTCCGAAAGCTGACAACACGCTGCCAGTTATCTGAAGAGAGAGGAAGGAATATATATATATTCTTTGTTGTTTTTTAGTGTCTTTTTTTTCAAGAAAAGCTATAAATCAAAAAATAATATTTTATGGATCTTCAACGTCCATATCAACTGCCTGCGACGTTTTGTCTAGATCCTTACACTGCTTCATAAATATGGATTAAGTGAGATACAACAATGCAAACATAGATAATTGAGGATGAGAAAACAATAACATATATGTAGCTTCTGATGTATATCTTGTTTGTTAGCGTTGACATTTTCTCAATTTTAAATATTCCATTTTCTCTTGTCGAAAATAATTGAGTCATGAACAGTCGTGTACAATAAAGGTGCTGTACCACGATGTTCTTTCTGAAATAAAATACTCTCACGAAAATATAAATAAGTGTTACCGATGGCTAAATAATACTCCTGAATCAATAAAAAAAAGGTTCTAAAACGAGTGTACATGTACGTGTTTCGGTGAAGCCATGCGAGTCCATTTCCCTTCGAGTGTGGTCATATTAAAAATGGCCGCTCGAAGGTAGTTCAAGTGATCTGATTAACGTAGCGATACCTACACACTCAGAGTAGAGTCTCAAATATTGTACAGTGATGGAATGGTCATTGACAACCATCTTGCTGTCTGAACTCTCAAATTCGCATGACACCTACAGATCTACCTCTCACACTGAATATTTTCACACCACTTTAAACGTCGCACCATTTGAATACGGATAACCGTTTTCTATGGATACTGCTTATTGGGTCGTGTAATGAGATGTTTTACCCATTAACGCAGCAATATATTGTATAAACTTCAATAATAATTGCCAAATTTGAGAAAACATATTATGCAAGAAAAGAAATTCTACAGCGCCTTTAAATAACTGTCACATAATAATTCAGATTTGATTATAAGAATAATTGTTCATGAGAAAAAAAAATGATTAATGAAGGACTAATTACCTGTATAAGGGTTCCTCCAATGAGTGAGATGAGAACGGCAACACCACAAGACAATAGGCCAAACAACACCACTATAGAGAAGCAATGCACAAACCTGTTAATGTTATATCGATGAGGTGAAACTCTTTGTCTACGTAAATCACGGTTTCTTTTCTTGCGCAAAAATCTAAATTGAACGCTTAGGTAAGCGTTGTCAGACGTATTTCAGGAAAAAACATATTGAACAAAATTCAATTTACCTGAATTTCGATTTACATCAAACTCAATGTGGAAGATAAGCTTGTTAAAGGGACCCTTTTATTGATTTCATGCCAATGTAGTTTTGTAAAGCTCCATTTAATGCTATTTTCAGGTTTTTTAAAAAAAACATTTTGAAAGTTTCATTCATTTTAGAGAGTTAACGTCCATATCTTTATTGTATATATGCATTGTGATCGAGTTGGCTCATAATCTACTAGCAAGGTACGAACTCAGCAGTTTCATTTCGACTTACCTCAGGCTGGGGGACTAAGGAAATTGTTTAAAACAAATATTGCGTTGTCTGTACTAATAATTGCTGAACTCAAATTTACCCTTGAAAAAGAAAGATAACAATTAAGTTTATTTAACAAATGTTATGCCTCTACAGACCTCTACAGACCTCTACAGAAGTTAGACGTGACGTGTGTTGAAAGGGTTAATATGAAACATTAACAAGATGCATAATATATATGGTGACTATAGTATACCTTAAACCTCTATACTATAATTTACCTGATACTTTAGCGATGACGGTGGCTTTAAAGTCGGATATGTTTGGCGTGTACGGTTTGACTATATCCTCCCAGCTGAGGGCGGACAGACTGGAGAGCCCCGAGGATACCGTACTGTGGGAAATAGCAGCAACACTTTATTAACGGTCAAGCCAGTCATGATCATTGGTGTTAGTCATCTTTCTATAGCCTTGAAATGGTACGACGGCGAGATCAGATATTTTGAGAGAGAAAATAATTTTATCGTTTGACAGAATGGCGTTCGAAGGGTACTTTCATTATTGTGTTACACAAAGTTTCTGAGTTGCTCCTTGTTCCATCGTATTCAATTATGGCAAGATAACATAGATGATAACATCTTCCTTATTGTGTTTCACTCGAAGGTTGGGACAAGGAACAACTCTGAAGGTTGTGTAACATACACATATGTGTCTTAGATTATTTATGGATGTTTTGACATTTTGAAATTATGAATAACGATGTATTTATTACTTTAGATTCTTATGAAATATAAATAATAAAACGTTGAATATCCTTAACTTATTTTGTCCAGTATATATTGCAATGATTTTCGTAATGAGTTTTATTATCATGAGAATTGATTATAGTGAGGATGGCGATCGTGATGGTGATCACGATGATGACGACGACGACGATGTTGATGATGATGATGATGATGATGATGTTGATGATGATGATGATTATGTTGATGATGATGATGATGATGTTGATGATGTTGATGATGATGATGATGATGTTGATGATGATGTTGATGATGTTGATGATGATGTTGATGATGATGATGATGTTGATGATGATGATGATGATGATGATGATGATGATGATGATGATGTTGATGATGATGATGATGATGAAGATGATGTTGACGATGATGATGATGATGATGATGATGATGATGTTGATGATGATGATGATGATGATGATGATGATGATGATGATGATGATGGTGGTGGTGGTGATGATGATGATGATGATGATGATGTTAATGATGATGATGATGATGATGATGATGATGATGGTGATGGTGATGATGATGATGATGATGATGATGATGATGACGACGATAATGATTGATAATAAAAATGATGATGATGATAATGATAATAAAAAATGATTACTGCTTTTGATATAACTGCTGCTGCTGATGATGGTGATGGTGATGATGGCGATGATGATGACGACGATGATGATGTATGATGATGATGATGATTGAGATGGCTTCATGTAAAGCATGAAATATTTAGTATATACAACAATAGCATTATATGGGAGGTATGCAGAGTTCGAAAACACCCATAACCTGAGAGAGGCACTGAAGAGGGCGGCGAGGAACAATCCCGGCATGCCTGGCATCGGTTCAAATATCTCCATCACCATATATGGTATAATCTGGAACGCAAATGACACGTACACTGTCAATAGCTATGACAACAAAAATGCATATCAAAAACACTTTATTTGTCACGAGGTTTTGTGTGTGGATGTAAAGGATGTTTCTTAAGAGATGACACGCTTACGAGGGATAATAGATGAGTAGTGGACTGGTCTTCACACAGAATCAAATCAATCTACATTTCTCCCTTAAATGAGTTACATTTCTGCCTTCGTTGTTGGGAACAGTTAGAAGTCAGACCAAGCTATAGTTCTGGAGAGTAGGCTGGGTGCTGAATAAGTTGGAACCTACAGTTATGCATCGCTGACATTAAATATCTCGTCCATCTTAGGTCAGGTATCAACAGCCAACAGTTTGCAAAGTTTCAGAGATAATGGAATCAACTCACTTATGGCAAATGCCAACTGCAAAAACGATGAAACTTTTGTTAATTAGTCACATTGTACATTATCAGATCATGGATTCCTGGACAATCTCTGGCGTTGATGACGTTTTTTTGGCATACAATTTTCATACAATATAAGTAGCTTATTTGTTACACTGTCGTTGTGACCCCTTGTACGGAAATATATCTTACCAAATTCAGTTTCCTTTAAATAGAGACATACCTTTGTTGTCAGTTTTATAATGAGTATTATAAGCTCACCTGGTTTGGGTCTGTGATCTTCTTAGATGACAGAGGGTCGCATCTCTTGGTGTCGTAGTAGGCGTATGCGACGATGCCTTCAATTGAAGCTAACGTCAGACTCGCCCAGAACGCAGGGCCCACGATAAACATAACCCTGTTGGGAATAAAATGATAAAATACCGGAAACTTCAACTTGGAGGGTTACAATTTTACAAAATTCATACTAAAACTCACGAAGTTTGACAAATTAAAAAATGATACATTCAGAGAACATGAATGGAAACTTTTAAAACTTAAGAAGTAAAAGTGATACCATATAAAGAGGAATTGATTGATAAGTGTAAATAAAACATAAGATTGAGACGGATAGTCTTCCGCAAGAGCAATGAATCACCAGTAGTAAGTAGACTACTCGTCTGAAACAAAACTACATCATGTCTCCAGAAACCAATTGAATTAAAGTCTAAAGTTTTAAAACATTATCTGTTCATGCTCATGTTGCTGAAAAACGCCTCTCTTAATCGAGTAAAAGTACGTTATTGTTTGTTTTATAACATCCTACAAAAACGATTTGTTTCAACGAATCCAAGTCCAAGAAGGAATATTATATCGACAACATGTTTAATTAACTACATTTTCATATTTCATTAATTTCAAATTTAAATGTCGAATCCGAATGTTGAATTTAATTTTAGTATTTCAATCATCCAATGTGTGTTTGAACAGATGAAAAGATTAAAAGAAGCATACCTTGATGGATGTAAGTTTAGATGGATGTAAGTTTAGATGGATGTAAGTTTAGATGGATGCTTATAATTATATTTTACCAAAACAAGCTTATTAAAACAATACAAATCAGCGTCATCAATTAGAAATATTTCGCGTTATATGTAGTGTTAAAATTTTTATTAACTTTTTTTGGGCCGGGAGCATTTTCGCGGCATACAGTATTTCTTGATATTTGAAACTTCTTGAACAAAGATCCATTATTGGAGTCTCAGTTCCTCAGCTTATTTAGACTCACTTTTGTAACATCCATTGTAACTCAGTAGCATCACAGCAATATCAACGATGCACTAATGATATAATAAGTCATGTTCATTCTATTATGTTGTTAATATTATTCTATATGTAGCAATTTGATGAATATGTGTGCCAAACGTTAAAGAAGATTTTGATCGTTAAGTTATACAAAAACAACTCCGTGTTTTTGTAAGATTCCAGTTGTAAACGTTGATGAATAGTTTTTATTTGTAAAAGTCCTTTGGCAGTTCAACATCCCGAAACCACATCCTCAGAGGCGGGCACCCTCCATCATCACTGATTGTCCAAAAGCTTAACAACACAGCCATCCGACATTTTCGAGGGATTTCCATTGATAACATTGTTATATACATTGTATACGTACTTTTTGGCTTCCTTCAAGGTGGGCGTGGCACATACTCTCTGCACCGTGGACTGGTTGAAGGCGATGGAGATACCTCTGAGCGCCGTGCCGAAATACAAGCCCCAGAACGTGTGCCGCACTGTGGGGTCCGGATCGAAACTGATGTAAAAAGAGACAAGGGTTAAATCTAATAAAGGAAATCAACTTATGTTTAACGAGCAACTTTCCTTTTGTTTATTTAAACGAATGAGATATTTACACAAACGAAAGAATGGATGATTTGAAAGTACAAGTCATAGTATGGCAGAAGGATGTAGAAGTTTATCTACGATATCCATAATACCCTTAGGTGAAACACAACATTTACAATTGTTCCGTAAAGACATATGGCACATTGGTACAAAATTATGAATGGTATAAAGTATATACTTGAAGAAGTTGAGTCTCCCTCCTTCATAGGCCTTGGTCCACACTTCCGTCACACCTCCCACTGCCATCGTGCCCTGTACACAAGATCACCGTTGAACAAAACACCATCTACCTTAAGCCTCGGTCCCAACCCACCGTGCGTTTTTTTGTCCGTACGTTTTTTGGGGAGGCCACGTTATTGAAAAACGTGGGGAGGACGTGGGAAACGCAGGGAGGGGGCAAAATCAACGCACGTCAAACGCAAGGTGTAAGTACGTTGCTCGCACGAAATGCCTGGCCGTGATCTGCTACGTGCATCGTACGGTGCGCACGTTGTTAGTTGCATGTGACGTACGATTGCCACGTTCACGTACGGATACCGTACTTACATGTGCTGTACACGTACGATGTCCTTACTTACACGCACGGTGTAAGTGCGTGCAAGTGCAATGAACTTAAGTTTTTAAGGCCGATTTCAGGCACCCAGGGGGTAGGGGTATAGGGCGACCTTCAGAGGTTCTCTCTCAGTGCTGCTGCCTCAAGATGCCGCCCATTCAACTCAGAGACTACCGCTTCTGATGCTGCAAGAGCAGCTTTAAATGGCAGCGCATAATAACTGCAGAAATCAGTGCGTACAACGTACGTTGTAATTGCATGCTCATTTGTCAGTTGAACTGGGGAAGTGCCGAGTGAGCACGGACGACGCACTGGCAACGCAGTTGCAACGTGCGGAGCACGCACGTGCTAAGTGCGTCGTCCGTGGAGTATGTGTCCATGTGAAAACCTTAAAACACTCACAGAGTCCGTGCGTTGTGCGCCCAGTGTCCGTAGAGTGCAAGCACGGAAGTTGTACGTATGGAAAATACGCAGTCGCACGCAGCTCGCACGCAGCGAAAGTTCTGCATGCACTATAAGCGCTACGCCGTGTCTGCGTGTTCCCAAATCCGTACGGTGTCGGTACTTACAACGTACGGCTACCGCTATTTTACCCACGTTTTTGCACGTAGACAGCACGCACTTGCAAGTGATGCTTCATGAACATTGTGTTCATTATGGTTTTAAAATAGATCAGTGGTGTTTAACAAGTTATTTAGGTAAAATTCAAATTATTTACATAACCAAGGCAGACAAAAATAGAATAAGAGATGTATAATAGATGTCACATGTTACACAAAAAGTAGTCCTTATATTTTAATTCAGTTTCGCTTCACCTTGAATCGCAGCGTCACAAAGCAGAGAAACTCCGATTTTATGGTTTATACTATAGAAGTATCAAAAGTGCTCCAAATATTTTATTCTTGTACTGAAGTTTATACACTGACGGGCAAAAGAAAGTATATGGCTCTGTTGTAATTATCATATGTATAATCTTCAAAGTCAAATATCTCGAGTTTTCGACGTCGTTTGTAAAATTAGTCAAAAACATTAAATCAATCAAAGAATACCTCTACGCGGTTTGAAATTTTTAATTTAAAATGTAAAATTTAAATTTAATTAAATTCAAATTTTGAAATTCCCCCAAATTAATTTTGATAAAACACAACTGTTCAACGACATATAGCACATACTCTGTGTGAAAATCAATAAACGTGCTTTGTCCTGCACAGATTTACAACATTTGAACATGGTAGGGTCTAAATTTCATTCTTACCCCTGTCTACTTTAAATACTGATATTTTAGTTAGGAAATAAAACAGTCACCAATTAAGTTATTCAAACTACTGCCGAAAGGTGTTATTGTATCGTGCCATAATCAAATGCATCTCATTTCTTTAAAATATTGAATTAATCGAAAACAAGCGAGTGTTATACTTTCTTTTTCCCGTCAGTTTATATCAGAAAATGACATATTTCCAATTGTAAATATGTATAGTTGAGTAGACGTTATGAATGGTGTATTTCAGTTGACAATCCAGAAAGTCATGTTACAAGTGCAACTTGATGAAAAAACTAACTTCTCGATGTTGAGAATTTCTGTTTCTGTCCCTCGTGAAATATTGTTTAAACACTTTCATTAAATGTGGATGTTTCTAGCAACAATTCAACAATGACAGATAAACAGAACTTCGTCGTAGCTCGTTTATTATTCTCCATACTAACCTTGATAAGGACAGCGAACATCCCAGCAAACATGACGAAGGCTTGGAACACGTCGGTCCAGATGACAGCCTTCAGTCCTCCCTGAACGATTATTTCATTTAATGTCTCGTCATAATTCATCATTAGAAGAGCGCTATACGGTGCCATTGAGCCATATAATTAGGTCTTCAAGAATACGTCTGGAAGACCTATTGTTATTATCCGGGTGTTTTTTTCCAGTTTTGTACGGAAAATGCTGAAGTAACGGTTGGACCGATATGCAGGAAATTTTCAGGGATGACAGCCTGTAACCTTCTCTCAAAAGTAATGAGGGCGATTTTGGATTTTCGACTTCTTTCTTGAGTTATCTCCCCTTGAAGTCAAAACTTCAAACATCAATAGCTCAAAAACTATCGAAGATAATTTCACAAAAGTTTCACCAAAATGTGAGCAAAAACATTCCCCATCGGCGAGCACTATAGCGGTTTTCGGCCGTAATGATTGAGTTTTTGCTATTTCGAAAAATCTGAAAATTTTGTGAATTTTCGCTGTTTTGAGGGTGCGCGTCTTTGAAAATATACTGCTACCTCAATTTTAAGAATACTGCTACATATGATAGCTTATTATGAAGATAAATGAATTGTTAAGAGGGCTCTTGTGGCCGAATTTTGAATTTCGTCCTAGATTTACCGTTATCTGCTCTTCAACATGGTCCTTTTTTTTATAAGTTCGAATTTCGGCTTCATGTTCAAAGGAACGTTACTCTGTTACAAATAAAGATATGTAAAAGCTACTTATTGCAATCTAATGCGGAAACATTACTTAACATTTCTGTTTTAGATTTTTATCATGTAAAAAATGATAGTTACGTCACAATTTGAACATTTGACAACAAATATGAAATTTCGGGATTTTGAGAACTTTTGAGGGGCATGTTCTTTGAAGAGCTGCCGATCGTAAACCACTGAAGATACAAACAGGTTTAATGGCTTATTTTGGAGTAGAGATATCACTTTGTTAAGGACAATACCTTTCAAGCATGTATCTGTCATAGTTTACGTGTGACAAGTCATAGAAAATTTCATATTTCGAAAATCGCCATTTTCAGCAATGTTCAAAGAATCCTCGCTGCTTAACTTCTTATGCTATTGAAATTTTATTGACACCGTCGGATGCACAATTTCAAGAAGAACAATGTTTCAGTTGAACCCTTTCATAAACAAATCGACAGTTAAGCTTCAAACATCGCAAATGTCGTCTTAGGGTTCGAAAATGAGCATATTTTAGTATTTTCATGAATATTCAGAACATGATAACGCATTAATCATGTATGCAATCTAAATGATGACTACATCTATTTACTTTAAAGCACAACATTTTCTATGTTGTACCTTAGTATGAACATATTGATCCTTTTGTCTTAATCGTGATAAATATCATGTAGGGGTCCATAAATAAGCGATCGTTCCCTTTGCAGAGGGTCATTGTCTTTGGATAAATTTTTTTTAAAAGTACTGAAGATGGAGACATAGCTCGTTTTAAAGCAGAGAAACTGATGAATAACTGAGAATCCAACATGAAGTTCAAGGTCAAGCAGAAGTCTTGAAGACCTAAGTATTGCCTGTTGCAATCCTAGTATGTCTTATAATTGTCTAAATGTCTTACATGCATAAAGAAAAATAACGTATATAAGAATATCTTATCAATAGTCGTAAAACGAGGGCTCAACCGTTTACAACATTTTCCCCTTTTTTCCTTCCTGATATCAAGTTAAATCTTGTGACATATTTTTCCTGATAACATGGGTTTTATTTGAAAGAAGAAACATAGAAAGTAAAAACAAACATAAAGACATTTCATTCACTCACTCATACACACCCTTGTATTCTCTATGCTAGTACTAATCAGTTGCACGTTTAACTGTTTGCAACATTAGAATTTAATAAGAATAATAGCAATAATGTTACATACGAGCCTTTACCCTTTACAGAAGAAAGATACTATTAATTAGTACAATGCCTGTATCAGGGATCACCCTGGAGCCTTACACATTTGGATTTTCAGATAAAGTAATGGGATATTACTAAATAATAATAATGATTTTAATAATTTTACATATATGAAATGGGATTTTCTCCCCATGTCAGTATTTATTATGGGATATCTTGGTACTTCGATGAGAAAATATCCCCAAATCCCTGCCTAAAGTGTCCCTGCTGTATGTATACTGCACATTATAAACCCACCATGGCTGTGTACACAATTGCTGCCAGGGCGACGAGGAAAATGGATCCAACCTGTGAAAATCCGGTCACTTGAAAAGATAGGAAATAGATTAGGAATGGGAATAGAAATACATAACCTGTCTTACTCGACCGTCGAAGTTAAATATAGTTCCCGAACTTCCCGATGACCCGGGTATCTGAAACTCGGCCAACACGAAATCCCTTGATTAATGATTAGAATTGTTTGTTAACCTCTTTATTATATTTAAACAAAAGTACACTTCATTGTTTATCAACTTGGGAATTAAAGATGAGAATGGGGAACTGACATAACGTTTAACTTATTAAACTTTCACCAATTCTTTGTCTGTACCTGCTCAGAATCGGAGTGGCCCGGTGTGTGTCGTATTGGTCTGGTTCTTAATGTATGTGCTAATTTTTCATGTATTGGCCCTGTTATCTGGTAATTGCAAATCTGGCCATGTTTTTCGGTTTTGGCCCATGTTCCAAATGGTACTGTCTAGTGTAGACATTGTGTAAGTTTTTAAAACTAAACTCACCGGCAAAAGAAACCTATATTAACTAATATTTGACTGTGACAAGATACAGTAGTTTGGATGAATTAATTGGTGACTGTGGTTACATTTTTGTTAAAATTTCTTTGTTTAATGAAGACAGGGGCGGGGTAAGAAATGAAATTTCACCAACATGATTCCTACCATGTTTAAAATGTTGTAAATGTGTGCAGAATCAGGCACATTTATCAATTTATCAAAGAATATATCTTATATGTCAATGGACAATTATGTATCATCAAAAATAATTTTGGAAGAAATTTAAAATTTAAAATTTCAAAACAAATTTAAAATTAAAAAGACATAGAAGTAGAAGTAGAAGTATTCTTTGACTGCTGACTAAACACCTGTATTTTTCAGTTTTAGATTATCATTTCGAAAACTTGAGATATTTGCAATTGAAAATCATACATATGATCAAATCAACTGAGGTGATAAGTTTCTTTTGACGATGAGTTTAGTACAGTGCCGTTTAGTGCATGATCTCCTAAGAGTTAACAGTGTGATGTTACCGTGCTACCTGTGACACCAATGATTCTTGTCCTTGTTTGACCTACCTGCCTCAAGGGCTATAGCTGGACCAAACAGAACTATGCCCATGTAAAATATCTGAAACACCAAATTATAATAAAGTTCCTCGAAACCTGGGGTCTACCTGAATAACTCAATCTACGATAGGAATAAAAAGTAGAAGGATTAAGCATATGCTACGAAAAGTCTTGTATGTTTACAAAATAGTTAAAAAAAGTTAAACAGAAAATCTTGTTTTCATTTTGATATTCCACATCTAATATATGTAATTACAGGTTGTAAACAAACTGAAGATAAGGCATTTTCCCCAGTTCGTGTAATGGACTAACACACAATGGCGGATACTCCGATAGAACCCCCCCCCCCCCCCCCCCCCCCCCCCCACCCCCTTATAATAATAATATATATAAATATATAATAGTAGATGTAGTACGCACATATCCCAGCATTCCCAGCAGCACACCGGTTAGACGAACCAGCCTGGAGTTGAAGCGGGCATCCAGATACTGTAGGAGAAAACCATGTATACTTCAATACTGAATATTATGAACGTCCTTTTGGTAACAAGGTTACATTTGGGATAACACAACCTTCAACAGCACACATTCTTGTACTTTTTCAGGCCGAGTCCCATGCGGATTTCGAACCCCTTGTCCTTTTGGTTGAGATTTCATCACTTTCATGAATAACTCTTCAATGCTGATGAAAATGAAGGGAAAAGGTTTCTAACAAAATAAATAATCATGATTAATTGTTTTATTTTGTACTGTTTGTGTATAAGTTGGAAAGGCCAATGTTTCATTATTCATCAGTTTGATAACTAGGGCTTAACTTCAGCATATGAAAGAATATGACGTCATGTATTTACTTATGTGTTGTATATTTTCCTAGCTCCATATTTCTTGTACTTGCACAGAAGTTTATCAATAAGTGTATGTATATAAAACCAACTTCACATACAAGAGAAACTGCCATAGTCGAGTCACAAGGTGGATGTTCTACCTTGCCGTAGTTTAAGTACTTCTCTCGGCTCAATTGTAAACTTTTCAGTTGGTGTTTTTATACACAATTTTTAGCTTGTGCTCGATTTCCTAGCTGAGACGGCTTCATTGAGTTAAACCTTTGGAAATGGTATGCAGGAAGAGATTAAAATGGATTAAAAGCTTGTATATGTCTTTAATAGATCTCAGTCTGTGTTTATATACATATATACTCAAATGTAAACAGCTTGGAAGCTATGCGAAAACATAGTGATGTCAATTTCCTGAATGTTAATCTAAGACTTGAGTATGTTCAGTGCATTCAGATGGAACCCATTTTACAATAGACAATAGCAAGGTAGGAAGAATACATATCTAGCCTTGCTGCGGGTCGCTTTCTGTTTGGAAACAATTCTAAATTATAGAATTTCATTTCCGCTAAACTTTCTTGAAATGTCCCTTAACACAAACAATCATTCGTCTGTGTTATATTTTTTATTGATTACCAAAATGTTTTAAATGAACCATTTGATTGCGCCTCAACTCACTTCATAAGCACTGGTAATCTTCAAGGGATGAATCAGGGGAATCATGACTATGTTGGACACAACGAAGGCGGTCAGCCACCCGAACACACCCATCCAGGCTTGTCCCCCATACACATAGGTCTCTGCGGGGATCCCCAACATCATTATGGAGGATTCGAATGAAACCATCAACGACACAGCGACTGGGATGAACTTCATCACCCTACCACCAACTAGAAACTCGGATGTAGTTCTCTGTCTCCCCCCGGATAGCGCGAAATACAGCCCTATACCGAGGGAGATGAGGATCGTGGCACCAAAGACGGCATAATCAGCTATGCTGAAACTGTGCTCCCTGTCGACAGTCATGATGTCCCGTGTTTCAGCCTGTCTGACTTCAGTTCCTTGTCATGAGTCACTGAAGGAGCTGCAATGAGGAAAAAACTATAAAAAAAACACATTTTAAAGGCGCTGTAGCACGATTTTTGCATACTTTTCCTTCTCAAATTTGCCATTTATCATTACAGTTAGGCAATATATTGTCACGTTAGAGGATAAAACATCTCATCACACGACCCAAGAAAGTCATTGAAAACGGTTATCCATAATGTTGGAAACAGTACAATGTATAAAACGACAATACTGTGGAACTCTTTCATGTTAGAGGTAGATTTGTAGGTCTCATGCGATTTCAGACATCAAGATGGTTGACCATTCTATCATACCATATTTAAACTGGCCACTCGAAGAGAAATGGATTCCCTGACTTAACAGAACCGTTTCAAACAGAATGTTGGTACCAGGGTGTATTGAAAAACTCTTCAGCCTTCATCTTGAGCATAATTGCCTAAACTAGAATCAATGTTGAATCATCCTAAGGTCAATAGTTTTTTTAAACCTTTAGACGTGTCTTGTAATATCTCATCTTCTTTCGTCTTCCTACTAAAACCTGGTACTGCAGCATGTTTTACCTCGACATGGGTTAATGCTGAATTATTGGTTAAAATGCATAAACAAGACTTACTGCAGCATGCTTTACCTCG
Organism: Gibbula magus; assembly: GCA_936450465.1. Classification (NCBI taxonomy): domain Eukaryota; kingdom Metazoa; phylum Mollusca; class Gastropoda; order Trochida; family Trochidae; genus Gibbula; species Gibbula magus. The sequence goes on from OW388306.1 coordinate 13,051,681, forward strand.
ACATGGGTTAATGCTGAATTATTGGTTAAAATACATAAACAAGACTTACTGCAGCATGCTGTACCTCGACATGGGTTAATGCTGAATTATTGGTTAAAATACATAAACAAGTCTTACTGCAGCATGCTTTACCTCGACATGGGTTAATGCTGAATTATTGGTTAAAATGCATAAACAAGACTTACTGCAGCATGCTTTACCTCGACATGGGTTAATGCTGAATTATTGGTTAAAATACATAAACAAGACTTACTGCAGCATGTTTTACCTCGACATGGGTTAATGCTGAATTATTGGTTAAAATACATAAACAAAACTTACTGCAGCATGCTGTACCTCGACATGGGTTAATGCTGAATTATTGGTTAAAATACATAAACAAGTCTTACTGCAGCATGCTTTACCTCGACATGGGTTAATGCTGAATTATTGGTTAAAATACATAAACAAGACTTACTGCAGCATGCTTTACCTCGACATGGGTTAATGCTGAATTATTGGTTAAAATACATAAACAAGACTTACTGCAGCATGTTTTACTTCGACATGGGTTAATGCTGAATTATTGGTTAAAATACATAAACAAGACTTACTGCAGCTTGTACTTCAATCATTTACCTATAATTGTCTAAAGATCCCCGGGTTATTGGCCATGCATGTTCTTCAGGTAGACTATGTGATGAGACGTCTTACCATTGGTTACTGATCTTATCTGTCACATGCATCTGGGAAGAATCGAGTTCATGTTTAATCTCAGGTGATGAGGGGAGGGGGGGGGGGGGGGGGGGGGGGGGGGGGGTGGGGAGGAGAGAGAAGGGGGGCACTTGGCTAGGCATGATGAACAGAGATTCATGGGGTGTTCTTGTCCAAAATGAATCGTGACTGCGCCATGTTGTAGTATAATTACATCTAATAATTTATGGAATCTAAAGAAAGAAAGTTTGCTAAAATTGAAAATCATCGGAACCCCAATCTGCTTTACTTTTTAAACAATTTTATTTTGTTGGAAAAACACAGTTTCTGAAATTGTTTCGAATCATAAGAAATTGGAGAAGACTGAAACACCTTTTAAAGAATAAACTTTGAATCTCTCGATATCTCGCTATTAAGTGAACACTCAGTCATTAAGTGTTTCTGAAGCTTTAGATTAAACCAATCTTGAGGAACATGAAATACCAAGATATTCATAATTCATGAATTAACCTCTACTGGACGATGTTTAAACGACCAGCATTTCCTAACATCATCATATTGTGTTTATTTAAGCCCACCTATAAAGACTAATTAATGCATTTTCTTTACAGAAAAAAACTCTAGCTGTTTTCCCGATAACTGAATATTCCACGTCACCACTATACGACATTAGCACAACCAATTCAATTCATTCAGTGTCATGCTATTTCTGAACTCAATAAATTGAACAAAGTGAACGAAACAGGGCCTAACATTCATCCTTGCCGAACGCCGCAAAGACTTCTGAACGACTCGGTTATACTGCTTATCATAATATTGTTTATGTCTTAACATTACTATGCATATCTTATCTTAATAACCCAAAACTTGTTTTTTGCCATTGCATCAACACCTTTTTCAATCTTGTCATAAACATTAAAATAGGTTAATGAAACAAATTAATTCCGGTCAATGTTACAGTCTAATCTTGGACAGGTCAAAATGTGGGCCGTGAACCATCCATACGTCATGAAAATATAATCATTCACAAGTCACGTGCTTCACATGACTTCGATGGTATAACATACACAAACCTTTAAAATATGTATTTCTCTAAAGTGTTTTACGGTCAAGCATGTTCAGTTGCACCATATGTGTGAATTTAGAAAACAATTCAAGTAATTAAGCATTTGAATTCTTGCAATTAATACTCCGTTTGTTTGTGGGGAGAAAGCAAATATTTTAAATTGAAATGTGTTTATAAAGAGATTTTATCCGAGGAAGTGTGTCATATGACTTTTACGAAACGAGTGTAATTATTTTAATTGGCCGAGCGAGAGCGAGGGTTATACTTAAATTTGCACACGTTTCCTAAAATTCATATGACACCCTTTCGAATGTAATAATTTCTTTATTACCCATTCTTTTTCGATTTATTCGCGTAAACTTAGTCAGGATCGGACACACATCTCTTCCGACGACCAGCTACAGGGGCGTAACAGACAATCGTTTCACGACGTCACAGAGGATGATTTACGGGAAGTCGCGGTTGCTAGGCAAACGTGATATGTGCACAAGTGGTCATATCAATAATATTAACTCGGTTATTTTCAAAAATATGGGTAATAAATAGAGCGTATAACCCAAGGAAGTATGTTATATAAGTTAAAATGTTTGTATTACCTGTGCGAGAGCGAAGGTTATAAATAAATTAGCAGGAGTTTCGTGAAAGCCCTATGGCACATTTTCGATTCTAATAATGTCTTTATTACCAAATCTATTCCCATTTGAATCGTGTAAAAAGATAGGAAACGACACACTTCTTTTGCGACGACAAGCTAAAGTGACGTCACAGACGGGAAGTCGTGGTGAAACAATGGTTGTTAGGCAAACGTGATGTGAACACATGTGCTAAAAATATTAACTCGGTTATTTCCAACCGTATGGATAATAACAAGTTTATTACAGCAGAGGAATAGAACAAAGTATTGAAATTAGAAATCTCCGTTATCTATAATATCGTTTTATTCGCATTCAATTAGTCGCTAGATCAATCCTGTGCCTCCAGGATACTCCAGTCCGTTACACTACTTAATACCCTGAGTGTGTGATACGGAAAATGTCCGTAAAGTTTACCAACTGGTCAGCCAATAAAATGTCATGATTTGAAATTAAGCGATCACTCATCGGTTTTCTCATTCGGGGACTGCAACTATTGCTCGAATCGTTTCATTGGCTGGTTATGTTTTAGGTTTAACAAGTATTTTACGTATCGCATGCCCATGGTATTAAGACGTGTAACGGATGCGTCGTGACAATCAATATCGTATTCAGAGCGAGTCTTTATTTCGGAGATGATGATCGACTAACATATAATTGAAATGCATATCCATTCCTGACCTTAAAATTTTATTATATTTGACCTGTAGTGAATGAAGGGTCGAGTATTCTATTTGTGTTCCTATCATGAATACAATATACCGAGTGGATACTGATTGTGAACTGATGCATTCAGTCAGTGTAGAGTCGGCGGTTAACATCATATATATCTTATGATATATACTATCAGATAAAGTCAAAATGGAATTTTAAAAAACGGGAAATATCAACACTCGATACGAATACATAGTTCACAAAAATAAAGGAAACGAGTGTTTGTCTCACGTGCAAAAGAAATTCTGTCGGAGAAGGTAGATGTGCAATGTATTTGATAAACAGACGTTTTGTAAAGTAGTACTCACAATTTCATACATCAGAGTATGATACTTTTATTTTATGCACTTGGAATCACTTTTTCAAAACGTTTTGGGGCCAGAATGTGTGGTATTTAAGTAATACAAGATGTTGTCGACAGTAATAATCTCCTATGGCTTAAATTCGTTGATGCCTCATGACCGCAGGACGTCGTAAATCAAGCAAAATATCCCCTTTTTGACTCTTCTCTCAAGATTTTTCAAGATTTGTATTACAGTAGTAGAGGTCTCCAGCCCAAAGTACATGTTTCATTGACATAGAAATAAATACAGCTCATATCAACAGGTTTATGTCATTTTAAAGAATACAAACAAAACAAAATATACAACAAACAAAAAACAGTATAATGCATATAGTGCAAAAAAATGCAAGAGAACATTTCATATACATACAATATTTAGAAATATAAGAAATTTATGCACGCGTTTTTCTCATAAATATCGAGAGATACTGTTTTGAAAATTAAAAGTTTGTTAGTTGACTTTTGAAGACTTGATGTAAGTCTGTTTCAGTAGAAAGTATCGTGGGTGGACATAATGTGTAATATGTAGTTTCTTTTGCACGGTAGTATAGTATTGATTTCACGTGTGTCCGCACAGTAGTATTGCCAAGGAGTGATATGCAGACACAGTTTGATATGGACACAAATGTTATCTTCTATGTATTACCTGAGACATGAAATAGAGAAAAATAGTATCTGAGGGCCGTAGTCTCATCATCGCATCATAGACGAAACGTTACGTCAAACGCCACGTCAAACGTCACTTCAAACGTCACGTCAAACGTCACGTCAAACGTTACGTCAAACGCCACGTCAAACGTCACGCCAAACGCCACGTCAAACGTCACGTCAATCGTCACGTCGCCATTACAAACTGACATTGTCCCATATAATTTCCTGAGAATACTACTGAAAAGATTGAGTTAACAAGTGTAAGGACCAGCCTATTACACAATAGGACAATGCTCACAGTGAACAATCAATACTTAGATACTGAATAGTCGGGTCTCATTTATCAGTACTCGGATACTAAGTATCCACGAGGGCCCTGAGTACTCTAGTTGTAAATGGATTTATGTATTCATTGACACGCTCGTCTGTGCTAGACTTTGAATAAACTCTCTACGGATGGAGGCATATTAATGTTAAATGTGTCAACTTTATGCAGTCTGGTGTACTCATGGAGTTATGATTATTCTCTGAATATGACTAGTTTATCTTCGTTATGTGATAACGTTGGTTATAGTGACTTAATGCTCTGCAAGACTCATTTGGTGAGAGTTTTTACTTTACCTCTTAGAATTTGTTTCGGTAGTTAACGATTTTTGTTTAAACATTGATGCTATTATCAAGGTATTATATTCTGCCAGTTGTTAATTGGGGTCACGAAACAAGCAACTATATCGTTATATTATACAAAAGTAAAATATACTTGGGTGCGCTAGTGGCTAGCGACAAACAGATGATTCTCACTTGCTGGAGTTCCGTGCGTTTTCTGTGCATTCATGCATCGGGCTATCACAACTGTATCAAATGTCCTATCCGTAACTCGACCAGAAATCGGCGTATCATCATCAGTGACTGAGATGTCCTCGTGTTAAGTTAAAGCTTCTTCCAGATCTTCACTCACTTGAAATCGTTTTTTAGTTTTCTAAGTGTAATTTAGTTGATCCAAGTGCACGATGCGTGCTGCAAAAAAACTGTTAACAAAAACTGAGAACTGAAAATTTAGTTTCTTTAGCTAACTTTCTAGACGAGGTCCCATTGTTCAGCATACGCATGTAACACCCGTTGACAATCAAATTAATCAAATTCAATGAAATTTCTTATCTAGTTTCAAATGTAAATATCGTTTTTGTTTCAGGAATACTGGTCTTGCATTTAGAATCGTATACACATACTGAGATGTATTATGTGAAATTCAACTTAAAGGTCCTAAATGACAGGGTTGTCACAGGAATATGACAAACTCATATCTAATTTTCTTTAGACAATTTAAGATTGAATGTTGTCAAGCTTGATTATAACATCATAAGCGTAAGTGTACCTAATAGCGCTCATATAAAGGAGGACAACACACGTTTCGAGATTTAACCGCACACGCTTCTGTGAATTCTGTGTGAGGACAACTGACAGACAACCGAATTCGATTACTGAATAAACCCCAAAACTGCAATCATGGTGAACAGTAGCCATAAGTTCCATATCGCAGACTTCGTGGTCTTTGGTGCCACGATCGTCATCTCCCTCGCAATAGGGCTGTATTTCGCGTTATCTGGGGGTAGACAGAGAACAACATCAGAGTTTCTGGTTGGAGGAAGAACAATGAAATTCATCCCAGTCGCCGTGTCGCTGATGGTGTCCTTCGAATCGTCCATCATGATGTTGGGCACTCCTGCAGAGACGTACGTCTATGGCGCCCAGATCTGGATAGCGTTATTTGGCTTCATGGCGGCCTTCCTGTTGTGCCGGATGTTGATGATTCCCATGATTCACCCGCTACGGATAACCAGTGCTTACGAGGTAAGTTCATTTCACAAAAGTTTCCTTGGGCAAAGATCAAAACGTACTCACTAACCTATTATATATAATAGATATACAAATTTTGCAAGGTTCGGCTGAAGGCGAAAAGCTCGCTTGCTGAGTGTCCAGCTGATACTCCTCCGTTGCTGCAGTTCCAAGCCTCCCGTGTGCCTTTGTGTGCGAACTTGAATGTCTGTACCACTAGAGAGAACTAAACACGAACATTTTCAAGAGTTTTGTAACCTTCATATTGTACACTTGTATGTGTACATCTTGTTTTGTTGCCTTTTTAAGTTGTACCACGTAATTAATTTATCAAAAAGCTTAAATTTGCAACTCTATTCAGTGACGACATCGCATTAAAGTGGATGAAAAACACTCGTACAAACACAATAGTTTCTAGGAAAAAGTAATATATGTGAAAAAGTGCACATATGGTAATATCAAGCAGGTTATGATTTGACAAAAATACGTAAAGTAATGAATATTTTAAAAGAATTGAAGGCAGGCCTTGATAATCCGAACGCTTCCGTTTTTCATAAAAAAAACGTTCGGATAGTGAAATGTTCGGACTACTGAGTACTGAGGACTACTATAGAGATTAGTTTGGTTACATCTTCATACCGTTCGGAAACTGCGAGATTCGGATTATCGGTGGCCGGATTATCGCGGCTTGACTGTAATAAACTCTACAAACTCTTACGAAATCTTTGAAACCTTATGTCGATAGCAGTAGTATCGAACGATCTCTCTTTATCACAAAAACTATTCATACATGTACACCTTCATCAAACAAATATCGGTTGAGTTGCCTGTCAACGGATCAGCCGTGTCACTTCCGTATTACACTTAATGATGAACTATCTTGAATGTTCTCCAGTATCTCGATGGGCGGTTCAAATCGAGAGCAGTACGCCATGTGGGAACTTCTCTGGGTGTCCTAACCTATGTAAGTATGCTGATTCTTAGACCATACTGGATTTATCATACTGACTCGTCAGGCATGCAGTGCCAGATAGAAGAAGACAAAATATTTTATGGCTGATCAAATTCTTTATTAACAATAGCGACGTTTCGGTATATATCCTTATACCGTTATCAAGAAACAGAGGTTATATATATGATACATGTTGGTATGATTGATTGAAGTTTCGTGAGCGACAGAGTCAATGGCTACATGAAACATACATATCTAATGGATCACATCTCGAAAATATACATCATTGTCAATTGGAACAATAATGAAATTAAGTGTGTGTATATGAGAAATCTTATCATTTCAACTGAAATAAGAAATATGGGCGGATCATGAAACAATACTAACTTAATTTGAAAAATTACACCTGTTTTGTTTATTTTACGTGGGTATTGTATTATTCGGACCTTTAATATGCTTCTTTTGTTCCAGATATTTTACATGGGTATTGTATTGTTCGGACCTGCAATAGCACTGGAAGCAGGTAATATTACTTTGTGGATGCGCTCTTCAGTACAGTTACTCAATTCTAAACATGTACGTTACATATTGTGCTATGTTATACCATTGAAATAATTACGTTACGGATTTTAGTTTCGTAGAGCAGTCTTTTTTCGAAATAAAATGAGTTGGATCTTCATGTGAAGAGTGTTTTAATTTAATGTTATAGTAATTAAGGGATATATACGTGTCTATTGGTTGTAAAGTCCTCAAATTTATACTTTATGGTAATCATATTCAACACGTTACGATAGAAAATCTGAAGGGAATGAGTTCTGTGGTAAGAAAATGCAGAAAACAGGCGCAATTACGTCGATTGTCGTTTTTGTGCTACATTTTTAAATTTTGAAGAACGTAGTTCAGTATGAAAGCGACAGAATATATTTGTTTTTGTTTAAATAGGTTCTTATTTGGAAGAGGATAACATTAGAGGATAAACGTTGAATTAAATATGTTCACGAAAGTACCATACACAAAGCATTCCATTGTAAATCTCTTGCAAAACAAACTTGATAAGGTTGTATTATGTCCGTTTATACCTTTATCATGCTCAGAAAGTAATAATTTTCAAGATGTAGAGCTGTATCGCCTTACAATGCCTACTCGTTTACTTCTGTGTTATGGGACACAGGCCTCTTTAATGAATAAAACTGTTTGTCTGTATAATGGCCAGTGGAGCCAACGAATAATTAAAATGTAACTTAATCGGAATGTTTTCTTAACGGTAAGTAGCAGATGATAAAAAAAGTAAAGCATGCCCCGCTCTACCGGGGTCGCCGGTCATTCAGGGGTTGTATGTGTTCATGCATGTCTCGTATTCCCCTTCCAGTGACTGGTTTCCCACAACTCGGGTCGATCTTCCTGGTTGCTGCTGCTGCTATTGTGTACACTGCCATGGTGAGACTAGTTATATACAATAGTTACTTGCAATAATACACGATGTCGACGCACATTTCATATGCAACCATAATACAACGTCATTTCAACGTCGATAAACGACGTCATTTCAACATGGGCGCTTGACTGCTGCCTGCTTGGATGTCATTTATTGTATGGCTTATATTTGTTGAGACGATTGTCAGAAACTGTCAGTACATCTCGACAAAATAACATCATTTATAACTGTTTGAGAGGCATTCTAACGTTATAACCTTAGACTTTATGTGATTCTAACAACATACTCAGATGTCGTAATTTCATAAATGGTGATGAAAATGGTTTGATTTTTTTAATGCGAGTGATGAACCCCCTTTTCTCTGATATTCAGAAATGTTATAAGCCACCTGTTGCTGCTACTCATTATTTGCTTTAGACGTCAGATGCTGAAGGACAGAACACTAATGTATCTTCTGTATAGATGAGTTTCGATAATACATGCTGTTGATAGCGATAGTCATTGTCTCGGTCATTCAATCTATGATAATCGACATTTTGAATGTGAACTAAACATCCTGAAACATAATATGTGATAAACATTTGAGATAAGGAATTTCTGTAATTTCTGCTAAATATTCAATCTGACATTTAACCAAAGTAGATGTATACACAATGTATCATTTGAACTCATTAATGCACTTGGGATGGGGATTTTAATCAGAATATTTTGAAAATATCTAATTACAGAAGTCCATCAAATTAGTAATATCTCATTGTATATGGCTCCAAGGCGAAGAAAGATATTCATGGAAATAATCGTTACCAAAATTAAAAATTAGATATGAGCTCTAATTGTTTCTATACTTTCAATTGAATGGGCTTTGGGTAGCAAAGCAAGTATACCTCTATCGTATTATATTTTGTTTCAGAAATTAGGCTTGATTAATTAAATAAATTAATTTATAAGTGCATTTGGTTTTATATTTCATTATTGATAAGCGTGAATATATTGGAATATATGTCTGATAAGTCTTTCTGCAAACATTTATGATTTCAATCAGTATAATTTGTATTAATTTCTCATATTATTTGATGAGACTCCAGTATTTATTTATATTTACTTTATGACATTTATATTACTTTATGGGGTAAAACATCTTATTACACAAACCAATTATTCGCAGTGGCAAAAACGGTGTTGCGTATAAAGCAAACATTGCATGGCGGCCATTTTATTGTGAACACATTTTATTATTTTGAATGACAAAAACGATTTCCAAGGCTTTACGAAACCATGTATACTAATTTCTAACATGATTTTCCGAAAAGAGAAGGGTGTTTTACTATTGGCAACATTATTTTCGAAATACATTTCATCGACTCATTTCAGCGAAAAAACGTGCTACTGCCCCTTTAACAACTTCTGAAACTTCGACATGTTGCTCCGAAATATTGCAACTTGATAATACTATAATATTGTTACCATGTTCATTATAGTTTACGAATTCTTATACGATATTTGGTAGGCGTTTCTTCTGCCAGGTAATGTGAACCATCCGACAAAATGTTAGTACGTTCGCCTATGGATCTAAAACTTCTGTAAATATGTTGATAAAACGTATTTGTGTCGTTACACTTCTATCTTTCCAGTATTCTCCTTTGAATACTGCTAAAGAGAATACTAAACTTTGCCTGTGTAATACCATTCATACAATCTAAAAGTGATTATTTATACCATTAATTAGTATTCGCTAACTTCAAATCTAGCTATGACCGAGAGATGACACACATTTGTTGCAAAGCACCGTTACATCATTCAGCGATACGCAGGTTTAGTTAGTCTTACACACAGACTTTGAAAAACTATTAATTCTGAAAATATCACTATTTTAATAAATATTGTAAAAGAGAATATGAGAAATGGGATAATTAGAAAACAGATTCCTGTTCAATATTGTTTTCAATGGGTTTTTTCAGAGTCTTAGTGTTAGAAAAAGGTTTAATACATAATTTGTAATAATCGTTATTTATTAAACAATGGTATATTTAAATAGAGAGTAACCTGGAGCTCGTCTTGCAGGGAGGACTGAAGGCTGTTATCTGGACGGACGTGTTCCAAGCTATCGTCATGTTCTCTGGAATGATGGCTGTTCTTATCAAGGTTGTAGCAGTAGTAGCTTGGTTCTGAAAAACACAACATTTACATAATTTATTTCAACATAAATTCTTCAATGTAAACTTATTAAATGTAACAACACATTGTAAATGCCATTCTCTTCCCACAGAGGTAACTCCTTTCAAATTATCGATCCTACCTTCTGTTGCTTTTCGCTGGAAATCGGGAGCTGAAGCAAATCCCTTAGCGGAGGAAAGCTGAACTTCATCCTCTATAACTTATCTTTAAGCGTCCAAGTCGACGTAGTGACTTCAAAGATCCTTACTCTTAAGGGTCTTGCTCATTAGCATATGTCCTTCGAATATATCTAATGTAAATAACACAAATGAACTATTTTTGGTAGTTGTCTCTGATTTGGTCTTCTTTATTCATAAGCATGTTTATGATCAATACTTTTCACAAAATTAAATAGCATATTTCGAGGAAAACACATTAGACGAGAAAACGTTGGTCTTACGTTTATCTTATCATTGTGACGTGTCATTGGCAAATGACGTCGCTGATTGCACAACTAGATTCAATTACAACGAATCAGGACACTCCCTTTCTGACCCCGATTTCAAGCGTAAAACAACAGAGGGTAGGGTCGGAAATCTGAAGGGAGTAACCTCTGTGGGAAGAGAATGTGTAAATGCTTCTATTGTATGATATTAAGACAACATTCGATTGATTTGGAGAACACTTGCATGAAGAACTATTGCGCTTAAATATGACTTTTGTTTTCGTGAAGCTTTGTTTTAGTATATTTGATCGTTCTGTATCTCAGGGTACTATAGATGCTGGCGGAGTCAAGGCTGTATGGACCACTGCTTACCAGGGCGGGAGGCTCAACTTCTTCAAGTAATACACGCTAGTTATGATTGTCATAGATAAGTTGAGTTGTTCAAACCATTTAAATATTTAAAACGTAAACGTATTAGTACAATTAGTTTACATCGTTTTGGTCTTTTCGCCATAACGTGGGAGCCCAAAAAATGCCATCTGATAGCGAACATTCAAATTGGTGTGTTTATGTGTGTTATAATGACAAAATCATACACAGGAGGACATTAGCTTTACACGTTGGTCACCAAGGTCAACAATCACGTTTAATCAAGATATAAGTCTGTTTCAATCACAGTTTACTGTCCTCCACAAAATCTCCCTACAATCATCAATTATACAATCCTCTACCTTACAATCTATCCCTTATCAACACATTCACCCATCTACCCATATGTTAACGTAATAAGGCGACGCATTATTTATTTAATTATGTATGTATTACCCATATAATAATAAAACAAAAATAAGAACATTATGTTATTATAGTGTCACACATCATATCATCACCATTCAATCAAATATACATATAGGACAAATAACATATGCTGTGCGCCGATAATGACCTTTGAAATATTAATTTACTTTAAAAATACCCATCTTACCACTGATTTATTCATTTATTCCCCAGTTTCGACCCTGACCCGACTGTCCGTCACTCCTTCTGGAGTCTCTTTCTAGGAACGTTCGCCCGATCATCTGGTCTCGTCTTCAACCAGTCCACCATACAGAGAGTGTGCTCTACACCAACCCTCGCTGAGGCCAAGAAGTAATAGAAGATCTTAGATTGGTGCTATTAAAAAGCTAAAGACATAACTTATGTACATCTATAACTCAACTATCTCTAATGTCAGATATGGAAAACACCGACTGAGATATATTATTTTTATCTTCTGTCAATTTTATTGCAATGCAAGTTTATAAAAAAAGAACTGAAGATGATCTCGTGCCACTTTCTCCTCCCCCAGGGTGATGTTGGTGGTGAGCCCGGCCTTCTATATCACCATCACACTGGCCATCATCGAGGGTATCGTGGCGTACGCTTACTATGTGAACATGGCGTGTGACCCCCTGGCATCCAGCCAGATCACAAACCCCAACCAGGTGATCCTCTTCTACTCCAACTTACCTTGCGCCAGTATCTATCAGTGGCTAATTTTAGCATTGCTGCATTTCGCCAACTTTTCTGTATCAGCGTAGTCGTGTGCTGCACCGGAACTTGGTAGAACCAGGCACTTTCTATACAGACTTTGGTCAATGAATTTAGTTACATGACTTTGGTGTATGTTTAATTCTGATTGGTTGTTTTCAAAATTTCATTTTGATTGATAATGGAATCCAGCAGATTGGCTTGAGCGATCCATCGACATAATAATCATATTCACACAATTCTACCGTAATCAAGATTTTCCTGTTTCTGTAAAGGGCGGATCCATTCTCTCCTCACTGAGGTCACTTGAACCATGTCTTCCCACGTAAACTCTGTTATAACACGACGATAGGTTTCTTGTGCGAACAATAGAGAACCCTACTTAATCACAATCAAATCAAGTTTAACTTGAAATATGAACTATTTGAACAAAAAGTGAAAAGTAAGAAAAGGGTAGATATTTATTTTTTCAACGAGAGATATTGATGACATCCATTCATCACAGATAATCCCTTATATGGTCATGGACATTTTCCGGAACTTGCCAGGGATGCCGGGATTGTTTCTTGCTGCTCTCTTCAGTGCGTCATTAAGGTGAGGTGGATAAAAGAACGTAGCTGAAATATATTAAAGAGGCTATTATTTTGATGATTTGAAAGTTGACACACTAGAACACGATCAATAAAATTAAAAAGCAATGAGAAGTGAAGCCATTCATTGGCCTACGAATGTAGAAAGGTTGACTACGTCACGACTTGGTTGAACAGTCTAGTGGTAAAGTGGACACTCTCCTGATATTGTATCATTACATACAAGGGTTTTTTTTATTAAACATTTGTGAAATTAGCCAAAATACCGCTTTTTTTCTCATTCCAAGGAATGCATTAAAACAAAATGGAAGATAATCCGGATGGACCCTCTCTTTAAAGGATGACAATAAGGTGTTACGGTTGTAATTTATAACGGCCTCAGAACAATAAACAAAAATGAGTTCGAAGACTCCTGTTCAGAATCTTACAAATCTGGGATCATTTAGGAATTCAGAATTGTATATAAACTAAAACGCAAAAGGAAACGTTTCTTTTTTCATTTTTAACCCTTTCACCCCTACAGGCCTCTATAGAGGCCAGAAAACGTATTAGCGTTCTGGTTTCTTAATAGTAAAAGTGTTAAGCTAAATTATAGTTTCAGTGTAGTATTTTATCATCCAATTTCTTCCCACTCAATTTATTTCTTCCGACGTAACGACTTGAGTAATATATGTGGGGAGAGAATGTACTACTACGTCTTAATCCTAAATTAATAATCAATCGATAAGAAATAAATATGCTGGTAATCGTTTTACTCTCTCCCAGTACCATATCATCCGGACTGTCCAGTCTGTCCGCTCTAACATGGGAAGACATGCTGAAACCACATCTACCCAACATATCCGACTTCAAGGCCACAGTTATCGCCAAAATATCAGGTAAAAAGTCAATATGTTATACAACATAAATGATTACAGGGTCAATGCATCCGAAAAGTCAGTTCACAACTTTCAAATTCTCTTACATTTTCTTACTTTACACAGATTTCCGAACGTCGGTCGGTTGAGACGCACACATACTGACATTAAATTCTTAAATGTGTTAAATATACCCGTCAAGTATTTCATTGAAGAGATAGTGATGAAGTTGATTAGTTTGATGTTTCGTTGTAGAAACATGAGTCCTGAATCTAGTCAAATCACCCGGATGTTGAAATCACTACGTCAAAACAAATGTACTCGCTTGAGTAAAATGTATCATATTGTCCGCAAGTGTTTTCTCACTATTAATATTTAAAAATAGTTCAATACTGAATATGAAATATAGCAGAAAAAAAGCCTTAATTTTTGTATTTTTTGGGGGGGGGGGGGGGGGGGGGGGGGGAGATAGAGGGGGGATATATTTTATGGTAAACTCATATTCAATTGAATTTTAATTCGAAAATAAACGTTATCAGAGGATAATTACCTGTAATTGCTTAATTAATACAACATACAGGGGGAATAACTCTTCATTGTAATTTCATACTATCAAAAGCCTTAAATAAGTTACACAACATTATCAACATTTAGTCATAAAACATTTTTAAAATCACAAAATGGTAATATCTATATATTCATTTTTTTATTCAACGGAACTTGTAATGTTAACAGTTGATGTCAAAGCACCTGAGTTGGACCATTGTATTAAATAAATTATTGATCCTTCACTGTGACGCTATTATAACTATAGAAAAGAATGAATGCTATATTTCCAATTTCCTGACTACGACTGACGTATACATGTATAGTGTTTCTGAACATCATTTCACGTCATAAGAGTCCGATGGAAATGTGTAACAGCTATAAGCCGCATGCAGCACTGTGGTGAATTAACGATTATCCTGCCTCATGTAAGAATGTCGATCCCTGATTGGTCCACGTGACCATTAACAAATATCAATAAACACCGTCATACGGGTTGATAAATCTTCCCGAAGGTGATAAATGTTTTATATCCCGCAACATGAATAAAGCATGCATCCACGTCAATCATCCGTGTCACGTGACACAAGTTAAAGGTCATAGTTTGTCGATCGATCAGTTGTTTTTGTCAAAACTTTTCTTTGTTTTTTAATGATTGATGAGACATGCAGTAAGATAATACGATATAATATTCAGTTTGTTCGGGTGACATCGTAATTTATTAGACCCTTGTTAGTGTCTAATAAATTACGATGTCACCCTCCACTGAATGTTATAACTTATATGATGACTCAGGAGTGAAACAGCAATATTTCTATTGAGCTATTACCGAATATTACTTATCTTGTTTAAATGTAAAGAAATACAGAATTAGTCTAGCACGATTTCGATGCTCGTCTCATGAACTTTATATTGAAACGGGTAGATATAACAATATAAGTAGAGAACAAAGATTTTGTCAAATATGTAAGTCTAATATTATAGAAGATGAATACCTTTTTTTACTGATTTGTCCTTTGTACAGCATCATCCGAAAGAAATATATCAAAGAAAAATACTATGTAAATCCAAATAAGCAAAAATTGTCTCTTCTTTTAAACAGTGTAAACAAAGAAGAAATTGAAAACCTGTCCATGTTTATCTTTTATGCGTTTGTACATAGAAATCACATTATTTCATGAAATGTCAGTGCACTGTATATCTTGTACTATAGGCCTGAGGCCTTCTAAGTACTGAAATAAAGATTGATTGATTGATTGATATTGAGCTTGCTTTTCTATTATAATTCAAAAATGCTCAGAAATGCTCAAACATATTATTTTAAAGTTTAAAGGGGCAGTAGCACGTTTTTTCGCTGAAATAAGTCAATGAAATGTATTTGAAAAATAATGTCACCAATAATAAAACATCCTTCTCTCTTCGGAAAATCAAGTTAAAAAAAATAAGTGTACATGGGAATTGTTTATGTCATTCGAAATAATAAAATGTGTTCACAATAAAATGGCCGCCATGCATTTTGCATTGCTCTATACGCAACACCATCATTACCAATACGGATAATTGGTTTGTGTGATAAGACGGTTTACCCTCTAAAGTAATATAAATGATATAAACTTTCATTATAAGTGGGACATTTGACAAAATACATTTTGCAAATAACTTAAAAATGAAAATAAATGTTTGCTCATTTTCAGTTATTGTATTCGGTTTGCTATCCTGCGGTGTTGCTGTTTTGATATCTCTCATTGGTGGCACTCTGACGCAGGTAATAACATGGTGACGCAGGTAATAACATGGTGACGCAGGTAATATAACATGGTGACGCAGGTAATATAACATGGTGACGCAGGTAATATAACATGGTGAGGAAGGTAATAACATGGTGAGGAAGGTAATAACATGGTGAGGAAGGTACTTCGTGAGGAACCTTATATAAAACAGTCTTTCCATACCAATGTATATGTACTTAAAGCATGAAGTTGTAATATTTCAGTGCAACTGAACAGTGTGTTTTCTTTCGTTTGAAACTAACAGTGGGACTTAGTTAGTTTTTGCGTTTCGTCAACTTGATGATAAAATAAGTTTAAATAATAATGGCGTTGATATATAATTCAAAACCACACAGTAACAACATACGGTCAGGAATTTCGGTTCCCAGTGTCGATAAGTATCGTCGTTGTGAGATAGTTTGAGATTATGTATACGTTAGCACCCTCCTCAAGGGCGATATGGATTTCAACGCTCGAGCCGTCAAGGCGAGAGCGTTGAATCCATATCGGCCGTAGAGGGGGGTGCTAACCTACTTACACCACGTGGGCACCGAACGGAATGGACTCGTCCATCACGTGTTGACACTTCTATTTTCGGAACAGGTGCACGCGTTTTCTACTTAAAACGTAACAAGCACGTGCACCCCATGCATCTTCATGGTTACACGCGGTTTTGGAGACGTGATTCATTGTGCGAGATGATTTCAAGGGAATCGGACGACGAACTTTGTCGGGCGTTACAAGAAGTGACAGACACCGAGACAGATGTTGGTAAGTGTTAAAGATTGTTGGTTTTAAATATATATTTTAGCAAAGTTTAGAATTGATTTAGTTTTGCATTTCCCAAAATCTATGTACGTATATAGCATATATATAGTATTGTGATCTTCGTTCGCTGCTCGAAACCATAGTGATTTAATACTTTAGAACATCAAATATATCTTACAGTTTTTATGCCCCCGTATCGGAGATTCCGGGGGTATATTGTTTTTCACCTATCCGTCTGTCTGTCCGTGTGTTTGTCCACAAAAACTTTAACCATGGCCATAACTTTGGATTGCTCAGAGCTAGGGCTTTCATACTTGGCATGTGCATACCTTGTTGTGATGGCTGATAATAGCATATATTCGGGGGCATCCGTGTTTAACAAACACATCTTGTTCATATCTATCGGGTCTAAATAACGCAGCTCATTTCATCTTGTTTCAGTAAGTGATTCAGAAAACAAAATTTTAAAATGTGAAAAATTATTAAACTAAATGTAAATTTTAAGAAATATGCCTTGTGCTTATCTTATTTAGTATTGCATTTCCCATAACCTTAACTACAAACTCAATATTGTCTTGAAGGAACAGCTTAGGAACAGCAGACAAACGATGGGATACAACACACTCCAGAAGATGGTCCCGATGTGTTCAGAAGGCAGCTGGTGTCAAGGGCTACAAGACAACCACTCACGCAACGAGACTCTATCATTGATAATGGAACTTTGGACACAGGAGCGTCATAGGTATGTTGTATACCCTACAAACATCCTTTTAATCTTATTGCTTTCTAATATTAAAAAAACACATTAGACCATGTTGATGTACGTAAAGACAGATACAGTGCGGCAAATTATTTAATAATTCAAGAATGCACTACTTATCGTCTAACTTATGACGTCACGCTATATATGTATTCCGACCCATTCTATCATTTAAAATGCGACCAGTTCAAGTTGCACAATATACAAATTTTCCTTCTATGTATATATATAAATGTATATATATACTTAATTCAACAGAAGTTTACCAAAACCATTTTATGTTGAAAAACAGGTGTGTGCAGTTACACAAGAAAAAACACAGAGCAGAAAGCCATGGTCATCGTCATATTGAATGAGGACAAGCCGGGAAGCAGGAGACTGTATCGACAACACAGACACCTCTGCATCTACTTCCGTCAGTCACGCTGTCATCACCAGATACTGGCCACACGATTCGCATTGCAAACTGCTTTGTAAATTCATGATATAAAGAGAATTTGACTTGACCTATTTATTGAACATTCGTTGACATTTGGAGAGTAAGTTTATTTTCAGTCCCTTTTTTGACATATTTACGGAGGTAATTTTCAAATATTGTTTCTAGGCGAAGCCGAGGAACAATATTTGATAATTACCGATGTTCAAAGTTCCGTGGGGAGATAAGTCAAAGACCGAGGCGAAGCCGAGGTCGGACTTATCTACCCAAGGTTAGGTTAGTAAATATCCGAAATTCAGACTCCAAATAGCATACCCGGGTGTTATTCACATATCAACCTCTGACGTATGATAACAAGGTTGTTACATAGAAAATTAACCTGTCAGAACAATGGACATAACATACCCTAGTGGTGTAATGATACATACTCACTCAACCGTAATGTCGTCACGTTAGTTATGCTTCCATATCCTAGCTTATAGTATATAAGTTTCAATATAACAAATTAGTTTAATCTGTATTATAGGCTTAATTTGATACAATGCTATATGTTATCTAGATTTCAGGCACAGTGCTGTCCGCCTTCAATGGACCACTATGCGGCCTGTTCCTGCTGGCGACCCTCTGTCCTTGGGCCAACGCTAAGGTAAGAGGGCAATAGAAGACGTCCATGAGAATGAATGCCTATATTGATGAAGGTCGTAAGTGTCTTCTATAAGTCTCCAGTAATCTTAAGTAGATGATTCTCACAGAGTTACTTTGTTAAGTTCTCGAGAACCACAGATGCCCATTAATTACTTAGGCATCTTGCTTTACCATGATTCAACTCGGGAACTCATCTGAGAAAACTTTGGCGGGATACATGGACTTAACTATATAAAGAATAAGTACATATACTCTATGTATATTTCGCTGTCTTCCACTCTAGGGTGCCGATGTTGGAGCAGCATGACGAGAAGGCCTATGTGGATCTGTTGCAGGCCACATTGATATAACCTTATATCAGAAATAATTGAAACTAGTGATGTAACTATATGTATGTCTTCTACTGTAGGGTGCCGTTGTTGGAACTGTTGCTAGCACCGTTATAATGGTGTGGATCTGCGCCGGGGCAACATTCTCTGGTGCTACAAAACCTACACCCTGGCTGGAGCTAGCACCTGTGGATATGTGTCCTGCAGAGAATATGACGTCATTCGTCAATACTTCAAGTCTGCTGACGTCAACACAGTCTTTGTATGACGTCACAACCGGCTCTGTTGTTGATTTGACTGCGTAAGGATTGTTTGATATTCAGGCGATGTTCATGAAAAATGTATATTTTGATACTAACATATTATATTAGTTATGGAAGTATGTTATTTAATGAGAAAATTTTATGATGTTGATAAACCTATTAAGTAGATGTTAAATTTCAAATTCAATTCTCGATATAATATTAGTTATAATCTTTATCTCAGATTATTTTAGTTTGAAAACCATTCAAATTTCACACTTTTTTCTATGAATTTAAAACATAATAATAAAAAAAAACGACAAGATTATAAGATCTCTGCATCCTCGTAGTATTACAATCATCAGATCAACACAAGATCAAGAAATGGACCTCAAAGATATATTGATAAGATTCTGAATTGTGCTTAAAGAAGAACGACGAAGATCCACCCTCTGTTTCCTTGTATGCACCCGTTTGGGGTGGAGTCTACTTATATCCCTTCTTCAGATAACACGAAAATGAAAATTCATATATAAGATGAAATAAGATGATAATTTAATAAATGTAGGTCCAGGGGTTCGAACCCCCTAAATGTTTTTATTAATGTCAATACTCTATTTGAAGGTCTGGTATAGATGTTATCTACACCGTGTCCTACCTATGGCTTGGCGCTATTGGTATTATCATCGTCCTCGCCTTCGCTTTCCCTGTCAGTTGGGCTACAGGTAGGTATATGCATCGGCCCACTGGCCTCGGCTCTTTTGCGAGAATTGTGCACAGATCTCACATACGCGCGCTCGGGAATGGGCGCACATTGAAACCTTTCATACCCAGCTGAAGTTTCTAAGTCATATAGCTTTTGAGTTATATGCTCCTGAAACGATTACGGACGCACGGACAAACCAGGGCCATGTTTAAGAGAGGTTTCAACCTCTTTTGAACGCGATTGCTCAATGTAGCGCTACGTACCAAGGGGAGCAAACTTCGAGGAATCGCGCCGTGTCGTTCAGGAGCCTGAGCGCTACATTGAGCGCTACATTGAGCGCTACATTGAGCGCTACATTGAGCGCTACATTGAGCAATCAATGAGAGATTATAAGCGCTCGCTGTTATGGAACGGAGCCCTGATACTAAATACCCGCCACTTCGGCGGAGCGGGGATATAGCTAACGTATGAAGAAAGTATATGTATCTGATGTAAAGTATTAAAACTGAAAATACTCTCAAAACACCGGAGTTCAGGAAATTCCCTTGGTTGAGTATATTTATTAGGCCATCGTGTTTTTGAGAATATTTAACTGTTTAAAATAAATCTCATAAATCGCAGCGTATCTAAATATTTATTAAAGTTACGTTTCCTCCATAACGACGAAATGAAATTCATACCATTCACAGGGTGCCAAGGGTATTGTCATATGCAACCGAGTTTTTTTGTCAAGCGATTGGTTGAATCCCTGATTTCAATTTCTTTAGGTTTCAACAACGACGGTCAGATGGATCCGCGATATGTCATCTTCATTGTGGACAGAATCTGTGAAGGTCTGCCTAAATCCATCCAGAGTTGCATCGGTTATACAAGTAAAAGCAAAGAAGCTTTAGATACGGTAAGGCTCCCCTGCAATGATGGTGCTGTGTTCACTTCGAGAGGAAAGTCGTGTACAAATGTATGTATTATGTATGGTTTTAGGTTCGAGAAGAAATTCATATACAAATGTATGTGTTGTGTATGGGGTCAGGTTCGAGAAGACATTGGTATTCGCATGTATGTATTATGTATGGGGTCAAGTCCGAGAGGAAATTTGTGTACATATGTATGTGATGTGTATGGTGTCATCCTTGGTTTCCCAGGGTTTTATATATATGCTCCGTTACACTAACCCTAAAACCCTGGGTAACCGAGGATGGTATGGTGTAGGTATGGAGAGAATATTTGTGTACAAATGTATGCATTATGTGTAGTGTCGAGTTCGCGAGGAAATTCGTGCAAACATGTATACATGTATTATGTATTTGTTAAATTTGAAATTAAATAATGATAAGTGGAGGTCAAATTGAATTACAATACTAGCCAATAACCGTTTCTCCAATCACTCAGATAACGTTTATAAAGGCTTCATGGAGATTTGGCTGCCACGCCCACATTTCCTGACCAATTAGAGGTCTGTTGTGTTAGGAGAATATTCATATACTTTCACTGACTTGATTGGAAGGTTTGTACTTGCAAAAGCCTGTGTCAAGATAATGTCTCTGTTATTAGAAGAATAAAAGAACAGGGTGTGTAGGATCGTGTCGTGTCTAGCTCAAACATGCGTCGCGTCCCATAACTTCGTCATTACGGATGTGATGCAGTCGACTGTATAACATAATTTACAATCGTCGATATCGATTCATTCAGATTGGGATGTAATGCATTAGAGCTATTTAACGAGATTGGATAATATGTGTTTACTACACGCCAGATGAACCTGTCCATCCTAAAGCCACCCACACATAGTTGATAGTGTGGTTTCGTTTACACTTAGTACATTTTGACTTTTATTTGTATTTATTTGTTAGTGAAATGACTTGGCTATCGATTGCAAATCATACGAAATAAGATACGGTACTTAAACCACAGGCAATGACCTCACTTTACCATGCTTACTGTCTGTTCTTGATAAAGGTCCGAACGTGTCGTGACGTGTCTTGTTGACAACAACCTGTTGACAGTGTCTTCCAAGGAACCTGTCTATAGGGCTTCCTTTGTCGAAACGAAATTCGAGGGGATATGTTCCTGTTTACACACATATGATTACAAGTCAATCAAGTTGAAACATATTACTGAGAGTTATTGACGACTTTATATTTGATAATATATACTTTGAAATTATAACATTGCGCAAAGCCTTCACACTGTATGTGAACAACATTACACTGTGAACAATTTTAGACGTGTATATATGTTACAGGTCACATGAATAACTACAATGTATATTCATTAAAACACAAGTAAGTGAGAGATATACCGATACTTTTCCGAGTGTATCGAATGATACCCTACACTTTTCCCCGTGGGGCCCTTACGAGGCGCAAGACGAGTAAGGCTCCACGGGGAAAAATGCAGGGTATCATTTGATACACGAGGAAAAGTATGGGTATATCTGTCTTATACCCCACTTACGGTCGAGTGTAAACGGGTACTATTTCATAATATTTCTAAACATATACAGCTGTAAACAAGCTTGTGTATGAAACGCACAACCCAAATACAACTCCCGGGAACGCTCAGCCCATGTATGGTTACCCTTGTTATGGGATCTAAATCTAATTGATATGGCCCAATTACGGGATTGTCAACGCAGACGCACGTGCATCTCGCTGAAATGTACAGCTAATGCCATAAACTGCATGGCTAATGTCAACATGGCCAAATAGAGAAAACAGAAGCAACTTTCCGTATGTTAAGCCTTAAGACATTTTGCAACCAAAATTAAATAACATGTTTATATAAAAAGAAATACAGAAATGTGTGATATTATATCACGCATTATAAGAACCTTATTCATTTGGTCATGAATTTTTTTTACAAAGTTTCAACTGGCCTCGTGGTCTAATGGTTAGTACGTTCGGCCAGAAAGCAACAGGACACAGGTCCGTTCCCAGGTGTCTTATATGTTAATATATAATCTGACATTTTATAAAATATCATCCCTTAGATTTGGAAATTTAGAAAATTCCATCAATTTCTCAATTGTTAAAAAGTGTAGGTATATTAGAAAAGTGTAGGTATATCAGAAAAAGTGTAGATGTATCGGCTAATACACCTACACTTGTAACAAAAGAAACCATATCAACGAGATCGGAAGTGGGGTATAAGGGTGACAAACCATTAAAAGAGTATAGTAGGTCTTAGGTCTTTACAAGTTGGTGACATTTTCAATTGAGGTTTTCGTATACATATTTCGTTCATTTCTTTGCAGGAGGAGGAATTGACACAGAACATCTACACCACCAATATTGTAATTGAGCCAGGAATGGAAGCTGAGAGTGATCTCCCCTTATTGAACTCGGACAAGGTCACGTCAGAAAATGGCGATTCCAAAACAACAAATGAAAAAGTTGACAATAGTTTATGATTTCAAATCAACAAAAGAAACAGCCAGAATTGTTCTTATTGATTCTCAGTTATTTTAGTCAACGGATTGATATGAATAAAATCTCACGTCGCCGTTTAATTATGGCTACAATATTGTCCAACGCGGCGTTGTTAAACACTATCTCACTCATTCACCAGTAACTTAGCTGCCTAATTATGCATTGATTTCCTCCGGTCATAGGGTGGAATTATCGACAGCACACTGTTTTTATCTTCAAAATTCGTAAGCCACCAACTCATGAAGCTACTGCACGGGTGTACACAGTTATTTGATTCTCCTAGTGAGGTGGGCCTACCCATTAGCTGGGTGAACTGAATGGGACACATACTCATATTCAGTCACATGACTTTTTGTATTGCTGTAGGTGGTGGACTATGAGTCATCCGTCGAGAGTTTAGTGTTGTGACATTAGTCTTCAAGATGGAAGTCTTGTCAGATGGAAACCCCAAGAACCGTTCACTGGATTATCTTGCACATATATACATGAAACCTTAATTAGCAACACCCGAATTTAAAAACTGTTTATAAGTTTGACCTCAAACTGCTATCACAGCAAGTGAGAAATGAGTGGCTTTACTGTATACATACAGATACACTACATATGGAGTCGGGTCTAATGGACACGCACAATGGTCATGGGCCTTGGTGTTTAATTCTCTGTAAGAACAGGCTTGGCCATATCACTACTGATGAATGTATCAATAGGTCTGTAGTCTGGTTCAAGACGCTATGGAGCTTTTATCATTCGAGAAGAAATGTCATGAGGTCACACTTCCAACGGTACCACGATATTGACGTCATTCAGTTAGGTCTTATGCATTGTAGCAAAATATTGAATTGTTGATCTCAACCAAGTTAATTAAAGTCATTTTTAATAAGTAATAATGAAGTTAGTTTAGTCTGAACTGAACTGATTCGACATGCAGCCTTTACTTTAGAGTTTGCCATGCTTCGTTGTTTAATAACAATGCTAGATCTTTCTTTATCTCCCGTTGGTGGTGAAATCAGAGAAACCTTTCATATTACGTATCAAATCTTTCTGATAAAAAATCTGAATGTTGTCATTGTAGGTAAGATCTGTGCTGCCATTTAACAATTAATCTAATTTAATCAGTACTTAATTACAACATATTCTATTGATAAATTGAAACATTTGTTGCTTGATATCAGAATACAAAATACATTCTATAAGATAATGATGAGAATTTTCACAAGAAAATTTACAATTACAAGCAGGATTATCTTCGAGACCAATTTTATATAAATCATCGTTTAATATGCTATTTGAATATCTCAATTTAATATGGATTATGCTAAATTTTCGTTTACAAAATAAAATAAAAATGTTGGTGCTTGGACAAATACAGGATTGAATAGAGTTTTTATGGAGACAGATTATCGTATTTGTAGTGGAAGGTTGTTCTAGTTGTGAACATGATAGAAAAAAAGATTGACTGTAAAGCTGGGTGCGGAAAAAAGGACAACGATAAATCACGCACGATTCTAAGGTTATGATTGGTCCTAGACTCAACTGATAGAGGCATAAGGTCACATAAGTAGGATGGTGCATTATTATTGTATATTTAAAAAAATAAAGATAATTTACGATACTGTCTTCTTTCCTTTAACGATTGCAATCCTGGCTGATAAGTTCGAGAGATAAGAGATTCGCGGAAAGCATTTAGGTAGGCCAGTAACTATCCTGGCGGCTTCGAACTGAACATTATCAATTTTATCGGATGCTGAACAACCATCCGACAGTTCACAGGCATATTCAAGATGTGTCTTACAAAAACAATGTTGATCTTATTCGGAGTATCTCTATTTAACATAGAGTTTATCTTTCTAATAGCTGAAATCATCGAGGAAGTTGTGTGCTCCATTTACAATCAGACGGAAACGTTCCAGGATGTAAACACACTGATTTTCAAATTTCAAATTCAGTTTGCTGGGATTATAGGTAACAAGCCAATGTTTTGCCCAACATGATAAAGTTAAAAGATTCCTGTTTAGAGTATCTTGCATAAGCATATGGCTGATAGATGAAAATGCCATTGATGCTTCATCAGCGAACAGCAACGTGCAACACAATCTAGTTCATCTGCAATACCGTTTACACAAACTATAAACAAAAAAGGACCAAGAACCTATCCTTGTGGTATCCCAGCGGATAAAACTCGTCGATTGGATAACGAACCACTTATAAAAAAACCTTTGAGTTCTACTATTTAGTTCTACATTGTACCCATTTAAATATTCCCTCGCCTATACCGCATTTTTTATTTATTTATGTATTAAACCTCTGTGCCAAGTAATATTCTCGTCTGTCTAAGGTATAACAAATAGTGTTATATATCTCTGTCAGCTTCCAGTCCTGCATTTACTATAAACCTCTTCAGGACCACATGTAAAGCTCTAATAAATTGCCCACAATTGAGGACTTTCATAAATGAAGATCTTCAGCATTTGAAATCACGGCTTAGTGAACACGCTACTTTTATTGACAATATCAACGCATTGTTCAAAATATGGATGTGGACATAAAAGTGAATGAGAAGTGTTAATTCCCATTGCAATCGGCTTTGCAAATCCGGTGCCCTGATATGTAGTAGGGGGAGGCACTGGGTACACTACAAATGTGAAAAGCGATTCAGATCGTGTCCTTGGAGGAAAACTCCACATTATGATTACTGTACGCATGTAGTCAGTGTACAGAAACCGAAGACTAATCCTCTTTCGGTAAAACCGCGATTGTCGCGACTCGAGTGTTAACTGGGAATCTAAACATACAGATGAAAAACTAATTGAAATGCAAGCTTTGCTAGAAGAAAAGGGGAAATTCATCACTGTTCTAACAGTAACACTTCTGAATTCAAATCTACTGTCAAAATTAACTGAATGTCAGAAGAAGTTGGACAACCAAATGAAGAATAATTCAAAAGTTCTGTGTCAGTTAAAACTGAGTCAACTATTATCCGGTCAGTTCCTTCAGAGGACAGTCCTATCGCCCAGCGCCTACCCTCCTCGACTCATGCAGAGTCCACCCGTCAACAGGTGAACATGCGGAGCGGTAAGTCTCATGCAGAGTCTACCCGTCAACAGGTGAACATGCGGAGCGGTAAGTCACATGCTCAAAAGAAAAATACAACAGATATTATGGATTTCATCCTTGAAGAGGATTTAGACATTCTTTCATAACTGAGTCCTGGCTTCATAGTCATGGTGATGAAGTAAAAATCGGGGAAATGACACCACCTTCATTTTCTTGTGTCAACTCCCCTCGTTTAAATTCATCTGGTGGAGGCATAGCCATTATATAAAGTCTTCTCTCATCACTCGTCACCAGGCAAAAACAACTGAAATGCCTAAATCTTTTGAAATGTTAGATGTTTGTGTTTCAGCTGATAAGCATGTTTTCAGGGTGATTATATTTATCGGCTTCCACCATCACGGAAAAATCGACTAACAAACACTCAGTTTTATCATGAAATGTCTAATCTCATCCTGGTAGGAAAACTTTATTTCTTGGAGATTTCAATGTTCACTTCAATGATAAAGAAAATCCTTTTCCTAAAAAGTTTGTCAATCTTCTTTCATCTTTGGACTCAAGCAACAGGTATCTGTCCCAACACACAAATCTGGAAATACTTTTGACTGTGTAATATCTCATGAGGATAATAATCTACATCTAGACAGACACCGACATCAATATGAAATAGGTGGGACAGCACTGCAGTGGATATATAGAGGATACTAAACGACCTTCTATTTAATACCATTTTTATTAAACGAGTTAATGATTTTGTATAAAACGAGCGAAAGCGAGTTTGATACCAATCATTCACGAGTTTAATAAAAATGGTATTAAATAGAAGGAAGTTTAGAATTCTGTTTATTACTCGCCCACCAATAATCCAGCAAAATAGCCGACATGGCTCTCAAAACTATGATTCCCGCAAGCCCGGTGCCATTGTGACGATGTTACTCTCATTGTGACGTCATAACCGCAAACTATTGTGACGTCATATGTGCGGCGGTATTACACTAGTTTAATATTGCCGTATAAATATTACACTGCAGTATCTTACACGGGCGAGTAATAACATCTTATATTAAAGGAAGATCACAATTTGTGATGATTGGAAATGACAGGTCATCCACTGTCAACTTGAAATATGGTGTTCCACAGGGATCTGTACTTGGTCCAGTGCTTTTTGTGGCAGTACTTCAAACATCATCTCACAGCACCGCCTCCTCCACCACTCGTATGCAGATGACTGCCAGTTGTACAATTTTCATCATCATCATCATCAGAACTCAGAAGAAGCTCTCTTGAATATAGCGAATTGTACCAGGTCCTTGAAATTTTGGATGACCGAAAACAAACTAAAACTGAACAGTGATAAAGCTGAAGCAATTATGTTTGGAACTAAGCAGCAGCTAAAAACAGTTTATATAAGCAGCTTTAATGTGTAAGACACGGAATTTCAGTTAACGAAGACTGTCAAGGATCTCGGTGTCTTGCTGGATCCAACACTTTCAATGGAAGCTCAGATTAACAATGTCTGCAAAATTTGCTACTTGAACCTACAAGTGATTGGAAATATTCGTCCTTTGATCACCATGGAAGCTGCACATTGTCTAGCCAGATGTTTGGTACTGAGTAGACTCGATTACTCTAACAGTCTTTACATCGGACTCCCGGATATTCTCCATGACAAACTTCAAAAGGTACAAAATACAGCAGCACGAATCGTGACTCTCACATAATGAATAGTTTTTCTATAGCGCAGTTCTCCTATCAGAGGACTCTGTGCGCTTTTCTGACTCTGACAACAATGAATGTTGAGATGTTACAAAAAGGCTTCCTTAAAAAGATGCGTTTTGAGTTCCGATTTATAATGTTGTAGTGTCTGCATATTTCTGAGAACAGAAGGCAGTGAGTTCCTGACAGCAGGTCCAGCACTGTATGTACTGCATGGAGGCGATCGGTCTGTGCAGGTAGACCATAGAGGGTAGAGTTACAGTAGTCGAGCCTGGATGTTATAAAGGCATTGACAAGCTTGGCAACAGACTCCTCTATCAGACTTTTCCGTATCGGGGCAAGCTTAGGGAGTTCAACATAACTTCCTCTGCAGATGTTACCTATTTGGTCTTTCATGCAGAGTGTGTCATCAATCTTGACGCCAAGGTATTTGACAGAGGATTGAAACTGAATATCTGTGTTCCCAATGTGAGCAGATGTCTCCTGAATTTGCTGTAGTCTTGTAGTCGAGCCAACTGACATTGAGGATCGCACATTACTCCTGTCCTTAAACATATTCACTGGCTTCCAATTAGAGCAAGGATTCAACTCAAAAGTCTCTGTCTAATGCATAAATCTCTGCATGATCAATCGCCTGCCTATATATCAGAGTTGATATCAACTTAGCACGGAACTAAGATCACAACATGAGAATCTACTGACAGTGCCGAAGTATAACCTCAAGTGCTTTGGTCAGAGATGTTTTGAACATTTTGCTCCTAACATGTGGAACTCTCTTCTCAAAACTCTGAAACTATCTCCAACATTTGAGTCATTCAAATCAAGTCTAAAAACCTACCTTGTTGTTCAGTCTTATGGTTTGTAAGTACTTTCATTTTCACAGCAATTCTATACATGGACTTGTTATTGCTGTTTGTATGAACTGAGCACATTCGAATGTGCCCAACTATTATTATTATTTATTAGCATTATGATGTTTAGCACCTTGAGCATGCTTTCGAGCGTGGATATGTGCGCTTTATAAATATGCACCATTGTTATTATTATGAGTCGCAGAATGTCCAATTACTTACTTAACCTTTAGCCTGCTGGATTATTTTCAGGTTTGTAAAATTTTAACAATTACATGAGTATCCTTCATTTAAAGTTTTTCTCTCCTTAGAAAATAAACATAATATTTTAGAAATTAAAATATTATTCTGCATTTTCAAACTCGCATAATTTGTCAATAATTATTTATGCAGCCAATTTTACACCATTTCATTCAAAATTAAATCTATACCCGAAAGATATAATAAAAGATGTGTGTTTTTCTTTCAGAAAACAATATTCTTCAATGAACAATGCATTTACTTCCCTTAGAAATCAATTGAATTCAAATTTACACAAAAGTTTAAAGTATCTATTCTGTGTTCCAAATATAAACATATGGCATATTGTAAAAAAAATCATCGACAACGCGAAACATGACACTTCCCTTACACTCATCGCACCGCCAAAAATATGCATTTCCTTTGCCGATCACATCTTATGTAGATATGGTCTTGAAAAGTTAAAAATACAATGAAGTTTCGTTTCGGGGTGAACATTTTGAAACAAGAATTGACAAGCTATTTAAGAAATAAAGTTCCCTGTACCCCAATGTGTTTTGTAATAAAGTATAGTTTTGCCCTGAACTATTATAGTTAAAGTACGAGGACGGTAGTCCGAGTACTTTGACGTTATAATAGTTCAGGGCAAAACTATACTTTATTACAAAACACATTGGGGTACAGCGAACTTTATTACTTTTCTAAGATAACCCATAAAACAACATTCTGCTTTGAGTAACTTTGCAAGAAAAATAGAGTTTACTTCCTTAATATTAATAATCCATGATCAGGGCCAACTGACGAGCCGTGCAACAACATTCACTATGACGTCATTGTTCTGTTGTGACGTCATAGAGGTTCCTGGGGTTGCCTAATGCGGATTTCGTCGTTTTGGTTCAAGTACAAATGTAGCTTAAAATTTAAGACTAATTCGGATACAAAAGAACACATTCCTTCAATAATTGTTATAACAACGCTACCGTTGTTTTAGGACATTATCATTTGCAGAAAAACACGGTCTTTTCAACTGCCCTCTTTCGTTGGGTTACCATGGGCACACGTGACTACGAGCGGAGCGGAAACATCATTCAATTGTTACGTCATCACAAAAACTATACCTTTATCGTCTGATAAAGTACTTTTATTTCGATTGTTCTAGCCGCTAGGCATCTTAGAAGTACAGATACAGGGTCTTTATTTTTTCTAAATAGTGTAAGTGAAATTCTGTTTTTATTTTCACAGATTTTACAAGAAGTAATCGATTGATATTATCAGTTGCCGACATTTTCATAAATTTCCCATTATTATGACAAGAATATATTCATCAATTCAATGACCAAATTCTTAATAACGAAATTCAGATATTCTGAACATAATGATGTAAAATGTATGCATTTTTCATGCTTTTGATATAGAATTTCAACCATTTGAATTGAATAGGTAACTTTTTTATGAGGACAGCTGCCTACCCTCCTTTCAGGTTAAGTGTAGATATATAGCAATTTTGGAGTATTTTGTAATGTTTAGGTGTACAACTCGATGAAGTTGATATGATACTATATCTTCCAAGACATCATGCTCTGGTTTGACAACAATAATCTGTGTATGCCTTTGTTTACTGGGGTTATCTCTGGAACTTATAGTTAGTTATAATTTAACTCTATAACAGTACAGAACTCCATTACTCTATACAGAAATTTATGAAATGAGCATTTTATATATTTCCAGAGAAGAGGTGTACAATTTGCAACATTGGTGTACAATCATATTTCAGGACTGTAAAGTGTACAAAATACACCAAAAGTGTACAAGTAGGCAGCTCTGTCAGAGGATATCTAACAAGCACCTGTGGGTAGTTTTGTGATTGGAAATATGTTGAAGATTTTTAATACATCATTTGTTACTAAAATAAAATTGTAAAGATACCAATTACATCACGTGAAAGCTCATTGATATCAGATTAGGAAAATGTTAACTTTTTCATGAATCAAGAAGCTTTTTCTTCCATATCTTTCATAATTATGACAATTTTGACAACCTATTGGTTTTGCACTTACAATTTTGAAGACAGATTTTTGCCCAATTTTTTTGATGTAACTGAATGGACAATTTCAACAGGAAAACTACCAGGGGTACAGTTTGTAAGAGGAGCGAGCGAAACAAAGGCTGGCTTCCTTAATGCAAAGTAAAATATCTTTTATTATTATTATAAATATTTGCTTTCTTCTTGTTAACTTGTCGAATTGCATAATCATACATTTGGACTCCATATATGGATGACTCTTGAAAAGGCCTCATTTTCTAATTTCTGATAGTTTAAGGTAGGATTTAGTCCCCTTACTGGTGATCTTCACTGTGTGAGGAGATCTGATGCAAACCTTGCTCTTAGAGCTGTAACAGTCGTGTACATCAGGTAATTAAAATCAACAAACACTTCCTTGTTGATAAGGATATTTTATTCTTTAAATTTAACTTTGACATTGAAGACTAGGCTGGGGATCTTAATATAGTCATGATTACTGAGAGAAATAATAGTGCTCTATAAATATGAAAATATAAAACTAAATTGGAATATGATCGTGGTCAAAGACCAGTTCACCAAATCTCTGCAAATCAAATGAAAATATTTATCTTTGTGTATCCAAACGTGTGAAAGAAAGTTTCAAAAGCCAAATTAAAGTTGGCATAAAGGACCTAAAAATACAAATTGCACACACTTGTTCAGAAAAAAATCCCAAAAGCAATTGCCCCAGATAAAGAGTTGACGCCATTCACTCACCATTCTCACCTGTACAAAATATACAACACATACATACATCATGTGTGTAGCACCTCAACGGGAATGGTAAATTATCAATCTGATTACATCTGAAAATAATTCATGATCTTATTGAACCAATTGAGACTTATTATTATTATCAGATAA
This sequence comes from Gibbula magus, assembly GCA_936450465.1. Lineage (NCBI taxonomy): Eukaryota > Metazoa > Mollusca > Gastropoda > Trochida > Trochidae > Gibbula > Gibbula magus. Next base: position 13,083,992 of record OW388306.1, read on the forward strand.
TTTGCTGTATTGATGATTATATAATTGAATTCAGTGGAAGCTCTTTATGAGATAGTTCCCCTGTTAACACAATATCATGCTATTTGTGGTAGAATTTATGCTACTATTCTATATTTCTATATTGCATTCAATCATTCATACCAGTCACACAATGCTAGCTACATTTAACACGGTACCAAATAAATATTCAAACACAATCAGCTCAAGAAAATAACAAATATCAATTACATAAACATTGTTACAAATGATATGTCAACAATCTTTGAATACCAGGTGCAGGGTTTTGAAGCTTCTAAAGAGTTTAAGGAGAGATGGGAACCAGAAGTCGAACTCCCTTACGGTAACATTTTGCGACAACAAATTATTGTAGTGAATAAGTCTAAAAATATATGGATTACGTTGTTTGGGTCATACGCTTATCCATACACTAACGGAAAGTGCTTAAATTTGCCGTAACGCCTTTTTAACGGTCATTTTACGACATACGTTATCGTCACCTATATTTGCGGTAAATATGTTACTGTGTGTGTTATTCGAATTACATACATATCTTTAGTTACTGACGAATTTAAATTGCCTGGTATAATCAACTGATAGTTATTCTTCCATCACGCCCTCTTAGATTGATAGTTTGTTCAATAATTATTACACAGTAGGCCATAAAAGTAACACTTGAAACCATCAAAATTGCCGTGACGTAGGGTTTTTCCGTTTATGAAGGTAATTTAAAAAATGACGTTAAAGTGATGAAAAACCTCCGGTGACCCCTTATTTTTATTTCTGAATTTGTTTATTCAAATGTACACATTATATTGCATTTTTAGCAATATCTAAAATATGTGTGTCAGTGAGAAATCCTGTTCAATATGCGAAAAAAGATGAGAAAAATGCCGATTTTAATTAAAAAGTACTTAATTTAATTTTGTTTCTCTTTCCAGTGTCATTAATTTTCAAAATATAGACTTGCTATGCATCCCCGGATGTAACTGAAATGTATTTGAAAGAATTCTGAGCTTATTATCTAAATACATCAAATCAGTCAAAAATGGCGTAATTTGCCGCCAGGAGTATTATTATTAATGCTGATAACTCTTTAAATCGTTCGGTGACCCCCAAATTTTCTTACATTTTTGGATAAAAGACACAATAAACCTGCTATTTTGAAAAAATAAACGAATTCTAAAATATTTTGTTTCATCGTCCCATCTCTCCTTAAGACAATATTTTCTTTTATCCCTGGAAGCCAAAGGTCACTGTGCAATGATGTTTACATAGAGGAAAATGAGTTATTCACTTGAGGCGACAGGACAGAGACAGACAAAACAAGACAGCACAGACCGCTGGAGAGAGATAGAGAGATAGAGAGGAGAGAAGGATAGACAGAAGAGAAGACAAACACAACCTGACAAAGACAATGAATACGATGAAAACGCTGGTTGGTGCAGCTTGTTAAACTAACTACCATGATTAGTGAAGGTACTCTTGATCGTGAAGCGTGATTCTGTCAAGTATCAAATGTTATATCTACATGCTCGTGAAATGTTTTCAACCAATTGATTGATGAAATGTATGTTTAAATAACAAAAATCTGTTTGAAGAAAGTTGAAGGCACCTAAAAGGATTCGAAATGTAGTCATTTCCTAGTGATGGTTTCATTTTGCAATTAATGTTTTAAAACTTGTATCAAAAAGTCTTATAATAGATTGTATTTTATGATTACTATAAATGTGTTTTTATATTTATTTGTTTACTGAAAAATAAAATCCATTATAATGAGTGAATAGTGATTCCCTTATCAAATGTTAATAGTTTTAGTATGTAAATGTACATAACAAACAAAAAAGTAAAAATCAATGTTAAAAGATGTGCACCAGTTCTAAAAGGGAGGTACATTACACTTAAAATTATTCCTTTTGATTCTGTAACAATCTAAAATAAAATGTCTTAAAATATGAATCAATTCATTACAAAATTTCAAACATCACTATTTCATTAAATCCAAAAGAAATGAAAAAAAGAAGAAAATGTTTTTACATGCTAATTAAATAAATCCACTGTTGATGAATTTCTTGACGTCATTCGTGAATTTTATCTTCAGCTGTTCCAAGAGGATTTCCACAAAATCGAAGCACGGTTTATCAACAACAAGAGGTGACTGCATTGTCCATTTCAATATGTCACGCCATTGTCAACTGTCACTGCATATATACAGAGAGTCTCACTTTTGCACACTTGACAATATAATATCTCATTTTCATACTCTTCTGCAGGCTATAAATCGCCATCCTCGATCGTGGGCGTCTTTGCAACTTCATAGAAGACTCTGGAAGAGAAAACAGTCAATTGTTGAATTGGTTATCTGATTGCTGACCCGTATCAAAACCAAGAAGACATTACTCATCATATTGGTTCTAATTAAAACCTAAAACCTTGTCCTAATTGTCCCAAGTCAAAGAACTTTAAAATGCTGTAGGACGTTTTTTGCACATTATTTTCTCTCAAATGTCATTTATTATTAAAGTTTATAGAATATATGTAACACTAGAGGGCAAAACATCGCAGTGTATGACTCAATAAAACGTATCCATAGATAACGGTTATCCGTATTGGTTTAAAATGGTGAGATGTATAAAGCGACAGTTTTTTGAGGTGAGGTGAGGTGAGTTGGGGTTTAACGCCGCTTTCAAGAGTATTTCACTTATATCGCGGCTGCTAGTATTATGGCAGGGAGAAAGCCCGCAACGCCATGTGGCTATGCATTGCGGTGAAACCTGCGAGCAACGGCTGGAACTAGCGAACCATGGGTGGTACTACTCTGAAATTCAGTGTAGCATTGCACCCAAACCTTACTGCGTGTAGAACAGTTCTCTACTGCAGACAAAGTTGCCGTGCCCCTGGCGGGATTCGAACCCCGGACCTCCTGATCCGAAGCCGAACGCGCTAACCACTGCGCTATCCCGCCCCCACAGTTTTTTGAAGTGTGAAAGGTATATTTGTTGGTCATATGCGACTTTGAGATTTCAGACAGCAAGATGGTTGACCATTCCATCATTGCCACATTTCAGTTTTTAGGTATCGCTACATCAGTCAGATGACTTGGAACAACCATCGAGTGGCCATTTTAATGTGAACACATTAAAATGGCCGCTCGATGGAAAATGGACTCACATTGCGTAACAGAACCATGTAAATTCGTTTCAGAACTGTTTATTGAATCAGTGAATGATTTAGCCATTGGTTATCAAATAATAATATATAAAATCAAAAATTCATTGAGTTGGTCCTTGTCATGATCCATCTATTCACAGACTATGTGCCCTAAGGAAACATCCGAATTCACTCTGTAAATAACGAAAGCATTCTTCTCAGTTTCGTACTAAAAAAAGGGGGCGGGATAGCGCAGTGGTTAGCGCGTTTGGATCAAGATGCTACACTGAATTTCAGTGCAGTACCACCCATGGTTCGCTAGTTCCAGCCGATGCTCGCAGGTTTCACTGCAATGCATAGCCACATGGCGTTGCAGGCTTTCTCCCTGCCATAATACTAGCAGCCGCGATATAAGTGAAATACTCTTGAAAGCGGCTTTAAATCCCAACTCACCTCACTAAAAAAAGGTACTTATGTCTGCAAGCGACACACCGAATTTGGTTATCCTACCCCGTACTGAGAAAAGCTGTCCCCTTTGAAGATCATAAAATAAACAGTAAAGAAATGTGCACTACTAAATGAACATACCATAATAAACTGACGATATGGAATTTCCCTAATAAGAAACATTGACCCACACAGTAAGATTTGTAAAAATAATTTATTGTTAGAAAATCTATATGTTAAAATCATGAGTCGTATTCTCTACATTTGCCATAGAATATTGAAAATAACACACCAAAATGATTATGTCCATTGGTCTTGGATACAACAGCATATTTGCCCTGACTGTGCCTGCTGCACTTCTACCATACAGGTATAAGAGAGTATAAAGCACTTACTTGTGAGAGTACTTGGACCTGATGGTGGTCAGCTGCTTGTTGGGCGGAGACTTTATCATTGTGTTGAGTTGCTTGGCCAGATCTGTCACCTCCGACAGTTCGTACCCGGTGAAATGTACCATGGTCCGACTCTGAAACAAGCAACAAAATGACACATACTTGGAAACCATTACAAGCTTCATACTTATTCTATGTTTATGAAGATGAAACACCACAGTTCCTTGTAAGCAGATGCCCTTCTACTTACATGCAAACTGTAGTTCAGATCCATGTTTATCAACAGCTGTAACGTTTCAGAAAGGGTAAACAAATGAAACAAAGGGAGGTAATAGCTACATATAACCATGACTTAGGATTCAGAAGATGGGAAACATCTGTCAATGACACATGATTCCTCAAAGATTTCCCACCTGCCTGCAATGTCAATACTGCCCATAAGAACAAGAAGATTTTCTGGATAACAACTTCTTTTACCTGATGAAGGAGTGAGCATATGCTCTGAAACGTCTTGTATTTTCACATTAAAGAAGTTGTTCTCCGGAAAATCTTCCTGTTCTTATGTATACCACTTCTAAATGCCCTTCAAAGACCTAATACTGCTCACGTTTGAAACAAATGACAATTTGATGTCCTGGGCCTCCTTTCACAAAGCAACCTTTACTAAGGTGAACCTTAACTCCCATACTTTAACATTGCACTAAGGTAACCTTAGTGACTTACGATCACCTTAGCGCTTTGTGAAAGGGGGCCCTGGTGTGTTGTTGAACTTACCCATGATCCCTCATTCTTCATCCTGAGAGCGAGGTAGAGGGCGGCAGCTGCAACCTTGGACTCCCTCTTCTCTATCAGTGAGTACTCCATCAGTGACATCTCCAGTACGTAGCGGGCCAGAGTCAGAGTCTCCATACCTGCACGCGCACACTGCAACAATCACATGTCCGTCACAACATGAATTTAATGCAATAGAAATAGAAATTGGTTTTGTTTTATCTTACAAACTTTTTAAACAACATCAGAAGATGATTTATCACCCAAAACTGTGTTCTACGGGAGATATCGCTTGTATGAGATCAAGTATGAGATAATAGTGTTGACAGTAGATTTTGCAAATTGGCCTGTCACCGTCAACTACATGACATCACAATGCTTTTACATCATCGAGTAATGACATCACAATGCAATGACTTCATAATGCTATGACATCACGGCATTGGAAGTTATTATAGCATTGTTACGTCATCACCTTTGCGCATCATAGCATTATCAGCAGTGTTCTCAGTGATGTCAAAGCCTTGTGATGTCATTAACTGTTGATGTAATAGGCAGCCTGATTAAAATCGACCTTGTTCCGAGGAATAAAATTTGCAAAATAATATATCTACCGGGATACGAACAGGTTCTGTAGATTCCTCACCACAAGGTCTGAGAACATCCCGTATAGGCGTGTGTTCCGAACCAGTTTAGCGCAGCCAAAGCCCAGTCAAATAGCTGACCAATCACATCATAGTTTTTAAACGGTCGCTGTTTTGAAAGCATTTGGAACAGACAAAAGGATAGCTGTTTGGGGTTATCTGCCCCTAACTTCTCGCATCGAAAGCATTTGTTGGGCATCTTTTGATTGGCTACCTGAATTGCGCTCGAACACGCTAGTCTACGGCCTGTTCCCAGACGGTTTGGCGTGGAAATCTCCGAACGATATGAGTTCGTATCCCGGTAGATGCACTATTTTGCACATTTTTTTCCGCGGAATACCGTCGGTTTTAATCAGACTGATGTAATAGGATTATGACGATTTTATTGCAGCGATATCGACAATGAAGATATCGCTTGATCTCACACAGGCGATATCTACTGTGGGAACCAGTTTTGGATGATTAATTCCTATATCTTCTGTGTAATTCTGCCTGTCATGATACTTTATATGTCAAGCAATGCAATCTGATTGTTGTTTAATATTTCAGCAAAGCTAAAGAATAAAATCTATCCAAGGCCAATATGGCTTTCAGTTCAACAGATGAAAAGAGCTGTTACCTTGGCATATCTTCTAAGAAATCTGTATGACAAGGGCATGCCCAGATCGAAACCAACGATGCGTAGAATGTTCATCTCCATCTGAATGAACTCGCGGCGTGTGTAGGCATCGTCACATATATACAGGAAGTCTTCAATCAAAGGGGGACATCGCTCCTGAAACACCATTGGATTATTTTAAAAGTCAACAGAAAATGTTACCAAGCATCTAAGTCATCACCTGGATACCTCTAACAGTTTACTAATTTTTTTACTAAATTGCTGAAAACCAGGATACTATGGATTACTATCCAATGGAACAAACTCTGGCATTCTTTGGTTAATTTTTTGGAGACTTTAGTTTCCTTTCATCAGGTCCTCTATTCTACACTCTACACAAATGTGTATACCTTAGATTACCATCCCGCATCATTTAGTGGATCCAGACCTCATTCCTATACACATGACGAACTCCATCCCCATCGTTGAATGCGCTGCCCAATATCAGTACTTAAGATACTGTAGTATTTGTGCAAAACTATTCTGAGCGAAAAATTTACAGAAATGAACATAACATAGTAGCTGCATCAGTGTCATTCCTTACAGATTATCATTACGCCAAAGGATAGATGAGGATTTCTGATTGCTCAAAAACTTGAAGGCTCTCAGAGGAATTTAAATTTTGTTTATAAGACTATATGTCATGAGTCCGGGAAAGAAAAAAAGAGTTTGACACCATGGACTCACATCAAACTTGCAAGCCACAAAGAGTGAGACTGCCCCAACTAGCTGCAGCACCTCCTTGACAATCTGTTTGCGAGAGAGGAAGGTGTCGACCAGTTTGACAGCGAGGTAGAGTGTCTCATGGTTGAGTTCAAAGTTCTCCTGAACTTCCACCAGCCAGTCCACAAGGATGCTCCTCATGTTGGACGTCAGCTGCGGCTGTCGTGTCATGTACTGGTCAATGCTGAACTTCACCTGCAAGAAATGGATTGGTATGAATTAATCATGAAAAATTGACAAGACTTTCCCTTTTGTGCAGATTGCAAAGTTTTTTAAGTAACCTTGAAAAGAACATGAAAATTAAGCTGCATAAATTTGCTAGTGTAACATTTATAAAGCTATCTGACTCAGTTTCAGTTGCCTGGACTTCAAGGTGGAAGGTACCACTGAATGTAGCCATCAATGTGGACAAATGATTTGCCATTTCTCATATTCTGATATGAAAAGTGAAGGAAAGATGATTTCCTTTAATAAATTTTCTTGCAACTTATAAATATAAGCCTTAAATGACCAGGTGACTGTATAAGGGTGCTCCCCCTTTTAAGTTATTGTTTATAAATATATCATGATCCATTAGCTACACCTTTAACGAATTCATCAGATGATGATAGTTTGTTAGAACGACCCTGTGTTGAGTTGAGTTGAGGAGCCCCAGAGTAAATAATACTTTACCTCTCTCTCCTGGTAGTACTCGAAGATGTCCTTGGCGTAGAGAGCAGCCTGTGCGGGGTCCCCCATGTTCTCCTTGTCCACGTCATCGATCTGCTCCTCCTCCTGTACAGCACAATGATAAGGATACTAATAAACATCAACCTTAGTCAAGGGAGGAGAATGTTACAGTAAACTGAAATCTTACAACGGTCAACGGTCTTGTTCCAAGACGGGGGACCATCAAGTACCCTTTGCAATGATGAAAGTATCCTACTTCTAAAACCTTTCTTAACAATCCGAAAAGGATAAGCTTAATTTCCCAGGGCCTCCTTTCACAAAGCACTAAGGTGATTGTAAGTCACTAAAGTAACCATACTGTAATGTTAAAGAATGGCAGTTAAGGTTAACCTTAGTAAAGGTTGCTTTGTGAAAGGAGCCCCTGGACACTAGCCCCCTAGGAACAATAGTGGTCCACCTGTTCTTCACTTCATTTAAAGCTTAGTAGGTAGTAGTACTGCACTGTATTTCAGCAAAGTAATGCACTCGAACCTTTCTTCATGTGGGACAGTTCTCTCTCAGCCCATTTCATGTGAATCTCTTTAGCAAATGGGAATAGGTTTTTATTATATGACGAGCAGTGAAATACTGGGATATATCAGTGAAATAAACTGGCTATCAAGCTACAGTGAAAATAACTTATATTTTCACTGCGAACGGTGACTGATATAATTTGACGTCATAAAACAATGGTCTCGCGCGGCGATTTGGCTTATGACGTCACAGTGTTACTGTGGTGACGGACCGTTCTTTGCGGCCGCTTGGCGTGAAAACGACATTTTTCGGACGTAATTTCCTGGATAATATCATATAATAAATAGAATATCCGTCAATTCTTGACAAATACCATGTTTATCTCATCTCGTGAGGTAGAAAAGTTGTATATTTTCACTCGTGGCTGCGCCACTCGTGAAAATATAACCTTTCTACCTCACTCGAGGAGATAAACATGGTATTAGTCAAGAAAAGACAGATATCCTCTATGTAATGTATAAAAACATCAGATCATTTCTATGCATATAATAATGTATTGGTTTTTCTGCGTACCAGGAGCAGCTCCAGTTCATCTATTTCTTCAGATATGGACCTCTTGTGCTTGCTGGAGTCTGTGCTACCCGAACTGTAACATAAGAAGAGTGGGGATTTCTTACAAACATTGTACAAAAAGTAACATATTGATAAGACAGATTGTCTGACAAACTTTTCTTATATTTTAATATTTCATGTACATATTCAATATAAGAAACTTGTCTGACAGCAAGAAAAATACAACTTCAAAGATTTTCAGGGTTATTTGCATTCATGAAACTTTACTGTAATTATTTCTCGGGTCTTATCTAACACATACTGAGCAGCAAAGCCTTTGTTTCGGGAGGTCTGCCTACCTAACCAGCTCCTGTGAGGAGAGCACGCCCTGAGATAGAATAACCACTTCATCTTCAGAGCTGCTGCTGTTTTCTTTATCTTCTTCCTCCTTCTCCAACGTCTGTTGTTTCACAGCTTTCTTGGCCAGCACGACCTTCTCCTGGCTGACCTTTAACCCCTTCTGGGCGCTCTTCTTCTTCTGTCCATCCTTCAAACCTTGGTTCTCTTTCACAGCCTATATAATATATAACGGAGATGTGCATACAAAATATCAACGGATTCATAGATCTGACTTGTGACTGGAAGTGACACTGCTAAGGGATAAAAATAATATTTTAGAGCACTAGCCAGTTGTACTAGTGCATTTCTGAATCAAACCCAAACCATTCTAATCAGTAAGATACGATGACTTTAAACATCTACCGTTAGAACTAGCAGCATATTTACTCCAAGCATCATTTTCACTTGTTATGGTCACACTTACTTGTGTGTGGTCAAACACTTAGACTAAAAGAAATATTGAAAAGTCATCCCATTTCTCACAGTTTCAATATTTAATAAAATGGTGATATTTTCAGAATATTGAGAATAAATACTTTCTTTCAGACTAGTAGTAATATCTAAGACAAGGACAATTGTTTGTGGCAAGAAATGGGTAATTGATATATATATACAATATAAATTCGGACATAAATCTTGAACCTTGCATTAGAAGTTTCATTATAAACACCAAGTTTGTCTTGAAGATGTTAAATAAGCAGTATATATTTGATCAGCTGCCAAGTGTAAGTGTGAGAGAGACAACGAGACAAGTAAGACTCACGTTTGTGATGTCCCCAAAGGCTGCTCTGCGTTTGAGTGACGGATCCAACAGCGACGCACCGTGTCTCTTCACTCCCATGTTCATAGCATTGCTGGAATTGTCATGGTGTATCTGAAAACAAGAATAATCGGGATAACAATACACACATTTATTACTTACAAGAGATATCATTGGGGTTCCTATTTTTCATATGATGCCAAAGCACTAAATATTACTTTGTCATGGTAACGTGACACCATGTACAATGTTATAATATCATGCTTTGTGAATGACATAGTGACAGCGGGTTGCCAGCATATGCTTGAATGTAGATTTGAGCATATTTTCCTCAACTTCATGGTTTTGGTAAGAAAGTAATAGAATTAAAACATAGTTTATATTTGTGTCTGATTATAGGTATATCCCTCGCTTACCAATATTCAAGCACTCATGTCGTATGACATAGACACTCATTTAATATGTATGCCACTGATTTTCAAACAATGTATCATCTCCTTACCATGACAGGAAAACATTAAACGATCTGGATCTTCTAGGGGTGTAACAATACATCGAACTATCGATGCATCGCAATAGTTGGCTTGGCAATAGTACTATATCGACAGTATATATACAAAAACACTATCGCTATTGCAATAGTAAGGTTAACTATCGATATGATCGAAACTTTTAAATTTCGCTTAATTATGAATGATTTACACAAGCCTCACTGCATTTAATTCAAGATTGTTCATTTTAGAATGTCAAAAGGGAAGAACTAGTGATATCTTTTCATTTATAATTTCTTTACTGATTTTGGTTCCATAGTCCTTGCATCAATTAAACATTTCTACTAAAACCTATAAGAAATCTAGCTGATTATTGCGTATTTATACAAAAAAACCTATTGCAATAGTTATTGCAATAGTGAGTTACAATAATCTATCACTATCACAATAGTTAGTGGCAATAGACTATCGCTATCGCAATAGTCTCTTTGGGTCAATTGTCACCCCTACGATCTTCCATAAATAGTGTACTTGGTCAAATAACATATTTCAGGATTCTAGGAAGTATAGTAGAACTAACCCAGTGACTCAACTAATCCTGCCGTCCCCTACGAAGACGTTAACAGAATTATTATCATATATTATATGACATGCCTTTTGTATTCTCCATTGAATGCAGCCATAATGCCATTGGAATAGTAAAACATTGTCAGAATGTACTTTAAATTTTGTTTACTTGTACAATTTGATCATTCTTTGAACCTTGTTATGTACTATTAACAATATTCAATGCAGTGAGGTGATTTCGGGGTTTAAGAACGCTTTCAAGAGTATTTCACTTATATCACTACTGATAGTATTATTGCAGGGAGAAAGCCTGCAAAGCGATGAAACATGTGAGTGTTACGGCTAGAATTAGTGAGCCATGTTCTTACCGGTACTATGCTGAAATTCAGTGTAACATTGCACCAAACCACAGACCTCTTGATCCGAAGCCACTAACCTACACTATATGAGTATATCACCCCAAAATATTCAATAAAGAATGAATGGAATTGTTTAATACATTTAGGTGAGGTGAGTTGGGGTTTAACGCCACTTTCAAGAATATTTCACTTATATCGCGGCTGCTAGTATTATGGCAGGGAGAAAGCCTGCAACGCCATGTGGTTATGCTATTGCTTAATACATTTAAAAGGCAACTTAGAAAATTCAAAATGTTATGATTTACAAAATTTTTACAACTGTTTACTGAAACTGAGGGACCAGTGGATGGTAGTTTTCCTCGTTCAGGTCGACATTTGGGAAGACAGAGCTTAGAATCATGAATCACTATTTGATGATGTCTTGTTTGTAAGGAATTTTGGCCTACCTTTAGAATCACTCACCAAATAACCTAGCTTGATATTGTAATATTTTGTTATGTGCAGACGTTATTTTCTCATTCACTCTACTGCTGACCCCATTTTGTTGACCAAACCGTCGAGGTCTCTGCTTTACTGACATGTTGACCAAACCGTCGAGGTCTCTGCTTTACTGACATCCTTATCCCTTTGATATCAATCAACAGTTTTGTTCAAACCTTTTGTTCAGCACATAATATATCATACAACTTCCCAATGCAAGGCATAACTCTTGCCAGTCTCCATTACTGGCTGATTTAGGCCTTGCAGTATTTCCTTAAGAAATCTGTGTTTAGAAATCCAGGCCCGCTATGCATTTCCAGTGCAGCGATTCACTGCCTCGACACAAGAAAGCTAGGGAAATACCGCAAGGGTTAAATCAGCCAGTAATGCAGACTGGCCAGAGTTATGCCCCTTGCGTTTGGAAGTTGTATATCATACTAAAGTTACTACTATTTCCAAGGTATTGTAAATTGCAATTTAAGACGTATTTGAAGAAAACACTTACACTTTTTTATAGTGTTAATGACATTGAAGACCTCAGGCCAAGATTATCTTGACATAACCTTCATGATTGTTTGCATTTCAAATTCAGTTTATAACCCTTGGATACTCTTTGCTGATTTAAACTTACCCTTAGATCCTTTATTAATATATAAGTGGTTACTTATTTTATGTATGAAACATACTCCCCGCTGTTTACATATTGTTGAGGGAGGTGCTCCAGTATGTTGTTAAATTTGAGTTATTTTTCACTAAATTGTGCTCTTAATAATCATTTCAGAAACTTTTACCATAACAAAGTTAGTACTAGGTAACTATCTTCAAACATGTGTAATGCTTACAAAGGAAACATGGATAATCTTCATGGATTTACAAGGTTAAATTTTGTGGGAGTGTGTATCTTTAACATAAATGGCTGTATAAAAATTGACAAAATTCAAATCTTGTTCTTCATGATTTCAATCATTATTTAATCTCCTGGGTTCCCATTAATTTATAAGATGAATAATGAGTAACTTCTTTAGCTTATAGTTTCAACTATGTATTTTAGGAAGGGGGGCTAGACACTGGCTTAGCATCAACAAATATGTTTGAACAATTAAATGCACTTGTAAATAATTCATCTTGTTCACTAAGAATGGGCCCTACTAAGGTTTTAAATTTCCGTTCCTATTGTAATTTATCATTCATTCAATCTCAGGGCTATTTGATGTTTTTGTATCAGTAGACAAATATTTAATGTGAAATGAATACAGTATTTTAATATTTCACAATCATGCAAATTTGAGTGTTAAAAACCTCCAGATAAAAAGAAAGCAAGCAGTAGATCCATAATGTGGATATGAAGAAGGCATTTTGTTATAGTACGATATGGCTTAATAATAGAAATTAAATGCTCCTCTGGCATTGACGCACACTTTTATGCACAGGGGCTTGTATTGTCGAAACTAGCGATTACAACGAATATGAAGTCGACGATCCAGCCCCATATACTATAAAAAAAGTAAAGGGATGTAACGGGGTCAACACCCCATGTCCATTTGAAATTATATTTCAGAATGTTGTCATCATATTATCATTCAATGTTATATATCACGGCAAAGCCAATACATTTGTCTTTAAAACAAGCCATCAAACGTAAAAATCGAACGGATAATAACAAGGATATGATTTTTCAAAGCCAAAAATATTAGCACATTGCTCATGTAAGCCATTTGCCTGGCCCACCAAAATAATAAAATATTCGCTTGAAAAAAATATTATAAAATACTTTATAATATCCTGTCAGCTAATGGTGACCCAGTTACAAAGCCCAGTATTTGGTGCATCAGATCGCGCAAGAATTATAACACGGGGTGCACTGTAATTGACGTACCAGAGATTTTAGATGATCTCAAGTGTGTTTCGAAACATCGTTTGATAGTGAGACGTCCATATTGAATGACCTTGGCATTGGTCTATTTTTGGTAACGAAATGATGTCATAGGGCTATTTGAGGCCCTATGACATCATTTCGTTTCCAAAAATAGACCAATGTCAAGGTCATTCAATATGGATGACTACTAGACAAACGATGTTTCGAAACACACTTGATATAATGTAAAATCCCTGGTATGTCAAATACAATGTCCCTCATGTTATAATTCTTGCGCGATCTGATGCACCAAATACTGGGCTTTGTAACTGGGTCACTATTAGCTGACAGGATATTATAAAGTATTTTATAATAATTTTTTCAAGCGAATATTTTATTATTTTGGTGGGCCAGGCAAATGGCTTACATGAGCAATGTGCTAATATTTTTGGCTTTGAAAAATCATATCCTTGTTATTATCCGTTCGATTTTTACGTTTGATGGCTTGTTTTAAAGACAAATGTATTGGCTTTGCCGTGATATATAACATTGAATGATAATATGATGACAACATTCTGAAATATAATTTCAAACGGACATGGGGTGTTGACCCCGTTACATCCCTTTACTTTTTTATAGTATATGGGGCTGGATCGTCGACTTCATATTCGTTGTAATCGCTAGTTTCGACAATACAAGCCCCTGTGCTTTTATGTGTACGAGTGGCAGCACTTTATTGCCATTTAAATAGTGAGTGAGTTATTGTTTAACGCCGCTTCGGCAGTATTGCAGCCATTAGCGGCGAGGCCATTTAAATAAATAAAGAATTTGCTGCATCATTTTTGCAATCAAGTATGGGTCTGCAGGTACGGATGTGCTTCCAATTTGTGTACTGTTTCCACTTCCAAGCATTGAAAAAAATAAAATGTACTGTCGTGTCTCTGTGCCAGAGAAACATTTCTCTTTTTATGCAGCCTAAAGAAAGTTTATTTTAACCAAAATAATTATTTTCTGTTTAACTGAACATCTTTTTCAAAAGTAATACAGACAATCCCATTGATCTTAAGAATTTTTGTTGTTGAAAACAGCAGATCTCCCAGACGTGTACTGTAGGCTGTAGCCTAGGTCTTTGCTTTCACATCTTTCCCGAAATGTTTGAAGATAATAGGAATTCTGTACAACACTGGACAACAGAAAAAGTCCAAATTTATGACACTAGATAAGTTTATCGATACGATATGTGTTCCGTGTTACACAAAGCCAAAGGCCAAGTTCAAAAGTTGACCACCGTGCCTTGTTTGATCACGCATGAAAAACACTTCCAAGTTCAAGGTGCAGAATATGTAAGCTTTCAAATTCCTTTAATTCTGAACAAAAGCACATAATGTTAAGGAACATAAAAGAAAGGTATAGTGCATATTAGGTCTGCAAAAATGAAACCATACAGTACCTGATCAAGTGGCATTGTTGTCTTTGATCTCAAAATTCGATCTTTCCTCTTCGCGTTCATTTTTAGAAATATCAGGAGCCGAAATTGTGGAGAATCGAGTTGTTCTGGATGCGTTCTGCCTGATCGATGATTATATTTCCAGCAATGTTGCGAACAACTTCGGGTTTCAGAAAAAAATATCTAAAGTTATCCCTCAAAATTTGTAAACAATCATGCCCATCGTGGTGCAAGCCGTTTGAAATTCGCTGTGCTAATGCGCCTTCTGATTGGACGAATCATTTGGAATTGTCCAATCAGAAGTCGCAAAGCGCCACCTATCGATAAACATTAGAAGGGAGGCCACTCTCATCAGTTGATACTTCACATGTTCGTAGGCGGGGCACATAAATGGAAAGTGAGAGTACAACGAAATCAGAAAAAGTAATTTTGAAAACGCTGTGTTGGTTCCATCTTTCATCTTTGTTATGGAAAATTTATCTGATGCCTCATTTTCGATTTCAAATAGTTGGATATCTTTTGTTTTATTTTTTTTGGTCAACTTATATAAATATATATCTTCTACAGATGGATGTAAAATATCATGTGTCATGTTTACAAGTCTAATCATACTGTTACTAAGTGTTATGAAGAATAACAAAATCAACTATGAGTGACATACGTACACACGTCTCACTTGACGGTTTTAAATTTCTGTTCATCTTTTAAATTCATTTCTTATAATTCAAATCAAATGGTAAACCATTATCAACTTTCTTGTTCATTTGTCTTTAACAATATTACAGTTACCACATATGAAGTTTATTCTTATGATTTCAGAAAGATCAAACTAGTTTGTGTTTTTACAAACCAAACAAATGTAATGCAGATGATGTAATATTTTATTGCAAGATCATATGCTTTGAATAATGAATGTTGAATTGTATTAACTTGATCAATCTATCCCTGGATAAATCATTAAGTCATATTCAAATTGTTAAATAATCTAAACTAATAATTAAAGGTAATTTATTCTTAGTTAGAGATGAATCTTTAACAAAAATAAACAACAGCTGATATAAAATTTGAATATGCATTCATAAATTATTGCCTCTCAATCTTAATTATAGGCCTATTGGGGAAAAATGATAGAAACCACAAGTTTGAAAAAAATTAAGTAGCCAAGGCCAATATGGAACACTAATTATGTTATTAAAGTTACAATATATATATATATCTTTTTTTAGCAATATATAAGAAGAAAGAAATTAAATGAACGGACACCAACTTAAGCAATTATATTCAGAGGTTCACTCAATTAATTTCATATACAACAATTACATTCTTTTAATATATTCTGAAAATCTGCTAGGACTGTGAAGTAGGAGACGATTTGGAGCATTGATGATTTATTCTTTCATTATGCAACACAATATGAGTGTAACATATTGCAAGAGTGATATTTTAAAATCAATACACAGTACAGCCTTTTATCAATAACATTGCAACTCAGTCTTGTGTGAATGCAATTCACAAAAATAATTTGTTCCAAGTTTGTCAGCTGTCAGCTAACATTGACATTGACATGTTTCAACACATTTCATATCCACAGTAGTATATTGCAGACTTTTTAAAAAAGTGAATTAGGCCCCTTGAAAGTAAAATCTCTCTCATCACCCCATCTCACCTAATGTAAAGACATCGGAATTGTAATGTGCATAAACCAAATCAAGCATGACCTCTTGTTTGTCCAAGCAGAATGCCAGTGACTTGTTAATTCACAGTTAAGCAGGCTGTCTAATTGCTACCAATCAATTAGTAGCCAAAGCAGTCTTGTCAACTAACACTTTCAAAGCCCACCTACTGATATTTCAATTGAATGGTCTGAGTTTTAAAAGTAACATTATCAGGTGTCTTTTCTATCAAAATACTTTTTGGTAATTTTGTAGAGATTTAATGTCATAATAACAAATATTTAATTGGTATATATACAATCAGTGTCAGTTTAAGTAAGAAGGTTTTATCCTCATTGTCAAGTCTATAAATATTGTACTGTAGTCTCTTTTTTTATGAAAACTTGTAAAAGGTTAAATTCTTCAAAACTTTTGTCCTATGACCTTCTGGATCGATAAATTATCTATCACATAAGAACTCCACATCATGAACACAGTACAGATAAGATGATGGACTGAAATCAACGTGATATTGACCTTGTATTAGTGATAGCCCTGTACTATCTAGGTAAGCGTGTTAGTATCGTGCTCGTTATTAACGTAATATCTAGTACAGGTCAAAGACTCTTGATCAGAAGTGGACCTGCCATAGATAGATGATCAGCAGTCTTGTTATAGCGTTCAGCTTGATGGCACTGTTCCTTGACACGGCTTAAATGTGGTTTTATATTATTTAAGAGCGTATTTCTTTAAAATCACAATTACTATTATTTGTTAAAGAAATCCGATGGTTGTTGGTTGTCAGTTAACAGAGGAGATTTCCAAAACCTTTGTGGAGAAAAGAAAACACACAGATGCTTTATGAATCCTAGTCACTCAAATCCTGAACAGACTTGGGATTTTCTTGTTGACTACGTTATGCAGTCAATTCTGGACCTTTTCTCAAAAGTCAAAACATTTGGTGATGTGAATGTCCTGTGATTTGATGAACAGTGAAAAGAATTTGAGGATTTCTCTCTGAAATCAAGCATCTTGTTTATGAAATAATTGAGACAGAGAACTTGCTTGTGAAAGTGAATTGTGCCAAACATCTCTGAAACTGACACTTTGCTGATTAGCAGAGACATTTTGACTGTGATTCTGTTTCATTTGATATGGTATCAGTAAGCTACTTACAGCGGATCCAGTAACTCAGCCATAACAGACGAATTGGTTTATCATCAATTATCAGATGTGTTATCGATAAATTAGATAGAAAACCAGAAATTGAAGAAACAATTCTAATAACGGACAGAGAAGATTTTGTGGAATTTAACAACTTGAGTGGTTTTATGTCCTATTAGGTGCCAGGTTCTTGTACCTATCATCCATTGCACCCCAAAAATACTGAAAGAAAAGAGGAGGTTTTGGAGAAGCTGACTTGTCAGGCTTCATTTTCATTGGGAGGAACTTTCAAATATCATCTGCATCCTTAAGATCATTCACTACATGCACGAACCAGACATTTTTACAGAAGGAGTCAATTACTTATTTGTTTTTCAATTCCTTATATTTATAAGGTGTTAATTATGAGAAGCAACTCTACTCTTTCTTATAAGGTGACTCTGTGTTAAACCCACATCAGTGATCAAGCATACTGGTGACTGGTAATTTTATCAAGTTGATAATTCATTTGGCTTCAATTTCAAATACATGATATTTGAAACCAGCCTATCTGCCAATGACCTAATGCAAGCTCAGTACAGTCGGATATCTAGTGTGAGAAAGTGACGTCCTAGCTGCTCCAGTCTGGTCACGTCCTGTAGTCTATCTGGTTATCTTACCACCGTCAACGTAAAGTTAGTACTGCTTCATGTATAGATGAAGATTAAGGTAGGTTTCCATGTTAGTGTTCTTCTGTGTCTCATTTTATTAAGGGTTCACTTGTCATATAAAATGGGTTTTTTTTATGATGATGTATTTCCAAGTTTAACCCTTTATGTGCTAGTGGATACAGGAACATTTCAAGAATTCCTGTAAATGGCCACTAAGAATATCATGGCACTTCTTGATTCTGCAGCTTCAGTGTGATGTTATAAATGTTGTTTTCATAATTTAAAATTTAATTTATGAAATAAGCTGTGAGAAGGCAGTTTTGAAATAAAGATTTTGTCAATATAATTGGCATAAGAAAAACGTTACAAACAAAACTTACCAGTAGCAATATTGTTAGAACTTGTCTTTTTTCTTCTTCTTTGGTTGCAGGAAGGAACAAAGTAATTATATAGTTATAGCCAGGATTTTGGACTCATGTGATCCTAGTTTTGATCACTTTGGTCAACTCTAGTTATGTACAGTTGATCTTAAAAAAATCACAGGTTCCCATGATTCTGCATTCTGTAATAAATAAAAGCAAAGTGTGCCCAATTTTGAGGATGGTTAGTTTTGGCTTGCTGAATCTCCTGTACCGTGACTTCCCAGGTTCAAATCCCACACGAGATACAAGATACTAAATTTGTTCACAAGAAAATCCTTACGGAAGTTGTAGATATCAACATTTTAACTAAATTTTGCTAAATCTTCAACTATAAATAAATCATGCATATCCTGATGAGCTACAGAGCCCATGGTTCTATTTTTTTCAAACATGATATCCAACCTTTCAATTAAAATTTGCTTTTTTCCAGGACAAACCTCACAAAGAGGGGTGTGACCCAGATCCCTTCGTGGTTGGTTCCTTCTCCGATGATCAGAGTTACCTCCTCAAGATGCCCGTAGCTAATCACCAAGACTACACAGGGCCAAGGGGGATAACTCACAATCAGCGTGGAGTATCACCCCCAAGTTCTCTCCCCGCCACCATCCAGGAAGAAATGATGAACTCAGATGAATTATTTTCTACGTCATCTTCGTTGTCATCTAGCGCTGTCAAAGTTGAGGTAGGCAAACACTTGTCTTTGTTAGCTTGTGTAGTAATGATTATCTATCCTTAAGTATAATTTTTTTAAAATACAAGCAAGAAAGTGTTTTTATTATATTAGTATACCAACAGTTGAGGTGAGATACAAAAAGAATACTCAAAGGATTTGACTGGTCATAGGCCTTGTGTTCAAACCGCTAATATGGTTATCAGCTGCTAGGGTTTGGAGTTACAGTTCAGCAAAGAATATTTAGCGAACTTAAGCGAAATAAATGTTTTGATCATGCTTTTTGATGCAGAGTAGAGCTAAGATTTAGATCAGGCCTTTTTTGGTGAAAAAGAATGCCAAAAGAAAAACACTTCTTTCCGAAGAAGCAAATACACTGTGCTGCCAGTCTACAAAATAGTTTGTTCTTACATACACTTGTTTGTATTGCACATATGGGCGATAGGGTAAAGCGATAATGTTGTGTGCTCATACAGTAATTATATGTTCTCAAACTTCATGTTTTTTTAAGATCTATTTATATATCAATGGGTAAATATTCCGAAAGTGATCCTTGATACTCTGTTATACAATATGTTTGCAGTAGCACAGATATTTATCTTGTCTCTCTATGGGTGTATGGGTAAATACCCAAGATCGCTGTCCAGCGTGATCCTTGATACTCTTATATACACTATATCTGCAGTCGTATCTCAGCTCTTTATCTACCAAGTATACATGTCCTGTTATCAGCAGCTGATAACTCAAGGGCTGCAGTATCATGGAGAAGACATGCCATTATGACGCTGATATTTCTTCGCAGATCTCACTATGATTTTTATAATGGAAATTGATACTCAGTTTACCACCGGGAAACGTTCTGAATTTTTGGAGGAGGTAAATAAAACTTTGTCTAATGTATGTGTCCATTTCAAAGGATTTGTTTGAAATTTGATTGATTTTGTTTAAGAATAGCAACAAGGGACGATCTATGTCAATGTCTTTAGCTAGTTAGGAAGTGTTCAGTTGTAGGTAATTTTCTTTTAACTCCAACATGCCACTGCAGTAATAAAGATCTAGGAAATACCTAAGGGCTCAAGGAAACCATGATTATTCAATGGTTAAAAAATTACAGAAATTGAGCCCTTCAAGAAATCTTTGAGAAATTCATTCAGAAAGAGTAAATAAGTTTGTTAGAACCTATACTAAAAATGATTCTCAAAGTTGTTTTGCATCTTATTGGTTATTTCGTCTTTGAATTGATAACATTTGCTTTTTGTCCAACTATCTGTAGAGGCATGTCTGACTAGATGAGTGCTTCACTAGTTAGGCTGAGCTACACAATGTTTGTAGACTGGGTTGTACAATAGTCATTATCAAACACAATTCAATTGGTTATTGACTACAGATGGGCCACAGTTTCTGAATTGCTTATGATTGTTTGTCATTCATTGAATAGGCAATGTAGTTGGACAGTAATGTTCCAAAATAGTTTCCAGGTCACAGCGATACCTTGCAATATTACCATTGTCAGTGGGATACCTCAAGAACCGTTGACTATATTCTCTTTATATTTTACACATAGCTTCTTCTTGGGAGGACAAAGGGCTGATTAGATTTTGGTGACCTTGGCATTATTTTCAAAGTCACATCAGAACTTTCAATATTTTGGTATGTGAATTTGTATGTTATATATATGTCAACAGGATATCTCAAAAACTGTTCTCTGGATTTCATTCATATCTTACACATAGCTTCTCCAAGGGAAGAAAAAAAGCTAATTAGATTGTGGCGACCATGACATTTTTCTCAAGGTCACAGTGGTTTTTTTTGCGGTATGTGAACTTGTATGTTAAACATGTCAGCGGGACATCTTAAGAACTGTTCGCTGGATTCTCATCATATCTTATGCCAATGATTTTGGTGAACATGTTTTTATTTTAATTTCGAAGTATTATAATTTGTGGCTGGTTTGTAGCGGGGAATCATATCACCTTTCTGCAGTTTGCCTACAATGAAACGAATAGATTCTAATGACTACAAATGTACCGAGAATCAAGTTCCAGATTGCAGTTAAATCCCCACTGACTGACTGACTGATGTTTGTAGTCGTGACATAATTATTATACCCCCGCTACGACGTAGTCGGGGGTATATAGTGGTCAGCACATCCGTGCGTCCGTCCGTTTTTTGTTCTGCTCATAATTCTGAAACCAGTTGCTCAAATTTTACGAAACTTGATATGCACAATCACCATGATGTGTATATCTGCCTTTTGTATGTTTCATACCCTAATTTCTCAATTTTCTCAGTTTTTCGACTTTGCCATTCAGTTTTTGTTCCACTCATAACTCAAATACTAATTGTTCAAATGTCTTGTAACTTGATACATATAATCACCACGATGTGTACATCTGCCTTTTGTATGTTTTATACACTCATTTGCATAATTTATGCAAATTTTTTCAGTTTTCGACTTAACCATTCACACTTTTTGTTTCACCCATAACTCGGACACCAGTTGTTCAAATGTCTTGTTACTTGATACATATAATCACTGTGATGGGTACATCTGCCTTTTGTATGTTTCATACCCTCATTTGCATAATTTATGCAAATTTTCTCCGTTTTTCATCTTCACCATTCACACTTTTTGTTCCACTCATAACTCAGACACTAATTGTTCAAATGTTACGAAACCACTGATGTGTACATCTGTCATTTTTATATTTCATACCCTCATTTGCATATTTGTATGTTTCATACCTTCATTTACATATTTAATGCCATTTTTCAAATTTTTCGACTTTTACTTCTAAAACATGCTTACAAGTGTAATACTTACTCTGCTTTATTAATACTTATATATAATGGTCTGTTCATACAAAAGTTTAAACATTGATGCCCTTTTGCTATTTTCATCCATTTCTCTTTGAACAATGTTAAAAGCGGGGGTATCATGAGTGAGCTGTGCTCACTAATTCTCTTGTTTACAATGTATTGATTCTCTCTTACTTTCAGATTTCCGACATCGGACAAGAAGGAAGCCTCAATCTGACAACAAGCGCACTTCGGAAATGTAAACAGTTGGTTCTGCGGCCATATTGGATGCTGCTTATGTTTGTGAGTGTTTGATCAATTCTTGCTTACAACAGATGATGGATGTATGCATGACTAAATTCAAATGATAAACATGATTGCTTTCATGTACCGTATTGAGTCTCGGGTATCAGGCCATACTTGAGCCTAAACCCACCCCAACTTTTCAGAGGGTTGTCCTGATTTGGGTTATTCTCCAACCCCCAATTTTACCAGATGTTCATACGTTACACACATATATACATATATAATATAATATTATTTTAAGTTTAGTGTCAAAAACCTACATAAAACCTATTCTGACTGTCTAACTGTCCTCGGTATGAACTTTCATCTGAGTTAGGGTATCTCCCATCTAAAAGCCCACCCCCATGTTTTCAAGATGTTTGTTTGCCTGCCCTCTGGTGTTATACCCCAGAGAATGCGGTAACTGATTTCATATGACCATTTGTCACGTTACATGAAACAGTTTTGTTTATGGTAATTGTAGGACCACACTAATAAGGAAGTTTCAACTTCTCCGATTCCAGTCAGACAATCAAACATATCCAATTCTTTATTCTGATAGAATAGAACATGCACCGACATCCTGATAGAATAGAACATGCACCGACATCCGGATAGAATAGAACATGCACCGACATCTGGATAGAATAGAACATGCACCGACATCCGGATAGAATAGAACATGCACCGACATCCGGGTAGAATAGAACATGCACCGACATCCGGGTAGAATAGAACATGCACCGACATCCGGATAGAATAGAAAATGCACCGACATCCGGATAGAATAGAACATGCACCGACATCCGGATAGAATAGAACATGCACCGACATCCGGATAGAATAGAACATGCACCGACATCCGGATAGAATAGAACATGCACCGACATCCGGATAGAATAGAATATGCACCGACATCCGGATAGAATAGAACATGCACCGACATCCTGATAGAATAGAACATGCACCGACATCCTGATAGAATAGAACATGCACCGACATCCTGATAGAATAAATAAAACATGCACCGACATCCTGATAGAATAGAACATGCACCGACATCCTGATAGAATAGAACATGCACTGACATCCTGATAGAATAGAACATGCACCGACATCCTGATAGAATAGAACATGCACCGACATCCTGATAGAATAAATAGAACATGCACCGACATCCTGATAGAATAAATAGAACATGCACAGACATCCTGATAGAATAGAACATGCACCGACATCCTGATAGAATAGCAAAGCAACTGAGAAACAGAGTTGGTATACAAAGGAGGATAACTCTATAACAAACATCGTAACTCGCTAAAAACTTAAGTGTCAACTGGCACAAGGTTGAAACATCACTTCTACCTCCAGGCATATTCATCATGCCTTATCTGGACAGATTAGTTCACTTTTTTTCAGGATGCTGGGTGTGGGGGTGACATGTGTTTGCATGACATTTTTGTGTGTATTGTTTGTTTAATTGAGAGGCATAAAGGCATTAAACAACTAATTGCCATTGAACAAGCTTTATATGATGATGAAGATTACTTCATTTGCTTGATAACGGTTTTAGAATCTACACCGAAACGTCACACTCCTGCAATAAAGAAGTTGTACATCCATATCTTGTTCTCCTTCAACTATGTGTCCACTGGCACATCAGTTGAAAACATCAGTAACTACCTCCCAGTGCATACACCATGCATTTTGTTGCCTGATTAATTAATGTTTGGGGATCAGGTGGTTGGGTGTAGAAGTGATCTGCATTCCCTTGACATTTAGATGTGTTGTGTGGTTGTTGAATTGATAGCGCCCTCTTGTGGCTGAATGGCATGACACAGGGGGTAACTGCTCCACCTGTTTGTTTCCTTTGATTTGTTTACATGATTGTGAACTTGAGAAAAGTTCTGTATGCGCTTAGTAGATAAATTTACTAAATAATAGGTAGGTAAATAGTTAATACTTATGAATGTAGATTGGTTGGCGAGGGTTTGGCCGAGAATCCATCAACTCAGGCGGACGAAGATGGAAGGTTCTGAACATTATCTACCCCATCCTGATTGTGACGCTCCTTCTGTACACCTATATCTACGAGATGGTCGTCTGTGAGTGGAAGCTAGATGTGCATAAAGACACGCAGGTATCTCCGTCGTTATATGTTTGAACTCTGACCTCTAACTTGCTGAACCTACTGTTTGAGAGGCATTCTAGAAGTTGGCGTGATGAAGAAGACAAATATTTTATGGATGATCAACTTCTTTATTTATTTGCTAAACCTGTTTGTGTTTTTTGCGATGCTATTGGATGATATACTAAATAAGTGACATTTCAATTGACATATATTTTTTTTATGATTGATTGATTGGCGTTAGGTGTTTACTTTTGCAACCATAACCAGATTTTTATAATGACAGTCAATCTATTTGCATTGAGATAAATTTGTTTTGTCATAGTTTGGGGATTAAAAGGAATTTGTTGTATCATCAATTTTCTATTTCATTTATTTTGAATTTCAACAAGTTAACAAGTCTTTGATTATAATCTGTATCATCTGTTCTCTATTTCATCAGTTCTCTATTTCATCTGTTCTCTATTTCATCAGTTCTCTATTTCATCAGTTCTCTATTTCATCAATCCTCTATTTCATCAATCCTCTATTTCATCTGTTCTCTATTTCATCAGTTCTCTATTTCATCTGTTCTCTATTTCATCAATCCTCTATTTCATCTGTTCTCTATTTCATCAGTTCTCTATTTCATCAGTTCTCTATTTCATCAATCCTCTATTTCATCAATCCTCTATTTCATCAATCCTCTATTTCATCTGTTCTCTATTTCATCTGTTCTCTATTTCATCAGTTCCCTATTTAACCAATTCTCTTTTTCATCAGTTCTCTATTTCATCAATTCTCTATTTCATCAATTCTCAATTTCAACAATTCTCTGTTTCACCAATCCTCTATTTCATCAATCCTCTATTTCACCAATTCTCAATTTCAACAATTCTTTATTTCACCAATTCTCTATTTCACCAAATCCTATTTCATCAATTCTCTATTTCATCAATTCTCTATTTCATCAATTCTCTATTTCACCTAATCCTATTTCATCAATTCTCTATTTCATCAATTCTCTATTTCACCTAATCCTATTTCATCAATTCTCTATTTCACCTAATCCTATTTCATCAATTCTCTATTTCATCAATTCTCTATTTCACCTAATCCTATTTCATCAATTCTCTATTTCAGCTTTCCGTTGTGAGCACCATGTCAACCATAACAACAACTCCATCGGAAAACAAAACAACACAGAGCATTCCATTCTTTACAATGCTTCCATCAAAAACCATCCAATCAAATTTGACAGAATCGGCCAGTCCGGACATGGCATGTGAGCATGTCGTCACGACATACGTCATCCCGAACATTCTTCACTTCCTGGCATATATCATGGGATTTATCTACTTCCGTATCCATGACAACGAGCAATTATATGCTCTTATGGAAAAGGTAATTATACCCTTGTACAAGTTGTAGTATATTTATTATAAGTGTAAGTATAAATAGCTGCCATTATGTCCCACCATCTTTGTGTTCTTCATTTCAGTTAATTTTCTAGTCTTGTCGACAGCTACAGGATAACTTGATTACTGTTTGGAACATTGTCACTGGTTGCAAAACTCACTTCTAATGCATCAGTACGCTGTGTTTCTAGCCAACAGAGGTAACGTGGTAAGAAATGACTTGAATAATCTGTGTGGGGAGAGAAGTCCTTTATAATCAGTAATAGAAATCCTAGCATGTTAGATGTCAGTTTCTGTATTCAGTGATTAAAATCAGCTTTACAGTTTGGATTGAAATTGAATTTATACTTCATGTAAACAATTGTTTATAATTGAGTATTTAATTGATTACATATTTCAACCAATTAAAATTTGACTGAATAGTTTCATTTGTCAGGTTTTTCTACAAGCAACACCACTTCAAAGCAGAAATGCATCACAAACCAAGATGATACGAAAACTCAGGTAGAACTTTTACCTTTAAGAAATATTTCTTTTATGAAACACATTTTGTCATTTGCTTACTGCACCCTAACACTACACCCCCACCTCCTAACTACACCCCCACCCCCTAACTACATCCCCACCCCATCCCCCTAACTGAACCCCCCCCCCCCCCCCCCCCCCCCCAACTACACCCCCACCCCTAACTCAAGCTATCAAAACTCCTATAACCACCCCTGCCAATGTTTCTCTTAGATGAAACATAAGGACTACTCTAGGTTTTAATCTGAAGTAGAGTTGTAGCAATTTAAAACATTTATTGCAGTAATGGTAATTTCATTGTTCACCTAAGAGAAACACTTTTACTTCTCTAAATTGAAATAAGAAAAAACAAAAGAGAATTACATGCCTGTCATTAAAAATGTCATTTTGTTTTGTTTATCACACGTGAAAAGAAAGTGTAATACTCATGACCACTTTCACACACCGAGCTCTCAGGTGATGAATACTCACATAAATTACCTTCATGTGCATCTAATGTTACATCACCAAATAATCTTCATTAACCAAATAATCTTCAATAACCAAATAATCTGTATTCTAAGATGCCTAGCGGTTAGAACAATCCGAAAAAAAGTACTTTATCAGACAATAAAGGTATATTTTTTTTACGTCCTCATGCTTTAACTATAATAGTTCAGGGCAAAATTATACTTTATTACAAAACACATTGGGGTACAGCAAACTTTATTTCTTAAGTAACCAACTAACCTGTAATAACCAACTAACCTGCAATAACCAAATAATCTGCAATAACCAAATAATCTGCTTTTACCAAATTACCTGCATTAACCAAATAGCCTGCAATAAACAAATACTCTGCAATAACCAAATAATCTGCAATAACCAAATTATCTGCAATAACCAAATTATCTGCAATTACCAAATCGATGCACTGAACTCGGTGCATATAGCTGTTGATCAGTGAAGTTCAGCAACAATGGCTACAGTTTTTCACCGGATAGGTGACTCACAACTGGAATAAATATGTAGAAAAATGGAATTTAGTAGGAGGATCATAACATGTGTGAAGGAAACCTGTCCATCTGTCTGAAACTTATGAGCATTACCCATCTACATTTCATAGTAAAAACAATGTTATCATTTATTTTGGGAGTTAATTAAATGGTAGAATTGTTTCAAACAGAAATTGCACAATGAATAAATCATTTAACTTACTTATCTAACTAGTTTAACTTATCTAACTAGTTTAACTTATCTAATTATTTTTTCTGATTCGATCTCTAGGTGTTTTCTGGTGTGTGGAACTCTTTGGGTGGCCTTGACCTTGGCTCTACAAGGTCTGTATGTCTGGGCCTTCGACTTCCCTGGTCTTGCCATATTTCAACATTTTGGGTAAGTGTTTGAATCTCCTTACATTCTGTTGCAGGAGTTATGTTGAGCTCAGGTGGATGGCAACTCCTCACATTCTGTTGTAGGAGTTATGTTGAGCTCAGGTGGATGGCAAATTGCAGTATGTCAGTCAGTCTGATTAAAATCGACCTTGATACGAAAGGTTCTGTAGATTCCTCGCCTCAAGGGCTGAGAACTTCCTATATCCGAACCAGTTTAGCGCAGCCAAAGCCCAGTCAAATAGACGACCAATCACATCATAGTTTTTAAACGGTCACTGTTTTGAAAGCAT
The DNA here is from genome assembly GCA_936450465.1 of Gibbula magus. Lineage (NCBI taxonomy): Eukaryota > Metazoa > Mollusca > Gastropoda > Trochida > Trochidae > Gibbula > Gibbula magus. The sequence goes on from OW388306.1 coordinate 13,112,221, forward strand.
TCAGAACAGACAAAAGGATAGCTGTTTGGAGTTATCTGTCCCTATTTCTTGCACTGAAAGCTTTTGTTGGATGTCATTTGATTGGTTTACTAATTGTGTCAGAACATGAGAGTCTATATTCGCTGTTATCAGACGGTTTGGCGTTGAAACCTCTGAACGATATGAGTTTGTATCCCGGTAGATGCACTATTTTGCACCTTTTTTCCGCGGAATACCGTCGGTTTTAATCAGACTGTCAGTGATGTTATTGAGAATAGGCAAATAGTTCTTGGAGAAACATCATAAAGGTAACCGTAACAGTATGTATTAGAGGAAATAAAAGGATATGACTGGTCATTTATGACTACAAGTTGAAACAAGTCATAATTCGTGTCAATCTCGATTACTGGCCAAGTTAAACCTTACTGCATTTTGTTATCCTACAGGTATGTAATACCGTGGGATATAGTCGTCTGTCTGTCCGTCCGTCCGTCCGTCAGTTTGTCCACTGTCCGTCCGTTATCGTTTCGTTTCCAGAGCAGAACTCGAAAACTGTCCATGATATCTTTCTGAAACTTCCCATGTGTATTAACCACCTACTAAAGTGGTGCCTTTTGATATTTTCAGATTTTTGAAAAAAAAAATTTTTTTCGTTTCCATAGAAACGTGTTGAATTTGGACTTTGTTCAGACAGGTTCTTTTCCGGACCACAGTTCCCAAACTCTTCGTCATAACTTCCTGAAACTTTGCATGTGTATTACTCACCAACTGAAGTGGTGGCTTTTGATATTTTCAGATTTCTGAATTATTTTTTTTCCAATTCCATAGATACGTGTTTTATTTGAACTTTTTTCAGAGACTGCTTCCGGAGGAGAACTCCAAAACCCTTCATCATACCTGAAACTCGGCATGTGTATAACCCACTTACTGAAGTAGTAGATATACAATTATCTGTCAAAGATGTGTTTACAAATTATGTGGGACCAGTGGAATATGTCATATGTCATATATATGTCATCAGGTGCAGAGCACTTTTATTCTAGCGCAGAAAATTTAACAAAAGCCAGCAAGGCTTACATTAGACAGTCATGGAGACTGGAGTTTGAGAGCTGATAAGAACAAATGTATGTATATACCTAGTAGCCTATAGCCAGTTCTAGATTTCTCACTTTTGACTTGTCGTTTACGAATTAAGATTCTTGAATTTATTCCTGAATTCATTTATTGATAAATCCAGTTGCTTCTATTGACACAAATATTGCCCAAGCGGAACTGAACAATAACTTATTGTTGTTGAAAAGTTAAAGTTTAGCACTAATTCATTCAACATATAAAAGGATGATAAGCAATCTGTTTACGAATTAAGATTCCTGAATTCATTCATTCATTTATTATACCCCTGCTACGACGTATATAGCAGTCAGCACGTCTGTCCGTGCGTCCGTCCGGAATGTTTTTGTTCCGCTCATAACTCTGACATTAGTTCTTCAAATTTTACGAAACTTGATATGTACAATCACCATGATGTGTACATGTGCCTTTTGCATGTTTCATACCCTCATTTGCATAATTTAAGCAAATTTTCTCTGTTTTTCAACTTCACCATTCACACTTTTTGTTCCACTCATAACTCAAACACTATTTGTTCAATTGTATCGAAACTTGGTACATATAATCACTATGATGTGTACATCTGCCTTTTGTATGTTTCATACCCTCATTTGCATAATTTATGCAAATTTTCTCAATTTTCCACTTTTACTTCTTAAGCACTCTTACAAGTGTATCTATGAAGACATACTTACTATGAAAACACACATACTCTGCTTTCATAGTACTGCTGTGGTTTGTTTGTACAAAAGACTAAACGTTGATGTCTATCTGCTATTTTTCTTCTTTGAGCAATGTTAAAAGTGGGGGTATATGAGTGAACTGTGCTCACTAATTCTCTTGTTCAATCATTGGTTACTCAAGATGCTGCTATTGACATTATCGATAGATAGTTGCGCTGTTGGCTTTAAACTAAATTTGCCTGTGTTGAATAACATTGACTCCCCAAAATTGTACAAATGCAACTGTTTACCTCAAAATTCCAATGCTATATTTGTCTCGCAGGGTTGAGATACACTGGTTTTTGTTTGCGGTGGAGCTGGTGGGACGGATGGTGCTCAACGCTGTCAACCTGGCTGTGGTGGTCAACTACGCCACCCAGTGTGAGATGATCCTCTTCTACGTGCGCGGTCTCACGCTCAGACTCCAGGAGAAGTCCACTGATTTACGCACTGCTATGAAGGTTCGTACTCAGACAGGACTTTTCAAATACTCGACAGTCAGAACAGTTTCAAAGCAGAGTATGAAATTGGCATCCATTAGCCATGATCCTTTAGCCATTAGTCAATTAGCGATTATTCCCTTTGTTAACCAGTTGTGATTCCTGTAAATGTTATCTTTCATTGGTTGGCAACAGCTTCACCGCTAAAGGGATGCGTATTATGCAAATATCGGCCAGTCATCTAGAACACTAGTTAATGATCAAAATATTTCCTCCCCAGGATATCCTAATGTTGAGACAGACCCTGAGTATCCTGAACGGCAATATATCCAAGATGACCTCCCTCACCTCCGTCATACTCGGCGAACTCACAATCATTGGTCAGCTCATTTCTCTCTTCTTCATATATATATATTTATAACCTACTGTAGTTTTGTTAATTTCCATTTCCCTATTTTGCTTTTTGCCATTTCCAATTCTAAAAGACCAATTATGAAAAGTGTTGTTTGCCATTTTCCATTTTGGAAAAGGTGTATCTTCAAAGCTAAAAAGAAAAGATGCTAATAGAAACTCTTCAGCGGCTTATGTGTCGTCTGTATTACTTGAAGCTCTCATAAAATATTAAAATGTGTTGTCAGTTCCTATCTAAATCAATCACTTTGAAAAGATTGAAGAGTCCCATACGTCACAGTCGTCTAAGGGAGACGTGTTGTTTTAAGAAGTGTCTCCTCCTTTTCTTCAAACTATATTGTCAGATCATATTTCTTAAAAATTGTCCTTCTGATTTCATTGACTTTTATTTACAAAACATCCATTAAAGATGTTTTTGGAAAAATATATATATATTGTAACAACACCTCATCTAAAGATTTTTGCTTTGAGCCTTCAAATCAATCTTCCCTTTAATGCGTAACTCCTAGTTGTCAGCAATATCTATCCTAATTTTATGTCATATCCATTGTGTGTTGTACAGGAGTCAGTATACTGGCCCTTAACAAGTATGACACGGTGAAGGTGTGGACATATCGAGGAATATTCCCCCTCATTTGGGCTCTTATGCTGAGTTTTCCTCTCTTCCAGGTTGGTAGCAACTTATCTAGTTTCTGTTTTCTGTTTTATAAATAATAATTAACTTTATTAAAAAATTATATTATAATGCATTAGTCAGTAGACGCAATGACAGATCCAGGGTCATGGGGTCAGGGGTTCAACCTCCCCTCTTGATAACACATCGATGAACAACCATCAACCATAATTAGAGGACTGCTCCTTTCAATTTCTGAAGTTTGTTCCGAACATGCGGTACATGTGTGAGTTGAAAGGAGGGTCCGTGAACACTGTTCTAGACGTACGGAACATGTTCACTTGAAATGGTAGGTGCAAGCCGCACAGCTAAACCGCACTTCAGGACAATGTTTGGAGTCACTCCTATGGTGAACTCCCTTTTTTCTTTCGTTATATGGATTTGTATATTAAATTCTATGGTTATTTAAATTTCGGGGCCACTGTAATTGGTTTTGAATTTACAAACCTCCTTATTCCACAATTTTTAGAACTTTATAGAGAAAATTTCCTCATACATGTAAACTTTTTGTTTTTAAACCTTATTACCGGTAATCAATAATGGATAAGCCTTTTATTTCATTGATACTGTCATTTATACTCATTTATACTCTTTAAATTGAGATCAAAATAAGAAACAAATATTACATATTTTTAAAATTTCTAATTTTGTAAGACAGAGGCGAAAAGTATTACCGTATATTACTGGGTATAAATCGACCCCGTGTATAAGTCGACCCCCTTTCTCAACTACCCAAATACTGGTAAAAACCCTATATCTCATGTATAAGTCGACCCCCCCTTTTACCAAGTCTAGATTTTTGGGTCTGAAACATAGACCCCGTGTATAAGTCGACCCCCCTCCTTGACCCCCTAATTTTTTGTATCAAATTCTCGACTTATACCCGGTAATATACGGTACTTGCCGCGCCACCTTGTATAATTATTTCAATGGTGAGGTACCTTTTGTACATTTTCTTTGTAAGAGTCAGTAGTCACACTGTCTCATGACAAATTTACATGAAGATTTAATGGATTTTATCTAGTGTGTGAAACCTACTTTATGTTTGGTCATTTCGACAGTTAATGTAAAATTAGTAAAATACTCAACTGATTTGATTGAGCTGCGTAAAATTTATTTGGTTACTCAAAAGAAATGTTGGATACTCAATTAAGGTGGACGCAAGCGCGTACATTACTCAATCAACCAAATACTTATCTGTAGCTCTGACCAGGATGTACTATACAGCTGTTTTTATGCTATATCTACAGGCAGCGAGAGTTAACTCAGTATGTCGGAGGATCAAGAAAATCTCGCTGGAGATGAGAGTGTTTGGCTACAAGAACAACTCTCAGATAGATCTGGACTCCTTTCTCCTCTTTGTGGGACACACCCGTCTCAAGGTAGGGCTAGTGGTAGTACTGATGAATTATACCCTGATATAATTGACTTTTCTTTCATAAAAATTAAATTAGGATTGGTGAACAAGCTGACTAAAAAACTTGATATAAAATAATTTTAGTGAAGTAGTCAATATATAACTGAGGAAAAATAACATCTATGCCAATTAATACAATGCAAACATATATGTACGCAATGAAATTGTCATAATGGTGTTGAGTAAGGTAAGTAATGAAATTGCAGCTAAAAATTAAATTATGTAAGATCAGAAGTCTCTTCTTGACAAAGGGTAGTTAAAAAGGGAAACATTTCAATTGTCAATTTTTCAATTGATAGACTATTATTATTGATGCCCCTTTTGTATTTGTATTTGTATTTTTTTTATCTCATGGGTATGCATCACTTCAGAATATGAGAACTTTAGAATGATAAAAGTGTCAGCTTCTAGGACCTTGAGAACTTATAGATGGAAAAGATTACCGGGTAACTGACAGATTTTGATGACTCACAGCTTCAACTTTTTTTGGTTGCAGGCCAAGTTATTCCACATCCCTATCCAGCCATCATATGTGATATCCATCCTGGTGCTCGGTGCATTTGTGCTTCTAATCCTCTTCCAGACCAGCAGTATAGGGCCTGTTGACTACATCTTCTAGCAAGGATTCTAGTTTTCTAGGTTGTTAGTCCAAATAGCAGTACAGGACCTGTCGACGACCGGTACATCTTCTAGTGAGGATCTTAAATGGCAATAGTAATGAGGAACCTGTAGACCACTTTCTAACCTAGTCCTAGTGTTACTGGATTCTCTAGTATGTCTTGAGAACAGCAGAGTAGGATATAGGACCTGTAGCCATAATATTCTTCTGCAAACTTGTACTGGATCTGTAGTTGTCATATTCTACTGAGAACTGGGGTCCTGAAATCCTTCAGACAAGCCGTATTGGAACATTGGATAACATATTCTACTTCCCTGATCTATGTGAAACCAGCAGTATTGGAACTGTGTATAACATATTCTACTTCCCTGATCTATGTGAAACCAGCAGTATTGGAACTGTGTATAACATATTCTACTTCCCTGATCTATGTGAAACCAGCAGGATTGGAACATTGGATAACATATTCTACTTCCCTGATCTATGTGAAACCAGCAGTATTGGAACTGTGTATAACATATTTTACTTCCCTGATCTATGTGAAACCAGCAGGATTGGAACTTTGGAGAACATATTCTACTTCCCTGATCTATGGGACCAGCAATCTGTGGACTATATCTTGAAGCAGACTGTTCTGTCTATTTCCATGGTAAAATGGGCAAAGCCTCAAAGAGATACTAGATAACTTACCGTAGTAAACTAAAGGCTGTCATAAGCTGCAAATGTTAAATATAGTATGTCTCTGTGGTCGTCAAACAGACTGGATCACATCAGTGAGATCCTTGTATCATTTGCAATTGGCACAAGGATGTGACGGTAGATAATGTCCAGATCAGCAGTGGAACAAGTGTGTGGACTACTTTCTCTCTTGATGATATCTCCACTATTTTCCAAGTTGGAATGAGGATTTCTTCAATGTAAGTTGGGTAGGACCTGTGGATTGTATGATCTTAAAAGCAGCTTCTTTCACCAACTCTCCCAGACGATCAGTATTGGACATGCAGACTACTTGTATCTTTGTAACCGCCTACTGATATCTCTCTGTGGACTTCTCCCATGCAAGCTGGAGAGGACCTGATGTTGTCCTGCAGTGTTTAATAAGCACCAGTGTTTGAAATAGCTGTCTGCCCCTCAGGAACTTGTTAGGTCAGTTGTGGATGGGAGCAACTTCAACATTAGACAGTATTGCCTGTCTGAATGGTGAGATTTCGATAGAACTATATACACATTGCAGGGTCTGTAAAACTTAGAAGGGCGGGCTGATTCTCCTAACCACAAGGCAGTAACAACTACAAAGCATCTGGTCTGCTGGCTCCTTTCACAAAGCATTAAGGTGATGGTAAGTCACTAAGGTTACCTTAGTACAGTGTTAAATAACGGGAGTTAAGGTTAACCTCAGTAAAGGTTGCTTTGTGAACTCCTCCCAGACCATCGTTGTTGAATTTGTGGACTAATTATTCTCTGTATTGGGATTCTAGATTCTGTTTTTTCTCTGTGGATTCCTTTTTCCTGATATATATGGACAATATGTGCAAGGAACCCATACAAAATCTTTAAGGTTGTAAAGTCCCCAGTGTTACTATCACATCAATCCATAGACCATTCTATTGTGTGAAAAAAGTCATTTGTTTGCAACATGCGCAAGTTGTATAGCCAGGTCTTTCATATACAAACCCTGAATATTATCAACTAAATGCAATATTTGTGTATTTGAAGTATATATGAAGTTATGAACTGTGCTCATTATTCATATTTCACCCATGTCTTTCATAATGTTTGCCTTTTCTGATGATACTCCATTCAACTACCCTCGTGACACAATAACTGCATTATTCTGCAATACCCATGTCTATATATTATAATCAACTGCAGCGCAACTCAAAACTAGTGCTGGTCAAGTGGTCAGTTTCTACCTTGCTCTGGTTTGATGACTTATCTGTGTATCTTTTCTGAATTTATTTGAACCCAAATGAAGATATCTTTACCTTCCTTATTTAATAAGTTGTTGTTAAATTAACATTTTGAAAAGTGAATTGTTCACTTAATATTTCCTCAAACATCATTAAACTTGAATTTTTTGGCTGTTTTGGTAATTTTGGGAGTGTTCAGTTTGTAAGTCTTTCAGTTGATGATTATGATGAGACTATTTTGATTCCTTATGTGTATTTGATGACTATTGATTCAACTATCATTTTCTATTTTGATCAAAATGCATCAAAGCACAGCAAGGGAGGGTACAGTTGTTTGTCACTTGACTACTACAGTTTTTATTTTGCATAGGAAGTTTATTTTGAAACTTTAACAGGGTAATTATTCTTTGTCAAGATTAAGCAAGATGTTTTTAACATTAAAGTCTTTGAATTAAAGTTTATACCTGTGTTGCTCAAATGGACTGTGTATCATTTCTATATTCATGTTTTTCATATGATTTACTGTTTTCAAATGATTCCAGTTTAATATATATACTTACAATCTGTATATTTGCATTGTTAAGGTGGTATATATATTTAATATTTTTTACTGTTTTCTAATGAGTCCAGTTTAATTTATAATGTAATGTTTACAATCTATATATTTGAGTGTTGAACCGGCATATTTTTCCAGGGTACAGAACAGAACCGTTTTCAAGTGATTCCAGTTTAATATTAAAGGGGCAGTAGCACGTTTTTTCGCTGAAATAAGTCGATGAAATAATGTCACTCATAGTAAAACACCCTTCTCTCTTTGGAAAATCAAGTTAAAAAATTAGTATATATACATTGTTCGGTAAAGCCATGAGAATCGTTTTTGTAATTCGAAAAAATAAAATGTGTTCACATTAAAATGGCCGCCATGCAATATTTGCTTTATATGCAACACCGTCATTACAACCACGGGTAATTAGTTTGTGTAATAAGATGTTTTACCCTCAACAGTAAATATAAATGACATAAACTATCATTATAAATGGGAAATCTGAAAAAATAAAATTTGCAAAAAGCGTGATACAGCCCCTTTAAGACTCCTGTAAATGCTGTGATACCTAAATTTATATATATTGATATTTGTATTTTGAGCAGGCATATATTTGTCCAGGGCTCAAAACTATATATATAATAATCATGTACGGTATGTATCTTATTGTGTTTGTAGGTAAGATGCCATTTGTTGTGTCTAATTTGTTGTTTGTTTCTGTTCAAACCTAGGTGCCAAATTAGATAAATACTCATATTATTGTAGTAATTTCCATTTCACATGAACTATTCTATTTCCTTGGGTGTCTCTTTGTATTGTTTCTTTCAAAGAAAAAAACCCCTTTAAAAGGTGATACTGGATTGATTAAGTCACTGTTATCAATATGATTATAGCTTCATATTTCAAATCAAACAAGAAATGTAGTTGACATAACAGTCACCACCGCACCAAATTTCAATAGAGGTACCGGGTAAATGGGTCCTCGGTCGCTACCAAGCATTGCATTGACCACTGACCAGCAGTGAAGGAACAATCATAGTCTAACACTTAAACTCTCAAAGAAGTATATATTCTGAAAATAAAACCAGTTTATGAGATATCTAGAAGGAGCCTCTGTGTTCTGAAAATCCAAGGCTCACTTTCAATATTTCATGAAATGGTGATGTTTTACAAATAAATTTTTTCAGAGTCAGACTGCAAGACTAGGAGGAGTCAATGTGTCGGTGAATATTGCTCTTGGGTATTAAACATTAACTTACCGGGTACCCTGTAAGTCATAACTCCATCACTGGCTAATGTAAACCTTGCTGCATGTCAGCACCTTTTCTGTGTTAGCTGAGCAGCATGCAATATACAGTTCAAGTGCAGTATGTTGTTGTGCTAGCACAGAGCAGTAAAGGGAATGAAGCAGTGTTTAAATTAGTGATGAAAACTGGCATGAGTTGTGACTTGTGAGGAAAGTTGGGGTAAGAATTATTATAAAATTTGAGGATAAAGGGGCACTCAACAGTATTCAGTTCAGTTTCTTTTCAGGTAGGTACTAACTGAGTAATTATGTTGATTATGTGACTTAAGTGTCTTCATATGTGCTACATTGTTCATCTTCATGTTCTGAGGTTCTGAGAATTTAACAAAAATGGTCAAGGTCATGTTTTGGATTCACAACTGAAGCTATGATGGATCAAACAATATAAAATGAAATAAATCTGAGTTGTTTTGCAATCAATTTATGAAATGCTTGCAGGGTGTCTTTGTTTTCCAATTGTTGTTTTGCCAAATGTCAATGACATAAAGTACCGGTATACATATATTCAAAATCACAAACCAAAATGTTGTGAAAAATAACAAAATTGTTGTCTTTATAAGTTTGTTAATCTTTTGTTGCCATAAAGCAAAGACTATATTTCCGCATTATATTTACATCTGAGTGTTGACATAATGCTTTATCAGTGAACTTCCTAATATCAAATTTGATATAGTCATTGTGTTAAGAATGATATTCATTGCAATCCTTTGTGAACAAGTTGTGATAAATGCATATACTCTTGCCAAATCGCTCAAATAAATGTTGTTGAAATGTTTCAAGCCTATCTTCTTATTATTGTTTATTGATTGTTCAAAGAATCCTATCTTCTTATTGTTTATTGATTGTTCAAAAAAGCCTATCTTCTTATTGTTTATTGATTGTTCAAAGAAGCCTATCTTCTTATTGTTTATTGATTGTTCAAAGAAGCCTATCTTCTTATTGTTTATTGATTATACTTTGAACTAACATGAATGCATGATCTAGCAAATTAATCAAATGATAAGACAGCCAGTAAATTTTTAAAAATTTCATCACATTTACTTCACATAATTCAACAAATATTTCTGTTACCAAACTAAACCTCACCAAACACAATTTTTTGGGGTATTCTCAAATCATGACATAATTTATGTTTCTAATGTAATTCAAGGGTTACCTAACTCAGGCCTTTCTGACAGTTTCATATGTTCAATTTCAATAACTGAACCACTGAATTGGAACTCTGAATCCCTTCCAAGGAATCTGGCAACCACTTCCATCATAATGATGTGAATTAGAGAACACTTCTCTGTTAGTTGGAACTGTCCACTTCGTGAGGATAATGATTATCCTCAACCACTTTCACCAAAGTTTTCTGTGAATTGAGCGAACTTCTCCAACTCGGAATCTTTCACAGTTCTTCTGTGAGTCTGAAGAGATTTGAGGAAGTCTCCAAGATTCACATCCCGTGGTGAGATCTGTTAAAACAGAATATAGAACATGACACCTCAATTAATTAGGGATTGTTCATAGTATCTAGCATTCTCTTTCCACAGAGGTCACTCCCACTGAGGTCTTCCATCGTTACCTCTGTTGCATAAGGAGCATTTTCTTGACTAGAAATAAAGTCCTGATTATTTGCATCAAAAGTTAGTTGTGCAATGAGTGATTAACCGAGGGTAATATTTGGATGACTTTAGATTTGACAATTTTAAAGAATATTGCACACTCATTAAAAAAAGAAAATTAAGCCATTCACACTTGTTTAGTTCTACGAGTGTTGAAAGCTTTGCTACATTACAATAAGGATTTGTTGATCAGTCTAATGATCTTAATTGTTATTTTGTGGTTATGTTATATTGTAAATTTAGTAAAGATACAGTGTTTTTCTCATTTCAATTGGACAATAATAAAATGCCAGATACTCCTATAGAGCCCTCTCATTAATAGCCTAGGTGAGAAATGTAGGCAGTGACTTCAGTTCTTTGAATGTGTACTTTAAAGTACTAGTTCTATCATTGACTGTCCGCCATCTTGCTTTATTTGCATTTCATGAGATGAAAAATGCTGTATTTTCATTAATTTTAATTTAAAAAAAAATAAAACATATGTATTGATTGAATATTCACAAAGTAACAAATAACAAAAAATAATAATGTATGAATAAACTAATCAACATGTCTTGTGCTAAAGTAAAGCTTTCCACACTCCATTGAATGACTTCACTTCTCATTGGTTTTATTTTGGAATTTTTAAATAATATTTATCAAATTTTCAAAATTGAGTCATAAAAATATTTCCCTCAGTAATATGTTTCATCTAGATTGTGCAATGGCATGTATTATTAAAATATATGTGTGAACAAGAATGTCCTCTCGAATTTCGTTTCCTCAAGAAGTACTTGATAGAACTCTCTCTCTAATGCCACACCCTGCTGAGTGAGTATACCTGTTCGGGTGGTATCTCTGACATGGAGAGTTCAAGGGCATCCACAGTTGACGATTCACATGGAATCAGCTTTCCATCTGCAATAGGAGATATAATTTATAATTATGGCCCATCTTTCACAATAATATACAAGATATCAATTTACAAAAACTCAGAAATCACAATCTGTTTTCATCTACAGGAAAGTGTTGCTTGGTCTGTACCAGTAGACTACATTCAGTTGCACACACCTTGTAACCCTTCACCTGTACCAGTAGACTACATTCAGTTGCACACACCTTGTAACCCTTCACCTGTACCAGTAGACTACATTCAGTTGCACACACCTTGTAACCCTTCACCTGTACCAGTAGACTACATTCAGTTGCACACACCTTGTAACCCTTCACCTGTACCAGTAGACTACATTCAGTTGCACACACCTTGTAACCCTTCACAAGTACCAGTAGACTACATTCAGTTGCACACACCTTGTAACCCTTCACCTGTACCAGTAGACTACATTCAGTTGCACACACCTTGTAACCCTTCACCTGTACCAGTAGACTACATTCAGTTGCACACACCTTGTAACCCTTCACCTGTACCAGTAGACTACATTCAGTTGCACACACCTTGTAACCCTTCACCTGTACCAGTAGACTACATTCAGTTGCACACACCTTGTAACCCTTCACCTGTACCAGTAGACTACATTCAGTTGCACACACCTTGTAACCCTTGACCTGTACCAGTAGACTACATTCAGTTGCACACACCTTGTAACCCTTGACCTGTACCAGTAGACTACATTCAGTTGCACACACCTTGTAACCCTTCACCTGTACCAGTAGACTACATTCAGTTGCACACACCTTGTAACCCTTCACCTGTACCAGTAGACTACATTCAGTTGCACACACCTTGTAACCCTTCACCTGTACCAGTAGACTACATTCAGTTGCACACACCTTGTAACCCTTCACCTGTACCAGTAGACTACATTCAGTTGCACACACCTTGTAACCCTTCACCTGTACCAGTAGACTACATTCAGTTGCACACACCTTGTAACCCTTCACCTGTACCAGTAGACTACATTCAGTTGCACACACCTTGTAACCCTTCACCTGTACCAGTAGACTACATTCAGTTGCACACACCTTGTAACCCTTCACCTGTACCAGTAGACTACATTCAGTTGCACACACCTTGTAACCCTTCACCTGTACCAGTAGACTACATTCAGTTGCACACACCTTGTAACCCTTCACCTGTACCAGTAGACTACATTCAGTTGCACACACCTTGTAACCCTTCACCTGTACCAGTAGACTACATTCAGTTGCACACACCTTGTAACCCTTCACCTGTACCAGTAGACTACATTCAGTTGCACACACCTTGTAACCCTTGACCTGTACCAGTAGACTACATTCAGTTGCACACACCTTGTAACCCTTGACCTGTACCAGTAGACTACATTCAGTTGCACACACCTTGTAACCCTTCACCTGTACCAGTAGACTACATTCAGTTGCACACACCTTGTAACCCTTCACCTGTACCAGTAGACTACATTCAGTTGCACACACCTTGTAACCCTTCACCTGTACCAGTAGACTACATTCAGTTGCACACACCTTGTAACCCTTCACATGTACCAGTAGACTACATTCAGTTGCACACACCTTGTAACCCTTCACCTGTACCAGTAGACTACATTCAGTTGCACACACCTTGTAACCCTTCACCTGTACCAGTAGACTACATTCAGTTGCACACACCTTGTAACCCTTCACCTGTACCAGTAGACTACATTCAGTTGCACACACCTTGTAACCCTTCACCTGTACCAGTAGACTACATTCAGTTGCACACACCTTGTAACCCTTCACCTGTACCAGTAGACTACATTCAGTTGCACACACCTTGTAACCCTTCACCTGTACCAGTAGACTATATTCAGTTGCACACACCTTGTAACCCTTCACCTGTACCAGTAGACTACATTCAGTTGCACACACCTTGTAACCCTTCACCTGTACCAGTAGACTACATTCAGTTGCACACACCTTGTAACCCTTCACCTGTACCAGTAGACTACATTCAGTTGCACACACCTTGTAACCCTTCACCTGTACCAGTAGACTACATTCAGTTGCACACACCTTGTAACCCTTCACCTGTACCAGTAGACTATATTCAGTTGCACACACCTTGTAACCCTTCACCTGTACCAGTAGACTACATTCAGTTGCACACACCTTGTAACCCTTCACCTGTACCAGTAGACTACATTCAGTTGCACACACCTTGTAACCCTTCACCTGTACCAATAGACTACATTCAGTTGCACACACCTTGTAACCCTTCACCTGTACCAATAGACTACATTCAGTTGCACACACCTTGTAACCCTTGACCTGTACCAGTAGACTACATTCAGTTGCACACACCTTGTAACCCTTCACCTGTACCAGTAGACTACATTCAGTTGCACACACCTTGTAACCCTTCACCTGTACCAGTAGACTACATTCAGTTGCACACACCTTGTAACCCTTCACCTGTACCAGTAGACTACATTCAGTTGCACACACCTTGTAACCCTTCACCTGTACCAATAGACTACATTCAGTTGCACACACCTTGTAACCCTTCACCTGTACCAGTAGACTACATTCAGTTGCACACACCTTGTAACCCTTCACCTGTACCAGTAGACTACATTCAGTTGCACACACCTTGTAACCCTTCACCTGTACCATTAGACTACATTCAGTTGCACACACCTTGTAACCCTTCACCTGTACCATTAGACTACATTCAGTTGCACACACCTTGTAACCCTTCACCTGTACCATTAGACTACATTCAGTTGCACACACCTTGTAACCCTTCACCTGTACCAGTAGACTACATTCAGTTGCACACACCTTGTAACCCTTCACCTGTACCAATAGACTACATTCAGTTGCACACACCTTGTAACCCTTCACCTGTACCAGTAGACTACATTCAGTTGCACAAACCTTGTAACCCTTCACCTGTACCAGTAGACTACATTCAGTTGCACACACCTTGTAACCCTTCACCTGTACCAGTAGACTACATTCAGTTGCACACACCTTGTAACCCTTCACCTGGGTCCTGGAATATAGCCTAGTGAAAAACGTGGTAGACTGTCTTCCTTTCTTCGTCGGGGTGTGCAGCCATTGCAATTTGCACATAAACCAAAGTTTTGATTGCCTGAACTAGTATTAGCAAAACTTTAGCCAACAGCCAATTTAAGACACGTCCTTCACTAAATGAGCTATGATTCATGTAAATAATAATAAAGAATCCAACTATCAAGTCTTTGAAGGACAATTTTAGAAGTGCCACACATAAGAACAGGAAGATTTTCTGGATAACAACTTCTCTAATGTGAACAAACACAATCTTTCAAATCATATACTCTCTCCTTGATGGATGTCCACCTGATGAAGGCATGAGTATAACCTCTGAAAATGAGACTTGCATTTTCACATAACAAGAAGTTTCAACTAAGAAAATCAAAATAAGTTTTCAATCAGTAAATTTTGTTGTTGAAGATTATATTCCTTGGAATATTACCAGTATTATGGTGCCAGTATTTGGAGTTCTGGAGGTCACGGACCGGCTCAAAGAGAGCCCCGAGAGTGAAGGTGGCGATATCGCTCCCAGAATAACCCTCGGTCTTCTCTGCCAACACGTCCCAGTCCTCCGCACTGAGCTTCATCACGGAGTCCTTGCTGTGTAGCTTGATCAGCTGAACTCGCGCCTCCCTACAAGGAATTTTGATAACTGCAACCGTCTGTCACTCCGATACACACATCAAAGGGAAGGTCTGATATTCAAGGGGACATTCTTGTGTATATGGGTCATTCTGGTGGATGTGATAACAAAAATAAAATCATTCTCTGTTTCAATTAAAAATTTTACAGTTTGAACAAGACACCCATTGGAAATTAAATACAGATTATATAAATTATTAATACGAGATTAGAACACAATCAGGTTGAAACATATTAAAGAGCCATCACGGATGTTGGTGTTTAAAATTTTTGGAAAATATACTTATAACGTCATTCGCCAGAGAAATCTTTTATCTACAACACGGCATATGTTAAATAATTTTCATATCACGACAATGTATTGCAATTTGGTTTCAAAGAGAAGTATCACTTCAACTAGCGCGCGCTACGGGTATCTGACGTATATAAACAGAGTCCCCTTTTTTGCGTAATACGTACTACACAAACAGCAAGCGCTGAAGGCGTGAAGGCTCATCTCTAGCGCAAGTCGCCATAACAACCCATTTGCTGCACGTGCTGCAAAAAGTCTCTCTTGCAAAGTACCCTTGTCACACATTACTGAATGTGACGATTGCTTTACAAACTATGTTTCTAAATGTCCTGAAAATATACAAATTATTTCCTGTTTAATGTTCTTTTTATTGAGATAAGACCAATTCAAAAATTCAAGAAAAATACCTAGTTGGGTAAACAAGTATTCCAATATCTGTAGCAAATACATAATTAAATGAAATGGTAAATAAATAACCGTCAAAAAATATATATATTTCGAATACTTTCATTGCTCATATTTTTAGCTCATCAGGCCTGAAAGGCCCGATGGGCTTATGTCATGGCATGGTGTCCGGCGTCCGTCCATCCGTCCATCCGTAAACTTTTCACTTTTTTTACTTCTTCTCCAGAACCAATGACTCTACAGAGCTGAAATTTTATGTGCAGACTCGTTGGCCAATGGGGATTCTAAATTGTACATTTCGTGACCCCTTGACCCCAAATGGGGTCACAGGGGTCACATCCTTAAAAAACGTTTTTCATCTTCTACTCCAGTTCCAAAAGGTCTAGAGAGCTGAAAAGTTGTGTGCAGACTCCTTGGCCAATGGGGATTCTAAATTGTAGATTTCGTGACCCCGTGACCCCAAATGGGCTCACCGGGGTCACATCAGTAAAAACCTATTTTCATCTTCTTCTCCAGTTCCAAAAGGTCTAGAGAGCTGAAAAGTTGTGTGCAGACTCCTTGAGATTTACATTTCGTGAGCCTGTGACCCCCAAATGGGGTCAGCGGGGTCACATCCTTAAAAACCTATTTTCATCTTCTTCTCTAGTTCCAAAAGGTTTAGAGAGCTGAAAAGTTGTGTGCAGACTCCTTGGCCAATGGGGATTCTAAATTGTAGATTTCGTGACCCCGTGACCCCCAAATGGGGTCACCGGGGTCACATCCTTAAAAACCTATTTTCATCTTCTTCTCCAGTTCCAAAAGGTCTAGAGAGCTGAAAAGTTGTGTGCAGACTCCTTGGCCAATGGGGATTCTAAATTGTAGATTTCGTGACCACAAATGGGGTCACCGGGGTCACATCCGTAAAAACCAATTTTCATCTTCTTCTCCAGTTCCAAAAGGTCTAGAGAACTGAAAAGTTGTGTGCAGACTCCCTGGCCAATGGGGATTCTAAATGGTGACCTTGTGGTGCCGCAAATAAGGGCCTCAAGCCATGACCTAAAAATCATCATTAAACAATATAAACCCTGATGAGCTACAGAGCCCATGGCTCTATTTTTTGTTATTCTTTCGAGTCTTTGTTTACTGTGTGTGAGCTAGACCATAATGCTTTGCGCTTGAAAATAATAGACTGGATCTATATTTAAACTGGAAAACACCTTTACTAATTACTGCAATTTCTCGGCTTATTTTAAGTTGGAAAAATTAGGGGAAAATTAAGTGTATTTACTTCACGGAGATAGATTTTTGGAAAAAAATTGATATTTTCATCAACATCCGTGATGGCTCTTTAATGATCGTGATATTTTTGATGACTTTAGGTTTGACAATTTAACAAAGAAATGGACATATTTATTCAAAAGTAAAAAATGAAATGAAGCCATTTATAGGCACTACAAGTGTGGAGGTTTAGTTATGTAGCAAGACGTTGTGCATTAGTCATTTCCTAACTTCTCACCGAGACGTGTAAATTCTACAATCACTGGCCATTGTTCAGAAGTCACTCAAGCATGTCAGCCAGACCGGACATTACCTCACAATCTCTGTTTAATTGCGTTTTCATCAAGCTCATTTGGTGTGACATAAACAACATCTTCAATAGTCACTCAGTGAAACATTTAGGGACTTGCATTAATATTTTAGGCTCGACCAATTATTTCATTATTTCATGACGCATTAATTTCATGATTTACAATAATACAATTTCTTATAATCAATATTGTAGGAGTGAGCTAACTTTACAAACGCTTGCTTCTTAGTAAGGTCAGATTGCCTCCATAATAGCAACAGCACGTCTAAGATAAGTAAATTGTATAAAGATATGAGTTTGAGTGAAGTGTACAGACTCAGAGATGCACTTCAAACAGGACTGTACAAGATGAGCGCTACAGTCTCCCCAAACTTTGTAGGGGGACATAATAACCACTTACATATATACAATTACAACAAGAAATCAATGTCCATCTCTTTTGATATGTGGAGCACTGTGTTCAGTGTGTTGTAGTGGTTTGCATGTCTGCCTCATACGCCGATGACCAGGGTTCGAAACCCGGTGGAAGACACCAAAGATTTGTGACTTGGGTCAAATACTGTGTTGTGTCCTCACATCTTCACAACGTGACAGGCTAAGACAGAAAGATTTCCATATCTTCTCATTCCGCCCTTGACCTCAACCCTCGCATTTTCAGTGCTAAGATTTTAACATACTGCAGGCTAATCGGATAAGCCAATCAGAAGACAGTTGTATTGCCTCTGTGACTGTGACGATCGTCGCTTATTTTGAATTGGTTCCGAATGTAAACGGCAATTTCATTGGCTGAATGTTAGCAGATGGTAAGGGACGTAACTCGTGATCACAATAGGTGTTGCTGATTCGTTTCACCACTTCTGCCTAGGTTGAAGGCAAGGTAAAAAATGGAAAGATCTTGATACATTTTCACCTTGCCGTGGGAAGATGGTCATTCAGGGCAAGGCACTACATCCACAATGCACTCAGTCAACCCAGCCGTACAAATGGGTACCTGAAGTACTGATGAAGCGCTTAGTAGCAGCTTTAGAGTAATAATTGTAGCGCTTTGAGCATACCTTAGGGTGTGGAAAGGCGCAATATTAATATCCAATTATTATGATTATGTGAACCAAGAATGATCTACAAATAACGCCTACTTTTCAGGGAGTGGAATGTAGATCCGTTTCTGAAATCTCCTCAGGAAAGCTGAGTCCAACTCCCAAGGACAGTTGGTCGCACAGAGAAGAAAGATCTTGTCCGATGAGCTAGAATTGTCTGCCCCTTCCATTTGTTTGAGCAATTCTGTCTTTATTCGTCGAGTGTGCTCCTCTTCACGACTGCTACGCTGACGACAGATGCTGTCGATTTCATCGATGAAGATAACCTTATAGAAACGGTGTCATTATCAGAAAATTTATGTAACAAGGCGTGGGTGATACATTAAAGTATCAATGTATTTAGATATTTGTCTAAATATTACATATATGAAATCTGGACAGTTGAAAATAGCATGTATCACACTTATCTCAAATGTTTTTAGCATTGTATGGACATTTTTACGAGAAAGTGTTTGACTTAAGTGTTCCTATAGCTATTCAACTTCTCCGCAAGACATACCCTATTTCCTCTAATAAGCGCCGGGCCTCTAATAAGCGCTGGGGTGATCAAGGGTAGTTGAGAAAATAAGTGCTGGGCCTCCAATGAGCGCCGGGTCTAAACCATTAGATTAATGCAGCCTGAGTTAACTTCAATGTTCTATTAAAGAAATAAGCGTCGGGTCTCCAAAAAGCGCCGGGCCTCTTATGAGCGCCGGGGGGTGCTATTAGAGGAAATATGGTAACTCATACCAGTCTCTAATAGTGACAAATTCAAGCCTTGTTGCATGTTGTCAGCATAGCAGCATGCTTCATCAGGATTTGATAATACGATTAGAAATCTCTGGTACAGATGCACTGAAAATGTAGCAAGGCTTAAATTATCAAGTGATAGAGATTGGAGCGAGTTATGCCTTTCGGGACAAGTTGATAGCCAGTTTTTCAGTTATGTAAGGGCTCATCCATATTATTTAAGGTTAATGTCAATTATATTCTAATAAATGGTCAACCTTAAATAATTTTACCATAACATTCCCTATTCCTATAGAATTCTATGAACAAGGGTTCAAATACTCACAGTCCTTCCCGATTGGTTTGTTGCATGAGAAAACAGTTCCTTTATAAGTCTGAAAATAAAACACCAGATCTATCCAAAACACTGCATCTATACAAAATGATTTTCTTTTGTATTTGAATAGAAGCCAATAAAAAACATATTCCAAGAAATTTTACTTTAAATCAAGTTTGCGAATCAGATACCATTCACTTGCAGGCCTGAGCCATGTTCAAGAAAGGTTTTCAAAGTAATTGCTCAAAACCTCTCTTGAACGCGATTGCTCAATGTAGCTCTACGTAGCAAAGCGAGCAATCCTCGAGAAATCAAACTGTGTCGTTCAGGAGAGAATTAGCGCTACATTGAGTGCTACATTGAGCACTCACTGTTATAATGGAACGGAGCCCAGATATAGCCATATTAGTCAGTAGCCCATTTTGAATTATTGTGTTTTGATTTTTGTAAAGAAGCAACTCAAAATGGTTTGGCAAGTTAGCAATTAAGACAAATTTTATGGATAAACAACTTTTATTATTATATGTTAGGCACATTTTGACATAGATTCTTGTCTAGATGTTATGGTCAAGCAAGTAGCGTGTCAAAACATAAGCATCCTTGTCAAAACGTAGCCTACATCGAATAAAGAAGTTGCTAAATGAACGATAAAATTTGTCTTTGTTCTTCATCACCTTAACTTCTAGAATGCCAATGAAAGATATAACAATAATTGATTTAAAAGCTTCAATGTTAAGTAATAATTCTATTATGAGATAATCTTGTTCACATACTTCTCACTCTCACCGACCCAGCTGGAGATGAGGTCGGCACTGGACACACTGTAGAACACAGAATTGATCTCCGCGGCAACCGCCTGAGCTAAACGAGATTTACCTGTTCCAGGTGGACCAAACAGGAGAATACGTTTCCATGGCTTTCTGCCCCCTGAGGAGATAACAAATATTTATTTCATTTTTTAATTGTTGTAAAGAATTAAAATATTTGAACCTGTTCTAGTGCAGAAACCAGAAGCAGTCAAAATCAACAACAACCAACATCCCTCTCATGTTTCTATGGAAACAGAAAACAAATTATTTTTCAGAAAAAATCTGAAAATATCAAAAGGCACCACTTCAGTTAGTGGGTAATACACATGCAAAGTTTCAGGAAGATATGATGAACGGGTATGGAGCTGTGCTCAAGAAACGAACCTGTCTCTGAACAAAGTCAAAATTCAACAAGTTTCTATGGAAACGAAAAAATAAAAAATTTCAGAAATCTGAAAATATCAAAAGGCACCACTTCAGTTAGTGGGTAATACACATGCAAAGTTTAAGGAAGATATGATGAACGGTTTTGGAGCTGTGCTCTGGAAACGAACCTGTCTCTGAACAAAGTCCAAATTCAACAAGTTTCTATGGAAACGAAAAAAAATAAAATTTTCAGAAATCTGAAATATCAAAAGGCACCACTTCAGTTAGTGGGTAATACACATGCAAAGTTTCAGGAAGATATGATGAACGGTTTTGGAGCTGTGCTCCGGAATCGAACCTGTCTCTGAACAAAGTCCAAATTCAACAAGTTTCTATGGAAACGAAAAAAAATTAAATTTTCAGAAATCTGAAAATATCAAAAGGCACCACTTCAGTTAGTGGGTAATACACATGGAAAGTTTCAGAAAGATATCATGAACGGTTTTCGAGTTCTGCTCCGGAAACAAATTATTACGGACGGACGGACGGGGCGATGACTATATCCCACGGTATTACATACCGGTGGGATAGTATTACATACCGGTGGGATAAAAAGGCATATTTTGTTCAAAAGTAATGATCGAGGGCCATAGGAATCATTTTTCATAGTTATTGTTGGAACGGAGGACAAGAAAAAAGTACATTTTCCCCCCCCCTGCAGATTATAACTTAGAGAAGTATACAAAATGGAGCAAATCCGTTGTTTAAATCCCCTATTTTGGGGGGAGAAATAGATTATTGGTTATGGAAAAAAATTCCGTATCTACGAGGGGCGTTCAATAAGTGTTGCAACTTCAATATAAAACCAACTCGCGTAGTCAATTTTTTACTTTTATTTTTCAATATAGTTACCCTTCACCTCAATACACTTATTCCATTTCTCTTTAAGACTTTTGATGCCGCTTTTGTAGAAGTCTTCCGTTTG
The DNA here is from genome assembly GCA_936450465.1 of Gibbula magus. NCBI lineage: Eukaryota > Metazoa > Mollusca > Gastropoda > Trochida > Trochidae > Gibbula > Gibbula magus. The sequence continues at coordinate 13,134,142 of OW388306.1, forward strand.
CCCCCCTAACCACGCCTCTGTGGCAGCTTTGACGTCTTCGTCATCCCGGAAGTGCCTTCCACGTAGGGCGGATTTCAGGTTTCTGAACAGGAAATAGTCACTGGGGGCTAGGTCTGGGCTGTAGGGTGGGTGGTTAAGCTGTTCGAATCCACAATCACGTATAGCGGCCTGTGCAACTCTTGACTTGTGGACTGGAGCATTGTCATGCAAAATCAGAACACCACGTGTCAACATTCCACGGCGTTTCTGTCGAATTGTCTTTCGCAATTCTTGCATTAGGTTGGCATAATATTGACCATTCATTGTAGTTTTGGTTGGCAAGTAATCAATTAATAATATGCCTTTTGCATTCCAAAAGATTGTCGCCATAACCTTGCCTGCTGATGGTTGAGTGCGAAACTTCAGGGGAGGCGGTGAACTCGGGTGCTTCCATTGCTTGGATTCCAATTTAGTTTCCGGGTCCCAGTGGTGGATCCAGGTTTCGTCACCTGTCACCAGACGAGACAAAAACCTGGCTTCATCCGCATTAAACCGATCCAGGAGCTCCATGCAACTTTCGGTTCTTTTCTGGCGATCTTGTGCTGTGAGGTTTCTGGGTACCCATCTTGCAGATACCTTGGACATACCAAGATGGTCATGAATTATTTTTTCAACACTTCCAACTGATATCTGGAATTCCAAAGACAGTTCAGAAACTTTAACACGGCGGTCAGCTAAATTCGTCTTTCGATAGCGGCAATAACTTCCGGTCGGGTGACTTCAGATGGCCTGCCTGACCGTGGGTCATCGTCTAAGGACTCCCTGCCCCGCTTGAACTGAAGAGACCAGCGACAAACTGTTGTAAAGTTAGGAGCATCCTTACCCATTACATTACACATACGATTATGTATTTCTGTAGCTTTGCATCCCTCTTAAGTAAGGAACTTGATCACAGCGCGTTGTTCATGTTTGAGAGAATCCATGATTATGGAGACCCCTAGGTCAGCGCAGCTATTATATCTAAATAATTGTTATGTCTAGAAATTGTTTTGACATGTGTCAATGTTATGTTTTGACTTTAGTAACACCTGCTATAAGCTGACACTGTTTATGTAAACACCAATGCCCCGCTTGCAACACTTATTGAACGCCCCTCGTATTACTCGGACTTAAAGTGATGTGACAATGCCTGAGAAACATTTCGATTTTCTTATTTTACAAATTCCAACCCTGGAATGTAAATAATACTGATATTAAAATATGGAAAAATAAGAAATAATATTTCATACCAGTGAAGAGATGAGGGTAGTGCAGTGGCATCACTATTGCCTCAGTCAGTGCTTGTTTTGCCTCCGCTAGCCCTGCTACGTCAGAGAACTTGATGTTGCGACTCACCAGGATGGTGTCCTCGATGGCTGACCGACGTTCACGCTTCTGACAGGTCTGGGAATCTGAGGATCCGGCTTCGCTGTTTGCTGCAGTGTGAAAGTGAAATTTGTATGACTACTCCAAAATTTCTTTAATTTTTATCTCATCAGGCTACAGTGTAAAATGTATAACTTGTATAACAACCCTGAAATATCAGATTTATTGCAACAAATGTACTTCACCCACATCCTGATACATTAGATATTTTAATCCATAAGACTACTTAATACCCTGTATTAAAAAGGCGCTTGACGACCGGTCTAATTTGTGGTGTGTAGGGATAGCAACATGGGGATCTACTGAAGGATACCGAGACGGGACCAACCGAAGTTGGGTATGACTAAAAGGAGGAAAGAGCCGCCTTCAACCAAGGCAGTTATCTGCAAAAAAGCCAGAAAGATAATGTTATATGTTTCGGAGTCGGTTGACTCCTTCATCAGACAGTTTGAGTCAAGGTTCTGGGTCCCTGAAGCGAGTTCGTAACAGTGTCTGTGACATCATCCAATTGTCTTCAAAAGTTTGGTACTTCATGTTTACTTAAAATTGAACTTTTAACTGAACGTAACGTGATTTCAACATTTCAAAGAGTGAACCAATGTGTGTTGTGAACATATATTTAATAATTGCGTGAATTTACAATGATTTTTGTTGTTGTTGCTTATTTATGGTAAGTATGTACAAGAAAAAATATGAATAATATGAATAATAAAGTTTATAAAGGTAATAACATATTGAACATGGAAAAATATGTACAAGGTAGTGGTGACAGTAATACAACAGGTGTACAAGTAATTTCTTTTTAATAGGGAAGATGGGGGTCGCATTTGGGCCGTTGATCTAATATGATATATTTTTCATCAATTCCGTGTTGTAGTTTCAGGCCATTCAAATGGGAGAATTCTAAGGTGGTTAGGCGGGGTTGGGAGAAGAGGTGAAAGTGGGTGTGGTTCTGTAGAATCAAGTGCACATGGCGTAGAAATGTTGGCAGGAAGAAAGGAGAGGTTTTTAGATTTGATTTATAATAGTGGAGGGTTTAGTTGGGGTACCATGTTTGAGTAGGAAAGCATTGGTACAGGGTTGTATGCTGGTAGGAGTGGAGTCAATGAGTATTGCTGGAGGAGCCGGTTTCACAGGATGATTCTGGGGTCATTTTTCGGAAGTATCTTCATCCAAGGTGAGAATAAATGAGTCTATAGCACATGATGTTGCGGCGGCGGTTGGTGGTCTGGACGATGTATCTGGTGAGTTTACACTGGTGTCTGTGGAACTGAAATCCGTGGAGGTAAGGGATTCGTCACTGGACGAGCAATGTAAGTCCTCTAGTAGTGACTGTAGTCCTGGTAGCTGGTAGACAGCGTTAATGATGTAGGTGTGGTGATAGTTCGCGTAGGTAGAGTGTCTTTGATTTTAGTTGGCGATTGCATGGGTGAAAGTGGACTGATCACTGGCGGAAGTCAGATGATGTCCCTTCTAATTTTAGCTAACATGGTACCTAATGTTTTTGAGAAACAATCCAAAAAGTTGGATTCTTAGGAAAAGGCACAGTTCTCGATCTATGGCGGGCCATTGATCTAAGATCAGCCATTTCCCGGGTCGTCCTGCTATGGTGATGGTGTCTGTATATTGAATCTTCCAATTTGAAAATGGGTCGTATTCTAAATTGTTCTGGGGGTGTCTAACACTGAGGGTCTTTCGGTTAGGTTTGAAAACACGAGGTTGAATGTTATGGGGTGATTCTGGGGATGAGGACTGCTCTCGGATGGGTACCTGTTCAGATGATTGACAAGGATGTACAGCAACGTTTGAAGACAGGATGGTAGTAGAGCTGGATGGAGAAGAAGATGTACTGGAGTCTGATACTTCTAGTTCACGGAGGAGGCTGTCTCTGGAGTGACTCCTGTGGACGGGAGTAGTAGGTGTTGATGAGAAATCATCAGTAAAGGTGCTAGGGGCCGGTGATAAGTGTCTGTAGACATCGGTAGAACTTGTAGAAGGGCTATGTAGAGGGGTGATCATTCTGGGGACTCGTATAAAGTCCTTTCTAGTGTGTGCCAGGATCGTTGATGGTAGAAAAGGTGTGGCTGGTATGACTCTAAAGATAGGTTTCCTAGGTGTGAACTTCAAAATAGGTCCCTTTCTCTTAGGTTTGGCGGCAGGTGGCGGGCGTGGAGATTCTTGACTGGAAATATACTGGATGTCCTCAATGTTGTTGTGTTGTTTTACATGGTGCCTTTTAACGCTGTCTCTTCTGATGAACTTCTTATAGCAAATATGACAATGATAAGTAAGTATAAGTTCACTATGGTTATTTTTGGTGTGGCGGGAAAGGCCACTGCTGCTGCTGAAAGTTTTTTCACAATGTTTACATGGATGACTAGGTTTCACAGTAGGTTCAGGCCCCATGGCTGGGTAGTAGAGAGAAGGTCGATGTATGCTTCTTCTAGGCGCAGCCGTTGGTTGAGTGACGTCGGTGCCTTGGTGACCAGTATGATTTTCATCTTTGTGACGTCACAGAGACGTGACGTGTAGTGTGCAGCTACGGGCTTGTTGGAGTTCTTGTTCTTGACGTCTTGGAGATGTCCTCTAAGTCTGGTCCTCATATCATGGGAGGTTTGGCCGATATATTTGTTCCCACAATTGGAGCATTGTAGACAGTAGATAATAGAGGTCGTGCGGCAGGTGATGTGTTGGTGGATCTTGTAAGTAGTGCCCGAATGGTGACTGGAGATGATGTTAGTTTCAATGAGTCTCGGGCAGACTTGGCATTTGGTACCACATTTAAATGAACCTGGTAGAAGGCGTGGGGAAGGTCTGCTATGAACAAGTGACTGTTTGATATTAGGGCATCTTTTGTAGGCTAGTTTGAAGCCATTTGTGACCAGGTCCGATGTCTCTGGGGAGAGATCCAGGAGTGTACTGTGCTTCTCAATGATCGACTTGATCCTGATGTTATGATTGAAGGTCGTCACGTACATGATGCTCTTGTTCTGTGCGTGGGACTTGTACTGTAGAAGGTCTTCTCGGTTCATGTTGGTTGCTTTGGTAATGCATCTCTGTAGAAGTGACCCGGGATATCCTCTGTTGATGAAATGCTGGCGTAGGGACTTCAGGTGTTTAGTTCTGTCGACCAGGTGACTGCAGATTTTGACGATTCGGAGGGCTTGTCCGTAGGGGATGGCTTGTTTGAGGGATAAGCGATGATGTGAGTCATAATGGAGGTAAAGATGTGCATCAGTGGGCTTAGTGTAGAGTGTGGTCTGTAGGGTATCGTTGGTATCCCTGTACACAGTGACATCTAGAAAGTTAATGCATGTAGGGCTGAATTCTCCTGTGAATTTGATTGTCTTGTGGAACTTGTTGAGTGCGTTCATGAAAAGGTTGAGGTCATCCATGCTGTAGGGCCAAATGATGAAAATGTCATCGATAAAACGCCACCAGCAAAGGGGCTTCTTATCTTGTGTCTCGAGGAATTAATTAATTTTAAGTCTTTCCCGTCTTAAACAATCAGGGTATTAAGTAGTCTTACAGATAAAAACATCTGATGGAACAGGTTGCTTCTCCCACTTCCTCTCATTAACTTCTTAACAGGAGATATCAACTGCAAAATACAGTAGTCTTCTGACATAGCTATGTTGCACATAATTGCATAAATTGGACAAATATATTTGACCAAAATAAATCATTTCTCATCACACTGTGTACAAACACTTAAAGGTTTTTTAAACTAGCCAATTCTATTAATAATTTGTTTTGACATTAAACAGAGGAATGTGAAACATGAAAAAATCCAATACCCAAAAGTCTTAGAGTGATAGTTGATCTCCTTAAATTGATATTAAAATTTTCAAGGATGATGGAAAATATTCATTTAATTTTGGAATTATACTTGTTATTAAGTTCAAATGACCCACAAGAGTTGAAAACAGATGTGTACATAATCCAATAGGTCAGAAAGCTTTGCTTCTAACAGAAAATGATTATACTTGTTAAAGAGAAATACTTAAATCTAAGAGTATTTTCCCTACCAGGTGTAGAGGATGTTGCTGCTGGTGTTTCTTGGGTTGAAGGAAGCAGGTTGCCATGGATATTGGAGTTGAGTTGAGATATCTTCCTTATAAGAATGTCTCCCTGAGATGTTAAACTCTTCCCCAATTTCTCCAGAGCAGACTGATTTAAAATATGATAAATGATAAGAGATATTAGTATTTTATGTTTAAAAAGAAACTTCTCAGTGAGGTAATTTTTTATAATTCTTTATTATAATTCATAACATCTTGAGATTGTTATTTAGGTCCATTTCTTTAAATTTAACTAAATTTTTCAACTTAGAAGCCAAGCTGGAGATCTGTGATAAGATTTGGAAGTTAGCGTCACAATTTTAGCTGCAGTGTTTTGTACACATAGAATTCTTGAGATCTGAGATTTTGTGGCACCAAATTTGTTGCAATAGTCCAGTCTGCTTATCATAGACAAGAATGGCAGATACGTTAGGTACATGCACATGTTCCCAATATTTCTTAAATGAAACACACAGTTTCTGATCAAATTATTGACATGGTGATCAAATGAAAGCTCTGAACAGAGAAGCTGCCAAAATTCTTAACAGTACCCGTATCTGACAATGCTGCAATGCTTCTGTAACAAACAACTCCTGCAAGTCCTATATAATTTGTTCAACTGGAAAGATTTTATACCCTTGCATTATAAATTTATAATCAAGTAAAGATCCCCATTCAAATTTAATCAGAAAAGAATTTGTAAACACCACTCCAGTATTATTGAGTAAAGGTTCACATTCTTATTGAACTAGTCTCACAGAGAAGAACTGGTCCTGCTGAGTGAGTTTGAGTCTGTCCACCGTCTCCTGACATCTCTGGATGTTTCTCAGCATCAGCTGTATGTCAACATTCGAGTCCTTCTGTCCCTCCTGTAGGGTTTGTTTTAAACTACAAACATACATTTAACTCCCAGTGAGTTGAGAATGAAAAAAAGGAATGATGTTGGTCCTTACATCAGTGTAATAACGTGTGTGCGCTTCGAGCACGGCCCTTCGCGGCGTGTAGTTCAGCGAGTATAAGTATCCTTATTATTAAGATTATCAAATTTATCACCTATGTACACTGGTATTTGCAGATATTTAACAATAAAGGTTGTGATTATTTATAAAAATAGCTTCTAGTCACTAGTCTACATTTTTCACAATTTTTAGTAAAGATAACATCTAGCTTCAGTTGCTTCACCCAAAATAGATGATGCAGGTTTTACTACAGGGGCTTGTATTGCTGAAAACAAACAGTTCCTAGGTCCAATACTATGATGCGATATATATCCTATACTAATAAATAAAGAAAGGGATGCAACGCCAATTTTACCCCCTGCCCAAACAAGTCCACTTTTCAAAATGTCAACACACATTTTACACGTAATACATACTACAGAATTAAAGCACAGTGATTTCTCGTTCGAATAAAACAAACATCAATAAAATCGGTGCATTATTTCTCAAGTTATGACACTTGAAACACGATAATTTACCTGTCAAACTTCAGTGGGCCAAAATGGTGTTTCAGAAATACATCGATAAAAATCGAGGAAAAAGTCGATATTTCATTCCTAGCAAAAGCAATCAATCTCGAAAAGATTTTTCTAATGTCACTTTACATCCCTGATACATGTGTCATACTTGAATAGTTCGAGGTATCTTACCTTAACAACTTTATTGCAACTTTATACATGTGTGGAGGAAAGATTATATTTTGTCTTCCCCCTCCCCCCAAGTTTCAAAACATGAATAAAGAAGTACCGTTGTCAATCAATCAATCAATCTTTATTCAACAACGGTGGTACAAGAGCAGAAAAACAAAAATAACATAATAGATAATTTTTTGCATGCACCTTAACTATTTCTTAAGAAACTTAACATCCTTGATATTTGTCTGAGTAAAATACAGATCAGTTAGATACAATATTTTCATTCTTTCATTCAATGTCTTTCAATACTTATGAAACAATATCACTACAATTAAATTATTTCTATTGAAATACACTATTCATTCTAAAACAAAATTGGGTACGAGTTCAGCGAAACGTGTGGATATGCATTGGAGTTCACTGCATCCCGTGAAGACATCACGTGACCATGCAGGCACGGTAAAGTTATTTCCCCAAAAATGAAATAACCTATGTATTATAGTCAGCAAATTACACAATATTTAACTACATGCATTCACTATTAATGATGTAATTAAAATACGTAAGTTTGCAAAATATGTCAGCACTGAAACACGTATGATATCAGCTGTTCGGTTAATTATTTGGGATTTTACTTCCGGGTCTAGTAAGAACCATTTTTAAAACTTTATCGCTGATATTGAGTTTATTCCTTTTCTGTTTCTCTTCAAGTTGTCATATGCAAATATCTTGCAAGTTTTGACATTAAATGGTCGACTGGTATGATTCCTATTGCCCGCGCAGTTTACTCGTCTGACAGTGTTAATACTACGGCGGTCGCCATTTGCATTGGTTTGTTTTCTCCAGTTGACGTCATACATTCCTTCGGGGAAAATCGAGATTTTTCCGGTGTTCTCCGTAAAACAAGATGGCCGACACGTCAAAAAGCGACGTAAACAGACAGTTTTCTGACTTTTTTTACGATTTGCTAAAGTCACACATAATTTCAATGGTAATGGGATGCGAGAATTTGTTGTTTATAAACCGATTCACATAAATTCCATGTCTTTGCAATGTGCATGTAAACCATAGGCAGTTACTTGAAAGAAATTGGAGCAAAATCATCCGGGATCATTTAAAGTAGATAACTTACCATGCTATGGCATCTGGTCCCAACAATGAAACAGAAATGAAACTTCATGATTAGAATTCATACCATTTTAAAAATCTAAAACACAAATAGCTCAAAGGAAACAAACTTATAAAACAATCAAGTTATCCATATGATAGGTATACAGTGTGCAAAATTCACCTGTTTTCAAGGATTTTTCCCGAAATAACAGGTCTATGACAGTCTTAATTAAAAACATTTTCTAAGAAACAAAATTAATATTTCTCAGAACTTGTTGATCCCCAGATTAGATCTTCAACAAAACAAAATTGTCCAACTGACCTGTATATAAACTAATTTCTTCCATTCCAGTAGTCGTTGACTTGTTCAAAATATTGCCTCCTAAAAACTTCCAAGTTCGTCTGCAAGCACCTGTTATCAAAGGGACGTAAGTCTCATTTCCTTTGTGAAAATGCATACCGCAAATAAAAAAATATACCAAACGTAGGCCTGCCCACAGGGGCTTGTTTTGCTGAAAACAATCAGTTCCTAGGTCCAATACTACGATACGATATACCTATACTTATAAATAAATATATTGCGCCTTTCCACACCCAAATGTTGGCCTGCCTGTCCCTAATGTAAATCAACTGAGATTGTTGCGAAAAACCAACGGCAAGATCGGTGGTCTCTATAAATACATAAACAAACAATGAAGTGAACACTTCATAATTAACTCTTGTATTTCTTTGTTTTAAATATTAAATCGTTCATTTAGCAATTTTATATATAGATCTACATGTATACGAAAAAGATACTTGACATGAAGGCACCGTTGGCAGTCAGGGATGTGAAACACACCATTGATAATTCAAACTTGTTTATCTCTGTCAAGAAAATTAAGTTGAACGTTAACCAGTATGGTTATAGATGAGGTATGGATGACAAAATAATGTAAAGTCAATTACATCCGATTTTATAATTTGGGGAAGTGGTACATAGCCTAGTTGGTTATATTGCAAATACCGCAGTAGCGTTGAAATGGTAGGCCTATTGTGATAGCTTGTTCATGGTTATATCATTGTGTCTATACATTATATAAAACCGTTAAACACTTATATGCACATATTTATATCGCCATGAAGGTCTACTATAATATATATATTGAGAACGCTCGCGCAAGCAGCTACACGATTGGTCATGATATATTAAAAGGAACCACTTATAGTCTGTAACAGGAATAGACCCTAAAACTAAATTTTAAGCCTAATTTGTAAATAATTAAGGACATGGTTTTGGAGACACAAATGGCGATCACAAATACAATTTTGACATTTTAAAAGAAAAATTCTGTCACCAATATTCAATCAAATAAGTGTTCATGGGCAGAAGCAACCTCATCCCCAGGGATGATCAACTGTTGATAAAGGCTTGACGCAGGAGAGACGTAACAGCACTGTGAGGAGTTTGGGGCAGAAAAAGACTGTCTGACAACATTGGAAACAATAGAAAACGTGCTTAAAAATTATTTCACGAAATGTGGAAAATGTTATTTTTGTGTTTAATAAAAGTATAACTAATAACTAATAACTAATAATTGTTAGAACTGACATTGAATAGTTGTGAATATTATTACAATTAATACGAAATAAACGTGTTAGAGGACTTTGTCAATTCATACATTATTTGAAACTATATATTTTTATTTTGTTAGTGATTATATTCTTTCATTTTTTAAAGATCATAATTTGCATGTATCTCTCACAACGTTAGTTAACCTATTAACGTAGTGTACTATAGGACATGGACACTGTTTAGGCAGTGTTTGCCACTGATAAGAAATGTATTACAGAAACGGGTGGACATGCACAATCTCAAATTCCGTGTAAAGAAATTGTGTCACTGCCTAATTATATAGATCAATATTTATTTATATTTATATGAAAACACAATTCCCGTCCGTATTTAAATATCGTTGGTTTTCTTTTCAATCAGACATTTCAACATTTTAATAAATGTTTATGGAACTAATTGGATACTATTTTATCACTATCATACCGTGATACGTTAGATCTTGAATACGTGTTTTTTTATCCATTTTTTTCTATTTTCAAATATTATTTTAACTTAAAGGGACACCGCGTCGAGGATAAAAATGAGTCTCATCTTTATCTGATAAGAGTGTCTACTAACGAGTTACGCCTCACTTCACTGTCACCATGCAATAGTTTTTTTTTTACCAATTACGTCAATTGTCTGAAATCCGGTGCCTGTGACTTGTTAGCAGACATGTTAATCAGAATAGGTAGATACACATGATCTGATTTTTTATTCTCGACGCGGTGTACCTTTAACTACAACCGCGTTTACCCTAAAACATACCTTGGTTTTCTTTCAAGCATTGCTTGACACCACAAAATTGATAACAAATGTATTACGTAAACGGGTGGACACAATTACCAATCCATTTAAAGCAGACCGAAATCCTCTTGACTTGTCTCGCAGCGTGAATAAGCAAATAAAGCGCATTTAAGCCACAATATTCAAGTGACTGAACAAAATTGACAAGTACTTATTGAAACGAGAATATTTCCGACGAGGCTCATATCCGAGATACGGGAGGCGATACAGGAACATAAATCCCCTAAATCTCGTTCTTGCTGGGGGATATTTTCAAATTAATGATAATGTGCTTTAAATTGAACACCCACGCTAGCCGCTCCTGTTCACCTTTTGACTTAATATTGGAAGTTAATACCACATAGTGGATAGTTTGTCTTGTGTATAACAGTTTAGTCAATACATTCCATATCAAGTACTGAATGAACTCTGTGAAGTTCGAGAAACACTGCACTAGAGACCTTTAACAGATAATGTTTGTATAATATCTGGTAGGTATTTGTCCTGTGTGTAACTGATTAGTAAATACAATCGGCCTAGATGAACCCAGACATTTACATGATAAAATTAAATTAAAAACTCGGCATATGATACAACAACTTGGCAGCAACAAGACCACCGCGTCCACTTCAAAAACTGTTAACAGTTCACCCAGTTTCCTCACAGTTGTTCATATTCTGTATACATGTACCCCGCCTTGTTAGATCTCCCGTTCCACCTGATTAAGGAGTAAGTATATTCTCCGAAACGTTCACAATAAAGACGTTGTTAGCCAGAAGATCTTCTTTTCTTTCCTGTGCATTCCATTGCTCAATGCTGTTCAAAGACTTAATGCGTTATAAATATAAGGGGTGTTTTAACATAAACACTATACACATGCTAACCACAGGGGCTAGTATTGCTCAAAACAAACAGCTCTTGATTTATTAGTATAGGGTATAAACCGCATCGTAGTATTGGACCTAGGAACTGTTTGTTTTCAGCAATACAAGCCCCTGTGATGCTAACAACTGAGCAGAGTCTTAGGATAATAATAATAATAATAATAATAATAATAATAATAATAATAATAATAATAATAATAATAATAATAATAATAATAACAATAATTAGGACATATACTAAGACATATACTTATATTTAATATATTGTTAAGAAGGTTCCATTTTCAAAAGGAATGTTCAGTGTGAATTGACAGAAAGATGTACTTACTGTACTTAACCAATTGAAACACTATTAATTTTCATGTTCGCCTATATAGCCTCTTGTGTGTCTAGCTTCTGTCTCTTATGATGTGAACATCGAACTGTCCCATATGAAGAGGGATGAATAAACTCTCGCTGCATTTAAAAACGATAACAATTCTTATTACAAAACTAACACAAATGTATGCTATGACACAACCCTCGAGTTTATTAGTGTGAAAATATAAAATTATCATTTTCCAAAAATTCTTATGAAATCAACCGTCAGAGAAATATTTCATCTACAACATGACATATGAGAAATAATTTTCATATTCGATGGAATTAAGTTTCGAAGATTCCTAACAAATCGATCAACGCGCGTCAATAGAAGCTGATGTCATTAAATAGGTTTCTCTTTATTGCATCTACTGTAGTACACAGCAAAAAGCGTTTCAAAGTCACGCAGACATGTCAATTTCACAGTCGTCATAGCAACCCACTTGAAACTGATTTTCTCAACTGTTTTCTTCCTGCAGGTTACCTTTGTCACACATCACTGAATGTGACGGTTGTTATATTAACATGTTGATTAGCCCGTTAAAATGATATTTTACCAGCAAACTATGACACATATATATATGAATATATTCTATATACTTGAATATTCTGAATATATTCCAGGATATCGTTCGGAGGTTTCCTCGAAAAACTGTCCTTGTGGCGAGGAATCTATAGAACCAGTTCGTACCCCGATATTAACTATTTTATAGATTTTATTCCTCGGAACAGGGTCGATTTTAATCAGACTGTTTCACAGTAATGCATAACCATAACCACGATCACGAGTTTTCTCCCTGCAATATCTCTAGAGAAGCGATAGCAGTGAAGCTGGCAATCATTAAGCCTGGTAACACACTACCTTCTATGATCAACAGCACACCATATTTCTAAGCCTTCTCTCTTATAAATTCTCCTGCGTGAAAGTATTAACCTTTGACAGAAACCATTTTCAATGTGTTCCCTTTTACGGTTAGTCAGCATATCGACTCCTTTGAAGCATTACCCGGCTTTTCAACATAAGTGAATGTTCTTGTATTCTAATTGATGTAAAATAAAATCAAAGACTGTGCTGATAGAGCACGTTAAACGAGTACCTGCCTTTGCATAATATTAATCTTCTCTTGAATGCACTAGCGTTTCAAAAAGAAAACACTTCCCTTGCATTATTGCTGTACTCGTTTATATAAATTACTATAATATTTGTTTCTGAACAAACCGTTAACATCGTGAACTTTGACCATGATTTTTCTTCAATTTATCGCTTTAAAAGTATATGTAGAAAATCATAAGAGCAACACATTAAATCGGTCAGTTTTAAAGGGGCAGTAGCACGTTTTTTCGCTCAAATAAGTTGATGAAATGTATTTGAAAAATAATTTCACCAATAGTAAAAGATCCTTCTCTCTTCGGAAAATAAAGTTTAACATGAGTGTACCTTTTTCGGTAAAACCATGGGAATCGTTTTTGTAATACAAAATAATAAATTGTGTTCACAATAAAATGGCCGCCATGCAATTTTTGCTTTATACGCAACATAGTTTTTACCACTACAGATAATTGGTTTGTGTAATAAGATGTTTTGCCCTCTAAAGTTAATTTAAATGACATAAACTATCATTATAAATGGAAAATTTGAAAAAATGTTACATTTATGTTCAAATACTTCATGTTTTTCACACTGGGGTGCAGGCAGAGATGGTTTCGTAGCTTACATTTTGAAGCATGAAAGCAATAAATGAACAGAGAAATACATGTGATTAACATTGTTTGTTCGATACAACTCACTGACAGTACTTTCCCTACTTTTCTTCATTTAATCAGGCTGATTTGTTATATTCCCTCTTCATTTTCTGAAATATCCAAAAGTGAATTTTGTTATATTTTGTATATGTTATGTGTGTCCATAATATCCTTATCGGTTCGATTTCAATGGTACATTGTCATGTTACCCGATTACATTGATATTTGAATATCAGTCGTGTTTACTATACAGTAAAACGTACTGCAGATGATAATACTTAGAAGGTGGGTTAGATAATGTAAACACAAAGCCATCTTACTCCCTGTCGTAACTAAATACTAATCTAGTGTTTGAACGATATCGTAAATCGTATATTTAAGAAACACAAATAGTAACACATTAAAAGGTAAATAATCACTTGACCTTTGGTATTCATTAACTTAATCATTATTAATGACAAAAAAAACCCAAATGATATATCAGCATTTTCTAAATTTAAGAAAATTAGCCAGTGTGAAATGTATCATCAAATGCTAAATGGGAAAAGACAGACACTGAGATGGATGTGTTTATGTGGTAGCGAGTTCTCATCATGATGTACTGAGATATTAACAGCTGAGAAACAGATGTCATGTATGGTATATGACCTTTTCGAAATGAGTATGCAGTAAGAATGAGTAAGAGAGAACATGGTACACTCTTCAAAAGGTCATAACTATAACATTGAAATAACCCCTCGTCAGTCACAAAGGCTAAATGGAGTGTACATGACTTTAAAACATGAAGATACTAGGAACAGGAAACAATCAAATGATCATGGTGAAGATTTATGAGGGGTTCCCTCTGAATGATGCCTGAATGGAGTGTCAACGTTTCAACTGTGGACATCAAGAAACAAAACGAGATACTATGGATCTCTGTGAAACTACTGCTTAGTGAAAAAAACACTTGTCCATTGATGAAGTTAATTTATTATGAATGAAAAAGTTCAACTTGAATTACCCACGAGTAGTTCGATCCTCAATTCAAGTATTAGAAGACACATTCTCGGCCATCACAGCCTGGACACAAGAATGTGGTGCAATATGAATGAAGCCTATCAACCTGAATAACTCGCGATTAACGAGTTCTACATTTTGATTAATAAAGGGAGGTGACTGCATAAAGACACAATCAACTCAAGCACCTGTTGAAGGGAGTGAGAAAACGGATTACCAACAATTTCTTTAATAAAACGAGGCGATATTCACCTTTTCAATTACAAACCAAACAGACGTCATAGCATTCCTCAAAAATCAACAGCGGCGCAATAAAAGCAATAAATAACACAATCTAAACTAATTTCGAAGTTAAAACAAATTCCTATCTTCAAGTGCCATGAAGGCACGGCATACCCCTTGTAACACTAACACCAGTTGCTCTTGTTTGTGTGCAATTGATTGGCTGGGATTCCTAGTTTGTCCAAACCTTGTTATCTTTCTGACCAAACAGCGTCCACATGTTGGGGACATTTATTATACCTGTCAACAGGTATATATGAGGGGAGGGACGCTAGCTCTGCCTCAAACCCCTCACAGACCCCCAGACAGACGGACAGACAGAGTCCAGATCGCCATGAGGATTATTGCCTGTAGTCTCCTGGTTGCCCTAGTGGCTTTATCTGATGCGGCATCGCTCAACAGGGTGAGTCTTGTACACATCTTTTGATTTAACATTGTAGCATTTGGATTAACACTACTTTCAATAGTACAAACTCTTGTACTATTTCGGGCCGAGTTCCAAAATTTGCCTTGTTGGACATTGGACAGACTGTCGTTATATTCAATGCTTTGATATATGTTTCGGTAAACGCACTTTTTGTCAGTTAACGTTGTTTATCATTTCCTATCACATGTTTTCAAAAGTACTTTGTTCTATGCTTTTAGATATATATTTGTCTTTTATTTCATTTCATCTTGTGGTCATCATCTTTAGATCTTGTTTTGTGCTGGAAAAGACTGTTTAAATTAAAAATTTCTTATTCTTTAGCTGGATGGATAAGATAGTTTCTGTCAATTTGCGTTTCACTTTCTCAAGATTCTTAAACTATATCTAAATGTAATTGAAAATTGGTATTGACTAATGGTTTACAAATTAAATCAACAGAACAACTATAAATTCCCCAAGTCTTTGATTTTAGTCTTTTGTTTGAGTGTATTCGTGAAATGTAAACTTGGTTTCACATTAGACAAATTAACTTTGTAATTGGAAAAGTCTAAAAGAATATAGCATGTTACCGTATCTAAATAAATGCATACTATATAATATTTAAACCTTACATTCAAAACATTATTTTCAACTAATGGTTCAATTTAACTATGAACAAAATCCCGAAAAGCAATATCGCAAACTTAGGTAAATGTTTTTTACAATAATTTTAATGAAACATTGTTAGATCTAAAACACTATTATGGCAGAGTGTTTGTCATAGAGTACTTTTCTGCTGTTTTGTCGTTGGCAAGATTTTCATCACATCATTTTTACATTTGGGTAAATAACTTCGTACAAATGTACAGCTTAGAACAGCCTCCCTGTAGGATTTGCATACGTTCAGCTTACAACTTTTACACAAGAAGGACAGAAGAGATAAAAAAAAGAATATTGAACGCTGCAAATATCACTTCAACTGGCAAATGTATGTTTGAAAATTGGTCTTGATAAATATAAACATCCAGATCTACCGTGTAACTGTAACTCACGATCTATATATTCATATTTGTAATACTGAGGAAATTGGACATCAATATTTTCTCTGCACAGTAAAACATGGCACTCAAATAGACAACGATGAGCATTTTTAAAAAGAAATTCTATTTGAGAAACGTTGGTTATGTAAACACACAATACAATACAATACAATACAATACAATACAATATTATATAATATATAATATATATAATATAATATAATACAATACAATACAATACAATATAATATAATGCAATACAATACAACACAATACAATATAATATAATACAATACAATACAACATAACACAATACAATACAACACAACACAATACAATACAACACAATATAATACAACACAATACAATACCATACAATAACATACAATACACATTTATATTTTAAACATTAAGATTATATATATAAGTTTTTTGGGGATAAACTGGCAGTATTCAGGGGTATTATTTTGTGTTTAAATCCTAGCATATGTCAACCATGCTTACATTATGTAGAATATGTTCAGTATCTCCCTATAAGTACGACAACCAAATGTTTAAAATAATTAACGTAATATGTGATGCGTTCCTATTTTACTATATATATTTTTATCTACAAACTGATACTGTGTAGTCGGTAACGCATCCATTTTCGCACTCAACTGATGTTATTTTGTCAATTGATTTTTGGCACTTAATAGTTTATCTATATATTAACGACGGTATGTACAGTTTGTTAGTGGTAGGATATGACAAGCTCACCATTTCGCCTACACTAGACATTATATACTGTGTCAACTGATTTTTAAACTTGATGCTAGCTAATTGTCAGTAGTTACTTAATAATTTTGTTACTAGTTTAACGTCGGGTGCATCCGATTGGGTAGCACATGTTTACTACGTTGGCCAACATCTCGTTGTTAGTCAGGGATCCATTCATACTTTCTGAGGACCGAACGTTCCATCTACATGTGTACCTTTCGTAGTAGATATTGTATTTCTGATTGATCTATATCAGTGTCTGTTTCTGTAGTTATGGGTGCATATCACATTATAAACATAACACATATAGAATAATCAACTTTCAGTCAGACGCATTATTTAGTTTTGACTATTTGTAATATATATGTTTACCAAGTAGAAATGTATTATGTATTCTGTATTATGACAGATTTTCAGAATTTCTCAGGTTTAGATTTTGTTGTAAATATTCTGTTCTCGCATAAGAGTTTAAAATTGTTTTGCTTTGCCGTATTTCTTAAGTAAATTTACCTGTTGATGAAACTGAAATTTACTAAACTAATCTTCATACAATTTTAGACAATTTATTTGTTGAAATCAATGACACTCAATATTATTCTAAATCTTGTGTGAAACCAAATATTTTCAGTTTGCAAGCATTTTCAATCTTTCTGAAGTTGTATCTGGAAAAAACCTATTCCCGTCAAGTTTTAAGGATGCGATTTTGTAATATTTTAAAATCACCTGTTTACCTGAATCACATTTTACATTAGATAAGTTATACTAACATTTTCCTCTAATGAAATTAATATACCTTTTAAAGAGGGCTGGTATCTTTATAAATACATATTAATATGAACATTTGTTAAAGGGCAAAACAATTTCCGTGAAATAAGTTAAAGAAAAAGGTTATAGGATTTTATATTGATGAACACAAATAAAAACAGCTCTTATTTTCCATTACATTCTATAGTTTGTATTTATAAAATCTGCATCAACCTGTAATTCTGTCAAATACAATTTATAAAACTGAATTACATATTAAGTATATATTAACTTTTATTATTAAGTCATTCCATAGGTGATCAATTGTAGATCCTTATACATATGCATATCTTTTTTATAACGGTATAACACTCGACGTCACCATTGTTACATAGAGAAGCTGATCATCATTAAGACGTCTATTCTTCATTTTGAAAGCCTTATATATTATCTTACTCCATAGCTTAAAAAAGTAGGTTGTTTTAAACTTCTCCATACAGAGAGATAGATAGATATATATTCTTTATTTCCTCCAGTAAATGAAGATACACCGTGATATGCTATATTTACAGGTTAATACAGACAATTTCAAACATTCTGCAAATAAAATTTTCCATTGGTTATCAGTTGTATACATGTGAAACATACAATTAAGCCATATATAATGGTCAAGGGAAACGCAGTGTTCAGTTGGCAATCCCCCAGTAAAAAACATAAGGTAAACTCTTCATCATTGTTCCAGAGGCTGGAAACATATTTACATCTAAAATATCAATTATCTTATCAATTAGAAGAACTCTCTGATGTCTTGTCATATCGCAATACATAAAAACATGTGTAACAATATCATATGTAAATGTGCCACAGATGCACTCTTTTGATTGAACACTTAGACAACTGATTTTCACTAAGTTTGCAAGACAGTGAAATAAATCAGGTCGTAAGATCGACAGTTGCCATAGTCTATGTACATTTTGATTTCGTATTGAAAAATATCTATTTTGGCTTATTCTCGAAGTTAATTCTTTACAAACGTATTTATTTTCAACATCATGAACGGTTTTTGTAACATGGACATTCCTTTTGGACTTGCAGAGAAAGCTACTAGATAATAGATATGCATTTACATGATCTGCCAATTCATATTTATATGTTAATAGTAGCATATGATATATACATTTACAAGCATGATTCAAAAAAAAAATGACTAAATCTGTAGTTTAAAATGTTCTTGAATACAAAGTTTAAATTAAAACATATTCGAAAGGTATTGTTTAATATCGTATTATCTACTTTGGAAAGAAGATATATTTAGTCTTGTTACATTACATTCTTAATTCAATTACACGATAAGTCCAATTCAGTTTATTTATTCGGTATAAACGTCATAGCCCAAAGTACAAACAATACACTTACTATGATTGATTCCATGTCTAACATTTTTCAAACGCATTTTTCCATAAAACTTAACGACATCTGGTAATTTTGTTACGATGAATTTGTTACGAAAAGTTGTAGTCCATAGTTTAAAATATTGTTTAATAATCGTTCCACTTAAAACCCAAATCTGTTTAAAGTATCTCCACCCTGTGTTTATCAAGTTGGTTAAGTAGGTGAAACGGTACTGCGCGCACGATCCTTGACAATACCTGCCGTCGGCTAGTTTTGAAACGCTGTTTTATTTGTCTTCCACTTAAATCTTGAAATGAAATCAATTTGTGTCGCAACATCTCGTTCACGTCAAGCTTCAAGCTTGAGATTAAAAACATGCAATGGAAACATGAATGTTTGGTTTTGAAGTTATAAAAAAAACTAGTAGTAGTGATCCGTTCGTCAATAGAACAATGTAAGAATTAAGCAATTTATATTATTCGTATCCGGTTCATTTGTTCGTTAAAACTTTTCACCAGTTTCGATTTTTAGTTATTTCTATATATCAAATTCGTTCTTTATATCCGCTGAGTCTAACTCTTTTACTCGTGTTACATAAACCACCTTATTTTCAATTCTTGTTAAATTTAGTATTACCCATTACCTTATGGTTAACTGACTCATCTGTGTACTTACACTTATAATAATACTTGTATAAAATACATCTACCTTAACAAACTAAGATACAAATAATAAATAAATGGATAGCATTTCTATAGCGAAAATAATCAGTTGAAGTCTTCGAACTTTTCAATATGACTTTTAAGATAAACACTGTTTATCTAAATTCATTTAAACATTGTTACATTCGGGATAACACTACCTTCAAAAGCGCAGATTCTTGTACTTTTTTTCGGGCCGAGTCCCATATTCGAACCCACAACCTCAGAGTAAGGCAACTTTCGCCAGCACTGACCGTATCAACACCTTACCACACGACCAAGCAGCCTCGACTAATTTTGATTTGTTGAAAATTGTTTCCATTATATATATATTAACCGCCAATATTCTTTGTGACAGGAAAAACGATGGTCAAGGAATGGCGCCGATTACGTCATGGCGCCAGGGTCACGACCTCTGAGACTTGACGACCCAATGAGACAGAAGATGACGGAAACCTTCTCAGACAGTTCAATGGTGAGTGTGTTATAGTATATAATATTCATACTGGCGGTAACATAAACTACGATATGTCTAGTTATTGATTACTATTTATCAACTTATCATTCAATCTTCAATAAGTTTTGGAAAAGAAAAAGATATTTAGAGAGTTGACTTTTAAAGGTGCATCCATTGTGTTTCATAAAATTTTATTTGGCTTTAATACGTTCCACATCACCATATGTGCTGTTTACAGTACAAATAAATTCACTCAGCTTGCATATTCATTCCAAATCGCCAAATGTATCACAATTACTAGTTTTCAATTAGAATAAAGTAAACATCATTATGCATGTGTAGAAACCGAAATTTGCATGACCCATTTACATGCACAGTAGTTATATATGACCTATTAAACATTATAAACCCAAATTTGTCATTTTTTCTGTTATAAATAAGATTCCAAATTTACGTTTGACTCATTGGCGCGCGTCAATCGCGATGCATTGTCCGGTTTTCGATCAGAAATCACTACTTTTACCTTTATATCGTCAATATACTGTCTCGACTATCATCAAAATGGTTGTTTTTGGTAACAGTCGGTACTTCTCGACAAAGTAACACCATTTATAACGTCTGGAATATGTGACACCCAACAACACCATGGATGTACCTTTAAAAGGTTAATATCTTTAGTTACTCGTATTATTATTTAGCATGTAGTTTTCTTCATTATCCTATGAGATCAGCATTTCTAAAATGATGTTGATTGACAAGGGGTTGGGATGATCGTATAGTTTTAAACTGCTCAGATTACTTTCTCCACAGCCAAGAAACAAAAAACTTATTTTAAAAAACGCCTTGTCATAGGAAGTCTTTACAAAACACCAAACATTTCGCCTAACGTCAACTTTACATTGACAAAAGTGATGTCCATTACAATTGCAAAGAGAATGAAATCACCAACTTTAAGATAGAAACTGAAACATGAATAATAGATTGGCGTTGTTAATATTCCTAAGCGTGCCATCATTTGGAACAAACACAGTATTTATAAATCATTAATTGTGTTAACGTTGTCAAAGGAAATGCCTCAAATTCCTACTTGACAACCAATAGCTCTCGGGGTCAAAGCAATTGAGATATATTAGCAATGCGAATAAGCTCACTCCCATCTACCGCGATATTCAAATTGAAATATCAGTTATTACCTGCCCTTGTCACATCCGGGAACTTGTGAGATGTGTCCAATGAAGATCTACTTGGCCCCTCTGTATCCGTTGGGTGGACCCGACACGATGCATGATACCATTAAATATCCCTTTATATTCACCAAACATGATGTTAAGTGCTTATGTAGTGTGACACAACGTGTTATGTAGGATATTAGCTGGTTTGTTACTTCATATATGATGTAACGTACTTAGATTGGATGGTTGAGGTCTTCATTTCGTACCACACTTAGATGGAATGGGCGGATATAAGTGTATCTTTAATATGATGGGACAAATAGGACAAATATTACAGTGAAATAGTTTTTACAAATTATTTTAAGTTAGGGGTTTGCCTTGTTTATCAGTCATGACCTGTTACAATTGAAAGTTAGTTTTTCCTTTTTAAGGTTCCTAAGTAACATTTATGGAAATATGTATATACATGTATGATTAATTTGAAAGGAAAGCCCAACTATTTAGCGGTTATTCTAATTAAATATTTTATTTCTGAGTAAGATCTTCTCTTGGTTTGTTCGGAAAAAAACAACAGTTTGAAAAAGTAATTTTATTTAGAACACATTGTCTGATTAAATAATAATTTTACTACAACACGCCATTATTTCCCTAACCATCAACTTCAAAGATGCCTTATAGAGTATGTATAAGTACTACTCGGATAGAGCCTAGGTATGTGTTAATCAGCTTGAAGTGAGCTGGAGCAGACATCATGACTGACTTGGAACTGGTTTCAGTCAACATGAAACATCCCGAGGCTTAACTGAGCTCCACAAATACAATATACTTAATCGAGGAACTCTTTGAGTACGGTTTATACTTTTGAGATTTGGAGATATTTACCTTTCATTGTTAAAATCATTCCATAAAAATACATCAAAGATAATAAATTCCCATCGATAAAACATACTTTTTTAAAATTATGTTTATTCTTTGATAAAGTTGTAAAAAATTATAGTTAAATGTCATGTCTCGTTGTGTTAACATAGGCAGACAATGCTCCAATTGATTAATTATTCCAATTTGATCACTTTTTAAGTGTTTGTAACGATTTCTAAAACATACTAATCCAAAGTCATTCTTTACCAATAAAGTGCTCATTTTGGAAGAGCTACACCAATTGTTTGTCAAATGGTCACCATAGCTGAAGTGTTACCTTGAACATTATTGCTTTGATTTTCGATTAGGATTTAGGCACCTGACAAAATGATATATAAGCGGTATGTGTTTGACAGGATTATCTGTGAAGGACTGTATTCATAAAACGAATCAAAGGCTTTTCTCAACCTGATTTGTTTGATTTTCGATTATCATTAAGGTCCTTTAACAAAAATAACCTTTAATCGGTATTTATATTGGTTAGAATAACGGGTGAACGGATTTGTACTTGAAACGCAAATACCGACTCTTTGATTCTCGTTGAGAAAATCTATGCTTCTTAGGATGAAGGGTAAGAGTTGAAATAAAAAGACGCAAGGGAATTAATGTCCTCTTGATGTTTTTCTCTCCATTTCCAATCCATAATGATTACGGCAATCCGACACAGTAACGGTTAAGTAATATATATCGGTTCGACCTTAGATAACTTCTTTCATCGCTACAAGCTTAACAAGTGGTTGCATTTAAATGATTACATTGAGTTTGTTTTTCATTGTTCGAAAAATCACCCACGCCAGACTTAAAGCATAAATCAAATGAAAGCCGTAAACTTACCTTATCTTACCTGTCGAATTAATTACGAACGCCGTCTCACCTGAAATCTCACCTCAATTGTTCAGGTATCTTGAATTTTATTAACTATCGCCACTAGCCTCTTGGAGAGTGTTTATTTTCTACTGAATCTAGCCAAAGTGATTTACGGGAGTGAACATACCTGTAATTTACTACCCGTCTCTGTCAGAGAGGTTTTATTTGCGTACCTGGCGGACAGACGCCCAGCTGTCACGTGACCTAATGCGATTGAACATTTCTGTTGTGACTGTGCCATCATGAAGCTAAGGGTGGGGTTCTGGTGCCGTTTCTGAAACCACTTACAATTGATAGTAGCCTTACAATCAATTGTAACCTATGTAAGAAGAATGGAATACAATTGAATGTAACTCTACGATAGCCTTGTGTAACAGGTCTCTGGGGATATATGTTATCGGCCATATCGTTCCCTATTCTCTGTTTATAAATAAACCTAAGTTTGATTTGTACATCAACTCCCCTTGGGCGAGGCAATGTACATTTCAGTTGTGATAATTCTTCCATCAATACATCTTGGTGTGGTACTGGGAATAGTTGTTATCGTCCAACCAGTCCATTCACTCTGATTCAAAACAATTTGGATTGGTATATCAACTCCCTTTGGGAGAGCCATTGTACATTTCAGTGGTGATAATTCCATTATCAGTACATTTCGTTGTGGTTCTTAATACTGTTTTACAGTCCATATAATTCTACACTCCCTGTATATAATCATACCTAATTTTAATTGTACATCAACTCCCCTTGACACATGCAATGTACATTTCTGCTGGGACAAACAATACCTGTTGGTGTGAATCTGAAAATAGATAAGTTTGGTTTGATACAGAACCTTCTTTGAAAGATGCGATTGTATATTTCAGCTGTGGTAGTTCTATGATCAATACCTGTTCTAAATCCTGATTCTAAAGAAATTGATAATTTTGATTAGTACATCCATTTACCCTTTTTGGACGACGCGACTGTATATTCAATCTGTGGTTGTTTCACAATCAACACCTGTGGGTGTGTCTCTGGTTGGTAGAGTCAAGTAATGAATTCTTTATTAAGCAGAAAATACGTTTGGTCGGTTTGTTCAATCATCAGCCGTAGAGATTCACATTTATTTATAAGCTTTGGTAGATATAATTGTAAATTTCATTTGTGGTTATCCATTTTCTTCCTGTTGGGTGTAGCTTGAGAATGATGTTAGTTTTAAGAATATTTTCAATCTCTATGCACACACTGTGGGTTCTCTAGTAAAACACAAACTCCCGACATGTTAAATTTCTAGATGTTATTGTACATTATAGGCGTGTTGTCCTATTAGAATAGGCTCTGTTCGGTCAGATTTCATAAGGTATTCCTGGATTCTTGAATTATCCCGTTCCTGAATGAAACAAACGCTATATGTTACTACATAGCAGATTGTGTAGACTGCTGATGATTAATGAACATCATTTGAAGCATTTAATGACAATCTCAATCTCTGCAAGATGTCTTCTTTGTGACGAGTCCACGTGTAAAAGATTCTGCTCGACGGATTAAATACTAGATAGGAACTTTACTTCAAGGCTTCTTAAAAGTTAAGAAAAATGTTTAAAACTTGAAAGCATATAGAAGAGGAATATATAAGAAAACAAGATTATCTTAATAACAACTACTTCATTGTGGAGATACGACGTTTCGGAGTGTATGCTGACTACATTAGATGGAATATGCTGACTACATTAGATAGAATATGATGACTACATTAGATGGAATATGATGACTACATTAGATGGAATATGATGACTACATTAGATGGAATATGATGACTACTTTAGATGGAATATGATGGCGCAACAAGATACCACGTCGTGTATCTTCACAATAAACATGTTTTTGTCAAGAAATTGTTTTTTCTCATAAACTTCTAATTATTTTCTTTTTATCACACTGCTGATGGTTAATGTGCATTATGTGAAGATCTGAATACAATATGAATCTCTACACGTTGTTTTCTTTGCAAACATTCTTGGTCTTTTCTCTCCCAGTTTAGATATTCTGTCCGTCGGACTAAATGCAATCTGACAACATGACTTCTTAAACCTCACCGCGCCGCTAATGGCTATGATACTACCGAAGCGGCGATAAATAGTAACGTATTCACTCACTCACTCACGAACTCACTCACTCATTCTTAAATCCTGAGAAAACTAACATGATGTCTTTGAATTTCCAGGGACTGACCGTTATCAAGGACCCTGCGGAGAACTTCCGGGCTTGTTTCATCACCGACTTTGACGATGAGTTTAGTCTCACCACACTGGAAAAACTGCAGATCGCTCAGGAACAGGTAGGTTACGGGTCAAGGTCGCTCAGTGTTGAAGGTCAAACATGGTTTTAACGTTTTGAATTTTTGAAAGGGCAATAATTTTGAAACGTTTTTCGCAATCTCTATGCCAACTCTTACAAAGGACATAAACATCACTTATCCATGTAAATTTGCTTTGTCTAAATAAGATTCATACGTGAAGATGAAATCTGTTAGGAATTAGTGAATGAAGCAGCAGTCTCTCCTCCAGTCATAGCATGCACGATTATCCATTGAGAGTTTTACGCCCTTTCGTATCTTCAGTAAGAAAGATATTGATTTTCATTTAACTGATCAGTCTATACCACAGCCACCAGTCCCTAAATATACATAGAAATAAACTTACCTGTCAATGTAACAGTAAAACAAGTTGGGGCACGGTCGGCCATTTTGGATAATGAAATGTGACCGAAAATGGAAACATGGAAAAGGAAAATTATTGACACTTCTTCGGATTTTCAGGATGCTTATTTAAGCCAGGGAACCAGTTTAACTATTTCCGGTCCAATGTCAGAATTCAAGATGGCCGATCGCGTCTCACCTTAGTTATATGTTTTACAGATAGGAAGGTATTATTTAAATGTATATTTAGGGTCTTGAATTACAAACATACAGGGCTCGTTTCTACAAAACGGATTCCCTGTCCAACACTGGAAATTGCTGCAGTTTATCCGATATAAATTGCCTCAGAATTGATAGAGCCACGAGAAGTGATAAATGACTTATAGATAACAGTGATTTATAACTTAATTTCCAGGAGCCCCTGGTCATCAATAACCCGATGAAGTACCAGAACTTCAAGAACAAGGCTGGACCAATGATCACCACCCTCTGCAGCCGTTTACACATCTTCTGGCTTAACCAGCCTGCACCCCTACAGCCGATTGGTCAGACCCACCAGATGAAGACTCCGCCTCCACTCGTCAAGGCCCCGCCTTCTTTCGTCCGAGCCCCTCCTTCTCTGAACATGGCCAATCATAATGAAGTTGAGAACGTTGCAGCCCCAGGCAGCCAACACGTGATGAAGACCCCGCCTCCACTTCACCCAATCTACAAATCACACGTGATCAAGACCCCGCCCCCTCTTCACAAGGACATCAAGGCCCCGCCCCCACTGTAGGATGATATAAACTAGTTCTGTTTGGTTGTGCATGTATATGTCCCCTTTACACAAGTTGAAATGAATTTAATATAGCATATACATTGGTATCGTATGTATCCCAGTGAGTGGAACATGGCAAATCGGGATTTCTATCTTCTTGCTTCGTAATCATCAAAATTGTTTGACAAATTGCAGGACTTGTTGTTTTCTCTTGAATGTGAAGATGATGCGGGGAATTATGAGAGAATGATTCAGAGGTCAGGGGTCACAAGGCTGTAGTCACATCGCTTTGACGTCTTGAATTCTTAATAAAACGTTATCAACATAATATATATGGTTCTTGTTATTCATTTCCCGCTTCCCAAACGTCCCAACTTGGTTACATTGGTTCACAAAATAGCCAATAAGAATTAAGATATTCAGGATACGGTGAGATATATAACACTCAGACCGGTTATAGTCACAACATGTGTAGCATTACAGAATTTAGTATACTCATTGTTAACATGTACCACAAAGATCATTCTAAAATATACTTATGTTTCGAGGATCATCTCGGATACCTGACAATGCCGAAACGTCTCCATAAAGTTGTGAAAGTTTCGTGTTGATTCTAAAACGTTTGGTCGTGGAGTTTTTTTGTGGTTTTAACCTCATGTTACACTTATGCAACAATTATTTCGAAAAAAACGACCGAGATTCGTTATAATAGTTGGACTAGTACGTCTCTAGCAGCTGAGTCGTTGATTAGGATGGTAAAGATGCAATAACCGTGTCTGATGGGACTCAGAGGATACTTAACTATCTACATGTTATACCGTCTGCATTTAACTAGTTAAATATTTTGATAACAAAAGATTGAAAGCGAGTTTTATACAAAATCCTGAACTCGTTTATTATCGTTGCCAGTCACCAATGGTAGTGCCGCCGTCACAATGGTGTATACATGCTTCGCGGAAATCTTAGTTTCATCACACTCATATATGAGTCGACAACTGGGCCTATATGAGGAAATTATATGACTTTTTGAGATGCTTGGACAGCAGTAGAAAATGGACGAACTAGTAAAGTTTAAGAAAAACATTTACAGAAGAACGTGGAGGAATATTAAGACCTTGTAGTTGGGTTTTCTCCAAATAGTTTGTAATTACATGTTATTGTATCTGATGTTGATTTCCCTGTGGTAGAACGACATCATTGTCATTACAAATCTAGCACACATATCATGTTAGCAACACAGTTCATAGTGTGGAATCGGAATGTCCAGAGATCGGCCAAGTAGATACTGGACCAGTGTTTCTTCATCAGATATGTGGAGAGCGTGGTGGATCTATAGAAGAAGTTGGTCGGTCAATAGCGTCCAGAAATGTATCAAGTAGGGAACAGCAAGATGTCAGGACGTGTCTGAGGAGGTCCATGAGGTCCAGAGGTCCAGAGGTCCAGAGTGCACAATACGAAAGTGTATCACGGGGAGCAGCAACCCACAGCTGAGCACTGAAGGTGTATTCTCTGAAGGATTGTCTGTTGCGGGCTCGTTGCCAAACTAGTGCAGGGCCTGGCTGAGCTTGAAGGTTTTTAAAGCGGGTGAAACCGTTGTATTCATTTACAGTGGCGTGTCATTTAAGGTTCCAGTAGTTGTTTAAGTTTTGATTTACAGTACGTTTCCATGAATATTTAATTTGCAGTCTATTGTGACAAAGGTATTCTTCAAGAAGATGCGACAGGTTGTACAGTTGCAGGAGGTATAAGTAGTGTGGTATGAAGCCTCTTTTGGTTCGTTCTGGAGATTGGATATGATGGAAAAGTTCTATGGAATATGAGCTTGGAGAGTTTGTCGGTAGGTAAGGAACAGAATTTAAAACAGGAACATGAGCTGTCGGCTGTGTTCTTCTGATAAGATTGGACGCCATCCTAGCATTCCAAAACACATGTCACTCCGTGTTCTCATAGGGAAATCTTGTAATGATTTCGCCATGTATAGTGCCAGGTCGATGATAACTTTTATGTATCCGCTTTAGAAAGGTCTGTCCACAATTCACATCCATATGGTAAGCATGGCAATACAGTTTTGTAGACTTTACTTGCTGAGACTAGTGGATTGATACATTTTCGTTTGAATCCAATTCCAATGAGAGCATGAAAGCGCGCTTTTGATTTTCTGCAGGATTCTGTGACAGTCTCTGGATTTCAATGTAGAGTTGATAGTCATTCCACAAGTATGAAATACTTTCACTAGTTTCAATATTTCTGTCAGTAAGTGTGAAGTACACATCTTTAGTGTTGGATCTGGGTCTATATGAGGAAACTGGGTCCATACAGGAAAAGCGCCAATACGAGACAAACTGGGTTGATGTGAGCCTCGGCATGCGCGTTGGAAAAGTGTGTGGCTATCGCTTAAACAATTTGACAACTGCTATCTGTTTAAAATCTTTGATTTAATGTAAACGGTATTTTTGTAATTGTGCAAAGAGAATTGAATGAGGTTAATTGATAAAGTTGTCATTAAATAGGTATTTCCGTATTGGCCGAGTTACAGGTCCTCGTAGTCTGTGATCCAAACCCTAGAGCAAAATATTCAATTGACGACCAGCCCAATCTAGTAAACTATAATAGGTCTAGATTACTCAGAAATTAAGACATTTTAGGGCTCCATTTTGTATTACTATTCGAATTGTTTGTAAAATGATGTTGGTAAGAAAAACTTGAAAGTTCAAATTAAAACAAGCTCTGGCATTTATACCAGTTTAACTTGCACATTTCAAACCGTTTATAAGCCAGTGAACAAACACATTATTGAATCTATTTCTTAATACAACACACCATGAAGGACTGTGAGTCTTAACTTTACTTCACTTTCAAGGTTTCCTGATCCATTAGAACACTTTATAATTGATATATCGGACAAAAATAGTATGGGAAAAATTTTAAATTTTAAATTATGATTTGTTTATTCATTGACACTCAGATTACATATCAATCATACTATTTCAAATAACTCTTACTTATGTTGTCCATTATTTATTGTTTTTAAATGTTCTTTTTTATGTGTAACTAAAATGAGTTTTTCAAGACACTGTATGTGTCCGAATTCGAGTCCATTGACTAAGTTACGTCAGAAAGAATGTCTTACAGAAAGTTGAATTGGTTTGTTTATGTGTCTGTAGTGCAGACATTCATCGTGTACACACACAATCGGGTTTCTTGACTTTACAGACATTGCATTAAATAGGCTTGTTTACAATAAACACTGGTTCTCAACATGACTTCTCAAACATAGACGCGGTTGTGGAGAAGATTCGCCCTAAACAGCGCACGCTCTACATGTACTTTAAGTAAAGGTGGACGATAAACATGGAATGATGGATGTGTGTTTGATTTCTTTATTTGTGTCATTCTGTCAGTTAGTTTCCCAAAACATATTGCGAATTTGGGGGTGTTAATAACTAGAGCAAACACTTATATGGATGCATTACTCTTAAACACGCTTTATTCAGTTCTACTTATGTTATATATTTCAGGATTAGGTCTTCACGTTAAATTCAAGTACATTATTGTTATTATCGTGTTCTTAATGTTCACATATTATTTGCATTATTGTTCATCGTATTAACCTCTGAAACAATATCCATGAAATTTACAGGTGAGATACATCATGTGACCTAAACAGGCTAAACTGGCCCATATCTTGAGTTATCCGCCCTTGAAGTGAAAAAAAAGTCAACCATAATATCTTAAAAAATATAAAAGGCAATTTGATTAAACCTGTTTGGAAATGTAGGCAAACATATCCTCCATCAGTTGGAACTTTTCGATCGAAATAATGAATGTTCTGCTATTTTTTAAAACTCTGAAATTTGACGAAGTTTTTATTGCCTAATTTTGCCTAATTGCGATTTTGATGGTACGCGTCTTTGAAAATCGTCTGCAAAACCTCAAGCTATATACATGTATAATAGCTAATTTGAAAGCTAAACAAATGTTTGACAAACGTATTTCAAACGAATTTTGAATGTCGACCTAAGATTTGAGGCATTTGGATGAGGTCCCTATCAATTATCAGTAATGAAATCAAATGTAGAACATATCAAGATTACAACTGAGCACTGCCTGTGTCATAATCGATGATGTCTTCACTACGTGTGTAAATTTGCGCAACAACATGTTTCGGGGATCTGGGCGAAGAATGATTCTCAATATTGAATCGTGTGTGAATATGTGTCTGTTAACTTGTGGCACGGTACTGTAGATCACAATCCAGGTCTACACTGTTAACTTGTGGCACGGTACTGTAAGTCACAATCCAGGTCTACACTGTTAACTTGTGGCACGGTACTGTGGATCACAATCCCGTTCTACACTGTTAACTTGTGGCACGGTACTGTAAGTCACAATCCCGTTCTACACTGTTAACTTGTGGCACGGTACTGTAAGTCACAATCCCGTTCTACACTGTTAACTTGTGGCACGGTACTGTAAGTCACAATCCAGGTCTACACTGTTAACTTGTGGCACGGTACTGTAAGTCACAATCCCGTTCTACACTGTTAACTTGTGGCACGGTACTGTAAGTCACAATCCAGGTCTACACTGTTAACTTGTGGCACGGTACTGTAAGTCACAATCCAGGTCTACACTGTTAACTTGTGGCACGGTACTGTAAGTCACAATCCCGTTCTACACTTTTAACTTGTGGCACGGTACTGTAAGTCACAATCCCGTTCTACACTGTTAACTTGTGGCACGGTACTGTAAGTCACAATCCAGGTCTACACTGTAAACTTGTGGCACGGTACTGTACATCACAATCCAGGTCTACACTGTTAACTTGTGGCACGGTACTGTGGATCACAATCCCGTTCTACACTGTTAACTTGTGGCACGGTACTGTAAGTCACAATCCCGTTCTACACTGTTAACTTGTGGCGTGGCACGGTACTGTAAGTCACAATCCCGTTTTACACTGTTAACTTGTGGCACGGTACTGTAAGTCACAATCCCGTTCTACACTGTTAACTTGTGGCACGGTACTATAGGTCACAATCCAGTTCTACACTGTTAACTTGTGGCACGGTACTATAGGTCACAATCCAGTTCTACACTGTTAACTTGTGGCACGGTACTGTAAGTCACAATCCAGGTCTACACTCTTAACTTGTGGCACGGTACTGTAAGTCACAATCCAGTTCTACACTGTTAACTTGTGGCACGGTACTGTAAGTCACAATCCAGGTCTACACTGTTAACTTGTGGCACGGTACTGTAAGTCACAATCCAGTTCTACACTGTTAACTTGTGGCACGGTACTGTAAGTCACAATCCCGTTCTACACTGTTAACTTGTGGCACGGTACTGTAAGTCACAATCCCGTTCTACACTGTTAACTTGTGGCACGGTACTGTAAGTCACAATCCAGGTCTACACTGTTAACTTGTGGCACGGTACTGTAAGTCACAATCCCGTTCTACACTGTTAACTTGTGGCACGGTACTGTAAGTCACAATCCAGGTCTACACTGTTAACTTGTGGCACGGTACTGTAAGTCACAATCCAGTTCTACACTGTTAACTTGTGGCACGGTACTGTAAGTCACAATCCCGTTCTACACTGTTAACTTGTGGCACGGTACTGTAAGTCACAATCCCGTTCTACACTGTTAACTTGTGGCACGGTACTGTAAGTCACAATCCAGGTCTACACTGTAAACTTGTGGCACGGTACTGTACATCACAATCCAGATCTACACTGTTAACTTGTGGCACGGTACTGTGGATCACAATCCCGTTCTACACTGTTAACTTGTGGCACGGTACTGTAAGTCACAATCCCGTTCTACACTGTTAACTTGTGGCACGGTACTGTAAGTCACCATCCCGTTTTACACTGTTAACTTGTGGCACGGTACTGTAAGTCACAATCCCGTTCTACACTGTTAACTTGTGGCACGGTACTATAGGTCACAATCCAGTTCTTCACTGTTAACTTGTGGCACGGTACTGTAAGTCACAATCCAGGTCTACACTGTTAACTTGTGGCACGTTACTGTAAGTCACAATCCAGTTCTACACTGTTAACTTGTGGCACGGTACTGTAAGTCACAATCCAGTTCTACACTGTTAACTTGTGGCACGGTACTGTAAGTCACAATCCAGGTTTACACTGTTAACTTGTGGCACGGTACTGTACGTCACAATCCAGTTCTACACTGTTAACTTGTGGCACGGTACTGTAAGTCACAATCCAGTTCTACACTGTTAACTTGTGGCACGATACTGTAAGTCACAATCCAGGTCTACACTGTTAACTTGTGGCACGGTACTGTAAGTCACAATCCAGGTCTACACTGTTAACTTGTGGCACGGTACTGTAAGTCACAATCCAGGTCTACACTGTTAACTTGTGGCACGGTACTGTAAGTCACAATCCCGTTCTACACTGTTAACTTGTGGCACGGTACTGTAAGTCACAATCCAGTTCTACACTGTTAACTTGTGGCACGGTACTGTAAGTCACAATCCCGTTCTACACTTTTAACTTGTGGCACGGTACTGTAAGTCACAATCCAGTTCTACACTGTTAACTTGTGGCACGGTACTGTAAGTCACAATCCAGTTCTACACTGTTAACTTGTGGCACGGTACTGTAAGTCACAATTCAGTTCTACACTGTTAACTTGTGGCACGATACTGTAAGTCACAATCAAGGTCTACACTGTTAACTTGTGGCACGGTACTGTAAGTCACAATCCAGGTCTACACTGTTAACTTGTGGCACGGTACAGTAAGTCACAATCCAGGTCTACACTGTTAACTTGTGGCACGGTACTGTAAGTCACAATCCCGTTCTACACTGTTAACTTGTGGCACGGTACTGTAAGTCACAATCCAGTTCTACACTGTTAACTTGTGGCACGGTACTGTAAGTCACAATCCCGTTCTACACTTTTAACTTGTGGCACGGTACTGTAAGTCACAATCCAGTTCTACACTGTTAACTTGTGGCACGGTACTGTAAGTCACAATCCAGGTCTACACTGTTAACTTGTGGCACGGTACTGTAAGTCACAATCCCGTTCTACACTGTTAACTTGTGGCACGGTACTGTAAGTCACAATCCAGGTCTACACTGTTAACTTGTGGCACGGTATTGTAAGTTACAATCCAGGTCTACACTGTTAACTTGTGGCACGGTACTGTAAGTCACAATCCAGTTCTACACTGTTAACTTGTGGCACGGTACTGTAAGTCACAATCCAGTTCTACACTGTTAACTTGTGGCACGGTACTGTAAGTCACAATCCAGGTCTACACTGTTAACTTGTGGCAAGGTACTGTAAGTCACAATCCCGTTCTACACTGTTAACTTGTGGCACGGTACTGTAAGTCACAATCCAGGTCTACACTGTTAACTTGTGGCACGGTATTGTAAGTTACAATCCAGGTCTACACTGTTAACTTGTGGCACGGTACTTTAGATCACAATCTAGGTCTACACTGTTAACTTGTGGCACGGTACTGTAAGTCACAATCCCGTTCTACACTGTTAACTTGTGGCACGGTACTGTAGATCACAATCTAGGTCTACACTGTTAACTTGTGGCACGGTACTGTAGATCACAATCCCGTTTTACACTGTTAACACCCCGCTCTATCAGGATACTTGAATCCGCAAGGCAACTTACATCCCCTGATCATATAATCAGGTCATGTCTCGTATCTCTGAAGGCTGATTACCCATCACCACAAATATTTATAACATGTATCTTGTCATTAAATTTGACGCTCGCTCATCTGTCTTCTCATTCAGGCACAGCCAATAATGTCATTTTAATGGCTGGTTGTTTGTAGCACGATACAAGGCAAAATCTGCTTAGTGGATCAGGGACATTAAGTGACCTTGTGGATAAAAATAGCCTGATGAGGCAACCTAATGAATTAGAATGATGAAAAACAGGTTACTCGGTAGACGCAGAGTAACACACATGAATTCGATATTATCCGAGTTAATAACTATTTACCTACGTTTTACCAACATTTTAATGACGATATGGAGTTCCTGTGGGGTAACACTCTGATGATACTCGATACCAAAGAATTGAAATAGTAAAATCCCTGAATCCTCTTTAATTACCCAATGTAATATCAGATGTTTTCAGATTTTATTTAGAAAATATAACATGGTTCCGGCAAGAAAGTGTATTACCAATATGGATGTTGCAATGAATCCTAGAGCAACATGGGGATGTATATCACTGAATTATAAAGCAGCATTGCACCCAAACCTCACTGTGTCAAATCTTACCGTGTGAAACATTACTGTGTCAAACGTTACTTTACCAAACCTTACTGTGTCAAACCTCAGTGTACCAAACCATGCTGTGTCAAACATTACTGTGTCAAACGTTACTGTGTCAAACGTTACTTTACCAAACATTACTTTGTCAAACATTACTGTGTCAAACGTTACTTTACCAAACCTTACTGTGTCAAACATTACTGTGTTAAACGTTACTTTACCAAACCTCAGTGTACCAAACCATGCTGTGTCAAACATTACTGTGTCAAACGTTACTGTGTCAAACGTTACTTTACCAAACATTACTTTGTCAAACATTACTGCGTCAAACGTTACTTTACCAAACCTTACTGTGTTAAACATTACTGTGTCAAACGTTACTGTGTCAAACGTTACTGTGTCAAACGTTACTTTACCAAACATTACTTTGTCAAACATTACTGTGTCAAACGTTACTTTACCAAACCTTACTTTACCAAACCTTACTGTGTCAAACATTACTGTGTTAAACGTTACTTTACCAAACCTTACTGTGTCAAACATTGCTGTGTTAAACGTTACTGTGTCAAACCTTATTCTACCTAAGCTCAATGTGTCAAACATTACTGTGTTAAACGTTGCTTTACCAAACATTACTGTGTCAAACCTCGGTGTGCCAAACCATACTGTGTCAAACATTACAGTGTCAAACGTTACTTTACCAAACCTTATTGTGTCAAACATTACTGTGTCAAACGTTACTTTACCAAACCTTACTGGGTCAAACATTACTGTATTAAACGTTACTTTACCAAACCTTACTGTGTCAAACATGACTGTGTCAAACGTTACTTTACCAAACCTTACTTAGTCAAACATTACTGTGTCAAACGTTACTTTACAAAACCTTACTGTGTCAAACATTACTGTGTTAAACGTTACTTTACCAAACATTACTGTGTCAAACATTACTGTGTTAAACGTTACTTTGCCAAACCTTACTGTGTCAAACATTACTGTGTCAAACCTTATTCTACCAAACATCACTGTGTCAAACATTACTGTGTCAAACCTTATTCTACCAAACATCACTGTGTCAAACGTTACTGTGTCAAACATTACTGTGTCAAACGTTACTTTACCAAACCTTACTGTGTCAAACATTACTGTGGTAAACGTTACTTTACCAAACCTTACTGTGTCAAACATTACTGTGTCAAACGTTACTGTGTCAAACATCACTGTGTCAAACGTTACTTTACCAAACCTTACTGTGTCAAACCTTACTGTGTCAAACGTTACTTTACCAAACCTTATTGTGTTAAACGTTACTTTACCAAACCTTACTGTGTCAAACATTACTGTGTCAAACCTTATTCTACCAAACATCACTGTGTCAAACATTACTGTGTCAAACCTTATTCTACCAAACATCACTGTGTCAAACCTTACTGTGTCAAACATTACTGTGTCAAACGTTACTTTACCAAACCTTACTGTGTCAAACATTACTGTGGTAAACGTTACTTTACCAAACCTTACTGTGTCAAACATTACTGTGTCAAACGTTACTGTGTCAAACATCACTGTGTCAAACCTCAGTGTACCAAACCTCACTGTGTCAAACCTTACTGTGTTAAACGTTACTTTACCAAACCTTACTGTGTCAAACATTACTGTGTTAAACGTTACTTTACCAAACATTACTGTGTCAAACATTACTGTGTCAAACATTACTGTATCAAACCTTATTCTACCAAAGTTCACTGTGTCAAACATTACTGTGTCAAACGTTACTGTGTCAAACATTACTGTGGTAAACGTTACTTTACCAAACCTTACTGTGTCAAACATTACTGTGTTAAACGTTACTTTACCAAACATTACTGTGTCAAACCTTACTGTGTCAAACATTACTGTGTTAAACGTTGCTTTACCAAACACTACTGTGTCAAACCTCACTGTGCCAAACCATACTGTGTCAAACATTACTTTACCAAACCTTATTGTGTCAAACATTACTTTGCCAAACGTTACTTTACCAAACCTTACTGGGTCAAACATTACTGTATTAAACGTTACTTTACCAAACCTTACTGTGTCAAACATTACTGTGTCAAACGTTACTTTACCAAACCTTACTTAGTCAAACATTACTGTGTCAAACGTTCCTTTACAAAACCTTACTGTGTCAAACATTACTGTGTCAAACATTACTGTGTTAAACGTTACTTTACCAAACATTACTGTGTCAAACATTACTGTGTCAAACGTTACTTTACCAAATCTTACTGTGTCAAACATTACTGTGTCAAACCTTATTCTACCAAACATCACTGTGTCAAACATTACTGTGTCAAACCTTATTCTACCAAACATCACTGTGTCAAACGTTACTTTACCAAACCTTACTGTGTCAAACCTTACTGTGTCAAACGTTACTTTACCAAACCTTACTGTGTTAAACGTTACTTTACCAAACCTTACTGTGTCAAACATTACTGTGTTAAACGTTACTTTACCAAACATTACTGTGTCAAACATTACTGTGTCAAACCTTATTCTACCAAAGTTCACTGTGTCAAACATTACTGTGTCAAACGTTACTGTGTCAAACATTACTGTGTCAAACCTTACTTTACCAAACCTTACTGTGTCAAACATTACTGTGTTAAACGTTACTTTACCAAACATTACTGTGTCAAACCTTACTGTGTCAAACATTACTGTGTTAAACGTTACTTTGCCAAACCTTACTGTGTCAAACATTACTGTGTGAAACGTTACTTTACCAAACCTTACTGTGTCACACATTACTGTGTCAAACCTCAGTGTACCAAACCTCACAGAGACAAACCTTTTCTGCCAATCTCACTGTGTCAAACCTTACTGACTGCCTCGCATTATGACAATAAACTTTGCTCGGGCTAACTCCATCTCGAGTTTTATGACATAACCGCTCGACACGGGTCATTATTTACTACTTAAAATATTATAAACCTATCTCATCACTTCAATATTTAGTATCAGGTAAAAGTAAAATGCTCTCCGGGATTTTACCACCAATTGTGATTGTTTACCAACCGCTGGACATCTAACCTCGCAGCAGGTTAGATTTCAAGCTTTAGTAAACCCTATATCTAATTATAAGACCTACAAAATATCTCAAAATTAATTCTACCCCATAATTTCTTAGTCCTATTGATTGTAATCGATCCCCAAAACTTTCATATTTAAATTTTCACTGTAGAAACTGTGAAATTTTGAACCCGCTTCGCTTTGTAGCCCAAGACCATTTAACCACAGAGGATTTGTAAGAATGTTACACTGTCGGCCAAACAAGGCCTACTTGATTTCCTTGGAGATGATGGTCGCCACGTTATGTTGAAACAATAACTTATATGAAAGTCCATTGGAATTGCGGGAAAACTGTGATTCGAGTCAATAACATTCATGAAAACCACTCTCAATGAAGACCGCTATTTCCGATTGATTCACTTGCGCACTGTAACCACGTACATATGTAGGGTCTTCGCCAACTGAATGCGAATTCGTACCTGTATTGTTGCGTTGGTTGTATGGAAATGTGTTTCAAATGTTTTTTCTGATGAAGCACTGATCGAAAACTGAACAATTTATGTTGTCTTATGTCAATAATCGCCATTCTTTTGTGACATGACAACTAATGAAATTGAAATATACTATAATGGTGCAACTTCATACTTCTATAATATTGCTAAACGGTTCATTATAGTTTTCGTGTAGGGATAGACTAACTGCTCTCCGCGAACTCAAGTGATATTTTATGTGCGCTTTACAGTTGTACGACCATTTTCACTGTATACTCACATTTCATATCATATTCCTTGTATGGTTGTAATGTTTGGTGTGAATTATCTCCTCAGGAGTATGATATACTGGAAATGGTACAAAAATATTTCTGCAAAAAGGTCCAAGGTCTATCAAAACGATCCAGTTCAGTTATTGCAAAAAGCTGCTTGGGCCTCATTTCAATACAGATGTACATAGAGCAGCAAACCCTCATACTCCTCGGGCGATTAATGCGTGCTGATATACGTTCTATTTTTGAGAGATTGTTTTGCTATAGATTTTCACAATTTATGTTTGATGATGTTTCTTCAATATGTTTAAAATGTAAAACATCACCTGTGTATCATATGTTAGCTTTGGCAAGAAAATATAGAATAGATGGTTTGGATAAATACTTAGAAACATCTGTATTTCCAAATAAACAACTCTGGGCATGTCATGTTAAAACAGCTGTTCATGAAGCAGATAGACAACATATTATTTCAGGACTGTCCACAAGAGCAACGTTAGCACGTTTTTTCCTCGCTTACGAATACTGTCCAAGCAGACTATGGTATCTATCATTAGATCAACGCCTATGTTTCACTGATATAGCAACGCTGCTGCACATCAGCACTTATGTAATTCAATCTAATGAATGTATCTGTGGTATGTTTGCTTATGATTTTGTCAAACATGTATTCCTTTATTGTAAAGAAACGCAGTATGAGAGAGATATACGTTTAGAAGATCTAATTGATATACTTGATGTTACAACTTTTGATAGTCTGTGGAAGGATGATGATGTGTTACTATGCTTTATACTCGGAGGCCTCCCGACTCCGTGCACGAGGGCTCTCGATTATGAAACATGGCTGATATGTATCCGTCGGATATGTAAAACTATTAAACTGTGGAAACGATATTTCTTTAAATGTGTCTGATGACTTGCAATGTTTTTAATACCTACATTATGTATATAACCTTATATTGATTCATTTGTTGTAATGACATTCTGAACTTTGTATTGATCTTCAATGATATGGAGGAAATAAAGCATATCTATCTTTCTATCTATGGATGGCTGGATGAATGGATGGATGGATGGATGATGGATGGATGGATGGAAGGATGGACGGAAGAATGGATGATGAATGGATGGACGGAGTGATGATGGATGGATGGATGATGAATGGATGGACGGAGTGATGATGGATGGATGGATGATGAATGGATGGATGGACGCCTTGGCATAAAACAGTCCTATGAACCCTGATCCACCAAATGAGTATGTAAACACTGAAACACATACCAAAAAAGAGACAACATTATTATGATAAAGACAATTATATTTATTAATAACATACTACTCTCCAATGTTTCAAGCAAATTCGATTATACGAAAACTTTACTGATGGATGGACGGACGGGAATTAAACATTATACATGACATAATAAACTCGGGCCGTTTAGGTCCGTTGAGCTTAAATGTAAATCATTGGCAGTGATAAGTGGATTGATATGGATGGATGGACGTTTAGACGTATGGATGGATGAATGGAAGGATGGATGACGGATGTGTGATGGATGGATGATGGATGAAAGGATGGACGTATGGATGAATGATGGAAGGATGAATGATGGAAGGATGGATGGAAGGATGGATGGATGGATAGATGAATGATTGAAGGATGAATGATGGAAGGATGGATGGAAGGATGGATGGATGGATGATGGATTGATGGATTGATGGAAGGATGAATGATGGAAGGATGAATGATGGAAGGATGGATGGAAGGATGGATGATGGATTGATGGATTGATGGATGGATGGATGATAGAAGGATGGATGGAAGGATGGATGGATGGATGATGGATTGATGGATTGATGGAAGGATGAATGATGGAAGGATGAATGATGGAAGGATGGATGGAAGGATGGATGATGGATTGATGGATTGATGGATGGATGGATGGATGATAGAAGGATGATGGGTGGATTGATTGATGGATGGATGATGGTTGGATGAAGAATGGATGGATGAATGGATGGATGGATGGATGATGGATGGTTGGATGGATGATGGATGAATGATGGAAGGATGGATGGATGGATGATTGAAGGATGGATGGATGGATGATTGAAGGATGGATGGATGGATTGATGATGGATGGATGGATGGATGGATGATGGATGGATGATGGATGGATGGATAGATGAATGGATGATGAATGGATGATGGATGGATGGATTGATGGATGGGTGGAAGAATGGATGATGAATGGATGAATGGATAATGAATGGATGATGAATGGATGGAAGGATGAATGGATGGATGGATGGATGATGGAAGGATGAATGATGGAAGGATGGATGGAAGGATGGATGGATGGATAGATGAATGATTGAAGGATGAATGATGGAAGGATGGATGGAAGGATGGATGGATGGATGATGGATTGATGGATTGATGGAAGGATGAATGATGGAAGGATGAATGATGGAAGGATGGATGGAAGGATGGATGATGGATTGATGGATTGATGGATGGATGGATGGATGATAGAAGGATGATGGGTGGATTGATTGATGGATGGATGATGGGTGGATGAAGAATGGATGGATGAATGGATGGATGGATGGATGATGGATGGTTGGATGGATGATGGATGAATGATGGAAGGATGGATGGATGGATGATTGAAGGATGGATGGATGGATGATTGAAGGATGGATGGATGGATTGATGATGGATGGATGGATGGATGGATGGATGATGGATGGATGATGGATGGATGGATAGATGAATGGATGATAAATGGATGATGGATGGATGGATTGATGGATGGGTGGAAGAATGGATGATGAATGGATGAATGGATAATGAATGGATGATGAATGGATGGAAGGATGAATGGATGGATGGATGGATGATGGATGGATGGATGAATGGATGAATGGGTGAATGGATGATGAATGGATGATGAATGGATGAATGGATGATGAATGGATGATGAATGGATGGAAGGATGGATGGATAATGGATGGATGATGGATGGATGATGGATGGATGGATAGATGAATGGATGATGAATGGATGAATGGATGGATTAATGGATGATGAATGGATGATGAATGGATGGATGATGGATGAATGAGGAATGAATGATGAATGGATGATGGTTGGATGGATGACTAATGGATGATGGATGGAAGGATGAATGGATGGATGGATGGATGATGGATGGATGACTAATGGATGATGGATGGGTGGATGAATGGATGGATGGATGGACGAATGGATGGATGGATGGATGATGGATGATGCATTTGATGGATGAATGGATGATAGATGGATGGATGGATGGATTAAAGGATGGATGGATAGATGGATGGTAAGATGGATGGATAGATGGATGGATTGATGGATGGATGATGGGTGATGGAAGGATGGAAGATGAATGGATGAATGGATTGATGATGGATGATGATTGGATGGATGATGGATGATGAATGATGGATGGATGATGGATGGATGATGGATTTCCGGATGGACGGACGGATGGAATGGTGGATGGACGTATGGATGGATGGATGGATGGATGGATGGAAGGATGGATGAATGAATGGATTGGTGCTTGGACGGATGGCCGGATGGACGGAAGGATGGAAGTGTGGAGGGACTTATGGATGGGTGGATGGATGGATGGAAGGATGGATGATGGATGGATGAATGGATGGACGATGGATGGATGGATGGATGATGATGATGAATGGATCGATGGATTGATGGAATGATGGATGGATGGATGGATTGATAGAAGGATGGATGGATTGATGGATAATGAATGGATGATGAATGTATGATGGATGGATTGATGTTTGGTCGGATGGCCGGATGGATGGAGAGATGGAATGGAAGGATGGGTGGATGGATGGAGGGTGAATGGATGATGGATGGATGAATGGATGATGATTGGATGGATGGATGGCCGGATAGACGGA
This sequence comes from Gibbula magus, assembly GCA_936450465.1. Taxonomy (NCBI): domain Eukaryota; kingdom Metazoa; phylum Mollusca; class Gastropoda; order Trochida; family Trochidae; genus Gibbula; species Gibbula magus. The sequence goes on from OW388306.1 coordinate 13,176,981, forward strand.
CGGATGGAATGGTGGATGGACGTATGGATGGATGGATGGATGGAAGGATGGATGGATGGACGGATGGGTGGTTGGACGGATGGCCGGATGGACGGACGGATGGAAGTTTGGAGGGACTTATGGATGGATGGATGGAAGGATGGATGGATGATGGATGGATGAATGGATGGAAGATGGATGGATGGATGGATGATGATGATGGATGGATCGATGGATTGATGGAAGGATGGATGGATGGATGGATGGATGGATAATGAATGGATGATGAATGGATGGATGGATGGATTGATGTTTGGTCGGATGGCCGGATTGATGTACAGATGGAATGGTGGATGGAAGGATGGTTGGATTGATGGAGGATGAATGGATGATGGATGGACGGATGGCCGGATGGATGATGAATGGGTGATGAATTGATGATGGATGGATGGCTAATAGATGGATAGTTGGATGGATGACCGGATGGATGACGGATGGAATGGTGGATGGACGTATGGACGGATGGATGGAAGGATGGATGGATGGACGGATGATGGATGGATGATTGATGGATGATGGATGGATGATGAACGGGTGATTAATGGATGATGGATGGATGGTTAGAGGGATGGTCGGATGGACGGACGGATGAAATGGTGGATGGACGTATGGATGGATGGATGATGCATGGATGATGGATGGATGATGAATGGATGATGGATGGATGGCTAATGGAAAGTTGGACGGATGGCCGGATGGACGGACGGATGGAATAGTGGATGGATGGATGGAAGGATGAATGGATGGATGGATGGATTGATGATGGATGGATGGATGATGAATGGATGATGAATGGACGATGAATGGATGATGAATGGATGATGAATGGATGGATGAATGGATGGATGAATGGATGGATGGTTGGACGGATGGCCGGATGGAATGGTGGATGGACGTATGGATGGATGGAGTGATGGATGGATGGATGGACGCCTTGGCATAAAACAAGGAGTCCTATGAACTTTGATCCACCAAATGAGTATGTAAACACTGAAACACATACCAAAAAAGAAGAGTCAACATTATTATGATAAAGACAATTATATTTATTAATAACATACTAAAACAATACGAAAATGAATACATGAATAACGTTTTCTAGTCCATAATGTGACCTCATCATTTGCCTTCTGTGTTACTGGTCCAGTAAGAAGTGCAACATAAGTATAATATAGCATGAATCAAACATAAAAAAAAACAAATAAAGACATTGGTTCTGTAGTTCATAAGCCCTAAATGGTCTATTATCTGAAATGATAGGTTCATAATATGCAAGGAATTATCAACAAACATAAAATTATACAATCTGCTGTAGAGGGATGTCTACACAAGATTACATCATTCTTTTGTTTCGGAGAAGTAAAAATTCAGAGATAGGTCTAACCTACAAAGGGCACATCAAGGGTTCATGGTTGACAAGTATACCTAGTTTCGTGGATCTAGCATGTTAACATGACTTCCTTATGAAGCAATTGTCTAATTCATGTTTCCATGGAAACCATAAGAAATAATAAACAAAAAATATAGTCGCAAGCGACGACAAAAGGATTCAGCAAGTGAGTGATTTAATTATTTGAAATATAATGAATTGGGACAAATTTACAATTTTAATGCGCATCTTTTAAAACAAGTTACAAGTTTCTAGCATGTCCCTAGAACTATCTATACCCTATATGAACATGTCAAAGAAAATCAATATGGCGGCTAAACCACGAGAGCTACACATTTGTCATGATTTATTGTTTTGCTCGTACAGTTATTGCGCATCTTTTGCAAAAGGTTTCAAGTCTCTATGTTGCTTTTGAAAATGTTCTCCATGTTAAAGTCTTTCTCTTTTATGACCGGAAATGACTGTTCGCGAGCGATTTTATTATTGATTCACAAAGACCATAGTCCAATCTTACTCTCCTGAAAAAATCATAAAATTCGATGGGTAGGTATTTGAGTTATGTCCCCTTGAAGTTTGCATTTTTAAAAAATTGCATGACTTTGAAAGGTCATTGTGAAAAAAGTAATGAGATGTCGCTTTTGAAAAAAAGCACCATGTATTCACCAATGCTTCAGCTGTAGATATATGCAAGTTTCAGCATCAAAATACTGCTTTCTTCAGAGGAGAAGATTGTCAAAGGTGCATGGGGTCGGGAAATTGTAAAAACTGTCTAAATTCAAAATGGCGGCTAAACCACGTGACCTACGAATTCGCCATGATTTACTTTTTTACTCGTATTGTTATTGTGCATATTTTAGAAGAAGTTTCAAGTCTCTAAGTGCATTTTGAAAATTTTACCAATGTTAAAAATGGTCACTTGGATTCGAACTGGACCTCTAATGGCTGGAGCGAATTGGCCCAAAAGCTTCGCAGTTCTATTCCACATAAAGGGCTATCTGTATGTGAAATTTGGCTGCATTTGCTTTAGCCGTTTTGGCTGAATCTTGCTAACAAAATTCTTGAAATAATAATAATAATAACTAGGATTGACGCGTCAATACTTAGGTCTTCAAGACTTCTGCTTGACCCTCAGCTCCATGTTTGATCGAGGAATGTCGCAAACATTGTTCTGTCAAAACTTCCATTCGTAACATCTAATAATATACTGAGAAAAGCTCAAAAGATCATAAATTTCATTTTAAATCGAAATGGCGGGAAAACCACGTGACCTACGAATTCGTCATGATTGACTTTTTTGCTTGCATTATTATTGCCCATCTTTTAAAAAAAGTTGCAAGTCTCTACGTCAATTTTGAAAATTTTCCCCATGTTAAAATTCAAAATCGTGATTTCCTGTCATTTTTCAGCCTTAATCGTGACCGGAAATGACTGTTCGGGAGCGATTTTATAATTGATTCCTAAAGACACTATATTGATCTAGTAGCGCTGAAAACTTCATTCAGTTTTAAGGTCAGGAAGTTGGAGTAATTTCCCCTTGAAGTAGGTCCAGTTTATCAAATCGCCCAACTTTGAAAGGTCACTGTGAAAAAAGTATTAGGAATTCGCACAAACAAGAACAAACTTGTTATTCCCCAATGTGTCAGCTATATATAAATTACGTTTCAGCTCTTAGGTGCTAATATCTTCTGAGTTGTGTTTCCGCAAAGATACATGTGGTCAGACATTTTGAAAAAGTTAGAAAATCCAAGATGGCGGCTGAACCACGTGACTTACGATTTCACCGCGATTTACTTTTTGCTCGGATTGTCAATGCGCATGTTTTTAAAAAAGTTCCAAGTCTCTAGATGTATTTTGAATTTTTTTCCCATGTTAAAAATCGAAATTTTGAATCGAACTGGACCTTTAATGAGGAAAGCAATCGAAAATCTGTTCGACCACTTTTCAGATCCCATTGAATTCTACCATCCCTGAAAGTTTCATCAAAATCGGTTCAGTCGTTACTTCAGAAGTCGGCGAACAAAAAAGTGTGGAAATAATAATAATAATAGAAGGATTCGCATAATAACAATACGTCTTCCAGACTATGTCTCGAAGACCTAATAAACACGCCAATAACAATAAGGATTCAGCAAAATTGCTGAATCCTTAATTATAACCCTCAAAAGGCACATTTAGGGAGCATGGCGGACATGAAAACGTGTAAGGTGGGGATCAAATGTATAGTTTGAGAGATACTGTGTTGTGTCCTTGGGCAAGGCACTTCATCCACATTGACTCAGTTCACCCAGCTGTACAAACGAGTACCTGTAGAGGGGAATGTATGGACATATACGGCCGCGCGGAGCACTTAATAGGCGGCACCTAAAGTGTGATTCCTTCAGGGTAATAATTGTGTAGCACCTTGAACATGCATTGAGCATGGATATGTGCGCATTATAAATATACTATTATTATATGCTATAAATATATAGACGCTAATAGACATGATGCAAGTCATAACTCTAAATAGATAATACATATCTATACATGTATAACACAAATACTATTTTATCAGGACATATAGTGTGTAAATCATTCGAGCACACAATATTTCTCTAAGTATAGGTAACAAAGCAGTGAAACTGAAATTGATTATTACTAAGTAAAAACTTTAAATAATCAATCTTAATCATAAACCTTTCTGATGTCAATATCTAATACTCCAGGCTATGGATTATACAATACAATTAACATTTACGATCTATAAATGGATTTTACTGGTCATTGTCAGAATGCTATCGTTCAGAAGTAGTTTGTGTCAGTAATCATCTTATTAAGTTTAAGCAATGACAATTCCTAGGAGCCGTCTGTGGACATACTGAATGTTTTGATACTATTGAAAATTGAAGTCATTTGCTAAGTGTGCTTCATATTTTCAAACAAGTGCACTTACAAGTGTCAGTGATCACTAGATGATATTCGACAATAAAATGAATACAAATAACTGTTAATTAAGACAGTGTCTATCTGGAAAGTATATAAAATCATTATTAAATATTGATTCTGCAGGTAATAATCATAACATAATAAAGATACAATTCCTGATCCAGTTTATGTTAATTAAAGTAATCTTTGAGATATTTGACAACAACCTGCTTGTCAGCCTCCTCAGCTACAGCTACAACATCCCTCCCATCTGAAGTCAGACATGTCAGATCAGCTCCCTTCTCACAGAGATAGTCCAGGATGATGATATGTCCTTCATGAGCTGCTGCCATTATCGGTGTCCTTCCATCATGACCTCTACTGTTGAGATTCTGAGGTGTCAGAACACTTTCAACAATGTGTTTGTTACCCCCATCACATGCAAGATGTAGCAATGTGTCTCCTTTCTCATAAAAAATTGTGACATCAGCATTGTTAGACAAAAGAAAGTCAAATATATCTGACTTAGCAAAAAAGGCTGCTACCATTATCGGTGTCCAGCCAATCTGATTTATACTGTTGAGATTCTGAGGTGTCAGAGCACTTTCAACAATGTGTTTGTTACCTCCTTCACATGCAAGATGTAACAAGGTGTCTCTATATTCATCAACAAGTGTTACATCAGCATTGTGAGACAAAAGAAAGTCAAATATATCTGACTTAGCAAAAAAGGCTGCTACCATTATCGGTGTCCAGCCAATCTGATTTATACTGTTGAGATTCTGAGGTGTCAGAACACTTTCAACAATGTGTTTGTTACCCCTAGCACATGCAAGATGTAGCAATGTGTCTTCATTCTCATCAATATGTGTGACATCAGCATTGTAAGACAAAAGTAAGTCAAATATATCTGACTTTCCTCCACAAGCTGCTACCATTATCGGTGTCCTTCCATCCTGACCTCTACTGTTGAGATTCTGAGGTGTCAGAGCACTTTCAACAATATGTTTGTTACCCCCAGCACATGCATGATGTAGCAATGTGTCTTCATTCTCATCAATATGTGTGACATCAGCATTGTAAGACAAAAGTAAGTCAAATATATCTGACTTTCCTACACGAGCTGCTACCATTATCGGTGTCCTTCCATCATGACCTCTACTGTTGAGATTCTGAGGTGTCAGAACACTTTCAACAATGTGTTTGTTACCCCCAGCACATGCAAGATGTAGCAATGTGTCTTCATTCTCATCAATATGTGTGACATCAGCATTGTGAGACAAAAGTAAGTCAAATATATCTGAATTTGCTTCTTGTGCTGCTACCATTATCGGTGTCCTTCCATCATGACCTCTACTGTTGAGATTCTGAGGTGTCAGAACACTTTCAACAATGTGTTTGTTACCCCCAGCACATGCAAGATGTAGCAATGTGTCTCCATCATTAGCAACAAGAGTGATATCAGCATTGTTAGACGAAAGTAAGTCAAATACATCTGACTTTGCTTCTCGTGCTGCTACCATTATCGGTGTCCTTCCATCCTGACCTCTTCTGTTGAGATTCTGAGGTGTCAGAACACTTTCAACAATGTGTTTGTTACCCCCAGCACATGCAAGATGTAGCAATGTGTCTCCATCATTAGCAACAAGAGTGATATCAGCATTGTTAGACGAAAGTAAGTCAAATACATCTGACTTTGCTTCTCGTGCTGCTACCATTATCGGTGTCCTTCCATCCTGACCTCTTCTGTTGAGATTCTGAGGTGTCAGAACACTTTCAACAATGTGTTTGTTACCCCCATCACATGCAAGATGTAGCAATGTGTCTTCATTCTCATCAATATGTGTGACATCAGCATTGTGAGACAAAAGTAAGTCAAATATATCTGAATTTGCTTCTTGTGCTGCTACCATTATCGGTGTCCTTCCATCATGACCTCTACTGTTGAGATTCTGAGGTGTCAGAACACTTTCAACAATGTGTTTGTTACCCCCAGCACATGCAAGATGTAGCAATGTGTCTCCATCATTAGCAACAAGAGTGATATCAGCATTGTTAGACGAAAGTAAGTCAAATACATCTGACTTTGCTTCTCGTGCTGCTACCATTATCGGTGTCCTTCCATCCTGACCTCTTCTGTTGAGATTCTGAGGTGTCAGAACACTTTCAACAATGTGTTTGTTACCCCCATCACATGCAAGATGTAGCAATGTGTCTCCATCATTAGCAACAAGAGTGATATCAGCATTGTTAGACGAAAGTAAGTCAAATATATCTGAATTTGCTTCTTGTGCTGCTACCATTATCGGTGTCCTTCCATCATGACCTCTACTGTTGAGATTCTGAGGTGTCAGAGCACTTTCAACAATGTGTTTGTTACCTCCTTCACATGCAAGATGTAGCAATGTGTCTCCATTCTCATCAATATGTGTGACATCAGCATTGTAAGACGAAAGTAAGTCAAATATATCTGACTTTGCTTCTTGTGCTGCTACCATTATCGGTGTCCTTCCATCCTGACCTCTACTGTTGAGATTCTGAGGTGTCAGAACACTTTCAACAATGTGTTTGTTACCCCCAGCACATGCAAGATGTAGCAATGTGTCTCCATCCTCATCAACAATTGTGACATCAGCATTGTTAGACGAAAGAAAGTCAAATATATCTGACTTAGCAAGAAAGGCTGCTACCATTATCGGTGTCCAGCCAATCTGACCTCTACTGTTGAGATTCTGAGGTGTCAGAACACTTTCAACAATGTGTTTGTTACCTCCTTCACATGCAAGATGTAGCAATGTGTCTCCATACTCATCAACAAGTGTGACATCAGCACTGTGAGACAAAAGTAAGTCAAATATATCTGACTTTGCTTCATGAGCTGCTACCATTATCGGTGTCCTTCCATCGTGACCTCTTCTGTTGAGATTCTGAGGTGTCAGAACACTTTCAACAATGTGTTTGTTACCCCCAGCACATGCAAGATGTAGCAATGTGTCTCCATCCTCATCAACAATTGTGACATCAGCATTGTTAGACGAAAGAAAGTCAAATATATCTGACTTAGCAAAAAAGGCTGCTACCATTATCGGTGTCCGGCCAATCTGACCTCTACTGTTGAGGTTGGTATCCGTCAGAACACTTTTGACTATTTCTTTATTTCCACCTTTACATGCAAGGTGCATCAAAACTTCACTTTCTTTGACAGAAGTTTTGACTTCACACCTAATCAGCTGGAAACAGTCCCACGATCCGTATAATGCTGCCACCATCAGTGGAGTTCTACTGTCTTCATCAAGTCTATCCATTGCTGAATGAACTTCTTCTTTCTTTGAACAAGATGTAGCTAATTTCATAATTTTAGGCCGGTCATATATACAAAGAAGATGGATGAAGGTCTGTTTATGCACGTTTGTTGTTGACACATTTGCTCCTATCTTAAGCAAATATTTCACCATTTCCTGGCCACCGCTTTTCGCACTAGTAAGAAGGAGCTTACTCATATCTGACTTGTTAAGTTCCCCTTCTAGTTTACCCTCTAGGTGATTGAGAATAGTCAAACTGTCACATTCAACAGAGGCAATGAGAGCCTCTCTGATGTCATCAGATGTAAACGTGATCTGAAGAGCTGTTTCAATATTTTGAACTAAATAAGTGCCTTTACTTTTCACAACCCAGTACAAAAGCCCCTTTCCAGATTCTTTCCATTGAATCCAGGTGTTGTTGTCAATTGCAAGTTTGCCGATTTCTTCCAAAACTTTTCTGACAAATGATGTGTTCTGCATCATTGGATGGGCAACGGTCTTTGAGAAGATGCCCTCCTTCATGGAGGACACAAATCTTGTAACTAGGAGGGGGAAATATTCCTCGGATACAAAGAGATAGTGGAGCTGATCTGACACTCCTGATTCATCAACTGAACGCGGCTTCAGTCGTTCATACAAGAAGTCCAAGCTGCAGTACTGCAACACAAAAGAAGGATTGAACTGATACAAAGCACATGCACATGCCTCGTAGATAGAAGAGTGAGCAAAGCAGAGGTTGTCTCCCCTTGATAGAAATGTTCCTCTGAAGCTCCTTGCAGCACCAGCTATACCTGACCGAGTAGCGGAGTTTGAAAAACTAGCAAGGAGCTTAACCATTTGTTCAACTTTCTCATTTGTCGTCGGAAATTCCAACTCCGGAAGTTTTACATTTTCCTCACACAACAAGACAAGTACCAATGCTGCTGCTTGTTCATTTCTCCTGCTCAGGATATTGTTCAATTCTATCCTGAGATAGTGTATGGGACGCTTGAAGAAGTCAACAGCTTTCTCTGTAAAAGCTGAAATTTCAAAGAACAACCTACACGTCAGTGGGAAACCAAACAGAGATGAGTCTTGCTTGATTAGTTCTTCTACTTCTAAGTCTCCTAGCTTTCGTTCAGGATGCAAGTCTCTGTGCTTGTGAAAAATGTCTTTCTTTTCTGGATGTGAGTAAGGCGATCCATGACTTACTGTCAAATCTACGACTGATTTGGTGAACATTGAGATACGCTGATACTGCATTTTTGATACTCCCTCCTTGAAGTCATACGTTTTTGATGTGAAAATAACTCGAATTTCCTTGGAATTTGTGTTTTTAGCTTTATGAAACCCCTTGTTGTTTTTCTTGACTTGTTCTTTCCCCTGTTTATTCATGTCTGTCTTTGCAATCAGCCTTGTTTTAAGTTTAGTTTTAATGTGCAGTTGTAAAGTATCACACAACCTTTGTACACCAGTTATGTCTGTTGATTGTCCAACAGATCCAAAGATATCATCAACAATCAAACAGACATTCTGACCTGAACTGATACAAGATCCAAGATCAAACAGACCTGGCCTGTCCACGAAAACCAGCTCATACCCCATTTTTCTGTACTTCCGTCCAAGCATCAAAGCCATTGTGGTCTTCCCTTCTCCAGATGCTCCACAAATAGTCACCTGACAGTTCTTCTCCAGGGACCGACTGATGTCCTTGAATGTCCTTGTGGGAACAAACGTTTTTTGGGATTCGCTCAGCTTCATCCTCAAAGTCTCTGTAAATAGTCAACAAATACTTGAATGACGTTACAATCATTGGATAATGCTCTGTCCTACCGGTTTAACAGTAAATATTTATTTTGCTAGTTGTACCCATAATTAGAACATGTTTTGTGATATATACACACCTATGTTTATAGCTTTTACAGCAAATAATGATAATCTTGCTTGTAAAACATTGCTTAACCCTCTCTCCTGGTGCTTTATAACCACAATGGGGGCAAACAAGGCAGACAGGTCGAGTTATTAGTGATTTGATAAGTTTATATATACAACAGAATCATTCTAAATATCATAAAAGTGTGGGAAACCCCGTCAACATTGTACACAGAACCTCTCTTTGAAATATATTGTAACAATAATCCAATCGCCATGAACATCAACTTATTTACCTACAAAAATTTATCATAGCTTTTAGCCCATCAACATTAAATCAATCTTAATTGGACACACTTATTTATCCATGGCTGAATATATTCATATTGGTGTAATTCATGTTGTTCACTATTGTAAAATTTAAAGCTGAAAAAGACAAAGGGATGTTTCAACTAACGATCTTATCATTGAGGCAGCGCGGTTGGAACGTTAGCAGCTCAAATATGCACCAGTGATCTTCTGGACAGAGTGGTTCTCTCTGAATCAGGGTTTTGTCTGAGTTTGGCGATTATTTTGTAGAATAAGTCGCCTTTAGACTGTCACTTCTTTATGATAAATAGTATACTAACAACTTCAAACCAGAGTTCTATCATTTTCCATCTATTTTTAACACTACCGGACATATAGCACCGGAAAAAAACGGAAGTTCCACAGGAACCCGAAGTACCACCGGACCACCGGAAGTCCAACCGGAAATATACCGGAAGTAATCCCATCGGGATCACCCAGTCACGTGACCTACTCTAAGAGTATATAAGGAGAGTCAAAACCATCGCTACCTAAGACTGATGAGTCCAACTTGTGGACGAAACTAGTTACTCGCTAGCAATACATCAACATTGCCCCTTCGCTGTTGTTTAGGTCTATCCTGTCCTAATCTACTTATTGTAAAATTTAGTTTCCTTTCATGCCATATCGGTTTCTCACCTGAATCAAGGGTACCTGGAAGTGTGGAAGTTCCAGCTGCTACCTTGAATGTATTATACGCCACTTGAGGTTGGTCCCCTGCAACATGAAACAATTTTGTCATTATTTTACATACTGATCCGATCATGAACGATTAAGTACTTGTCTCTTTAAATAGTGTATCCAACTAGTCAACTGTTATTATCTACACGATATACCTAATCACCCGAAAGCACTAACGTATCTGTAAGGATGGGCAAGCTGTGTATCAAAAGGTATGTTGTTGCTAAGGTTAAATGTAATGCCAAGACTATATAGTCAGGTCCAAAGATACAAAATCTACGAAAATGATAACTGGTGAATATGCCTGGGCAAACAAACCTGTCTGTTGTATAACGATTGGGTTCATTCTAGCTGCAATATCACTGAGCTCCCCCGGTGGTTGGTTCGATGAAAGAGCATGTTCACTGGAAATGACGTCATCACTTCCATCAGGATTATTTGAACACTCCATTTTCTCTTCAATCAGTGAAAGGTTCGACAGACCTGAAATGTATTACGTGGTATCTTTAGCCATAAACCACAACATTCAGTATTGTTGATTTGCTGCAGTCCCATGAATATCGATGTTTGAGTTGGCCGTTGGAGCGAGGAAAGTTGCATCGCTGTCGTAACTGGTCCAAACAAAGATGAATTGACAATGACATCATGAAATGTAGTAGAAGGGGCTCACGGGAAAGGATGATCATTTATAGACTCACCTGAAGCATTGCTGGGTTCCGCTGTCCTTCTCCGTTTCCCTGCATTCATGTGCCTGTGCTTTTTCGCGGCCTGTCGCTTAGGTGGCATATTCCAGCAGTAACACAGCACAGCGAAAATATTGATCTGCAAGATATAATAAATAAACCCAAACCTTATAACAAAACAAATAGGGATGATGAATAAATAGCGAAGAAGATAATGGTGTTGAGTGAATGGCAGCTGAAGGAGAATGATGTCACAGTTAAACGTACATCAATTGTGTTGTTTGGTGTCACAGATGCTAAACGTTATACATTATGTTATTTTATTGAGAAGTACCGACTGTTGCCAAAAATTGCCATTTGGATCTTAGACGGCTCAGTATACCGACGAAAAAAAGGTGAAAGTATCGATTTCTGATCGAAAACCGGACAATGCACTGCGTGTGGCGCGCGTCAATTTGTCAAACGTAATTCTGGAAACTTAATTACAACAGACAAAAATAAAACTTTAAGTTGATAATGTTTAATAGGTCTTATAACTACTGTATTTGTAAATTGAACGTGTAGTTACGGTGTCTGCACAAGTAAAATGATGTTGCTAGATTTTGATTGGAAACTAATTAGTATTATGTATTTGGCGATTGGGGATGAATATGCAAGTTGAGTAAAATTATTTGAACCGACATCAGCACATATTGTATGTTGGCATGTATTAAAGGCAAATAAAATGTTATGAAACACAATGGATGCACCTTTAAGTAGAAGATAAAATAAGGAGCAAATGATGTATCGGCAGAAAGGCAAGAGATCAGAAATGACAGTGCAAATGGTATCAATAAATAGAGGATATCTGTCTTTTCTTGACTAATACCATGTTTATCTCATTGAGTGAGGTAGAAAGGTTAAATTTTCACGCAGCCACGAGTGAAAATATATACCTTTTCTATCTCGCGAGATGAGATAACATGGTGTTTGTCAAGAATTGACGGATATTCTATTTATTATATGATATTATCCATTTAATTACGTCCGAAAAGGGTCGTTATCACGCCGAGCGTCTATCATTTAGTAGTGTTTATATGCATCAACCACAAACTCACAATTAATCATTTAGTTGTGTTTATATGCATCAACCACAACCTCACCATCAATAATTTAGTAGTGTTTATATGCGTCAAACACAAACTCGCCATAAATCATTTAGTAGTGTTTATATTCGTCAACAACATTCTCACCATCAGTCATTTAGTTTTGATTTTATGTGTGAACCACAACCTCACGGCAATCATTTAGCAGTGTCTATATGCATCAACCCCAACCTTTACGCCAATCATTTAGTAGCATTCATATGCATCAACCACAACCTAGGTCCAGTTCGAATCTAAATTTCAAGGTACATGTATGGTGAATATCTAAATAAAAACTGCAGCCACACCTGAAGCTTTCAAGAAGGATTTAGGAATGCTAACCCACAAGCGATTGTTCGAGATGCAGCAATATATACTCTTGTGCTGCAGGAGCCCTTTCTACACAAGCATTAATGTGGTTTCATGTGGTTTCATGTCACTCGAGGAAGTAGTATTTGAAACTGTTTTCAGTTGTTTTCAAAGATCATCACCAATCTTATGATGAGTAAATCTGGAAAAAGCATTGCTTCAAACTGGAGTTGGATGATCAACGTTTCATTTCTATAATGAAAGTGAACTCAAAGAGGGTGTGGCGGATGGTTATATTGTTTTTAAAAAAACTTGATCTCTGCCCCCGAATAACGTACAAGATGTTCCCTACTTCATTGTCGCAGATGACGCTTTCAGGACCACACTGGTTAAGCCTTTTAGTTGCGCAGGCATGGCCAGAGAAGAAATAATTTGTATTTACCAGCTTTCACGTGCTAGAAAGGTGATGGAAAATGCTATTGGCATTCTGGCTAACAGATTCAAGGTGATGTTCACCATAATGCAACACCATCCCTCCAAAGTGAAGCTAATTGTCACAACATGATGAGAACCCGCTACCCAGCACTTCAGAATACTTCAGAGAGAGTGCAGGCAATGCCTTAGTGGCTGGAGGTTAGAGAGAGGGACGTAACTTGCAAGACGCCTTCAACCTTCAAGAGAGGGAAAGATGCAGAGAAACCTACTAAAACACTGGGTCAATTCTGAAGCAGGCTCTGTGCCATGGAAAGATCGCATGATCTAGTTCGGTTGTCAGACAAGAAGACTTTCACTAAACAGTGTAAATGAAGTATTAGAAGAGTACAGAGTTGACGTTTTTTAAGCATTCATTTTTGTGTTATGATCTGTATGTACACTCAAAAATGAATTATTTGAAAACAGATGTTTTGTGTCCAAAAAGGTTTACAATGTCAATATGGATACAATTCTTAGATTTTATAATTTTAACAAAATAAAGGAACACTCAAGAAGCTTCAAGCTGGTTTTATTCGTTCATCGATTGGCGTGCATGTCGTCCTTTGTGTCAAGGGCAGTTCCAAGACCATGTCTGTCCAAGTCTCATCAAGTCTCTCCAAGTCTGACTCTGAACTGGGAAATGTGTCCTTATATAGGCGACTGGGTGTCATAAGTTGGGTTGTTTTGACTAGTGTTCATATCTTACATAAGGTATGCAAGGTATTCAGACACATTACCTTATTCATAAAAAAGGGAACTACATTCAGGACAAGGTGAAACAAACACAACTGTAATTTTTAAATAAACTTTTCTTTTATTGCAACATAATATCTGCTGATTTTGTCTTATCACAGAGATAACTTACGTCAGGGCTCCGTTCCATAACAGCGAGCGCTTATAACCGCTCATTGATCGCTCAATGGAGCGCTCAAGTACCGCTCAAGTACCGCTCATTCTCTCTTGAACGACACTGTGCAAATTCCTCGAAATTTGCTCGCCTTGCTACGTAGCGCTACATTGAGCAATCGCGTTCAATAGAGGTTTAAAAGAGATTGCTCATTGAGCGATTACTTTGAAACCTCTCTTGAACATGGCCAAGGACTGTGTCTGTTGTTCCCAAACTCAGAAAGCTGCTGTCGCCGGTACTGCACCGGCCCCTGTTGCAGATGGAACTCTTGTGTTGTCTGCTTTGAAGATTGTTACATATCAAAGCAACATCACAAGTTAAATATATAGTGAATCAATGAACAATTAATTTTAAAAGCAATCGAGAGTGACAGATAGGCATAACGTGTTTTCTTTGGTTACTTACTTCGTCACGCCGGCCAAGGGCGGGTAATTTTAGTACAGATTTCACTGACAGAGTTTCCCATAGGTGATATAGTGGAGAGAAACGGAGCATATATAAAACCGTGGGTAACCGAGGATGGGAGGGCTACGTTTGCCAAGTTTGGGCTCAACAAGTCAATGAACAAGTACAATGAGGCGAAATCTGCAATATGGAACATGTTTGCCCTGAAATATGTTCCATATTGCAGATTTCGCCTCATTGTACTTGTTCATTGACTTGTTGAGCCCAAACTTGGCAAACGTAGCCCTCCCATCCTCGGTTACCCACGGTTTTATATATGCTCCGTTTCTCTCCACTATATCACCTATGGGAAACTCTGTCAGTGAAATCTGTACTAAAATTACCCGCCCTTGGCCGGCGTGACGAAGTAAGTAACCAAAGAAAATACTCAATACGATAAGACGGGAATAGGCAAGGAAGATAACCGGTAACGGATGGCTAACAAAATGACCTCGCGTGCTTTGCAACGAAGTGTTATGAATTGTCAATGGCTCGCAGGTCCAAGCTGCGTAGCGGTTTGATTGGCTCACGCAGGCCAAGGGCGGGTAATTTGAGTACAGATTTCTCTGATGAACTTTCCCATGGGTGATATAGTGGAGTGTAACGGAGCATATATAAAACCCTTGGTAAACGAGGATGTAGCCCTCCTGCTGAAGACTGAAGTTAATCCTTTGTGTTGGGGCCTTTACACAGAGATAAAGACTACTGTGCGACCTAAATTCAAAAAAGAACATCGTCCTACGCTCAAGGCAGGAGGAGTTGCTGCTAAGGTCTGTAGGAGGTATACATGGTATGTTGAGATATCGCGCATGTTGTAAGAGAGTGAATGACCACCAAAACCATTTTATTTAGAATAGGATTTGATATTATTTATATTATATATAGTATCGCTACACATTTCTAATAAGTTATTCTAACAATATCAGGTAGAATTTAGAGTAATAAGTGAAATCAAGTTTGAAAGATTATTAACATTTCAACATTATGAAGTTTATTTGTTTCTCCATGCGAAATAACACTGTAATATTAACATTATATTCGGATGAATAATAAAACATATATAACAGACGGAATTTATTTCAACTGAACATTCAAAGTATGAGGATATGACATTGTTCCTTTCCATGGTGCATTGATCTCAAGCATCTAATGGTCTGTTGATAAAAGCGGGTGAAGTGTCATGTTTCATTGCGATAACGAAATCAAGTCAATTAGCCAGGAGAGAGAATACTAACAATGTCAGAACCATACGGACAAGTGTACGAGAAATGTCGAGCACGCGATCATGATTGACGGCCTAGATCCTGCAAATACCTTACAAGGTAAGCTGCTATGTCACTATGCATACTATGTATATAACGTCTTTTGACTGAATCTGCTATTGCATAGTTGACAGTTGTGTATCGTTACCCACTACCCAGACAGTAACCCTCTATAGTGATCACTCGCCTGAATAAATTAAAGCAGTCGTTGTAGCGTTCTGAAAGGCCTTCAAGCTTTATTCAGCTCAACGGTTGGATTTTTAATATATTCTTTTCATTTATTTTGTTCCACCAATATGTTATGCACATTCTCACGTGGAGCTGTGAGGACTAGTTTTTTGGGTTTTTTTAGGACTTTGTTTTGAAAGCGACTAGGAGGTGTCGGTGAAGACTAACACATTTTACCTGCCATTAGGCCCGCCATTCTGTACTACTTTACAATTTGTATTTGTATAGAAACACTGTCTTCATTGAGGAGTGGAGTTATAGAATCGCTGTTGGAAAATTTGATAAGTCTCAGTTTATTTTAAGCGTTTCGGAGATTCAGTCCTACTGCGCCTCAGTAAAATACGAAATATACAAGGGTCTTAGAGTCAAAACATCTTGTTATTAGTACTGAACGGCATAGTATCAATTCATAAAAAGTTCTTATCACGCGCAAGGCGCGGTTATTACTTTTCATGGGACTATACAGGTTCGCCAGAGAAAGGTTTCTGTTATTCTATCGTCTTTGGAGAAGTCTGTTATATGCCCAGACCTTGTCATATTCCTTTTTTTTATTTTGTTAATGCTTGTATACGAAGGTTTGGCCAGAGTGTGGACATTCTTTTCGCAGGGGCGGATATCGGTGGGCGGCTCATGTGGCTTTCCAATGTTACGGTTTGATTTGACCTCTTGGAGCGGTAATGCTTACTTGCACTACCTTGACCCCTCAGAATTCCAAAGATTCTCGATGATGGAACTTTGAAGATAACAGTAATTTGTAATTTGCTCACGTACATTGGGCTGATAAGAGCAGTTATCCATTACTTTAAGAAACAAACGTTACCTTCATTAAAGTCAATAAACATACAGCTACCTTACCAATCGTTCCTCTAAACATTTAAACACAAATGAATAAAAGTATTACTTTCTGGTCAGTGACCAGCTTAATCAGAACAGGTACTTGATTTAGAACTAGCACTGGTTGACTGGGAAAGCATCCATTTAATGTCAAATCATTGATTTTAAAATGATTCCATTATGGTGTATCTGGACTGTTGTGTTATGATTCGATACATAGTCATGTTCTGTCTGCATACATATGCCTGAAAGTGTTCTATATCGCTTATGCGATTTTGTACATTCAAGCAAAGTGTAGAAAGATTTGGCTTTAAAATTTGCTGTTAAAATGCTATGAGGACGATAGATTGATCAACATATTATATTCGTAATCACCGTAAGGAATATTACTCCTTAGTATGCAAATTGTTTAATAGGAAAACAGAATCTAAACTCCGATTAGTAAAATAATTAGAACCGAACTTTAAATACAGCCAAAACAAATTTCACAAACAACGGGCCTAGGTTCTATGCCTTTTGTATCAAACAAGTGTTGTTTTTATTACCCTTTATATGAGATTGTATTTTATATTCTATAAAATAAAAAATGTATAATAGTTAAATAATTTTTCGGTCACAAAAGTTAGAATAGGGGTCATCTGGTTTGAACCGTAAAACTGACAGCAAAGCATATATTACTGATTAGGATTTTCTAACAGCAAGTAACGAACGTTTTTGAGTGGCTTTGACAAGTTGATAAATGGATAACAACTTCTTTACTCGTAATGTGCAACGTTTCTTCACCTCTTGTGTTGCTGTCAAGAAGCTGGTGAATATTGCATTTATAAAGAAGGTGTTATCAATACGTTTCTCTTCATTCAAGCAGATAACTACGCTTTACGTAATGGGAGTATGTATTCTTCTCTTTCAATAAAACATAGCAGACAAACAGAAAGACAAGACGTGTGTTGTAAGGCCCCCGGTTATTATACAGTGAACAAAGGCATATAGGCATACATAGAGATTAGTACCCGAGGTCTCGAGTGTGAATGTTCTGTATTGCGCGAGCGAGAGTTAGTGTGAAACATAAATTTGCACGAGTTTCGTAAAAGTCATATTTCATTAAATTTAATTATTACCCAGTCTTTTCCATTTGATTTGGGTAAAATTAATCATGAAACGGTCCACTTCACTTGCGACGCCAAGCTACAGTGATGTCACGAACAATCGTTTTATGGTGAAATGTGTTTGTGTTTGTGGAAGATTTGGATTTCCATACAGAATTGTATTAAGATCAAATTCTGCCTTTAAATTATAAAATCTTTGCTTTAATTCTAACCTGAAATCAGCATGTCTTGGACATCCCAAGAAGAAATGATAAACATCAAGCTCAAGCAAGGTAGTTTTACAGTTCGGAGTGCCACAAGGATCTGTTCTCGGGCCTATCTTATTTACCTTATACACATCTGTCCTCGGAAACTTAATCTCTACCACGAATGTTGGTCACCACAGTTACGCTGACGACACTCAGTTGATGAAAGCTTAAGCATTCTTTCCAAAGAATTCCCAGCCAGCAGTTGATCAGATGAAAAGTTGTACAAAAAAGATCCAATCCTGGATGGATGCTAACATGCTTAAACTAAACACCGACAAGACAGAAGCCATGTTAGTTGGGACTCGCAAGAACAGAGAGTTATCAAACCTCACAACAATAAATGTTGGAGAGTCTGAAGTTCCGTTATCAACCTCTGTCAAGAACCTGGGTGTCATTCTCGACTGTGATCTCTCTATGGAACACCATATCAGCATGATCTGCAAAGCATGCCATTTCCATCTGAGAAATATAGGCAATATCAGACACCTTCTGTCAACCAACGCGACTCACATGCTAATCAGAAGCCTGGTCTTGACGAAATTGGACTACTGTAAAAGTCTGCTGATCAACATCACGCAAGAGCAATTGTCAAGACTACAAAGGATTCAGAACGCTGCGGCTAGGATCCTGTCCAGGACAAGAAAGTCGGCACACATAACACCAGTGCTTATTAACTTGCATTGGCTCCCGGTACATGCACGGGTACAATTCAAGGTTCTGGTATTGGCCTATCAATGCTACCATGGATCAGCCCCATCCTACCTCGCCGAGCTGACTGAAGTCTATCAACCATCAATGGCCCTTCGTTCAGCAAACCAGCATTTGTTCCACGTTCCGAAAATGAACTTAAAACGATTTGGCCAAAGATCTTTCAATTACAATGCAGCAATTCTCTGGAACAAACTCCCAAATGAACTCAAGGAACTCAAAACACTCGCCGTCTTCAAATCTCATCTAAAAACACCTCTCTTCCGAGAGTCATACCTGGACTAATGTGCCACCATGTGCTATGTCTAATTGTCAGAGTAACTTCAGACTTTTTAGCGCTATGAGCATACACTTGATGTATGGAGTTGGCGCCATACAAATGGACTTGTTATTATTATCTTCAATATAAAGCACCACAAATGCAAGATTTACTTTCAGATAAATTGACACGATACAGATCAGCGTTTAGGGAACTGCAAGAATGTCTTAACTAGCTGTGTATAATGTTCATCTTCCTATCGCCGAATAGAACATATTTTGGGATTTTACATTCTTTTTCAGATAATTTTGCTTGAAATGACGAGAATGAATTTGAACATCTTATTTTCCAGGAAAGATTATTCCATAGATAAGCACAGTCATAAATAAAAAAAACTTTTGAAGGACTGCAGTTCGAATTTTGGAATAGATAAATATAGAAAACTAAACGATGTCCCGTTTGATAACATGTTTATGAAACGAGAGGATGGTTTGGTATTTTAACGAGCGAAAGCCAGTTAAATACCGATGTCATTCACGAGTTGCATAAACATGTTATCAAATGGATCGAGTTTAGTATTTCATTTATTACTCAATGATGTGAATAGCGCTGAATTGCAATAAAATCGTTTTTAGTGAAGCTTTCTTGCAAATAGGTCACCCGCTATTGTAGTCGCGCGGCTAACATGACGTTACGGCAGCACGCGGTTGTATCACACATGTGTGTAACCAACTCATTGTTATCTAATGAGTGATCTCACCACGGTTGAGTAATAAATTTGATTTGATTTGAAGTTTGGGTGAAACAATCGTTGCAAAGCAAGCGTGACCTGTGCACATGTGCTAAAATCAATAACATTAACTCCAACCATACGGGTAATCAAACTGACATAAAGTTGGTGTATCACTTGACGTCAAACCCTTTTGAGTTGGTTGGAAAATGTCACGCACAGACGTTATAGCAATGTTTAATAGTACTGTTTTGGGGCTGAAGTTGTTTTAAAGATTAAGATAAGATAATTCTGTATTGCCCGTTAGGGAATTTGTTTCACGTCTGAGTGAGCATAACTACACATTCTTACCCAAGCGGGCACAGATATGCCGGGTATTAAAGTTTTCATAATGGTCATGGGCGTTACAGTTTTTCTAAAGATAACTTGCGTTTTGATTGGTTGACGGAACTAGTTTGCGCTCATTCATGCATATTGCTTAGCTTTCCTGTTTAAGCTTAACCACATAATTGAACATTTCGAGCATACCGAATTGCAGTCACACCTCAGTAAAACATATTAAATATAAAATCATGTTCAACCTAAGTTTCCTAGACCGTAATTACAGTACTAAGCTTGCCAGGCGAAGCAGCATGCAAGAGTCGCCGGCTGCACTGTCGTGACGTCATTGATTTGTGACGTCATTAACCATGAACGTCATTCAAAACATGTGAAGGGTCACAGATAATTTGTGAAGCCAACTTTTGAGCCTGTCCTTCATGAAGTTCATCTAATGTCTTAAATATACGATTAGAAATGTTCTCTCTTGTTTAATTATCTTATTTAATTTGTTTCTATTTGTTAGTGACAGGGAGCCAAACCAACATTGAATAGAGAACATGAGAATAGACTGAACATAGGTTTTATAGAAAAGAGCCAAAATAGTTGAGTCAATGTGGTAAGATCGGAGCCTACTGAGGAAATGAAGGCGAGATTGACACTTGCTATAAATACGATTCGTATTTTATAGAAATTTAGCTTATTATCAATTTGAGTTCCAAGATATTTGTAACTACTAACTACTTCAACAACATCTCCATTTATAATGAATGGACTACCTGCTGGCTTATTCTAAAATCTATAACAAGGTCCTTTGTTTTTGATACATTTAGTTCCAAAAAGTTGTCACGACACCATTTAACAAAATCACTGTCAAAATGTAGACTGCTAATAGCTGTTTTATCAGCGAACTTGAACCTAGAACAGTTTGGTTGAGAACTTACTCTGTCATTAGTATACAATGTGAAAAGTATTGGAGACAAAACACATCCTTGAGGTGCACCGGCGTTAATAGACACAGTCCGGGAACAGGAACTTTTCATTTTGACATATTAGGGACCTGTCAGACTTTGTAAAGCATGGAAGCTCCGATTAGCATTGAAAAAGAATAAAATACTTATTTCAGCAAAATGAAAACTCTCGGAAATAGTCCGATTGAAATATTCAAATGATGTCCCTCTTATGCCGAGAACGAATTCAATATTGAGTGGCATTAGAATGTTACAAATAATGTAACACGAACATGTAGCAATTTACTTACAACACAGATAAGACAAGACTGCTCTGAGAGCACAAAAACCGCCGGGTTTGTCCTGTTGTTGCACAAACTATTCCCCAAATATGCAGTTTACACATGTACATTTCAGGGGAATTTACGAAAGATTATAGATCTTATCATTTGTGCATTGAACATGAGACTGACTTTGATCACTTTGAAAATTATGACATCGTCTGAATGATCTAGTGAAAATAAATAAGCATGTCAAATATTGAAGGCCTGGTACAGATCCCTCAAAAACTATGCCATGGTTACGTTTTTCATAAAGTGCATCCTACATCAAGGTCAAGGTACCAAGGACAAAAGTTCTGACCTCAATATGTGACATTGAAAACATAACATTTTCAAATGTTGACAAATTAAAAGTTATGATGAAGGTAAAAGTCCCGAAAAGTGTGTCTTTCATCAAGGTCAAGGATAGAAAGTAAAACAATATATTGACATTCAATGGTCAATGTCAAGGGAAACACATATATCAAAGACAACGTTTCAAAGACATATCAAACGTTTGGGCAAAGCTTAGCCCAAAGTTTAGCCCACATTATGAATCAGAAAGTCGATCACTCAGAGTCAAGGGCCGTAACTCCGAAAATATTAATCTGGTTGGTCCAAACAAAAACAAATGTGTATCACCATCTTAAATCCAAAGCATCTATAAAGTTTCAGAATGATTCATCTAAAGCTATGGGAGGAGTTGATTTCAAAACACAGGCACTGTCAGTCTGAAATCGGAAAGCTGAGCGTTCTAAGTCAATGGCCATAACTCTGAAAATATAACTCTGGTGATAGGGTATCACCAATGTAAACCCAAAGCATCTGAACTAGTAGGAGGAGTTGATTTTAGAACACAGGTACCGTTTTCGGGACGGACGGATGGACGGACAGGGTGCGCCACGACAATAACTCCGATGAGTTACTTGATATACCTCATCAAAGGTGTAACGCTTGATCTGTACTTTAATCAATTTGAAAGGACCATGTAGAAAATGAATAAAATAATATAAACGGTAACATATCCTACCTGATTATGGTATTCTTCGTCAACCCGAGTTCATCTTGGTAACGTTGTAAAAGTCTTCACAACTTTTAGGCCGACATTTTGAGAGCGCATTTTTCATTTAACGCTGCATAACATGGCGACTACCTTCCAACTGTTGTGTTGGTCTTGTAGTTTGTCCCCTTAGCTACTGTAAACAGTTATATCCAAAATAGAAACACTAAAGTCAGAACTGAATACGACTTTGCACACGTTTACTTTGTCCACTTCTCTTTAACATTTTGAATCACAATTGTCCCCTGCATGCGTTCATAAAGGGATATGTAAGCGAGCTTGAATCACGGACACAGAATATGCAGCGTAATACACTTGTTGAATAGAAAAACCTAGGCCAATTGCTTGTGAAATGTATCTGCATTCTTGATAATATTTCAATTTTGTTTAGGTGCATTTAAACTTGGGTTTTAATTATTTCACAACTTTTTTTATTCTGTTTTTCTTTTAAGCATTTGCATACTAAGGAGTATTAGGATTTCTTATCTCGAATACACCTATAATATTTTGATCAATATATCGTTCTCAAAGCATTTTAACAGCACATTTTAAAGCCAAATCTTTCACATAAGCGATATAGAACATTTCCAAGTATATGTTAGCACACAGAACATGATTCAATTCACCAATCTTATGTTGTTGCCACAATAGTCCGGATACACCTGGATCACTTAAAGTGAGAATTGAAGAAGTTGAATGCCACTTTGTACACGTTTAAAGATTCATAAGTTTTGCATATATTTATTTGGTTCTAAAATGTGCCAAAATTAAAATAGGTGCTGGTTTAGGTTATATCTTATTACTCGACTTTCATATTCGACCCCAAATGCTTAAATTATCACATATAATATTATATATATATATATATATATATATATATATATATATATATATATATATATATATATATATATATATATATATATATATATATATATATATGTATATATATATATATATATATATATATATATATATGTGTGTGTGTGTGTGTTTCAATTAAAACCAAGGAACGGTCTCATACAGACTTGTACCAACAAGTATGGCTCTGTCACACGTATGTACTGGTTATAAGACCTATTAATCGATATAGAAGCATATTTGTCGTCCTATCTATTACAGTTTCCAAAATTTACTTAATGGCTGCAGCAAGTCAATGTCCATTGTTCGGTTTTTGATCATGGCCACGACTTTGAATTGTTGTATTTTCGTTATACAGAACTGATTGATCTTAAACTGGTTATTTTCGGTTAAAGTTGATAATTCTCAATTATATAACACAAATTATCACATTGGACATATATGCGACCTAACAAACCATATTATATGCCCCTTTAACTTTGTCCACGCCTCTTTCACATTTTGAATCAGAGTTGTTCCTGCCCTATGTTCCACATATCGATCTTTAAGCGACAAACTCGCGTCGTGAATAAGACGGACAGAACCGTCTTCATTTGTTATCGCACCTCTATATTAAACCCATTCAGTCCCCTCTATAACAAGAAAAGCCTTTAAAAAGGCAAGCTTGGGGCACCTTGGTAGATGTAGTGTATGGAACGTGAGGCGGTGATTTGTTAGTGGGAGGTGATTCCAGGTGAATATGGGTGCTGGGTGGACTGGATGGATGTCCGACAATGTATTATGAAAGGGTTGAGAAAGAACATACAATTAAGGAAGGAAGTATTGCGTGAGGAAAAGCTGAAGGAGTAATTCTATATTCTATTCTATATTTCGGTTTAGCTAGTTTTGTATCGGAACCTTCAACAACTGTATGAAACCTTTTCTTAATAATTTCACTTCAAGTAACATATGCAAATTCAATTTCATATTTTCATTAATAAGAGTTCCTCGCATAACTATATCGTTACATTTTGAGTTATTAAGACCTACTCGTGTAACATCTAACAGGTGACGTAAGCTTGCATACACATGTATTACCTGAAATAAGTTTTACTCACTCATTCTCAATGAAAGTCAGTGCACAAGTAAATATATCCATTTTACAAAATTCGAAAGTCTGCATAAGACGTCCTGATTGGTGTTGTCCGATAGTCCTCTCCAAACATCATAACATGTCAATAAATCTTATTTTGAAGAATTTTCTGTAACAAATTAGAGCCTAACTAACTATTTACATAGGATTTGAATGTTATATATATTTGTCTTAATGTCTAGATCAAGTGTTATTTGTTAGAAATTTATAAACTGGCATTTTAATTGTTTTAAAACTTTTATTTATTTTTGATGATTTATTTCCTCTCCTTAGAATTACCCTTTGTATCCTACGCTTTGTATAAATAATGCAATATCACATGTTTACAGTCAAGTATCACAAAGACCTCGATCGGATGTAGTATTCCAAAAAAGTATCACCGAAAGGATTCGGACTTGTTCTAACCCTAAGGACAAAATGTAACGGGAGTTCCAAGACAGCAACCAACGCACAACACAACACAACACCGTGTGTTATCATATCAATGTAAAGCTCTCAAACAAATATGTCAATTTACCGTGTGGCGATTATTCTTTCAATTTTTAGATTTAAATATATGGAGACCAACTCTATTACATTGCCTTCGCTACCTCGACATTAGCAACATTTTGGAAAAGTAGGTCAGTGGCTATGTTTGATTCGTTTCATCGGCATAAACACCGACCAAGTGACCGGAGTACATGCACCGTTCTGAAGCCAGGCTTAAAGTTAACAAGTGTATCGGCGTACAGACAGAAATACGTCATCATCCCTCAAACTAGCTTAAATTAACATGTCATTTAAATGAGAAAACTTTTTAAAAAATGACCTCCAAACATGAATTGACATTTTATTAGCGTGTTAGGCATTGTTTTAAAGAACCAGTATTATTCTTAAATAAATCACTTCGTCAAAGTATCTAGTTGTCAAATGCAAAGTCAAAGAAAATATAGTTATTAAATGTCGCATGGATAGCATTTGTAAGCCATTATACGCCACCTTCGCCTGTCATTTCAAACCGAAGCATTCGGATTACGCCTTAGGCGTACGCCGGTTTCACCATTTTCGGCGGCGTATGCCGGGTGTTCCGCCGGGTTCCGAATCAATCATAACCAGTAAAACTGTTAACCAAACGGAACGTAGTTTCCGATTCTGGAATGCCAAATAATGTACTTAACTTGTAGAAAAGGGCTTTGTTACTTGTGATATTGATTTGAATTGCAGATTACAAGTTTATCATTGATTCTAATGAAAATTTGAAGAAAAATTCTATCTATATGACAAATATTGATAATCAAAATCCACATTTGTTTGTGCCAATTATTTCGGATTACCCACAATGTCACGTGGTTCATAATTTGCTACAGCTTTGGTCATTGGTCAATAGAATTTCAAAGATACTAAGACAACGCATATCATTGGCTGAAGGTTCTATTTGAAAATTCCAACAGTAGGGAGAAATTCACCTTATTACTGCTTGGGGCGTATGCGCCCCAAGCAATAAAGCCCCTGTCCCTATCACTGTCAGGTAGAACCCCAAGCCATGCGTCAGACTGAAGGCACCCATCACTCTCTACTCGTCTCCTGTCTGTCGGTTTTCATTCCCTCGTTGTTTTGCAAACTGAGTAACATACTGTTGAAATGGTTCAAACGTTGCTCCTGTTCATCCTTCGAATATGTCTGGTGCAAATAATACAAATGAACTATTTTCTATATTTGTCTCTGAATTGGTCTTCCGCATGTTAGATCTTTTGTTTTCACAAAGTGAAATAACATATTTCGAGGAAAACACACTAAACGAGAAAAGTTTATCTTACAACTATGTTAGCATTATGACGTGTCATCGACAAAAGTCACTTTTACAACGGCGTCGCTGATTATTATAAGGAGAAACTATGATACCGAGGATATGGTAAGGTTGTGGACCCTGATAGGAAGGAAAAACCCGAGGATGCGAAGCATCCGAAAGTTTTTCCTGACTATCAGGGACAACCTTACCATATCCGAGGTAGAATGATTTCTCCATATTATCAACCGTTTTTAAGTGTAAAACAGGCTTTTTAATTGTTATCGCGTTATATTGAAGATCCCTGGCGTTATATTGAGGATCCCTTGGTGATGTCAGCCTGTTGACAGCCGCGCTTTATGAGTTTCTTTTGTACCGTGGAATCTCGTCTGCCCCGTTGGTGCAGTAGACTAAGGCGTTAACTCAGTTACTACAGGTGATAGTGGTTACGGGTTCGAGACGCACTTTCAGCAAAACATTTGCTGTTTATATTCTGTCGTAAATTTAAGAAATGTTTCAAAATTAGTCTAAGTTAGTTTCTTCAGATCTTCACTTTCAAGCCGTCATCTTAGCAAATATATTAGGGTTTACAATCATTATAGTTCCTTCTAACAGTGTTTAGAACTGTCTGTGTAAACCCTCCTGGAGGGACTTACAATGTTGTAAGTCCCTCGTACCAGGTGATATTGTTTAGAAAGGTCGTTTGAAGTATCACGTTATATGGCTGGTAGGTTGATAAACTAGATCCAAATGGATCCAATCAGGACACTCCCTTTTATGCCGGGCAATCTAGCTCTTCTTGAACAGAGGTTAGGATCTGGTGTGGATGCAAGACACAACATTCTCTACTCGCACAAAGTTTATTGCGTTCTGCGTTGATTGTTCATGACATTCTGAATACATTTTCCGTTATCCTTCATAATATTCTTCCTTCTTTACTTTGGTGAGGTTCAGAAAACTAAAACACAAATAAACACTTGCTAAGTAAACTATTCCTAACAATACAGAAAACTATCATGAAAATTATCAGTTAAATTTACCTCAAAGATGACAATTACAAATTGAATTAATAAAGTATATAATTATTAAAAAACCTATACACGTTTTTACCTATTATGCATTAAATTACATTACAATAGCAAACTATGTTACTTACATTTGTGTTCTTGCCTAAACTTTGCCTAAATTGTTTCAATCAGTACATCTCCATCATGGAGTCAGTGAACATGTGCTCTGATCCTTCTGATCACTGGTGTCAAGGGAAGTAATCCAGTCAGGATAATACCTTATGTAAAACTTATAACATTTGAAACCTAGCTAGACTTTCTGATCCTCTTATGAACTTAATTTAACATGAAAAATTATTACACTATTTCATCACTTACATACATTAAAAACACTTGCTAAATTGAAAATTGATTGAACAATTTTGACAAACAATAACTTTAAAGTATAAGCTTATAAACTGATTGACATAAATATATTTCTGCATTAACATCTGGTAACCTCTGTGGGAAGAGAAAATGATATGATATGGAATAACACGAAAATGCTGAAACGAAAATAAATACACAAACAAACAAACATTCACAAAGTTTAAATATTTTACAATATTTATCACTTAAGTATGGTTTCATGCTGCCAGACAATTTTCATCTGATAGCTTGCAGGGCTGGGAGGCCACTTTGCTGAATCAAACAAAATTTGTATTTGTGCTGAAGAGGCCTTGGGCTTGTAATGCATCGTTTCACAGATACATCGACAAACACTGAAATTAAAGTGTTATTTTATTTTGGTTATTAACGGCTTAGGTTTGGTGACTGATTCCCGGTGCATTGGTTTTGTTTTGAAGAGTGGTTTTGGCATTTTTGAAACTGCTGCGTTGTTTAGCTGTTGTTAGTTTTTGCTGTTTTTGACTAAAGAGGTTTTTTTTATTCCTACATGTATTTATCATTTCGTTGCGTCTCAAATCTGCTCCATTTTCATAATGTTGAGCAATATCCAATTCTTCATACAAAACCATACTGGTTATTGTATTAATTAAAACATACAATATTAAATCAATCAATCTGTCAAACGATTATTCAAGGTAAGTAATTATTCAGGGAAGATGATTCTGTTTTTCGTAGTCTCACTATGTGTGGCATTTCTTGTAGAAATGGGAGATATTCATAAAATTGTTTCCTAAATAAATTAACCCAGCGATTTAGTATGTCAACGAGGGAAATTTGGTATTGCAATGTCGTGCCCTGTATTTGTCATATAAACTGGTATTCCCCTACATATATTTCATCTAAAATATGGAACAACCCTAAAGAAAAACTAAGATATTCATAATAAAAAGAAGTGTTTATTTCGCAAGAAAAATCATTTTTCTTCAAACCTTGAAGTGAAGTGCCTTTTCGCTTTGTGGGTGACATTAATATGTAATTTTTTAATTTTGAATATAGAAATTACCTTTTGTGATAATCAACTGTATTTTGGACATTACATGTATGTTTTTTACAAACATAATTTCATGCAATTTTTGGAATTTGGTTTGTTTTTTAAAGCCATCTTTGACACAACATTACAAAAAGTAAAGATTGAATTGTTTATTTCCATAGGGAAAGGCCATCGGGTCATGGTATAAAATTATTGGTCCACAGAATTGCGATATTTTGTCGCATCCAACACAAACATTGCAACACGTTTCACTATTCCTATGTTATCACTGGATAGCAAGAGGTTGAACTTATCATTTGTGGGGTTTACACAATACTTGAGGTATAAACTGTGTTTTAATATGACTATAAGCATTACATACACTTAGAAAATGATATTCATCTTCAAAATTACCACTGTTAAAGATTGTAAAAATTCTTTGACTCCCGTAAGTAAAGATATAAAGCCAATGTCCACGATAGGTCAATTGTTGAGGTCAATTTTGGACATGGTCTTTACCAGTAAGTAATTCTAGGGTGGTTTAAGGAAGAAACTTAGTTCTGAGATGGTTGAGGGGTTATAGTATGGTAAAGGGGAGACATTTTGGTCTCGGAAGGTTAAGGGGAGATAAGATAAGATAAGGCAAGGTAAGAAATAGGAGTAAGGGGAAAACATTGGTTAATCGAGATGAACATACATGTATTCAAGCTTGTTTCATAATAGATAAATTCTGAACTAAATAACAAAATACAGACAAAAATTATTGATTATCAATTCACTATCAATGTTTTAGCACTTATACAACTTTTACGGCCTAGACAATATGATTCAACAACTCGGCCAATACGAATTTGAGCATGCGCAGTCGCACATTTGAGCTCAAACGTAACAAAGCAACAACTCCCCTTTTTAAAGGAGATTCGGATTCTTTCTGATATCAGTGTCTCTAAGTCCTAAAAATAGACCCATTGGCTCTTGAGCTCACGAGTTTTTGCATGATTTGTTATCTAACAAGAAAACCCTTTAAAAAGGCATGGTTGGAGGCATCTTGTTATGGCTAAAAAATAGTATAAAAAGGATATGTATGTCATGTGTACATATAGAAAAATGAAGACTGCATTGTGGCCATTTTGGGGATAAAAGATTGGATTACTAATCTAACGATTAAGTGTTCAATTTAAAAGTCTGAAATAAAAGAATCGTACCGTTAAGGTGTGTGACATAGATATATACTGTATTTACAATTTACATACATTATTTATTCATAAATAAAACTCTATTATATTTAATCTATCATTTGAAAATAAAAGTGAATATTCATCTTCCCTGCATAAGAATATTTAGGCCTATTTTCCCTGAAAAAAAGCAGCCAACCATTTGTTCAAACGTAGCTAATTTAATAGCTGCAGCTTAACATGATTTTCACGGGATGACAACGCCAATGACGACGTGACCTAACAAAATGCGTGTATTTGTCTAAATCCATGAGCTGCATGTAAATCCTACAGATTTCCAAAGAGCACATGTCAGTCAACCAACACACTTTTAAACATAATTTTATTTTCCGGAAAAATAACGTTTCGAAGAGACATCTTGTTTCAACATTTTCTTGCAAAATGGAAAATCCAATTGAAAGGACAATCATCATATTGTTTTTGTGTAAACGAAATATGAGGAAACAAAAACATGGTATACTGTCACTATAACGACTTGAAACACACATTGGAGCGAACTTAAGCATACTACGTAAAAAAAACACCTAATTGTTTAATGGATATAGTAAATTCATATTGGAAACCAACCAGGGGTGTCTTCTCTTGAAGTACAGGTGCCCTAAAACAAAGTTATGACAACATTATAAGAATAATCAACGAGTTGCGAGGAATTACGGATTATCTGTCCCGAGTTAATTATTGTGATAAACTTCGAGCTTTAGCGAGGAGTTTGACATAATAATTCACGAGGGACAGATAATTCGTAACTCTGAGCACCGAGTTTGTTATTCTTTTTCTTACCCAAGATCATTTTAATGCGTAAAAATCGAAGACCCCAATTCACGATCATTGATTAGACTGTAAAATACAAATTGTAGTCATACGCCATTCATAAACTCTTTCACACCTTCAAGATGCGCATATCTAAATAGATTCAACTTGCTCTATTTTTTCAGAACAATTCTAAAGGAACTGTGGACCTTTATTGCCAAAACGGTTTAGTGACATAGTAAACAACTCGTTTATATTGTAAACTATGTCGCAGGGAAAATAAGCGAAAACGTGAACTAACAATCGCACTGTTGGGATGCAAGGTAAGAGTGTAATTACGTCACCAAATAACGTCATGGTTAATAACGTCACAAAGCAATGACGTCACGGCAGTGCAACCGGCGACTCTTGCATGCTGCTTCGCCTTGCAAGTTTAGTACTGTAATCCCGGTCTCGTAAACTAAGGTTGAACATGATTTTATATTTAATATGTTTTACTGACGTGTGACGTCAATTAGGTATGCTCGAAATTGTTCAATTATGTGATCTAGCTTGAACAGAATGGCTAAGCAATTCATGAATGAGCGCAAAGTAGTTCCGTCAACCAATCAAAACGCAAGTTATATTTCTGAGGATACACATGATGAAACACACCATGAAGGATTCAGGTTCAATGTTGAAGGATCAATTATGACACTTTATAATTAATAGACCGGACAAAAATAGTAAGGGAAATATGTTAATTTTGAAATTTTGTTATGATTTATTTATTGATTGACACATAGAAAATACATCATTCATAAAATTTCGAACTTATGATGTCCATTATATTTTGTTTGTAAAGGCGCTGTAGCACGTTGTTTTTTCTGAAATGAGGTGCTCTCACGAACATATAAATAAGGGTGTCGCCTCAGGAAGTCGACCTTTTTAATTTAATAAAATCTCAGGAGGTCGATCCCCGGTAAGTTTGGGTGTTGTTATAGTACGCGGGTAATATCCATACGCGGTTACAAGGTTGATTGAACACAATGCATACTGAGTT
The DNA here is from genome assembly GCA_936450465.1 of Gibbula magus. Classification (NCBI taxonomy): domain Eukaryota; kingdom Metazoa; phylum Mollusca; class Gastropoda; order Trochida; family Trochidae; genus Gibbula; species Gibbula magus. Next base: position 13,208,669 of record OW388306.1, read on the forward strand.
CATATTCACTGAGATTAACAAGTTCAAGATCTTTATTCACTAAAACCACTCACAGTGGTACAAAGTACATTTTACTGAAACATCGACATACTCAGGACATCGACCTTTTTCTTCACTCATCCGTGAATACGAGACTGAAGGTCGACTTCCTGAGGCCAAACCTAAATAAGGGTTACCAACGACTAAATGACACTCATGAATCAATAAAATGAGTGCTTAAACGAATGTACCTGGTTCGGTTTAGCCATGGGAGTCCAAGGCAGTTCAAGTGATCTGACTGATGTAGCGATACCTAAACACTCCAGGGAAGAGTTTTAATTATGGCACCATGATGGAATGGTCAACCATCTTGCTGTCTGAATTCTCAAAATCGCTTGAGACCAACAAACCACACTAAAGAGCTTAACAAAATTGTCGCTGTACAAATCGCACCTTTTTCTTCTAAAACGGAAAACCGTTTTCAATGGCGGAAGGTGTAATGATATGTTTTTCCCTTGAACTTTACTTTATTTTGTATAAGCTTTAATAAAACATGGCAAATTTGAGAAAACATAATATGCAAAAAGAAACGTGCTTCAGCGCTTTTGATATTGCTTTATTATATTAGTAACTAAAATTAATATTATTAAGTAAGTTACGTCAGAAAGAATGTTTAACATAATGTCTTCCAAAGTTGAGTTGGATTGTTTATGTGTCTGTAGTGCAGACATTCATCGTGTACACATACAACCGGGTCTCTTGACTTTACAGACATTGCATTAAATAGGCGTGTTTACAATAAGCAAGAGCTCTCAACATGACTTCTCAAACATAGACGCGGTTGTGGAGAAGATTCGCCCTAAACAGCGCACGCTCTACATGTACTTTAAGTCAAGGTGAACGATAAACGTGGAATGATGGATGTGTGTTTGATTTCTTTATTTGTGTCACTGTCAGATACTTTCCAAAACGTATTGCGAATTTGGGGGGTCTTAATAACTAGAGCAAACACTTAAATTGATGCACTTCTCTTTAAAAACGCTTTCATCAAGTCTACTTATGTTATATATTTAATTAGTAGGTCTTCACAACACATTTAAGGAAATTCATTTGTATTGTTAATCTTCATCTATTATTGGCATTTTTGTTAATCGTATTGTGGTTAAGCACTAACACAATATATGAAATTTACAGGATAGATCATCTGACCTAAACTGGTTTCTGTCTTGAGTTATCTGCCCTAGAAGTGAAAATGTCAACCATAATATCTAAAAATTCGAACAAACCTGTTTTAAAATGTAGGCAAACATATCCTCATTCGATTAGAATTGTCGATCGTAGTAATTTATTGCTATTTTTCAAAACTCTGAACTTTGAAAATCGTCTCTTAAGTGCGAAACCTAAAGCTTTATATTATAGCTAATTTGAAAGCTAAATAAATGTTTGACAAACGTATCACACACGAATTGTTGATGTCGCCCTAAACAATGAGGCATTTGAATATGGTCCATATCAATTATCAGTTATGGTATTAAATGTAGTCCATATACAGATTACAACTGAGCACTGCCTGTGTCATAATCGATTATGTCTTCACTACGTGTGTAAATTTGCGCAACAAAATGTTTCGGGGCAAAGAACGATTCTCAATATTGAATCTATATGTGTCTGTTAACTTGTGGCACGGTACTGTAAGTCACAATCCCATTTTACACTCAACTTGTGGCACGGTACTGTAAGTCACAATCCAGTTCTACACTGTTAACTTGTGGCACGGTACTGTAGATCACAATCCAGTTCTACACTGTTAACTTGTGGCACGGTACTGTAAGTCACAATCCCGTTTTACACTGTTAACTTGTGGCACGGTACTGTAGATCACAATCCAGTTCTACACTGTTAACTTGTGGCACGGTACTGTAAGTCACAATCCCGTTTTACACTGTTAACTTGTGGCACGGTACTGTAAGTCACAATCCAGTTCTACACTGTTAACTTGTGGCACGGTACTGTAGATCACAATCCAGTTCTACACTGTTAACTTGTGGCACGGTACTGTAGATCACAATCCCGTTCTACACTGTTAACACCCTGCTCTATCAGGATACTTGAATCCGCAAGGCAACTTACATCCCCTGATCTTATAATCAGTTTATTTTTCGTATCTCTGAAGGCTGATTACATATCTCTATACACATATAACATGTATCTTGTCATTAAATTTTATGCTCTCTCATCTGTCTTCTCGTTTAGGCACTGCCAATGTCATTTTAATGGCTGGTTGTTTGTAGCACGATACAAGGCAAAATCTGCTTAGGGGATCAGGCGAATTAAGTGGCCTTGTGGATAAAATTGGCTGATGGAGCAACCTAATAAATTAGAATGATGAAATACATGTTACTCGGTAGACGCAGAGTAACACACAGGAATTCGATATTATCTGAATTAATAACTATTTACCTACGTTTTACCAACATTTTAATGACGAAAGGATGGAGTTCCTGTGGGGTAACACTCTGATGATATGGAGTTCCTATGGGGTAACACTCTGATGATATGGAGTTCCTGTGGGGTAACACTCTGATGATATGGAGTTCCTGTCGGGTAACACTTTGAAGATACTCGATACCAAAGATTTGAAATAGTAAAATCCCTGAATCGTCTTTAATCACCCAATCTAATATCAGATGTTTTCAGATCTTATTTAGAAAATATAACATGGTTCCGGCAAGAAAGTGTATTACCAATATGGATGTTGCAATGAATCCTAGAGCAACATGGGGATGTATATCACTGAATTATAAAGCAGCATTGCACACAAACCTCACTGAGTCAAATCTTACCCTGCCAAACCTTACTGTGTCAAACCTCACTGTACCAAACTATACTATGTCAAACATTACTGTGTCAAACGTTACTTTACCAAACTATACTATGTCAAACATTACTGTGTCAAACCGCACTGTACCAAACTATACTATGTCAAACATTACTGTGTCAAACGTTACTTTACCAAACTATACTATTTCAAACATTACTGTGTCAAACCTCACTGTACCAAACTATACTATGTCAAACAATACTGTGTCAAACGTTACTTTACCAAACTATACTATGTCAAACATTACTGTGTCAAACGTTACTTTACCAAACTATACTATGTCAAACATTACTGTGTCAAACGTTACTTTACCAAACTATACTATGTCAAACATTACTGTGTCAAACGTTACTTTACCAAACTATACTATGTCAAACATTACTGTGGCAAACGTTACTTTACCAAACTATACTATGTCAAACATTACTGTGTCAAACGTTACTTCACCAAACTATACTATGTCAAACATTACTGTGTCAAACGTTACTTTACCAAACCTTATTGTGTCAAACATTACTGTGTTAAACGTTACTTTACCAAACCTTACTGTGTCAAACATTACTGTGTCAAACGTTACTTTACCAAACCTTACTACGTCAAACATTACTGTGTCAAACGTTACTTTACCAAACATTACTGTGTCAAACATTACTTTACCAAACCTTACTACGTCAAACATTACTGTGTCAAACGTTAATTTACCAAACCTTACTGTGTCAAACATTACTGTGTCAAACGTTACTTTACCAAATCTTACTGTGTCAAACATTACTGTGTCAAACGTTACTTTACAACACATTACTGAGTCAAACCTCACTGTGCCAAACCATAATCTGTCAAACATTACTGTGTCAAACGTTACCTTACCAAACATTACTGTGTCAAACCTCAGTGTACCAATCCTCACTGTGTCAAACATTACTTTGTCAAACGTCACTTTACCAAACCTTACTGTGTCAAACATTACTGTGTCAAACGTTACTTTATCAAACCTTACTGTGACAAACATTACTGTGTCAAACTTCACTGTACCAAACCTAACTGTATCAAACAATACTGTGTCAAACGTTACTTTACCAAACCTTACTGTGTCAAACATTACTGTGTCAAACATTACTGTGTCAAACGTTACTTTACCAAACCTTACTGTGTCAAACATTACTTTGTCAAACCTCAGTGTACCAAACCTCACTGTGTCAAACCTTCCTGTGTCAAACGTTACTTTACCAAACCTTACTGTGTCAAACGTTACTTTACCAAACCTTACTGTGTCAAACATTACTGTGTCAAACGTTACTTTACCAAACCTTACTGTGTCAAACATTACTGCGTCAAACGTTACTTTACCAAACATTACTGTGTCAAACATTACTTTACCAAACCTTACTACGTCAAACATTACTGTGTCAAACGTTAATTTACGAAACCTTACTGTGTCAAACATTACTGTGTCAAACGTTACTTTACCAAACCTTACTGTGTCAAACCTCAGTGTACCAAACCTCACTGTGTCAAACATTACTTTGTCAAACGTCACTTTACCAAACCATACTGTGTCAAACATTACTGTGTCAAACCTCACTGTGCCAAACCATAATCTGTCAAACATTACTGTGTCAAACGTTACCTTACCAAACATTACTGTGTCAAACCTCAGTGTACCAAACCTCACTGTGTCAAACATTACTTTGTCAAACGTCATTTTACCAAACCTTACTGTGTCAAACATTACTGTGTCAAACGTTACTTTATCAAACCTTACTGTGTCAAACATTACTGTGTCAAACTTCACTGTACCAAACCTAACTGTATCAAACAATACTGTGTCAAACGTTACTTTACCAAACCTTACTGTGTCAAACATTACTGTGTCAAACGTTACTTTACCAAACATTACTGTGTCAAACATTACTTTACCAAACCTTACTACGTCAAACATTACTGTGTCAAACGTTAATTTACCAAACCTTACTGTGTCAAACATTACTGTGTCAAACGTTACTTTACCAAACCTTACTGTGTCAAACATTACTGTGTCAAACGTTACTTTACAACACATTACTGAGTCAAACCTCACTGTGCCAAACCATAATCTGTCAAACATTACTGTGTCAAACGTTACCTTACCAAACATTACTGTGTCAAACCTCAGTGTACCAAACCTCACTGTGTCAAACATTACTTTGTCAAACGTCACTTTACCAAACCTTACTGTGTCAAACATTACTGTGTCAAACGTTACTTTATCAAACCTTACTGTGTCAAACATTACTGTGTCAAACTTCACTGTACCAAACCTAACTGTATCAAACAATACTGTGTCAAACGTTACTTTACCAAACCTTACTGTGTCAAACATTAATGTGTCAAACCTCAGTGTACCAAATCTCACTGTGTCAAACCTTCCTGTGTCAAACGTTACTTTACCAAACCTTACTATGTCAAACGTTACTTTACCAAACTATACTATGTCAAACATTACTGTGTCAAACGTTACTTTACCAAACCTTACTGTGTCAAACATTACTGTGTCAAACGTTACTTTACCAAACATTACTGTGTCAAACATTACTTTACCAAACCGTACTACGTCAAACATTACTGTGTCAAACGTTAATTTACCAAACCTTACTGTGTCAAACATTACTGTGTCAATCGTTACTTTACCAAACCTTACTGTGTCAAACATTACTGTGTCAAACGTTACTTTACCAAACTATACTATGTCAAACATTACTGTGTCAAACGTTACTTTACCAAACTATACTACGTCAAACATTACTGTGTCAAACGTTACTTTACCAAACTATACTATGTCAAACATTACTGTGTCAAACGTTACTTTACCAAACCTTATTGTGTCAAACATTACTGTGTCAAACGTTACTTTACCAAACTATACTATGTCAAACATTACTGTGTCAAACGTTACTTTACCAAACTATAATATGTCAAACATTACTGTGTCAAACGTTACTTTACCAAACTATACTATGTCAAACATTACTGTGTCAAACGTTACTTTACCAAACTATACTATGTCAAACATTACTGTGTCAAACGTTACTTTACCAAACTATACTATGTCAAACATTACTGTGTCAAACGTTACTTTACCAAACTATACTATGTCAAACATTACTTTGTCAAACGTTACTTTACCAAACCTTATTGTGTCAAACATTACTGTGTCAAACGTTACTTTACCAAACCTTACTGTGTCAAACATTACTGTGTCAAACGTTACTTTACCAAACCTTATTGTGTCAAACATTACTGTGTCAAACGTTACTTTACCAAACCTTATTGTGTCAAACATTACTGTGTCAAACGTTACTTTACCAAACCTTACTGTGTCAAACATTACTGTGTCAAACATTACTTTACCAAACCTTACTGTGTCAAACATTACTGTGTCAAACATTACTTTACCAAACCTTATAACGTCAAACATTACTGTGTCAAACGTTACTTTACCAAACCTTACTGTGTCAAACATTACTGTGTCAAACGTTACTTTACCAAACATTACTGTGTCAAACATTACTTTACCAAACCTTACTACGTCAAACATTACTGTGTCAAACGTTAATTTACCAAACCTTACTGTGTCAAAAATTACTGTGTCAAACGTTACTTTACCAAACCTTACTGTGTCAAACCTCAGTGTACCAAACCTCACTGTGTCAAACATTACTTTGTCAAACGTCACTTTACCAAACCTTACTGTGTCAAACATTACTGTGTCAAACCTCACTGTGCCAAACCATAATCTGTCAAACATTATTGTGTCAAACGTTACCTTACCAAACATTACTGTGTCAAACCTCAGTGTACCAAACCTCACTGTGTCAAACATTACTTTGTCAAACGTCACTTTACCAAACCTTAATGTGTCAAACATTACTGTGTCAAACGTTACTTTATCAAACCTTAGTGTGTCAAACATTACTGTGTCAAACTTCACTGTACCAAACCTAACTGTATCAAACAATACTGTGTCAAACGTTACTTTACCAAACCTTACTGTGTCAAACATTACTGTGTCAAACGTTACTTTACCAAACTATACTATGTCAAACATTACTGTGTCAAACGTTACTTTACCAAACCTCACTGTGTCAAACATTACTTTGTCAAACGTCACTTTACCAAACCTCACTGTGTCAAACATTACTATGTCAAACATTACTTTGTCAAACGTTACTTTACCAAACCTTACTGTGTCAAACATGTCTGTGTCAAACTTCACTGTACCAAACCTAACTGTATCAAACAATACTGTGTCAAACGTTACTTTACCAAACCTTACTGTGTCAAACATTACTATGTCAAACCTCAGTGTACCAAACCTCACTGTGTCAAACCTTACTGTGTCAAACGTTACTTTACCAAACATTACTGTGTCAAACGTTACTTTATCAAACCTTACTGTGTCAAACATTACTTTACCAAACATTACTGTGTCAAACCTTACTGTGTCAAACGTTACTTTATCAAACATTACTCTGTCAAACCTCACTGTGCCAAACCATACTGTGTCAAACATTACAGTGTCAAACCTCAGTGTACCAAACCTCACTGTGTCAAACATTACTGTGTCAAACGTTACTTTACAAAACATTACTGTGTCAAACATTACTGTGTCAAACATTACTGTGTCAAACGTTACTTTACCAAACATTACTGTGTCAAACCTTACTGTGTCAAACGTTACTTTACCAAACCTTACTGTGTCAAACGTTACTTTATCAAACCTTACTGTGTCTAACATTACTTTACCAAACATTACTCTGTCAAACCTCACTGTGCCAAACCATACTGTGTCAAACATTACAGTGTCAAACCTCAGTGTACCAAACCTCACTGTGTCAAACATTACTGTGTCAAACGTTACTTTACCAAACATTACTGTGTCAAACATTACTGTGTCAAACATTACTGTGTCAAACGTTACTTTACCAAACCTTACTGTGTCAAACATTACTGTGTCAAACGTTACTTTACCAAACTATACTATGTCAAACATTACTGTGTCAAACGTTACTTTACCAAACTATACTATGTCAAACATTACTTTGTCAAACGTTACTTTACCAACCTATACTATGTCAAACATTACTGTGTCAAACGTTACTTTACCAAACTATACTATGTCAAACATTACTTTGTCAATCGTTACTTTACCAAACCTTATTGTGTCAAACATTACTGTGTCAAACGTTACTTTACCAAACCTTACTGTGTCAAACATTACTGTGTCAAACGTTACTTTACCAAACCTTACTGTGTCAAACATTACTGTGTCAAACGTTACTTTACCAAACCTTACTGTGTCAAACCTCACTGTGCCAAACCATAATCTGTCAAACATTACTGTGTCAAACGTTACCTTACCAAACATTACTGTGTCAAACCTCAGTGTACCAAACCTCACTGTGTCAAACATTACTTTGTCAAACGTCACTTTACCAAACCTTACTGTGTCAAACATTACTGTGTCAAACGTTACTTTATCAAACCTTACTGTGTCAAACATTACTGTGTCAAACTTCACTGTACCAAACCTAACTGTTTCAAACAATACTGTGTCAAACGTTACTTTACCAAACCCTACTGTGTCAAACATTACTGTGTCAAACGTTACTTTATCAAACCTTACTGTGTCAAACATTACTGTTTCAAACGTTACTTTATCAAACCTTACTGTGTCAAACCTTACTGTGTCAAACATTACTGTGTCAAACCTCAGTGTACCAAACCTCACTGTGTCAAACCTTCCTGTGTCAAACGTTACTTTACCAAACCTTACTGTGTCAAACGTTACTTTACCAAACCTTACTGTGTCAAACATTACTTTACCAAACATTACTCTGTCAAACCTCACTGTGCCAAACCTTACTGTGTCAAACATTACTGTGTCAAACCTCAGTGTACCAAACCTCACTGTGTCAAACATTACTGTGTCAAACGTTACTTTACCAAACATTACTGTGTCAAACATTACTGTGTCAAACGTTACTTTACTAAACTATACTATGTCAAACATTACTGTGTCAAACGTTACTTTACCAAACTATACTATGTCAAACATTACTGTGTCAAACGTTACTTTACCAAACTATACTATGTCAAACATTACAGTGTCAAACGTTACTTTACCAAACTATACTATGTCAAACATTACTGTGTCAAACGTTACTTTACCAAACTATACTATGTCAAACATTACTTTGTCAAACGTTACTTTACCAAACCTTATTGTGTCAAACATTACTGTGTCAAACGTTACTTTACCAAACCTTACTGTGTCAAACATTACTGTGTCAAACGTTACTTAACCAAACCTTATTGTGTCAAACATTACTGTGTCAAACGTTACTTTACCAAAACTTATTCTGTCAAACATTACTGTGTCAAACGTTACTTTACAAACCTTACTGTGTCAAACATTACTGTGTCAAACGTTACTTTACCAAACATTACTGTGTCAAACATTCCTTTACCAAACCTTGCTACGTCAAACATTACTGTGTCAAACGTTACTTTACCAAACCTTACTGTGTCAAACATTACTGTGTCAAACGTTACTTTACCAAACATTCCTGTGTCAAACATTACTTTACCAAACCTTACTACGTCAAACATTACTGTGTCAAACGTTATTTTACCAAACCTTACTATGTCAAAAATTACTGTGTCAAACGTTACTTTACCAAACCTTACTGTGTCAAACCTCACTGTACCAAACCTCACTGTGTCAAACATTACTTTGTCAAACGTCACTTTACCAAACCTTACTGTGTCAAACATTACTGTGTCAAACCTCACTGTGCCAAACCATAATCTGTCAAACATTACTGTGTCAAACGTTACCTTACCAAACATTACTGTGTCAAACCTCAGTGTACCAAACCTCACTGCGTCAAACATTACTTTGTCAAACGTCACTTTACCAAACCTTACTGTGTCAAACATTACTGTGTCAAACGTTACTTTATCAAACCTTACTGTTTCAAACATTACTGTGTCAAACTTCACTGTACCAAACCTAACTGTATCAAACAATACTGTGTCAAACGTTACTTTACCAAACCTTACTGTGTCAAACATTACTGTGTCAAACCTCAGTGTACCAAACCTCACTGTGTCAAACCTTACTGTGTCAAACGTTACTTTACCAAACTTTACTGTGTCAAACGTTACTTTACCAAACCTTACTGTGTCAAACATTACTTTACCAAACATTACTCTGTCAAACCTCACTGTGCCAAACCATACTGTGTCAAACACTACAGTGTCAAACCTCAGTGTACCAAACCTCACTGTGTCAAACATTACTGTGTCAAACGTTGCTTTACCAAACATTACTGTGTCAAACATTACTGTGTCAAACATTACTGTGTCAAACGTTACTTTACCAAACCTTACTGTCTCAAACATTACTGTGTCAAACCTCAGTGTACCAAACCTCACTGTGTCAAACATTACTGTGTCAAACGCTACTTTACCAAACATTACTGTGTCAAACATTACTGTGTCAAACGTTACTTTACCAAACCTTACTGTGTCAAACATTCTGTGTCAAACCTCAGTGTACCAAACCTCACTGCGTTAAACATTACTGTGTCAAACGTTACTTTACCAAACCTTACTGTGCCAACCATTAATGTGTCAAACGTTACTTTACCAAACCTAACTGTATCAAACATTACTGTGTCAAACGTTACTTAACCAAACATAACTGTGTCAAACCATACTGTGTCAAACATTACTGGGTCTAACATTACTGTGTCAAACGCTACTTTACCAAACCTTACTGTGTCAAACATTCTGTGTCAAACCTCAGTGTACCAAACCTCACTGTGTCAAACATTACTGTGTCAAACGTTACTTTACCAAACCTTACTGTGTCAAACATTAATGTGTCAAACGTTACTTTACCAAACCTAACTGTGTCAAACATTACTGTGTCAAACGTTACTTAACCAAACATAACTGTGTCAAACCATACTGTGTCAAACATTACTGGGTCTAACATTACTGTGTCAAACGTTACTTTACCAAACCTTACTGTGTCAAACATTACTGTGTCAAACGTTACTTTACCACACCTTACTGTGTCAAACATTACTGCGTTAAACCACATTGTACCAAACCTCACTGTGTCAAACGTTACTTTACCAAACCTTACTGTGTCAAACATTACTGTGTCAAACGTTACTTTACCAAACCTTACTGTGTCAAACATTACTGTGTCAAACGTTACTTTACAAAACATTACTGTGCCAAACCTCACTGTGCCAAACCATAATCTGTCAAACATTACTGTGTCAAACGTTACCTTACCCAACCTTACTGTGTCAAACCATACTGTGTCAAACATTACTGTGTCAAACGCTACTTTACCAAACCTTACTGTGTCAAACATTACTGTGTCAAACCTCAGTTTACCAAACCTCACTGTGTCAAACATTACTGTGTCAAACGCTACTTTACCAAACATTACTGTGTCAAACATTACTGTGTCAAACCTAAGTGTACCAAACCTCACTGTGTCAAACATTACTGTGTCAAACGCTACTTTACCAAACATTACTGTGTCAAACATTACTGTGTCAAACGTTACTTTACCAAACCTTACTGTGTCAAACATTACTGTGTCAAACCTCAGTGTACCAAACATCACTGTGCCAAACATAACTGTGTCAAACATTACTGTGTCAAACGTTACTTTACCAAACCTTACTGTGTCAAACATTACTGTGTCAAACGTTACTTTACCAAACCTTACTGTGTCAAACATTACTGTGTCAAACCTCAGTGTACCAAACCTCACTGTGTCAAACATTACTGTGTCAAACATTACTGTGTCAAACGTTACTTTACCAAACCTCACTGTGTCAAACCTCACTGTGCCAAACATTACTGTGTCAAACGTTACTTTACCAAACATTACTGTGTCAAACATTACTGTGTCAAACGTTACTTTACCAAACCTTACTGTGTCAAGCATTACTGTGTCAAACCTCAGTGTACCAAACCTCACTGTGTCAAACATTACTGTGTCAAACGCTACTTAACCAAACCTTATTATGTCAAACATTAATGTGTCAAACGTTACTTTACCTACCTAACTCTGTCAAACATTACTGTGTCAAGCGTTACTTTACCAAACCTTATTATGTCAAACATTACTGTGTCAAACGTTACTTTACAACACATTACTGTGTCAAACCTCACTGTGCCAAACCATAATCTGTCAAACATTACTGTGTCAAACGTTACCTTACCAAACATTACTTTTTCAAACCTCAGTGTACCAAACCTCACTGTGTCAAACATTACTTTGTCAAACCTCAGTTCACCAAACCTCACTGTGTCAAACATTACTGTGTCAAGCGTTACTTAACCAAACCTTATTATGTCAAACATTACTGTGTCAAACGTTACTTTACAACACATTACTGTGTCAAACCTCACTGTGCCAAACCATAATCTGTCAAACATTACTGTGTCAAACGTTACCTTACCAAACATTACTTTGTCAAACCTCAGTGTACCAAACCTCACTGTGTCAAACATTACTGTGTCAAACGTCACTTTACCAAACCTTACTGTGTCAAACATTACTGTGTCAAACGTTACTTTATCAAACCTTACTGTGTCAAACATTACTGTGTCAAACTTCACTGTACCAAACCTCACTGTGTCAAACAATACTGTGTCAAACGTTACTTTACCAAACCTTACTGTGTCAAACATTACTGTGTCAAACCTCAGTGTACCAAACCTCACTGTGTCAAACCTTACTGTGTCAAACGTTACTTTACCAAACCTTACTGTGTCAAACGTTACTTTACCAAACATTACTGTGTCAAACCTCACTGTGCCAAACCATACTGTGTCAAACATTACAGTGTCAAACCTCAGTGTACCAAACCTCACTGTGTCAAACATTACTGTGTCAAACGTTACTTTACCAAACATTACTGTGTCAAACATTACTGTGTCAAACATTACTGTGTCAAACGTTACTTTACCAAACCTTACTGTGTCAAACATTACTGTGTCAAACGTTACTTTACCAAACTATACTATGTCAAACATTACTTTGTCAAACGTTACTTTACCAAACCTTATTGTGTCAAACATTACTGTGTCAAACGTTACTTTACCAAACATTACTGTGTCAAACATTACTGTGTCAAACGTTACTTTACCAAACCTTATTGTGTCAAACATTACTGTGTCAAACGTTACTTTACCAAACCTTATTGTGTCAAACATTACTGTGTCAAACGTTACTTTACCAAACCTTACTGTGTCAAACATTACTGTGTCAAACGTTACTTTACCAAACCTTACTACGTCAAACATTACTGTGTCAAACGTTACTTTACCAAACCTTACTGTGTCAAACATTACTGTGTCAAACGTTACTTTACCAAACATTACTATGTCAAACATTACTTTACCAAACCTTACTACGTCAAACATTACTGTGTCAAACGTTACTTTACCAAACCTTACTGTGTCAAACATTACTGTGTCAAACGTTACTTTACCAAACCTTACTGTGTCAAACCTCAGTGTACGAAACCTCACTGTGTCAAACATTACTTTGTCAAACGTCACTTTACCAAACCTTACTGTGTCAAACATTACTGTGTCAAACCTCACTGTGCCAAACCATAATCTGTCAAACATTACTGTGTCAAACGTTACCTTACCAAACATTACTGTGTCAAACCTCAGTGTACCAAACCTCACTGTGTCAAACATTACTGTGTCAAACGTCACTTTACCAAACCTTACTGTGTCAAACATTACTGTGTCAAACGTTACTTTATCAAACCTTACTGTGTCAAACATTACTGTGTCAAACTTCACTGTACCAAACCTAACTGTATCAAACAATACTGTGTCAAACGTTACTTTACCAAACCTTACTGTGTCAAACATTACTGTGTCAAACGTTACTTTACCAAACTATACTATGTCAAACATTACTGTGTCAAACGTTACTTTACCAAACCTTACTGTGTCAAACATTACTGTGTCAAACGTTACTTTACCAAACATTACTGTGTCAAACATTACTTTACCAAACCGTACTACGTCAAACATTACTGTGTCAAACGTGAATTTACCAAACCTTACTGTGTCAAACATTACTTTGTCAAACGTTACTTTACCAAACCTTACTCTGTCAAACATTACTGTGTCAAGCGTTACTTTACCAAACCTTATTATGTCAAACATTACTGTGTCAAACGTTACTTTACAACACATTACTGTGTCAAACCTCACTGTGCCAAACCATAATCTGTCAAACATTACTGTGTCAAACGTTACCTTACCAAACATTACTTTTTCAAACCTCAGTGTACCAAACCTCACTGTGTCAAACATTACTTTGTCAAACCTCAGTTCACCAAACCTCACTGTGTCAAACATTACTGTGTCAAGCGTTACTTAACCAAACCTTATTATGTCAAACATTACTGTGTCAAACGTTACTTTACAACACATTACTGTGTCAAACCTCACTGTGCCAAACCATAATCTGTCAAACATTACTGTGTCAAACGTTACCTTACCAAACATTACTTTGTCAAACCTCAGTGTACCAAACCTCACTGTGTCAAACATTACTGTGTCAAACGTTACTTTACCAAACCTTACTGTGTCAAACATTACTGTGTCAAACGTTACTTTATCAAACCTTACTGTGTCAAACATTACTGTGTCAAACTTCACTGTACCAAACCTAACTGTATCAAACAATACTGTGTCAAACGTTACTTTACCAAACCTTACTGTGTCAAACATTACTGTGTCAAACCTCAGTGTACCAAACCTCACTGTGTCAAACCTTACTGTGTCAAACGTTACTTTACCAAACCTTACTGTGTCAAACATTACTTTACCAAACATTACTCTGTCAAACCTCACTGTGCCAAACCATACTGTGTCAAACATTACAGTGTCAAACCTCAGTGTACCAAACCTCACTGTGTCAAACATTACTGTGTCAAACGTTACTTTACCAAACATTACTGTGTCAAACATTACTGTGTCAAACATTACTGTGTCAAACGTTACTTTACCAAACCTTACTGTGTCAAACATTACTGTGTCAAACGTTACTTTACCAAACTATACTATGTCAAACATTACTTTGTCAAACGTTACTTTACCAAACCTTATTGTGTCAAACATTACTGTGTCAAACGTTACTTTACCAAACTTTACTGTGTCAAACATTACTGTGTCAAACGTTACTTTACCAAACCTTATTGTGTCAAACATTACTGTGTCAAACGTTACTTTACCAAACCTTATTGTGTCAAACATTACTGTGTCAAACGTTACTTTACCAAACCTTACTGTGTCAAACATTACTGTGTCAAACATTACTTTACCAAACCTTACTACGTCAAACATTACTGTGTCAAACGTTACTTTACCAAACCTTACTGTGTCAAACATTACTGTGTCAAACGTTACTTTACCAAACATTCCTGTGTCAAACATTACTTTACCAAACCTTACTACGTCAAACATTACTGTGTCAAACGTTATTTTACCAAACCTTACTATGTCAAAAATTACTGTGTCAAACGTTACTTTACCAAACCTTACTGTGTCAAACCTCACTGTACCAAACCTCACTGTGTCAAACATTACTTTGTCAAACGTCACTTTACCAAACCTTACTGTGTCAAACATTACTGTGTCAAACCTCACTGTGCCAAACCATAATCTGTCAAACATTACTGTGTCAAACGTTACCTTACCAAACATTACTGTGTCAAACCTCAGTGTACCAAACCTCACTGTGTCAAACATTACTTTGTCAAACGTCACTTTACCAAACCTTACTGTGTCAAACATTACTGTGTCAAACGTTACTTTATCAAACCTTACTGTTTCAAACATTACTGTGTCAAACTTCACTGTACCAAACCTAACTGTATCAAACAATACTGTGTCAAACGTTACTTTACCAAACCTTACTGTGTCAAACATTACTGTGTCAAACCTCAGTGTACCAAACCTCACTGTGTCAAACCTTACTGTGTCAAACGTTACTTTACCAAACTTTACTGTGTCAAACGTTACTTTACCAAACCTTACTGTGTCAAACATTACTTTACCAAACATTACTCTGTCAAACCTCACTGTGCCAAACCATACTGTGTCAAACACTACAGTGTCAAACCTCAGTGTACCAAACCTCACTGTGTCAAACATTACTGTGTCAAACGTTGCTTTACCAAACATTACTGTGTCAAACATTACTGTGTCAAACATTACTGTGTCAAACGTTACTTTACCAAACCTTACTGTCTCAAACATTACTGTGTCAAACCTCAGTGTACCAAACCTCACTGTGTCAAACATTACTGTGTCAAACGCTACTTTACCAAACATTACTGTGTCAAACATTACTGTGTCAAACGTTACTTTACCAAACCTTACTGTGTCAAACATTCTGTGTCAAACCTCAGTGTACCAAACCTCACTGCGTTAAACATTACTGTGTCAAACGTTACTTTACCAAACCTTACTGTGCCAACCATTAATGTGTCAAACGTTACTTTACCAAACCTAACTGTATCAAACATTACTGTGTCAAACGTTACTTAACCAAACATAACTGTGTCAAACCATACTGTGTCAAACATTACTGGGTCTAACATTACTGTGTCAAACGCTACTTTACCAAACCTTACTGTGTCAAACATTCTGTGTCAAACCTCAGTGTACCAAACCTCACTGTGTCAAACATTACTGTGTCAAACGTTACTTTACCAAACCTTACTGTGTCAAACATTACTGTGTCAAACGTTACTTTACCAAACCTAACTGTGTCAAACATTACTGTGTCAAACGTTACTTAACCAAACATAACTGTGTCAAACCATACTGTGTCAAACATTACTGGGTCTAACATTACTGTGTCAAACGTTACTTTACCAAACCTTACTGTGTCAAACATTACTGTGTCAAACGTTACTTTACCACACCTTACTGTGTCAAACATTACTGCGTTAAACCACATTGTACCAAACCTCACTGTGTCAAACGTTACTTTACCAAACCTTACTGTGTCAAACATTACTGTGTCAAACGTCACTTTACCAAACCTTACTGTGTCAAACATTACTGTGTCAAACGTTACTTTACAAAACATTACTGTGCCAAACCTCACTGTGCCAAACCATAATCTGTCAAACATTACTGTGTCAAACGTTACCTTACCCAACCTTACTGTGTCAAACCATACTGTGTCAAACATTACTGTGTCAAACGCTACTTTACCAAACCTTACTGTGTCAAACATTACTGTGTCAAACCTCAGTTTACCAAACCTCACTGTGTCAAACATTACTGTGTCAAACGCTACTTTACCAAACATTACTGTGTCAAACATTACTGTGTCAAACCTAAGTGTACCAAACCTCACTGTGTCAAACATTACTGTGTCAAACGCTACTTTACCAAACATTACTGTGTCAAACATTACTGTGTCAAACGTTACTTTACCAAACCTTACTGTGTCAAACATTACTGTGTCAAACCTCAGTGTACCAAACATCACTGTGCCAAACATAACTGTGTCAAACATTACTGTGTCAAACGTTACTTTACCAAACATTACTGTGTCAAACATTACTGTGTCAAACGTTACTTTACCAAACCTTACTGTGTCAAACATTACTGTGTCAAACCTCAGTGTACCAAACCTCACTGTGTCAAACATTACTGTGTCAAACATTACTGTGTCAAACGTTACTTTACCAAACCTCACTGTGTCAAACCTCACTGTGCCAAACATTACTGTGTCAAACGTTACTTTACCAAACATTACTGTGTCAAACATTACTGTGTCAAACGTTACTTTACCAAACCTTACTGTGTCAAGCATTACTGTGTCAAACCTCAGTGTACCAAACCTCACTGTGTCAAACATTACTGTGTCAAACGCTACTTAACCAAACCTTATTATGTCAAACATTAATGTGTCAAACGTTACTTTACCTACCTAACTCTGTCAAACATTACTGTGTCAAGCGTTACTTTACCAAACCTTATTATGTCAAACATTACTGTGTCAAACGTTACTTTACAACACATTACTGTGTCAAACCTCACTGTGCCAAACCATAATCTGTCAAACATTACTGTGTCAAACGTTACCTTACCAAACATTACTTTTTCAAACCTCAGTGTACCAAACCTCACTGTGTCAAACATTACTTTGTCAAACCTCAGTTCACCAAACCTCACTGTGTCAAACATTACTGTGTCAAGCGTTACTTAACCAAACCTTATTATGTCAAACATTACTGTGTCAAACGTTACTTTACAACACATTACTGTGTCAAACCTCACTGTGCCAAACCATAATCTGTCAAACATTACTGTGTCAAACGTTACCTTACCAAACATTACTTTGTCAAACCTCAGTGTACCAAACCTCACTGTGTCAAACATTACTTTGTCAAACGTCACTTTACCAAACCTTACTGTGTCAAACATTACTGTGTCAAACGTTACTTTACCAAACCTTACTGTGTCAAACATTACTGTGTCAAACTTCACTGTACCAAACCTAACTGTATCAAACAATACTGTGTCAAACGTTACTTTACCAAACCTTACTGTGTCAAACATTACTGTGTCAAACCTCAGTGTACCAAACCTCACTGTGTCAAACATTACTGTGTCAAACATTACTTTACCAAACCTTACTGTGTCAAACATTACTTTACCAAACATTACTCTGTCAAACCTCACTGTGCCAAACCATACTGTGTCAAACATTACAGTGTCAAACCTCAGTGTACCAAACCTCACTGTGTCAAACATTACTGTGTCAAACGTTACTTTACAAAACATTACTGTGTCAAACATTACTGTGTCAAACATTACTGTGTCAAACGTTACTTTACCAAACCTTACTGTGTCAAACATTACTGTGTCAAACGTTACTTTACCAAACTATACTATGTCAAACATTACTGTGTCAAACGTTACTTTACCAAACCTTATTGTGTCAAACATTACTGTGTCAAACGTTACTTTACCAAACTTTACTGTGTCAAACATTACTGTGTCAAACGTTACTTTACCAAACCTTATTGTGTCAAACATTACTGTGTCAAACGTTACTTTACCAAACCTTATTGTGTCAAACATTACTGTGTCAAACGTTACTTTACCAAACCTTACTGTGTCAAACATTACTGTGTCAAACATTACTTTACCAAACCTTACTACGTCAAACATTACTGTGTCAAACGTTACTTTACCAAACCTTACTGTGTCAAACATTACTGTGTCAAACGTTACTTTACCAAACATTACTATGTCAAACATTACTTTACCAAACCTTACTACGTCAAACATTACTGTGTCAAACGTTACTTTACCAAACCTTACTGTGTCAAACATTACTGTGTCAAACGTTACTTTACCAAACCTTACTGTGTCAAACCTCAGTGTACGAAACCTCACTGTGTCAAACATTACTTTGTCAAACGTCACTTTACCAAACCTTACTGTGTCAAACATTACTGTGTCAAACCTCACTGTGCCAAACCATAATCTGTCAAACATTACTGTGTCAAACGTTACCTTACCAAACATTACTGTGTCAAACCTCAGTGTACCAAACCTCACTGTGTCAAACATTACTTTGTCAAACGTCACTTTACCAAACCTTACTGTGTCAAACATTACTGTGTCAAACGTTACTTTATCAAACCTTACTGTGTCAAACATTACTGTGTCAAACTTCACTGTACCAAACCTAACTGTATCAAACAATACTGTGTCAAACGTTACTTTACCAAACCTTACTGTGTCAAACATTACTGTGTCAAACGTTACTTTACCAAACTATACTATGTCAAACATTACTGTGTCAAACGTTACTTTACCAAACCTTACTGTGTCAAACATTACTGTGTCAAACGTTACTTTACCAAACATTACTGTGTCAAACATTACTTTACCAAACCGTACTACGTCAAACATTACTGTGTCAAACGTGAATTTACCAAACCTTACTGTGTCAAACATTACTTTGTCAAACGTTACTTTACCAAACCTTACTCTGTCAAACATTACTGTGTCAAGCGTTACTTTACCAAACCTTATTATGTCAAACATTACTGTGTCAAACGTTACTTTACAACACATTACTGTGTCAAACCTCACTGTGCCAAACCATAATCTGTCAAACATTACTGTGTCAAACGTTACCTTACCAAACATTACTTTTTCAAACCTCAGTGTACCAAACCTCACTGTGTCAAACATTACTTTGTCAAACCTCAGTTCACCAAACCTCACTGTGTCAAACATTACTGTGTCAAGCGTTACTTAACCAAACCTTATTATGTCAAACATTACTGTGTCAAACGTTACTTTACAACACATTACTGTGTCAAACCTCACTGTGCCAAACCATAATCTGTCAAACATTACTGTGTCAAACGTTACCTTACCAAACATTACTTTGTCAAACCTCAGTGTACCAAACCTCACTGTGTCAAACATTACTGTGTCAAACGTTACTTTACCAAACCTTACTGTGTCAAACATTACTGTGTCAAACGTTACTTTATCAAACCTTACTGTGTCAAACATTACTGTGTCAAACTTCACTGTACCAAACCTAACTGTATCAAACAATACTGTGTCAAACGTTACTTTACCAAACCTTACTGTGTCAAACATTACTGTGTCAAACCTCAGTGTACCAAACATTACTGTGTCAAACATTACTGTGTCAAACGTTACTTTACCAAACCTTACTGTGTCAAACATTACTTTACCAAACATTACAGTGTCAAACCTCACTGTGCCAAACCATACTGTGTCAAACATTACAGTGTCAAACCTCAGTGTACCAAACCTCACTGTGTCAAACATTACTTTGTCAAACGTCACTTTACCAAACCTTACTGTGTCAAACATTACTGTGTCAAACATTACTGTGTCAAACGTTACTTTACCAAACCTTACTGTGTCAAACATTACTGTGTCAAACGTTACTTTACCAAACTATACTATGTCAAACATTACTGTGTCAAACGTTACTTTACCAAACCTTATTGTGTCAAACATTACTGTGTCAAACGTTACTTTACCAAACCTTACTGTGTCAAACATTACTGTGTCAAACGTTACTTTACCAAACCTTACTGTGTCAAACATTACTGTGTCAAACGTTACTTTACCAAACCTTATTGTGTCAAACATTACTGTGTCAAACGTTACTTTACCAAACCTTACTGTGTCAAACATTACTGTGTCAAACGTTACTTTACCAAACCTTACTACGTCAAACATTACTGTGTCAAACGTTACTTTACCAAACCTTACTGTGTCAAACATTACTGTGTCAAACGTTACTTTACCAAACATTACTATGTCAAACATTACTTTACCAAACCTTACTACGTCAAACATTACTGTGTCAAACGTTAATTTACCAAACCTTACTGTGTCAAACATTACTGTGTCAAACGTTACTTTACCAAACCTTACTGTGTCAAACCTCAGTGTACCAAACCTCACTGTGTCAAACATTACTTTGTCAAACGTCACTTTACCAAACCTTACTGTGTCAAACATTACTGTGTCAAACCTCACTGTGCCAAACCATAATCTGTCAAACATTACTGTGTCAAACGTTACCTTACCAAACATTACTGTGTCAAACCTCAGTGTACCAAACCTCACTGTGTCAAACATTACTGTGTCAAACGTTACTTTACCAAACCTTACTGTGTCAAACATTACTGTGTCAAACGTTACTTTATCAAACCTTACTGTGTCAAACATTACTGTGTCAAACTTCACTGTACCAAACCTAACTGTATCAAACAATACTGTGTCAAACGTTACTTTACCAAACCTTACTGTGTCAAACATTACTGTGTCAAACGTTACTTTACCAAACTATACTATGTCAAACATTACTGTGTCAAACGTTACTTTACCAAACCTTACTGTGTCAAACATTACTGTGTCAAACGTTACTTTACCAAACATTACTGTGTCAAACATTACTTTACCAAACCGTACTACGTCAAACATTACTGTGTCAAACGTGAATTTACCAAACCTTACTGTGTCAAACATTACTTTGTCAAACGTTACTTTACCAAACCTTACTGTGTCAAACATTACTGTGTCAAACGTTACTTTATAACACATTACTGTGTCAAACGTAACTGTGCCAAACCATAATCTGTCAAACATTACTGTGTCAAACGTTACCTTACCAAACATTACTTTGTCAAACCTCAGTGTACCAAACCTCACTGTGTCAAACATTACTTTGTCAAACGTCACTTTACCAAACCTTACTGTGTCAAACATTACTGTGTCAAACGTTACTTTACCAAACTATACTATGTCAAACATTACTTTGTCAAACGTTACTTTACCAAACCTTACTTTGTCAAACATTAATGTGTCAAACTTCACTGTACCAAACCTAACTGTATCAAACAATACTGTGTCAAACGTTACTTTACCAAA
Organism: Gibbula magus; assembly: GCA_936450465.1. NCBI lineage: Eukaryota > Metazoa > Mollusca > Gastropoda > Trochida > Trochidae > Gibbula > Gibbula magus. The sequence continues at coordinate 13,231,098 of OW388306.1, forward strand.
CCTTACTGTGTCAAACATTACTGTGTCAAACCTCAGTGTACCAAACCTCACTGTGTCAAACCTTACTGTGTCAAACGTTACTTTACCAAACCTTACTGTGTCAAACGTTACTTTACCAAACCTTACTGTGTCAAACATTACTTTACCAAACATTACTCTGTCAAACCTTACTGTTCCAAACCATACTGTGTCAAACATTACAGTGTCAAACCTCAGTGTACCAAACTTCACTGTGTCAAACATTACTGTGTCAAAGGTTACTTTACCAAACATTACTGTGTCAAACATTACTGTGTCAAACATTACTGTGTCAAACGTTACTTTACCAAACATTACTGTGTCAAACATTACTGTGTCAAACATTACTGTGTCAAACGTTACTTTACCAAACCTTACTGTGTCAAACATTACTGTGTCAAACGTTACTTTACCAAACTATACTATGTCAAACATTACTGTGTCAAACGTTACTTTACCAAACTATACTATGTCAAACATTACTGTGGCAAACGTTACTTTACCAAACTATACTATGTCAAACATTACTGTGTCAAACGTTACTTTACCAAACCTTATTGTGTCAAACATTACTGTGTCAAACGTTACTTTACCAAACCTTACTGTGTCAAACATTACTGTGTCAAACGTTACTTTACCAAACCTTATTGTGTCAAACATTACTGTGTCAAACGTTACTTTACAAAACATTACTGTGTCAAACATTACTGTGTCAAACATTACTGTGTCAAACGTTACTTTACCAAACCTTACTGTGTCAAACATTACTGTGTCAAACGTTACTTTACCAAACTATACTATGTCAAACATTACTGTGTCAAACGTTACTTTACCAAACTATACTATGTCAAACATTACTTTGTCAAACGTTACTTTACCAACCTATACTATGTCAAACATTACTGTGTCAAACGTTACTTTACCAAACTATACTATGTCAAACATTACTTTGTCAATCGTTACTTTACCAAACCTTATTGTGTCAAACATTACTGTGTCAAACGTTACTTTACCAAACCTTACTGTGTCAAACATTACTGTGTCAAACGTTACTTTACCAAACCTTATTGTGTCAAACATTACTGTGTCAAACGTTACTTTATCAAACCTTACTGTGTCAAACCTCACTGTGCCAAACCATAATCTGTCAAACATTACTGTGTCAAACGTTACCTTACCAAACATTACTGTGTCAAACCTCAGTGTACCAAACCTCACTGTGTCAAACATTACTTTGTCAAACGTCACTTTACCAAACCTTACTGTGTCAAACATTACTGTGTCAAACGTTACTTTATCAAACCTTACTGTGTCAAACATTACTGTGTCAAACTTCACTGTACCAAACCTAACTGTTTCAAACAATACTGTGTCAAACGTTACTTTACCAAACCCTACTGTGTCAAACATTACTGTGTCAAACGTTACTTTATCAAACCTTACTGTGTCAAACATTACTGTTTCAAACGTTACTTTATCAAACCTTACTGTGTCAAACCTTACTGTGTCAACCATTACTGTGTCAAACCTCAGTGTACCAAACCTCACTGTGTCAAACCTTCCTGTGTCAAACGTTACTTTACCAAACCTTACTGTGTCAAACGTTACTTTACCAAACCTTACTGTGTCAAACATTACTTTACCAAACATTACTCTGTCAAACCTCACTGTGCCAAACCATACTGTGTCAAACATTACAGTGTCAAACCTCAGTGTACCAAACCTCACTGTGTCAAACATTACTGTGTCAAACGTTACTTTACCAAACATTACTGTGTCAAACATTACTGTGTCAAACGTTACTTTACTAAACTATACTATGTCAAACATTACTGTGTCAAACGTTACTTTACCAAACTATACTATGTCAAACATTACTGTGTCAAACGTTACTTTACCAAACTATACTATGTCAAACATTACAGTGTCAAACGTTACTTTACCAAACTATACTATGTCAAACATTACTGTGTCAAACGTTACTTTACCAAACTATACTATGTCAAACATTACTTTGTCAAACGTTACTTTACCAAACCTTATTGTGTCAAACATTACTGTGTCAAACGTTACTTTACCAAACCTTACTGTGTCAAACATTACTGTGTCAAACTTTACTTTACCAAACCTTATTGTGTCAAACATTACTGTGTCAAACGTTACTTTACCAAAACTTATTCTGTCAAACATTACTGTGTCAAACGTTACTTTACCAAACCTTACTGTGTCAAACATTACTGTGTCAAACGTTACTTTACCAAACATTACTGTGTCAAACATTCCTTTACCAAACCTTGCTACGTCAAACATTACTGTGTCAAACGTTACTTTACCAAACCTTACTGTGTCAAACATTACTGTGTCAAACGTTACTTTACCAAAGATTCCTGTGTCAAACATTACTTTACCAAACCTTACTACGTCAAACATTACTGTGTCAAACGTTATTTTACCAAACCTTACTATGTCAAAAATTACTGTGTCAAACGTTACTTTACCAAACCTTACTGTGTCAAACCTCACTGTACCAAACCTCACTGTGTCAAACATTACTTTGTCAAACGTCACTTTACCAAACCTTACTGTGTCAAACATTACTGTGTCAAACCTCACTGTGCCAAACCATAATCTGTCAAACATTACTGTGTCAAACGTTACCTTACCAAACATTACTGTGTCAAACCTCAGTGTACCAAACCTCACTGTGTCAAACATTACTTTGTCAAACGTCACTTTACCAAACCTTACTGTGTCAAACATTACTGTGTCAAACGTTACTTTATCAAACCTTACTGTTTCAAACATTACTGTGTCAAACTTCACTGTACCAAACCTAACTGTATCAAACAATACTGTGTCAAACGTTACTTTACCAAACCTTACTGTGTCAAACATTACTGTGTCAAACCTCAGTGTACCAAACCTCACTGTGTCAAACCTTACTGTGTCAAACGTTACTTTACCAAACTTTACTGTGTCAAACGTTACTTTACCAAACCTTACTGTGTCAAACATTACTTTACCAAACATTACTCTGTCAAACCTCACTGTGCCAAACCATACTGTGTCAAACACTACAGTGTCAAACCTCAGTGTACCAAACCTCACTGTGTCAAACATTACTGTGTCAAACGTTACTTTACCAAACATTACTGTGTCAAACATTACTGTGTCAAACATTACTGTGTCAAACGTTACTTTACCAAACCTTACTGTCTCAAACATTACTGTGTCAAACCTCAGTGTACCAAACCTCACTGTGTCAAACATTACTGTGTCAAACGCTACTTTACCAAACATTACTGTGTCAAACACTACTGTGTCAAACGTTACTTTACAAAACCTTACTGTGTCAAACATTACTGTGTCAAACCTCAGTGTACCAAACCTCACTGTGTCAAACATTACTGTGTCAAACGCTACTTTACCAAACATTACTGTGTCAAACATTACTGTGTCAAACGTTACTTTACCAAACCTTACTGTGTCAAACATTCTGTGTCAAACCTCAGTGTACCAAACCTCACTGCGTTAAACATTACTGTGTCAAACGTTACTTTACCAAACCTTACTGTGCCAACCATTAATGTGTCAAACGTTACTTTACCAAACCTAACTGTATCAAACATTACTGTGTCAAACGTTACTTAACCAAACATAACTGTGTCAAACCATACTGTGTCAAACATTACTGGGTCTAACATTACTGTGTCAAACGTTACTTTACCAAACCTTACTGTGTCAAACATTCTGTGTCAAACCTCAGTGTACCAAACCTCACTGTGTCAAACATTACTGTGTCAAACGTTACTTTACCAAACCTTACTGTGTCAAACATTACTGTGTCAAACGTTACTTTACCAAACCTAACTGTGTCAAACATTACTGTGTCAAACGTTACTAAACCAAACATAACTGTGTCAAACCATACTGTGTCAAACATTACTGGGTCTAACATTACTGTGTCAAACGTTACTTTACCAAACCTTACTGTGTCAAACATTACTGTGTCAAACGTTACTTTACCACACCTTACTGTGTCAAACATTACTGCGTTAAACCACATTGTACCAAACCTCACTGTGTCAAACGTTACTTTACCAAACCTTACTGTGTCAAACATTACTGTGTCAAACGTCACTTTACCAAACCTTACTGTGTCAAACATTACTGTGTCAAACGTTACTTTACAAAACATTACTGTGCCAAACCTCACTGTGCCAAACCATAATCTGTCAAACATTACTGTGTCAAACGTTACCTTACCCAACCTTACTGTGTCAAACCATACTGTGTCAAACATTACTGTGTCAAACGCTACTTTACCAAACCTTACTGTGTCAAACATTACTGTGTCAAACCTCAGTTTACCAAACCTCACTGTGTCAAACATTACTGTGTCAAACGTTACTTTACCAAACCTTACTGTGTCAAACATTACTGTGTCAAACCTCAGTGTACCAAACATCACTGTGCCAAACATAACTGTGTCAAACATTACTGTGTCAAACGTTACTTTACCAAACATTACTGTGTCAAACATTACTGTGTCAAACGTTACTTTACCAAACCTTACTGTGTCAAACATTACTGTGTCAAACCTCAGTGTACCAAACCTCACTGTGTCAAACATTACTGTGTCAAACATTACTGTGTCAAACGTTACTTTACCAAACCTCACTGTGTCAAACCTCACTGTGCCAAACATTACTGTGTCAAACGTTACTTTACCAAACATTACTGTGTCAAACATTACTGTGTCAAACGTTACTTTACCAAACCTTACTGTGTCAAGCATTACTGTGTCAAACCTCAGTGTACCAAACCTCACTGTGTCAAACATTACTGTGTCAAACGCTACTTAACCAAACCTTATTATGTCAAACATTAATGTGTCAAACGTTACTTTACCTACCGAACTCTGTCAAACATTACTGTGTCAAGCGTTACTTTACCAAACCTTATTATGTCAAACATTACTGTGTCAAACGTTACTTTACAACACATTACTGTGTCAAACCTCACTGTGCCAAACCATAATCTGTCAAACATTACTGTGTCAAACGTTACCTTACCAAACATTACTTTTTCAAACCTCAGTGTACCAAACCTCACTGTGTCAAACATTACTTTGTCAAACCTCAGTTCACCAAACCTCACTGTGTCAATCATTACTGTGTCAAGCGTTACTTAACCAAACCTTATTATGTCAAACATTACTGTGTCAAACGTTACTTTACAACACATTACTGTGTCAAACCTCACTGTGCCAAACCATAATCTGTCAAACATTACTGTGTCAAACGTTACCTTACCAAACATTACTTTGTCAAACCTCAGTGTACCAAACCTCACTGTGTCAAACATTACTTTGTCAAACGTCACTTTACCAAACCTTACTGTGTCAAACATTACTGTGTCAAACGTTACTTTATCAAACCTTACTGTGTCAAACATTACTGTGTCAAACTTCACTGTACCAAACCTAACTGTATCAAACAATACTGTGTCAAACGTTACTTTACCAAACCTTACTGTGTCAAACATTACTGTGTCAAACCTCAGTGTACCAAACCTCACTGTGTCAAACCTTACTGTGTCAAACGTTACTTTACCAAACCTTACTGTGTCAAACATTACTTTACCAAACATTACTCTGTCAAACCTCACTGTGCCAAACCATACTGTGTCAAACATTACAGTGTCAAACCTCAGTGTACCAAACCTCACTGTGTCAAACATTACTGTGTCAAACGTTACTTTACCAAACATTACTGTGTCAAACATTACTGTGTCAAACATTACTGTGTCAAACGTTACTTTACCAAACCTTACTGTGTCAAACATTACTGTGTCAAACGTTACTTTTCCAAACTATACTATGTCAAACATTACTGTGTCAAACGTTACTTTACCAAACTATACTATGTCAAACATTACTGTGTCAAACGTTACTTTACCAAACTATACTATGTCAAACATTACTGTGTCAAACGTTACTTTACCAAACTATACTATGTCAAACATTACTTTGTCAAACGTTACTTTACCAAACCTTATTGTGTCAAACATTACTGTGTCAAACGTTACTTTACCAAACTTTACTGTGTCAAACATTACTGTGTCAAACGTTACTTTACCAAACCTTACTGTGTCAAACATTACTGTGTCAAACGTTACTTTACCAAACCTTACTGTGTCAAACATTACTGTGTCAAACGTTACTTTACCAAACCTTACTGTGTCAAACATTACTGTGTCAAACATTACTTTACCAAACCTTACTACGTCAAACATTACTGTGTCAAACGTTACTTTACCAAACCTTACTGTGTCAAACATTACTGTGTCAAACGTTACTTTACCAAACATTACTGTGTCAAACATTACTTTACCAAACCTTACTACGTCAAACATTACTGTGTCAAACGTTAATTTACCAAACCTTACTGTGTCAAACATTACTGTGTCAAACGTTACTTTACCAAACCTTACTGTGTCAAACCTCAGTGTACGAAACCTCACTGTGTCAAACATTACTTTGTCAAACGTCACTTTACCAAACCTTACTGTGTCAAACATTACTGTGTCAAACCTCACTGTGCCAAACCATAATCTGTCAAACATTACTGTGTCAAACGTTACCTTACCAAACATTACTGTGTCAAACCTCAGTGTACCAAACCTCACTGTGTCAAACATTACTTTGTCAAACGTTACTTTACCAAACCTTACTGTGTCAAACATTACTGTGTCAAACGTTACTTTATCAAACCTTACTGTGTCAAACATTACTGTGTCAAACTTCACTGTACCAAACCTAACTGTATCAAACAATACTGTGTCAAACGTTACTTTACCAAACCTTACTGTGTCAAACATTACTGTGTCAAACGTTACTTTACCAAACTATACTATGTCAAACATTACTGTGTCAAACGTTACTTTACCAAACCTTACTGTGTCAAACATTACTGTGTCAAACGTTACTTTACCAAACATTACTGTGTCAAACATTACTTTACCAAACCTTACTACGTCAAACATTACTGTGTCAAACGTTAATTTACCAAACCTTACTGTGTCAAACATTACTTTGTCAAACGTTACTTTACCAAACCTTACTGTGTCAAACATTACTGTGTCAAACGTTACTTTACAACACATTACTGTGTCAAACGTAACTGTGCCAAACCATAATCTGTCAAACATTACTGTGTCAAACGTTACCTTACCAAACATTACTTTGTCAAACCTCAGTGTACCAAACCTCACTGTGTCAAACATTACTTTGTCAAACGTCACTTTACCAAACCTTACTGTGTCAAACATTACTGTGTCAAACGTTACTTTACCAAACTATACTATGTCAAACATTACTTTGTCAAACGTTACTTTACCAAACCTTACTTTGTCAAACATTAATGTGTCAAACTTCACTGTACCAAACCTAACTGTATCAAACAATACTGTGTCAAACGTTACTTTACCAAACCTTACTGTGTCAAACATTACTGTGTCAAACCTCAGTGTACCAAACCTCACTGTGTCAAACCTTACTGTGTCAAACGTTACTTTACCAAACCTTACTGTGTCAAACGTTACTTTACCAAACCTTACTGTGTCAAACATTACTTTACCAAACATTACTCTGTCAAACCTTACTGTTCCAAACCATACTGTGTCAAACATTACAGTGTCAAACCTCAGTGTACCAAACTTCACTGTGTCAAACATTACTGTGTCAAAGGTTACTTTACCAAACATTACTGTGTCAAACATTACTGTGTCAAACATTACTGTGTCAAACGTTACTTTACCAAACATTACTGTGTCAAACATTACTGTGTCAAACATTACTGTGTCAAACGTTACTTTACCAAACCTTACTGTGTCAAACATTACTGTGTCAAACGTTACTTTACCAAACTATACTATGTCAAACATTACTGTGTCAAACGTTACTTTACCAAACTATACTATGTCAAACATTACTGTGTCAAACGTTACTTTACCAACCTATACTATGTCAAACATTACTGTGTCAAACGTTACTTTACCAAACATTACTGTGTCAAACATTACTGTGTCAAACGTTACTTTACCAAACCTTACTGTGTCAAACATTACTGTGTCAAACCTCAGTGTACCAAACCTCACTGTGTCAAACATTACTGTGTCAAACGTTACTTTACCAAACCTTATTATGTCAAACATTACTGTGTCAAACGTTACTTTACAACACATTACTGTGTCAAACCTCACTGTGAAAAACCATAATCTGTCAAACATTACTGTGTCAAACGTTACCTCACCAAACATTACTTTGTCAAACCTCAGTGTACCAAACCTCACTGTGTCAAACATTATTTTGTCAACGTCACTTTACCAAACCTTACTGTGTCAAACATTACTGTGTCAAGCGTTACTTAACCAAACCTTATTATGTCAAACATTACTGTGTCAAACGTTACTTTACAACACATTACTGTGTCAAACCTCACTGTGCCAAACCATAATCTGTCAAACATTACTGTGTCAAACGTTACCTTACCAAACCTTACTATGTCAAACATTACTGTGTAAAACCTCAGTGTACCAAACCTCACTGTGTCAAACATTACTGTGTCAAACATTACTGTGTCAAACGTTACTTTACCAACCCTCACTGTGTCAAACCTCACTGTGCCAAACCATAATCTGTCAAACATTACTGTGTCAAACGTTACCTTACCAAACCTTACTATGTCAAACATTACTGTGTAAAACTTCAGTGTACAAAACCTCACTGTGTCAAACATTACTGTGTCAAACATTACTGTGTCAAACATTACTTTGTCAAACGTCACTTTACCAAACCTTACTGTGTCAAACATTACTGTGTCAAACGTTACTTTATCAAACCTTACTGTGTCAAACATTACTGTGTCAAACTTCACTGTACCAAACCTAACTGTATCAAACAATACTGTGTCAAACGTTACTTTACCAAACCTTACTGTGTCAAACATTACTGTGTCAAACGTTACTTTACCAAACTATACTATGTCAAACATTACTGTGTCAAACGTTACTTTACCAAACCTTACTGTGTCAAACATTACTGTGTCAAACGTTACTTTACCAAACATTACTGTGTCAAACATTACTTTACCAAACCGTACTACGTCAAACATTACTGTGTCAAACGTTAATTTACCAAACCTTACTGTGTCAAACATTACTTTGTCAAACGTTGCTTTACCAAACCTTACTGTGTCAAACATTACTGTGTCAAACGTTACTTTACAACACATTACTGTGTCAAACGTAACTGTGCCAAACCATAATCTGTCAAACATTACTGTGTCAAACGTTACCTTACCAAACATTACTTTGTCAAACCTCAGTGTACCAAACCTCACTGTGTCAAACATTACTTTGTCAAACGTCACTTTACCAAACCTTACTGTGTCAAACATTACTGTGTCAAACGTTACTTTACCAAACTATACTATGTCAAACATTACTTTGTCAAACGTTACTTTACCAAACCTTACTTTGTCAAACATTAATGTGTCAAACTTCACTGTACCAAACCTAACTGTATCAAACAATACTGTGTCAAACGTTACTTTACCAAACCTTACTGTGTCAAACATTACTGTGTCAAACCTCAGTGTACCAAACCTCACTGTGTCAAACCTTACTGTGTCAAACGTTACTTTACCAAAACTTACTGTGTCAAACGTTACTTTACCAAACCTTACTGTGTCAAACATTACTTTACCAAACATTACTCTGTCAAACCTTACTGTTCCAAACCATACTGTGTCAAACATTACAGTGTCAAACCTCAGTGTACCAAACTTCACTGTGTCAAACATTACTGTGTCAAAGGTTACTTTACCAAACATTACTGTGTCAAACATTACTGTGTCAAACATTACTGTGTCAAACGTTACTTTACCAAACATTACTGTGTCAAACATTACTGTTTCAAACATTACTGTGTCAAACGTTACTTTACCAAACCTTACTGTGTCAAACATTACTGTGTCAAACGTTACTTTACCAAACTATACTATGTCAAACATTACTGTGTCAAACGTTACTTTACCAAACTATACTATGTCAAACATTACTGTGTCAAACGTTACTTTACCAAACTATACTATGTCAAACATTACTGTGTCAAACGTTACTTTACCAAACCTTACTGTGTCAAACATTACTGTGTCAAACGTTACTTTACCAAACCTTACTGTGTCAAACATTACTGTGTCAAACCTCAGTGTACCAAACCTCACTGTGTCAAACATTACTGTGTCAAACGTTACTTTACCAAACCTTATTATGTCAAACATTACTGTGTCAAACGTTACTTTACAACACATTACTGTGTCAAACCTCACTGTGAAAAACCATAATCTGTCAAACATTACTGTGTCAAACGTTACCTCACCAAACATTACTTTGTCAAACCTCAGTGTACCAAACCTCACTGTGTCAAACATTATTTTGTCAACGTCACTTTACCAAACCTTACTGTGTCAAACATTACTGTGTCAAGCGTTACTTAACCAAACCTTATTATGTCAAACATTACTGTGTCAAACGTTACTTTACAACACATTACTGTGTCAAACCTCACTGTGCCAAACCATAATCTGTCAAACATTACTGTGTCAAACGTTACCTTACCAAACCTTACTATGTCAAACATTACTGTGTAAAACCTCAGTGTACCAAACCTCACTGTGTCAAACATTACTGTGTCAAACATTACTGTGTCAAACGTTACTTTACCAACCCTCACTGTGTCAAACCTCACTGTGCCAAACATTACTGTGTCAAACGTTACTTTACCTAACATTACTGTGTCAAACATTACTGTGTCAAACGTTACTTTACCAAACCTTACTGTGTCAAACATTACTGTGTCAAACCTCAGTTTACCAAACCTCACTGTGTCAAACATTACTGTGTCAAACGCTACTTTACCAAACATTACTGTGTCAAACATTACTGTGTCAAACGTTACTTTACCAAACCTTACTGTGTCAAACATTACTGTGTCAAACCTCAGTGTACCAAACATCACTGTGCCAAACATAACTGTTTCAAACATTACTGTGTCAAATGTTACTTTACCAAACATTACTGTGTCAAACATTACTGTGTCAAACGTTACTTTACCAAACCTTACTGTGTCAAACATTACTGTGTCAAACCTCAGTGTACCAAACCTCACTGTGTCAAACATTACTGTGTCAAACATTACTGTGTCAAACGTTACTTTACCAAACCTCACTGTGTCAAACCTCACTGTGCCAAACATTACTGTGTCAAACGTTACTTTACCAAACCTTACTTTGTCAAACATTACTGTGTCAAACTTCACTGTACCAAACCTAACTGTATCAAACAATACTGTGTCAAACGTTACTTTACCAAACCTTACTGTGTCAAACATTACTGTGTCAAACCTCAGTGTACCAAACCTCACTGTGTCAAACCTTACTGTGTCAAACGTTACTTTACCAAACCTTACTGTGTCAAACGTTACTTTACCAAACCTTACTGTGCCAAACATTACTTTACCAAACATTACTCTGTCAAACCTTACTGTTCCAAACCATACTGTGTCAAACATTACAGTGTCAAACCTCAGTGTACCAAACTTCACTGTGTCAAACATTACTGTGTCAAAGGTTACTTTACCAAACATTACTGTGTCAAACATTACTGTGTCAAACATTACTGTGTCAAACGTTACTTTACCAAACATTACTGTGTCAAACATTACTGTGTCAAACATTACTGTGTCAAACGTTACTTTACCAAACCTTACTGTGTCAAACATTACTGTGTCAAACGTTACTTTACCAAACTATACTATGTCAAACATTACTGTGTCAAACGTTACTTTACCAAACTATACTATGTCAAACATTACTTTGTCAAACGTTACTTTACCAAACTATACTATGTCAAACATTACTGTGTCAAACGTTACTTTACCAAACTATACTATGTCAAACATTACTTTGTCAATCGTTACTTTACCAAACCTTATTGTGTCAAACATTACTGTGTCAAACGTTACTTTACCAAACCTTACTGTGTCAAACATTACTGTGTCAAACGTTACTTTACCAAACCTTACTGTGTCAAACATTACTGTGTCAAACGTTACTTTATCAAACCTTACTGTGTCAAACCTCACTGTGCCAAACCATAATCTGTCAAACATTACTGTGTCAAACGTTACCTTACCAAACATTACTGTGTCAAACCTCAGTGTACCAAACCTCACTGTGTCAAACATTACTTTGTCAAACGTCACTTTACCAAACCTTACTGTGTCAAACATTACTGTGTCAAACGTTACTTTATCAAACCTTACTGTGTCAAACATTACTGTGTCAAACTTCACTGTACCAAACCTAACTGTTTCAAACAATACTGTGTCAAACGTTACTTTACCAAACCCTACTGTGTCAAACATTACTGTGTCAAACGTTACTTTATCAAACCTTACTGTGTCAAACATTACTGTTTCAAACGTTACTTTATCAAACCTTACTGTGTCAAACCTTACTGTGTCAAACATTACTGTGTCAAACCTCAGTGTACCAAACCTCACTGTGTCAAACCTTCCTGTGTCAAACGTTACTTTACCAAACCTTACTGTGTCAAACGTTACTTTACCAAACCTTACTGTGTCAAACATTACTTTACCAAACATTACTCTGTCAAACCTCACTGTGCCAAACCATACTGTGTCAAACATTACAGTGTCAAACCTCAGTGTACCAAACCTCACTGTGTCAAACATTACTGTGTCAAACGTTACTTTACCAAACATTACTGTGTCAAACATTACTGTGTCAAACGTTACTTTACCAAACTATACTATGTCAAACATTACTGTGTCAAACGTTACTTTACCAAACTATACTATGTCAAACATTACTGTGTCAAACGTTACTTTACCAAACTATACTATGTCAAACATTACAGTGTCAAACGTTACTTTACCAAACTATACTATGTCAAACATTACTGTGTCAAACGTTACTTTACCAAACTATACTATGTCAAACATTACTTTGTCAAACGTTACTTTACCAAACCTTATTGTGTCAAACATTACTGTGTCAAACGTTACTTTACCAAACCTTACTGTGTCAAACATTACTGTGTCAAACGTTACTTTACCAAACCTTATTGTGTCAAACATTACTGTGTCAAACGTTACTTTACCAAAACTTATTCTGTCAAACATTACTGTGTCAAACGTTACTTTACCAAACCTTACTGTGTCAAACATTACTGTGTCAAACGTTACTTTACCAAACATTACTGTGTCAAACATTCCTTTACCAAACCTTGCTACGTCAAACATTACTGTGTCAAACGTTACTTTACCAAACCTTACTGTGTCAAACATTACTGTGTCAAACGTTACTTTACCAAAGATTCCTGTGTCAAACATTACTTTACCAAACCTTACTACGTCAAACATTACTGTGTCAAACGTTATTTTACCAAACCTTACTATGTCAAAAATTACTGTGTCAAACGTTACTTTACCAAACCTTACTGTGTCAAACCTCACTGTACCAAACCTCACTGTGTCAAACATTACTTTGTCAAACGTCACTTTACCAAACCTTACTGTGTCAAACATTACTGTGTCAAACCTCACTGTGCCAAACCATAATCTGTCAAACATTACTGTGTCAAACGTTACCTTACCAAACATTACTGTGTCAAACCTCAGTGTACCAAACCTCACTGTGTCAAACATTACTTTGTCAAACGTCACTTTACCAAACCTTACTGTGTCAAACATTACTGTGTCAAACGTTACTTTATCAAACCTTACTGTTTCAAACATTACTGTGTCAAACTTCACTGTACCAAACCTAACTGTATCAAACAATACTGTGTCAAACGTTACTTTACCAAACCTTACTGTGTCAAACATTACTGTGTCAAACCTCAGTGTACCAAACCTCACTGTGTCAAACCTTACTGTGTCAAACGTTACTTTACCAAACTTTACTGTGTCAAACGTTACTTTACCAAACCTTACTGTGTCAAACATTACTTTACCAAACATTACTCTGTCAAACCTCACTGTGCCAAACCATACTGTGTCAAACACTACAGTGTCAAACCTCAGTGTACCAAACCTCACTGTGTCAAACATTACTGTGTCAAACGTTACTTTACCAAACATTACTGTGTCAAACATTACTGTGTCAAACATTACTGTGTCAAACGTTACTTTACCAAACCTTACTGTCTCAAACATTACTGTGTCAAACCTCAGTGTACCAAACCTCACTGTGTCAAACATTACTGTGTCAAACGCTACTTTACCAAACATTACTGTGTCAAACACTACTGTGTCAAACGTTACTTTACAAAACCTTACTGTGTCAAACATTACTGTGTCAAACCTCAGTGTACCAAACCTCACTGTGTCAAACATTACTGTGTCAAACGCTACTTTACCAAACATTACTGTGTCAAACATTACTGTGTCAAACGTTACTTTACCAAACCTTACTGTGTCAAACATTCTGTGTCAAACCTCAGTGTACCAAACCTCACTGCGTTAAACATTACTGTGTCAAACGTTACTTTACCAAACCTTACTGTGCCAACCATTAATGTGTCAAACGTTACTTTACCAAACCTAACTGTATCAAACATTACTGTGTCAAACGTTACTTAACCAAACATAACTGTGTCAAACCATACTGTGTCAAACATTACTGGGTCTAACATTACTGTGTCAAACGCTACTTTACCAAACCTTACTGTGTCAAACATTCTGTGTCAAACCTCAGTGTACCAAACCTCACTGTGTCAAACATTACTGTGTCAAACGTTACTTTACCAAACCTTACTGTGTCAAACATTAATGTGTCAAACGTTACTTTACCAAACCTAACTGTGTCAAACATTACTGTGTCAAACGTTACTAAACCAAACATAACTGTGTCAAACCATACTGTGTCAAACATTACTGGGTCTAACATTACTGTGTCAAACGTTACTTTACCAAACCTTACTGTGTCAAACATTACTGTGTCAAACGTTACTTTACCACACCTTACTGTGTCAAACATTACTGCGTTAAACCACATTGTACCAAACCTCACTGTGTCAAACGTTACTTTACCAAACCTTACTGTGTCAAACATTACTGTGTCAAACGTCACTTTACCAAACCTTACTGTGTCAAACATTACTGTGTCAAACGTTACTTTACAAAACATTACTGTGCCAAACCTCACTGTGCCAAACCATAATCTGTCAAACATTACTGTGTCAAACGTTACCTTACCCAACCTTACTGTGTCAAACCATACTGTGTCAAACATTACTGTGTCAAACGCTACTTTACCAAACCTTACTGTGTCAAACATTACTGTGTCAAACCTCAGTTTACCAAACCTCACTGTGTCAAACATTACTGTGTCAAACGCTACTTTACCAAACATTACTGTGTCAAACATTACTGTGTCAAACCTAAGTGTACCAAACCTCACTGTGTCAAACATTACTGTGTCAAACGTTACTTTACCAAACATTACTGTGTCAAACATTACTGTGTCAAACGTTACTTTACCAAACCTTACTGTGTCAAACATTACTGTGTCAAACCTCAGTGTACCAAACATCACTGTGCCAAACATAACTGTGTCAAACATTACTGTGTCAAACGTTACTTTACCAAACATTACTGTGTCAAACATTACTGTGTCAAACGTTACTTTACCAAACCTTACTGTGTCAAACATTACTGTGTCAAACCTCAGTGTACCAAACCTCACTGTGTCAAACATTACTGTGTCAAACATTACTGTGTCAAACGTTACTTTACCAAACCTCACTGTGTCAAACATTACTGTGCCAAACATTACTGTGTCAAACGTTACTTTACCAAACATTACTGTGTCAAACATTACTGTGTCAAACGTTACTTTACCAAACCTTACTGTGTCAAGCATTACTGTGTCAAACCTCAGTGTACCAAACCTCACTGTGTCAAACATTACTGTGTCAAACGCTACTTAACCAAACCTTATTATGTCAAACATTAATGTGTCAAACGTTACTTTACCTACCTAACTCTGTCAAACATTACTGTGTCAAGCGTTACTTTACCAAACCTTATTATGTCAAACATTACTGTGTCAAACGTTACTTTACAACACATTACTGTGTCAAACCTCACTGTGCCAAACCATAATCTGTCAAACATTACTGTGTCAAACGTTACCTTACCAAACATTACTTTTTCAAACCTCAGTGTACCAAACCTCACTGTGTCAAACATTACTTTGTCAAACCTCAGTTCACCAAACCTCACTGTGTCAAACATTACTGTGTCAAACGTTACTTAACCAAACCTTATTATGTCAAACATTACTGTGTCAAACGTTACTTTACAACACATTACTGTGTCAAACCTCACTGTGCCAAACCATAATCTGTCAAACATTACTGTGTCAAACGTTACCTTACCAAACATTACTTTGTCAAACCTCAGTGTACCAAACCTCACTGTGTCAAACATTACTGTGTCAAACGTCACTTTACCAAACCTTACTGTGTCAAACATTACTGTGTCAAACGTTACTTTATCAAACCTTACTGTGTCAAACATTACTGTGTCAAACTTCACTGTACCAAACCTAACTGTATCAAACAATACTGTGTCAAACGTTACTTTACCAAACCTTACTGTGTCAAACATTACTGTGTCAAACCTCAGTGTACCAAACCTCACTGTGTCAAACCTTACTGTGTCAAACGTTACTTTACCAAACCTTACTGTGTCAAACATTACTTTACCAAACATTACTCTGTCAAACCTCACTGTGCCAAACCATACTGTGTCAAACATTACAGTGTCAAACCTCAGTGTACCAAACCTCACTGTGTCAAACATTACTGTGTCAAACGTTACTTTACCAAACATTACTGTGTCAAACATTACTGTGTCAAACATTACTGTGTCAAACGTTACTTTACCAAACCTTACTGTGTCAAACATTACTGTGTCAAACGTTACTTTTCCAAACTATACTATGTCAAACATTACTGTGTCAAACGTTACTTTACCAAACTATACTATGTCAAACATTACTGTGTCAAACGTTACTTTACCAAACTATACTATGTCAAACATTACTGTGTCAAACGTTACTTTACCAAACTATACTATGTCAAACATTACTTTGTCAAACGTTACTTTACCAAACCTTATTGTGTCAAACATTACTGTGTCAAACGTTACTTTACTAAAACTTTACTGTGTCAAACATTACTGTGTCAAACGTTACTTTACCAAACCTTATTGTGTCAAACATTACTGTGTCAAACGTTACTTTACCAAACCTTATTGTGTCAAACATTACTGTGTCAAACGTTACTTTACCAAACCTTACTGTGTCAAACATTACTGTGTCAAACATTACTTTACCAAACCTTACTACGTCAAACATTACTGTGTCAAACGTTACTTTACCAAACCTTACTGTGTCAAACATTACTGTGTCAAACGTTACTTTACCAAACATTACTATGTCAAACATTACTTTACCAAACCTTACTACGTCAAACATTACTGTGTCAAACGTTAATTTACCAAACCTTACTGTGTCAAACATTACTGTGTCAAACGTTACTTTACCAAACCTTACTGTGTCAAACGTCAGTGTACGAAACCTCACTGTGTCAAACATTACTTTGTCAAACGTCACTTTACCAAACCTTACTGTGTCAAACATTACTGTGTCAAACCTCACTGTGCCAAACCATAATCTGTCAAACATTACTGTGTCAAACGTTACCTTACCAAACATTACTGTGTCAAACCTCAGTGTACCAAACCTCACTGTGTCAAACATTACTGTGTCAAGCGTTACTTTACCAAACCTTATTATGTCAAACATTACTGTGTCAAACGTTACTTTACAACACATTACTGTGTCAAACCTCACTGTGAAAAACCATAATCTGTCAAACATTACTGTGTCAAACGTTACCTCACCAAACATTACTTTGTCAAACCTCAGTGTACCAAACCTCACTGTGTCAAACATTATTTTGTCAACGTCACTTTACCAAACCTTACTGTGTCAAACATTACTGTGTCAAGCGTTACTTAACCAAACCTTATTATGTCAAACATTACTGTGTCAAACGTTACTTTACAACACATTACTGTGTCAAACCTCACTGTGCCAAACCATAATCTGTCAAACATTACTGTGTCAAACGTTACCTTACCAAACCTTACTATGTCAAACATTACTGTGTAAAACCTCAGTGTACGAAACCTCACTGTGTCAAACATTACTGTGTCAAACATTACTGTGTCAAACGTTACTTTACCAACCCTCACTGTGTCAAACCTCACTGTGCCAAACCATAATCTGTCAAACATTACTGTGTCAAACGTTACCTTACCAAACCTTACTATGTCAAACATTACTGTGTAAAACTTCAGTGTACAAAACCTCACTGTGTCAAACATTACTGTGTCAAACATTACTGTGTCAAACATTACTTTGTCAAACGTCACTTTACCAAACCTTACTGTGTCAAACATTACTGTGTCAAACGTTACTTTATCAAACCTTACTGTGTCAAACATTACTGTGTCAAACTTCACTGTACCAAACCTAACTGTATCAAACAATACTGTGTCAAACGTTACTTTACCAAACCTTACTGTGTCAAACATTACTGTGTCAAACGTTACTTTACCAAACTATACTATGTCAAACATTACTGTGTCAAACGTTACTTTACCAAACCTTACTGTGTCAAACATTACTGTGTCAAACGTTACTTTACCAAACATTACTGTGTCAAACATTACTTTACCAAACCGTACTACGTCAAACATTACTGTGTCAAACGTTAATTTACCAAACCTTACTGTGTCAAACATTACTTTGTCAAACGTTACTTTACCAAACCTTACTGTGTCAAACATTACTGTGTCAAACGTTACTTTACAACACATTACTGTGTCAAACGTAACTGTGCCAAACCATAATCTGTCAAACATTACTGTGTCAAACGTTACCTTACCAAACATTACTTTGTCAAACCTCAGTGTACCAAACCTCACTGTGTCAAACATTACTGTGTCAAACGTCACTTTACCAAACCTTACTGTGTCAAACATTACTGTGTCAAACGTTACTTTACCAAACTATACTATGTCAAACATTACTTTGTCAAACGTTACTTTACCAAACCTTACTGTGTCAAACATTACTGTGTCAAACTTCACTGTACCAAACCTAACTGTATCAAACAATACTGTGTCAAACGTTACTTTACCAAACCTTACTGTGTCAAACATTACTGTGTCAAACCTCAGTGTACCAAACCTCACTGTGTCAAACCTTACTGTGTCAAACGTTACTTTACCAAAACTTACTGTGTCAAACGTTACTTTACCAAACCTTACTGTGTCAAACATTACTTTACCAAACATTACTCTGTCAAACCTTACTGTTCCAAACCATACTGTGTCAAACATTACAGTGTCAAACCTCAGTGTACCAAACTTCACTGTGTCAAACATTACTGTGTCAAAGGTTACTTTACCAAACATTACTGTGTCAAACATTACTGTGTCAAACATTACTGTGTCAAACGTTACTTTACCAAACATTACTGTGTCAAACATTACTGTGTCAAACATTACTGTGTCAAACGTTACTTTACCAAACCTTACTGTGTCAAACATTACTGTGTCAAACGTTACTTTACCAAACTATACTATGTCAAACATTACTGTGTCAAACGTTACTTTACCAAACTATACTATGTCAAACATTACTGTGTCAAACGTTACTTTACCAACCTATACTATGTCAAACATTACTGTGTCAAACGTTACTTTACCAAACATTACTGTGTCAAACATTACTGTGTCAAACGTTACTTTACCAAACCTTACTGTGTCAAACATTACTGTGTCAAACCTCAGTGTACCAAACCTCACTGTGTCAAACATTACTGTGTCAAACGTTACTTTACCAAACCTTATTATGTCAAACATTACTGTGTCAAACGTTACTTTACAACACATTACTGTGTCAAACCTCACTGTGAAAAACCATAATCTGTCAAACATTACTGTGTCAAACGTTACCTCACCAAACATTACTTTGTCAAACCTCAGTGTACCAAACCTCACTGTGTCAAACATTATTTTGTCAACGTCACTTTACCAAACCTTACTGTGTCAAACATTACTGTGTCAAGCGTTACTTAACCAAACCTTATTATGTCAAACATTACTGTGTCAAACGTTACTTTACAACACATTACTGTGTCAAACCTCACTGTGCCAAACCATAATCTGTCAAACATTACTGTGTCAAACGTTACCTTACCAAACCTTACTATGTCAAACATTACTGTGTAAAACCTCAGTGTACCAAACCTCACTGTGTCAAACATTACTGTGTCAAACATTACTGTGTCAAACGTTACTTTACCAACCCTCACTGTGTCAAACCTCACTGTGCCAAACATTACTGTGTCAAACGTTACTTTACCTAACATTACTGTGTCAAACATTACTGTGTCAAACGTTACTTTACCAAACCTTACTGTGTCAAACATTACTGTGTCAAACCTCAGTTTACCAAACCTCACTGTGTCAAACATTACTGTGTCAAACGCTACTTTACCAAACATTACTGTGTCAAACATTACTGTGTCAAACGTTACTTTACCAAACCTTACTGTGTCAAACATTACTGTGTCAAACCTCAGTGTACCAAACATCACTGTGCCAAACATAACTGTTTCAAACATTACTGTGTCAAATGTTACTTTACCAAACATTACTGTGTCAAACATTACTGTGTCAAACGTTACTTTACCAAACCTTACTGTGTCAAACATTACTGTGTCGAACCTCAGTGTACCAAACCTCACTGTGTCAAACATTACTGTGTCAAACATTACTGTGTCAAACGTTACTTTACCAAACCTCACTGTGTCAAACCTCACTGTGCCAAACATTACTGTGTCAAACGTTACTTTACCAAACCTTACTTTGTCAAACATTACTGTGTCAAACTTCACTGTACCAAACCTAACTGTATCAAACAATACTGTGTCAAACGTTACTTTACCAAACCTTACTGTGTCAAACATTACTGTGTCAAACCTCAGTGTACCAAACCTCACTGTGTCAAACCTTACTGTGTCAAACGTTACTTTACCAAACCTTACTGTGTCAAACGTTACTTTACCAAACCTTACTGTGCCAAACATTACTTTACCAAACATTACTCTGTCAAACCTTACTGTTCCAAACCATACTGTGTCAAACATTACAGTGTCAAACCTCAGTGTACCAAACTTCACTGTGTCAAACATTACTGTGTCAAAGGTTACTTTACCAAACATTACTGTGTCAAACATTACTGTGTCAAACATTACTGTGTCAAACGTTACTTTACCAAACATTACTGTGTCAAACATTACTGTGTCAAACATTACTGTGTCAAACGTTACTTTACCAAACCTTACTGTGTCAAACATTACTGTGTCAAACGTTACTTTACCAAACTATACTATGTCAAACATTACTGTGTCAAACGTTACTTTACCAAACTATACTATGTCAAACATTACTGTGTCAAACGTTACTTTACCAACCTATACTATGTCAAACATTACTGTGTCAAACGTTACTTTACCAAACATTACTGTGTCAAACATTACTGTGTCAAACGTTACTTTACCAAACCTTACTGTGTCAAACATTACTGTGTCAAACCTCAGTGTACCAAACCTCACTGTGTCAAACATTACTGTGTCAAGCGTTACTTTACCAAACCTTATTATGTCAAACATTACTGTGTCAAACGTTACTTTACAACACATTACTGTGTCAAACCTCACTGTGAAAAACCATAATCTGTCAAACATTACTGTGTCAAACGTTACCTCACCAAACATTACTTTGTCAAACCTCAGTGTACCAAACCTCACTGTGTCAAACATTATTTTGTCAACGTCACTTTACCAAACCTTACTGTGTCAAACATTACTGTGTCAAGCGTTACTTAACCAAACCTTATTATGTCAAACATTACTGTGTCAAACGTTACTTTACAACACATTACTGTGTCAAACCTCACTGTGCCAAACCATAATCTGTCAAACATTACTGTGTCAAACGTTACCTTACCAAACCTTACTATGTCAAACATTACTGTGTAAAACTTCAGTGTACAAAACCTCACTGTGTCAAACATTACTGTGTCAAACATTACTGTGTCAAACGTTACTTTACCAAACCTCACTGTGTCAAACCTCACTGTGCCAAACATTACTGTGTCAAACGTTACTTTACCAAACATTACTGTGTCAAACATTACTGTGTCAAACGTTACTTTACCAAACCTTACTGTGTAAAACATTACTGTGTCAAACCTCAGTTTACCAAACCTCACTGTGTCAAACATTACTGTGTCAAACGCTACTTTACCAAACATTACTGTGTCAAACATTACTGTGTCAAACCTCAGTGTACCAAACCTCACTGTGTCAAACATTACTGTGTCAAACGCTACTTTACCAAACATTACTGTGTCAAACATTACTGTGTCAAACGTTACTTTACCAAACCTTACTGTGTCAAACATTACTGTGTCAAACCTCAGTGTACCAAACATCACTTGCCAAACATAACTGTGTCAAACATTACTGTGTCAAATGTTACTTTACCAAACGTTACTGTGTCAAACATTACTGTGTCAAACGTTACTTTACCAAACCTTACTGTGTCAAACATTACTGTGTCAAACCTCAGTGTACCAAACCTCACTGTGTCAAACATTACTGTGTCAAACATTACTGTGTCAAACGTTACTTTACCAAACCTCACTGTGTCAAACCTCACTGTGCCAAACATTTCTGTGTCAAACGTTACTTTACCAAACATTACTGTGTCAAACATTACTGTGTCAAACGTTACTTTACCAAACCTTACTGTGTCAAGCATTACTGTGTCAAACCTCAGTGTACCAAACCTCACTGTGTCAAACATTACTGTGTCAAACGCTCCTTAACCAAACCTTATTATGTCAAACATTAATGTGTCAAACGTTACTTTACCTACCTAACTGTGTCAAACATTACTGTGTCAAGCGTTACTTTACCAAACCTTATTATGTCAAACATTACTGTGTCAAACGTTACTTTACAACACATTACTGTGTCAAACCTCACTGTGCCAAACCATAATCTGTCAAACATTACTGTGTCAAACGTTATCTTACCAAACATTACTTTGTCAAACCTCAGTGTTCCAAACCTCACTGTGTCAAACATTACTTTGTCAAACGTCACTTTACCAAACCTTACTGTGTCAAACATTACTGTGTCAAGCGTTACTTAACCAAACCTTATTATGTCAAACATTACTGTGTCAAACGTTACTTTACAACACATTACTGTGTCAAACCTCACTGTGCCAAACCATAATCTGTCAAACATTACTGTGTCAAACGTTACCTTACCAAACCTTACTATGTCAAACATTACTGTGTAAAACCTCAGTGTACCAAACCTCACTGTGTCAAACATTACTGTGTCAAACATTACTGTGTCAAACGTTACTTTACCAAACCTCACTGTGTCAAACCTCACTGTGCCAAACATTACTGTGTCAAACGTTACTTTACCAAACATTACTGTGTCAAACATTACTGTGTCAAACGTTACTTTACCAAACCTTACTGTGTCAAACATTACTGTGTCAAACCTCAGTGTACCAAACCTCACTGTGTCAAACATTACTGTGTCAAACGTTACTTAACCAAACCTTATTATGTCAAACATTAATGGTTCAAACGTTACTTTACCTACCTAACTGTGTCAAACATTACTGTGTCAAGCGTTACTTAACCAAACCTTATTATGTCAAACATTACTGTGTCAAACGTTACTTTACAACACATTACTGTGTCAAACCTCACTGTGCCAAACCATAATCTGTCAAACATTACTGTGTCAAACGTTACCTTACCAAACATTACTTTGTCAAACCTCAGTGTACCAAACCTTACTGTGTCAAACATTACTTTGTCAAACGTCACTTTACCAAACCTTACTGTGTCAAACATTACTGTGTCAAACGTTACTTTATCAAACCTTACTGTGTCAAACATTACTGTGTCAAACTTCACTGTACCAAACCTAACTGTATCAAACAATACTGTGTCAAACGTTACTTTACCAAACCTTACTGTGTCAAACAATACTGTGTCAAACGTTACTTTATCAAACCTTACTGTGTCAAACATTACTGTGTCAAACGTTACTTTATCAAACCTTACTGTGTCAAACATTACTGTGTCAAACTTCACTGTACCAAACCTAACTGTATCAAACAATACTGTGTCAAACGTTACTTTACCAAACCTAACTGTATCAAACAATACTGTGTCAAACGTTACTTTACCAAACCTTACTGTGTCAAACATTACTGTGTCAAACCTCAGTGTACCAAACCTCACTGTGTCAAACCTTACTGTGTCAAACGTTACTTTACCAAACCTTACTGTGTCAAACGTTACTTTACCAAACCTTACTGTGTCAAACATTACTTTACCAAACATTACTCTGTCAAACCTCACTGTGCCAAACCATACTGTGTCAAACATTACAGTGTCAAACCTCAGTGTACCAAACCTCACTGTGTCAAACATTACTGTGTCAAACGTTACTTTACCAAACATTACTGTGTCAAACATTACTGTGTCAAACATTACTGTGTCAAACGTTACTTTACCAAACCTTACTGTCTCAAACATTACTGTGTCAAACCTCAGTGTACCAAACCTCACTGTGTCAAACATTACTGTGTCAAACCTCAGTTTACCAAACCTCACTGTGTCAAACATTACTGTGTCAAACGCTACTTTACCAAACATTACTGTGTCAAACCTCAGTGTACCAAACCTCACTGTGTCAAACATTACTGTGTCAAACATTACTGTGTCAAACGTTACTTTACCAAATCTTACTGTGTCAAACATTACTGTGTCAAACATTACTGTGTCAAACGTTACTTTACCAAACCTCACTGTGCCAAACATTACTGTGTCAAACGTTACTTTACTAAACATTACTGTGTCAAACATTACTGTGTCAAACGTTACTTTACCAAACCTTACTGTGTCAAACATTACTGTGTCAAACCTCAGTGTACCAAACCTCACTGTGTCAAACCTTACTGTGTCAAACATTACTTTACCAAACATTACTCTGTCAAACCTCACTGTGCCAAACCATACTGTGTCAAACATTACAGTGTCAAACCTCAGTGTACCAAACCTCACTGTGTCAAACATTACTGTGTCAAACGTTACTTTACCAAACATTACTGTGTCAAACATTACTGTGTCAAACATTACTGTGTCAAACGTTACTTTACCAAACCTTACTGTCTCAAACATTACTGTGTCAAACCTCAGTGTACCAAACCTCACTGTGTCAAACATTACTGTGTCAAACCTCAGTTTACCAAACCTCACTGTGTCAAACATTACTGTGTCAAACGCTACTTTACCAAACATTACTGTGTCAAACCTCAGTGTACCAAACCTCACTGTGTCAAACATTACTGTGTCAAACATTACTGTGTCAAACGTTACTTTACCAAATCTTACTGTGTCAAACATTACTGTGTCAAACATTACTGTGTCAAACGTTACTTTACCAAACCTCACTGTGCCAAACATTACTGTGTCAAACGTTACTTTACTAAACATTACTGTGTCAAACATTACTGTGTCAAACGTTACTTTACCAAACCTTACTGTGTCAAACATTACTGTGTCAAACCTCAGTGTACCAAACCTCACTGTGTCAAACATTACTGTGTCAAACATTACTTAACCAAACCTTACTATGTCAAACATTAATGGTTCAAACGTTACTTTACCTACCTAACTGTGTCAAACATTACTGTGTCAAGCGTTACTTAACCAAACCGTATTATGTCAAACATTACTGTGTCAAACGTTACTTTACAACACATTACTGTGTCAAACCTCACTGTGCCAAACCATAATCTGTCAAACATTACTGTGTCAAACGTTACCTTACCAAACATTACTTTGTCAAACCTCAGTGTACCAAACCTCACTGTGTCAAACATTACTTTGTCAAACGTCACTTTACCAAACCTTACTGTGTCCAACATTACTGTGTCAAACGTTACTTTATCAAACCTTACTGTGTCAAACATTACTGTGTCAAACTTCACTGTACCAAACCTAACTGTGTCAAACAATACTGTGTCAAACGTTACTTTACCAAACAATACTGTGTCAAACGTTACTTTACCAAACCTTACTGTGTCAAACATTACTGTGTCAAACCTCAGTGTACCAAACCTCACTCTGTCAAACCTTACTGTGTCAAACGTTACTTTACCAAACCTTACTGTGTCAAACGTTACTTTACCAAACCTTACTGTCTCAAACATTACTTTACCAAACATTACTCTGTCAAACCTCACTGTGCCAAACCATACTGTGTCAAACATTACAGTGTCAAACCTCAGTGTACCAAACCTCACTGTGTCAAACATTACTGTGTCAAACATTACTGTGTCAAACGTTACTTTACCAAACCTTACTGTTTCAAACATTACTGTGTCAAACATTACTGTGTCAAACGCTACTTTACCAAACATAACTGTGTCAAACACTACTGTGTCAAACGTTACTTTACAAAACCTTACTGTGTCAAACATTACTGTGTCAAACCTCAGTGTACCAAACCTCACTGTGTCAAACATTACTGTGTCAAACGCTACTTTACCAAACATTACTGTGTCAAACATTACTGTGTCAAACGTTACTTTACCAAACCTTACTGTGTCAAACATTCTGTGTCAAACCTCAGTGTACCAAACCTCACTGCGTTAAACATTACTGTGTGAAACGTTACTTTACCAAACCTTACTGTGTCAACCATTAATGTGTCAAACGTTACTTTACCAAACCTAACTGTGTCAAACATTACTGTGTCAAACGTTACTTAACCAAACATAACTGTGTCAAACCATACTGTGTCAAACATTACTGGGTCTAACATTACTGTGTCAAACGCTACTTTACCAAACCTTACTGTGTCAAACATTCTGTGTCAAACCTCAGTGTACCAAACCTCACTGTGTCAAACATTACTGTGTCAAACGTTACTTTACCAAACCTTACTGTGTCAAACATTAATGTGTCAAACGTTACTTTTCCAAACCTAACTGTGTCAAACATTACTGTGTCAAACGTTACTTAACCAAACATAACTGTGTCAAACCATACTGTGTCAAACATTACTGGGTCTAACATTACTGTGTCAAACGTTACTTTACCAAACCTTACTGTGTCAAACATTACTGTGTCAAACGTTACTTTACCACACCTTACTGTGTCAAACATTACTGTGTTAAACCACATTGTACCAAACCTCGCTGTGTCAAACGTTACTTTACCAAACCTTACTACGTCAAACATTACTGTGTCAAACGTTAATTTACCAAACCTTACTGTGTCAAACATTACTGTGTCAAACGTCACTTTACCAAACCTTACTGTGTCAAACATTACTGTGTCAAACGTTACTTTACAAAACATTACTGTGCCAAACCTCACTGTGCCAAACCATAATCTGTCAAACATTACTGTGTCAAACGTTACCTTAACCAACCTTACTGTGTCAAACATTACTGTGTCAAACCTCAGTGTACAAAACCTCACTGTGTCAAACATTACTGTGTCAAACGTTACTTTATCAAACCTTACTATGTCAAACTTCACTGTATCAAACCTCACTGTATCAAACATTACTGTGTCAAACGTTACTTTACCAAACCCTACTGTGTCAAACATTACTGTGTCAAACCTCAGTGTACCAAACCTCACTGTGTCAAACCTTACTGTGTCAAACGTTATTTTACCAAACCTTACTGTGTCAAACATTACTGTGTCAAACCTCAGTGTACCAAACCTCACTGTGTCAAACCTTACTGTGTCAAACGTTGCTTTACCAAACCTTACTGTGTCAAACGTTACTTTACCAAACCTTACTGTGTCAAACATTACTTTACCAAACATTACTCTGTCAAACCTCACTGTGCCAAACCATACTGTGTCAAACAATACAGTGTCAAACCTCAGTGTACCAAACCTCACTGTGTCAAACATTACTGTGTCAAACATTACTGTGTCAAACGTTACTTTACCAAACCTTACTGTCTCAAACATTACTGTGTCAAACCTCAGTGTACCAAACCTCACTGTGTCAAACATTACTGTGTCAAACGCTACTTTACCAAACATTACTGTGTCAAACACTACTGTGTCAAACGTTACATTACAAAACCTTACTGTGTCAAACATTACTGTGTCAAACCTCAGTGTACCAAACCTCACTGTGTCAAACATTACTGTGTCAAACGCTACTTTACCAAACATTACTGTGTCAAACATTACTGTGTCAAACGTTACTTTACCAAACCTTACTGTGTCAAACATTCTGTGTCAAACCTCAGTGTACCAAACCTCACTGTGTTAAACATTACTGTGTCAAACGTTACTTTACCAAACCTTACTGTGTCAACCATTAATGTGTCAAACGTAACTTTACCAAACCTAACTGTGTCAAACATTACTGTGTCAAACGTTACTTTACCAAACATAACTGTGTCAAACCATACTGTGTCAAACATTACTGGGTCTAACATTACTGTGTCAAACGTTACTTTACCAAACCTTACTGTGTCAAACATTCTGTGTCAAACCTCAGTGTACCAAACCTCACTGTGTCAAACATTACTGTGTCAAACGTTACTTTACCAAACCTTACTGTGTCAAACATTAATGTGTCAAACGTTACTTTACCAAACCTAACTGTGTCAAAAATTACTGTGTCAAACGTTACTTAACCAAACATAACTGTGTCAAACCATACTGTGTCAAACATTACTGGGTCTAACATTACTGTGTCAAACGTTACTTTACCAAACCTTACTGTGTCAAACATTACTGTGTCAAACGTTACTTTACCACACCTTACTGTGTCAAACATTACTGTGTTAAACCACATTGTACCAAACCTCACTGTGTCAAACGTTACTTTACCAAACCTTACTACGTCAAACATTACTGTGTCAAACGTTAATTTACCAAACCTTACTGTGTCAAACATTACTGTGTCAAACGTCACTTTACCAAACCTTACTGTGTCAAACATTACTGTGTCAAACCTTACTGTGTCAAACATTACTGTGTCAAACGTTACTTTACAAAACATTACTGTGCCAAACCTCACTGTGCCAAACCATAATCTGTCAAACATTACTGTGTCAAACGTTACCTTAACCAACCTTACTGTGTCAAACATTACTGTGTCAAACCTCAGTGTACAAAAACTCACTGTGTCAAACATTACTGTGTCAAACGTTACTTTATCAAACCTTACTATGTCAAACTTCACTGTATCAAACCTCACTGTATCAAACATTACTGTGTCAAACGTTACTTTACCAAACCCTACTGTGTCAAACATTACTGTGTCAAACCTCAGTGTACCAAACCTCACTGTGTCAAACCTTACTGTGTCAAAGATTACTTTACCAAACCTTACTGTGTCAAACATTACTGTGTCAAACCTCAGTGTACCAAACCTCACTGTGTCAAACATTACTGTGTCAAACGTTGCTTTACCAAACCTTACTGTGTCAAACGTTACTTTACCAAACCTTACTGTGTCAAACATTACTTTACCAAACATTACAGTGTCAAACCTCACTGTGCCAAACCATACTGTGTCAAACATTACAGTGTCAAACCTCAGTGTACCAAACCTCACTGTGTCAAACATTACTGTGTCAAACGTTACTTTACCAAACATTACTGTGTCAAATATTACTGTGTCAAACATTACTGTGTCAAACGTTACTTTACCAAACCTTACTGTCTCAAACATTACTGTGTCAAACCTCAGTGTACCAAACGTCACTGTGTCAAACATTACTGTGTCAAACGCTACTTTACCAAACATTACTGTGTCAAACACTACTGTGTCAAACGTTACATTACAAAACCTTACTGTGTCAAACATTACTGTGTCAAACCTCAGTGTACCAAACCTCACTGTGTCAAACATTACTGTGTCAAACGCTACTTTACCAAACATTACTGTGTCAAACATTACTGTGTCAAACGTTACTTTACCAAACCTTACTGTGTCAAACATTCTGTGTCAAACCTCAGTGTACCAAACCTCACTGTGTTAAACATTACTGTGTCAAACGTTACTTTACCAAACCTTACTGTGTCAACCATTAATGTGTCAAACGTAACTTTACCAAACCTTACTGTGTCAAACATTACTGTGTCAAACGTTACTTTACCAAACATAACTGTGTCAAACCATACTGTGTCAAACATTACTGGGTCTAACATTACTGTGTCAAACGCTACTTTACCAAACCTTACTGTGTCAAACATTCTGTGTCAAACCTCAGTGTACCAAACCTCACTGTGTCAAACATTACTGTGTCAAACGTTACTTTACCAAACCTTACTGTGTCAAACATTAATGTGTCAAACGTTACTTTACCAAACCTAACTGTGTCAAACATGACTGTGTCAAACGTTACTTAACCAAACATAACTGTGTCAAACCATACTGTGTCAAACATTACTGGGTCTAACATTACTGTGTCAAACGTTACTTTACCAAACCTTACTGTGTCAAACATTACTGTGTCAAACGTTACTTTACCACACCTTACTGTGTCAAACATTACTGTGTTAAACCACATTGTACCAAACCTCACTGTGTCAAACGTTACTTTACCAAACCTTACTACGTCAAACATTACTGTGTCAAACGTTAATTTACCAAACCTTACTGTGTCAAACATTACTGTGGCAAACGTCACTTTACCAAACCTCACTGTGTCAAACATTACTGTGTCAAACGTTACTTTACAAAACATTACTGTGCCAAACCTCACTGTGACAAACCATAATCTGTCAAACATTACTGTGTCAAACGTTACCTTACCCAACCTTACTGTGTCAAACATTACTGTGTCAAACCTCAGTGTACAAAACCTCACTGTGTCAAACATTACTGTGTCAAACGTTACTTTATCAAACCTTACTATGTCAAACTTCACTGTATCAAACCTCACTGTATCAAACATTACTGTGTCAAACGTTACTTTACCAAACCCTACTGTGTCAAACATTACTGTGTCAAACCTCAGTGTACCAAACCTCACTGTGTCAAACCTTACTGTGTCAAACGTTACTTTACCAAACCTTACTGTGTCAAACGTTACTTTACCAAACATTACTGTGTCAAACCTCACTGTGCCAAACCATACTGTGTCAAACATTACTGTGTCAAACCTCAGTTTACCAAACCTCACTGTGTCAAACATTACTGTGTCAAACGCTACTTTACCAAACCTTACTGTGTCAAACATTACTGTGTCAAACCTCAGTTTACCAAACCTCACTGTGTCAAACATTACTGTGTCAAACGCTACTTTACCAAACATTACTGTGTCAAACATTACTGTGTCAAACCTCAGTGTACCAAACCTCACTGTGTCAAACATTACTGTGTCAAACGCTACTTTACCAAACATTACTGTGTCAAACATTACTGTGTCAAACGTTACTTTACCAAACCTTACTGTGTCAAACATTACTGTGTCAAACCTCAGTGTACCAAACCTCACTGTGCCAAACATTACTGTGTCAAACATTACTGTGTCAAACGTTACTTTACCAAACATTACTGTGTCAAACATTACTGTGTCAAACGTTACTTTACCAAACCTTACTGTGTCAAACATTACTGTGTCAAACCTCAGTGTACCAAACCTCACTGTGTCAAACATTACTGTGTCAAACATTACTGTGTCAAACGTTACTTTACCAAACCTCACTGTGTCAAACATTACTGTGTCAAACGCTACTTTACCAAACATTACTGTGTCAAACATTACTGTGTCAAACGTTACTTTACCAAACCTTACTGTGTCAAATATTACTGTGTCAAACCTCAGTGTACCAAATCTCACTGTGTCAAACATTACTGTGTCAAACGTTACTTAACCAAACCTTATTATGTCAAACATTAATGTGTCAAACGTTACTTTACCTACCTAACTGTGTCAAACATTACTGTGTCAAGCGTTACTTAACCAAACCTTATTATGTCAAACATTACTGTGTCAAACGTGACTTTACAACACATTACTGTGTCAAACCTCACTGTGCCAAACCATAATCTGTCAAACATTACTGTGTCAAACGTTACCTTACCAAACATTACTTTGTCAAACCTCAGTGTACCAAACCTCACTGTGTCAAACATTACTTTGTCAAACGTCACTTTACCAAACCTTACTGTGTCAAACATTACTGTGTCAAACGTTACTTTATCAAACTTTACTGTGTCAAACATTACTGTGTCAAACTTCACTGTACCAAACCTAACTGTATCAAACAATACTGTGTCAAACGTTACTTTACCAAACCTTACTGTGTCAAACATTACTGTGTCAAACTTCAGTGTACCAAACCTCACTGTGTCAAACCTTACTGTGTCAAACGTTACTTTACCGAACCTTACTGTGTCAAACGTTACTTTACCAAACCTTACTGTGTCAAACATTACTTTACCAAACATTACAGTGTCAAACCTCACTGTGCCAAACCATACTGTGTCAAACATTACAGTGTCAAACCTCAGTGTACCAAACCTCACTGTGTCAAACATTACTGTGTCAAACGTTACTTTACCAAACATTACTGTGTCAAACATTACTGTGTCAAACATTACTGTGTCAAACGTTACTTTACCAAACCTTACTGTCTCAAACATTACTGTGTCAAACCTCAGTGTACCAAACCTCACTGTGTCAAACATTACTGTGTCAAACGCTTCTTTACCAAACATTACTGTGTCAAACACTACTGTGTCAAACGTTACTTTACAAAACCTCACTGTGTCAAACATTACTGTGTCAAACCTCAGTGTACCAAACCTCGGTGTGTCAAACATTACTGTGTCAAACGCTACTTTACCAAACATTACTGTGTCAAACATTACTGTGTCAAACGTTACTTTACCAAACCTTACTGTGTCAAACATTCTGTGTCAAACCTCAGTGTACCAAACCTCACTGTGTTAAACATTACTGTGTCAAACGTTACTTTACCAAACCTTACTGTGTCAACCATTAATGTGTCAAACGTTACTTTTCCAAACCTAACTGTGTCAAACATTACTGTGTCAAACGTTACTTAACCAAATATAACTGTGTCAAACCATACTGTGTCAAACATTACTGGGTCTAACATTACTGTGTCAAACGCTACTTTACCAAACCTTACTGTGTCAAACATTACTGTGTCAAACGTTACTTTACCACACCTTACTGTGTCAAACATTACTGTGTTAAACCACATTGTACCAAACCTCACTGTGTCAAACGTTACTTTACCAAACCTTACTACGTCAAACATTACTGTGTCAAACGTTAATTTACCAAACCTTACTGTGTCAAACATTACTGTGTCAAACGTCACTTTACCAAACCTTACTGTGTCAAACATTACTGTGTCAAACGTTACTTTACAAAACATTACTGTGCCAAACCTCACTGTGCCAAACCATAATCTGTCAAACATTACTGTGTCAAACGTTACCTTACCCAACCTTACTGTGTCAAACATTACTGTGTCAAACCTCAGTGTACAAAACCTCGCTGTGTCAAACATTACTGTGTCAAACGTTACTTTATCAAACCTTACTATGTCAAACTTCACTGTATCAAACCTCACTTTATCAAACATTACTGTGTCAAACGTTACTTTACCAAACCTTACTGTGTCAAACATTACTGTGTCAAACGTTACTTTACAAAACATTACTGTGCCAAACCTCACTGTGCCAAACCATAATCTGTCAAACATTACTGTGTCAAACGTTACCTTACCCAACCTTACTGTGTCAAACATTACTGTGTCAAACCTCAGTGTACAAAACCTCGCTGTGTCAAACATTACTGTGTCAAACGTTACTTTATCAAACCATAATCTGTCAAACATTACTGTGTCAAACGTTACCTTACCAAACATTACTTTGTCAAACCTCAGTGTACCAAACCTCACTGTGTCAAACATTACTTTGTCAAACGTCACTTTACCAAACCTTACTGTGTCAAACATTACTGTGTCAAACGTTACTTTATCAAACTTTACTGTGTCAAACATTACTGTGTCAAACTTCACTGTACCAAACCTAACTGTATCAAACAATACTGTGTCAAACGTTACTTTACCAAACCTTACTGTGTCAAACATTACTGTGTCAAACCTCAGTGTACCAAACCTCACTGTGTCAAACCTTACTGTGTCAAACGTTACTTTACCGAACCTTACTGTGTCAAACGTTACTTTACCAAACCTTACTGTGTCAAACATTACTTTACCAAACATTACTCTGTCAAACCTCACTGTGCCAAACCATACTGTGTCAAACATTACAGTGTCAAACCTCAGTGTACCAAACCTCACTGTGTCAAACATTACTGTGTCAAACGTTACTTTACCAAACATTACTGTGTCAAACATTACTGTGTCAAACATTACTGTGTCAAACGTTACTTTACCAAACCTTACTGTCTCAAACATTACTGTGTCAAACCTCAGTGTACCAAACCTCACTGTGTCAAACATTACTGTGTCAAACGCTTCTTTACCAAACATTACTGTGTCAAACACTACTGTGTCAAACGTTACTTTACAAAACCTTACTGTGTCAAACATTACTGTGTCAAACCTCAGTGTACCAAACCTTGGTGTGTCAAACATTACTGTGTCAAACGCTACTTTACCAAACATTACTGTGTCAAACATTACTGTGTCAAACGTTACTTTACCAAACCTTACTGTGTCAAACATTCTGTGTCAAACCTCAGTGTACCAAACCTCACTGTGTTAAACATTACTGTGTCAAACGTTACTTTACCAAACCTTACTGTGTCAACCATTAATGTGTCAAACGTTACTTTACCAAACCTAACTGTGTCAAACATTACTGTGTCAAACGTTACTTAAAGGAATATTCCAGCGTAAATTCAAATTTTTTCCCATAAAAGATTGAGTTCTCAGGTACTTTCTCACAAAATATGTTTGTATTTGGTCAATGGGTTAAATAATTACATCAAATATAAACCGTCACTTTGGCTCGACGTGGGCGCCGCCATCTTTCTTGAAAATCTGCGGTAAAGGACACACCAACGATTGTAAACTCCGTACATCATTGTGCGGTAGAGTTTGTACAATAAACTAGACTCACGATCACTGTCTGTTTGCGCTGCGCACTTGTCATCGTGTGATGTGAATACGACTGATTAAAACCCCGTAGTGACAATACAATACAGGGTAATTCGATCATGGCGCTGAATACATCATATTTTATATTCCATCAGTTATTCAAGGCTGTTTATTTGAATGAAACATTCACATAACACGTAAGTCTTGTTCGCGCATGCGCATTGTTAAGTCAAGCACCAT
Source organism: Gibbula magus (assembly GCA_936450465.1). NCBI lineage: Eukaryota > Metazoa > Mollusca > Gastropoda > Trochida > Trochidae > Gibbula > Gibbula magus. The sequence continues at coordinate 13,266,794 of OW388306.1, forward strand.
GACTAAGAAAATTAGCCAGTTACAAATCAAATAATATTTCCAGATATCGTAATGGATATTAAATTGGTAATGGATTAGTAAATTTATCAACTAGGCCTACTTGAGGTGCAATGAAATGTTTGACACTCGTTGTATTTGCATTCGTTGACCTGCAGTTTATGATTTTACCTGAGGCAGTTTTCAAATGGTTAATATATAATTATTTGTGGCTCAGTCAGCAATTAATTTTTAGACAGAACCCCGTTTTGACTATTTATCCAATAATAAACCTTTCCTAAGTAGAATAAAATAATGATAAAATTTATAGTTGAGTAATTAATTCCAAATACACAATTCCACACTAACATATGTGTTTATAATTTGTAACTTGTAACGATCAATTCTTATTTTACTTCAAGATTTTCAAAAAGCGTTGTAATATAGTCCTATTGTTTAAATTACAATTATAATTTAAAAAACGTAATCACATAATTTTCAATCACAATGCAATGTCGATTGTAGGTGACTTCGTAGGAGGATCCGGTTCGTATGAGAATTTTTCGGTGAATTCGAAGGAGAATTTTTTGTTTTTAAAATGCTGGATGATCGGCAATGTTTATTTTGATTATATATTTAATTTGTTGTTTTAATGAATAAAGTATCTGGTAAGTATGAAATGTATTCATTGTAACATTAACATTAACAGATGTCGCTTAAGATGAGAAGACTAATTTATTTTTATCAGTGAACTGAGAATAAGATTACGTGACCGTAAGAAATTAACAATTAGCCTATCAATCAGTGTTGTTCTCAGATTAATGTCATATAAACTGACAAGATCGTAATTAGGTAACTTCATTATAATAATCCTCCTACGAATTCACCGAAATATCCTTTGGAACTGGAATGGACTGCTTAATACTTTCATCTTGTCAAAAGCTGAATGATGAATTAATCCCTAAAATATATATTTTGTCGTTAAAATGAAATACCTGGATATTTCTGCAGACGAATGTATATTTCTAAAATTTCACTTGCACATAATACAATTGTCTATGCGGAAACCAGTGATTTCGTAGGAGAGACCTATCGTGGTTTCGTTGGAGTGTCATAATATGTTTGTTAATTAAGTAATTAGTACCTTAACACTATTAACGCTAATCAATTGAATAAGTTCAAATACTAATAGATATTTATAATAATATGGTCTAATATACTTTATTCTATAAATATGATATAAAGGACATTTAAGTATGAAATGAAATTCATCTTCGATATCGTCTTTAAACATTTGGCATTTACGACTTGCATAATCTAAATTTTGGTATCTGCCGGTCCGTACCGCTAATTATAAGTTATGGGAGCTAAGTCTAACTCAGGGGTGTGGTGAGATGTGTTTAATGTCCATTACTTTGTCGGCTTCTTACCAATTTTATCTTCACCGGCATCTGGTAATCTTCCAATCGTTGCCCATATGCGTTAAACTGTTTACACACGACATCATACTTACCCGATTTTTTTTTATTGATACAAACACAAAATGGGTAAACACTGCCGATCATTTGGCATACTCTGTTCGAAACTCTCCCAGGAAATCACCGAAATTTACCAGAACTCACAGTAATGTTTACATATTCTGCAGATGTTAATTACAAATGTTATTACTAATATGATTTCCTAATATCGATATTTAATATTATATCCTAAATATTGTTAACAAGATATTTCATGCTTCACTGATTCATTTCAATAAGACAATTCATTAGAATTTGACTAAACTTATTATCTTCATGAAAATCCATAACAATAAGAAAATTATCATAATTTATATCAGTTCAAATTGTCTAATGCCGAAATTATAAATCTTAAAACAATCATAGATCTACATCACTACAACCACTACCATAATTCGTAATCAAATTGGTGTCGTACGAACAGCGATATAAATTTTAATGGAATACAATAAAATCATAATAACTAAGTTTCAGATCAATGAAACATATTAAACGATCAGAATAAAATACACAAAGAAAGAAAGCCAATTTCTGGTCGAATCAAATATATCTTATTACGTACATACGAATTAAGTTTTGATTACGAACTTGTCACAATACACCGAGGCTTCGCTCAGTTTAGGATTCGCTCTGACTTGCAAACGAAATATCGTTATGAAAATCAATGTTATTACTACTAATAAAGTTAATTTCCGTAAAATATGTGTTATTTTACTTTTGGATTTATATCAACAAGGGTATTTCAGAAGTAATCTAAATTTAAAGACTTATGAAATGGTCTAGATTTTTTTTCAAAATTATCAAAATGTTCAAACCTCGCGTCGCCCGAACTTGAACAGCCGACAACAGTTGCAAATCTTAATTGTCCAAGCATATATTCCCGATTTTGTGCAGCAATCTACTGTTAAAAATCTTATATTTATTTGATCTGGGGATCGTAAATTACGACTTTTTGGAAGCAGGGGCGATCATACCCCGGTCCTTACGGTTTTTAAAAAAACATGCATGACCGGCCCGCACCTCTCGCCATTGAAAACAGCGGCGTCTCCTATTTTCGTGGTGTGTCTTTCATAGAGTAATCTCGTCGTTTCACGCTCTCGTTCTGGCAACATGGCGGCGCCCTGGGAGTCTGATAATTGCGTTTTTTTCAATGTTTGAATTTTTATTACAGATGATGCAAAGTACCTAAAAATTATTGGATAGGATGTATCGCTAGCCCAACAAACATTCTTTTATTAGCTTTATTTTCATTTTGCGATTGAATATTCCTTTAACCAAATATAACTGTGTCAAACCATACTGTGTCAAACATTACTGGGTCTAACATTACTGTGTCAAACGCTACTTTACCAAACCTTACTGTGTCAAACATTACTGTGTCAAACGTTACTTTACCACACCTTACTGTGTCAAACATTACTGTGTTAAACCACATTGTACCAAACCTCACTGTGTCAAACGTTACTTTACCAAACCTTACTACGTCAAACATTACTGTGTCAAACGTTAATTTACCAAACCTTACTGTGTCAAACATTACTGTGTCAAACGTCACTTTACCAAACCTTACTGTGTCAAACATTACTGTGTCAAACGTTACTTTACAAAACATTACTGTGCCAAACCTCACTGTGCCAAACCATAATCTGTCAAACATTACTGTGTCAAACGTTACCTTACCCAACCTTACTGTGTCAAACATTACTGTGTCAAACCTCAGTGTACAAAACCTCGCTGTGTCAAACATTACTGTGTCAAACGTTACTTTATCAAACCTTACTATGTCAAACTTCACTGTATCAAACCTCACTTTATCAAACATTACTGTGTCAAACGTTACTTTACCAAACCTTACTGTGTCAAACATTACTGTGTCAAACGTTACTTTACAAAACATTACTGTGCCAAACCTCACTGTGCCAAACCATAATCTGTCAAACATTACTGTGTCAAACGTTACCTTACCCAACCTTACTGTGTCAAACATTACTGTGTCAAACCTCAGTGTACAAAACCTCGCTGTGTCAAACATTACTGTGTCAAACGTTACTTTATCAAACCTTACTATGTCAAACTTCACTGTATCAAACCTCACTGTATCAAACATTACTGTGTCAAACGTTACTTTACCAAACCCTACTGTTTCAAACATTACTGTGTCAAACCTCAGTGTACCAAACCTCACTGTGTCAAACCTTACTGTGTCAAACGTTACTTTACCATACCTTACTGTGTCAAACGTTACTTTACCAAACATTACTGTGTCAAACCTCACTGTGCCAAACCATACTGTGTCAAACATTACTGTGTCAAACGCTACTTTACCAAACCTTACTGTGTCAAACATTACTGTGTCAAACCTCAGTTTACCAAACCTCACTGTGTCAAACATTACTGTGTCAAACGCTACTTTACCAAACATTACTGTGTCAAACATTACTGTGTCAAACCTCAGTGTACCAAACCTCACTGTGTCAAACATTACTGTGTCAAACGCTACTTTACCAAACATTACTGTGTCAAACATTACTGTGTCAAACGTTACTTTACCAAACCTTACTGTGTCAAACATTACTCTGTCAAACCTCAGTGTACCAAACCTCACTGTGCCAAACATTACTGTGTCAAACATTACTGTGTCAAACGTTACTTTACCAAACATTACTGTGTCAAACATTACTGTGTCAAACGTTACTTTACCAAACCTTACTGTGTCAAACATTACTGTGTCAAACCTCAGTGTACCAAACCTCACTGTGTCAAACATTACTGTGTCAAACATTACTGTGTCAAACGTTACTTTACCAAACCTCACTGTGTCAAACCTCACTGTGTCAAACATTACTGTGTCAAACGTTACTTTACCAAACATTACTGTGTCAAACATTACTGTGTCAAACGTTACTTTACCAAACCTTACTGTGTCAAGCATTACTGTGTCAAACCTCAGTGTACCAAACCTCACTGTGTCAAACATTACTGTGTCAAACGCTACTTTACCAAACATTACTGTGTCAAACATTACTGTGTCAAACGTTACTTTACCAAACCTAACTGTGTCAAACATTACTGTGTCAAACCTCAGTGTACCAAACCTCACTGTGTCAAACATTACTGTGTCAAACGTTACTTAATCAAACCTTATTATGTCAAACATTAATGTGTCAAACGTTACTTTACCTACCTAACTGTGTCAAACATTACTGTGTCAAACGTTACTTAACCAAACATAACTGTGTCAAACCATACTGTGTCAAACATTACTGGGTCTAACGTTACTTTACCACACCTTACTGTGTCAAACATTACTGTGTTAAACCACAGTGTACCAAACCTCACTGTGTCAAACGTTACTTTACCAAACCTTACTACGTCAAACATTACTGTGTCAAACGTTAATTTACCAAACCTTACTGTGTCAATCATTACTGTGTCAAACGCTACTTTACCAAACATTACTGTGTCAAACATTACTGTGTCAAACGTTACTTTACCAAACCTTACTGTGTCAATCATTACTGTTTCAAACCTCAGTGTACCAAACCTCACTGTGTCAAACATTACTGTGTCAAACGTTACTTAACCAAACCTTATTATGTCAAACATTAATGTGTCAAACGTTACTTTACCTACCTAACTGTGTCAAACATTACTGTGTCAAACGTTACTTAACCAAACATAACTGTGTCAAACCATACTGTGTCAAACATTACTGGGTCTAACGTTACTTTACCACACCTTACTGTGTCAAACATTACTGGGTTAAACCACAGTGTACCAAACCTCACTGTGTCAAACGTTACTTTACCAAACCTTACTACGTCAAACATTACTGTGTCAAACGTTAATTTACCAAACCTTACTACGTCAATTATTAGTGTCACAAACGTTACTTTACCAAACCTTACTACGTCAAACATTACTGTGTCAAACGTTAATTTACCAAACCTTACTGTGTCAAACATCACTGTGTCAAACGTTACTTTACCAAACCTCACTGTGTCAAACATTACTGTGTCAAACGTTACTTTACCAAACCTTACTGTTTCAAACATTACTGTGTCAAACGACCTACCAAACCTTACTGACTGCCTCGCATTATGACAATAAACTTTGCTCGGGCTAACTCCATCTCGAGTTTTATGACATAACCGCTCGACACCGGTCATTATTTACTATCACTCATCACTTCAATATTCAGTATCAGGTAAAATTAAAATGCATTTTTTTCATAACCACTCCGGGATTTTCCCACCAATTGTGATTGTTTACCAACCGCTGGACATCTAACCTCGCAGCAGGTTAGATTTCAAGCTTTAGTAAGACCCTATATCTAATTGTAAGACCTACAAAATATCTCAAAATTAATTCCACCCCATAATTTCGTAGTCCTATTGATTGTAATCGATCCTCAAAACTCATATTTAAAATTTCATTGTAGAAACTGTGAAATTGTGAACCTGCTACGCTTCGCTTTGTAGCCCAAGACCATTAAACCACAGAGGATTGATAAGAATGATACACTGTCGGCCAAAAGAAAAGCCTACTTGATATCCTTGGAGATGATGGTCTCCACGTTATGTTGAAACAATAACTAATATGAAAGTCCATTGGGATTGCGGAAAAACTGTGATTCGAGTCAATACCATTCATGAAAACCACGCTCAATGAAGACCGCTATTTCCGATTGATTCACTTGCGCACTGGAACCACGTACATCTGTAGGGTCATCGCCAACTGAATGCGAATTCGTACCTGCATTGTTGCCTCGTTTGTATGGAAATGTGTTTCAAATGTTTTTCTGATCAAGCACTGATCGAAAACTGAAAAATTTATGTTGTCTCATGTCAATAATCGCCATTCTTTTATGACATGACAACTCCTAAAATTGAAATATATACTATGCAGAAATGGTGCAATTTCATACTTCTATAACATTGCTAAACGGTTCATTATAGTTTTAGTGTAGGGATAGACTGTTGAGATCTAACTGCTCTCCGCGAACTCAAGTGATATTTTATGTGCGCTTTACAGTTGGACGACCATTTTCACAGTTTACTCACATTTCATATTACTGACAAGATATATGTCAGAGAAAACAATTGGGTGTTGTTTTGGTAGACATAACCACGGACTTAAAGTACTTAATTCCGTGCAGTACAAAACAACTTCTCGCAAGATCAGTTTTACTTCTCATTTCCATCCACCCTCAGAATTTCTAAAAGTCAACCTTACACCCCATCCTCGTGTTCTCTCCCTGATATCAGCTCCCCTTCAATGATGTCAGCTCTCCTTCTATGATGTCAGCTCTCTAGGTTCTCCAATGTTTCAAGCAAATTCGATTATACGAAAACTTTACTGAGGGATGAACGAACGGGTATTAAACATTATGCATGACATTATCGACTCGGACGTTTAGGTCCGGTGAGCTTAAATGTAAATCATTGGCAGTGATAGGTAGTTGGAAGGCGGATGGATGGATGGACGTATTGACGTATGTACGTTATGGATGGACGGATGAATGGAAAATGGATGACGGATGGGCGGATGTATGATGGATGAAAGGATGGACGTATGGAGAATGAATGGATGGATGAATGGATGGATGAATGGATGGATGGATGGATGGATGGATGGATGGTGGATGGATGGATGGATGATGGATGGATGGACGGATGGATTATGGATTATGGATGAATGGACGGATGGATGCATGCATGGATGATGGATGGATGATGGATGGGTGATGAATGGATGATGGATGGGTGATGAATGAATGATGGATGGGTGATGAATGTATGAATGGATGGAAGGATGGGTGTATTTAAAGATTGATGGACGGATGGATGAACGGATTGACGGACGATGGACGCCTTGGTATGAAACAAAGAGTCTTTTGAGCCATGATGCACCAACTGATTATGTTAACCCTGAAACACATACAGAAAAAGAGACACAATTATAATTATAAAGACAATTATATTTATTAATAACATATTGAAACAATGGGAACAAGAATACATGAATAAAGTTTTCTAGTCCATAATTTCACCTTAGCATCTGCCTTCTGAGTTTTTGGTCCAGTAAGAAGTGCAACGCACATATAATCATTGACTCAGCATTTAAATGTTAAATTATCTGAAATAATAGGTTTATAATATTCAGTGAATTGTCCCCAAACATGAAATGATACAATCTGCTGTAGAGTGACATCTTGACAAGATTACATCATTATTGTGTTTTTCGGAGAAGTTAAACTTACTGATTCCATACCTTGCACTTTATTACCCTCAGTCACACACTCTCAATAACTGCTATCATATCTTAGATTTTATAGATGTTATAGATTTCTAATGGCCTTAAAACAGCTCAACATACACACAATAGGTAAACTATCATTTCCCAATAGAATTGGATACGACAGTATCGACATAACAGTGGCTTATATTTGTAGTATATGACAGTGGAATATTTTTGAAGTAGCCATAATCTGCTTATTATTAATGCTAATGTATTGATATGGTAATAAACGTTCCCACCATACTACAGCAATATGGTTACATCAATGGCAGTAACACACGGATTATTAATGGCTAATTGGTTTCTGATAAAGTACCAACATGAATTCAAGTAGTATTCAACATATAATGTGAGAAAAATACATGTAAAAATACTTTGAATTTCATACATCAATGAAAGTTCAACATTCACATACTTATACTTTAAGTACATTTCATGATCATTTTTCGTACGGGCAGTTGCTATACACGTGTTCAATGTCATTGTATCATGATGTGTAAGGTTCTATTATATGATTTACACCGAACATGATTCTTACTTTTTTATATTCGGTGTGCCAATGAAAGCCGATGTTTAACACAATATTAAAAACAACTATCTATGAGAGCTCTTGCTAAAGACCTCGAAATATGATTGTTCAACCCACGATAGCTGTGATTGCTTACGACATAAATGTATATTTATTATAAGTCTATTTTAAATGTTGTGTACAGACTATTTGGCCAATGGGGATTCTAAATTGAAGAATTGGTGACCCCGTGACCCCAAATATCGATCACTGGAGTCACGACATAAAAAGCTATTTTCTTCTTCTTCTGCAGTACGAAAAGCCCTAGAAAGCTGGAATGTTGTGTACAGACTCCTTCGCCAATGTGGATACTACATTGTAGAATCGATTACACATAGATGGAACAGTTGTAGAAATGAGCGAAGCACCGCTTTCTACTTAAGTCACATAAACTTAAGAAACAAAGATAAACATTGGCGCATACAGTTTCACAGGTGTTTTCAATTTGTGCACTGTTCAAGTAATGGTTGATTTCTACACTTAGCACCGATGACTAACATTTGTATCAAGTTTTTCCATGGAAATCAAAATAAAATTAAATTCACAAAAAATTATAACGCTCAAAAGGCACATTTAGGGTTGACATGTGAACAAGTTTGGTGGAGATTGTATTTATAGTTTTGAAGATTTGCGCCGGACAAAATTACTTCCACATAAGTAACTGTATAAGTCGTGTTTCATGTCGCAAAATACAATTTAGAGATGGGTCTCAACTTAAAAAAGAATCATGTTTGACAAGTGTACCAAGTTTGGTGGAGCAAGCATGTATAGTTTAGGATATATGCTGCGGACAATGACATCCTTATAAGGTATGTTTCCATGGAAACCATACCAAATAAAATTCACAAAAATGTTTTAAACCTCAAAAAGCACATCAAGAGATCATGGTTGAAAGTTTGGTTTGGATCACAAGTATAGTTTGAGAGATATGCTATAAATACATACACGTAAAGAACATAATACAAGTCATAACTCTAAATAGATAATACATATCTATCATACATGTATAACACAAATACTGTTTCATCAGGACAAAAAAAGTGTGTAAAACATTCGAACATAAAGAGAATCTCACCCAAATCTCCTCTGATATCAAATATATCAACACGAGTTGATAAAAGTTATAAAAACCGACGCTTGCCGAGGATATTTCTGCTTTTATCAACGAGTGTTGATTTATTTGATATCAGAAGAGAATGTGAGATGCTACTTATCATCCAAATTCATTTGTATTACGTTTCAATGAAAATTGTGTACATCTCTGAGCTCAGCTCTGCCATTTGACTTCCAATTCGATGATGTGATAGCAATGTGAAGTCATCATGTTTATGACGTCATAGCATTGTGATGTCATTACTCGATGACGTAAACGCATTGTTATGTCATGTAGTTGACGGTGACAGGGCATTGTGCAAAATCTACTGCCAAAAGGATATATCCTAGGAGATATTGCTTGATCTCATACAAGCGATATCTACGGTGGGAGCCAGTTTTGGATGATAAACAACATTTCTCTCAGTATTAACAACAAACAATTAAACTTAATTTGGTTATTTCTTATTAAAACCATTAACTTATATTGTTCTATAAATAAACAATCACAATAACACTTTCCGATTTTGTCAAACAAGTGCGCTTACAAGTGTCGGTAATCACAATATAATATCCGCCGATACGATGAATATAAATAACTGTTTATCAAGACAGTTTCTATCTGAACAAAATAATAATAAAAATACGTATTTGATACAATAATTGTTCTGCAGTTAATCATCATGGCATACTAACGATGCAATTCCTGATCAAGTTTATGTTAATTGACGCCATCTTTCATACATTTGACAACATCCTGCTTGTCAGCCTCCTCAGCTACAGCTACAACATCCCTCAAATCTGAAGTCAGACATGTCAGATCAGCTCCCTGCTCACACAGATAGTCCAGGATATTGATGTGTCCTTCATGAGCTGCTGTCATTATCGGTGTCCATCTATACTGACCTCTACTGTTGAGATTCTGAGGAGTAAGAACATTTTCAACAATGTGTTTGTTACCTCCTTCACATGCAAGATGTAGCAATGTGTCTCCGTCATCATCAACAAGTGTGACATCAGCACTGTGAGACAAAAGTAAGTCAAATATATCTGACTTAGCTTCATGAGCTGCTACCATTATCGGTGTCCATCTAAACTGACCTCTGCTGTTGAGATTCTGAGGAGTTTGAACACTTTCAACAATGTGTGTGTTACCTCCTTCACATGCAAGATGTAGCAATGTGTCTCCATCATCATCAACAAGTGTGACATCAGCACTGTGAGACAAAAGTAAGTCAAATATATCTGACGTGGCTTCATGAGCTGCTACCATTATCGGTGTCCTTCCATACTGACCTCTACTGTTGAGGTTCTGAGGTGTCAGAACACTTTCAACAATGTGTTTGTTACCTCCTTCACATGCAAGATGTAGCAATGTGTCTCCAACATCATCAACAAGTGTGACATCAGCAACGTGAGACAAAAGTAAGTCAAATATATCTGACTTTGCTTCATGAGCTGCTACCATTATCGGTGTCCATCTATACTGACCTCTACTGTTGAGATTCTGAGGAGTAAGAACACTTTCAACAATGTGTTTGTTACCCCCTTCACATGCAAGATGTAGCAATGTGTCTCCATCATCATCAACAAGTGTGACATCAGCAAAGTTAGACAAAAGTAAGTCAAATATATCTGACTTTGCTTCATGAGCTGCTACCATTATCGGTGTCCATCTATACTGACCTCTACTGTTGAGATTCTGAGGAGTAAGAACACTTTCAACAATGTGTTTGTTACCTCCTTCACATGCAAGATGTAGCAATGTGTCTCCATCATCATCAACAAGTGTGACATCAGCACTGTGAGACAAAAGCAAGTCGAATATATCTGACTTTGCTTCATGAGCTGCTACCATTATCGGTGTCCTTCCATCCTGACCTCTACTGTTGAGGTTGGTATCCGTCAGAATACTTTCGACTATTTCTTTATTTCCACCTTTACATGCAAGATGGATCAAAACTTCACTGTATTTGACTGAAGTTTTGACTTCACACCTAATCAGCTGGAAACAGTCCCACGATCCGTATAATGCTGCCACCATCAGTGGAGTTTTACTGTCTTCATCAAGTCTATCCATTGCTGAATGAACTTCTTCTTTCTTTGAACAAGATGTAGCTAATTTTATAATTTTAGGCCGGTCATATATACAAAGAAGATGGATGAAGGTCTGTTTATGCACGTTTGTTGTTGACACATTTGCTCCTATCTTAAGCAAATATTTCACCATTTCCTGGCCACCGCTTTTCGCACTAGTAAGAAGGAGCTTACTCATATCTGACTTGTCAAGTTTCCCTTCTAGTTTACCCTCTAGGTGTTTGAGAATAGTCAAACTGTCACATTCAACAGAGGCAATGAGAGCCTCTCTGATGTCATCAGGTGTAAACGTGATCTGAAGAGCCGTTTCAATATTTTGAAATAAATAAGTGCCTTTACTTTTGACAACCCAGTACAAAAGCCCCTTTCCAGATTTTTTCCATTGAATCCAGGTGTTGTTGTCAATTGCAACTTTGCCGATTTCTTCCAAAACTTTTCTGGCAAATGATGTGTTCTGCATCATTTGATGGGCAACTGTCTTTGAGAAAATGCCCTCCTTCATGGAGGACACAACGAGAGGGAAATATTCCTCGGATACAAAGATATAATGGAGCTGATCTGACACTCCTGATTCATCAACAGGACCTGGCTTCAGTCGTTCATACAATAAGTCCAAGCTGCAGTACTGCAACACAAAAGAAGGATTGAAGTGATACAAAGCACATGCACATGCCTCGTAGATAGAAGAGTGAGCAAAACAGAGGTTGTCTCCCCTGGATAGAAAGGTTCCTCTGAAGCTCCTTGCAGCACCAGCTATACATGACGGAGTAACTGAGTTTGTAAAACTAGCAAGGAGCTTAAGCATTTGTTTTACTTTCTCATTTGTCGTTGGAGATTCCAACTCCGGAAGTTTGACATTTTCCTCACACAACAAGACAAGTACCAATGCTGCTGCTTGTTCATTTCTCCTGCTCAGGATATTGTTCAGTTCTATCATGAGATAGTGTATGGGACGCTTGAAGAAGTCACCAGCTTTCTCTGTAAATACCGAAAACTCAAAGAATAACCTACACGTCAGTGGGAGACCAAACAGAGATGAGTCTTGCTTGATTAGTTCTTCTACTTCTAAGTCGCCTAGCTTTCGTTCAGGATGCAATTCTCTGTGCTTGTGAAAAATGCATTTCTTTTCTGTTTGTGAGTAAGGCGACCCAGGATTGAGTGTCAAATCTACGACTAATTTGGTGAACATTGAGATACGCTGATACTGCATTTTTGATACTCCCTCCTTGAAGTCATACGTTTTTGATGTGAAAATAACTCGAATTTCCTTGGAATTTGTGTTTTTAGCTTTATGAAACCCCTTGTTGTTTTTCTTGACTTGTTCTTTCCCCTGTTTATTCATGTCTGTCTTTGCAATCAGCCTTGTTTTAAGGTTAGTTTTAATGTGCAGTTGTAAAGTATCACACAACCTTTGTACACCAGTTATGTCTGTTGATTGTCCAACAGATCCAAAGATATCATCAAAAATCAAACAAACATTCTGACCTGAACTGACACAAGATCCAAGATCAAACAGACCTGGTCTGTCCACGAAGACCAGCTTATACCCCTGTTTTCTGTACTTCCGTCCAAGAATCAAAGCCATTGTGGTCTTCCCTTCTCCAGATGCTCCACAAATAGTCACCTGACAGGGACCGACTGATGTCCTCGAAAGGCTTTGTTGCAACAAACATTTGTTTGGCTTCGGACAGCTTCATCTTCAAAGTCTCTGTAAATATCCAACATACCTGACCTTACAAATATTGGTTGATGTTCTGCCATTCTGGTTAAAATTAACGAAATGTTTTGCTAGTTTTACCCATAATAAGAACATGCTTTGTGATATATACACCTGTGTATATAGATATTACAGGAAATTGCAGATACAGACATTCTTGCTTTTAAAACATAGTTTAACCCTCTCTCTCGGTGCTTTATAACCATGGGGGGGGGGGGGGACAAGGTAGACAGATCGAGTTATGAGAGATTTTAAGTTTATGCATACAACAATTCTCTTCACACAGAGGTTACTCCCTTCACATTTCCGATCCTACCCTCTGTTGTTTTACGCTTGAAATCGGGTTGCAGAAAGGGAGTGTCCTGATTCGTTGCAATTGAATCTAGCTGTGCAATCAGCGACGTCATTTGCCAATGACACGTCACAATGATAAAATAAACGTAAGACCAACGTTTTCTCGTCTAATGTGTTTTCCTCGAAATATGATATTTAATTTTGTGAAAAGTATTGATCATAAACATGCTTATGAATAAAGAAGACTAAATCAGAGACAACTACCAAACATAGTTCATTTGTGTTATTTACATTAGATATATTCGAAGGACATATGCTAATGAGCAAGACCCTTAAGAGTAAAATGCCATGATCTCTGAAGTCACTACGTCGACTTGGCAGAAACGGACTGTCCTGATTGGTTGCAATTTAATCTAGTTGTGCAATCAGCAACACCGTTGTAAAAGTGACATTTGCACGTGACACGTCATAATGATAAAATAAACCTAAGGCCAACGTTTTCTCGTTTTCCTGTATTTTCTGTGTTTTCCTCGAAATATGCTATTTGATTTTGTGAAAACTATTGATCGCAAACATACTTATAAATAAAGAAGACCAAATCAGAGACAAATACCAAAAACAGTTCATTTTGCGTGATTTACATCAGATATATTCGAATGACATATTACACAGACAAGTTTATTCAGTATTTAAAGATATGCTAACCTCAGGGGGTAGGCTTCGCTGAAATGATTCTAACAACAGTAAAGAATAACGACACAAAAATATTGGATTACAAATCCACCCCAAAATAGTAGAAAAAAACAGTTTTAAAAAATACTTCATTTTTACAGCCGGCAAACGTTTCATTAGCCAATCAGCTGCTAGCAAAGGTGTGACGCGTTACTCAGGAGTCCTGCTCAACGAGTAGCTGGCTTATGTTATTGTTTACATTATACACTCGTATAGCCGTCACGTATTTTTCACTGATCTTACTTGTCAAAACAGCCTAAACGTGATCAAAGCTATTAGAAACAATGTCGTCATATTCTTTTCAGTCGTTAATTAACTTTGGTTGTTGTACACATTTGTTTAGATTGTTTAGTCTCCGATAATGGCGAGTGGATATTTCAGCGTAAATCTACTGCCATTGTCTTTTCTTTGTGTCATTTGGAAGTGTCAGTTCAAAAGAATTACTGCGTGAATGTCCATCATTGACCATTTCCGTTATGTCAGACTCTTATTCTAGCAATGAGATCTCGCTTTGAACAACGTAAGTCAAGCGATAACAAAGATTTGAATGAAGAACAAGCGAATGTACCAAATGATCGGGATACATATCTCATTACTATGTCTCACGTTTATCTACTCCCGTATTTAACAGATGAAAATGAAATAACAGCACTTATGTAGGATACTATCTCAAAGTATTTTGATTCAATATAACAATTAATTAAACAATGTGTTTCCACAATTATGCAAAATTGGATCGGCAAACAAAGCAGAATTCATGTTAATCCTACTCAACGAAAAACGAGACTTATGCGACGTATATATCTATATCATTTTACAAATTAAAACAAATACATATTAATTGTTGAACTATATTGTGATGGTTTTCTAACTAGTTCGCACGTAAACAACATTTTACGATGTCCTTATTGATTTAAATAACTAACCTGTTGTCACCAAATGATTGCTAATCCATGTACATCGGTGTGCATCATACATTATAGTGAATGACCGGCTGCTATCACCGACGAAACAACAGAACATAATATTCTTAAATTTCGTTGGCTGAATATAACATTCCTAATTTTGATTGGCTCACTATGTCCAGACTGAATGTCGCCTATATGTGTATCTTTATTTAACTAACGACCACTTCAGTATCACCAGTTACGTCATATGACAGGACGTTGGCAACATCTTGACGCGCCACCTCTTATATAATTGAACCGGTCCAGTGACCGATATCTGGCATCAAAGCAAAGGTGTTAATGCATTAAGCGCAATTAGTGAGTGTTGATTACATGACTAATTTCTGAACAATATAGAATTAATATAGAAATTAAAAACTAGATTTTCAGCATTCTACATTAACATTTCATCGATTTTACCCAAATGATATTGATGGAACAGAATCTGAAAGAAAATGTGTACCGAAAAAGAAAACGCCCTTCGATTTGAAATTATTCATGATTCCTTATCATAGATACATCATTGTAGGCTTTAAAATTTTTTGACATTTTCACCCGCCACATTTCTCTACAGTTGTATTACACTGAATAAAATAACTGTCTCAATGTAAGTAATTGTACATGGTTTAAACATATTTTATTCATTAATGAAATGGATTAGCAAACAAGCTCAAAGCTTATGTAAATGCCGCTCCAAAATTACACGAATTCAACAAAAACATCCAATCAAAGCATACTCGTGACAACCACAAGGCTAATGTACAATTAAAACATAATCAATAAACAATAAATGTATATATCATTCCAATGTATATAAAGCCAACATTTGTTCAATTTTAATAGTTATCAAATCTACAAGAAGCGATGATGAAAAGAAAAACGGATTTTAAAATTTCTAAGTTTTCAACTTCAGGCAATTCACGATTTCCATACAAAATTGTTTTCAGGGTATAACCATTTTTGTAATATAATGTATCATTTCTTATAGAGGAGTAGTTTGTACACTCATGTAGATAATGTGATGTGTCTTCACGACTTGACCCGCACGAACAGGACGGGTCGGTTGAGATATGTCTTTCAAACTTATGATAATTTAAATCACTGCAGCCTAAACGGAGCCTACAATAAGTAATTTGACAAAAACGACTTCCAAAATTTAGGTCAAATGCGAATAAGTATCCTAACTGGGGAGTTACTTTTTCAATAAATACTTTTTGAGATTGTATAATTTTAGTGTCGTTTGGTAATGCATTCCAAAGGTCTACTGTACTCGGTAAGAAAGATTTTGAATAAGCAGATGTTTTAACATGAAAATTTCGTAAATTTGATGAGTTTCTTAATTCGTACGAATTTGTGGCTGAGACACGGTCAGGGACAAGGTTGCATAGGTAATTCGGTGCTTTGCCGTTTATCATTTTATGAAAAAGAGTTAATTTCTGCACACGTCTTCTTTCGACAAGGGGTATGAAATTTGTTTCAGCATATAGTTTGTTATGACTTGTGCCTCTTGTTGCCCCGCAGATTGTCCTTAATGCATCTAATTGTAATTTTTCCAGATTTGTATTTTGAGCCTGAGTACAGTTATCCCAAACATGGCTACAATAGTCAAAAAGCGGTAAAATGAAGGACTGATACATAATGTGAAGCGATTTGCGTGATAATCGATATTTTAAACTTCTTAAGCAATTTATCATGGGAGTAACTCTATCTACAATACTGTTAACGTGAGCAGCCCAGTTAGCATCCTTACGAAATATAACACCTAAATGTTTGTGCTCTTCAACTTCAGCTATAGGAGTCCCTTGCATATATAACTGAGGTTTGGGACTGGCGACCCGTTTTTTTACTAAATTGAATAGTTTCCGTTTTTTCGGGGTTAAACTTCACCTGCCATTTATTTGCCCACACAGAAATTTTTTGTAAATCTTCGTTTAGACTGTTTGCCGATAAAACCGGATCTTCAATTATTACATACAATGAAGTGTCATCAGCAAAAAGACGTATGTTGCAATCAATATTATCAACAAGGTCATTAATATATATTAAAAATAACAATGGTCCTAAAACTGATCCCTGTGGGACACCGGCCAAAACAGGTTTAAATTCGGAGTTATATCCGTTTATGACTACCTTCTGAACTCTGTCAGTTACGTAACTACGTAGCCAATCTATTTATTTTCCACTAATTCCAAAAGATTGTAGTTTGTTCAAAAGTCCCCTATGCCATACTTTATCAAAAGCTTTACTTATATCACAAAACACTGCCCTTACTTCTTTACCCTTATCTAAAGCACTTGCAATGAAATTATACAGATCTAGTAACTGGTAAGTTGTAGAATCACCTGGAAGAAATCCTGATTGCATTGTACTAATTAAGTTGTTATCTCTAAAATAATTAAACAAATACTTATGGACACACTTTTCGAAAACTTTGGATACACAACTTGTAATTGTACATGTACAAGATCATAAATTTAACGATAGCTCGATTTTTTAACAATGTTGAAAAATTCTAAGTTATAATGCAATTATTCTATTATGAATAAAAAGTCACCATTAGAAATTTTGACTCAGTAGACCTCAAACTATACAGGCCTCTTGAAACTTAAAATCAAGCACAACAAAAAAATAAATAATAGAGACGTTTACAATTTAAATTATTCATTTCAATTGGCAAACACTGTAAATCATGGGGTATACCCCCTCTGCTGAGATCACATGTCAATGGGTTAACACTGCATGCTACATCCTGGGACATATTGCTAAAATCGGCAAACAGTACTTGGCAACATTACTATGTACTAATCTAACATTAGTCATACTTAAATTTGATGAAAAAATATATTTACTCTGTTTTAATACATATTTTTATATAATAGGACTTTTTTTTCCAAGGACTTTTTTACCGAAACTTTTTTTCCCGAGGACTTTTTTTTACCTATAATCTATAAAATAACCCAACGTTCCGCTCGATTGGTAAAAGAACCAAACTAAAACCGGCAACTGAATATCGAAAAATCCTTCAAAAACTTCGAACTTACTTCCTACAGACGCACAAATACCCATTCTACCGGAAACTTACAATGTCAAAAGTTGTTATTGTGTTTTAAACGAATCATCCATGAAAATCGACAAATCGCCTAAGGATTTCATTGTAGCAACTCCTGTGTATGACGTCACATCGCTTACGCAGGTTATGCTACACTGAGGGGGCCGCGGAAAACTGTTTGAAGAATGAGATAATGAGCAGGCCAAATTTACTCACTTTGAACCGCGATATCTGGCTGAGTAGGTGACGCTTCGAAATAATAGTTAGTGTTTTGTTTACTTGAAAGTATTGTCTATATGAATAAACGAATTAACATCGAACAAAACTGAGAGGTTCTATTATCTTTAAGGCACAGAGGCCCAAAGTACAGTTGAGGTTTCAGTATGACAGCTTGAGATCACGTGACATAGTTATTGGTTTTGCTCGGGATTTTAAAATGGACATCACATGTTTTATAAAAATGGCAACGGATTTTAAGACATTAATGTTATTAGAATTAAGTAGATAATACATGGTTTGTGGATTGACATAAACACAATTTAAATACTTCTTTCGGCAGGCAGAAAAAGAATCACAAACTAACAATATGTGGAATTCGTCTTCTATTTGACCAGAAGAACAATACGAACATGATAGATCATCCATCGTATTATTATCCTTTCTAAAACGTTGTATTTTTAAAGAATGTAGTGAAATTCTAAATGTACATAGATTTCGGGAGAGTGACTTATCATTAAGAAAACTAATATACTTTTCCGGTCCAAACACCGTTTTACAGTGCGAATAATGACATAAATAACTTGATGAATTAACTGATTGGGACCAGTTTTGTATAAACATATCCTTAATTCGTTGTTTAAACATAGACAAAAATATTTGCCTATCACCAATGACATGTGCTAATGAGCAAGACCCTTCAGAGTAAAATGCCTAGATCTCTGAAGTCACTCGGTCAACTTGGCCACTTAAAGATGAGTTTTCATTGATTAAGAAGCAGGGATACGGTATGAGATTTCCCTTTCCACCGCTAGGGGACTTTAGTTCTGATCTGTAAATCATTAAACTCATTCAAACTTTAACTTCACTCCATGCCATATTGGTATCTCACCTGGATCAAGGGTACCTGGAAGTGTGCAAGTTGCAGCTGCTACCTGGAATGTGTTATACGCCACTTCAGGTTGGTCCCCTGCAACATGAAACAGTTTGTTTCATAATTTTACATACTGATTTATTGTTTGGGAGCTAGCTAGTCAACTGTTATTATCTACTCGATATATACACCCTATGTATCCGAAAGCACTAAGGATGCGCAAGCAATGTATCACCCTAAGTACCCGAAAGCACTAATGTCTCTGTAAGGATGCGCAATCAATGTATCATCCTAAGTACCCGAAAGCACTAATGTCTCTGTAAGCATGCGGAAGCAATGTATCACCCTAAGTACCCGAAAGCACGAATGTCTCTGTACGGATGCGCAAGCAATGTATCACCCTAAGTACTTTTTGCATCACTCTGTATATAGTTAGGTGCAAAGTTGCAAACTTTACGATAATGATAACTGAAATATGTGCTCTTCTGTAAACAAACCTGTCTGCTGTATAACGATTGGATTCACTCTAGCTGCAACATCACTGAGCTCCCCCGGTGGTTGGATCGATGAAAGAGTGAGTTCCCCGGAAGTGACGTCATTATTTCTATCAGGATTATTTGAGGTCGCCATGTTTAGTTTAATCAGTTAAAGGTTCCACATATCTGAAATGCATTAAGTATTGTTAATACACATAGGCATCCACCTAAATACCAATCATTAAGTATTGTTTATATGCGTCAACCACAATCTCACAATCATTCATTTAGTAGTGTTTATATGCATTAACCACGATCGCACCTTAAATCATTTACTAGTGTTTATATGCATTAACCACAACCTCACCATCAATCGTTTAGTAGTGTTTATATGCGTCAACCCAACCTCACCGTCAATTATTTAGTATTGTTTATATGGATTAACCACAATCTCACAATCATTCATTTAGTAGTGTTTATATGTCTCAACCACAATCGCACTTTAAATCATTTACTAGTGTTTATATGCATTAACCACAACCTCACCATTAATCGTTTAGTAGTGTTTATATGCGTCAACCCAACCTCACCGTCAATTATTTAGTATTGTTTATATGGATTAACCACAATCTCACAATCATTCATTTAGTAGTGTTTATATGTCTCAACCACAATCGCACTTTAAATCATTTACTAGTGTTTATATGCATTAACCACAACCTCACCATCAATCGTTTAGTAGTGTTTATATGCGTCAACCCAACCTCACCGTCAATTATTTAGTATTGTTTATATGGATTAACCACAACCTCACCATCAATCATTTAGTAGTGTTTATATGTCTCAACCAAAATCTCACTTTAAATCATTTAGTATTGTTTATATGGATTAACCACAACCTCATCATCAATCATTTAGTAGTGTTTATATGCGTCAACCCAACCTCACCGTCAATTATTTAGTATTGTTTATATGGATTAACCACAACCTCACCATCAATCGTTTAGTAGTGTTTATATGCCTCAACCACAATCTCACTTTAAATCATTTAGTATTGTTTATATGGATTAACCACAACCTCACCATCAATCGTTTAGTAGTGTTTATATGCGTCAACCCAACCTCACCGTCAATTATTTAGTATTGTTTATATGGATTAACCACAACCTCACCATCAATCGTTTAGTAGTGTTTATATGCGTCAACCCAACCTCACCGTCAATTATTTAGTATTGTTTATATGGATTAACCACAACCTCACCATCAATCGTTTAGTAGTGTTTATATGCGTCAACCCAACCTCACCGTCAATTATTTAGTATTGTTTATATGGATTAACCACAACCTCACCATCAATCGTTTAGTAGTGTTTATATGCGTCAACCCAACCTCACCGTCAATTATTTAGTATTGTTTATATGGATTAACCACAACCTCACCATCAATCGTTTAGTAGTGTTTATATGCGTCAACCCAACCTCACCGTCAATTATTTAGTATTGTTTATATGGATTAACCACAACCTCACCATCAATCGTTTAGTAGTGTTTATATGCGTCAACCCAACCTCACCGTCAATTATTTAGTATTGTTTATATGGATTAACCACAACCTCACCATCAATCGTTTAGTAGTGTTTATATGCGTCAACCCAACCTCACCGTCAATTATTTAGTATTGTTTATATGGATTAACCACAACCTCACCATCAATCGTTTAGTAGTGTTTATATGAGTCAATCATGGTTCTGAGTATTTATTGGAGAGTTATGTACCTTTGAATATGAGCCCTAAAAATCTTCTTTCAAAATGTTCATTTTTTAGATTTCTCGTTAACCGTTATGAAAAAGTTACTGGCTTGGACTTTCGGTTAAACTGCAATCATTCAGCTTTCAAACAAGCCATTGCATAAGGCTGTATATGTGGTGTCGTTATTTAGGAGAACATTTTTGAAGACGTTGTTAAGATGTTGAGATTTGAAGTTTTGCCTTTTGGGGGAGGTAACTCAGGAAAAGAAGTCGAGCATCCAAAATCAGCTGCAGCCTCCTGTATGCACTAAGTTTGGTAACTTTGTATAATCCCTTGAAATTTCATGCAAATCGGTTCAGCCGGTTTCTTAAAAAAACGGCTGGACAAAATTTGGTACAAAGAATAATAATAAAAGAATCAGGGTAATAACAATACCCCTTCGAGACATTCGTCTTGAAGACCTAAATAGTTTCATGCACGAGGGAAGAACGTGTCTCTTTATGCCAAATAAACTGAATTTGTAATGTTGAAACTTTATTTGGTCATGTTTCCTAAAAACACTGCTTTAAAACTCGTTCATTTGTAAAAGCATTAATCTGGAGAGATAGGAGAGTGAAATATGATTTTCTAGCTTGCTTTATTACACCCTTCAGCGAAGATGCGTCATAGATTTGAAGTCCAAGAATGTAAATTATACCGATAACATCTTGTACTGACATAATTTCCATATTTCATAAAATTTCTAAATTCTTAAATACCAAAAATACCAAACATAGTATCATACTCTCAGGAATGAATTTTGTATATCTCTTGACGAGATATATGCTCATTACAGCCTGTCAAACTCGACTTTATCTGGTAGAAATTGGTGTACATACCCACGACTTCGTAGCGGGAATATAACCTCGGGAATATAACCTCGTGTAAGAATGTCGATCCCTGATTCGTCCACGTGACCATTAACAAATATCAATAAACACTGTCATACGGGTTGATAAATCTTCCCGAGGGTGATAAATGTTTTATATCCCGCAACATTTATAAAACATGCAGCCACGTTAATCATTCCATTTTTGTGTGTTTTTTTTAATGATGTTTGAGACATGCGGTAAGATAAATACGTTATAACATTCAGTTTGTTCGGGTGACATCGTAATTTATCAGCGCAATAAATTTATCAGTAATTTATCGTTTAGTCACTTTCATTTTTGCTTTTGCTATCAGGGTGTGCTGGTTCAAACAGTCACTGCCTTCACACTCACAGAAGATAGTACATGGAAGTCTGGCTACAGCACATGAACATCTGGATGAGCTGCATGTGTGGCACGAACATTTCAGGAGTTTTAAAATGTAATCAGGAGCTGAAGGTGTACCCTGTGGTAGCATGACTGGAGTTAATGTTTTGTTCAGGTTGTCCTTTTGCCATCCATACTCTTCAGGATGTATGTGAGGAGAGCCAGTGTCCAGAGCGTGCATCCATATACAGGCCTGTAAATGGGCGCTCAGAACATTTTGTTGAAAAGATTCTTGAGTTGGGGGACATCAAAGTGTTTCTACCAACCTTGGTTCTCCATACTTTTAATCGCAGTTCACTCATTGATGTAGCTGGGGTCTGTCTGGAGCAGGCTGCCATAAAGTTGAAACACTCTGTGTGAATATTGTCGAGAGAAGCATCAGAATGCCCAAGATGATTGAAAGTGTAACCTGCTTTCAGGAGTTTCAATACAGTTGTATTCCCAACACCCAATGGTTGGGCGACTGTGTCACATCCTGAAAATGCATGGACTGCAACAAGCTGTGATATGATAGATGAATGTTTCTTCACGGTTTCACAGATATCAATGTAGGTTCTGTTGGAAGTGCCTTCAATGAACAGTTGACATGTCAGCTGGTTCTTTTGGTAGAAGTAAAGCAGGAGTATGAACACATCTGTGTCGTCGCAGGTAACAGTGATAATTGAATCCGGATTTGCGTCTGCAACAGAAACCATCTGTTGAACCATGATAACGTCTGCTTCCTCGTGTGTTGTTGCGAGGTCATTTCGTGTGGATCTCAATGGGAACATCTTCACTTCCTGTGATTACAAGTTTGTGGTTGTAAAGCTTAAGGCTTTCCCTCAAGTCTGTTATTGAATGAACAATCAGATCAATGAGCTGAACCTACAACTGTTAGGAGAACTTTCTGAGGAGGAATTGGCATGTTGAGTGACAGCTGATACTGTCGGCTTGCATCTTGTTGTCGAGCTGACCTTGTGGCAGATTTGATGCTATATTCAGCATACCTATCAAAAACAAGGTATATGTCAGCTTCCTGAAGCAATGTCAGTACATGGTTGATAAAGTTATCAATGAAGTCCTTCATCTTTCCATCCTTTTGCCAATGGATGGTCCAAAGAAGGGCAGAACCATCAAGGATTCTTGTTCCAGACTTCATGAGTAAGTTCGCTTTTTCGTCTGATTCTGACAGATTCACTTGAAATTTGCCTCTTCAGGACTGATTTATTCTTAGTGTCCTCACGTCACCAGTATCTGTGAACAATGAAGTAGGGATTGGAGACAGTTCAAACTTGAAGATATCTTCCATGTTGATATCTCGCCCTGAAGCTTGAAGGCCAATTATCCTTGAGAAAATCACGTTGGTGTCGAATAGTTTCGTTTGCCCAATTCGAAGGTGATTCTTCATGACAGCTATAGTGATAATCTTTTTGGACAGAGACTTATGAAATCCATTCGACCAAGAAGCTTCATAATGTGTCATTTCTCTTTGACCGAGTTCCAGTGCCTTATCTGCAGTGACAGACCCGTCTGCAAATCTTCCATTCATTACATTAAGCTGTTTCTAAGCAGGTAGCTTGAACTCATCAAATGGGTCAGTTGTTTCCTTAAGTTTTTTCTGTCTTGTGCATCTGCTTCTATTCTTCCTTTCATTTCTTCTTTATGAACCCTGTTATCTGTCTTTCCAAGAGCTGTTAAATCTGCAATATCATTAGCTAAGATGCTGCATGTATGAAAGCTGAGCGCCCATGTCTTCAAAGCATTTGGTTTGAGTGTGATTCCAATGATCCAATCAGGGCCTTTTCCATACTTCATGAAGGTTGTCTCTATCATCATGTCTGTCTAAATCCCATTCCAAATGCCAGGGGTAGGCGATGAACGTGTCCCCCCTTCAGGAACTTTTCCAGGAGTTCTGGCCTTAGACTTTCAGCTGTTCTCAGGTAGTACAGACCATAGCGGGAATAGTTGTGGTGACCAGCGGCAAAGAAGTAGGGGCATCATGAGTCTCACTGTGAGGAGGTGGAGGGGCCAGTCAGCTTCCTTCTCAGCTCTGACAAACTGGGCAATCAGTAGTTAAGGCTTGATGAGCATGTCCAACCACAAGCGAGTTGTCCGACTTGTTGATGCTTTTCCTTTCAGTACTGTAATCAAGTCTTGAGGGTTGTCAACTGTTGATATAACATTTCTCACCTGGTGGTTTCTTAATATTTAGAGTTTAAAGTATTCAAAACACCAAAAAACCATTGTGAGACCTTTTTGCAAGGTTAATGAAAAAATGTTAATTTGGCAACTTGACTAATTGGTTCTGTAGCTCATTGCCCGGTCCCCAAGTTTACAATCTAGGGACGACACTCGACGGAACGACGACGGCCTATGCTATAAGCCCGTCTGGACTTATAGACCCGATGAGCTAAAAACAAAGTCAATACCCCATGTCCGTTTGAAATATATGTTCAATGTGTTTAATGATCTTGTTACAGTATGATGTACCACTTTAAAAGTAATACATTACCCACTCAAAGGAGTAAACGAAGTAATCTTCCATCTGTATTTAATCACGTTTGAAATAACCATGTAGCAAAGCTTGATAAAAGTAGCATAAACGGCAACCTAACCTACCTGTTTATAGTAGTTTTTTCATCTGTGAAACGTTGTAAATGAGTATTGTAAAAAAGAGATACTCATTTTGTGAGCGCATTTTTCGTTGTAGCCGTCAAAAGATTGCGTCCTTCTACCAAATACTGTTGTGTTGGCCTTTTGTATTCCTAAGCTATTGTAATGATTATTTCCGAAATAGAGACACTTAAGTCAGAGTTGAATTATGACACACCATGAGATACAGATGTACTTTGTACTTTGTATCTAGCCTGCTTTACAACACGGACTTAAATTACATATAGTGACTCACAATTTAAGTTATCAGACTGTGTGATTTCACAGACACTGTCGCACAAGACATATAGACGAATAAACAATTTAAGGTTTACTTTTTATTTCCAATTTGAAGATTAATATCACAATGTATACTTATAATTAAAAGTGTACTTTGTTTCGAATCATCAAGAGATTTTACAAAGGTTCATATTTATCCGATGTCTACAATTGAAAATAATTTTGCTCATAAATTAAAACTACATATCTCAGCACAGAGTGCAAAGATGTCAAAGACACATAGAACCAAGGAGAACTGGTATTTGTGTATGCCACTTTAAACCCTTACAGAAGTATCTTCATGTTAAATATCGACTGTAATCATCGGTAGATATCAATATAACATATTTGCCTTTACAACTTTTGACGTACCAATCTGTGTATAACCCTACACCGTAAATAGCGAGGTGTACATAGTAAAAGTGTGCCTAGCGAGGAGACCGGATTGAAAGTAAGGTTATAATTTATTCCATGCTTTCAAATAATCCATAACTGGTTGATTATTTAATATCGCTTCCATTGTGTTGTTGGGAGCCAACCATTATAAATGATGTGATTTCAACGAGAAGTACTGACTGTTGCCGGATATAATAATTTTAATGATCGTTGACTCAGTATAGTGACAGTATAAAGGTATTAATAGTAGTTACAAAGCACCATGATTGTCGTCTGAAGCTCTTGAATTTCAGCGATTTAAGAGCCATGGTCTTTCACTGGTTTATTTTCAAATATGTTTAAGTCGATTGTACTTTCATCGCACGCTCTTCCAATCAATAATTTGTTTATTTTCCTGAAACGACTCTGTGCTCCATCTATGGATGCGTTCATCAAACCTAAAAGAAATCCGTTGCGTTTATGGCATGACGTGACGTCTGGCATCCTCCATCCGTCCATAAACTGTTAGCTTTTTCGACTTCGTCGCATCTTGTGTACATACTAATTAGCTAATTAAGAGATGTACATTTAGGGGTAAAAACTACTGATTTTGGCTACTGTACATATTTAAAGCCGTTGTTCGATTTTAAATGAAAACAGACTGTTAATTTTCATAATTTTGGCATTTGGGGATGAAAGCCGGGTGGGCTAATCTGAACTTAAATCAGTACATATGGTATCAAAAGAAAATAACATTTTATGAAACATACTCTATCTCTATCGATCTATCTATAGGATCATTGGCTTTGCTTGAAACCGTACATAACATTTCTAATATCTAGCAATACAGTACACAAAATGCATGGCCCATGTTAAGATGTGTTTACTGCTGAAACACGATATAGGACTCAATGTTAGGTGCAATTTATAGTTTCATTACATATCAAATACCACTTCAGAGTTCAGTTTGTAAGTATGAACAGAATTTAACCGCTTCAAAACACATGGGGAAAAGTACCATGTATGAACGATCTCTTGACACAGAGTTTCACAGTCTGATTGAAATCGACCTTGTTCCGGGGAATACAATTTGCAAAATAATAGATCTACCGGGATACGAGCTAGTTCTGTAGATTCCTCTGAGAGGACATGAGTTCTTATCCCAGTAGATGCACTATTTTGCAACATTTATTTCAGACTGTAATGTAATCAAATTATTATACTATTCATGACGACATTGGTTGACAGAAGAGTAAACATCTCGATAAAAGTGATCCCGTTGGACAGTGTACATATATGAGCATATGTGTATAATATACCTGCAGCTGATAACTTTACTTGAAATCGTCATAAGAATCAATTTTAATATGTTTTCATGAAAATAATGTGATATATATTTCAAATCGTATTCAAATCATTTTGGAAAATGGGTAACTTTGTTATATTACTTCTATCACAATTATCCCCATTTTGGTTTGTTCATGTTTTACATGATATCTGTTGAATATATTTTTCAACACCGGTCTGGTAGTGTTTACCTGCAAATGCTTCATATATTTACAGAAAACACCGGAATCAGGTGAAATTTGGATGTTTTAATTGTATCATTTATTTATTAACTAATCTATGAAGTAATTGTTAAACTGTAGTATAGCTATGTGTACATATCAAGTAACTGATAAACTATTGGCATGGTATAAAAATCACTCTTAACTTTATATTTCATGATTATTAATTTGAAAACATGACGAATGTTGCAATTTCAAATGTCATATAAGGGGGCATATTTTGGCCATTTCAAACGAACCCAATTTCATATCTGTAGCAACGTTAATATGGATCATAGAGGAATGGTTGTTATTCACTGAAATGTCTCCATAGAAACAGCCAAACAGTGCGTATTCGCTATTGGCAGGTGTGTTCGATGTATATTGAATACCAGAACAGATTTCTGTGCCAAGGTATCGGCTATGTGGAATATGTGTGTATTGGGGAAGTGAAATGGTAAAAGCCTCAGTCACACTTACGTTAATTTACGTAGTTAAGTCTAGTTCATTGAACGTAGCCACAAAACCTCCAAATTAATGGAACTTTGTGCATTTTTCGCAACTACGTTAACCTTTCATTACACCATGATTCACTACATGTACCTAGTTAGGCGTAGTTTATCATAGTTCAGCGTAATTATACTTACTTAAGAGTAGTTAGACGTATAGGAACTTACTTTAACGCTAAAGCGTCAAGCAATAACGTAATTTAAATGTTTTGATAACGCAGACAGTCGTACTAACACCCAGTCTTCTGTTCCGAAACGTTCTTCAACGTAAGTGATACTAATGTAGTTAACTGTAGTATAACGTAGTCAAACGTAGTACGACGTACTAGAATGTATTTAAACGTAGTAAAACGGACTTAAATACCTAGTAAGGTGTAATTATTCGGGGACAAGTTATAATACGTTCAAGTACATTCTTAACTAGGTTTAACTACAACGAACTAAGTTCAAACTTTCCATTCATCTCGTCCAAGTACATTCAACTACGTTTCTCAAAATATATTTTAAGTAATAGATAGAGGACGAGTAGCAGTACATTATCGGGATATAAATGTACGGGTTTGAAAGGGTTGGGCGATGCGGCAGCCGAGTCTAACCCTCTCAAACCCGTACATTTATATCCCGATAATGTACTGCTACGAGTTCTCTATATATCTTAGAACACAGTCAAATGCTTGAGTCGTGAAAAAATGTCTTAAAATGAATATATATTTCAAACGAATTGTCAATAAATTTGGGAAACATTGACCCGAACACAACATGCAAAACATTGACATTTCTCATTTTCATATGCAAATACATGTATTAGGGACATTGACGTCATCATCGGTACTGTGAGCACTGAATTTCTTAAATTGTCCGAGGTGCATGAGGCGTACATTTTATGTAAAACGTACGAGTCGTACTACAGCAAAAGCGTCGTGCTTGAATCACATGCTAAGCACGTTTTTATTCAGAAAAATTGAGTACTAATACATTTCATTGTCTATAAAGACTGAGTGGTTTTTAGAATGAATCAGTTCACACAATGGCTTCATCATGGACATTCCACGGACAAGTACACTATTCATTCAGGAAGGGTAACTTTACTTTTTTACTCCTTACTTTTTAAATGTGTAATTAAAAAAATATTACTAATTTTCATGAAATTGGTTTATTTAATAACAGTTATTAGTTTTGGATTTCAAATATTTTTCCGTCATGTTAAGCTGTATTTATCAATTAATGAGTTGGTAATATGCTGGTTTACATCGTATCTATATTGCATATAAATTATTTCAGGTTACTGCAGTAACGGAATTGTACTCAAACTGTCTATGGGAAGGGTTTAAGTATGTAACGTCGTACTGGACTTCGCTCGGACGCTGCGTTATAATACAAGGTTTCGGTGAGACGACCCTGCAGCATCCATCCTCAAACACTCCAAAAAGGTAAACAATTTTATGTCACTTTCTTCTCATTTTTATTTTTTGTTTATAACTTCTGAATACTTTTTTTAATATCGTGGGGAAAACAGTAAATAAAACAACCTATTATATTTTCAATCTTTGGTAACATTGGTTGATGCGTGCCCCTGTTGCTCTAACTTTCGAGATATAAATTAGATACACTTGAAAAAATCCGAATTGACCTCGCATTACTGGCTTTATTAACATGCTAATATTCTTCTTTTCGTAATCTCAAACTCCTGAACATAAAAGACCAAGCGACTTCTTCTTTCGGAAAGGGAACACAGCAATTCATTTGTCATTGTAAAAAGAGTTTCATTGTTTATTATCCACATTGATAAAACAATCATTTGGCATTGTTTGTTTTGTTTTTTTTATAAAAGTCTGTGAACCAGTTTAATGAGCATGATATTCGAACGCAACCAGACAAGTATACCTCTATCGGAATATAACTGTACTCCACGTGACCAAAATCCAATCATATGTTTGGACGAAAGCATTTGACTGTGCTCTAATTCCGGTTGGGAAGCTTTGCTTTGATTTATAAATCAATATGTACTTCATAATAAATCACAAAACCAAAACTCACACGTGAGCATTGTATCATCAGCTTAGAGCTTATTCGTCTTTTCCATTACCAGCTTACTATTTAATCAGCTTGAACTTACATGAACATCTAAGTTATTAGCTTGTCGTATGTACACTCTCGCTACGAAGTCCATGATATTCTTAGACAAGATTTGCTATTTTTAAAAAAACTTTGTTTATGGTTAGGGTTAATGTATCATTTCGTCATGTTCGAGGAGACTTTGTAATTGGACCAAACCTTAACCTTTGCTCGTGTACTTTGGATTATTACGTGCCTATTATTGGAAATATTTGACTTTGGACATAAGGTATAACTCTCCACTGAGCATACTGGGTTTATGATTGATATTACACTAGAATATCATATATACTCCCCTGTAATTAATATTTTCATTGTTTCCTGCCTGGGGATTCATGTTCGTCAATGGGCGACTAATTATATATTGAAATAGTTCATCCACACAAGTTTGTCTCCTGCCTTAAGATATATCTATAGTGTGTCCGAATATTGAGACAGCATGAATACTTTATAATGTATATATAAATAATAATATATATGTATTTGTCTCAACATCAAAATTTTTTTTACAATAGTCTATATTGAATATTTCGGTCATTTTGTAAAATAAAGCATTGTGACTCAGTGTTATGTTTTGTTAGTTTATATATAATACTAATTAATGTTTATCTGATTGTATTGATTTGCATAAACAAATATTAACACAGGATAATAATACTGTCACCAGGGCTATTAAATATAGTATGTTTTTGTTTAAACATCATTATTTATACTCACCGTTGATAGTTAACAATATGCCCAATTATCCTAATCTGTCTAATCCCGACAATCTTTACACAGATAAAAGACAGAGCCATCGCTCAAGTGAACTGCACTCACCACTCACCGGCAGGTGGCCTACCTTATATGGTCATTGCTTCTTCTGATGGACAGACACGAAGCCGAACGCGACCGAGGGGAGGCCGGGAGGGAACTTACGATTGTTAACTATCAACGGTGAGTATAAATAATGATGTTTAAACAAAAACATACTATTATTTAATATACTCTCCGTGATAGTTAACAATATGCCCGATTGCCACAGAGGTGGAGGGGAGCGAGAGGCTCCTAAGAGGGATAGCTCTGTCTTAACAAGAGTCAAGTTGGTGAGCCAATGCCACGTAACCAGCCTGAACCCCGATGGGGTTCATCTGTCAACCGGAGGGTTAAGCTTGACCCAACTCGTAACCGGAGGGACTCTCACCCGCGTGGTCACCAACTAAAGAAAAGACAACAAACGCATCACTAAAATCATCGAGACTATGTTTAATAGCAACTCCAGACTGGTCAAGGAGCAGCCGAATTAACGAGGGGGGGGTAGGCCTCTTCGGTACGAGGCCGACGGAACTCGTTGCTGGGCGTACACCTGTGCGCCCAACCGATGAATCCCCTCCATGTCCTCGTTGGAAATGTCTCTCAGATAGTGATTGGCGAACACCAGGCCCGACTTCCAGAAACAGCCGGCCATGATGTCCGCCACTGCCATGTTACTGTGAAGAGCCATCGTAGCCGAGATGGCTCTTATCTCGTGTGGATTGGCCCTCGCTGGCGGGTCGAGGCCCGCGGCCTTGTAGGCGTCCAACACTGCCGAGCGGAGATACACACTGAGTTGACGCTTGTCTAACTCCCGAACACTAGTCTGGGAGTGCGGGAGAAAAAGTTTCCTTCTCCCTTGACGTAGTGTCTTGGTCTTTTCGGTGTAGATCCGCAGGGCTCTCACCGGACAAAGGAGCCGATCCTCGTCCGTCGGATCTATGCTACCGGAAAGAGACGGTAACGAAAAGGTTCTACCCCTTTCGTCTGCGGCTTGGTTCTTACAAATGAACTCAGGGGCTAACCCCAGTGTGGCCGACCCCCCGTCTCTCACCTCAAAACGCAAGAGGTCCGCCTGGAGAGCGTGAAGCTCTGAAATCCTGGCTGCGGACCCCATCGCAACCAAAAAGGCTGTTTTGATGGTGAGACGGAGAAGAGTCGTCTCTGTCAACGGCTCGTAGTGGTCCGACTTGAGATGGTTGAGCACCACTGTCAGGTCCCACTCCGGCGGCCTGAGTTTCCTCCGCCCGTCCTCATTCCGGTAGGTCTTAATCAGTTCTTTAAGGACCGAGATGTCCACCTGGGGCTCACGCTTCCTAAGGACTGACATGACCGCCGCCAGGTTGGTGTTAATTGAGGAAGCTTTGAGCTTCCTCACCTCTCGTAGGTACACCAGGTACTCAGCTACCTGCGGGACCGTTACCGCCTGGATGGCATACCCCTCCTTCGCGCAGAAGGCGGCGAAGGCGCCCCACTGGGCGTCATAGAGATTCCTCGTGGAGGGTCTCTGCGAAGAGGCGACCGCTTCGGCAACGGACTTGGAAAACCCCGCCCCTGTCAACCCCCTTTGGAGACAAACCAGGCGTGAAGGTGGAGCGCCTGGGGGTTCTCGTGAACCCGCCCGCTTGGTTTGCTCGTCAATAGGTCCCATCTCAGAGGGAGGGGGACAGGGTCTTGGCGGCACATCCTCCTCAGGGGAACGTACCAGGCCCTGGCTGGCCACAACGGAGCTATGAGCAGGAGTTGAAGTACTCGTGTCTCCTGTACCTTCGCCACCACGTGACTCAGGATGGCTTGAGGGGGATAGGCGTAGGCGACCATCCCCTCCCATCCTAACGCGAGCGCATCGAGAGCCCACGCGGCCGGGTCCGGTACGGGGGACACGTACGTCGGCAACTGGTGGTTGAGCCGAGTCGCAAAGAGGTCTATGTGAGGTCTGCCGAACCTCAAACACAGACTCTCGAACACCCTCGGGTGCAACATCCACTCCGTCGAAGGAGGTTTGTCCGGTCGAGACAAGGCGTCCGCCAGGACGTTCTTGGCTCCCGGGATGTGCACCGCTCTGAGAGAGAGTCCGAGACTGTCCACTAGGTGAAACAGCTCCGCCACCAGTTGAAGTAGAGAGTCTGCCTTGGTTGACCCCTGCTTGTTTATGGCCCAGGCCGCCGCTGAGCTGTCCGTGTGAACACACAGGACCTGCCCCCGCAGGCGACCTGACCAATGGCTGATCGCCAGCCTTATGGCGTCCAATTCGAGGACGTTGATGTGGCGCCGCGCTTGCGCTGGCGACCACACCCCCGCCGTTTGGTCCGAGTCTAGGTGGGCTCCCCACCCCTGGGTGGAGGCATCCACGTATAGCTGAGACGTCGCTGGGGGCTGCCTGAGAGGCACTCCTCCCAGCACGTTGGATTCCTGCTGCCACCAGGAGAGGTGGCGTCTCAAACCGGTTGGGATCGGGAAGACATGACGGCAAGTCTTCTCCCTGACGTGCGTGTTGACGAAGATCTGCAGGGGCCTGAGCTGCAACCGACCCCTTCGAGTGAAGTGTTGGGTCGCGCTCAAGAACCCCAACAGCCTCTGCCACTTGCGGAGTGACAGCGGCTCCCGGAGTGCTAATTCCAGGAGATCTTTGTAGCGCCCCATCCGTTCTGTGGTGACGAAAGCTCTGTAGGTCACGGTATCCAGGCGAGCTCCCAGAAAGACCAGCGACGTCGTTGGCTCCAGGTCTGACTTGTCTAGGTTGACTAGCCATCCCAGGCGCCTGAACAACGTTATCACAAAGTCTCGTTGCGCCTCCAGAACAGATGGGGATCTGTTGTGAGTGAACCCGTCGTCCAGATACATCGCGAACTGCACGTCCACTCGATGAAGGTATTGGACGATGGGCTGGGTCACGCGAGTGAAAAGCCATGGAGCCGACGATATCCCGAACGGTAGAACGTTCCACTGAAAGTGGCGACCCGCCAGGACAAAACGGAGGTACCTGCGATCCCCATGGTAGATGGGAATGTGCAGATACGCGTCCTGCAGATCGAGGGATATCATCGAGTCCAAGGGCTCCAGCAACCGCATCACTGATGGTACGGTCAAGAGACGAAAATATGGCGGCCGCTCTAGGAAGGAGCGGTTGAACTCCTTCAAGTCGTGGATCAGCCGCCACTTTTTCGGGTCCCGCTTCGGTCGCACGAAGACCGGAGAATAGTATCCTGGGGTGAGGTTTTGGGGCAGGAGTTCCTCCACCGCCCGTTTGGAGATGAGTGTCTCCACCTGTTCCAGCGTCAGTGCGAGCCGATCTCGTTCTAGCGGCCTCTCTGTTGGAAAACAGGTTAGCGGGGGGCGGTGTGCCACGGGAATACGAAACCCCCGCTCCAAAACCTTGCAGACGAAAGGATCGAGTCCCAATTGCGCCCAGTTTGCCACAAACCGAGAGAGTCGACCTCCCACTGGCCCTTCCCACGCCGGGACAACCTGTGGAGGCAGCTCGGGGGCCATCCACGAGTCACTGCTTCCTCGGGGTACCTCCATATGCGCGGCCCCTGCCACGCTGATTTCCCTTCTTGGGGGTGTGCTTGGGAGAGGGGCCGGCATTGAAGTCACGACTTCTGTCCTGCCGACCCCCAAACCGAAAGGAAACTCCGCCAGTCTTGGCGTTACCCATGGGAGTGTTCGCGCCTCCCTTCCTCTTCTTGGGCGTATGCGCCTGAGACGAGGCTCTACCCCCGCCAGCGGCCAGTCTGTTGGTCAACTCCTGCTGCTGACACTCCTGCCGCTGCCGGAGGACCCCGGCAATCTGCCCATCAAAGAGAGATGACGACGACGCGGGAGCGGCCCGCAAGCGGTTCCGGAGCTCCGCCGGAAGGTTTGTCCGGGCAAGGAACCCATCTCTCCTGAGATTTGTGACCCCCGCCGAAATGCGGGAGGCGCACAACATCATCTGAGCGATGTTCCCCGCCACGGCGCCGAAACCGCGGTAAAGAGCCTTCGCCCCTCCCTCCATCCCCGCCTCCTTCGCAAAGGACGCCATACCCTGACAGGCATGCGCCACGTGATTGGCCAACCCCAGGATGCTCCTAGCCTCTTTGTCAAGATGGCTCAAGTGAGCGTCCGACACCTGGTGAGGTACGGAGGGGACGGCCACCCGGCGAATATCCTCGTCCAGGCCAGGGGGACAGAGGGAGAAAGAAGACTGCGCTACTGGGAGGGAAGCGCGCTGCTTCTCACCCAGAACCAGGGGCGGCAGGAGGCGGCCTGGCGCCGCCGCGGCGACATTGGCGTCGTAATCCTTGCCCGCCGCCTGAAGGAGCCTGTGTGGCGGCAGCGCCACGAGGCGTTGGGTAGGCGCCTCCTCCTCGGCGCAGAATGTCTCCATTCTGGCCAGTTTGGTCGAGGAGGGTTCATCCTCAACCTCAACCAATTCCACTTGACACCAGTCGGCGATAGCCGCCAGGCGTTCCTTGAGGTCAGGGGCATCCACTTGAGGCGTCTCCACAATGGTCAACTCGGGAGAGGATCTCCCAGAAGTGGACATCCCACCCTCCTGGGAAGCCGCCTCCGGGGCCGACTTGTCTGGATCTGAGGAGGTGCCGGCAGGTGAAACAACCACCACCCTCCTCCTCTTGGGCGTGGACGGCGGGGAGGTCAAGGGCGAAGTAACCCCTTCCTCAACCCTAGTCTGCGCCGGCAGTCGTCCGTCCAGCATGGAGGAAACCATGTCCTTGACTGAGGACAGGATATCCTCAGTCAATCTCCTTGAATCGAAGGGAGGAGGAGAAGGAGGCCTCGACCTCCTCTTCTTAGACTTGTGTTTCCTCTTCCTCTTAGGCGAAAGTCGCCGGTCTGGAAAAGACTCGGCGTCAGGGGAGGGTCTCCTGACGGGAGATCTCTCAACCCCGCTACCCTGAGAAGAGACGTAGGTGTCCTTGGCGGCCGCCTCTCGACCCGCTCCCGCCCCTGCCTCTGGCAAATCGAATTCTGCCGCGTCCTCCGAGATCACCAGGTCTGAAGTCGGCGACCTGGGATCGGACATGGCGGCGCCGGCGCTAGCGGTAGCGGTGGCGGTAGCGGACGGAGAGGGCCGCTTGGACGCCCTCAGCTTAGACTGACTCTCACTCTTCTTAACGGAGGTGCGATACTCGCGATGCTCCGCCACCGAGAGGTCAGCACATTCCTCACACCTGTCCGCGTCCGAACAAAGGTTGCGGCACAGGCGGCAAAGGGTGTGGGGGTCAAATCGCGCTGACTTCCTATAGCCACACGCCCCACAGAACGCCGAGAATGGTGAAGTCATACTCAGCAAGCCAAAGAGAGAGACGCGCGAGCGGCCGGCGCTATCCCCGCGCAAGCGCACTAAACAAGCGCAGGCGGCAGTGCAATCCAACCCGGGCGACAAGCGCTGTCCAACCCAGGCGACACCCTACCAAGAGGAGGCGCCAAACGCTGTCCACGCGCACGCGGTAAGCGCTAAACAAACGCAGGCGGCAGCGCAATCCAACCCAGGCGGCAAGCGCTGTCCAACCCAGGCGCCAACCTGCCAAGAGGAGGCGGCAGGCGCTACCCACGCACAAGCGGCAAGCGCTAAACAACGCAGGCGGCAGCGCAATCCAACCCAGGCGGCAAGCGCTGTCCAACCCAGACGCCAACCTACCAAGAGGAGGCGGCAGGCGCTATCCACGCACAAGCGGCAAGCGCTAAACGACGCAGGCGGCAGCGCAATCCAACCCAGGCGGCAAGCGCTGTCCAACCCAGGCGCCAATTTACCGAGAGGAGGCGGCAGGCGCTATCCCCGCGCAAGCGGCAAGAGCAATCAAGCGCAGACGGCAAGCGTCAATCGCTACAGCAGAAACAGGAGGGCAAGCGGTATGACCCCCGCGCCAAGCGCAAGGGACAGGCGGCACGCGCGAGCGGCCCCGAGATCACCGACCTGCACGGACTGCACGTGCAGAACGAGCACTCCGAAATTGACAACAGCTGACACGTCAACCGCAGTCAACAACCACTAACCTGTCTAAAGGAGAGAGACCACTTCGCGAGAGGCAGTCTAACCAACCTCAGACAGAAAACACAACTGAGAAAGAGAACAAAGTCGAGACAATAGTCTTATTACTATCGAATTAGAGAGCTATCAAAACACAACATGCTTCGATGGCCGACAGAAAAGCAATGACCATATAAGGTAGGCCACCTGCCGGTGAGTGGTGAGTGCAGTTCACTTGAGCGATGGCTCTGTCTTTTATCTGTGTAAAGATTGTCGGGATTAGACAGATTAGGATAATTGGGCATATTGTTAACTATCACGGAGAGTATATTAAATAATAAACTGTATCTGTCATCACTCATCAGCGTGCTGATATATAACTATTTACGTATCTGATGCCTCTTTGTTTATTACTGTGTTGTTCTCAATAACTGAGGTGACAAGCATCCAAAGCAGATATCATAAAACTCTGAAAATCCCATTTCTCAGAATCCCCTTTCAATAGTTAATGAACTGGTGATATTATCATAATAAATACTTTATATAAATAATTATTTATGCATCAATGCTTAGTAAAATGTATTGCTTATTAGTTTAGTAGGCCTATGCCTGCGACGTTAGCTCAAGAACTATTAGTTGTGTATGCTAACATTTCCCTTTTTCACCCCTGCGTCTCAATTGGTGATCTGCTTGTGTTTACATCTAAAATTAAGCAATATAGTGAATAACATATATTTTTTCGTTTCCCATGCTTTTCCAAGTACATACTTAGAAGAAAGTATTGATAAAAAGCTTCAATAAACCAGTAATTGGATTTTCCCGTACAGTAAATGGTGTTCGTCCTGGTGTGAAAATTTTTTTCTAACGATAAATGTTAAAAAACCAAAAGAATTTATTATTAATTTCAGGAACAACAAAAGTGTCAGTCCTCTGTATGTATCAATGGTGACAATGTTGAGATTTATTTGGCACAATAATTGATAGTAAATTGAATTGGAACGCTAATACTAATGCTGTTTTTAAAAAAAATGTCAACAATGATTACATTTCTTACGCAAGTTGGGATCCTTTAATGTAAATGAACGTGTATTGTCTCTCTTGTATCATTGTTTCGTCGAAAGCATTTAAACTTTTTCTTTCCAATGTTGGTATGTTGTCTCTTGTGAACAAATCTGGGTTAGAAAAAGTTTTTCTAATCGCTAGTAATATAGTAGGAGTTTCGTTTACAAATTTAGTTTATATTTATGAAAAAATAGTTTTGAAACTAGCCGTGAAGATTTTATCTGATCAAGATTATGTTTTACATAGTGAATATGTCAAGCTGCTTTCTGGAAGGAGATATTTACTACCGTGTTTCAAAACCAATAGAGGTAAAAATAAATTTATTCCTTTCAGTATTCGTCTCCTAAATGATATTTAAATTGATTGTGATCGATTGTTCCACGTACATGTACTGTGTACTACGTTCTCTGTCTTGTAATTTGTATTGTCTGACTTTATTGTACACGAGCTCTGTCATGATACAAAATGAATTCCTTTCGGGGTAATAAATTGTTTAGTATTTTTATCTTTATTATTTCTTCCACTATTGTGGGATTCTGGGACACCTTAGTACTTACAGCTTGACCACGTGTACATCATTCATGAATCTGCAAACCTCGGGTAGGAACTTGCAGATGCTACAAACAATACTTATGAAGCTGTATTGTAGACTTGTGTAGCTATCACCAGTGGAAGCGGGTTCATGGTGTTCACTGAGCAGTTGAATAAATCAAAAGTGGGCTGTAGAATGGACAGATACGTTTATCCAAATGAACTGTATTTGCTATGTTATGTTATGCAAGGTATTATTATCTCTTTGTAAACGAAGAGGATAAACCGATTTAAGATGGGATACTGCCTGTATACCTCCAATGCGGGCAGTACCGTACACCAAGCGTGACTAAAATTGGACACGATCTTGACAAGCATGCGTGATTTAGTCGTACAATAATAATAAATAAATAATAAACAAATGGTAAACATTTGGAGACAAGACTAATTTATTATAATGAATACATATTTCATTTCTTGCGTTAGTTTGCAATGAAACACAATTACATGTTCAATAAAAACATTTAGAGTATGAAAACATGAATAATGTTTTCTAGTCCATAATTGTCCATCATCTTTTGTCTTCTGTGTCACGGTTCCGGTAAGGATGCAACGTAGGTGTTAGCATGAACAGAAAACTCAAACATCTAATTGTAGTTAACCATAACAAATCAAACACACCCACATACACACATAACCATTGGCTCTGTGTTCACCATCCCTGCATTATGTATTTGCTGAAATGCTAGGTTTATATCAATTTACATGATATTTGCACTAAGATAAACATGAAGGTGAACAAACTTTCGGTATGCAGCTGTACATGAACAATATTTTAAAGTTTATGCATCAATGACAGTTCAAAATTTACATATACTTTCATGATATCAGTACAGAATTAATCATTCTTTATCTATGCACATGTTTTATCAGTAACTCTCTAATGTGAAAACTGCCAGGCAAATAATTCCATATCGACACATCAAGTGGAACTCAAATTGAAACTTCTTTCACTTAGTATTACTATTACTCACTATTCTTACCTACAGACTCCGGGTGACAGTCCTGTGCTCTACCAGTTGAGCTAAAGGGATATCCCACTAGCCGAAGCCAGTAGGAACACTTTCATCTCACCCTGCCACATACACCCCCTCCACAAAGTGACTCGCCCTCGAGTCAATCTTTTGCGAGTTAGCAAGCACCTAGGTTCGACGTACTCAGGGTGAAGTGAGCACTAGGGAGTTTGCCCGGCCCCACGTTGGGCGCCAAATGTAACAGAAGTGATTGTGAGATCACCTCCAGTGGGAATCGAACCCGGGACCTCCGGGTAACAGTCCTGCGCTCTACCAGTTGAGCTAAAAGGATATCCAATTAGCCGAAGCCAGTAGGAACACTTTCATCTCACCCTGCCACATACATGTACATTCAATTCAATAATGAATAATTGATAATAATTTATTCGAACAAGGGACATGTCACAACACAACTCTATACATCTAAAACAATATCCATCTATATCATATAAAGTACATAACATCGAAATACTTGTTTGTTTCATCTGGACATTTTCAGTATGTAAAACGTTTGAACACACACAATCTACCTCAGGACTTCTCAGTATAACATACATGTATATATTTGCTTAACTGACACATTTCACAATGAATCCTGATTTTTTTTATATCTTGTTTTAAGATGTGCAGTTTTTCACCTCTAACGGAATCAGTGCCAATCTAAATCAGGTACATTATTCTTCAAATCTTCTTTACATTTTTTATTTGTAACTCACACATATTTTCAAGGGTCATTTTCAACTTGAAAACAATGTAAAATTCACTGATATGCATCGTTCCTGCGATAAATCTTGGTATAAAATATGAAAACAATCCATGAACAATATTCAGATAGCAAGCTGACATGGTTGAAATACAGGTTCACGTGATGAAATGGTCGTTATATAATGTCAGGGTGACCGAATCGGTCTAGTGTCCTCCCCAGATGAAACCGGGTGTAAAATATCAATAGCATGCAGTAGACAATTGTTTAGTATAACATGTTAAAATATTGTTGTGACTTTGAAATGAAGGCCCAGGTCACACATCTTGAATGGAACATTCTTCATTGTGATCTATACATATAACAAAAACATTTACATGCATTTGATCAAAACATTAAATGATACTATTTAATAATGACATTCTAAAGCACGTTCTAACACACAATACTAGGATAGATTGCCTTTATTTCCTCCAATTGTGAAGATTACAAGGTATATTTGTATATGAATATAATAACAAAAGGAAAAGAGTCACATGTATTCATTATTTACAATAGAAAATGATGTGAAAATACGCGTTTGCAGTTATGAATGGTGTTTGAAGCGTAGATCATAATTGAATACCATAGATTAAGGTGTACAGATGACCATCATCCCGTGACCAGAGGTCAACAAAGTTATCTACAGTCACATTTGTTCAAATAATACATTTTGCATTTGCATGTTAAGAGTGCACAACATAAAAAATTGTATTACAATGTCATTGGCAACAACTCCACATAAACATTCAGCAGATAGGATCCTTGCAAGTGATTTAGTTTTGTTTTAGGTGTACATATGACCATCATCCTGTGACCAGATACATAATATATTTCGCAAAACATAAAAAAATATGTATTACAATGTCATTGGCAACAACTCCACATAAACATTCAGCAGATAGGATCCTTTATGTACTTTACAATATAAACTTTACAATATTAGCAAGTGATTTAGTTTTGTCTTGATACATAAAAACCCCTTTGCAAAATTCGATTTGGGCCCTTAGACCCAATAGCTCTGTACCTGAGCATGTCCTGTCTGCATAACAATTGTCTCTCTTTTATACGAGATTCATAGTGTCGTATTCGTTCTTTTACAAAGGTGGAACAGGCAATTTTAGAAGGCACAGTTGATGTAAACATATATTCATGCAAATAGTGTGACAAGTCATGTTTATGTACAGTTATAATCATGTTATACGAAGGAAACATAGAACATTTCCTGACACTGTAAGAGTCATTCAACTGTAAAACACGGCCAATGAATACTTGTTTCAAATATAAATCACTTCTTGATCTACACTGTTCAGTTCAATACGACGACGAATTGGGTAAATATACCAAGCATGGAGCTTTTTAACGCAGAACATCATTACCACACCTGGTATGTACATAGGAGAGGGATTTACAATGAGGTGAAAATATAACAAGTGTACTTTTTACTCATATTATATACAAGTTGCCATTTACATGCAATGCCTCTCCAGCTATATCAAGCAGACGCCTGTAAGGATGAAGGAGAACTACTAGCAAGAGTAATAATAATAATAATAATAATGGGCATTTATAAAGCGCTATATCTATACACAAGGTGCATGCTCAAAGTGCATTGAAAATAAGAAAATTTAAGGTGATGAGATGAATAAAGCCTTAAAGTAATACTGGTAGCATTGATTAAGGATATTTATCATTAGAGTCTATGGGTAAAAAATTATGAAAATAGAATCTATGAATAATAGCTAGAAAATAGATGAGTTTTGAGCTGTGATTTAAAAACAGTCAGTGACTAGTAGCTGACCAGGGTAGTGTCCCCATGGTAACCTCTAACCATATCCAGAGCAATCAACCTGTCACATTAACTCAATTATATATAACCTGAGAATTTGTTACATAAGCTTTCATGGAAGATAAGGCATTAGTAAGATACGCCATGTTTTCCATGTA
The DNA here is from genome assembly GCA_936450465.1 of Gibbula magus. Lineage (NCBI taxonomy): Eukaryota > Metazoa > Mollusca > Gastropoda > Trochida > Trochidae > Gibbula > Gibbula magus. The sequence goes on from OW388306.1 coordinate 13,309,269, forward strand.
TACCGATGTTATGTAGCTTGAAGAATAGGCCATTTAGCCACACCCTGTCAAACACCTTAGCGTTATCCAAAAAGGCACAGAAAACAGTATTTCACTGTATTAAGAAAGATGTTCAATAAGTGTGAAGCACTTCATCTGTGCATCAGCGTTTTTACGAAAACCAAATTGGACAGGGCGGCGAAATGCTACCTTATGATTTTGTTCAATTCTATGTAGAATGAGGCGTTCTAATAATTTGCTGACGACAGATGTTAAGTAATGCCTCTGAAGTTGTTAGGCGCATTCTACTTTGGATCAAGAAGAGAATCCCGCCAGGGTCGTTGCATCTGGTCTGCTGTAGAGAACCGTTCTACATGCAGAAAGGGGTTTGGGTTCGATGTTACGATGAAACGCTTATAATTCATTTTATTCTATAACTACTGATGCTTAAACAGAGAAAGAAATTCTCTTGTTTACAGGAAATTCATAGAACTTTTTTCTGATATAAATATGTGTAAGTCCCCAGGCTAGCGACTCTAAAAATGTTATTTACATGTAACTGATATCCGGATGGATTTGGCAGGTGACTCACACAATACTAGTGTTGAGCAGACATTCGTACCACAGGGCATCTCATTATTTTAACAAAGGTTAGAGGTCTTAAACAACGACCTGACAGTATTGAAAATATACAAAAAAAAGTATTTTACTATGACTGCTAGAGATCTACAGATCAGTGGAATAATATCATTTCTGTCATAATGTTACAATTCACATAAGCCAGTAATCATTAAATGTTTTCCAAAAGACCATGGATAGAGTCTTTCAGAACAAAATATAACACTGCAATATAAAAGTTTATCACAATATAATAATCACGACATAGTGGCGATACATACTGTGAAGGTAATATTACAGATATTTGACAAAGACGTTTTAGTCAGTCAGCTTAGCTACATCTACAACATCTCTTCCGTCTGATGTCACGATCAGATGTCTGGTCAGTTCCCTTCTCACATGAAAAGTCGTTAATTTCTATATGGTCTTCACGACCTTCTAACATAACCTGCGTGCTTCCATCCTGACCTCTACTGTTGAGAGTGTGAGATGTCTGAACATTGTCAATAATGTGTGTATTCCCTCCAGCACATGCATACTGTAGCAATGTGTCCCCATCATCATCAACAAGTGTGACATCAGCTCTGTGAGACAAAAGTAAGTCAAATATATCTGACTTAGCTGCATGAGCTGCTACCATTATCGGTGTCCATCCATACTGACCTCTACTGTTGAGATTCTGTGGTGTCAGAACACTTTCAACAATTGGTTTGTTACCTCCAGCACATGCAAGATGTAACAATGTGTTTCTATACTCATCAACAAGTGTGACATCAGCTCTGTGAGACAAAAGTAAGTAAAAAATATCTGACTTAGCTTCATGAGCTGCTGCCATTATAGGTGTCCTTCCACACCGACCTCTACTGTTGAGATTCTGAGGAGTCAGAACACTTTCAACAATGTGTTTGTTGCCTCCAACACATGCATAATGTAGAAATGTGTCTCTATACTCATCAACAAGTGTGACATCAGCTCTGTGAGACAAAAGTAAGTCAAATATATCTGACTTAGCTTCATGAGCTGCTGCCATTATCGGTGTCCTTCCATACCGACCTCTACTGTTGACATTCTGAGGTGTCAGAACACTTTCAACAATGTGTTTGTTGCATCCAACACATGCATAATGTAGCATTGTGTCTCTATACTCATCAACAAGTGTGACATCAGCGCCATGAGACAAAAGTAAGTCAAAAATATCTGACTTAGCTTCTTGAGCTGCTACCATTATAGGTGTCCTTCCACACCGACCTCTACTGTTGACATTCCTAGGTGTCAGAACACTTTCAACAATGTGTCTGTTGCCTCCAACACTTGCATAATGTAACAATGTGTTTCTATAGTCATCAACAAGTGTGATATCAGCTCTGTGAGACAAAAGTAAGTAAAAAATATCTGACTTAGCTTCATGAGCTGCTACCATTATCGGTGTCCTTCCATACTGACCTCTACTGTTGACATTCCTAGGTGTCAGAACACTTTCAACAATGTGTATTTTACCTCCAACACATGCAAGATGTAGCAATGTGTTTCCATCCTCATCAACAAGTGTGATATCATCATTGTGAGACAAAAGTAAGTCAAATATATCTGATTTAGCTGCACGAGCTGCTGCCATTATCGGTGTCCTTCCATACCGACCTCTACTGTTGACATTCTGAGGAGTCAGAACACTTTCAACAATGTGTTTGTTGCCTCCAGCACATGCATAATGTAGCAATGTGCTTCCATCATCATCAACAAGTGTGACATCAGCATTGTGAGACAAAAGTAAGTCAAATATATCTGACTTAGCTTCATGAGCTGCTGCCATTATCGGTGTCCTTCCATACCGACCTCTACTGTTGACATTCTGAGGAATCAGAACACTTTCAACAATGTGTTTGTTACCTCCAACACATGCACGATGTAGCAATGTGTCTCTATACTCATCAACAAGTGTGATATCAGCACTGTGAGACAAAAGTAAGTCAAATATATTTGATTTAGCTGCACGAGCTGCTGCCATTATCGGTGTCCTTCCATACCGACCTCTACTGTTCAGATTCTGAGGAGTCAGAACACTTTCAACAATGTGTTTGTTGCCTCCAACACATGCATAATGTAGCAATGTGTCTCTATACTCATCAACAAGTGTGACATCAGCATTGTGAGACAAAAGTAAGTCAAATATATCTGATTTAGCTTCACGAGCTGCTACCATTATAGGTGTCCTTCCATACTGACCACTTCTGTTGAGATTCTGAGGTGTTAGAACACTTTCAACAATGAGTTTGTTACCTCCATAACATGCATAATGTAGCAATGTGTCTCCATCCTCAGCAACTAGTGTGACATCAGCACCGTGAGACAAAAGTAAGTCAAATATATCTGACTTTGCTTCATGAGCTGCTGCCATTATCGGTGTCCTTCCATACCGACCTCTACTGTTGACATTCTGAGGAGTCAGAACACTTTCAACAATGTGTTTGTTACTTCCAACACATGCACGATGTAGCAATGTGTCTCTATTCTCATCAACAAGTGTGATATCAGCATTGTGAGACAAAAGTAAGTCAAATATATCTGATTTAGCTGCACGAGCTGCTACCATAATCTGTGTCCTTCCATACTGACCTCTACTGTTGACATTCTGAGGTGTCAGAACACTTTCAACAATGTGTTTGTTACCTCCAGCACATGCATAATGTAGCAATGTGCTTCCATCATCATCAACAAGTGTGACATCAGCATTGTGAGTCAAAAGTAAGTCAAATATATCTGACTTAGCTTCATGAGCTGCTGCCATTATCGGTGTCCTTCCATACCGACCTCTACTGTTGACATTCTGAGGAGTCAGAACACTTTCAACAATGTGTTTGTTACCTCCAACACATGCACGATGTAGCAATGTGTCTCTATACTCATCAACAAGTGTGATATCAGCACTGTGAGACAAAAGTAAGTCAAATATATCTGAATTAGCTTCACGAGCTGCTACCATTATAGGTGTCCTTCCATACTGACCACTACTTTTGAGATTCTGAGGTGTTAGAACACTTTCAACAATGAGTTTGTTACCTCCATAACATGCATAATGTAGCAATGTGTCTCCATCCTCATCAACTAGTGCGACATCAGCACCGTGAGACAAAAGTAAGTCAAATATATCTGACTTTGCTTCATGAGCTGCTGCCATTATCGGTGTCCTTCCATACCGACCTCTACTGTTGACATTTTGAGGAGTCAGAACACTTTCAACAATGTGTTTGTTACCTCCAGCACATGCACGATGTAGCAATGTGTCTCTATACTTATCAACAAGTGTGACATCAGCACCGTGAGACAAAAGTAAGTCAAATATATCTGACTTTGCTTCACGAGTTGCTACCATTATAGGTGTCCTTCCATACCAACCTCTACTGTTGAGATTCTGAGGTGTCAGAACACTTTCAACAATGTGTTTGTTACCTCCAGCACATGCATGATGTTGCAATGTGTTTCCATACTCATCAGCAAGTGTGACGTCAGCATTGTCAGACAAAAGTAAGTCAAATATATCTGACTTAGCTTCATGAGCTGCTACCATTATCGGTGTGCATCCATACTGACCTCTACTGTTGAGATTCTGAGGTGTCAGAACACTTTCAACAATGGGTTTGTTACCTCCAGCACATGCAAGATGTAACAATGTGTCTCTATACTCATCAACAAGTGTGACATCAGCTCTGTGAGACAAAAGTAAGTCAAATATATCTGACTTTGCTTCATGAGCTGCTACCATTATCGATGTCCATCCATACTGACCTCTACTGTTGAGATTCTGTGGTGTCAGAACACTTTCAACAATGTGTTTGTTACCTCCTTTACATGCAAGGTGAATCAAACTTTCACATTCTATGACTGAAGTATTGACTTCGTCCCTAATCAACTTGAAACAGTCCCACGTTCCGTATAATGCTGCGACCATCAGTGGAGTTTTTCTGTCTTTATCAAGGGTAGCCATTGCTAAATCAAGGTCTTCTTTCTTTGTATGAGTTGTCACTAACGTCAAAATGTCAGACCTGTCATAAACACAAAGAAGATGGATGAAAGTTTGTTTATTCTTGTCTGTACTTGATATATTTGCTCCAATCTGAAGCAAATATTTCACCATTTCTTCACCACTGCTTTTCGCACTGGTAAGAAGGAGCTTATTCATATCTGACTTGTCAAGTTTCCCTTCTAGTTTACCCTCTAGGTGTTTGAAAAAAGTCAAACTGTCACATTCAACAGAGGCAAGGAGAGCCTCTCTGATGTCATCAGGTGTAAACGTGATCTGGAGAACCTTTTCAATATGTTGAACTAAATAAGTTCCTTTACTTCTCACAACCCAGTACAGAAGACCCTTTCCAGATTCTTTCCATTGAATCCAGGCTTTGTTGTCAATTGCAAGTTTGCCGATTTCTTCCAAAAACATTTTGACAAACGATTCGTTTTGCATCATTGGATGGGCAACTGTCTTTGAGAAGATGCCCTCCTTCATGGAGGACACAAATCTTGTAACTAGGAGGGGGAAATATTCCTTGGATACAAAGAGATATAGTAGCTGATCTGACACTCCTGATTCATCAACTTTACGTGGCTTCAGTCGTTCATACAAGAAGTCCAAGCTGCAGTATTGCAACACAAAAGTAGGATTGAACTGATACAAGGCACATGCACACGCCTCATAGATAGAAGAGTGAGCAAAGCAGAGGTTGTCTCCCCTGGATAGAAAGGTTCCTCTGAAGCTCTTTGCAGCACCAGCTATAGCTGACCGAGGTGCAGAGTTTGAAAAGTTAGCAATAAGCATTACAATTTCATCAACTTTCTCATGTTTCTTTGGCATTTCAAGCTCAGGAAGTTTGATATTTTGCTCACACAACAAGACAAGTACCAATGCTGCTGCTTGTTCGTTTCTCCTGCTCAGGATATCGTTCAGTTCAATCCTGAGATAGTATATGGGACGCTTGAAGAAGTCAACAGCTTTCTCTGTAAATGCTGAATATTCAAAGAACAACCTGCACGTCAATGGGAAACCAAACAGAGATGAGTCTTGCTTGATTAGTTCTTCTACTTTTAAGTCTCCTAGCTTTCGTTCAGGATGCAATTCTCTATGTTTATGGAACATTGCTCTCTTTTCTGGTTGTGAGTAAGGCGACCCATGACTGACTGTCAAATCTACGACTGATTTGCTGAACATTGACATACGCTGATATTGCATTTTTGCAATGCTTCCTTTGAAGTTATAACTTTTTGAAGTGAAAATAACTCGAATTTCCTTGGAATGTAAACCTTTGTTGTCTTTTCTGACTTGTTCTGGTCCCTTTTTATGTTTTTCTTTCTTTGCAATCAGCCTTGAATGAAGGTTATTATCAATGTGCAGTTTCAAATTATCACACACCCTTTGTACATCAGTGATTTTAGTTGATCGTCCAACTGATCCAAAGATATCGTCAAAAATCAAACAAACATTCTGATCTGAACTGATACAAGATCCAAGATGAAATAATTCTGATCTGTCCACGAACACCAGCTCATACCCCTGATTTATGTACTTCCGTCCAAGCATCAAAGCCATTGTGGTCTTCCCCTCTCCAGATGCTCCACAAATAGTCACGTGACAGTTCTTCTCCAGGGATCGACTGATGTCCTCGAATGGCTTTGTTGCAACAAACATTTGTTTGGCTTCGGATAGCTTCATCTTCAAAGTCTCTGTAAATATTATAAAACATCAAACGACCTTACAAATATTGGATGATGCTCTGTCATACTTGTTAAAAGTTACAATTTGTTTTGCTAGTTTTACCCATAATAAGAGCAGGTTATATATTATTTACCCCTGTGTAAATGCTTATATTATTGCTTGTAGAACACTGCTTAAGCCTCTCTCCCGGTGCTTTATAACCACAGTGAGGGGAAACAAGGTAGACAGATTGAGTTATGAAAAAAATTGAAAAGTTTACGCATACAACAGAATTATTATAAATATCAGAAAAGTTGGGAAAACACCCTATTATCCCGTCCACACTGTTCACAGAACATCTTTGTGAAATTAATAAAATTGTGTATTCTTAAAATAATCCAATCGCCATGAACATCAACTTAAACACCTGCATAAACGTATCATAGCTCTTGGCACATCAACATTACATCGATATAAATTGTCCACACTTATTCTTCATGGCTGCATAGATTCATATCGTTGTAAATCATGTTTAACTCTTTCAAACGCTCCATGCTATATCGGTTTCTCACCTGGATCAAGGGTACCTGGAAGTGAGGAAACTCCAGCTGCTATCTGGAATGTATTATACGCCACCTGAGGTTGGTCCCCTGCAACATGAAACAGTTTTGTCATAATTTGTACATATTGATTTATTGTTTAGGGTTAGTAAACTGTCATCATCAACTCGATATATACATCCTATGTACCCGAAAGCACTAAGGATGCGCAAGCCATGTATCAAAGGCCTGTAACTGACAAACGTTGTGGTCAAGGGTACTTTATTGCCAAGTCTAAACGTTATGCCAAGACTATATAGTAGGTCCAAAGTTGCAAATTTACGATAATGATAACTGAAATATATGCTCTTCTGTAAACAAACCTGTCTGCTGTATAACGATTGGATTCACTCTAGCTGCAATGTCACTGAGCTCCCCCGGTGGTTGGTTCGATGACACATTGAGTTCCCCGGAAGTGACGTCCTCATTTCTATCAGGATTATTTAAGGTCGCCATTTTTTCTTTGATCAGTTAAAGGTTTCACATATCTGAAATGCATTAAGTATTGCTTATAAACATAAGCATCCACCTAAATACCAATCATTAAGTATTGTTTATATGCATCAACCAGAATCTCACAATCATTTAGTAGAGTTTATATGCCTCAACCATGATCTCACTTTAAATCATTTAGTAGTGTTTATATGCGTCAACCCAACCTCACGGTCAATTATTTAGTATTGTTTATATGCGTCAACCCAACCTCACGATCAAATCGTTTAGTAGTGTTTATATGCCTAAACCACGATCTCACTTTAAATCATTTAGTAGTGTTTATATGGATTAACCACAACCTCACTATCAATAATTTAGTGCTGTTTATATGAGTCAGTCATGACTTAACCATCAATAATTCAGTAGTGTTCATATGAGTCAATCATGGTTCTGAGTATTTCTTGGAGAGTTATGTACGAGTTGAATACGAGCCCTAAAAATCTTCTTTCAAAAAATTTCATTTTTAAGATTGTTCGTTAACCGTTCAGAAAAAGTTTAGTATTGTTCATATGAGTCAATCATTACCTCATCATCAATCATTTAAGTATTGTTTATATGCGTCAACCATAACCTCACCATCAATAGATAGGAGCTGTCACAGTTTACCTAAATTTATAAACTGAGACACATACATGCTTCACAAGTAGGCTAGTGTCCGTAATGAAATGATATCTCTACTTCAAAATGATCTATTAAACATAATGGTATCTCCAGTGGTTTACGATCGAAAATTTTCCAAAGAAAATACCCCTTGAAAAGTCTCAATATCAAAAAAAATTATTATGGGGTCCAAATTGTGCCAAAACTAATAACTTTCACATCATAATGTTCTAGGGGTAAATCTGTTAACCTCACTGTGTGGAATGAATTGCAACTACCCGAATTTGGTTCTGAGTATTTCTTGGCGACTTATGTACCTTTTAATACGAGCCCTAAAAATCTTCTTTCAATTTTTTCAATTTTAAGATTGCTCGTTAACTATTAAGAAAAAGTTACTGGCTTGGACTATCGTTTAAACTGCAACCATTCAGCTTTCAAACGAGCCGTTGCATGAGGCTGTATATGTGGTGTCGTTATTTAGGAGAACATTTTTTAAGACGCGTACCCTAAGATGTTGAGATTTGAAGTTTTGCCGTCTAGGGGAGATAACTGAGGAAAAGTAGTCGAACATCCAAAATCAGCTGCAGCCTCCTCTATGCACTAAGTTGGGTTACTTTGTATAATCCCTTGAAATTTCAGCAAATCGGTTCAGCCGGTTTCTTAAAGGTACATCCATTGTGTTGTTGGGGGTAAAATATGACAAACGTTATAAATGGTCTTATTTTATCGAGAAGTACCATCTGTTACCGAAAACAATCATTTTCATCATACTCGACTTAGTATATTGACGATATGAAGGTAAAAGTAGTGATTTCTGATCGAAAACCGGACAATGCACCAATGAATCAAACGTAATTTTGGAATCTTATTTACGCCAGACAAAATAACAAATCTGGGTTGAAAATGTTATATAGGTCATATAACTACTGTGCATGTAAATAGGACGTGCACTTTCGGTTTCTGCACATGCATAATGATGTTACTAGATTTTAATTAGAAACTAGTAATTATGATATGTTTGGCGATTGGGGATGAATATGCAAGCTAAGTGAATTTTTTTGTATTGTAAACAGCACATATGGTGTGTTGGAACGTATTAAAGCCAAATAAAATTTTATGAAACACAATGGATGCACCTTTAAAAAAACGGCTGGACAAAATTTGGTACAAAGAATAATAATAAAAGAATCAGGGTAATAACAATACCCCTTCGAGACATTCGTCTTGAAGACCTAAATAGTTTCATGCACGAGGGAAGAACGTGTATCTTTATGCCAAATAAACTGATTTTGTAATGTTGAAACTTTATTTGGTCATCATTCCGAAAAACACTGCTTTTAAAAATCGTGCATTTGTAAAAGCATTAACTTGGAGAGATAGGAGAGTGAAATATGTTTCCTTAGCTTGCTTTATTTCACCCTTCAGCGAAGATGCGTCATCGATTTGAAGTCAAAGAAGGTATATTATACCGATAACATCTTGTACTGATATAATTTCATAAAAATGTCAAAATTCTTAAATACCAAAAATACCAAACATAGTATCATACTCTCAGGAATGAATTTTGTATATCTCTTTACGAGATATACGCTCATTCATACTGTCATAATGGACTTTATCTGGTAGAAATATGTTTTTGACTCGGTGTACAACGACTAAGTAGTAGCGGGGATATAAAATTATAACCATTGGATCTGTAGCTCATTAGGTAATACTATATATATCATCTAAGTAATAAAGCATTGCCCGGTCCCCGAGTTTACAACTTAGGGACGACGCTCGACGGACTGACGGCGGTCTATGCTATAAGTGTTATGTAGAGATATATTCGTATTTAGGATAAAATATAGATATATGATATTTATTACATAAGGAATTGTTATATGTGGAGTTTGAAATAAGTTTAGAAAGAGTTTTAGAGAATTCGGAGTTAGTCATAACATATAATATTCGATATCATTTCTCAGCACTTTTAGAAGAGGCATTCAGCAGCAAAATAAACATCATGGATCGGAAACAATATAGAAAGCGTTATCTAACGTTGTTTATCATATACCTATCAAAGATATTGGATGTTTTGCATGTGTGATAGAGGTTAGGATACCGCACCCATATCGCTGCCCAGTCCGAAAATCCATATCAGCCATATCAGCCCAGTCCGCAAATCCATATCAATATCAGCCCGGGTGACGTTAGGTCAGAGTGATCTCCCTTTGCTCACAGGTACGCTAACACAGAGTCTAACGTCACAAGCGAAGCAGTGTCAGAATAACTTGCTCATTTCAAAGTAGCCTCCAAACAAGGATGCTGTTGACGCTTTTAAGTCATTGAATTAGAAGTACTATCCATTTGAAGGTTGAATAAGAGGCAAGGCTCACATATTTTATTGTTTTTTAAAAACCACTTATTATTAGAGTGGGGCAAGATGCCCAGTTGGGGTAAAACGCCTACGCCACGTGACATGCACAAGCACATGGTTAGATCGGTTATTTCTCTTTGCTGTGGTAGCTTTCAGGTTAGATGTCATCTGTCAATGGAGGGTTGCTCGGCCCGCGAAAAAGAAAATGTTTCAAATGATTTTATGTATTTAGGTGGTATATTTTCTAAAATTTAGTAAACAATTAAATAAATGCTGACATTTTTTGGAACCAGATATCATCCTTCACTCGTTGTTGTACCAATTCTTGTAAACTCTTAAATATCACATCGCTAGTTACAGGAAGACATTGTCACATGGTTCAGCCTCAGGAATCGTGAAAATTCAAAGTACCCTTTGGGGTAAAACGCCCATGGTCATGTGGGGCAAGTCGCCCAGTATAGGCGTTTTACCCCATACCATGGACGTTTTACCCCATAATTCTCATAAAAAGTGTTTTGAATCTAGTAGTAAAGGTATTAGGTAAAACGAAAGGTATAAGGGTGGGAAAACAACAAAGCGTTAGTAAGTCAATATATTTGGGGGTTCATTTTTTAAGATTTGATAAGAAAAACATGTGTACAAACTGTTACATGCCGAATGCAAAATTTGGCTTGGAGGGTTTTACCATATATTTCTTTTGTAGTGGAGGCCATAGGTCCACGCTACATTTTTTATTTACAGGGTGATGCGTATATCTATAAACGACAAATAATGTAAGTTTATTAAATGTAAACTTAATTTACATATTACATAGGCAAAACATAATATATTATTGACGTAGGAGGGAATAATTTAGATCCATTGCATTGTTTATATGAATGGTTTTGTACAGTATATTGCTTGTCAAATGCCTAGAAGATGTAAAATTTATGAACACTTGGATTTATAAAACTGAATTTGTAGATCCTGACATATTCAGAGTTCACACCTGTTATGGTAATAAGCACGAGTTGACAGAACTGAGAGAGCTGAGCAATGTACTTTGCAGAAAATTTAAATATTGAAGTCTTCTTTCCCTGATTAGAGATACCAATTGATGGAGGTACTGAATTAAGAATCTACGACGCCAGTCTCGAAAAGGAACCTTCGAGTGTGAAACAATCAGATCTATGTACCCCTAGAACTGGACTACACCTGCCTATCCTTTCTTTCTGGCGATAAAACCAGTCACTGTCAGTAATCGTGGCATGTGGTGATGACCGCTGTTTGTTTAGGATTTTGGTAACATGGACCCATATCTCCAAGCATCAACAAGGAATGAACATGGAATGAGCATAGATCCAATACTGGCGATCACAGAAAAGAACAAAGCTGATGAGTTGAGAAGTCAGGTGATCCTGCATTATCTAATCTTCAGGGGAAGATCTGATTGACAGCGAGATGGAAGCTGAACAATTTCGGACAATTTTCTTTTCAAATCTCTGCTGCTACTCTCTGGAATGAGCTGCCTTTTGACATGAGAACTTGCCAATCTTTGAAATATTTCAAAGCAAATCTGAAGACACGTCTCTTCCAAAAAGTATTGTCCAGAGTGACATTAAATTTGGTATCATTGGTTATCATTGACTTCTACAGTGCTCTGAGCAAATGACCTGTGTATAAGGCGCTATATAAAAGTCATTTATGTATTTATTTTTCATTTATGTAAGAGCCATCTCCAATGCCGGGAGAGCTTGAGGTCATCTCAACTGCCAAGGTTCTTCACAGGTCCATCATTGCCCTCAACACTTAGGAGCAGGTGATCAGTGGATATGGAACGAACTTCGAATTCATAATCAACAGTCAAGAATTTATTAAGTAAAAAAAACCCAAATCAAATGAACTCATGATTCTACCTGTGCACATGCATGGCGAGGTTCTGATCAAGAAAAGAATTACACAATTTAGTAATGTTATTATTGCCCAAGAGGGACGATATAAGTTATCAGAATCAAACAAAAATCAACTTTGTTTCTTTCTTTTAAGATATAATAAATACACTTCGCACCCCTAAACACATATTATTTTCACATTTAAACATTCTTATAAACTGAAACATACTTATCCTTTGCAGTTAAACATTAGTCTAATATCATTTACGTATATTATGTTTATACCCTGGACAAATCAAGAGGACATGGTTTTCATCTTCTATTTCTTCTATTATATTACAAAAGGGACATAATCTATCAACAAAAGGGATTAGGCACACTCCATGTTCCGTCTACAACCATAAAATTATGTGAACCGAGACTGAAGCGTGTATAAAGTGCAATTTTGTATTTTTTTAAACATCAATATTAGTTAATTATTTCTCTATGCAAAGAGTTTCCTGAATATGAAGATACAATATAGTTTTGCTCAATGTTAACAACTCATGTTTCCACATTTGGGAATAAATATCCTTAACCCGGTGTGTAAAGCCTCTCACAAACGCTCCACTATTAGTTACATAATTAGCGACCCAAATATATCCAAAACCAAACTTAAAGAGCAAAGAGCCTATCTCTTATTAACGTTATCCAATTTTCAATCCCAGGGTTCTCATCTGAAGCATTCAATAATGCACTGTATATCAAAACTATATATCTATATATCCAGTTACTTTTCAAAATTTAAGCTCATGTAACAAATTCATATAGCTCTGCCCTTGCTTGTTCTGTCAGTAGTATACCAATCGGCCACAAGACTGCACGCTAGGAAACTTTCAATTCATTAGCCAAAATTACGATTATAATGATTCAGAATGAGTTTCATAAGATAAAATTTCATAAGATGTTATGGTGTTTTAAGTTAAGAACTTTTGAAATTGAGATTGTTTGATCAGATAATCGGCTTTATCTTCTTATTGTATAATATATTTAAAGACAAAACCATTGTCTAATCGCAAATTTGTTATATTATTCTGTAGGAAAATGATATATGGGGTAAAACGCCTACCCTGGGCAACTTGCCCCACACACAAAGGCGTTTTGCCCCAGGCATGGGGCAAGAAGGCCGCAAAAATTAAAAGTTTTAGTCTGAAATTTCTCATAAGTCATGCGCTAAAAAACAATGTCAATCATATAATATTGATTGTTTACACAAAAGAGATTATTTAACACCGAAAGTGTGAAAATTACCCAAATGTATTAAATGTGGTAAGACTTTATGCTTAGCATGGGCGTCTTGCCCCACTCTCCCCTATTTCATCTTCTAACCCCCAAATTATAAACTTTCGAATTGAAACATCAAATTCTTAATATTTCTGTAAATATTTTGTCATGCTTCAGAAGAAAAGTATGATATATGATAAAAAGGTTACAACATGTCATTTTTCATACCATACCCCATATCAGCCCTCGACCCATATCAGCCCTCTGGCCTGCGGCCCTCGGGCTGATATGGGGGTCTCGGGTTGATATGGGGTATGGTATGAAAAATGACATGTTATAACCTCTTAATAATAGGTCTCCGATTCAAGTAATCATAGCACACATTTTGGAAGCTGGATTGCACAAATAATGGGAGTTAAGTGTTTACACAGAGAAATGGTACTTCCTGTGATAAACTAGCAGAAAGTTAATACGTGCTAAAAGGACAGTGTCCGGGGGATTATCAGATAAACGACAGATGCTTTGTGTTTTTTTGAAGAAATATTAGGAAGTCATTTTACACAGTAAACTGAAGGGTAATGTCCTGAATTTATTAGATTATGAAAGCGTGGGTCGCTGCCATTAGAATGGCCGTATGAACTGTAAATTATGAACTGGTTACTGATTGGATGAAGCAGGAATTAACCGTCTTGAATAATGATTATAAGGTGAGGTATTGTCTGAGAAAAGTTAGTTGCTGAGAGTTGAGGGTGCCAGTTCGAAGTTGACAGCAGGCGGTGAAGAGTCCGACTCAGGGCAGATGGCCGGGGCGCCGAAGCGGGTCTCGTAGGCGGGACCACAGGGATAGAATAAGATAGGTAATAGTATATTGCTGGACCGGGGTAATGTATATTTTAGAATATTGATGTGTTTATATGTATGTGATACATGTATAAGCTTTAGTATTTTTATAATAAAATATTGAAACATGTCGGTTTTATTAATGGAATAAAAGAGTACCTCAGTATGAGCAAAGCGAGCTAAGAAATTAGGAAGAAATCCCCCGGTCAAATCCTCTCGCTGTATTGGAGCGGAAAGGCCCAATATAACATAAGCCTGTCTGCTAAAAACAAAGTCAATACCCCATGTCCGTTTGAAATGTAAGTTAAATGTAAGTACTGATCTTGTACAGTATGATGTACCACTTTAAAACTAATACATTTATACCCAGTCAAAGGAGAAAACGAAGTAATCTTCCATCTGTATTTAATCACGTTTGAAATAACCATGTAGCAAAGCTTGATAAAAGAAGCATAAACGGCAACCTAACCTACCTTTTTATTGTAGTTTTTTCAACCAGAGTTCATCTTTCAATGATTATTGTGAAAGAGAGATACTCATTTTGTGAGCGCAGTTTTCGTTGTAGCCGTCACAAGATGGCGTCCTTCTACCAAATACTGTTGTGTTGTTCTCTTGTATCCCTAAGCTACGTATTGTAAACAGTTATATATATCCGAAATAGAGACACTTAAGTCAGAATTGAATTATGACACACCATGAGATAACAGTTGTACTTTGTACTTTATATTGTACCTGACCTGCTTTACATATATGTAACCGAGTCGAAAGTGTAGAGGTATAAAACACAGACGAAGGTTGGTGTTCCGAGTATGGCCAGCAGTTTATTCACAGAGGAATATACTATGTAAAAAACCCTGAAACAATAATAACAATATTTAAGAACTTGAAGTTAATGATGGATGTAAGACAATACATTTGAATATTTATAATGCTTACATTCAGGATATATAAATGCATGTTATTGACAAAACATATATGCTAAACATGATTACAGTTGACATTATAATAAATCATAATTGTACACATACATATTATGCATGAAAGTACTCTTATAATATTATGATATATGTAATATCATTAATGGGCATAGTATGCATAATACACAACGATATTCAATGTTATAACATATAAGAAAGGAAAACCCACCAAGTGTGTGGACTTGGGTTTATACAAGACCAGGCGCACATCATGTAATCATCATGACGTCATCATCATCAACATATGCATAGATAATACAACTATTTACAATACTATAGGCAATGATGCAGATGATAAAAACAGTACTAAAATACTACATAATTAAAACCCTGTTTCATTCATTCATTCATACACTCTACATTAAACACATTGCATTTAATAAACACATACATTCAACACAACACACATTTAAAGCAAAATTATCTGAAACAGAATGTAAAATCCCAAAATATTTTCTTTTCGGCGATAGGAAGATGAACATTATACACAGTAAGTTAAGAAATTCGTGTAGTTCCCTAAACGGTGATCTGTATCGTGTCAATTTATCTGAAAGTAAATCTTGCATTTGTGGTGCTTTAGTTGAAGATGTTTATCATTTGTTCTTGAGATGTCCAAGACATGCTGATCTTCGTTTAGAATTAAAGCAAAGATTTTATAATTTAAAGGCAGAATTTGATATTAATACAATCCTGTATGGAAACCCAAATCTTCCACAAACAGTCAATGAAAACATATTTCACCATGTTCATAAATTCATTGGAAAGAGTCAACGGTTCAAATAATACATTAATACTAATGTACGTATTTACCATATTCAAAGTGCATTTTGTCATAAGAATAACATTTCCAATTGTGTCTTGCCTTAATAATGTATATTACATGTTTACCCACTTCGTCACTTGTAGATTTCTTACTTTCTTGTTATGTATTCTAGCCTTGTAAAATAGTTGTTGATTACCTGGAGAGGGCTTCTATTAGTTTCACAACTTGTGCCCAATTCATTTCTTAAATGAATAAAATATGTTTTCAATCAAAAAACAACACACATTGCCAGCGTTCGAAATACCTGCCTGCCCGACCGTCCGAGACGGGTTGTTTTTCAACTCGGGCTGCCAGATTCTTGTATATCCCTGCCCGATGGTCGGGTTATAATTTAAGAGGAAATACTCTAAACATTTCTTAGCTTGTGACATGTTTAAGAATTTATATACTGATTTTGATTGCATACAACCTCCAAGATGGAAATAAAGATCAATTTCACCCAATCATTTCTTTATGTAGAATGAATACGTTTTGTAATGTAAGATGAGCAAACTTTCCCTTCCCAGAGATCTAATTTTAAAACTCTTAGCATCACCAGTGAAATTATTACAAAGTATTTTTAGATTATAAGTTTCAAGAATGTCAATATCTCCATCAACCATAATTTGCATTTTGTAAATAAGCAAGATTTACTCAAAATTCTGTCATGAAATAGTTCGTGCTCACATACATAAATAAATGATGATGGCATCTTGAGTGGAACGGTCTATTTCCATGGGAATGATAGGTTATCATTTTTCAGTTTTACCCAGATACCCATTCCCATTGACGATTTAGGGACATTTATTGTGTAATAATGTTAATTTGGTGATTCGTCTTGGATTAAACTTAATAGATTAAGCAATATGAAACTTTGACAAGGTAATGATAAATGCATAAATAACCTGTCACCCCTATTCCTCAATAGGCCAGACCACTTGGCGGGAGAACGACATTCTATAGTGATGTACATGTACATGTTTATGAATTGGAATGTCAATAACTGACTGTTTAAGGAACTATATCAATATATGTCAAAGATTTGGTTATTATTGCAAAATTGGTTTACAGTATTCAAATTTTCTATACAAAACTTAGGGTATGTAGTCTTTGGTTTTGTTTCATTCCTTGTCCTTACCTGAATGATGTAAGAATATAAATGAGTTTGTTTAAAAAAAAATAATAATCTTATTTCAAAATTAACAAATAATTGATAATAAAATATAATAGTATTGACATTTTCTAACTTTTACTAAATTAAAATCTTTTCAGAATGAAAGTAGTGGTCACTTTTACATGGTTAATTATAGATCGTCTACATATGAAAATTGATTAATGAAAATAGCATTGTCAAGTATTATTATTTTATTGAATTCTTAAAAGAACCTTTTTTTTATTGTTAATGGTATATGTTCAGTTGCATTTGAAAATAATAATCAAGTCCCGTATCATGATATTACTTTGTACCTGGCCTGCATTACACCACAGACTTTAAAATAAGTCCGTGGTTACATATACATGTAGTGACTAGCATGATTCAATACAATTTAAGTTATCAGACTGTGTGATTTCACAGACACTGTCGCACAAGACATATAGACGAAAAAACAATTAAGGTTTACTTTTTATTTCAATATGAAGATTAATAGTGTATTTTGTTTCGAATCATCAAGAGATTTTACAAAGTTTCATATTTATCTGATGTCTACAATAATGCTCATAAATTAAAACTACATATCTCAGCACAGAGTGCAAAGATGTCAACACACATAGGACCAAGGAGAACTGGTATTTGTGTATAACACTTTAAACCCTTACAGAAGTATCTTCATGTTAAATATCGACTGTAATCATCGGTAGATATCAATATAACCTGTTTGCTTTTACAACTTTTGACATAACAATCTGTGTATAACCCTACACTGTAAATAGCGAGGTGTACATCGTTAAAGTGTCCCTAGCGAGGAGACCGGGTCGAAAGTAAGGTTATATTTTACTTCCATGCTCTCAAATAATCCATAACTGGTTGATTATTTAAAGTTGCTTCCATTGTGTTGTTGGGAGCCAACCATTATAAATGATGTGACTTCAACGAGAAGTACTGACTGTTGCCGGATATAATAATTTTAATGATCGTTGACTCAGTATAGTGACAATATTAAGGTATTATAGTAGTTACAATGGGTATAAAGGTATCAGTAGTTACAATGGGTATAAAGGTATTAGTAGTTACAATGCACCATGATTGTCGTCTGAAGCTCTTGAATTTCAGTGATTTAAGAGCCATTGTCTTTCATTGGTTTATTTTCAAATATGTTTAAGTCAATTGTACTTTCATCGCACGCTCTTCCACTCAATAATTTGTTTATTTTCCTTAAATGACTCTGTGCTCCATCTATGGATGCGTGCATCAAACCTAAAAGAAATCCGGTGCGCTTATGGCATGACATGACGTCCGGCATCCCACATCCGTCCATAAACTGTTAGCTTTTTCGACTTCGTCGCATCTTTTGTACATACTAATTAAAGAGATGTACATTTAGGGGATAAAACTACTGATTTCGGCTACTGTACATATTTAAAGCCGTTGTTCGATTTTAATTGAAAACAGACTGTTAATTTTCATAATTTTGGCATTTTGGGATGAATCTGTAAGCCGAGTGGGCTAATCTGAACTTAAATCAGCATATATGGTATCAAAAGCAAATAACATTTAATGAAACATACTCTATGTCTACATAGAATTCAATCTTTATTTCTAATACTTAGAGGCCACAGGCCTATAGTACAAAAACGTGCAAAAGTTTCACATGCAAACAAACATAGAAAACACCTTAACAGGGATCACATCATCATAAGTTAGCATTTGAACATATTAAACAGTAACATTTCACTTTTGATATAAACATATTATACATATCACTCTATGTCTATCGAGCTATCTATAGGATCATTGGTTTTGCTTGAAACCGTACATAACATTTCTAATTAATAGCAACACAGTACACAAAATGCATGGCCCATGTTAAGATGTGTTTACTGCTGAAACACGATATAGGACTCAATGTTAGGTGCAATTTATAGTTTCATTATATATCAAATACAACTTCAGAGTTCAGTTTGTAAGTATGAAAAGAATTTAACTGCTTTATAACACATGGGAAAAAGTACCAGGTATGAACGACACAGAGCAAGCAATGTTGTTAGGAACATATTTGCTATCAGTACCAGTGATGTTAAGTTAACCAACAATGTTTCACAGTCTGATTGAAATCGACCTTGTTCCGAGGACTACAATTTGCAAAATAATAGATCTACTGGGATACGAACTAGTGTTGTAGATACCTCTGCAAGGAACATCTAAACGACATTTTGCAACATTTATTCCTTTTATTCCATTTATTTCAATCAGACTGTAATGTTTCAGAATGTACTAGGTACTCATGACGAAATTAGTTGACAGAAGATAAAAGTGATCCCGTTGGACATGCATTTATCATCCAAAACTGGCTCTCACAGTAGATATCGCTTGTGTGAGAATCTACAAGCGATATCTTACATCATCAGTTAATGACATCACAAGGCTTTGACATCACTGAGAACACTGCTGACAATGGTATTTCGTCACAAAGTTGACGAAGTAACAATGCTATGATGCCACAATGCTGATGACATCACAATGCTATGACCTCACTGAACTCACTGCTGAAGAAGCAAAATGGCAGATTTGTGTTACAGTTATGTTCAGTATTTTGCTAATAATTGTAGAAGAATGAATTTGAATGATAAATAAAATCTCACCCTGGTATCTTCTGATATCAAATATATCAACACTCGCTGATAAAAGTAAAACTATCCTCGACAAGCCTCGGATATTTGTAACTTTAATCAACTCGTGTTGATATATTTGATATCAGAAGACACTTGGGTGAGATTCTCCATATATATACATATGAGTTTATGTGTATAATATACTTGCAGCTGATTATTTTACATGAAATCGTCATAGGAAGCAATCACATTATGTTTTCATGAATTTTTTTTTATGTTTTTATTTCCCATCAGATGTTTACATATACAGGTTTATAGTTGTATACATCAGTAAAGTTGTTCACATGTCAATAAACTTTACACAAAGTTCCATTTTGCAGGTATTGAGGTTCATGGACAATTGCAAGATTTTATGGCTTTCGAAGTCTTATCTGTATTATTCACAAAAGATATATCTCATTTTCTAAATGTCTAAATAATGTGTGGAAAGAGGACCAAAATGAATAGAATCTTGAATGCCTATTGTTTGTAAAGGCAATGTATTTACATGCCTGGTAATGTCTTAGTATTTCATTTTGGATACATTTAAAATTAGGTATCTTACCTTTTATGTTTATTGCATAGATATTTGGTTTCACTAGTAGACAAATGGCATTTAGTGGGTTATTATTTCTTCCCTTAAATCCAAAAATTATATTTTCCGTTGTTAAATCAATATATCCCTCACCCAGCTTTTCTAACCATTTAGTCAATTCTTTCCACACTTTACTAGTATAAATACAATCACATAATAAGTGTGTTGTGCTCTCAGGCACATGTTTACAGAAAGAACACAATGGTGAATCAATATATCCAATCTTATGTAACAAAAAATGTTGTTTGTCAAAATATTCTGATTGATCTTATATTGAAACCATTTTAAGTTAACATTTTGCGTACATCTATTAGCCATCAAATTAAAATTTTCCCATTCATTCTGTTGGAATTCCTTATCAAAATATCTTCCAATTTTAATTGGCCAATGGATTTTGCAAAGCTAAATTGGCATAATATTGTATAAAAAATGTTTACTATTGTCTATAACTGAGATATTGTATGGAAGAATTGGGAAAGAGTGTATATTTTTCAACTGATTGGTAGTGAAATTATATTTCTTCAAATATTGAAGTACAGTTCTCTTCAAACCTTGATATGTAAGAAAATCTAGACAAATATTGTATTTGTTAATTAAATCTTTTAAAGAGAGGCTGTTGCCATCTTCCTTCATAATGTTTCTCAGATAGGTGATGCCCATTTCTTCCAATTTTTTGTAAAAGACTGTTTCCCCGCCTATCAAGATGTTGGTATTGTACCAAAGCGATTTATTTAAAACATTAGAGTAACAATTTTCATCCTGGTAGCATATTGTTAAATACTCTGCACATGTGTTACGACGTACGACGTACGACTGCGGTAAATTGTAATAAGGGGGTGCGGTAAAATGTTACTAAAAAGTGCGGTAAAATGTAATACATAATGCGGTAAAATGTAATAACCATACATCTAATTTTTAGCTGCCATGAATGCCGAATTTGGGTCATTCATTGAACATATACATATGTATTTTTTGAATGAGAGTATTATTATAAGTATTATTGCATATTAAAATCATATGTTCTCCAAAATTTACAGACGAACTGTTTTGATTAAACCTCCGCCTTACATGGGAGTATACAGGGTTTATTCTGTCAATCTGTCTGAAACTTTACATATGTATTTCAAATTTACTGGAGTGGTGCCTCTTGATATTTTCAGATTTCTGAAAATTTTATTATTTTTGTTTGTTTTCATGAAAAACGAGAATTTGACTCTGTTCACGTTTACAGATAGATAGGTTGTTTCCTGAGAAGAGATTGATAACCATTCATCATATCTTTCTGAAACCTATTCATGTCGTGTATTATCCACTAACATAATTAAAAAGTCTATCATCATTTATATCAAAGATCGATTATACATGCTAATAAAGCATTCTGAGTTAATAGGGGACCGTTTGGATATTTTATCTTCTGATGACTCTTGTGTTTGTTTGAGTTTCTATGGAAACTAAACAGTGACTTTATGTGTATAATGGAAGAATATATATTCCATTGTTTTGCAGAATCGCTGAAACTATCATATGTTTCACTTCATTAAACTGTATTCATATTCATACCCACAGATTTACATTTTGCAAGTTTTTGAATTTTTATGTAACGGTAATCATATTGTCTTGAACTGTTAAAGTATAAGGTTCCATGTAACATGTTCGTAACTTCCGGTGTCATGAAGTGTTACCATTCCAACAAAATGAGCCTAGGGTATTTGACTTTACAGTTGATATGAGAACTTTTTTTATGTTACATGCAACGCTTAAAATAATTTAATTCCATACCTAATTGATAGCGGAAATTTTTGAAGTTGAAATTATTTTCTGCTAGTACCTTTGCTCTATTCTGGCAAGCCAAACTCTCGATAGACATTTTAAAACATAAATAATGATGTGTGTATGTGTGTGTGCGTGCGTGTTTGTGCGTGCGTATGTGTGTTATTATTAGGGTTTAATGTCATTTTCAAAATGATTTCACTTATGTCATTATGGCTAGTATCATTGCACAACATCCCAGGGTGGAAATGCGTCAATTGGGAGACGTTTACATGTGTGCGTGTGTGCCTGTGTGCCTGTGTGTGTGTGTTGAATTCAAATGTTAATTCATTTAGAAAACTAGCGCCGTCGTTCAAATATGTTCTATTTTTCTTGAGGTTATTGTGTAAAACTGTTATTGGCACACATGTTTGGTCAATATTTTGCTTAAAGGAGCTGTAGCATGTTTTTTGCCAATTTTATTCTTTCCTTTTTACCATTTATATTACAAATTTATGCAATTTATAATTACTTTAGAGGGTAATAGTTCTCATTACATGAACCATCTATCCGTAGTCGCAGAAATTTTTGTAGTAGTCATGATGAAAACCACTGGCGGACTGATGATAGCATGTTCTCACATGCTGTTATATTCAAAATATTATTGTCAGAGTTGCGAGCAGAACAAATTCATGACACACAAAATTCGAAAATTTGTATAAATTATGCAAATAAGACAAACCGAAACAAACAAACAGCACATCTGCAAATCATAGTGATTAAATTTGTAAAGTTTAGAAACATATCATCAATTAGTATCAGAGCTGTTAGTGAAACAAAATCAGACGGACGAATTGTCAGACGGACATTTTGATTGGTGAATTTTACTTTCATCAACATCAACTTCTATAAAAGAAAATATTACAATTTACCGCACATCGTATTACAATTTACCGCACCTTTCATCGAAACATTTTACCGCACCCCCTATTACAATTTACCGCAGTAAACTTTATTACATTTTACCGCGTTTTTATTACAATTTACGTCAGTATTACATCTTACCGCGTTTTTATTACAATTTACCGCAGTTATTACATCTTACCGCGTTTATTACAACTTACGTCGTAACAACATGCCTTAACAACATCCTGCCAAAAGTGATTTTCAACATAAATACCATCAGCAAGCCATAGTTTCTGAATATTTGGCATATATAAGGCAGCGTTTTTACTCCATATAGAACTGTCATATAGCAATCTTTTAATCCATGTAATTTTTTGAGCTTTAATAATATTTTTCACTATTGGAACATTGATTCCTCCATTTTAAGGAGTGGATGAAATAATATTTCTTTTAATTTTATCTTTTTTTGCCCTTCCAAATAAAATTATAAATGAAATGAATGAATTCTGAAATGCCTGGATAATATCATCAGGTGGGCTTGGTATTGATGAAAATAGATGATTTAATTTTGAAAGCAGCAAGGACTTCGACACCACATTTCTACCCATAGGTGTTATTAGTCTTACTTCCCAACTATTCATTTCTCTCTCAATTTTCTCCAGCTTATCGGAATAGTTAATGCCTACCATTGACTCTAAATCAACATCAAAACTACCTTACAAAGTAAATTGTGATTGTGTCCAATCTAGATTATAATTCTTGCATAGCTTGATTCTAGATCTCTTTTTGGATCCTATCCATATTAGTCTAGTTTTGTCAGCATTTACTTAAAGTCTAGAAAATCTTGCAAAAAAAGATAAAGTATTGAGCACTGCATATAGGCCTTTTTCCGTACCGTCTAATGTCAAAGATGTAGCATCAGCAAACTGTGACAAAAGACTTTCAATGTTGCCAATTTTAATACCCTTAATCTTCTTATTTTCTAAACATTAGTGCTAAAATTTCTAAACATAAAATAAATATATATGGGGAGACCGGATCTCCTTGTCTGCAACCTCTGGTTATTTTGAAGAATGAGCTTCCAAATCCATTAACAAGAACACAAGATTCAATATCATGTAAAAGAACTGAAATCCATTTTTGAAGACCAAATATGAAGAAAGAAAGAACATTTTTAATAAAATTTCTATCTACCGAATCGAAGTCTTCCTCAAAATCAGTCATTAACTGAAGGCCTGGAACCTGATATGTCTCAGTGTAGTCCATAATATCATACCCCGGTAGATAAGTCTAGTTACCTCACCTATATATCTACCTGGGATTTGATTTTCATTAATAATTATTGGTAGTATGGGTTTAATCCTGTTTGCAATAACTGCAGATGCAATTTTACAACTCTCCCTCTCACATTGACGAGTTCCATACCACTGTCGATTTATAGGTCGCATTATTTCTTCAAGTACATATAACCTTTTTCTATTGATATGGTTTATCGAGTCGTGTGATAAGATGGTTTACTCTCTGACGTAACAATATATTGTATAACTTAAATAAGAAAAGGACAATTTGAGAATGTTTTTGTTGAAAACACTGTGCTACAGGGCATTTAAGGAGGTTAGGGCACTGTTTAGCAATCCAAACTGTTGATGGATCCCCAACCCACCAACCATAACATGCTTTTAATGATTACACAAAAGATTATCATAAAGAAGCTATTTAAGCTAATTTCAATGTCACATTATTAGAATAAATTAAGTTAAGTGCCGGTTAGTCTAAAGTTAAGCTAACCCAACTGTGGATAGATCACCAACACACACAGTTTAACACTATTAAAAAACGCTATTAAAGACATTCTTTTTCAGAAAGACATAAACTATTATCATAAATGAAGTGCTTAGATGTTAAAACATGCACATTTAACATTACACTATTAAAATAAATGAAGTTTGATACCAGTTAGTCTAATGTTCTGCTATCCCATCTAAGGATATATCCCAGAAACACAAAGTTTAGCATGGAAATGATATTAAAGGCATTATTTTTCTTAAATACATAAACTATTATCATAAATGAATTGCTTACATGTTAAAACACCTACTTTTAACATTACACTATTAAAATAAATGAAGTTTGATAGTCTAAGGTTTAGCTATCCCAACTATGGATAGTTTCCAGAAACACACAGTTTAGCATCTAAATAATAATCAACACACCTCACCTCAAAGCATTTGAAAACTACACCCTGCAAACGCTGGAGTGAATGAAGGCGCGCTATGGAGCTTCCGGTATTTCTATGGTCACTGAATATTCATGAGCTAGCCATCGCGAGACGTTTCACCCGAATAAGGGTCTGCAGGGTATTCTTAGTATTTCATGTAAAGATTGTAATGGCCGTGTCCAGGTATGATTCATGCCTCAATGTCAGCTTGTTCTCGTGACTGATAAGAGGTATGAACCCAGGCTTGTTGTAGCATGTACATGTACATATTATATAAATTTGTTTATAGTTTTGTTGGTGTGCACTTCGATCACTTTTGGTGTCATTGTATCTGATTGATTTTAAAACTAGTAGTTAAAATATCCGTTTCCTCTAAACACATGTTTAATAAATACATTTAACATTAAGATCTTAAAATCGTTAACTAGTGGCTGCATCATGAGTTTAAAAGTGATTGTTGAAAGTACTAAGTAGGTTATACTTCACACTCTGTTAGACTTATAGATGCTAAGTTAGATATCATTGACGGTATGACTGACAGGTTCTTCCTACAATACAGGTTTTAGAACACTTCATGTAAGGATAAAAAAAATTAATTTAATAATAATTTCTTAAAAGTGACGAAGGCGGTAGGATTTTCTTTTTACTTTTTGTTGGAAATAACAGTGCCAAAGGCAAAATACATTATGTTTTTTTCATCAGAATATAGCTTGGAAATGCTAGAAGTATACAAAACAGAAGCACATCCATTCCTGCAGACCATTTACTTGGTACGTGAACGGATTTTGGATTAGCAAACATGATGCAGCAAATTCGTAATTTATTGTTTTAAATGACAATAAAAAGTTGTCACGTGCCCAAATAAAAGTGATTCGCTGACGCCTGAGAAACATTGCATGTTTCTATTACAGGGAAAATGAAAGAACCAACATGTGTGTAAATCCGGGGTATGGGGAGCGATATAATATTTTATTTCAACAAACCCTTTGAGACTGGTTTTCATATTCTTATTGTAACATGTTCCCGCAGTGAAACTTCACCTTGGTATGTCAATAGACGTCCTTGAGTCCGTTTTATAGCTTAGAAGTGTAACAGCGTATGCATTTTCTGAACATTGCTTAAGGGGTACAATACTGTAGAAGAAGTGAGATGAAATTTACCAGATAGACACGGGTACGAGTACGAGTCGGGTTTAGCTGGACTCGAGTACATTTTCTGGGACTCGAGGACTCGATAAAAGATCACATTAATTTCACATTAATTTCACATTAATTTTAGTAACCTTGTGCAAGTTATATACATTGAACATGTCTCTGCCTGAAAAGATGGAACGACAACTGCAGTGGACCCCGTATGTCGTGGTACCTGAGGGGCAAGTTCTATACCACGTTACAGGTGAACAGTGACATCAGCCTTGGTCGCAGTTAAAATCGTACAATGCAACCAAATAAAACATTGAATTGACGAGATCAGATGAAGTTTATACCAACAAATGTAAATAAATATGAAGCTTATATGGTCAAGTTGGTCGATATACTGATGTTAAAAATTAAACTTGGGTTTATTACTTGTATGTTGATCGAGTTGACATGCGATGTCCAGTAGACAGGTTTCATTAGTATTACTATTACTGAATGTTACGCTTTTTCATAAGATAAAATAAATGCATTCTGTTGTTATTTCAGTATATTTGTGAAATAAAAAGGCAATAATCGAATTCTTGTATCCCTACAGAATAATGATAATGACACCGACATATGAGGTAAAATATTCCATGTCAAGTGTATGGTCAAATCACCAGGGGCACAACCAATCAAACTTTAGTTTGTTTATTATATTAATATTGAGTATCTAAATCTCAACCAATTTCTACTTTTATACTTTCTTCCCTTCATGAAATGATCAAGACCATTCTTTGTTTATAAACATGGCGACAATAGTCTCACATACTGCAATGATTTCTAATATAAGCATTCGACGTCAAATTCCTTCCTAGCTATTCCATATCTAGATTTCTTTCACTTGATTTGAAAACTAGAACAACGACACTGTCACACATTTATTCAACGGTACCCTTTTGTCTTCTGTACTGTATACCTTTGTCACTGAAGGAGAACATATGTAAATATTATTTTATTGGAATTTTCCTTCTCTGTCATATGCATGTCTTAATCAATGAGACAGAAAATCAATAGCCTAAATATGATTTTATTTGAACGGCAAATGATGTAGTGCTGAACGTTCTATGGGTACTGGTTATTTTTGGGGACATCTGGCCATATTGTGCCGCGAAATGGGTAGTACATCGTAGTAGGGTTCCACTGTATGCATAATCTAAAACATCAAAGACTAACAAAATGTTATTGTGACATGCTGCCACTTAGCTGAAAGGTATTAATTTCGAGTACTCGAGTCCGAGTCGAGTCCAACCCCTCGAGTACTCGAGTCCAATATTTTGGACCCGTGGAAGCGCTAATCTCTATATGAGATGATTATATCACTTTCAGATAACTTTTAATACTCTTACATATTGCACAAGGTGTGTTAAATAGCTGTGCCTAAATCTTGCTATAACCGAATCAATATATCTGCATAGCTGAAGTACTCTCTACGAGAGGTGCAAGTGCATATAAATCTGTCACATGCTATGTGTCTCATATTGCTTTCTGCTCGGTGCTTGACTACCCAAGTATGTTTGTTTCAAATTGAAACCACTCGTTTACCACGTGTTATTTGACTGTTTTGTAATCCAAGTATATATTTTTTAAAATAACATTGAAATTAAGTTTCTCTGAAATGTGTTATGCTTGTTAAACACATTTTTCATCACTTCAAGGTTGAGTTAACGAACTTGAAAATTACCCCTGTACATATTGTACTCACAATATTCATTTTCAAAACGTGCATCATTTGGTAAAGGTCAAACACACTACAATTCAGAATGATGATAAGTTATCATTGCATAAAACTATTTCTGTCACTCACTAACGTCTAACGTGATATAAGGAAAGTATAGGGAGTTATAATGAAAGTTAAATTGCTCAAATTAATGTTGATGTTTTATTATATGCTATTGAGATTATTCTAACAGTTATTTTGTTTATAAGAATGATAATCTTACACAATATGATAAGGAATTATATCAACAGTAAAGTTGTTCAATTAACTAATAATCTTGAATGCAAGATCCACCCCATCAGTCAACTTGCATCACAGAATGAGACACTATACACACTGTGCATTGTAAGGTTAAACTGTTGGTTAAACTGTGTGTTTCTGGGATCTATCCATAGTTGGGATAGCTTAACTTTAGACTAGCCGGTATCAAACTTCATTTCTTTTAATAGTGTAATGTTAAAAGTAGGTGTTTTAACATCTAAGCACTTAATTTATGATAATAGTTTATGTATCTAAGAAAAATAATGTCTTTAATAGCATTTCCATGCTAAGCTGTGTGTTTCTGGGATCTATCCATAGTTGGGATAGCTAAACTTTAGACTAGCCGGTATCAAACTTCCTTTATTTCAATAGGGTAATGTTAAAAGTAGGTGTTTTAACATATAAGCACTTCATTTATTACAATAATTTATGTATATTAGAAAAATAATGTCTTAAATAGCATTTTCATGTAAAACTGTGTGTGTTGGTGATCTATCCACAGTTGGGATAGCTTAACTTTAGACTAGCCGGTACTTAACTTAATTTATTCTAATAATGTAATATTGAAATTAGTCTTTTTATAAATTAAATAGCTTCTTTATGATAATCGTTTATGAAAGTCGTTTTTCCATCAAAATCAGCTTTTTCATCAAAATCAGCTTTTTCATCAAAATCAGCTTTTTCATCAAAATAAACTTTTTCATCAAAATCAGCTTTTTCATCAAAATCAGCTTTTTCATCAAAATCAACTTTTTCATCAAAGTCGTTTTTTCATCAAAGTCAAAAGTCGGTTTTTTCATCAGTCTTTTTTTTCATCAAAGTCTTTTTTTCATCAAAATCAGCTTTTTCATCAAAATCAACTTTTTCATCAAAATCAACTTTTTCATCAAAATCAGCTTTTTCATCAAAATCAGCTTTTTCATCAAAATCAACTTTTTCATCAAAGTCGGTTTTTTCATCAAAGTCAAAAGTCGGTTTTTTCATCAGTCTTTTTTTTCATCAAAGTCTTTTTTTCATCAAAATCAGCTTTTTCATCAAAATCAGCTTTTTCATCAAAATCAGCTTTTTCATTAAAATCAGCTTTTTCATCAAAGTCAAAAGTCGGTTTTTTCATCAGTCTTTTTTTTCATCAAAGTATTTGTTTTCATCAAAAACAGTTTTTTCATCAAAAACAGTTTTTTTCATCAAAGTTTTTTTTTTGCATCAAAGTTTTTTTTTCCTCAAAGTTTTTTTTTTGCATCAAAGTTATTTTCATCAAAATCAGCTTTTTCATCAAAATCAACTTTTTCATCAAAGTCGGTTTTTTCATCAAAGTCAAAAGTCGGTTTTTTCATCAGTCTTTTTTTTCATCAAAGTCTTTTTTTCATCAAAATCAGCTTTTTCATCAAAATTTTTTTTTTTCATCAGTCTTTTTTTTCATCAAAGTATTTGTTTTCATCAAAAACAGTTTTTTCATCAAAAACAGTTTTTTTCATCAAAAACAGTTTTTTTCATCAAAAACAGTTTTTTTCATCAAAAACAGTTTTTTTCATCAAAGTTTTTTTTTGCATCAAAGTTTTTTTTTGCATCAAAGTTATTTTCATCGAAGTCGGGTTTTTTTCATCAAAGTCGGGTTTTTTCCATCAAAGTCATTTTTTTCATCAAGTTGTTTTTTTCATCAAAGTTGGTTTTTTCGTGAAAGTCATTTTTTTCATCAAAGTCGGTTTTTTTCATCAAAGTCATTTTTTTTCATCAAAGTCATTTTTTTCATTAAAATCAGTTTTCTCATCAAAATCAGTTTTCTCATCAAAGTCGGTTTTTTCATCAAAGTCGGTTTTTCATCAAAGTCAGTTTTTTCATCAAAATCAGCTTTTTCGTCAAAGTGGTTTTTTTTTCATCAAAATCAGTTTTCTCATCAAATCAGTTTTCTCATCAAACTAAATTTTTCGAAAAAGTTCTGCTATTTCTCCCAACTTGAGATAGCGATTTATCCACAGTTGGGATAGCCCAGAGAACTATCCCATCTTAAGATGGGATAGATCCATACTTGGGATACAACGGTGTTTACTTGCAAATAATACTTCATATATTTACAGGAAACATCGGAATCTGGTGAAGTTTGGATGTTTTAATTGTATCATTTATCTATGAATTAATTAACTGTAGTATACGAGGGGCGTTCAATAAGTGTTGCAAGCGGGGCATTGGTGTTTACATAAACAGTGTCAGCTTATAGCAGGTGTTACTATAGTCAAAACATAACATTGACACATGTCAAAACAATTTCTAGACATAACAATTATTTAGATATAATAGCTGCGCTGGCCTAGGGGCTGGCCAAGTTCCTTACTAAAGAGGGATGCAAAGCAACAGAAATACATAATCGTATGTGTAATGTGATGGGTAAGGATGCTCCTCACTTTTCAACAGTTTGTCGCTGGTCTCTTCAGTTCAAGCGGGGCAGGGAGTCCTTAGACGATGACCCACGGTCAGGCAGGCCATCTGAAGTCACCCGACCGGAAGTTATTGCCGCTATCGAAAGACGAATTTTAGCTGACCGCCGTGTTAAAGTTTCTGAACTGTCTTTGGAATTCCAGATATCAGTTGGAAGTGTTGAAAAAATAATTCATGACCATCTTGGTATGTCCAAGGTATCTGCAAGATGGGTACCCAGAAACCTCACAGCACAAGATCGCCAGAAAAGAACCGAAAGTTGCATGGAGCTCCTGGATCGGTTTAATGCGGATGAAGCCAGGTTTTTGTCTCGTCTGGTGACAGGTGACAAAACCTTGATCCACCACTGGGACCCGGAAACTAAACTGGAATCCAAGCAATGGAAGCACCCGAGTTCACCGCCTCCCCTGAAGTTTCGCACTCAACCATCAGCTGGCAAGGTAATGGCGACAATCTTTTGGGATGCAAAAGGCATATTATTAATTGATTACTTGCCAACCAAAACTACAATGAATGGTCAATATTATGCCAACCTAATGCAAGAATTGCGAAAGACAATTCGACAGAAACGCCGTGGAATGTTGACACGTGGTGTTCTGATTTTGCATGACAACGCTCCAGTCCACAAGTCAAGAGTTGCACAGGCCGCTATACGTGATTGTGGATTCGAACAGCTTAACCACCCACCCTACAGCCCAGACCTAGCCCCCAGTGACTACTTCCTGTTCAGAAACCTGAAATCCGCCCTACGTGGAAGGCACTTCCGGGATGACGAAGACGTCAAAGCTGCCACAGAGGCTTGGTTAGGGTGGCAAATAGCGGCATCAAAAGTCTTAAAGAGAAATGGAATAAGTGTATTGAGGTGAAGGGTAACTATATTGAAAAATAAAAGTAAAAAATTGACTACGCGAGTTGGTTTTATATTGAAGTTGCAACACTTATTGAACGCCCCTCGTAGCTATATGTAAATATCAATTAACTGATAAACTATTAGCATGGTATTAAAATCACCCTTATTTTTATATTTCATGATTATTATTTTGAAAACATGATGAATGATGCAATGTCAAATGTCATATATAGGGGCATATTTTGGCCATTTCAAACAAATCCGTAGGAGCCAGTGTCTCTAGTTTTAATCAATAAAACCAAATATGTCCAGACTCCAATTGAATGTACAAAACAACATCACAGAATGTAAACACTTTCAAACATATGTTAGCAAATAGAACATGAATCAATGTATCTTATCTTTAGTGTAATGATTAGAATACAGCTAGTGTTATTCTTCAATGATCTATCAAGACAAGTCACGACTGAACAGGATATTGATATCAATTCTCTTCTACAAACGTCAACACAATTAATTCCGTACACGTTTTACTAATTGTTTGCCTTCTGTTGCATCCACAAAGTGATTTAGGTGAACTTGGAAATCTAAACACATGTCAGCCATGTGCCTTTACTGAATGTGATGCACCCTATCAATATATACCTGGTAGAGTTATCTCCCCTAGACCACAACCTAAGCAAACAAGGGGCAACACTCAATAGAAAATGAAGCATCATAAAATCTCTAAGACTTCGCCTGCACTAGCTGCAGAACTGTACTGGCTAAATAACCTCTTCTCCCAGTATCATCGTGTTTATAGCTACAGAGTCTACCCTTGATAAACCTAACCGAATTCCTAGTCTCATCGGTACCTTTGCTTTCAGGAGTTTCATACAATGGTTGGTGCTTGTATTGTACGACACATAAATAAAAACAAATTCTTTATTTATTTTGTAGTATGCCTGTTGATATTTTGACCGTGTTGAAAGGATAAGTATTAGTTTTACCGTTTGTTGACAATCACTGCAAACCAGCGGTCCGGTGTCGCCATCTTGAGTCTATTTTTAGATATGCAAATTACAAAGAAATCCCTTATGATCACGTGATGTTAAAAATAGAAGACTAGGCGACGACACGCGACGCGACTGCGCAATGCTGAAGTGAAGGCTGAGAACCTGTGTTTTCGTAGACTAGATCTGCCGTAGATAAGATAAGATAAGATAACACTTTATTACCCATTGTTGTATAGAATATCAATGAGTGAATAAATAACATTCCAAAAAAATTAATTTATTGACACGACTGCGAAACAACGGAGTATTGTAAAACGGGATATGACCATAACGCTTTCCTCTATAAATCTTCCTCTGCAATTTCATGACGCAGCAGCAGAAAATCAAATAAACAAAGGTCCTAGCATTCAGTTAGTAAATATTCTATTTGTTTATTTCAGTTATAGATGGAATGGTATTATGGTAATGTATCAGGGTATCAGTGACAGTTGTTCTCGGGTAGCCTAATTTATTTTTTAAACGCTTGACATTGGCTTCATATAACAGGTTAGTTTATGTTTTGAATTCTTTATTCTTCACGATCAAGGGATGATAAGATTTGTCAATATGTTTAACAAATTAACAAAAATTAACGTTGAAAAAGGGAAAATATCCCCTGTCTGAAGGTAGGATTGTCTAGGTCTATTCACTAGAATTTCGCCGACAGTAGCCCTAAATTTGTCGCTTACTTAAGGAGAGATGGGACGATGAAATCAAATATTTTAGAATTCGTTTATTTTTTCAAAATAGCAAGTTTTTTTTTATGTCTTTTATCCAAAAATGTAAGAAAATTTGAGGGTCACCGATCGATTTAAAGAGTTATTGGCATTAATAATAATACACCCATAGGCAAATTACGTCATTTTTGACCGATTTGGTGTATTTAAATTAAGCGCTCGCTTTCAACGAATAAACTCTGAATCCTTTCATAAACATTTCAATCACATACGGGGATGTATAACTACGAAGCTCCAGAAGGGACATGGTTAAAAAAAAAAAATTTACGTACGTACGTAATAATAACACGTACGTACGTAGTAAAGTATCACGTACGTACGTGATAATTAGAGGATATTTGGCTTTTCTTGACTAATATCATGTTTATCTCATCGAGTGAGGTAGAAAGGTTATATTTTCACGAGTGGCGCAGCCACGAGTGAAAATATATAACTTTTCTACCTCACGAGATGAGATAAACATGGTATTTGTCAAGAAAAGACAAATTTTCTATTTATTATATGACCAAATCCTAGCATATTCACCGAAATCGACTTGCATTTACGTTACGTCGGCTCCAGAATGAGCATGTCGCCTCAGCAACAATGTGACGTCACGAACGTGTCATGACGTCGGAGCATTGTTTAATGACGTCAGGTCATTGTTATATCAGTCACTAGTGACTGATAACACGTTCCATTGTTATTTTCACTAGTGACTGATAACACGGTTTATTTTCATTGATAGATTCCGGTATTTCACCTGCAATCATATAATAATAACACGTACGTACGCAATAATATTACGTACGTACGTAATATATAGAGGATATCTGTCTTTCCTTGACAAATACCATGTTTATCTCATTGAGTGAGGTAGAAAAGTCGATATTTCACGAGTGGCGCAGCCACGAGTGAAATATATTAACTTTTCTACCTCACGAGATGAGATAAACATGGTATTTGTCAAGGAAAAACAGATATTCTATTTATTATATCATTTTTTCTGTGTTGTACGTTGAGTTGGAGTGATTTCAACGGCAAACGTACAGCCTTCGCAAGCTGACAATATGACGTCATAACATTGTCCCGATGACGTCACGTAAGTGGTGATAAAGTTTATCGTCACTCAGTAGAGTGGTGATAAAGGTTATCACCACTGTAGCTTGATAGAGGGTTTATTTCACTGATAGAACCGAGTATCTCACTCCAAATTATGTAATAAATCATGATATGGTCAATGTGTACATAGTTAGTGCCGCCGTATACCGCCGAGATTTGGCAACGCCTGTAATGCTCCAAATTGTAATAATTGCTCCAAATTTTAATACCTGATCCAAATTGTAAAAAAAAAATGCTCCAAATTGTAATACCTGCTCCAAATTGTAATAACTGCTCCAAATTGTAAAAACTCAGATAAAGGCGATGTAAGCTTAAATATCTTTAGTTCTGATTATTTGACGATTTTGGTTTTAAGGTGATCATTGATTCGGTGTTCTTTCTGATAATGGTAATTACAATGTTTATGAAGATTATTATCCCCCGCGATAACGAAATTGTTATGGGATAAGGAAATGACCTCCGTCCGTCTCTGCGTCGTCCGGAGCAATCATCATATCAAGATGTACCTTTTGGGATTGTTAACTTCTTTTGAATTTTATTTTTAGCCATGGAAAAACATCTACATCTTGATTCCCTAGCAAAATACGAAATGCGTTCTACAATATTGCTTCCGGAATAGAACTTGGTTATTTTTAGATAGACAGTATTCTATTGTGGGAAGTACAATTCCTTCTGTAGCATGAATTACTAACTAATTAGTGATTTAGGATTTATTATAGCATAAAGCTTCATAAACATTGTTCAATACATATTGAATATATACATATACATATAGCAGACTCTGTCTGCTTGTATTGGTTTAAGATTGATTTTCAAAAACATTTGTGTAAACAGTATGGTAGACAGACACGAAAGTTGTATCTATATGCATGTAGATGTTGATGTTGATGTTGATTACGATTTCTTTAAGTTTACATATACGTATAGATGAAGTTGTAGATGAAGATGTATATGTTAATGAAGACGTAGACGTAGCCATGTTAACGTTGAAAGACATGCATGAAGATGTAAAATGTCCTGAATATCAAGCTGAATATGGAGATGTAGATGTATGTAGATGAATATGTAATTGTTAATGTATAATGGGTACTTAAGTTATGATGCACATATAACTGTCGATGTAATCTGGATATGAATTATTAATAAAGAGTGGTTTAGACGCACAGAAGCATGCGTTGGTGTAGATGTGAATCAAACGGACAGAATGCGGAATAAGATCTTTTGACTTTCATGTTATTATTTATAAATTAATGACATTGCCAAGTTGATGACCGAATGATGTTTTTATATCATTCAAATGTAAAACAAGGACTCTTTTTAGTCGCTGTAGGTCTTAATTTCTTTGTGCGAAACGAAATGCTGTAGGTATTTAAAAAACTCTATTGATATCAGATGTACCATTATGACTATCATCATCATAACACTACAACCAAATTTGGGGTATTTACACTGTTTAGTGCAATTCGGAGCTGTTATTACAATTTGGAGCAATTATTACAAGGCTTGCTCCTAATTGTAATACTTGATCCAAATTGTATTCAACAATGTAAATATCTGATATTGTAGTTTGTTTTTGATGACAGTATACATATACGACAATCAGGACTATTACACTATCAATCTGCCATGATACATTAATTAGTAGATAATATAGTGATAAAATATAAAATATAACTTATATGATATAATTGGGTGACATAATTTCCTCTTGAAATGAGACTTTCATCTTTCATGTGTATCGACATTTTATTTTTTAATACATTTGATGTACAACTAGAATCAACTCAACCATAATATCTAGATTAAATCTACACTAACACATACAATGAAATCTCCAAATGGCATATACACTTATATCTGAATCTATATCATACAGTTACGTTTACATATACATCTACCTCTCCACACAAAACGTTGATCTCCGCGTACCTCTATGTGTACCTTTACATCTACATCATCATATACATCTACATTTATACCTATATATACATTTAAATGAAGATCTAAATCTGTATTTAGATTAAGATACATGTATGCATCTAAAACTTCGTCTACCGTTACTGCTACATATCTATCTACATCTACACCTACAACTACACCTACATCTTCATCTACATCATCGTCTCGATCTACATTTACATGTTCAATTACGTCTAAATCTATAACTGTCCGTACATCTGCATCTGCGCCTAAGTTTGTATATGTATCTTCATAATATTTTTAAAATTATACTTCTGCATCATCTCTTATATCTACATCAACTCTTATATCTACATCTACATCTCTGTAAACGTCTATACCTTCATCTAAATCTAAGTCTAAATCATCACCTCCATCTTCATCTACATCTCTATCTACGTCTATATACACATTTTCGCATACATGTTTACCTACATCTACATCGACATCGCCACCCTGATCTACATCTACAAGTACATATTAAGCTATCTCTGCCGGTACGTCTACAACGACATGTACACATACAACTGCATTTGCATCTACATCTTCGCATAATCTTTTCCTACAGCTGCATCTAAAGCAACACCTATCTTTTATTCATCCACCGATAGCCATGTAACTGACCAGAAGTTCGCAATTGGTCTAGAAGAAAAATGGCCACAATCACAATATCTGAACTGCGATACAGACATGTTCTTTCAAAATTCGTTTCAGATCTTTATCTTTATCAGCATTTATATCTACCTCACATCAACACTTACATCTTCATCTACATCAACTCTTACATCTACACCTACATCAACTCTTACATCTACATCTACATCAACTCGTATATCCATATCTCAATCAACTCTTATATCTACATCAATTTTCTCAATATCTGTATCAACTCTTACATCTACACCTACATCAACATCACTGATTACATCTACATCAATTCTTACCTGTACATCTACATCGACTCTTACATCTACATTTACATCATCTCATACACATACATCTACATCAACTCGTATATCCATATCTCAATCAAGTTTTATATATCCGCATCTCATTCAACTCTTACATCAAATCTACATCTACATCAACTCTTACATCTACATCTACATCACCGCTTACATCAACATCATATCTTACATCAACATCTACATCAATTCTTACATTTACATCAACTTTCATATCAACATCTACATCAACTGTCACATCTACATCAAATCTTGCATGTACATCTACACCAACCCTTGCATCTACATCTACATCGACTCTTATATCAGAATTTACACCTTTGCATGTAAATCCCACTACTACTACTACTACTTCACAGCCCCTACGGTACGTTCTTCTTTGGAGTCGACGTCGACGGTTTACTGCATTTTGATCCAGAATATGCAGTAATAAACGAATAGTGGGAATTGGAACTCTAAGCCCACTGGCCACGCATTTGGAATGCATCCACCGATAGCCATGTAACTGACCAGAAGTTCGCAATTGGTCTAGAAGAAAAATGGCCACAATCACAATATCTGAACGGCGATACAGACATGTTCTTTCAAAATTCGTTTCAGATGTTTATTGCTAATCACTATACGATGTTTAGCCGCCAGGAAGTATAGAGTTTCCTTATGGTTAAAGCCTAAGTCGAAGTAGAGTCGAACAAGTGTGTCCCTCTCCATGTTCGATCGGGGATACTTTACTACGTACGTACGTGTTATTATCACGTACGTACGTGATACTTTACTACGTACGTACGTGTTATTATCACGTACGTACGTGATACTTTACGTAAAACAATTTTTTTTTAACCATGTCCCTTCTGGAGCTTCGTATATAACAAATCTATATTTTGAAAATTTATGACGCTGGAAAGAGAAACAAAATTAAATTAACCACTTTTTAATTAAAAACGGCATTTTCACCCCGTGTGAACGTGTACGCCAGAGCAATATTCCCAGTAGGGAAATGTACGCTCCCCAATGCTGGCGGTAACTTTCGTGTTGTCTGTTGTTAGTAGAATTTTATTAAATATCTCATGATATATACACTTTTAAGCAGAGATATTTCATGCTGTTAATGAGCATTCCATACATTATACGTATACCAACTTTCAATCATCAATTCATTGCATAGAGTTATCTGCTGAGACATTTGGACACTGCCGTCAGTGCTACACGTGTGAATTTCGGATTTCAGTCAAAAATACTCTGACACCAACTGATCCAAATGTTTTAAAGTTCTAACATACTTTTCTATGACCTATTATCAGTAATCCTGCGAAATATAAAGACTGGACAGTTCACCGTTTAGGAGCATTTCTGGTTTAAAGATTACATGGTCATAAAATCAGTGTACACTTCCAAGACTCAACAACATTTCTTTAGTGTACGCTCTCAATTTATCTTGGTGTCCACTCCCAAGAGCGTAGTTTATTATTGAAAAATGAATGATTACATGTTTCCATTTAATAATGCTCAAAGGCGACGTCAGTGTGTCAAAGAGCCTATTTTGGCGAAGCAACTACAGCTACGCCTGCACATACATAGGAATTATTAGTTTTCAAAATTATTTGTATAGACCTGTATTTAAATTGTTTTCGGTTTATTTGCGTTCATATAGTTGACGTTAAATGGATTTTGTTTAGTTGCACAAAACAAGCTTAAGACCAAGGTTAACCTTAACGCCACCTTTTAACATTGAACTCAGTCTATAGATCTCAGTGAGTTGGGATTACCTTAAATTTGTGTTCTGTACAACGGGCCCCTGTTCTCATTAAGGTTAATTTAATAAAACAAAACTGTCAAAGCGATCAGAAGTAATTGCTGATATAATTTACAACAAATATTATTTTGGAAATGTTGAAAGGAAAGATTGGTGAGGAACGGAGGTTTTTTTACTGTCTTGCCGCAATATTTGAATAAAGAATTAAACTCGTCGTACTAACTGGTAATCTGAATACCAAAAGTCCAGTCTGATTAAAATCGACCTTATTTCGAGGAGTAAAATTTGCAAAATAATATATCTACCGGGATACGAACAGGTTTTGTAGATTCCTCGTCACGGTTTGGCGTGGAAACCTCCGAACGATGTGAGTTCGTATCCCGGTAGTTGCACTATTTTGCCGTCGGTTTTAATCAGACTGACCAAAAGTCAGTCATACTACTTCACCATAATATTTAGAAATAACGAGAGACTATTACTCAAGAAAATATGTCACATTACTTGTATGAGACAATTAAGTAGGATTTGTTTGTATTGCCAGGCATGTATTAAGTAGGCCCTAAGCTTACTAAATCGAATTAGTAAGCTTACTAATTCGATTTAGTAAGCTTACTAATTCGATTTAGTAAGCTTACTAAATCAGCTGAATTAGTAAGCTTACTAAATCATTTTTCTATTTTCCCGCTTAAAACCAAATAATGATTACTCCCTCCAATGCGGTAAAATGGCGGGATAATTTCACACGGTAAAACGTGACGTATATAAGTAGTAGTTTGTGGACGTTACAAGCAATACTTTACAACATTTAACTGCCAATGTTCTCCCTATAGTGTATTTAATGTGTTCCACTGTTCGTCGCCACAGTTACAGAAACATTTCACTACAACGTTCGGCAAAGAGTTTCGGTAGAACATCGGAGTTATCTCCCTTTGCAAACATGAGCCACTGGTTACGCCGCATTTTAAAATCGGGTTTTTGTCAGTTTCCCCTATTTAATGTGCTTGTTCAAATATTATCTGAGTGATCTACAGTCTAGAATGAACACTGTATGTGTATATAATTATTATTTCATCAAAACCTGCCGCCTGTCTGAATAAACCTATGTCTGATCGTTCTTGGGAGCAGTCATTTAGTGAAATGTCAACAAACCGGAAATGAATTGGTAAGCTTACTAAATCGTGAAACCGGAAGTGATTTAGTAAGCTTACTAAATCGTTTCTATTTAGTAAGCTTACTAAATGAATTAGTAAGCTTACTAATTCATTTAGTAAGCTTACTAAATCGATCACATTAGTAAGATTGCTAAATGAATTAGTAAGCTTACTAAATGAATTAGCAAGCTTACTAATTCATTTAGTAAGCTTACTAAATAGCGAATAAAGTCCCGTTTGGCACCCCATACATTATGGGCAGTGTACAAAGAAGTTAACAAATGTAATACATAGTATTGGTAAAATATATACAAGAGCATTAATATATCTCAGTGTGAGAAAATTAGGCCTATATCAAACAATGCATATTATAGATTGTACAATAATTAACTAATGTAGTTTATTAGGGGTAAACGCCATTGTGGCTTGATGGAGGTTTATTTCACTGATAGATAGAGGATATCTGTCTTTTCTTGACTAATACCATGTTTATCTCATCGAGTGAGGTAGAAAGGTTATATTTTTACGAGTGGCGCAGCCACGAGTGAAAATATATAACTTTTCTACCTCACGAGATGAGATAAACATGGTATTTGTCAAGAATTGACGGATATTCTATTTATTATTTGATGTTATCCTTGTAATTACGTCCGAAAAGGGTCGTTTTCACGCCGAGCGGCCGCAAGGAACCGCCCGTCACCACAGTGACACTGTGACGTCATAAGCCAATTCGCCGCGTGAGACCATCGTTTTATGACGTCAAATTATATCAGTCACTGTTCGCAGTGAAAATATAAGTTATTTTCACTGTAGCTTGACAGACAGTTTATTTCACTGATAAATCCCAGTATTTCACTGCTCGTCATATAATAAAATTGAGTATCTCACTCTAAATTATATAATAAATAGAGGATAGTTAACATTTCTCGTCAAATACCATGTAGGCCTATATATCATCGACCAAGGACGTATATTGGATATACGTCCTTGCATCGACTGAAGAAGATGTGTATGTTCACGAGTGGCGCAGCCACGAGTGTAAATAATATAGTTCTACTTCACGAGATGAGATGGTATTCGACGAGAAATGCCAATTGTTCTATCTATTAGATTCGAGAAATGAAAACATAGTTTGTAGATGACGTTCATTTTGTGCGTAGAGCATCCATAGTCGCCTTGCTTTTACTGCGGTCTTCTTATGACGTCATCTTATTGTCCTATTGTGATTGAAAGTACTATTTCACTGAATAGAGTAACATGTTATTTCACTCAGTGAATTATCATATACAGATTTTATGTTAACCGATGAATGCCGTATTTCAC
Organism: Gibbula magus; assembly: GCA_936450465.1. NCBI lineage: Eukaryota > Metazoa > Mollusca > Gastropoda > Trochida > Trochidae > Gibbula > Gibbula magus. The sequence goes on from OW388306.1 coordinate 13,351,095, forward strand.
CACTTAGAATATAATAAATTCTTAAATTTCTTGTTGGAAGCTTTGTTACATTCTTTTATAAATATATGAATATTATTATATATGTATATATTTCACAAATCCACGCGCTCTTTTATTGAAAATACGAAAGAAACCTTCGAAGCGTATGTAAAATCTACGAAATCCCTTTGACAAGATGGGAGATAACTCTTGCAATACTACAAAACTATGTGGAAATATTAAATTTTCGTAAGTGCTTTGAAGTGTCCATTTTTTCCATCGACAATGTGTCTTCTTGATTATAATGAAATAAAGTATTTAAATGGTTTTAATCGTTTTCAATTGATGAAATTAGCTGTAACCTATTTTGCTAGACTGTGTTGTTGTTTGTTTATCTTTTGTGATTCTCGATATTTTATTTTATTTCCCCCAGCACAAAGAATCTTAGTATTTTCATGTTTCTTGTTCCTTTTAATGTTCTGAAATTTAGGGCTTTAATTGAAATAGTTCGCTTGTTAAAAATCATTGTTTTGATTATAGTGTACAAAATAAACTTATTTCGGCTAATGATGCCAATTCCAATGGATAACGTTTGTTAGTAGATGTATTGCTAGAGGTTTACAAAAATCCATATTCTTTGTTCTTACATTTTAAAAAATTCTGGTTTACATTTAAATGTACCGGTAGATCTATTGTTTAGTCTCTTGTAGAATCTATGTAAGCTAAACTCAATATAGCCTACAACCTTCTCAGTAACACACTTTTACGCTTGTTGACATTTTCCAAAACTTTTTGGCCAGTCAAGTTTGTTACTCGGTAAATATTTCATGTAAGATCCAGTGATTAATCTACAAATATGACTTTTAGAGTACAGGGACTCACTATCACAAGCTTTAATGAGTCCAAGAAAATAAAAGCGAGTCCCTCCATAGTAATCATATTAGTATAAATAAAAACCTTGCATCTCAGGGACTCTCAGTTTAAATTTCTACGAGTCCTTTTCAAATTTTGTGAGTAAATGAAACAGGATTCGCAGGTAAATTAACCCTGACTTAGGTTTTTAATTTATATAGTTTTAGAATAAGAAGAATAGTTTTTTTAATTTTAAAGAAGAAGAAATATTTAGGCCTAGTGTAAAGTTCTTAGGCCTACTACTTTATGAAAGAACATGCCTACGTTATATACTATATAGTGTATTAATATAAGTAAGGAAAACGAATCATATGCATGACTGTGGTTGTACACAGTAAACCTGTTGATACACATTTATCAGAAACCCGATATCAGAGCACACGGAGAAATGACCGAGCCCCGATCTCATTGACTGAGCCGGTAGCCGACAAAGCTGACTCTCCAGGCTCAGAGTTAGTAAAGTGCTTCATGAATGGCCCACCCAAAATGGCGACCGCGAGCAAATTTTGTGAGATGACTGGATGTTTTTACGGCTGTCATATGAACAGTTCTTGATAAGTCTAGCAAAGAACTTTGACTATCGGAGGTGAATTATATAAACTTTATATTCTGTTAGTTGATCGTGTCATGGTTACCGGATTCCGGTGTATTTTCCGTTCGGAAATCACGACCGTATCACAGACACCAAGTCAGACAGTGGTTTTCAGACTGGGTCGGCTTCAAATTTGACTGGTCATCAAAAACGAATTAAGGAAGGCAGTTTGTTCTATTCGACAATTTTAAAGACAAACTTGAAGTAAAATCAGTCGATCTAAGTTTGTATATCTATTCCTCGAGCGAAATCGAACGCTGCAGCGAAATTGACCCAAAAACATTTCCGGAAGCTGATGACTTTTCGTCAACACGGAATCTTCGTCAATCTGATGAGAGGGTGTCCTTGTGGCTGAGGAGTGGCATCTGTCGCGTGCTTTCATTATTCCACACCCGCCTCGGATTGTAATATACGATAGGATATCATCTTCACATACTCTATTGGATAAACAAGACAACAGAGTCAATCTCTCCCTGAAGGACTATCACAATGAAGGAATACAAAGTCGTTGTGTTGGGCAGTGGGGGTGTTGGCAAAAGTGCCCTGACTGTGAAATTTGTGTCGGGAAACTTCATGGAAAAATATGACCCCACAATTGAAGATTTCTATCGAAAAGAAATAGAAGTGGATTCCGCACCTTCAGTGTTAGAAATATTAGACACAGCGGGGACTGAACAATTCGCTTCCATGAGGGATTTGTATATAAAGAATGGACAAGGATTTGTGATAGTTTACAGCATTACCAGCCTTCAGACCTTTCAAGATATAAAGACAATGAGAGAACAAATTCAGCGAGTGAAAGGAATCGATAAAATCCCGATGATTTTAGTCGGAAATAAAGTGGACTTGGAACATCAAAGGGAGGTTCCATTGACAGAGGGAACGTCCTTAGCTCAATACTGGGGCTGCCCGTTTCTAGAAACGTCGGCAAAAAGTACACAAAATGTCAATGAAGTTTTTATTGAAATTGTTCGAGAGATGAATACGAGTCCTGTGAAGGAAAGCCAGGGGTGCTGCAGTATACTCTAAGGTATGCCGCGTACGTTGTACATACATTCGTATTTATCTTGTTGGTAGGACTTGCATGACTTTGTGTACTTGTGACACTTTTGATAATCTTTGAATATCTTTAAACGACTAATAATCTTCATATGACATTGTCAAAATAATACATAACTTGAATTATTAACTTCCAGGATATGTCGCATGTATTGTATATACTAATTTTATTCATATTTATCTTGACTTAACTTTTGTGTAATGATGATCTTAGTATTTCCAAAATGCTTACTCCTATGCCCTTAATATACATCTGTTCTAGAGTGAATTGTTAAAAATGGTATGAAAGTCACTAAAGATTAGATATATAGCTTAACAAGTTTTAAAATTAAAAAAATTGTTTTAAGAAATGTTTTCATCTCAAAACTTTCACATTATTGCCACATATGAGTATTTTAAAAGTATAACATGTTTTTGAAAGAATAATTTTCTCCCAACTTTGACACTTTTGATTTTTTTTTTTTTTTTGTGTGTGATTTGTAATGTTGTGTATGACAGAGCTCAAGAAAATGTCAAAATTATAACGTAGGTTCTGTTTATATTCTCAAATTTCTGTAATGATAAACAAAATGTCATGAAAATCATCACAGTATCACCGGGAATATGGTTTTCTATGTTCTCAATAACATCACTTAATTACATTTCTAAATATTAAAAATAATATTGTAAGTAATTATGTTATTAAAAAGGCATAGAATCAAGTTATGAAATAAGATGATAAATCTATAGATGATGTTATTTATTGTCTTAATTTATCACTGAAAAATGTTCTGCGTTCTTGTCCTATTTTTCACACCCAGAATGACAATAAGGAAGTTAGGGTGTGCTGTATACACACGTTGACAACACGTCTTCTTTACCTCGCACTATGTTATCATTCAACTGTAGCTTCTGTAGTGAGTGGGTTGCTTTACTTTATACTTGTATGTAAGCAACTGTATAGTATGTTTAATAGTAAGCATTGGTAAGTGTACTACATATATTGAATCTGATCTTTACTTAGGTGACTAATGATTAGACAGCGAAAGAATTGAGGGAAAATTGTGACCTACATATTACAAAGAACATTTACATATAGAATAGATTTTTTTACCTGTATAGAAACGAGTGAAAATTGTGACGTACATTTGATAAGTAACATCTAGTCTTCTACACATGATATGTATATTTAGATTTCTTTATGTGGTTGGAAAAGAATCGAGGGAAAATTGTGATCTACATTTACATATATTTATATTTCTTAACCTGGTAAAATAACTATTAATTAACAAAAGTTTTTGTATCAAATGTGTATACTTACATAAGCTATATCAATTCCTGCAAGAAGGCAGAGAAAATTGTGTTTGACATGACCCGTATTCCACAAAGACTCGTGTTACATTGATAGAGATTTCTTTACACAGCAAAACAATTATTCTGTAAACAGAAACTTTTGTATAACAAATGTGTAATTTGCTTATGTGAGCTATGATTGATAATAAAAGAAATGAGAGGAAATTGTGATTGACCTAGGCTATATACTACAAAGACCATTTACATAGATTTACATATCTCTACCTACCATTGTACTATATTTCCAGAGGTTTAGGCTTTGAATGATATTGAATACTCTGAACATTGCTGGATTCCGAATGGACTGGGTTCTAGCATGTCATACCTGAACGGCTTTTGGCAGTAGATCTGTGTCATATACTTACTCATGAAGTCGATGAATAATTTTCTTTTTATGAAGAAAGTAATAATTTTAATGCGTTGCTGTCAACATATTATTTTGAATTTGCTGAGTTTCGACAGCATATTTAATGACATGTACATGATTTTAAAATGAAGTAATAAATTTGTCATGCTTGTTTTAGAATGATACATCTACAGCTCTTATTTGTTTTTCTTATCTATGAAAGAGATGTGTGGAGTTTCTTACTCTTGACAAAATGATGGTGTAGACTCGAGTTAAGATGATATCATTATATCTTAGTTTTGACAATAGTCAATAGATATTTAATCTGAAGTATATTATTCTTTGAAAATAGCTTTTAGAAAGCTGCATATCTGTCATATAGAATCATAGTGATCTGAAATTATATGCATCATAATTATCATGTGCTTCCTGTGTCCTCACTCACCCGTCTCTAAGATCATTGGAATATTACTCTATATCTGTTCAATAACAATCAGTGCTGAGCCAAGAGAGGATTCTGGGAAATGTTTTCCATCCAATGGGTTCAATGTCATCGAGAAATTTTATATTTTACTTTTGCAAGAGGCCTCAATATCTTGAATGTTATTTATATAAACCCTCTGCTTGTCACCTAGGACCAGAGGTCAGGATCGATAGCGCAGTAGTTAGCTTCCGATCAAAAGGTCTATAGTTTAAATTAAGGCTGCAACGATACACTAAGCAAACGATACGATACGTATCTCGATACTTAGCTCACGATACGATACGTATCTAGATACGCTAAATGGGAAAGTCTAGGGATTGAATAGAAAACGATAATCTTCGTTGTTGGCTGCCATGACTGTCAAACACTACGCTAAAATACTACGCTACTTGTTCGCACAATTTGATTGGTCGCTGCTACTTGTTCACACGATTTGATTGGTTGCGTATTAAACTTAGCAGTTGTCAAGCATAGTCGAAGTTACCCGAAGATAAAGATCGGAAAAATCAACCAATGCGATAGCTCGAAAGAACTGACCTATATCTCTCAGACCAATGAGCTATCAGGGCAGTCGCAAATTTGAATAAATTATCCTTCGGTTGTGAAGCGATTACTAAAGGGAAGTTACTTTTGTTAGTTTCGTTTTCAAGCTAGAAAGCAGTCGAGTAAAAACGATTATTTTAATACGTGGGAAAAATTTATTGTCGTATATCAATGGAATTAATACTGGTACAGTGCTTGATTTATCTAGTGTTTATTTAGATTGAAATAACTATGTGTATCGTTTTTATCAGATATTCAAATGTAATTGTATCGTGTATCGTGTATCGTATCGTGACTGTCGCATCGAGATGCATCGATATTTCAGTGTATCGTTGCAGCCTTAGTTTAAATCCCACCATGGACTCAACAACTTTGTCAACTGTAGAGAACTGTTCTGCATGCATGCATTTAGGTTTGGATGCTACACTGATTTCACTGCAGTTCCACCCTTGGTTCATTAGTTTCAGTCTGTAATTAGACCGGTCATCGTACTATCTCTAGTCCTGTCCCATGACTGTGTATAAAATAAGATCCTTTACAGTCTAGGTCCTTGTACAGCATCTGGACAAACTATATATGGAACTGAAAGCTCAAAAAAGTTATATCCCATGGATGAAGGAAGAGTAATTCTAAAAGTTTGTAGTCTAAATTTCAGTCTATCTTGTCTCTTTAAGCAGTAGAACGGTTTGAGATCTGCTGTCAGAGCGAGGGTAACACTACAGCTGTTGATTTGATGATGCCAAACCAATATGAACAGCATATTCAACAGAATTCCTACTCAGAAGATAACAAGATTGTCTGCATAACAACTTCTTTATTGTGAACATACACAGTGTTTCGGAGTGTATGCTTACTCCTTCATCAGGTGGTATTTCACTTCCAAATGCATTTAAAAAACTAAAATCACTACTCATTTACAATGGGAAAAGTCTCTCCAGGAAAACTTAGTTCTATGAATGAAATATATATATATATATATGTCTATGTATATGAAAAAGAAATAAAATTATTTTAAAAGAACTACTCATATACAATGAGACTATTCTATCCAGGAATATTTCCAGTTCAGGAGGTTAAGAGTTAAGAATTGATTATCTATTTTTAAATTTGAACATGATGGAAACCATTAAAAGATCAAGATTGATGTTTGGGGGGGAAAATTTCAAAAGAACTATCATCTTCAGTGTGATGATCTATAGCGCGTATGTGGAATGTTATCGTTTGTTCCACTGACGTTGTACTCTTGTGTAAATCACTGGCGAGGCCCTACAATTGATTTTCCCAGACTCGCGAAGTCAAGATGTTTATATAAGACACCACAATAAATGAGATTCCGTTCCGATAAGTCAGTGAACCCTGGGCTAGTCTGTATTTGAAGAGAGTGGAGGTATAACTACCATTGAGTAATACGTAGACAGATGTTTGTTTGACATAAATATTATTATTCATTAAACTCATCGTTGACATTGATTTTATGTATAGTTTAAATATCCTGCATAAAGTTCATATTTTCAAAATGAATTTTATTCAAAATGAATCAATAAAATAAATTCATTCCATTCTAAGACAAAACATTATGTTACTCGTTGCCATTTATGCTGACTCATGTAAAAAAAAGAGAGGGGGGGGGGGGGGGGGGGGGGGGGGGGGGTTGGGGTTGATAAAACTGTTCATGTAATAATCATTTAAGTGGATTTATTTAAAAACAAAGACTCATATTACCCCTGCCAATTGATGTCAAATTATGGTAATTACTAAAATCTGACAACACAATGACGAATAATAACAGATTGAGATCCCGAGTGCAATACCTATATGCCCTATTCATGGGTAAGTTTCATTCATGCCATTAAACCCATTGTATACAAGATTAACTTGGATAATATAGCCGTGTCAGCATTATAAGATTATCCAATCGGATTTGTCTGACACGAACAGGTATGGTCTAGTTTACCTGGTGTAGGTTACGTAACAACCCCATCTACCTGTCCCTTCTCATATATCCCCTCTTCACCCCCGTCCCGCTATCCTGCTTCAAAACCCTTCCTGTTTTACTATTGATAAATGATGTGATGTCAATGTTGAACATTTTGAAAGTATGGTGTTACTAAAATTGTAACATATATATACTATATTAGAGTGGAGGATATTTATGTGTGCCTAAATCACTGTCTCAATCTTCCTCCTCAAATCCTGCGAATTATTTGAGGGTGGGATACCGTGACTAGTGCGTTGGACTTCGTATCAAGAGGTCCGTGGTTCAAATCCTGCCAGGGGTTCAGTAACTGTACAGTAGTAGAAAACAGTTCTATGTGCAGTATGATTTGGGTGTATTGGTATGCTGATTTTCAGCGTAGTGTCACGGTACTACCACCCATGGTTTGTTAGTTCCAGCCAATACTCTCAGGTTTTACTGCAATGCATTGGGGACTTTCTCCTTGCAATAATACTAGCAGACATGATATAAGTGAAATACTCTTTAAAGCACAACTCACCTCACCGCAGCTACTATTTATTTACTTTTACAATTGTTAATTGACAAGTTATCACAGGAATCACAATTCCTAAATGAAACAGCAATCACAATTCCTAAATGAAACACGGAAATCAAAATTCCTAAATGTAACACAGGATTCACAATTCCTAAATGAAACACAGGATTCACAATTCTTAATGAAACACAGGAATCTCAATTCTTAAATGGAACACGGAAATCAAAATTCCTTAATGAAACACAGGAATCAAAATTCCTTAATGAAACACAGGAATCACAATTTGTAAATTAAACGCGGGAATCCAAACTCCTAAATGACTGAATCACAGCCTGGTAGTGTTCAGGGATGTTTGTAGACATTGAACAGCTTTAACAGATAAAATGTTAATATTTTCAGCTCAGTTTATAACATCTGTGTATGATCTGTGAATTGAAAGTAACATGGAGGGATGAACCCTAACACACTGTATAAATAGAGAATACTAAACGATGTCCTGTTTAATAACATTTATGAAACGAGTGAGTGGTTTGGTATTTGATGAGCGAAAGCGAGTTAGATACTGATACTATTCACGAGTTTCATAAATATGTTATTGAACGGGACAGAGTTTAGTATTTTATTTATTCCTCGCTTATTTAAATCCCACATAAATCCATAAACTCGTCGTAAATTGGACCCACTCAAATTCGACAGAAGGGCTAATATTATAACGTCATATTTATGCCATTATGACTTTACGTCATCGGCAGCACTCAATGTTATTATGCAATGTGTAATAACATTGTAGAGTTATAATATTTAGAAATATATTACTAAGCATTTCACATCAGATCTTATTGTCAATATTAGACATAATAGAGGCTCATAGATAATCTCTTGTTTTTTACTTTATGAATGATAAAATCTGATCCAGTTATATATTCAAACACAAGACATGCTAGAAACTGACCTCACCAATTTTGAAGTAAATATTGCTTTGCAATAAATATTAGATGACTTTGAACAGATGTCTGGATAGTTTCCTTGGGTTTTTTGGGGGGGGTTGAAATTGAGATTTTGTTTTAGGTCACAGTAAGAATCAATATATATATATATTTATATGAGGTATGAAATAAAACATACGTGCAATCGGAAACACTGAGTCAGTTGTGCTTTTCATATATACTGACAAATCTTTTTCTGCCTTGGGTTAACCCTTCGCCTGCCAATGTCTATTATACGACTCTGCCAAACCAAGAAATTCCTTATTGTGTTTTTCTTCCTGTAAATCAGAATCTGAGGAATAGTTTGCAAGGTCTCAATTGAACTCACTAATAGATTTTAATCATTTGTTGTTAATAATTTAGGAATGTAACTAGCTATGCTGACATGTCGCCTATATAAGTATATCCATGAATAGTTCTTAATTCTTCAGAATTGCATTTTAGAAATTGGACATATAATGAATACACAGACAGACAGCAAGAGGGATGACCATTACATCATTGTACCATGAATGTTTAGGTACCGCTATATCAGTAAGATCAGTTAAACTACATTCGAGTGGCCATTTTAAAGTAAACACATTAAAATGGCTGCTCTATTGAAATTGGACCCGCACGGCTTAACCAAACAATGTACATTCGTTTAAGAGCTCTTTTTATTGATTGAGGAGTGTTATTAATATTAAGCCATTGGTAACACTTATCTACCTTTTTGTGAGATAACTTTATTTCAGAGAAAAAAATGTGCTACAGTGCCTTTAAGGAATAAAACGAAGTACAGCTGAAAAGACAGACAAACAACTAGGGCAAGATGTTTACCCAGTGACACTTTGAAAAAGGTTATTTCAGGTAACTATTAGCTATATCTAGCCTTTGTAATAATTCATTGGGAACTAATCAATGCTATTCAGATTCCTACCATTAAGTGTGTGACTGTTCATCCATTCACTTCACTCCTAGATCCTGCCAAGCACTAGCTAGCTAGATACAATGACGAATCTGATAACCCCAGTCTGTATTATGTATATCGAGTTTGACTATTTGCCACCAGTGTGTAGGTATTGATAGGTGCAGAATTGATCGTATATGATGTAAGAAACTGTTATAAAGTCAAGCTCATTCTCTGATAGTCTAGTCGATACTGACGAACCCATGCACTCAGTGTGCCAAACAGATAGTCTATCCTCAATCCTATTCACTCAGTCTGGCCCCTGTATTGATTAAGAGCCCAACGGAGAGTCTACCCTCGAGTTCACACACCTTCAGTACAACTAATGACTACCAGTGCTTCACTATTGATAGGGGCAGAATTGAATGTTCATTGTCACTGAGAATCGATGGACATCCCAGTTCAGAAGCTAAGGAAGGTTAATTGTGCTGACGAAAGTCTATTCCATACTGACGAACCCAGACACCCTCAGTACATATGTAGCTACAGTTAAACTAATCACTACCAGTACTTCAGTATTGATGTCTGCATTATTGATCGCTTATCGTCATTAGAATTGTCTAGTTCAGATAAATGTACAATGCTGAGCTATTTTCAATCCACAAAGATCTAATTAAACGCTGATGAGGTTTAGGCTGAAGAGAGAAGTGTCCTGTACACTCCGACAGTTAGGCTTGCTCTTGCATGGTCAGAATCCTTGTCTCTTAGCAAATATCAAGGGTTACATCACACACTGGTAGATGAGGTAGCTTCTAGCTTTAACACTCTCCCTGCTGGAGACTGAATAAGCTGCCCAATATTGTGCAAAATTTTACTGATCAAAGGTTAACCCTTTGCCAGCTCTATTAACCATATACTGTTAGATAGGTTGCTTCTTCTAGCTAAATCTCTGCTGCTCAAGACTCAAGAATAATATGCAAAATTGTGTGTGTTACTGCATAACTTTATAAAATGATTTTTAACCCTTTACATGCCAAGGTTAGCAATGAGCACTGGTTTTGTGTGTGGGGGGGGGGTGGGGGGGGGGGGGGTGTTGAAGTAATCTTTGAGTATTGAAATGAGCATCTCCTGTTTAATAGATCAGGGGTATATTATAGGGAGCACCTTGAGTGTCTGCCCGATGACTGTGTGCAAAATAACAGCCTGTACTACAGTCTAAATCCTTATTCAGCGAATCTAGATAAACTGAATACATGCTGTTCATGTGTACATGTACTATTTATAGATATCCTTATTATTACATAGCCATAATGAATTAATGATATTGTGGACGTTCTCTCTGCAATAATAGTAGCAAGTTGCAGTTCAATAGTGTTGAAAGCAACTCCCAAAGTTCATTACCCTGTCTGACTTTACTTCATCTACTGTTATAGAAATAAGTCAGTTGGAAGGAAGTTCACTAGTTGTCTAAATAAAAAGCGATCTTGGAGACATTCTTATCTGCGCCCAGTCTGTTAGCCCTCTCCTGCGTTGGTTATTACTGTTTTGAGAACAGGTCATATAGAAATATAATAACTGGCTTAATAAAGAGGGACCTAAGAGACAACTCTGTCTGACCCCTTGGAAACTGTTAATCACTCTTGAGAGAGCTCTGTCGCTTGAAAGTACTTGTAAATGGAGAGTGGGAGTCTTCACACCTGAATGGCAGGGCCATTTGGCTATTCTTCTTGTGCAGTGATGGATACTTATAGAGTCTACATAGGCTTTGATGGACCTATATTGCCCATAGAAAGTCACTTACAATTGTGACCAGTCCTTTCTTACAAGCCAAGTCTGGCTCATAGAGCTTGTTAATCCCCAAGATTGTTTTGGATATATATTTCGACTTTGTTATTCGATTGTCTCTGTTCTTGCCAATGTCTACAAAGGTCCTCATTGTATTTGGTGATGTGCTTATCTGCTGAAACTGTATTGCCTTTGGATGACCTGTCCATGGTGTCTCCTGTAGTAATGAGTTCATGCTATTTCAGCAGCTGAACCTTCTGAATTGTTTTACCATATATTGGCTTGCCTCGTTTGATGGTCTCCATTCGTCTGTGTCTATTGTTCTGTATATTGATTCCTGTAACTGTGCACTGCAGAATGGCTTCATAACAGTCAGTTCAGCGGTTACAGGGTTAAGAATTACTGAGGAAACTGAATAATTAGATGAATAAAAAAAATCACATTTCCTCAATGATATGTTACGTCATCTGTAGGTTGTTTTTCTTTGAAGACTAACAGACCTCATGGAGTCTTCAATCTTGTTAACCTGCAGAGAAAATTAAAAAAATTCTCTCTCTCTCATGACATGACAAGAAATGTCTTGATCACATGAAGCAACTTCTTTGAGTCGTGTCGAAGGCATTACTTTGATTTAATATCAAGGGATATCATATATTTACTCATAATTTGAAATCAGAAATCAATTCAATACAAAATCAAAACTCTATACTAGGAGATTTGTGAAATGGTTAAAATTATTTTGCTCAAGTCAGTTGATTTCAAGTAAATTTGATCTGTAAACAACATTTGCTGACATATTGTGCGCATTTATCAAGATTTCCATTATGTAAACATAATGTGTTTTTTTTCTGTTTAAATCTCAAGGGAACATATTATGTTTCTTTTGCGTTTTCTAATTCTTTCATAAGTATTTATTATGCCGAATTTATTTAATCCATGAGAAATGTAACTTTCTTTTTGACAGATTGAACAATATGATGAATTACTTTTATTCCTTATGGATTATTAGAATATAGAATATGGTGGATGTAACAATAACAGAGGCCTCCTGGTGTTACACTTCAATTTCAGAAAAAGTCTTACAATAACCAAGTCGTAGATTCGCAAGTCTCTTAATAAATTTTTTTCGTTCACCTAAACCTTTGACCAAATTCAAATCTTGCCTCCTGAAAATCAAGGCTAGTTTGCTAAGTTCTGTAATACCAGGACTCTAAAGTTGTCTATATAAAATTTGAGAATTAATTAATAAGAGCAGTGATCATTCCAGTGACCAGTGCAATGAACAATCATAGCCTTTGGACAATTCAGCGGTCAGTCCACCTTGACCAGTGTATTGAACAGAACAATCTTAGCCCCTGGACAATGTCATGGTTACTTGAAGGTATTGAGTAAAGTCTGAGCAGTAGTTGAACTGGAGGAATACTACGCAATGTCATTCAATCAGAGGGAACTTCCTGGTTTCCATGTGGATGATAACATGCTGGGTCAAAGGTCAAAGGTCCACTTATATAATGCATGTTGTGAACCTTTTACTTTGTCATGCTACATGATGTTGATTTAGTCTCAGCAGATCTTACAATTCTTAACCCCCTACCTGCTGAGGTTGTAATACTGCACAGATGAATCTTAGATCTTGGACGATGTTGGGATATCTCTTCTGTTGAAAACATTTCATTTCTGTTCTCAGCCAAGCATAAATGTTCTTGTAATTGATTTAACAAGTTAGAAGTTAATTCTGTTCCTGTTAATCTTTGAATATGTATGTGAAGGAGAGGCTATATTTAAGCTGCTGAATTAACATGTGCCAAGCCATTGTAAGGGGCCGATTCACGGGAATCACAACTCATGAACAATGAAGAAGATCCATAACTGCCCATCAGCTTTGAGATATAACATACACTATCCTGTAATATTCCTGAAGCTGTAGGCAAATGGTTAATATTTCTCTGGAATTTTGCAATAGTGAGTTGATAACAATTAGGGTTCAATGTAGCTTTAAGAGCATTTCACTTAAATCAAATCTGATAGTATTATTGCAGTCAGAAATCTCTCCATACAATTATGCTGTGAATTGCAGTGCATCGGCTGGAACTAGTGTACCATGGGCGGTACTTCACTGAATATTGTTGTAGCTTTCCCCATGAAACTTATTGCCTGAAGAATAGATTTCTGCAGCAGCACAATTTGCACGGCCCATGACAGGATTTGAACCCCAGACTCCTTGATCATAATGTGAACATGGTTGCTACTACACTATATTGCGTATTGGAGTATTTGGAAGACCGTGATCACATGTGTCAAATTTATTTCATGGTTTTGGATTTGTAATCTACAATTATCAAACATCGTTCATAATATTTGTACCCTTCCTAATTATACCCCCGCTACGGAGTAGTCGGGGGTATATAGCGCTCAGCGCGTCCGTCCGTCCGTCCGTCCGGAACACTTTTGGTTCCGCTCATAACTCAAATACTACTTGTTCAATTGTTATGAAACTTTATACATGCACACTTTATGGTCCCTAGATGTGCCTTTTCTATGTTTCCCTCAGATTCCATGATTATTTTTTCAGATTTTCCACTTTTAAGCGTCTTTGTGTGCGCGTCTATGGTCACACTTTTGGTTCCGCTCATAACTCAAATACTACTTGTTCAATTGTTATGAAACTTTATACATGTACACTTTATGGTCCCTAGATGTGCCTTTTCTATGTTTCACTCAGATTCCATGATTATTTTTTCAGATTTTCCACTTTTAAGCGTTTGTGTGCGCGTCTATGCTTACACTTTTGGTTCCGCTCATAACTCAAATACTACTTGTTCAATTGTTATGAAACTTTATGTATGTACACTTTATGGTCCCCACATGTGCCTTTTGTATGTTTCGTACTCTAATTTGTATAATTTATGCAAATTTTCTCCGTTTTTCGACTTTGCCATTCAGTTTTTGTTCCACTCATAACTCAAATACTAATTGTTCAAATGTCTTGTAACTTGATACATATAATCATCACGATGTGTACATCTGCCTTTTGTATGTTTCATACCCTCATTTGCATAATTTATGCAAATATTCTCCGTTTTCGACTTAACCATTCACACTTTTTGTTCCACTCATAACTCTGAATGCAGTTGTCCAAATGTTAAGAAACTTGATATGTACAATCACCATGATGTGTACATCTGCCTTTTGTATGTTTCATACCCTCATTTGCATAATTTATGCAAATTTTCTCCATTTTTCATCCTCGCCATTCACACTTTTTGTTCCACTCATAACTCAGACACTAATTGTTCAAATGTTACGAAACCACTGATGTGTACATCTGTCATTTTTATATTTCATACCCTCATTTGCATATTTGTATGTTTCATACCCTCATTTGCATATTTAATGACATTTTTCAAATTTTTCGACTTTTACTTCTAAAACATGCTTACAAGTGTAATACTTACTCTGCTTTAATAATACTTATATATAATGGTCTGTTCATACAAAACTTTAAACATTGATGCCCTTTTGCTATTTTCAAACATTTCTTTTTTACCAATGTTAAAAGCGGGGGTATCATGAGTGAGCTGTGCTCACTAATTCTCTTGTTAAATTAGATTGTCATGTATTTAAAATGTTCAAAAATGATATAGTTTGAAATGGAGAGACTGGAAGTATCAACAAATTTCACTAGTCAAACTTGTCATCAATTATTTGCGAGAATATTGAGATATTGAACTTCAAGCTATTGAGACCATTATTCCCAAGTTGATATTTACCCAACTGTTAAAATGTTAATAAAACATGATTTCCCTTTGGTCTAGGATTGCTTTTAATGTTTGAATTTGATGTCCTTGTGATTATGTGTAATTATGTCAATTTTATTCCATTTTGGATAGAGCCATTATATGACACATGCATGTGCTATGTGTTCAGTGGATATTTGTGCTCACTTATCGTCATGGAAACCTGTCCTTCCAAATATGGATTTATCTACTTCAAATTATTTGCCTCTCTAGTAACAAAAGTGCCCGCAGCTTAAATAATTATCAATTATATTAATATATACAAAATTAGAATGAAAATAATTAGGTTTTTTTCCTCACTTGAATATTTATAAACTTAAAATTATATTTTCTCATTAACCATTTTATTAGTTTGTTTGTATAGTTTATTTCAGAGAAAATTATGTAGTCAAAAGTGATACGGTTATCACTTGGAAATACACATGACGCCACTGAACAATGGTAACCTGTCAGTATTACAATCAACATGACAGCACTGAACAATGGTAATCTGTCAGTATTACAATCAACAAGACGTCACTGAACAATGGTAATCTGTCAGTATTACAATCAACAAGACGTCACTGAACAATGGTAATCTGTCAGTATTACAATCAACAAGACGTCACTGAACAATGGTAATCTGTCAGTATTACAATCAACATGACGTCACTGAACAATGGTAATCTGTCAGTATTACAATCAACATGACGTCACTGAACAATGGTAATCTGTCAGTATTACAATCAACATGACGTCACTGAACAATGGTAATCTGTCAGTATTACAATCAACATGACGTCACTGAACAATGGTAATCTGTCAGTATTACAATCAACAAGACGTCGCTGAACAATGGTAACCTGTCAGTATTACAATCAACATGACGTCGCTGAACAATGTTCAACATCATCAAAAGTCCATTAGCACCTTTTGCGAGGCAACAGTGCAATAATAATCATAATAGGATGGTACCAGAGGCCCTTTACCTAAAGTTTGCCAATTTTAGAAGTAAAACACGTACTGAAAAAAAAAAAATGTTTTTCAATGTAATATCACTGATCTCTCGAGCTGAAAAATACTGATATTTTCAGAAGGGGCGTATTATCATAATGTGCCATAATTCTCATTCAAGTCACTTCCTCGATTAAATATATTTTTAGTCAGGGAATGTTTTTTCAGTAAGCTAAGCCCATAAGTATTTGTGCGGTAATGAAAATTGGTTTCACAGCAAATTAGCTGGCCAAGTGGGCTTCCTGCATGAATAATTCATGTGGTGATGTATTTTGTAAATGTTAACCTGATTAGGATCATTCAAAGATTCACTTATTACCCGGCTTTTAAAATAGCCTGTTGTTCAGTCTCTGAAACTAACTTAACCCTTTAACTCTCAGGATATTCCTACATTCGTTCTTGTATTTTCTTGTGGAGATTCTTATCTTATATATAGCTATTTTCATCCAAAAGCTACTCCCAGAGCATTTAATTTGTAAGTTGTGTTTCCAGTAAAATGGTCACCAAGAATGGTGTGGTATTGATAAGTCAGCAGGTTCAGTGTTGAAGCCAAAACAATTTAATACCATTTTAGCAAGTCTAGATTAATTGGTTTCAGTTAAAGCTGCTGTCAGTCTCCTTTTGGAATATTTTTGCCTTGTGTGGAGTTTTCATGTTGATGAAAAAATATTTGAATCTGAGATGAAACTCTGATGTCGATATTTGATCAAGTGAAATGTTGCATTTGTTTGGTTTTTTTTCACATTACTCTATGAAACTCATTTGGCGTCTATTATATATATGATAAATGTAAAGACAATGTCAAAATATTTCTTAAAAAGATTTAGATATTTTGAAAATTTTGAAAATTTAAGAAATATAAGGAAATTTAACAATTGAAGACAAAAGAACATGCTAACTGAAAGCTTGATTGAACTAGTAATTAAGTAATCAGGCCAAGGCTTCTAATTACCATAATTAGTCATACGTGATATCATTATTAAGACACAGGATTGACAGTTTTATCAAGTTTGTTAAATGAAGCAATGTAACGTAAAACTGCTGGTTAACGAGCAGATAACCCGCTGTTGTATCAGGACACTGAAGCTTCTGTCTGGAGGCTAGATAGAGAATCTCACCCAAGTGTCTTCTGATTTCAAATATATCAACACAAGTTAATAAAAGTTACAAGGCTTGCTGAGGATATTTTTACTTTTATCAACGATTGTTGATATATTTGATATAAGAAGAAACGAGGGTGAGATTCTATTTATCATCCAAAATCATTCTTATTGCGTTTAAAGGATAGATGAAATGCATTTTTCTCAAGAATGACAGATGATTACGTCTACGTATATTGTATATCGGAATCAATTGAGCATAAAATCGAGACAATATACACTTGCAATTGATAATTAAGACGATTTTAATTCACCCATTTAACACTATCGCAATTTGTTCGGCGAAACCTTTTGAAAATGCTCACTGAGGCGTGACTGTGATAAGCGATAGACGGGGCGGCTAGATAGCTTCTCCGCCGATGTCTCGTTAATTAATTAATGATAATTATCACTGCCGCTAAATGAATTTATGAGGTGTATTACATCGCCAAAAAGACATGTTTATGTAATAATTGTGTAATTGTCATCTGCGGAATTACCTAGTTGGATATCTAAACATTCGATATATGGGAAATTTAAGTTGGTTTATTGAAGATATCTTTGTGAAATTAACAATCAAAATGTTGCGAAATTACGTTGAATTGTGACTATCGCTGAAAATCAAATTCCTCCACATACGTCACAGAAGTCATCCCTTCACGGGTCACACCCCCGCAGACTTTCATTCTGGTCGCCGGGGCTAAATCAGGCGGTTTTTTAAAAAGCCGTATATAAGTAATTTATGGACCGATTTCAGAAATTTAAAATCGAGCAATTGTCAAATTGACATCCCATTCTAATGAATCCGATTTGGACCATATGTCATTTCATCCATCCTTTAAGTGAAAATAGTGTACATCTCTGAGCATATTTCTGCCATTTGACTTCCAGTGCGGTAAGGTCATAGCATTATGATGTCATCATGTTTATAACATCAGAGCATTGTGATGTCATTGCTCAATGATGTAAAAGCATTGTGATGTCATGAAGTTGACGGTGACAGGGCATTGTGCAAAATCTACTGCCAAAACGATATCTCCTGTGAAACAGTTTTGAACGATAAATATTGTTCACCACAGAGCAGGACGCGCGGGAAGGAGTTTGCGGGCTGTTAGAAGGTTCAGCGGTTAGTGTGTTAGTGTACCTTGCACTGTTTGCTTCTTTTCGTTAATTGTCATCAGTTAGAGATGTTTCAATGTGGAAATTCAAATATTATCTCCTCATCAATTGCATCACGATTGATCATACCGATTGAATTGTTCTAAGATAAACATCTCCTTAAATAGCCAGGAAAGGGCTCTTTAATATCCATTTTATACCCTTTGAATCACATTTATAAAAAAAAAAGCCAGAAAAAGCTCCACTGACTTCAGAGACCTCACATGTGATGAAATATAGAAACTTGTGGAAATGACAATAGTTGCTTGGCTAAAACGATATTTACAAATCTGCAGGATTTGTTTATATGTGCACATATGAAATAAAGACACTGGTTATGTTTCAAGACGCTGAATATCTGTTGTAAATAGTGATAAATTGCAGGAACAATGATTCATTATGATGTCTGCCAGACTTATAGATCCAAGGACTATCAAAGTTTACCAAGTTCAAATGTTATTCTTAGTTTATCCCAAGGTTTGTTCTGCTTACAAGCCTTGTAAAGTAAACATTAGTTGTATGGCAAGTACTCTTAGGCTGTATCCCTTCCAGCGGCCATCTTGGTTTATGTTTACATATGGTAGTATATTCCTGACAACTAGTCACAGATAAAGATAATGAGTGTTTGCCTTTGAAATGATACACTGTTTTCAGTTCTTGTGGGCGGATAATCTGAACTAAATTTATGTTTCTATAGTATCTTGTTACTTTTTCATCCTCAGGTCATTGAGATTGTGGAAAAGTTGTTTATTTACACAAGGTGTGAAATTATGACAGCTTACGTTTGATCATGTGTTGTAGGTTTTAAGGTTTTTAAAAAATAATATTTACGTCTTTTTTTCCCATGAGTCAAAAAAATATCTGACACTAACCATAAGAATAAATGAAAATCTGAAGCGCTTTAGAAAATGTCCATAACCATTCTAGTCTGTAAAACATGTCAACATGAACAAATCCTTTACATTCCAGCAAACCAGCATAGCTACATTTTAGATACTAAATATAAGTCATTAAACCTATTTTAATTATTTCTTATGTTTCATATAGTAGTTCCCACAAACTACTTGTCTATCTCCTCTTTTAGATTGGCAAATCTTTTCACTCACAGCATTCGGGAGGTTAACCTTTGTAGACTGATATTAACCCCTTTGTTGCAAAAAAAAAAATGGGGGCTAAAACTTGTTCAGTTGCATTGACGAGAGCCAAAACATTATTGGGTCATAGGCGTAGGAACCGGGGTTTCCCCCCCCCCCCCCCACTTTTCCACAGCCTGAAATTTTTTTGGGGGACCAAAATCAAGATGTAAACGCAAATCCCAAAATTTAAGACCAAATATATAGAGAAAAACTTTGATTTTGCAAGGTCCCTCCCCAAAAATGTCAGTGTTTTGGGATGTAGCGTTACTTAAGAAGGCGTAAGTGTCATATTTTCGGCTTAAAAAAGTAAAACGACATTGTCGAACACCCAAAATATGACCTGGTTTCAAATCATTGGGCAAACTGCAGTAATATCCATTGCTTAAAGGTTATCTGAAGCCCAAATATTACAGCTTGGAGCCTCAAAAGCACCCCCCCCCCCCCCCCCCCCCCCCCTTTCAAAGTTCACAATCTTGCCCCCCCCCCCCCCCCCCCCCCCTTTTCAAAGTTCACGATCTTGCCCCCCCCCAACCTTTGAACCGTTCCTACGCCTATGTGGGTGACAAAAATACAGGAATTACAACTCTTACAACTTTATAAAGAGTACACTCTCTTTACACATGTGCAAAATATGATATACATAAACCCAGATATTTTCTACATTAGCAGGCGAAGGGTTAAGTTATTCCATTTGTCTGACTGTATCCACTATCCAGTGGTGTTGTAGAGAATGTGATTGTTTTTACAGCAGGGTTATGTTCTTGGAAGTTCCTCTGATGAATAAAAAAGAAAACTTTCCTTAAATTACTTTTGAATTGCCTTTTGTGGCAATCCCTTTCCTAAGTAGAATTTTTTTTGGTAAACTCAGTTGCAATTGGCGGTTAGCTGTTGATGGTTTTCCCTCTCTTACTTTCATAGCAGATAACTACTAGCCAAACCCTGAATCGGTGTGTTTTGAAAACTAAGTATTTTGTTCTTTCAGAAAGATGTCTTTGTAGAAAGGAAATTTAAGTTTTTGTTACTACATTTTATTATTTCTATAAAAGAAATAAAGATTTGATTCCAGGACAAACCTCTTCTACGTCTGCTGAATCTGTTAGAGTCATACGGTTCAAATCTAAAGGAATCTTAGTTAACTGGGGATGTAGCTCAGTTGGTATCGGGTGCGGGATAGCGCAGTGGTTAGCGCGTTCGGCTTTGGATCAAGAGGTCCTGGGTTCGAATCCCGCCAGGGGCACAGCAAGTTAGTCTGCAGTAGAGAACTGTTCTACACGCAGTAAGGTTGCTACACTGAATTTCAGCGCAGTACAACCCATAGTTCGCTAGTTCCAGCAGATGCTCTCAGGTTTCACCGCAATACATAGCCACATGGCATTGCGGGCTTTCTCCCTGCCATAGTACAAGCAGCCGCGATATAAGTGAAATACTCTTGAAAGCGGCGTTAAACCCCAACTCACCTCACCTCACCCAGTTGGTATCACCTGGGTTCGAATCTTGGTCATGTCATACTAAAAGTTGTTTCTTGCTTGGTGCTCAGAATTATAAGAATAGAAGAACGCTTGAACTGGCACTACACTGTGGCTGCCGTGTGACAAGCTCACAAAAGAATTTCTAGTTTACTTTGTATTGAGGACAATAAAGTGTTTGTATTATTATTATATTATTATGTAAACCCTATACCAACGTGTCTCAGAACAACCAAGAATAGCCTATTGTAATATTTCCCCAGGATAACACTATCTGTTTGAAAGTTTAAGGTTCTGTAGGCTGGCCACCCCGAAGCTGAAGATAGCCTATCCCAAAATATTTCTCCATGTTAATATAGAAAAATTCCATGACGTTTATTTTGGGTATTTTTATTGAAAAACATTTATTTCTATAATGTTATGTTTTACAGACCAAGGACAAGTCTACAAATGTACATTCTGATGGTTGCTATGACTCCAACCTTGAGCCCCAAAAGCACATTTAATGCAGAAAACTCATTGCTGTATTGATTTTTGTTTTGTGCTGTTATTTCAGATATACATGGGGGGTATAATTTCCTGTATTTCAGACATCAAAAGTATCAAGTAAATTAGAACAGACAGATTTGATGAGTAATGAATATTTCCAGCTGAGAACTACATTTAACCACAGATTGTTTCAGCAGAGTTGCATTATCCTCTATAAAAGGGCCATTTGAAGTAATGGAGATATCATGGTTTAACCGTTCACAGTCAGAATCATAGTTTTCTACAATTGAACCAGCTTCCTGTCTTAGATTATTTCTTTCAAAATGATTCATGATTCCTGTAAAGTTGCGACACTGAATGGTTTGGTACTAATCAGTTAAGCAGCTAAATTGTTAAAACAAAATGGATTACTAGGCCTAAAAAAAAGAAGAATTTGTTTCTGGTTTCCGTAAGGGCAGATAACTAATTTTTTAGCCTCAGAAAACATTGGAACATAGAAGATGTCACTTTGTTTCTGTTGAGATGGAGTGTAGGGGCGAGATTATTGACTATTTGGAATAGTAACACATATTTAAGAGGGTTTGTGCTTTATTTATATAAATAATTGTATAATTTTATGTTTTTTATCTCTTCATTCCCAAAAAAAAAATTGTCGTAAAAAAAAGAATCGCGTCCTCGCATAATTTTTGTCAGCCTCTAAAGACCAGAAACATTTTTTTTATATTTAGGCCCTAATGATAACGCAACGCGGTATTATGCTAAAGGGAGATTGTCATAATCCTTAACATGGGATTAATTAGTACTTAACCTTTTCTCAATGTCTGTGGTTGGACTTGTGTCATATAACTTTAATACCTATCCAGAGATAAATTTACCCCTAAATCCTGCACCAAATACTGGAGAAATTAAGCTGCGAGTCCCCTGGACTCGAGGTTCTTTTGGTAACGAAAGTTAAATCACTTTTCATATAAAACAAAATTTCAGAAGAATGCAGTTCATTAAAACAGCGATAAATTAGTTATAGTTGGCAACAGCTGAGTTCATTTACAATGAATCAAAGATTAAGTAGAGGAATCCCTGCAAAACAACTTACAAGTCTTAAAGATACATCCATTTTGTTTCATAAAATTTTATTTGGTTGATATACAGGCCAACATAAGATATGTGCTGATTTCAGTTCAAGTAATTTCACTTAACTTACATAACTAGTTATTAACTACATAACTACAGATAACTTATAAACTACACGTCACATTAACATACACAGTAGTTGATCTATTAAACATTATCAACCCAAAGTTGTCTGTTTGTCTGGTCTAAATAAGTTTCCAAAATTACGTTTTACTAATTGACATTGGCCACACGCGGTGCATTGTCTGGTTTTCGATCAGAAATCGAAACTTTTACCTTTATATCGTCACTATACTGAGTCGATTATCATCAAAATGGCAATTTTTGGCAACACTCAGTACTTCTCAAAAGATTAACATCATCTATAACGTTTGTCATATTTGACCCACAACAAAACAATGGATGGACCTCTCAAGATTCTTGACAATTTCTTAAAGTAATTAGTTTTAGAGATCTTTTTCATTTGATTAACTGTTACTGTCAAATTTTAATGAACAGTATCTTTAGGAAGATTCTTTACTCTAATACTAAATTGATATTTATCGATGAATGCTTATTATCTTAAAAGTTCATGGGCATCAATCCAGATACTGATTATAGCTTTGAACTTATAGCTTTGATAATCCGGGAATACTGTAGCAATCAAGAAAGAAGTAGGTTATTCTTTGAACATATGATTTGAAGAGTCACTTTCGGCTACTTTATGTTCCATGAATCACACGTCCATTTTGGAAAATGGCTGTCGGCTGATGATATCTTCTCTTGATTTTGAGGATGTCATTATTTGTGTAAAACCACCATGTCAGTATACACAAATAACAGATCTTGTACACCAATCTCAGATAGGAGGTCTAGCTAAGGCTGTCTGGGAGCAAGAGCTGAATCTGAAATATCTGTATGCTGTTATTGTTTGTGTGAGATATATAATGATTGCTGTGTTTGAAAACTAACCACCATGAAAGTGTATGTTTGTCATTTAGAATGGTAAATTTAAGAGAGAAAAAATAATTTGCCTATGTGGACAAAAAGATAACAGGTTCGGAAGAGCCGTATTTTAATAATAGTAGTAATGATAGACCACGCTGAACTCCACACTACGAAGAGCATGCATATATAATTATAACTGAAGATGAAATGAAACCGGTAGGAGAGAGAAACATGGCATTATTTTTA
The DNA here is from genome assembly GCA_936450465.1 of Gibbula magus. Classification (NCBI taxonomy): domain Eukaryota; kingdom Metazoa; phylum Mollusca; class Gastropoda; order Trochida; family Trochidae; genus Gibbula; species Gibbula magus. The sequence goes on from OW388306.1 coordinate 13,374,976, forward strand.
AAAACAATTATTTTGAAGCTGCTATACACCTTAGCCTAGATTTTCTAAGCTCTCAGCGCTAAGAGAGTCATAAGTATTGTTCATTAACATTGGCTTATGACTATCTTAGTGCTAAGATTGCTTCGAAAATCTAGGCCCTGAACATTTGAATTTTGTGCATATATACATACAGAAATGAACTTATGCTATTTAGGTACTGGATGATATTGAACCAAATATGTATTTCCTACTCTTATACATGTTACACTAGGAAGGCAGACAGTCTCCGTGTCGCCAGAATGAGTTCTCTCAAGAAATGGAATATCATGACTGACCTATGTATTAACACACACACCAAAATAACCTACAATAAGCTCATCGTTGAACCCATACATTATATCATATTATTCCCTCCAAAGCCTTAAAGGTCTAGACATTATATGGGCGATAGCTTCCTCAATAGAAGAATTTATTGGCAGCTATTTTTGTAGTCAGACACTGGGTCTCTCGGGAGTATATGTGACATTTGATCCAATATTGAAATGTAGACTGCAGAATAGATAGTGTTTTTCTGTGAAAAACAATTTTGTGAAAGTGCAAAATATATAGTCAAATATGAAGAAGGGGACGAAATGAATTTTTATATTTTCTGTCATCTTTATTATTTCAGTCTCTGAACAGATCTTGTGTTTCATTCAATTAAATATTGAACAGGAGAATCGATGTTCTGTGACTTTATGAAATACGTAACTTACATCATATCGTTTAAAGTAACTTCTTAACAGTAAGTCTCCCGCGGTTACATTTGGGATAACACTACCTTCAATAGAACGAATTATTGTACTTTTTCGGGCCGAGTCCTATGCGGGATTCGAAACCCACAATCTCAGTGTAAGATAACTATCGCCAGCAGCTTACCACACGACCGGTTGCCTTACTCTGAGGGTGTGGGTTCGAATCCAACATGGGTCTCGGCCCGAAAAAGTACAAGAATTTGTACTATTGAAGGTAGTGTTATCCCAAATGTAACCGTGTTATATTTGTTCACTATCTAAATGGCATGTATTTCTAAAGTAGGTCTGATGTTGAACAGTGTGCTTCCTGTCGATTGGTCACTCAGAATTGTTGGCTCTGATTAATTAGCAGTCTTAGTGTTAAATTCATAATCAGTGGTTATAAGTGAGGTGAGTTGGGGTTTAACGCCGCTTTTAAGAATATTTCACTTATATCGCGGCTGCTAGTATTATGGCAGGGAGAAAGCCTGCAACGCCATGTGGCTATGCATTGCGGTGAAACCTACGAGAATCGGCTGGAACTAGCGAACCATGGGTGGTACTACGCTCAAATTCAGTGTAGCATTGCACCCAAACCTTACTGCGTGTAGAACAGTTCTCTACTGCAGACAAAGTTGCCGTGCCCCTGGCGGGATTCGAACCCCGGACCTCTTGATCCGACGCCGAACCCACTAACCACTGTGCTATAAGGAATATGTTCTGAAACAGTTTTGGACGTTCATTTTAAATATGTGAAAACATCGTTTTAGGTCACTGGTAAAAAAAATAGGAAGTTAGCATAATTGTCAAAGGCGGCTTTTGGATAAACTAAATCAAGGGACTGTGAGAAAGTCTAGCATATACTATACATACTGCTGTGGCAGGGAGCCAGACTATCATTGATAGTCCCTGCACAGGAGGACGGACCTCCAGCCAGCTTTAGATGGAATCCCTTTATGGAAGGCTTGACTCTTTGTTTGAGATGAGACAGCTAAATCTGGCTTGAGTTGAAGCAAAGAAACCTCAACAAATCTGAGCTATTGAATCTCAATATAAATGTGATTGATGAGAGCATAAGTGGGGCATGACAAGCGGCAGGGGGGTTTTCTGCAAGCTGTTTGACTTTGATTTCTGTAAATTTCATAGTTAGAGAACTGAACATATTAAATTTTGATTTGATTTAAGATTTAAAAAATGAAGTTATGAATGTAAAACTATTTTATATTTCATATTAGTAAAGCTATATTATATTTCATATTAAATTAGAACAATACATTGAATACACCTTTATAAAATTATTTATATTAAAAGCACTAGTGATCATCCCATTTAGTCTCTGAACTGTTTAAGTGCTATGATTGATTGTGTTAATAGTATTTTAATGATGAAGACAAACAAACATGTGTCGTATCACTCCTTAATCATTATAACTGTTTACCGCCGCCAGTGTGATATTCTCTATAACTCAGTATGGTGACCACTGTCCAATCAATATCAATCTTTAAATCATGTTTGTATAAAACATGTCACCAGCCTTTCCCACTCACTGAAGGATCATTCTTATTGTTTTTTAATAAAAAGTATGTGTTGTTTGACCTACTTTTGATTGACACTCCTCGATTGAGTAATAGACGCGTGACAAATGTGATTGCCTGTTTAATTTTCAATGTGATAGATTGTAGCATCTTGTCCACGGGATTGGTTCATTCTCTCGACTTGTTTGTCAATATATTCAAATAATTAATGTTTATCCGGGATAAGTATACATATAAATTTATCAATAAATGAAAATCATGTGTATGTATCAGTTGTATGTATAAATGTATACATGTGTATGTGTAATACAAATACCAATAGATTTTCTAAAACAAATGACAACTTGAGTTTAACATATTTCATATGATGCTACTCAAGTAATTACTGCCACATATTTAGTCAAATATAGTAATCTGTTTTCTATTATTGGTTTTATCACTATAATAATTATATGATATAATGTATTAAAATATTTCCAAAAATGTCATTTAAATATATTTTTCTTCAGAATTTGTAAAAAATGTCATGAACAATTGATATAATATTTTTTATAAAGTACAACTTCCTGAAAGAGACATAACAGCCGCCCTGCTGAGATTTAATATTCAGATTTGGAGTGTGTTGCTATTTCTGTATATTTCTGGATATCATACAAGAGCCTTCTCACTTCCTTGTCAGTGTGAACATGTGCCACATGCCAGCTGACACTAAATAGTCCGCTGATGGGGACACATGACAGATGGATTTATGGAAACACATAACTTGAACAGATTTAAAACCTGTTCATACTGTACACAGAATAAATAAAATTCATGTTTAACCCTTACGTTGCGTATATATATTTTACCATTTTTAGCCCCTGTGGCGGAATTTACAGGCTCGCAGCTCGCGGCAGTAGTTTGGGCTTTGGCACTAACGAGCTCTGCTGGCGGAATTTCCAGGCGGCGATTCCGGTACCGTTTTTACGAAATATACCGCATCTACATGGCGAATAAGGACTACCGTAATTCTTCCTTAATTTCGCCCCCTCTATAAGTTCGCCCACGTAAGATCATCTGACAGCCTTTTTTCAAAATACCTTTCCAAATTTCGACATTGTACCAGAAGTTCAGTACTGACAAATTAAAAATTCGACCACATTCCAAATTTTGAAAACAAATTATTTACAGCCATGATAAACAATCGTCTTGTGATTTCTTTTCAGTGAGTTTTATGAGAAAAACACGTATTTTTTATTACACAAATTTTGGGAAATGTTTTAACTTGATCACGCTTGTCACAATACATTCTAATCTATAGGTGTATTTTCACACTTCCCAATTTATTCACTTACTGTACTTATGACATACCTTTATTAAGAATAATGTTACATGTTATCATATTATCCATTATCAATGATTTCATTTTTCGTAAATGAAAAGGCAGCAATCACTACCTTGTGAGGCTATAAATATATATCACTTAGACTGTCAACACAGTAATGCTACACTATGAATAGAGTTTGTATTGAATTTTCTGATTGGCTAAGAGAAGGGAAGTCCCAAAGTTAACCAATAATAAGGCTTGTAACATCTGGATGTTTGCTGGGGAGACTTGAAACAGTCACATGACTAATGATAAGTTTTGTAACATCTGGATGTTTTCTGGGGAGACTTGAAACAGTCAATTGACCTAGTTCATTAAAGTCTGCAGTGAAGTCACTGGAATAGTCTATTTTGAGTAGGGATGACTGCAGGGGATGTTTTTTGCCTTTCCATTTTGATAAGTCAATTTACTTATCAAATGATAAATTACTGTTGGAATATTATGACAGATGTTAGCTCATACTTACAAATATATTTCAGTTTTAAAAATCTGAATATGTAATAAATTGTTTCAAAGTTTTGTGACTTGTTAATCCCTACATACAAATAGACTCAACCAAACACCAAGAGAGACGTCTGTCCACTATCGTAGATAATCAGAACCATATATGTTGAGGTATATGTTTCAAAATATTACCAATAATTAGTTTGCATGAATTAAGCCTTTCAAAGTAATATAATTGTTCAGCTGTCATTGTTTATGTTCGTAATTTCTTGCAAAGCAAGCTTGTTGATATATTCTACTTGATTGTCACGCAATGCCGTTTCAAAAAAAGTTGACTGAGAAAATATGCTTCTTAACTTGACTTGTATAGCAACAGACAATGGTTCATATTATAATTCATTGATGAATTTTACACATAGGAATCTGAACTAATGCAAAAATAGTTAGGATTGGTGTATTGTTTTTTCTCAGTTCTTGGTGATACGCTTGCTAGAAGGGAATTCCGTAATGACGATAGTCTGCTGTGATTGGTTTATACTAATATAGCAACCAATCAGATCGTACTTCCTTTGAAAACATGTGGACAGCCAGCGATGCGAGACATGCACGCTAAAGCTAAATTACGATTCATATCATTTCAAATTTCCTGATCTATTTTGTCAAGTCTAAGAACATAACAATTCAACTCCAAATTATTATTGTTTTATTTCCTGGTACACAATTTAAAATCCAAATGACATTCAAATTTCACAGAAACAATAAATTGAGAATCGTGGCTTCGCCGATCGTAACTTGTCTTCTGAAGATAAAAAATGGTGCATTAGTTCATTATATGAATAAAATTACCATATACAAACATAATTAAAAGTTTTTGCTAACTAATATTTACGAAGTGTGTAACCTTCTTTTTCAAATTGGTTTTAAACATTTATATGAAAATCTAAAATTTCGACAAAGATGGCGCACAAACGAAGGTGAGTGGTGATAATTTCGACCGTGAACATTTCGTTAAAATATTTGGAAAATTTGAGGGTCGAAATTATGGAAGAATTACGGTATATACGGGCGTTCAATACAAATTCAAGTAGCGACACCCGTACACAAATGGCTAATTCACACTCGAAACTTTGAATGAATTTTCTATGTTTTTTCATTTTTATTCTATTACTTTCGAAAGATTGTCTTTTATTCGGGCCTCGTAACATCATAAATACGAAACGAAAAAAATTCCATTTATATACGGAATTGAAGACAAGATGTCTAGCTTCATAATGATATAAAAATTATTAGAATGTGACCTTTGGTTATAATTCTATAGCTATGTAAAGTTTGTCTTTATTTCCACCTATAAAATCGTCAATACTTACAACATGTATGCGGCATTGCAAACGGTCGTTCATCGCACTTTTCCAAGAAATCATAATCTCGAACCAGTTGACAAATAAGCACATGTCAACCCAAATATGGTTATGTTGTTTGACTTTTCAAATAAACGCTAACCTCGAACCATAACTGATGAAAATATGTTGATTAGTTTGTGTGCCGTTTGGTTTCACATGCCTCTCAGAAAGGTAAAATTGTATCTTTATTTCTGTGAATAAATCTGCGCATTTTATATAGAATAAAAGATTATTCTTTTCGGTTTATTGTGATATAAAAATTATGAAAATGCATTCAGTATTTTAGCCTTGATAAATGTTTTAGAAGTTGTGAAAATCGCCGATTGTTTCAAAATTTATGAAGTGTAAACATGACCTTTTTCACGGCGCTTGCTGTGTCTTTATTATTTTTTTGAGATTTTCTAATTTTATATGGGAATGTAGTCCATTGTTCCCCCTTTATTTTGCCGTATTTTTTTTTGAAAACAAACAATTCACTCACATGATATGAAGTGCGGGAGTAAGGCGAGTTAGCGATTTTTTTCCCCGTCTCGCGAGATGCGAGGCAGATAGCAGTCTCGGGCGAGGCAAACCCGAGGCAATACAAACACGTGGGTGAAAATAGCCTCAAGCGAATTAATGCTTCGGGGGCTAAGCCCGACATAATTGGCCCTCTGTAAAGCTAATTATCGATGCGTTACGGGTCAACAATGCACACGCAAATTGGTGTGAATTTTGCTTGATATTCCGACCACACACTGAACAAAGCTTTATTCTCATGTCGGGTCGCGATATGTAAATACAGCCATTCTCATGGGTCGGGTCGCGGACACAATCGACTCGTGACCCGGTATGGGGTATAGTATATACTTAGACAGCCGTGAATTATTCTAAGTCTTGTATCCGGGATCCGTATTCAGACACCTAGGAATCGCTTATAGCCCGCCCGGATAATTCCGTCGCCCGCATGTTAAGGGTTAATATATTTGGGACATTGTAAACCATCATAAGCAACTTACTTTGTATTTAATTTAGAAGCTATGTTGAAAGTCTAGATTTTCCCAGTAACAAGTCTTTTTATCAAGAGTCTGTATGTATATGAAATTTAAATCTGAAAGAAATATAAAAATGTTAATGATGGTTTTAGTTAAAAGAAGATAGACTAGATTTTAGTCTCCATTCAAAGTACTTAATTAAACTGTCTGATATACAATGAGACAGTCTAGATCAGTTGACAAAGCTCTCCCTCATACAAACAATTTAAACAGATTGTGGGAAGGAGGGATAGCACAGTGGTTAGCGTGTTTGGCTTCGGATCAAGAGGTCCGGGGTTTGAATCCCGCTAGGGGCGCAACAACTTATTCTGCAGTAGAGAACTGTTCTACATGCAGTAAGGTTTGGGTGCAATACTACACTGAATTTCAGCGTAGTACCACCCATGGTTCGCTAGTTCCAGCCGATGCTCTCAGGTTTTACCACAATACATAGGCACATGGTGTTGCGGGCTTTCTCCCTGCCATAATACTAGCAGCCGTGATATAAGTGAAATACTCTTGAAAGCAGCGTTAAACCCCAACTCGTCCCACCCCCAACATAACCCGTGGGGGGAGGAGGGATTGTGGGTGATATCTCCTCCTTCAGCATATTTATATCCCACTGATTCTTTTCTTTATGTTATACTCCAGGTTGAGTACCTTGGCATAATTACCGTCATGACTGTTATTAGAGCACTGGCTACATTTGAGGCAGGGTTTGATTTGAGGAAATATGGTAACAAGAGACGGTGGGACTCCGAGAGAGTCTAGATACTGGAGAGTAGTCCATCACTCACTATGGTACAGCCCCAGCTGGTGTGGTCATGTCAGGCCAGACTGGTCAATTTCTGAAGCAAGGCCCTACAAGACTCACTCATTGTCTCCAACACTAGCAGTGGGGAAAGTAGGAAATGTGGGAAAGCTTTCCCTTAGGTCACTACTTGCAAAATGTTTTTGGTGGAATCTGGTTTAAACAATATTAATTCATATACATGTTGTACGGGAACAGAGTGAAAGGGTTCCCATATCAATAATAATAATAATAATAAAACTTTATTACCTCGAAAGGAATTCATTTTGTATCATGACAGAGCTCGTGTACATGAATGGCAATTAACAGTCACGCATTACATGTAATACAAAACACAATCAAAATTGGTTAACTTAAGGATCATTTAACAAACGAATGCTGAAGGGAATAAATGTATTCAGACCTCTATTGGTTTTGTATCAAGGTAATAAGTATCTCCTTCCAGAAGGAAGTTGAACATATTCACTGTGCAACACATGATCTGAATCCGACAAAATTTTCAGAGATAATTTCAAAACTTGTTTTTCATTAAGATAGGACAGATTGTAAAATGAACTCCAGCTATTTTACCAGTGATGTGGACAACTTTTTCTAAGAACCATACCAACATTGGAAGGAAAAGGTTAAAATGCTTTCAATAAAACAGTGATAAAATAGTGATAATACTCGTTCATTTACATTAAAAGATCGCAACTTGCGCAGGAAATGTAATCTTTGTTGACATTTTTTTAAAACAGTCTTTCTTAAATAAATGCATATTTGATACGACTTCCATCAGGTTACTTCTTGTATTTGGTAGAAACTGGTTTAAACAACATTAATTCATAAACATGTTGTACGGAAACAGAATGGATGAACAAACAGGGGTTCCCATTTCATGTCTCTCCGAAATAAATGTATGTTTGATACGACTTCTGAGTAATGAGTGAGTCGAGTGAGGTGCCAGCAGCTGTGGTTCCCCTCCTGTCAGCAGCGGTCAGTTCGGTTCCACCAGCTGCCTCAACATCTGACCACTGGTCAAACTGACCACTGTTTCTTGGGGTGACTGACGATCTGCAGTGTCTGAAAGATTTGTTCATACATGCAAACAAACATAATATCTTCTGAATATTTCTTATTATTTATTAAAAAAAACATGGTCGGTAAGATAAATTTGTTGTCAGACTGCACCGAGGTGCAATTTTATAACCCGCATAATTGTCCTTGTAACAAAATTGCATCTACCCTCAGTTTATCTTCTTCAATCTTGCAAATAAAAATTACCTGGAATTGAAGCAAAAGTTTCTTAAATCCTACAAAAAAGAACAAACTATAACTGAAACACATTTGTCTTCGATCATACAAATAAGAACAAACTAGACTTAAAATATAATTTTCTTCAAATTTACAAAAAAAGTTAAACCAGAATTGAGACACAATTTCTTCAATCTTTCAAATTAAAACAAACTAGAAGTGAAACAGAATCTTGATTTAATCCTGCCCCTGCCCCTGCCCCTGCCCCTGCCCCTGCCCCTGCCCCTGCCCCTGCCCCTGCCCCTGCCCCTGCCCCTGCCCCTCCCCCTCCCCCTGCCACTGCCCCTGCCCCTGCCCCTGCCCCTGCCACTGCCACTGCCCCTCCCCCTGCCACTGCCCCTGCCCCTGCCCCTGCCCCTGCCCCTCCCCCTCCCCCTCCCCCTGCCCCTGCCCCTGCCCCTGCCCCTGCCCCTGCCACTGCCCCTGCCCCTGCCCCTGCCCCTGCCCCTGCCCCTGCCCCTGCCCCTCCCCCTGCCCCTGCCCCTGCCCCTCCCCCTCCCCCTCCCCGTGCCACTGCCCCTGCCCCTGCCCCTGCCCCTCCCCCTCCCCCTGCCCCTGCCCCTGCCCCTGCCCCTCCCCCTGCCCCTGCCCCTGCCCCTGCCCCTCCCCCTCCCCCTGCCCCTCCCCCTGCCCCTGCCCCTGCCCCTCCCCCTGCCCCTGCCCCTGCCCCTGCCCCTGCCACTGCCCCTGCCCCTGCCCCTGCCCCTCCCCCTGCCCCTGCCCCTGCCCCTGCCCCTGCCACTGCCCCTCCCCCTGCCACTGCCCCTGCCACTGCCCCTCCCCCTGCCACTGCCACTGCCCCTCCCCCTCCCCCTGCCACTGCCCCTGCCCCTGCCACTGCCCCTGCCCCTGCCACTGCCCCTGCCCCTGCCCCTGCCACTGCCACTGCCCCTCCCCCTGCCACTGCCCCTGCCCCTCCCCCTGCCACTGCCACTGCCCCTCCCCCTGCCACTGCCACTGCCCCTCCCCCTCCCCCTGCCACTGCCCCTGCCCCTGCCACTGCCCCTGCCACTGCCCCTGCCCCTGCCACTGCCACTGCCCCTGCCCCTCCCCCTGCCACTGCCACTGCCCCTCCCCCTGCCACTGCCACTGCCCCTCCCCCTCCCCCTGCCACTGCCCCTCCCCCTCCCCCTGCCACTGCCCCTGCCCCTGCCCCTGCCACTGCCACTGCCCCTCCCCCTCCCCCTGCCACTGCCCCTGCCCCTGCCACTGCCCCTGCCCCTCCCCCTGCCACTGCCCCTGCCCCTGCCCCTGCCCCTGCCCCTGCCCCTCCCCCTGCCCCTGCCACTGCCCCTGCCCCTGCCCCTGCCCCTGCCCCTGCCCCTGCCCCTGCCACTGCCCCTGCCCCTGCCCCTCCCCCTGCCACTGCCACTGCCCCTCCCCCTGCCACTGCCACTGCCCCTCCCCCTGCCACTGCCCCTGCCCCTCCCCCTGCCACTGCCCCTGCCCCTGCCCCTCCCCCTGCCACTGCCACTGCCCCTCCCCCTCCCCCTGCCACTGCCCCTGCCCCTGCCCCTGCCACTGCCCCTGCCCCTCCCCCTGCCACTGCCCCTGCCCCTGCCCCTGCCCCTGCCCCTGCCCCTCCCCCTGCCCCTGCCCCTGCCCCTGCCCCTGCCCCTGCCCCTGCCCCTGCCACTGCCCCTGCCCCTGCCCCTGCCACTGCCCCTGCCCCTGCCCCTGCCCCTGCCCCTGCCACTGCCACTGCCCCTGCCCCTGCCCCTGCCCCTGCCCCTGCCCCTGCCCCTGCCCCTGCCCCTGCCACTGCCCCTGCCCCTGCCCCTGCCACTGCCCCTGCCCTTAGAGTGTGAGCGAGGTTCATGAGCAAGACTACACACAAGTCTCAGAAATAATTTAAAATGAGGGATTAACAACACAGTACGAAACTAGGATCATACTGTCTTCAATTCGTGACCTAAAGTGATCCCTGTTGGTAAAGTGTTGCTGACCGCAGCAGTCCGTTCTTTGTGTCCATTCAGCTGCTTAACATCTGACCACTGGTCAAATACTAAGTGATACTCTCAGGTGACTGATGAGCTAGACTTGCTTCAGTCTTTCAAATACAAACAAACAATACGTTGGTTTGAGTGGTGATTAAATTTAAGTCTTTAAAGTTATTAAAAAAAAGGTAATAAATAGAGCCCCAATGAAAAAGTTACCGGGAATCCCAGTGGGATTCCGGTGGGATCCCGCCGGGAGAAAAAAGCGGGATTTATCGGGATCCCGGTGGGATCCCAGTGGGATTCCGGTGGGATCCCGCCGGGATAAAAAAGCGGGATTTGTCGGGATCCCAGCGGGATTCCGGTGGGATCCCGTCGGGATAAAAAAGCGGGATTTGTCGGGATCCCGCCGGGAGAAAAAAGCGGGATTTGTCGGGATCCCGGTGGGATTCTGTTGGGATCCCGCCGGGAGAAAAAAGCGGGATTTGTCGGGATCCCAGCGGGATTCCGGTGGGATCCCGCTGGCAGAATAAGCGGGATTTGTCGGGATCCCGCCGGGAGGAAAAGGCGGGAAACAGTCATGTTCTGCAACAAACACTTTGTTAACAGTTACTGGTCTGTTATTAATTCAATAGTATGTAGTTACAAATCATTATACAGAGTAAACACTATCAGCAAACTAATTAATTATTTTACACTTGGTTACTCTGCTAAGAATTACTAACTCTGAGATTGTTTGACCAGTGATCATGACACAAGTAATTTGATTCAAACGGGAAAATATGAGTAGCAGACATGAATTTTACTTGAATATATGCTACTTGCAACTGGAAAATACTGAAATATAACTCAAATAAACTCTTACTAAGTGACACAATGTCAGGAAAACTTACTCAACATGATAGTAGAGTTTACATTATTTTATGCATGAACTAACACTTGTCCAGTACTTTACACATTAAAACAGACAACATGGGCTGATAAGAAGATCAAATAAGAGTTTAAGCATTACTATACCTGAGGGTGGAGCCTCTCTGGCTCTAGACATGATGTTTTTGACAAGAAATTACATTGCTAAGATCTACTTCATTATTGTTTTGGTTCCCACCTTTTGGCGTCTGCTATTCTACAAAACTCCCAACATCACTGTAGCTTAAGTAAACCCAAAAGGGTGCAATGAACGCTGCAAAGAGCTTGGAGCTAGAGCTCCTTGCACTGAAGACTGAGCACCATATTAGCTGATAAAACGTTGCATGCAATGCTTTGAGTTTAAGAGTGGAAGAATCACCCATAAAATCCCTTAAAACTTATAAATATCATTAGGAAATAGAACAAATTTAAATTGCCTTGTCAAATGAAACTATATAATTAAATTGAAATATTTACATAAAATGCACATTTAAAGGAAAGTATTTTTAGCAAGTTTTGATGGTAGTGCTAAATAATAATCCATTAAACGATATTTGTTTAAGTGTTATAGTAAAACAAAAAATCCACATTGCCTGTAGAAAAGGAAACAATTTTATTTTAAATATATATAAAAGAATTATATTACAATATCATAAGGCATACATATATATTGCCTTTGCACTAATCGGCACAAATTCTTTGCTTTTTTTTCCAACTTTCCACACTTTTTTTTTAGATCTTTGGAGAAAAAAGGATATAGTAGGATGAGTCTGTGCCAACTAGAGACATTGAGTACACATACCCATATTCATTTATCTCTATGTAAACATAAGTTTTTGGAGATGAAAAGTTAAGAACCAATATTTATGGTAAATTTTTAATTTATGGTTGTTTTACTTTGTTGGAATGGGGATTTATTAGAATCCGGAGATTGTTTGTGATTTCCATTTGTGCATAATATAGTAATCCTAATTTAGGTACTTTTTAAAATATTAATTTTCTCAGTGAAATCTCGGTTTGTTAAGGGGTTTGAAAAATGAAATTCCCGGTTTGATCCCGGATTTCAGTATAAATTCCAGTCTGATCCGGGATTTCAATGTCATATTTTCCCGATGGAACCGGGATCCCGGTTGTTGAAAACTAATCCCGGTCATCCCACCTATTCCCAGTATATCCCGGTCTGAAAACCGGGATTCCACCGGGATACACTGGGATCCCGCTGGAATCCCGGTTTCTTTTTCACTGGGGAGGATATCTGTCTTTTCTTGACAAATACCATTTTTATCTCATCGAGTGAGGTAGAAAGGTTAAAATATAAGTGAAAATATATAACTTTTCTACCTCACAAATTGAGATAAACATGGTTTTTGTTAAGAATTGACGCCAATGAAGGATATTCTATTTATCATATGATGTTATCCTTGTAATTACGTCCGAAAGGGGTTGTTTTCACCCCGAGCGGCCGCAAGGAACAGCCCGTCACAACAATAACACTGTGACGTCATAAGCCAAATCGATGCGTCAGACCATTGTTTTATGACGTCAAATTATATCAGTCACTCGTCGGAGTTAAATTATAAGTTATTTTCACTGTAGCTTGATAGAGAATTTATTTCGCTGATAGATACCTGTATTTCATTGCTCTACCACCCTCTACCATCCTCTACCATCCCCTACCACCCTCTACCACCCTCTACCACCTATCACCACCATTTACCTACCTACCACCCTCTACCACCTACCACCATTTACCTGCCTACCAACATAGTTCTGAGACAGTGTGGCTTATTAATCCTGAACCCTCAAACCACATCTTTACTACTACGGGGACCTGTCTCCCACCCCCTGGCTGACACCTGACTTCTATACTCAGTTATCTAGCCTGTCATCTAGAGCCTAAAATTAGATAAAAGCCTAGCCAAGTCTATAAAGAAATCTTAGAGGGTCTTTGTAGTTCAAACTTTAATTCATTTTTCTTTTTCATGTCAGAATCCTTATTCAGCAAGTCTAGATAATATGGAACTGAAAGAATAGAACAAGTATAATCATAAGGATGAATGTACAGTTATTAAACTTTTTTAAATTTTAATCCAGCTGTCATCTTGTCTCTCCACCTTCTTGACCACCGTCTCCCCATCCTGGTCTCGCTCCACCCCCAAACCCAGGTTTAACCTGCCCCCACCCCTAAACCCAGGTTTAACCTACAAGCACCTTGTTAGCCTGTTATTGAGACAATGTGAGGCTTGTTTACATGACACAGTGATGGATGGCTGGACCTCCAGGCTGTGATTGCCTTTGACAGCTGGGACTGTAGACAAATTACCAAGTGTTGGAACAATCCACAGAATGTTGACAACAATGTATTGGGGGAGTGGGTATAGTGGCTGGCATAGTCTGTCTCATCTGACCCCTCTTTTCTCCCCCATCCCTGCCCCGATTCTAGCTAGAACACCTGATAAATTCCGTGGTCCTCTGTCCCTAAGACCTTGGAGCATCTAGAGTAACTGTATCTCACTTATTGTTAACCTATCACATCCTGGAGTTTCACCCATCACATATGATAGTGTCCCAGGTGTGGAGGTTAGCTCAGGGATGCAGAAATCAGTCTATTTGCCGGACATGTCCGATTGTAAATCCAGTTTGACAGAATGGAAAATTGACCTATCGGACATCAGTTGACCGATTGCAGAAAATAAAAGGAAAACTAAACTTAAAAGCATATTAAATAAAGGCAAACGGCCCTGCTTGTGTCGGTCATAATTGTTTATGAAATTGAAATATGTTGATCCAGTCAAGAAGTCACATTTTTTCTTCACAGCACGAGGCACGACGTCAATCGTCATTATCTTCAGTAAATTATAATTGTCGGCAGAAAAAAACACTTACCGTTTGATATTTAATTGAACTTTCCAGTGTCATTTAGTGACTGAAAGATATGACCCATTTCACAACATTATTTACGAAAAAGAGTTCATTAAAATTGCATTGTAAACAAATTTTGTCAAAGATAAACATTGCATGAACGTGTGGCTTCACCGTACCGGTGATTCATGAATTTGTTACAGATTAAGATTTTGCTACTTTGAATCTCGATAAATTTAATAATATCTCGTTCATAAAACATAGGTATCATATTGTAACAAAATATGATAGATCAATATTGATGTATGGTAAAGATATTATACAAATTCAAAATAAATAAACCTATCAAAAACGAATAATTAGCAATATTATTTCACGAGACGTTATGTAGTCAAACACCGTTTGTATGACGCTACGAACACGCGATCGCATTTACATGATGACACACGTTATAAAGAGGTACGCTAATTTAAAAACTCCAATTTCTCTTGCGTTTACATTAGTTCTTTTTATTCTATAATTATTCATTTACAATTGCGAAATATGTCTCCAAATAAAATATAAAAGTAATCTTATTAGAATAAGTTCAAATTCGTAACTACATCTTGAATAGGAAATAGTGGTATGGAAAATAGTTGAACCACGTGCTCTGCCGAGTTGTGAGTTTACGTAAATTATATCGCTATTGAAAACGAGTTCCTTTGAATTTAAAATGATTATTTAGAAGGTATATATCATTTGGTCCATGATTTGAACTTCTGATGAACTATGTGCAATTAAATTATTAGAATTTTCTCGTCAATCTTGACGCAAATTCACTTGTAAACTCGCTTGTGTAAACTCGCTCAAACTAGCACTGTCGGTAAATCGTAGTTGGTAAACATTGATTTTAAATTATGAACCATTTTATGCATGTTAATGATAAATTAATAGTTATCGTTAATTGCTTTCGTGTTATGTTTAATAGTATGCAATGAATGAAGAAACAACAAATAGTAATACTTTCTGATACTTTATTCATAAAACATTTTTTACTTCCGGGTTCGTCTTTTTTGGTCAAAGATGAAATGTCCGACTGGCAAAAATTTTAATCTGCATCCCTGGGTTAGCTACATCATCCTGCTAGTATTTGATGGTTTGTCACTTAGACCATGGTGCATCATTGATACAGAGGAAGTTAGTTCCCTAAATGATGATTAAAACAAACTCAATCAAGTCTCACATGGCCTTTTCTCTTGGACCATCGTATTCTTATCATGCATTGAAATATTTTGATCAACTTCAGTCTAGAAGAGATTCAAGTCTAGATTCTAAAATCTGTTAAATACAGTACAATAATATTGTTAACCCTCTGGCTGCTCAAGTTCTCTATCAGCCCCATACAGTTCCTGTGTTGCTGACACAATTTCAAGCAATGAAGGAAACTCATTATTTGAGATTATGACTGTAAAATACCTGCCGTTGTAAAGTCACAATTATTTTAGAATCAAACTTCAGCTATTCCAATTGAAAATGAATTCCCACTGCTTGTAGGTTGTAGCGAGGATCAGATCCTACTGGTTTAGTATGCATCTGTCGGGGAGGTCACACATCAACACAGAGATCAAGCAGAGAAGAGAGAATTCCACTTTATTGAATCTATTGTTTAGCAGGTGTTTGAGAACATCGTCCTTGTTTAGCAAAGTGTATTTATTGTGATTACTGCAAGAAACACATTGCTGACTTATTTATCTAAGAGATACCTTATTTTTAAAATACTAAGATCATTTAACCCTTACGTTGCGTATATATATTTTACCATTTTTAGCCCCTGTGGCGGAATTTACAGGCTCGCAGCTCGCAGCAGTAGTTTGGGCTTTGGCACTAACTAGCTCTGCTGGCGGAATTTCCAGGCGGCGATTCCGGTATCGTTTTTACAAAATATACCGCATCTACATGGCGAATAAGGACTATATACGGGCGTTCAATACAAATTCAAGTAGCGAAACCCGTACACAAATGGCTAATTCACACTCGAAACTTTGAATGAATTTTCTATGTTTTTTCGTTTTTATTCTATTACTTTCGAAAGATTGTCTTTTATTCGGGCCTCGTAACATCATAAATACGAAACGAAAAAAAATCCATTTATATACGGAATTGAAGACAAGATGTCTAGCTTCACAATGATATAAAAATTATTAGAATGCGACCTTTGGTTATAATTCTATAGCTATGTAAAGTTTGTCTTTATTCCCACCTATAAAATCGTCAATACTTACAACATGTATGCGGCATTGCAAACGGTCGTTCATCGCACTTTTCCAAGAAATCATAATCTCGAACCAGTTGACAAATAAGCACATGTCAACCCAAATATGGTTATGTTGTTTGACTTTTCAAATAAACGCTAACCTCGAACCATAACTGATGAAAATATGTTGATTAGTTTGTTTGCCGTTTGGTTTCACATGCCTCTCAGAAAGGTAAAATTGTATCTTTATTTCTGTGAATAAATCTGCGCATTTTATATAGAATAAAAGATTATTCTTTTCGGTTTATTGTGATATAAAAATTATGAAAATGCATTCAGTATTTTAGCCTTGATAAATGTTTTAGAAGTTGTGAAAATCGCCGATTGTTTCAAAATTTATGAAGTGTAAACATGACCTTTTTCACGGCGCTTGCTGTGTCTTTATTATTTTTTTGAGATTTTCTAATTTTATATGGGAATGTAGTCCATTGTTTCCCCTTTATTTTGCCGTATTTTTTTTTGAAAACAAACAATTCGCTCACATGATATGAAGTGCGGGAGTAAGGCGAGTTAGCGATTTTTTTCCCCGTCTCGCGAGATGCAAGGCAGATAGCAGTCTCGGGCGAGGCAAACCCGAGGCAATACAAACACGTGGGTGAAAATAGCCTCAAGCGAATTAATGCTTCGGGGGCTAAGCCCGACATAATTGGCCTTTTGTAAAGCTAATTATCGATGCGTTACGGGTCAACAATGCACACGCAAATTGGTGTGAATTTTGCTTGATATTCCGACCACACACTGAACAAAGCTTTATTCTCATGTCGGGTCGCGATGCGTAAATACAGCCATTCTCATGGGTCGGGTCGCGGACACAATCGACTCGTGACCCGGTATGGAGGCTAGCCCAGTACATAGACAGGCGTGAATTCTTCTAAGTAAGCGATCCGGGATCCGTACTGGAGTACCTACGAATCGCTTATAGCCCGCCCGGATTATTCCGTCGCTCGCATGTTAAGGGTTAACATAAAAAGTTACGTGTATTTAACATCTTATGCAGATTGTCTTTTGCTAAGTAGAATGTCACTGTTATTTAATCCTTTACATGTGGTCTCATCCTGGGTTATATTCTTTATGCGTTGTGGATCCTGTAAATTGACAGCAATAACCAAATGATCAGCTTAACAATTCAGCTCTCCAGCAACAATTAGGCCTAACCCTGGATGGGTGACCTCTTAAATACACTGGCTGAAAAGTTTTAAATGAAATCACAACTAATCACAAAGGCACTAATGAAAGGTTGGCTGATGACCAAAGTGAGGCTTTCTTGTAATATTACAGACAGGTAGTGTGTCAATCATCAAGATAGGGACTTGTCATTGGCTGCAAGAGGAATAAACCTGAATTTCTTTGAAGTAAATACTTTTACTGTGAACTATTATACTCATATATGCATACATATTTGAGCTCATATTAGTTTAAGGGCAGGATGGTGCAGCGGTTAGCATTTTTGGACAAAAGGTTCAGGGTTTAAATCCCACCAGGTGCTCAATAACTAATGCTAATTGAAATTCAGTCAGTACCAACCATGGTTCTCAAGTTCCAGAAGATCTGCAAACAGGTTCCTCTGCAAAACTGTTCATAATGGTGTTGCAGGCTTTCTCCCTACATTAATACTAGCTGCCTTTGAATAAGTCAAATACTTTGAAAGCAACGTTAAACTCAAAATCACCTCGCCTCATGCAGTATTTGTTTCACCTTGAAAATTTCATAAATCTAAGGATTGAAAGATGTGAACCTTGTACAAGTCCAACATGAGTATCGCAGATAAGACCAGGCTGAAGATTTGTCAGTAATACCAGGGGGCATTCACACACAGCTATCTGGCCTACCAAACCTGTGATAATGCCACTTGAAGTGTATTTAAGACGATTTATGTTGAACTTGGGTCGTATTTCTTTAAAAAGAGGTATTATTTTGATTGAGCTGAATCGAGTATAAACACAGAGAGAGAGGTGATCGTAGGGCTCCTGCCAACACAAATATTGGAAGTGTCTCTCCACAATAAGCTTACACATACACACGGAGAATGTAATTGCAAATGCAAATTGTTGAACATGTGTTACATACTTGTGTGTCAGAGGGGAATGTTTGTGCAGCGGGGCAGGTTGGGAAATTAGAATTGAATCTGGGGAGGGGCTGGTTTTGGGCAATCCATAGTTTATTTTAGAGATTTTGACTAATATTTCAGAAACTGGATATAAAGTAAACACCACACAGTCAAATTCAGTGGTGTGCATGGTATGTCCAATATATAGTTTTCATAAAGTTTTCTAGCCTGTTTAAAGTGCATGTGTCTTTGAGAGAGAGGGGGGAAGGAGGTGATAGACAGGTGAAAGGAAGGGAGAAACGTAACGGGTAAAGAAGGGATTTCCAAGTGAGAAGAGGGGGAAGAACCAAAAGGGGGAGATATTTCTGGAGTGGGGGGGATCTGAAGGGGTTATAATGATGGACTTTTAGTCAGATTGGAAAGACGGTCAAGAAGAGTATACGGAGGGAGGATGCAAGTCTGTGTTACCTATGTTAGTTGTGGGGGGAGGTAAGTGTATGTTTTCCTGAGTTAGTTGGAGGGGGAGAAGAGGTCCACTAATATATGTCTGATCCAGGTATTACACAGATCGGATTCCTCTGTCCCGACGGTGTTACACTAAGACTTATATCTATGTGCAGACAGAAGCTCCGTGCACTCGGCGGTGTTGTGTATTTACATGTACACACTGCTTCGAGCTCAGAGTGAGTCACCTGCACTTTGTCACAGTTGTTGAGCTTTATTGCACTATTATCTAAACTTGCTGATCACAAGAACCAATATCGTTCTTAACAGTGTCTTGTCATCCAGATCGTGGAACAAATAATGCAAAAGAGCCTTCTTAAGCTTAAATGTATTTGTCAAGTCTAGATTGCTTCACATAAAGGCTGGAGTTACGGATTATTCAGGTCGTTTTTATTAATGCGTCAGACCATCAAGAGTTCAATATTTTGAGGATGGAAAAACACATTCCAGATATATTTCCTGATTTTAATGTCAGTTAAGGCTTGGAATGATATTTCACTTATGCATGAGTTTTCAGAGCAGATATGCGAGAGTGATGGCATTGATATATGTAAGAGGCAATAAAAGCCTTGTGTTTTTCTTCATCTTCATCTTAACAACTCCTAACACTTGAATGCTGAATTGACACATCTTTATCCGTGTGGATTATTTATGCTTTCATCCATTATAAATAGCCACATGGGTAAAACCAACAAATCTTTTCACCTGTAATTTTCAGCACAAGATACCAGCCTCATGTACAGATCGAGGTAATGGTTCTATTTAATTTGTCTCAAGACGCAGGTGAATGGTAGATAATGCGCCAGGAGACTGCAGTACAGTCTAGTATCAATGTGTGAACAGAGCAGTGAGCAGAGGAGTTTAATTATCTTCTAATTAAGATCGAGGTCAATCTAAGTTCATTGAAGATTCCTTTGATACAGGAAGAGTAATTTGGTCAACTAGATCATCTGAAGAGAATTGATTTAGGAGCATTTAATGAAATAAAACTAGAAAATCAGTATACAAAACGTTCTGTTCCATCAGGGTATTTCTCTCCCAAAGCTGCCTCAGTACCCTGATTGACAATTTAATGACTTAGAAATTAGCAAAACTCACCCAGATGAGAAGACCAATTAGCGGCATTTCACTGCTGACAAAATACATGATGTAAATAGTGACCAACCTCCAGTGATACAAGGCAAAGGCTGATTAGATGATCAGGGGACTGTAGTAACCAGGCAGATACACATACCCAGAGGAAGCAGCATGACCAAGCTAATAATTAAAAAGAAAATTTGCAGAGACCTCAAATTAATCTTGATTGGCTATGTTTGGATAGACTTGCTACATTTTCAAATGTGTTTGTCTTTGAGCTTGTAATAGGAGGTTTACTTGAACTCATGCTTCTATTTGTTGATAACGTTAGCAGGGAATGAAATGAAACTGGAATAAAAGCAATTGATTGATTTACTTTCCCTATAGATGTTAGAAGGAGAAAGGGAATACATGTGAAAGTAATGTTTATGAGTTGCTGCTCCACAGTCCCTCTACTGGATCTGATTAACTTTACGAAGGAGAAGATGTATTTTTGCCACAATCCCTGAAGAAAGCCATAAGTTCCTGTCACATAAACGTAAAAGCCAGAGCATGGAAGGAGAAATAAAAGACAGGACCAAGGCCAAAATAGATCCATTTATGAGGCATTTAGATGAACCCGGACTGTCAGGGGAGGAGGAATAACACTTAAAGATACAAATAAACCATGAAATGTGCTTGCTTCCTGTTGAGATTGGTTAGATACATTTTGTTTTACATTGCATTGTGTGATGTTATCACTTTTATCCGCCATGTGTTGTTCAAGCTTTGACTTAGGTTAAATACAGTAACCTTCAGTCCTTCAGTCCTGTCATTGTTCAATGTTGGGTTTGTAACAATGTGAAGCTCCTCTGATTTTTTAATTTTTTTTAATCACACTGTAATATTTTACAAAGATAACTAAACAGATTTCATTTGTAATAGCGGTATGAATTTTCATCTGAGTTTGGGTCTCTCATCTAAAAGCCCACCCCCATGTTTTCAAGATGTTTGTTTGCCTGGCCCTCCTGGTCTTATACCTGAGAGAATACGGTACTTGAGCTTAACTTTAATTATCCTAGCCAAGATTATATTTTGTATTCACATTACATGAAAGATTCATTGTGAGAAATTCCCTTTGTTAGCAAGTTGACACTAATTGATTCAGCAGCAAAAGTTTTATATATAATCCAGGGTTAAGTTTCATTTCATCTGTAATCAAAATTTAATCTGAAAATGTCAAATATCGAAATTCTATTTAGTTTTCATTGTAGTGTCTCTTCAAATCTGTTAGTTCCAATAACCAGTTTCAACACATCCCTGTCAGTAAAATAGATACAGATATGTATTTGATAAGTAATTAACAAGCTCATTAGGAACCATATGTGTAAATAAATATCAAATTAGAATCTGATAACACTGTAAACCCTCGTTTGACTTACGAACTGCCTGCAATTGCATCATACGCTAATTAGGTTAAGTGAAATGCACTGAATGTGAGCTGTCTGCCTCCAGACCAAGTCGTGCACTATGTTTACGTATTAACCCTTGACCTATCTATACAGTAATATTACAGGTATGTCACTATTAGCCCACTGCCATCCATTAATATTACTTTTATCAACGAGTTGGCAATTTGTTTTCTGAGTCTTAAAATCTTTGGGATACATGTAAGAAAATAAAATACAATTAATACAAATATTGCATATAAAATAAAATGAGGAAAAGATATGTCTTTTAACTCCCTGTCTGCTGATGCAGTAATATTCTGGGTTTGCCTGGATAAACCTGACCTATCAGTTAGCACACTATTACTCCTGTAGTTTAGCCACAAAGAATGGTTTTGCATAAGTCTTTTGTGTAGTCTGTCATTTTATTTTATCAGTCTTGTTATCTGAATATGAAATTGTAAGCATAAGAAAATACAGTGTGAGAGGCTTTGCATCTAATAAAATAAAAAAAATATTTCATTGAATTAGCCTAATTCATTGGCGCCCCTAGTGGCCTCCGGTGAGGAGGGAGTTAAGTAAAACGTACTTAATGTAAGCCTCAAGGCAAGAATATGTGTGTCATAGAGCCCACCTGTGAAATACATAACTATATCACCCACATTATTTCATGTGTGACACATATCTGGAGGTCGCACCTGTGGGGAGAAAACTGTTTGATATACTTATGGTAGGATATGTGACTTCAAAAATGAAATGAATAACTCGTTAATGGAGTGGACCTTTTTTCAGTGACTATTTGTATCATATCACCTAGTTGTGAAATATACAACAATAACTTCTATCACATATATTTCATCTGTGACAAACTTTGTCTGTACACCTGTATGAATAAAAACTATATGTAATTACCTATACAGGTTCACATACTTACCATGCCATGCTATATGATAATCATCATTCAACGAGGCCATAAATAATTTATCAACTTTCTCTATCGCTGTTTGTATCGTATCACCCAGTTGTGAAATATATGAAGATAACACCCAGTATGTAATTTCAACCGTGACACGTACATGTACCTTTAGTCACACCTGTGAGGTGAGAACCACTGGATATAAGTAATTACCTGGATACAGTTAGAAATGTTTGGATGGATTGGATAGATTATTCATCGTTCATTATTGGCATTAGTGAAATATATTCAACTTCAAAATCTGAACAAATATAGAGATTGGAACGCAACGAGAACAAGAGATTTTGGGTTGATAATCATTATTTACACTATTCAGCAACAAAAATACTTTTATTGCACTCAACTAGCAAAGTTTAGCTTTAAATGGTAATTTTCAAATTATGAGACCTTTCTCTGTGTATATACATAAAATCGTAAGTAAATAAATAATGTATATAAGAATGATATGATGTACAAGTAACAAGTACACGCATTGACCTAAATACAATATTTTTATGATCTACTTTTTCGCAAGTGCTTTTTATCTTTTGATTATAAGTTTGTTTTGTAATTTATTCATTCTGAATAACATTTGCTTATAAGTATAAGTTTATAAGATATTTGTTAGTACAACGTTTCTTTTTGGTTGAAGAGGTAAGATGGACTCTGTGGATAAGAAACAGTCACTCCTTAGAGTCAGGGTGCAGTGGTATGTCAGACATTCGTTCTGATGGTTAAGTTTTTTGTGACCTATTAACCTTTTCAAAGGAACTACTTCAACATATTTTCGTTCCTACTTAGCTTAGGTGTGATATTTGAAAAACAGCAGAAATTTCAAGTATGTAAAACATGAGAAGATAGAGAAAGTGGGTTTTTCTTAATATTGTAAGTTATTACTTTATAGAAATGTGTTTTCATTTACTTTGACATGGTTTATTTTGGCATTACAAAACATTCATAGGAAATATCATAATCATAGTTATTATGAAAATAAGAAAGAATAACAAAATAGGTCAGAATGAGATTAAACCCTTGAAAAAATATACATGACTGTCGATCATAATTTCATGTTTAATGATAATTTCTTCTTTGTTTTAAACTGTGAGGAAACTGAACCAATGTATTTACCTTCACCGCTGGTTCCCAGTATAGTCTGGGCTATGTGTATGGCCCACTGTGGATACTTTAAGGGCGTGAACAGCGTGTGATGCCTGTAAATTACCCACTCAGAATGGTTATACACTAGTTGATTCAGCAAGTTTAATGTTGAAATAACTCTTGACATACATTACCTTGAATTTTACGAAGTCATTCTGTGGCGCATGATGAATTTGAAATGTTTTTAAAATGAAACTTTAAAAATCTGAAACATAATCAAACAAGTACACTTTTGAAAGATAGGCTCCGGCCTTGAACCAGTTTTAAGTTCAGTGTGGGGAGATGTTGAGTAATAGTTGTGAGGAAACTAGCAGCAGGGAGTGTGTTAGAGTAGATGAGTTGGCTGGAAGACAGTATCTGGTTCACTGGGCTTGTCATGTGTTATCAGTACAGGCGAGGTATGCCATTGATATGTACGATAGGGATGTCAGTGCTACTGGTGATACAACTTATAATGTATCTATCTGTCTCCCCGTACCATACGTGATTCTCCTCTCGGCTAGTGCTGCTGGTGATACAACTTATAATGTATCTATCTGTCTCCCAGTACCATACGTTATTCTCCCCTCGGCTAGTGCTACTGGTAATACAACTTATAATGTATCTTTCTGTCTCCTCGTACCATATGTTATCCTCCCCTCGTCTAGTGCTACTGGTGATACAACTTATAGTCAGTACTACTAGTGATACAACTTATAATGTATCTATCTGTCTCCCCGTACCATACGTGATTCTCCTCTCGGCTAGTGCTGCTGGTGATACAACTTATAATGTATCTATCTGTCTCCCCGTACCATACGTTCTTCTCTGGCTTGTGCTACTGGTAATACAACTTATAATCTAGCCTTGATTAGTATTTTTGAAAAGAGCCTTTAAAACTATACATATCATTTTTTAGCTCATCAGGCCTGAAAGGCCCGATGGGCTTATGGCATGGGATGGCGTCCGTCCGGCCATCCGTTGGTAAACTTTTCGCTTTTTCTACTTCTTCTCCAGAACAAATGACCCCACAGAGCTGAAATTTTATGTGCAGACTCCTTGGCCAATGGGGATTCTAAGTGTAGATTTCGTGACCCCATGACCCCATGACCCCAAATGGGGTCACAGGGGTCACATGTTTAAAAACCTATTATCATCTTCTTCTCCAATTCCAACAGGTCTAGAGAGCTGAAAAGTTGTGTGCAGATTCCTTGGCTAATGGGGATTCTAAATGGTAGATTTCGTGACCCCATGACCCCAAATGGGGTCACAGGGGTCACTTCCTTAAAAAAACCTATTATCATCTCCTTCTCCAGTTACAAAAGGTCTAGAGAACTGAAAAGTTGTGTGCAGACTAGAGATGGGTGGTTTTACCGGTATACCGGAAAACCGTGGTTTTTCGATCAAGTGGTACGTACCGTGGTACGTTGAAGAAAACCGGGGTTTTTATCATTAGAAAATAATACCTTTTACAGAATGATATTTGTCAGAAAATTTAATATCTTACTAATAAAAGTAATTATTCTTTAAATGGTTCTTTAAACTGTTGTTATCTGATGTAGTTTGAATGTAATACATCTCTAATGAAAGTGTCTGCAATTTGCTAACTGATTGGTTGCATGTTGATATGCTGATATTCCTTAAAGGATTTCAAAACCCCATTTTATGTTATTTTACTTCATTATGGTGATGTATTCAAATTGTAAACACAAGCCGTCATGTTTTTACGTCACTTTTGCAGACCCGCGCTGACACTAGTGCGGTCCGCGGCAAACCCCGGCATTCCCGTATGCAAAAAGATCGGCAGCTTTCGGCATCTTCCGTAATGTGACGTGATAGTGGTCCGTCAATCTCGCCTCAGTGCGAGTCACTGTAGTTGGCCTATGTCAAACCTGTTCATAAACACACACTTGGTTGGTTCACTCATGGCGCCCTGTATCATATATTTTTAGTAACATATGTCTATGACATTGAACTAATGTTGGAGTTCTTCAACCATTTTTTCGACGTATTGTTTTAGACACGAGTCAAGAGCAAATATCCGTCAGACCGACGTTCAAAGTAGCCTGCCTGCAGTCGGTGTTTTACCGTGCGGCGTACGATACCTGATCAAATGTTTCAAAAGATATATAATAAATGAAGTTATGTATCATAACTGTTTATCATAATGCTGAATATTGGAAATTATGTTTGCCCTCGATGTTATTTGCCTAATTTCTGATCTATTTCTGGACCCGGAAGTAAGACGATCGAGTTTAAACTTGCTGATTTTTTTCCTTATAAAGTGCTGGATGTCTAATTGTCTACACGGTTCACCGATTCAAAGTTTTCAAAAATAAACAATGAACAATTACTTCGGTTCAATATTTTAATTTTGTAGTCGTGTTCCACGTAGGCCCTATATCATATATTAATATTTATGGTCAGTGGCCCTATTGTCGTTGCAAAATAAGTTCTGTCCCTATGCTGATCTAGAATACTTTTCCTTATGTTTGCAAAACGCTAGAGAAATAACTAAACAAAGTGAAGCAGCATCTTAAAAAGTAAAACATATCAAATATAAAGTTATTTAAAGTAACAAAATTATCGATATCAAAATAACGAAAACACCTCCGGGATGATTGACGTGTCTGTCATATTTCAGTGGAATGTTAAAAGGTTTTAAATATATTTAGAGTAATCATTGCATCATCCCGTAAAACATCGTTGGTTCAGAGAATTCAGAATCACTAAAATTTACATAATTATCAAAACCCACAGCGTGAAAACGTAGTCGCTTTGTAACACACTGTCAAAGCTTACCTGTAAAAAATACCTTTCCCAGTAAAACTGGAGCATTATACATTTTGTTTAGTTTTGAAGATATTTTTTATTCATATAATATCAATGAAAATAATTTTATTTGTTTTTATTATGGTCTTATTTTGATTATAGAGTCATAAAAATATTATCAAATGAAAATTTCAAATACTCCGACAATTCTGCTTCAAAACATTGCATAAACAATGGGTTTTCCTTCCATGTCAAGTACAACGTTTAGCCAAATTTTCAAAAAGTCAAAGATTCTAACAGTTTTGATGGAAATGCATTAATAAAATGATACAACCTCCGAAAATATAGGGCCCACCTCCTTGGTTATATCTCAACATCTCTATCGACTTCACGGTCAGCGCTGTACTGTACAGAGTTATCGTTCTTCCTACGGTACTGTTGACTCGACATGACTGGTAGCCACATTCCTGAGACGAAATGTTGTTCAAACTTCAGATTGGTTGACCCTCTTGACATACAAGTTTGTTTCTATGCATTCTTTGTAGATTCTTCGAGTAGGTATTGCTACTTTTAACCGTTGACGTTTTAAAAAATTGACAGGTTTTTCCAAATTTCGTTATAGCACCATGCCGTCAGTCACTCGCAGTCGCGAGCGCTAGGCGTGTTTTGACGGATTGAATCATAATTTGAGATCACATCGTTGAAATGTACATATATTTATAATGCAAAAGTGCTTCATATATGAGCAAACCATGTATCTAAAAGAAAGTGCAAAGTTCAATAGCTGAAAGACTTGCGTTGAATACTTTTTTACAGTGAGTGTAGAACAGTTGTACTGGAATGATTGCATACATTTTAGTGTCACTTGCTCTTGCTGTGAATAATTTTAGATCGATTTATAATTTTTTTAAATAAAAACCTATGGGCGAATTTCTTCCTAACATGTTAGTTAGAGGGCATGTACTGTTAAATGTTTCTTATTATCGTAAACTAGGTCAATCTACGTCTTTGTAAACTCACACCGCGTAACTTTCCCTTCGCTCGCATGTCAACAACTGCACACTTCCGTTTTCGTCGGACCACTATTACGTCACAAGTGCATAACTCATTAAAGTTCGGGATTCTTCGGCGGTCACTCGGACATCGCGACGTAGCAAGTTTGACGAAAGTGACAAAATTCTTAGCGGGGCAATGCCGTAAGATGTGTTGTGTGATAAAGATATCATGTATTTGATCACAATTATTTCTGAAAGGGGTTTTAAAATCCTTTAAGAAAAACTTGAAATGATAGTTATGATTTTATCTACTTTTGAATTTTTCATCTTTGGTCTTCTATTATACTGAGTTCTGAATAAAAAGACATCTGGAACAATTCTACCTGTATATTATACACAACCTGATCCTATTCATTTCAAGCACGGTATATCGTGGTAAATACCGTGGTACTTGGGCAAAAAAATAGGTATACCGCGGTACTGAAATGTTCGTGGTACCCAACCCTAGTGCAGACTCCTGGGCCAATGGGGATTCTAAATTGTAGATTTCGTGAACCCATGACCCCAAATGGGGTCACAGGGGTTACATGTTTAAAAACCTATTTTCATCTTCTCCTCCAGTTCCAAAAGGTCTAGAGAGCTGAAAAGTTGTGTATTATTGGGTTGCACCAGTGCAAGTAATAAAGCACTAAAGCGAGCCCTGATGGGGAAAACAAAATTTAAAATATGTAATTCATTGGCTGTGAGTCCAGGGTCGGCCTGTTGTGTAATTGCAGGTGTTGACCTGGGGAGTGACCACTCCCTGGCAGTGATGCAAACAAAGCTAATACACGGAGGTTTCAGGTTACTTCTCTGCTGTATTACTGATTTAGTCTTACACTCAGATGCTCAATAGAATTTATTAATTAAATATTGAAAAGGAGCCTATATAAACTATGAGCCTTTGAGAAACAGGATTTTAGAAACAAATACGGGCTCTTTTTCATTATCTAATAAATGTTGATAATTCCAGAATAATAAAAAAAAAAGTAAACAATAAACTGCTAAGGTCTACATTATTTATAATGAAAATGGATTAATGTGTAACCAATTTTGATAATAACTTTTAATTTTGATGACTGGGCAATGACTTATTATGTGATATCTTAATCTTTTCCTTAGAGATAATTAATAACATGATTCCTGATGAGCTTCAGAGCCAGTGGCTCTATTTTTTAAATAAAGAATGATTTTGAAAGTCTAGGTCTTCACTTGATCTCAGTGCTCTAGTTTCTGGCTTAGAGAGTATTGTTGTAAAGGAGCTTTTTCAAGTCTACCTAACCTTTATATATATATATGAAAAGAAGAATTTTCAAAAATTGTTGAAATTCTTTTCCTTAGGAACTCTTATGTAAACAGTATAAGCAACTATAAATGTATACAAATATCATCCTCAATATTTATATGTGTCACAGTCGTGTTTAATACTTGAAATTTTTACCAAAACAAAATATTTTAGCTGAGACAAGTATCATCCCTTGTTGAAATGCATTACCTGAATATTTCTATGTTTCATAATCAATAAATATGATGAAAGTTTTTCAGTCCCATTTACTTTTCTTTCTGAGATGGCATTTATTGATTATCTGTCTCTTTTTTTCCAGGAAGATCTATGAACTTCGGAGATGACCACAGTTGCATAACCTAAGTCATGTGACTAGCTCAGCCAATGAGAAGCCAGCATTCGAGATGTCCTCCAAAATGGCTGAATTGTTTTTAACCAATCAGAAGTCATTGTGATGTTTTAGAGTTTGATTTATCACCCAAAGAGTGTGCTTTGTGTTGCAAAGTGTGGAAATAATTTGCAGAAAATGTTTGTGACAAATCTGGATTATTTTATCCAAGGACAAAACTCATGCAAACTTGCCAGAAATGGATGCAAACAGCGTTGCTATGGAGACCAAGAGTGTCGCCATGGAGATATACTATCATCAGGACAACTGGATAAGGGTACCGGGTTTTTCAGAGGATTAAATCATGGAATAATATCTGTTGCCATGGCAACAAGAAAGGGGTAGGATACAATTTGTGTCGTCATGGCAATCTGTAGTTTTCATGGACATGATTACCTGTTAGTTACAGGCTGTTACCATGGTTACAACACAGAAACAACAATCGTCACGGATACGCATGACAAATCTCGGAAAAGTGGATAATATTCAGAATGTTTTGATAAGTTTCCATTCATTAAAATTCCAATCAATATATATATATATATTTATATATATATATATGTGTGTGTATATTCATTGTCATGTTCACGTCTCCCAATACAGTAGATGAAATAATGTTTGTATTGCAAATGTATGTTTGATACTTACCACAACATTGCAGCTTTTCCCAATCCCTTGATTTCATCAACTAGATCCACATGCACAAATTTAGGGGAAACCAACTTGCCTCATAAATCATAACTTGCACCAGTTTCAATCACTGGCTAAGTTATGACTTGCTGCATTTCATAAACTTTTCTATGCTAGTGTAGCAGAGGCACATGTTCAGGTGCAGCATGCCACTAAGCTGGTACAGAAAAGTTCCGGCAATGCAGCAAAGGTTTAATTTGTCAGTGGTTGAAACTTGCGCGAGTTATGACTTGCGATGAAGTTGAGGGGTTACAGCCTCAAGGTACCTGACTAAGATAGCTTCTGCAGGTTGACCCATTATGTTCTTGGCTCGTGGATCTTATCAGCATTTAGTTTCTGGATGTACTTGATTTCCCTGTTAAACTTTACATTCAGAGAGAGTGCATACCACTTGTGAAATGAAAACATGATCTGGGAAACATGATTTCAAGGAAATGCAGAGACCTTTCAAACTTAACATATTAATTGGAATATTAATTCATATTTAACTTTTGGTCCCCTTTGAACTTTCAATAGCTACCACATTAGATACTAGTGTACGTTCATTTTGAAATTTTGTGTATATTACCTTAAATTATTTCCAAAATGTTTAAGAAGGCTGCTGCACAAAAAGTTTCACAACGCAGAATTTTGTACTTATGTTACAGTATAATAATCAAGCAACTTAATATTATTTTATTGTATATAGTTTTTAACATCCCATTTGTAAAAAAAACTATCAAACTGTGCCAAATGTCTCCTGTTTAGACTTCTAATACAATTCATTTTCAGATAATTCTTCTTAATTTTTTGGGGTAGGGGGAACAGTTTTGGTTTTTAACTATTTGTCCAATATTTTATCAAAGACCTGCTTTAAATGATAGTGTAGTACTTTATGAAATTAATAAGTGTGAATGACTGATGAGGTTACATTTTACCCCAGTAAGGATTATTATCGGTTTATGAAATAAGCTTGTAAAAGGAGCCAACCCAAAAGTGTAATCTTATCTATGATAAGCATTTTGAAGTCAATTCTTGATTATTGTTCAATTAATTGTTAATTGTCATCTTTATGATTTTTATTCACATTTTCAATTGAAAGGAATGGAATTTTCTATCATATTTATTTATCTGTTTATTTATGTAATGTTATCTTTAACCTTCATTGCTTCATTTTTAAGGCTCAAATTAATAATTTATCAGATCCTGTTTGGGATGAAAAGAAATTAAAAATCTAATCCATTTCATTTTAAATTAGAAAATAGTTTTGTAATTCAAAATTCTGATTTAATGCAATCATTGGAAATGTATTAGTTGAGTCCTAATTATGATAGTCTTTGTAATTAGTCCCAAAGTGTTAATCAGTTTACTTAATCATAACACCTATACAATGTGTATCCTACTGGTATGTATTCGGTCTCAAGAATATTCAGTTATTTGTCAAATATCATATGACTATATCTATATTTTTGTTACTTTCTATCAAAATACAATCATTGTCATTAAGAAAATTACCTTTATTTTAATTTATTTATATATTTAAATTTGAATTTGATATTTAAATTTTGGAATATTGGAATTTTGACCTAATTGTTGAAATGACACATAATCTCAAATATATCCTTTAGCTAGTAGGTCATTGTCAATTCAAACTATTTCTTATGAGATTAATGAGAGCTTATGATTCCCTTAAACTTTATTTGTTCCCATGATTTTAGGATAAAACTCAGAAATTACTTTGGAATATATGTTCAAATTTATTGGCGGAAGATGGGGGCGGGGGGTCATTTACTGAAGGGAGAGAGGGGGTGATCTCACTCTGGATCCAGCATTGAAATTATAGAAATCATCATTTTCACTTAAATTTTTATTAAAATTCAAAGATTCATAGATTCATGTTATGAGATTAATTTATGTAAAGAGTAAAAATGGGCTGAAGTTCTGGAAGCATAGATAATTATTTTTGTTTGCTAGTAAGTCGATTTACTTTTTTTCAAGCCAGGAAAAGCAGACACCTTTACATGCAAGGAAATTCCTTTGAGAATTCGGCCATAATAGTGTCTAACCAGTGGATCTGTTGGCTGTAGAACAAATCTTCTTTAGTAAAGACCATCAAAGGTCATTTTACTCTTGTCTTAGTCGTTTGCTGGATTTAACCTTCATTGAGTGACTGGAACTCTGAGTGGACAGTTCTGAAGCACAGTGTTTGTGGTCTTTCCTCTCCTCCCCTGACTAGAACTAGAACTTTTATACAAATGTTGTCCATTCACATACTTAGGAACACTCTTTAAAAATTCACTAACAATGACTTGGATTTCATTTAAAGAGCCCATTCTGATGTTAAATGGCTTAGGGAAGTTACTTTCATGTTGCACACTTCAGTTCAAGCTGGTGGCCCGTGTTTCTTAGCGCTAAGATAGTCCTAGGTCTGTGATAACATACAGGAGTCTGTGTTCTAGCGCTAAGGGGCAATCCAGGAGGGGAGTTGAGACCATTCTGCCCCACCCTCCTCCTCCCTGCCCCACACCGCTCCTGCGTATGAGTAAGATACATATTGGATCAAGACATTTTCAAGGGGGATCCAATTTCTGAATTTAGTTCACCATGGGGATCCATCAAATTTACATGCATAAATTTTCAAAGAGGGATATATACCCCCCCCCCCCCCCCCCCGGATCAGCCGCTGTAGAACGAGGACTTGTGACTAAGTTGTTAAAGTTTGGTTTTAGATCATACAGTCTTCAAAATCTGTATAAAAAATTACATTTTGTCAAATATTTATAAAGTTATGAAGAAGTAAACTGATGCTTCATGGATCACGCCTTGTAATATCAAGTTCTTTGTTTGGAAGCCTCTTTTTGCTAAGAATATGACAATTGGATTGAAAATAATGGCTAGGAATGCTAATCCTGGCACTACAAATAATCTACAAGTTAGAAGTGACATTAAAGGGGCTGTAGCATGTTTTTTCACGCAAATATTATAAAGTTGATGAAATTGATTTGAAAAGTAATGATAGCCAACAGTACAACGCCCTCGCTCTTCAGAAAACCAGGTTAAAAACAAATATACATGGTTTGGTTAAGCAATGGCAATCATTTTTGTCCTTCGAAACAATACAAGGTATTCACATTAAAATGGCCACCATGCAGTATTTTGCCTATTACATCACATATAATTGGTCTGTTTAATGTGATGTTTTAGCCTCTAAAGTAAACTGTAAATGAAAAAATGTGCTTCAGCCCCTAAGTATGAAGATTTGCAAATGAATTGTATGTTGAATAAAGGAACTTTTTTTTAACTCTGGCTTTTGTGTTAAGGTTTCTTCAGACCTTCACTGTAAACTAGTCACATGATTGCTATAATTGATCACATGATCACTGACTGATCACATGATCACTGACTGATCACATGATCACCGTACTGAAGTGAACATGACAAAGGTGAATACCTCTCTGTATGTGTTTGATGTACATATAAATTGGTGTTTAATGTATAAATAGCTTCCTTTTCCTTTAAAAACAGTTAATTCAAAGACCAGAGAGCACATATTGTTAATGAAACCAATCCAAAATATTTTAGACCCTTTCTTGAAAAAGTCGTGAGGAGTCCTGTAAATTGGCCAATCAGGTTAGTGTGTCAATAATCCATACACCATTCAATCTGAACAATTATGATTTCACACAATGAAGGCAGTTTTTTCAGAAATTGTATGACAATCTGAGTATTAGAAATGTGAAATCCGAAAATAAAAAAAACTTCCTACAAATGTATTTGTATTACTTATAAACACAAAGACAGAAACGTGAATCACATATTTCGTGTTCACTTCAGTGCTAATGTAATGTACAGAATAAGTAGCTGTCAATCACTGATATTGACATGCCCAACAGGCGCCTGATTGGCTGATTGTATTGTTGTACAGTTGTCATGTCGTCAATAACACTGATATCGACATGCTATTTGATATGGACATGCTGTATTGTAACTTGACATGTTATATTGTAAATGATATGATATTTAACACAACAACATTGAACAGCAGAATCTGGACATGTAGTTTTGCTCAAATCAGTTATGACTTTTGAAAATTTGTGCTATGATCTTTCTTTTGTTTTCATTATTTTATTTATTACCATTGACTCTTGTCTCTCTTATGATATGTTCTTCAGCAGTTTTTTATGGAAATTTTGATGTAAGAAAATTTAGCGTAAAATTTATGAATTCCCTGAAAATTCCTAGTTCATTTAAATGTAAAAAATGTATTGACAATTAGATGCTTGGTACACATTTGTAATGATGAATGCTAGTTGATAAGATAATAGTATCATATTGGATTTGGATTTCTTCTTTATCGTTTTCACATGTTTCTCTTCTCTCACCAGGAAACAAAAACTATAACATTGTTTTATGGAATCTTCTACTGATATTGACTAAATTGGAGGGAAAATACAGCAATTAATTTTGTCTGGCGTCATGTGAAAAAAGGTGAAATCCAAAACTAACTGTTATACTGCTGTGGAGTTAAAATGAATGTCATGGCAAAAATTATTTTAGTGACCATTTTGATTTAAAATCTGGAAATTTTATGGAAAATAGTTCTTAGTTAATAATGTTCATGGTTTTTACTTCAGAATATTTTTTATTCAAGAATGGACAAATTGAGATACATCTATGATCTCGGGTTCTTATGACGAATTGCTGGCAATCATGTTATCATTTTGTGATAAATGTTTTTATATATCATCATATACTGTCAAATTTGGTAATTGGTATATATATCCTGGCATAACATTAAGAAATCAAAATACCACATTTCTTTCAGTTTATTTATCATGTATACTTCTTTTGGCTCTAGATTCTGATGGTGCTGTTCATCATTAACCTTTCACATGCCGTGGTCAGATTTAGTTGCCCAGCCAAGTGTGTTTCAGGGTTAACCCTTTACCTACTGTTGCAGCAGCATTCAGAAGGAATGTGATATTGGTATATATCGTATCATTGAAAATCATGATACTAAATATTGACGATAATAAATTAAAAATTAACTTCAGTATGTATTGTTGATCTGTAAAACTGCTTATTAACATGAGGAATTACTCGTTACCTCCAATTTTTTTCAGTTATTAACCTATCAAAATTATATAAAAATTCCTGAAAATAACTCGATGTGTTGTATTGTATGAAATCACATTGACCATGAAATTTAATGGTATTTGAAATAGTTTAAAATAGTTTCGACATTTCTATATCATACCCCCTCTACCATTCCAGATATACCCTCGGTCCTCATCTTTGTTGAGGAATTACAGTTCCTGTAGTTGAGCCCTCAGAAATGCTTCAGCACAAACTGTTCAGTGGGTAAAGGGTAAACCAGTGTACATGCGGGGTAAAAAGATTTATTCACCAGTGAGTTATCAATTTGCTCATGCTGAATGATCCATATCTGGAGCCAATCGTGTAAATTACAAACTCTTCTTTCATTGAGTCAAGAATGTTGAGTACTCAACAAGATATAGCTTCATACCAAAATATTGTAGTTAGTATCTCCTTAGCCAAGTAAACAGGTCTGTATAAAGGAGTGTGCATTCCTCCAAAGGGGGGTAACTCTGTCTTATATGCTGTGTACATAATGTCCTAGTTGAAACAAGCCTGGCCCATCTTTTATTTTACGATTCAATAAATGCCTTTTGTATCTGAGCTGACTTTTGTTGTCTGTGTCAACTTGCAAACAAAGAAAGGATCGGTGAAATGTGTTTCCAGCTTTATTTGGGTTCAATGTTTAAAACTGGATTCTACTACTGTAGGAAACTCGCACAGCGAAGTACGTCTGGTTGAACACTTTTAATGTTTGATATAAACACCATTTAGAAAAAACAGACAGACACATTTATTCAGTATGCGACAAAAAAACAGAACTTTGGGGGTGTTGCACAAAAGAACCATAGCACTGAGGTTATCTTTCAGCTTTGTGCAACAGGTCCCAGGGTAATACATATAATCCCTGCAGATAATGTTTTTTTACTTATGTATTTAAAAAAAATATCATGAATATAATTGAAATACATTATCAATATTTTCATTTCTTATTTATTGAGCGTTTAATAAATTACTGAAATTTTATGAAAAATATCATAATTGTGATAAGAAATTGCAGAAATACAAATTATGTTGACAGTTAAAATTAATGTGTTGATCAATACATGTATTACGGAAAAGGTTTTACAAGTTTTACATTACACTATAGATCAATTGCCTTGCAGAGCTTTCAAAATACAATACATTACTCAAAAAGATAAAATTTCTAAATAAAAGTCAACAGATTATGACATATCCAACCAGTCCCATATCATTTTTCAACAAATCTTTGAAAGACTTGCCACTAATGGCGATGATAAGTGGCGTCAATCATTAACTCCCTCACTCACTCTTTGAAAGATGATTGTATATGTTGAAAGTACTGCTCCAGTAGATGGGTACTACGTATGCAGGGAGATATGAAGAAGGGTTTTCTCACAATGAACCTATTCCTGAACAAAGTCCAAATCCAACGCGTTTCTATGGAAACGAAAAAAAAAATAATTCAGAAATTTGAAAATATCAAAAGGCACCACTTTCCCAAGTGGGTAATACACATGCATGGACAGTTTTCAAGTTTGAACGAAATGAACACTGATGAATGGACAGGGCGGTGACTATATCCCACAGTATTACATACCAGTGGGATAATACATTTTTGGTTGAAGAAAATTTCAAAACAGCAACAGTGTGTTGCGTGTATCAACTCAGCTGTTGGGATTTTTCATTTTATCCCCTAAGCATTAAGATTTGTGTTTTACCCTTTGAAATTGTCTATCATCTAAAATTAAGGTTGTCATTTATAATAGGAGGTGTGTCTGTTCAATGTAATGCAAGTGTTTGTATCAACTTTCCTTTATTATTTGTTTTCCTACACCTTTTTGAATGGCATTACATGACTTCTTGTTGCTGAGTATATCATATTTTAGCCTGTGGCCATGGAAGATTGAAAATTTTCAACTTTAATTCACACCAACCTTGCAATAACAATAACAGGGGCGAATTTTGAAGGGAGGGAGGGGGGGTCCAAAATGTATTCCCCCATACCCGCCCATGCAAAAATTTGTGAAAGGGGGACGTCCGGACCCCCTGGACCCCCTGGACCCCCTGCCCCCCCCCCCCCCCCCCCCCCAGATCCGCCACTGAATAATCTGCAGAGCCACCTTCACTTGTTGACTCCGAGATGTACACAGGAGTTCAATGTAGCATCAAGTTAAACATAAACAAGCTCAAATCTGTGAACTAATATTTCAAGCTGCGTCAAGGATATCCACAGTTTGATTTAGGAGTGATGTTTGTCGCAACGAAAAATTTAAAACCACGAACTCAAAGCTTGTGTGCTTACACATTCCCAAATGATGCTAATCAACAAACATGGCTAAAGGGAGATAAGTCATTCAAGTGTTCTAGGAGTACCACCAAAGTATGGATATAATAAATTGACAACACAAAGCTGTGTGTTGTCATGTTAATGTTAAAATTTATATGGCTTTGATTTGATTTGCTTTAATTTAGATAAGAAAGTTGAATATATTATATTGCAGATTTTACAAAATTTTTATCCATAAAGATTTGATACTACAATTACTTTCACGCAAACCCTGAAAAATACTACATTTGGAGGACTGACAAATTTTGTTAAAATATACTGGCCTTGATTGGTTACTCTTAGTATGGTCAATCATAAAAACCCTAACGAGTTAGGTTGATAATAAACTCCATATATAGACTTCACAATAATCTAGTACATTGTAAAATTTACAGATATTTGGGAAAAATACAACCATTGGCTCTGAAGCCAATCAGGAATTATGTTATATTCATTATCTCTCAGGAAATGATTAAGATAAATAATAAGTTATAACCTAGTCATCAAATTAAAACTTTATCATCACTATTCATTATAAATATTATAGACCTTTGCATTCTATTGTTTTAATTCTTATTTGTATTGGCTGTACTAGTCCAGTGTTTCCTGTACAGAGCTGTACTGGTCCAGTGTTTCCTGTACAGAGCTGTACTGGTCCAGTGTTTCCTGTACAGAGCTGTACTGGTCCAGTGTTTCCTGTACAACGCTGTACTGGTCCAGTGTTTCCTGTACAGAGCTGTACTGGTCCAGTGTTTCCTGTACAGAGCTGTACTGGTCCAGTGTTTCCTGTACAGAGCTGTACTGGTCCAGTGTTTCCTGTACAGAGCTGTACTGGTCCAGTGTTTCCTGTACAGAGCTGTACTGGTCCAGTGTTTCCTGTACTGGTTCAGTGTTTCCTGTACAGAGCTGTACTGGTCCAGTGTTTCCTGCACTGAGCTGTACTGGTCCAGTGTTTCCTGTACAGAGCTGTACTGGTCCAGTGTTTCCTGTACAGAGATGTACTGGTTCAGTGTTTCCTGCATTGAGCTGTACTGGTTCAGTGTTTCCTGTACAGAGCTGTACTGGTCCAATGTTTCCTGTACAGAGCTGTACTGGTCCAGTGTTTCCTGTACAACGCTGTACTGGTCCAATGTTTCCTGTACAACGCTGTACTGGTCCAGTGTTTCCTGTACTGGTTCAGTGTTTCCTGTACAGAGCTGTACTGGTCCAGTGTTTCCTGCACTGAGCTGTACTGGTCCAGTGTTTCCTGTACAGAGCTGTCGGGTCCAATGTTTCCTGTACAGAGCTGTACTGGTCAAGTGTTTCCTGTACAGAGCTGTACTGGTCCAGTGTTTCCTGTACAGAGCTGTACTGGTCCAGTGTTTCCTGTACAGAGCTGTACTTGTTCAGTGTTTCCTGTACAGAGCTGTACTGGTCCAGTGTTTCCTGTACTGGTTCAGTGTTTCCTGTACAGAGCTGTACTGGTCCAGTGTTTCCTGTACAGAGCTGTACTGGTCCAGTGTTTCCTGTACAGAGCTGTACTGGTCCAGTGTTTCCTGTACAGAGCTGTACTGGTCAATTGTTTCCTGTACAGAGCTGTACTGGTCCAGTGTTTCCTTACAGAGCTGTACTGGTCCAGTGTTTCCTGCATTGAGCTGTACTGGTCCAGTGTTTCCTGTACAGAGCTGTACTGGTCCAGTGTTTCCTGTACAGAGCTGTATTGGTCCAGTGTTTCCTGTACAACGCTGTATTGGTCCAGTGTTTCCTGTACAACGCTGTACTGGTCCAGTGTTTCATGTACAGACCAGAACTGGTCCAGTGTTTCCTGTAAAGAGCTGTACTGGTCCAGTGTTTCCTGTACTGGTCCAGTGTTTCCTGTACAGAGCTGTACTGGTCCAGTGTTTCCTGTACAGAGATGTACTGGTTCAGTGTTTCCTGTACAGAGCTGTACTTGTCCAGTGTTTCCTGTACAGAGCTGTACTGGTCCAGTGTTTCCTGTACTGGTCCAGTGTTTCCTGTACAGAGCTGTACTGGTCCAGTGTTTCCTGCATTGAGCTGTACTGGTCCAGTGTTTCCTGTACAGAGCTGTACTGGTCCAGTGTTTCCTGTACAGAGCTGTACTGGTCCAGTGTTTCCTGTACTGGTTCAGTGTTTCCTGTACAGAGCTGTACTGCTCCAGTGTTTCCTGCACTGAGCTGTACTAGTCCAGTGTTTCCTGTACAGAACTGTACTGGTCCAGTGTTTCCTGTACAGAGATGTACTGGTTCAGTGTTTCCTGCATTGAGCTGTACTGATTTAGTGTCTCCTGTACAGAGCTGTACTGGTCCAATGTTTCCTGTACAGAGCTGTACTGGTCCAGTGTTTCCCGTACAGAGCTGTACTGGTCAAGTGTTTCCTGTACAGAGCTGTACTTGTTCAGTGTTTCCTGTACAGAGCTGTACTGGTCCAGTGTTTCCTGTACTGGTTCAGTGTTTCCTGTACAGAGCTGTACTGGTCCAGTGTTTCATGTACAGAGCTGTACTGGTCCAGTGTTTCCTGTACAGAGCTGTACTGGTCCAGTGTTTCCTGTACAGAGCTGTACTGGTCCAGTTTCCTGTACAGAGCTGTACTGGTCAATTGTTTCCTGTACAGAGCTGTACTGGTCCAGTGTTTCCTGCATTGAGCTGTACTGGTCCAGTGTTTCCTGTACAGACATGTACTGGTCCAGTGTTTCCTGTACAGAGCTGTATTGGTCCAGTGTTTCCTGTACTGGTCCAGTGTTTCCTGTACAGAGCTGTAATGGTCCAGTGTTTCCTGCATTGAGCTGTACTGGCTAGTGTTTCCTGTACAGAGCTGTACTGGTCCAGTGTTTCCTGTACAGAGATGTACTGGTTCAGTGTTTCCTGTACAGAGCTGTACTTGTCCAGTGTTTCCTGTACAGAGCTGCACTGGTCCAGTGTTTCCTGCATTGAGCTGTACTGGTCCAGTGTTTCCTGTACAGAGCTGTACTGGTCCAGTGTTTCCTGTACAAAGCTGTACTGGTTCAGTGTTTCCTGTACAGAGCTGTACTGGTCCAGTGTTTCCTGTACAGAGATGTACTGGTTCATTGTTTCCTGCATTGAGCTGTACTGGTTCAGTGTTTCCTGCATTGAGCTGTACTGGTCCAGTGTTTCCTGCATTGAGCTGTACTGGTCCAGTGTTTCCTGCATTGAGCTGTACTGGTACAGTGTTTCCTGTACAGAGTTGTACTGGTCCAGTGTTTCCTGTACAGAGCTGTACTGGTCCAGTGTTTCCTGCACTGTGCTGTATTGGCCCAGTGTGTCCAGATTGACAAAGTATTCCCTGTTAGCCCCTTATTTCCTTAATAAGCCCAATGGGTTTTTTTTATTTGTATGCCTCTTTTGTACTTAGCTGTATTGGCCCAATTTATGCTGTGCTGAGCTGTATCCAGTATTTTAAGTGTTTTCTGTAGTTTGCAAACATTTTTATCGATTGTTCCAGTTTCCTGCATTCTCGGTGCTACCTATTTGCCTGTAGCACATGTCACATTTTAATCATACTATTGATCAGAAAGCAACTTTACTTCAATGGAAGTTTTTAGTCAATGAGACAAATGTAGATGCGAGCACAGCTCACATACCCCGGCTTCCAAATATAGTTTGACATAATTGAAAAAAGGAGAGGCACATCTAAAGGAATGACAAGTGTGTAAAGTTGAATATGGAATGTACAGCTCCAGAGATAACTGTTAAGTTATGTTTCCATGGAAACTGCCAAAAATATAATCCAGAAATTGGTCTAACCCTCAAAAGGCACAACTAGAGATCATGGCTAACATGTGTAGCAAGTTTGGTGAAGCTAGCATGTATAGTTTGAGAAATATGCTCTGCACAAAGTTTTGTGACGGACGATGACGGAAGGCGGGGGTATAAGAATCCTATTTAAAAGAAAACAACAAAACGTCCTGATGTGAGCATAGCACATTTAATAAGGAGTGAAGGTTGGATGAACATATCAATAAGCAAAACAGCAAAATGTAAGTATAGTATATAGCATTGGGTGAACTTTGAACTTCACAACACCAAAGATTGCACCAGTGAGAAGGAGACAGATTCAGTCTCAACCAATCGTCTCCCATGTGTCATACAGGCTTTGAGCAGAATGAACCAATCACAGACAGTGTTAGAACCATAGCTGACATCTGATAAATACTGATATTCTAACACCCACTTGATTCTTGAGTCAAACTTTGAAACATGTTTCACATTGTTTTTGTTCTACGACTAAATTTTAAAAACACATATTGGGGTTACTTTTCATGCTTATTTTATATTCAAGGAAAAAAATTCTATAATGGGAAATAATTAGTTTTTAAATAATTTTTAATAATTTTGATATGATTACATTTGATGCAATCACTTAATTGACAATCAGACACAAAATCCCAAGCAATAAGTCACATAAAACTAAGGCCCCTTCAAATATAAGTTATCGGAAATACAATCTACATCATAACTCTGCAAAACATCATACATCAGCTCAACTGAATCCCTCTATAAACTAAAGGAAATGCAAGTTCTTTTTCTAACATTACCTCTTTAACCCTCTTAACTAGATTTCTAAGCCCTCTTGTGGAATTTTGGTGTAGATAGTAACACCCCTATCGAACAAGTGTTAGTAGCCAATCAAAACGTCACATTCCTTGCAATAAAGAAGTCTACTATCCATAAATCTTGGTTTCCTTAACAGATTAATATCACGGCAGTTATTTACGCATATTGCGCGAGTGAAGAATAAATAAATATTAAGAAATATTTAATCCATGGTTAAATTTGAAATTGCAGGGTTGGCATGTAACAGCAACCGCCATGAACATTTCTGGAAATTTGGTTCCACAGTAATCTTGGCGAGGCAAGCATTCAGCTTCAACAGTGAAAACATTAAACCCGTGAGGTCAACACCAAAACAAATTTAGACCCGTGAGGCCAACAAAGAAGAAACAATGTTGTAAAAGAAGCCTACTGGGCACCATACCGGCCCTCTAGCCTACCTTGTTCGGGGTTAGTTATCAAACTTATTTCTCTCTTCTGAGAGCGAAAATATCCCACTTTGAATACAAATATTATTTTGTAAGAAGAATTCCATGGATGGTCTAGTGCTTTATTGCAATGATGAACACGTGTTTTAAAGGGTGAGAGTATCGACACCTTAACCTTACAGTCATGGCAATAAAGAAGTTGATCATCCATAGAATTTATTATACTGGCTTTTGATTGGCCTTCATCTGAAGAAATAGGAAACAGTATGATAAAATAAAATGCCCACCATCAATATTGATAATAACAAAAATTTTGCCACAAAGATGCATTTATCTAAAGAAATAGGAAAATGTAAGATAAAAGATTTTAATAATAAAAAGCATTGATAAAGCAAGGATTTAGATAGATCCTTGGATAAAGATACTATTATATGTTGGGCGCCACAAATATGTAGTATCAGCAATTTCTACTCTTCTGTATAATATCCTAAAGCGTGTTAACACTCAATAAAATCTCCTATCCGTTTGAATAATAACATTTATTATTGCAAATCTGTTAAAAAAACATAACTTAGTTTTTAATTGTTGCATGTTATATAGTGACAAATAACTTTGTTAAATTATACCAACCATCATGTCCATCAAAATTACCGAGGAAATAAATAGATGTATAAATAGATTGTATATTATTGTAATTAATAATTTGAATGAAAATTAACTCATTTAATAGAAAATTAAAAGGTTAATCTATGTTGATGATTCTTTAACAATCGCATATCAATTTTAACAAGTTTAGCAAACACGCTGTTGAAGATCATTATTGATCAAACTTTGATCATTGCTGAAATATATATAATTAATACAAACAAAGATATCGCTCAATACGCGAGACAAAATATAGCGATGGAATCACTCTTCCACATAGTTGTTAGATTTGAAATGTGTAAAAGCACACGAGAGGTAAAATGAGCAGGGATAAAATTGTCAAAATTTAAACGACGATAAACATTCCATAATAATTCAACATTGATTTATGTAAAAGTAAATTAGTTGACAATAATTTGAATTCAAAACTTGCATGTATGAAAAAATGTTATTAAACATAATATCATAACGCTGAAAATGAAGAACCATTGATCAATAAATATTCGTAAAATATTTACACACAAATACTGAATTAAAGGAGGTGTTACACATAACTTGGTAATTGAAATGGGAACCAAAAATCATCTCATTTTTACATACAAAGTTCACATCAATATAAACTTGTAGCCCTATTATTGTTCATCAAAGACGTAAAGGGGAAATAACTCTATTTATTTAAGTTTCATTCCATAGACTTCAAGTTGTAGACAATTTCCCAACAGAACAAAAACTTAAATATAATTTTTAAAAATAGCCCAGACCTTGATACCTAAAGCCAGATTAACATTAATACTTAAGAGGAGGATAAATCTGTCATCAAGACATTGAGCCATCGAGCTGAAGGAGAAGAAATTCGTAGATTAGAATCTTCTTCAATTTGATGATTTGAGGTTCCAGATAAAACGACGTTATACAAACACGAGGAATTAATTGTTGTTAACCCGTAACCGGCCATGATATATCAATGGTCCAGATAACAGCGAAGATAACAACGGAGCACAGCCTTGTCTTGACAAGCAGAGGGTTAACGTTAGTCCGAGGACTTCCAAACTCTCCATCATACTTAATGCCTTCAACCAGCGTTTATAAGGAAAGCAACAGCGAGGTGAAACCTGACTTTATGAAATAATTTTCTTATTAATTCATCTAAAATCATTAATTTCAGATAGCTCGGAAATTGTTTTAAACAATAGATAAATTGCCATTTAGAAATCGAGACACATACAATTAATTTTGAGATTTTAACAAAATCCTTTTTTTAAAATACTCATAAACACTGGTTCAATGAAGTTGGAATGTTAAAAGAGACATTCGACAACAGTTCCTTCTTCTAGCCAATAAAACAATCCTGAAAATATCAACAACACCTAAATTGTTATTTCTAAACTATAAACAGATAAA
Source organism: Gibbula magus (assembly GCA_936450465.1). Classification (NCBI taxonomy): domain Eukaryota; kingdom Metazoa; phylum Mollusca; class Gastropoda; order Trochida; family Trochidae; genus Gibbula; species Gibbula magus. Next base: position 13,419,375 of record OW388306.1, read on the forward strand.
TTTTTAGAAATACTTAAAAACAAAAAAATATGTAAATACTTATATAATACTTTTAGTTAAAACAGGTTTTGATTGTACTACTCTAGAAAAATATTCTAGCAAATATTTTCTAAGGAATCTAACAATTATAGTTGTTAAATAAATAACAATCCACCAGAAAAATTGTGGTCAATGAACATAGATTGAAAATGTAAAATTATTTATAAAATTATCATTGTTACCTTTTCACAAATTGAACTTGTAGGGTATTTTTTCATTGCGAAATGTTATATTGTTTCAACCAATCCAATCGTCTTTATAATTATGTTATTCTTGGCAAAAAGTAAATTGTAATACATGTACATTAGAAATATTTATTTTTGTATAAATATTTTATATTAATATATATTTTGTATAAATATTTTTGAATCTTAATTAAATCTTAAATCAGATGTAAGTACTTCTCCTAAGTAGAGAAAAATACTGTTACCTTCCCCCCCAAATATTTTGATTCCTGTGTAAAGCAAAATTTTGATTTCATCTTTTAAATTGCTGTTATCGTTGGGTTATTGTGGATAAATTTTTCTGTGCAAACCTATTTATCAACAACATGTGTATGCAATGTTGATGCTGTCAATGTGTATTCTATGTTTCTGTGAAGTCTAACAGATAGGACAAGATTTTGTGTCTTTATTTTGTGTACCATTCCTTTAAATCGTATTCCTGTATACTTGTCAATCATCTATGTACCATTCCTTTTGTTTATGTTAGTATATCTTTGTATCTATATTAGTGTACCATTCCTTTTGTTTTTGTTTCTATATCGTTTGTGGGATACCAGAAAAAAGTTCCATATTCTCTTTGCCTATATTTCATCTTTTCCTTCCATCTGTGACTCGTTGAAATTGTATTGTTTGAAATACATTTCATGTCTCTCTGTTTCTGTGTATGTTTCTATGTATGTTTCTGTGTATGTTTCTGTGTATGTTTCTGTGTATGTTTCTGTGTATGTTTCTGTGTATGTTTCTGTGTATGTGTATGTGTCTATATCTCTGGACCTGTGTCCATATGCAGTGTATGACATAAGGTCAATGAGACAGCTCACACTCCGCTAATTATTGCTCAGATCACATAACATCGAGATTTTTCCTTATTTTGCCATTAAAAAGAACACTTTGTCTGTCATTTTTCGGGCTTACGTCATACACTGCTGTGAGGCTGTATTCTTGTGGTCTAGCTCTTCCCGAGTAACATCTCTACATTTGTCATAAACTTTGTCGACCAGAGTTTGCATCTCCATATATCTAATTGATATGCATTATGTATCGGTGTATCTGTATTTTCTGAACTTTTGTTTCTATCCGTGTGTCCATGTATTCTCTGTCTCTATGCTGTGTGAATGTGTCTGTCCGTCTGTCTGTCAGCACCTGGTCCAGTGTTTAGGCGACCTGCTCGTATTTCGCCTTGTTGATGGATTTAGCCAGACAGCAGGCCAGCACCGCTCCAAGCACCTGGTAAACAAAACAACAAATGATTTTTAAAAATTTAATATATGAACTTATGATGATAATTACTCGCCCGTTGAAGATATCGCAGTTTAATAAATCTACAATGTTATTCCACATTGTATAATAACATCGCATGTTGCCGATTGACGTGACGTCATAATGGCAAAAATATGACGTCACAATGTCAGTGCCGCGGTCGCAATGGAGTGTGTTCCATTAATCGACGAGTTTGTGGAATTAAGTGGCATTTAAATCAGTGAGTAATAAATAAAATACTAAACAACTCGTTTCCGTTTAACAACTTATTTATGAAACTCTTGAGATGGTATTTGTATTTAACGAGCGAAAGCGAGTTAAATACAAACCACTCACTCGTTTCATAAATATGTTATTAAACGGAACGTCGTTTAGTATTTTCTATTTAAGGTACAATGATGCAAATCACAGCATTCAAATCATTTCCATACTAGAAAAAAAAATTATTTTCTAATGCATCACATTTAAAATATATAATATATGTATACAAAATTTCCCCATATAATTTAAAATGAAATTGTTATTAATAAACTTCACAGGCCCATCACTAATAGTGCAAGACATGCTCACCATTTTTGCAAATGGTTCTCAGCATTTTAAGATTTCCTCTTTTATTTTCGACCAACACCTGTTTTATTTTTGGACTTTTATCTATATACAAGATGCAACAATTTACATACATCATCGTGATGCTACAACTCACCTGGAAGAAGGAGATTCCCAAAGCAACTCCTCCGATTGGTCCGATGTGATCGTTGATGAAGTCAACCACAAGACGATGGCAGCCCTGGAAGTACAAAGTGTTGAAATACGATTTTAAAAAGATTTATAACGTGACTTTCTCCTGGACTCCACGATCTTGGAAAGAATTGAACAGAAAGTCACGCGATACAATATAAAACTGCATTTATATGAAATCCAATCAAATCTTAGAAGGCTTGTGTTTACTCACAGCATTATCTGTCGGTTATCAACTTTCAATTCAATTTAATTTTGAGAAAGATATAACTAATCTATATATAAACATATTTATATGCATTAAAATTCAATATTTCAATCCTAATGTGTATATGTGACTTGTTTGGAGAGAAATATGCACTACCAATAATGCATTTGACGTCACAAATCATCTGACGTAAAATCGAGGAGTATGTTCTTGCTCTTGGCCAAGAACATGCATTTGATTTGCAAACTCCATACTCGAGTCTGCAAATCAAAACAGCCAATGATTCATGATATCATACTGACAGGTCAAAACAAAGCACTAATTAAATGATCTTACAAAGACAAAGAAACATCTGGAGTTGTCTCCCCCTACCTGGGTGTAGATGTGGGTGGCTTTCTCAGCAGGCAGATCCTTGGTGTTGCATTTTGATTGGTCGACACTGCAGCAGGAGGCAGGGACTGTGTTGCTCTTGTTGGCCCAGTTGGACGTGAACCAATCAGAGTAGTGCTCGATACCGCAGCAGTGCAGCTAAAAAGGGGAGGTAACTCTATTTATGTACCACAAACCCTATCCAATTTTGTAATACCAGCACGGTTGAGTATAGTGTAAGTAAAACTTATAACTAGATTTAGATGAAAGCAAATTAATTTCAATGTTTCAATCTTAAAATATGAAGTATTTTAGAAAAGGAATCTAAAATTCATATCCTATTTTACCTCAAAATATTAATAAAGACTTGATTATATGTAAGGACTCATCCGAAGTTTATCCTAGGTTGTCCCAGAAGTCAGCAATTTACTAACAGAGGTAGATTATACATTAAAATCCGGACAATCATAACTCTGCAAGGCTCAGTGACAAGCGGGCCATATAACATAGACAGTGTAACATCCATAGATGATTTGTATTACTCTCTTCATCATTATTTTCTTGATGAACTAACACCTCATAATGACAATCATATCACTATTATTTATTATGAAAGACAAACCATCAAATAGCACTCACATTCTTCTGGAGTTCATCGTAGGCGGTGGTTATCTCCCCTTCCCCTGTCTCCCCGTACTTGTTGATGGCGCCCGACAGTCCCTCCTTGAATCCCTTCTCAAGCTGTGGAGGGAAGATTTCATTTCTTACAGTCATCAGATTTCATTTCACTCATGCATCCTCTCCAATGATAAGCATTATCTATTTCATGTATGCAAATGTAAAAAAATGGAAATAAGTTTTCTTTTTTAAATTATCTATTTCATGATACTCATCTTTCAAGAAAGCAGGTTTAAGAAAAAACGTAAATAACATCTTTATCAATTGCATGTATTTGCATGTTAATTTTATTTAACCCCTCGATCGGCTTATGACAAGAATTTACTGACGATGGCCCTAAGAGTTAGCTACCCAGTATATTTATTATCAGAATATAAAGTTTTCAATATACACCAGTAAATGTTGTCATAACTCCTTACAGCAAAATACTATCTATCTCAATTGTTACCAGCATGTCAAGAACAATGAATGATTTAATCAACAGTGCACATCTTTCCTAAAGCATAAATCTGTTACCCTAAAGAAAATAAGTCTACATATTGACATATTCCTTCCTAACAGGCCTCTATCCCGAGAGGTGAGAATAACATGTGTTCATGACAGCTACACAAATCCACTTTATTGATCGAGCTTGTTATCGACGCACGAGACACAAACATGTTATGTTGGTAAAGTGTCACCCACATTTATGTGTTGTCACAGCCGTGAAAGTAAAAGAAATTTTGCTATTATCTATTTCAAATTCAAACAGTTTTGATTACTGAATTTAATTTCAACTTGATGGTTAAAATTATTTTAGTTTGATTCCCCTTGATCCAGGTGTTACAGACTCACTCACTTTTCTAATTAGGAATATTTAATACATCAATAGTAATTGTAAACTAAAACCCTTTCAATCTGACATTTTTAACATATTTAAACATATTTTTATTCAAGATAGATTCTGTAACAGATTTCAATTCTGCTACCACTCATCATACAAAGCACGGGTGAATTCCTCATGGTTCCAAACTGGAGGATTCCTTGTTCTCACCAAAAATCCCAAAATATCCAACAAATGCTTAACTTTTAAATAGGTGGTGCAATATTTTTGTAGGTGTGTATAAATACATATGATAGGCCCAACTATAATCAGATTAGTACATACAGACGTACGGTACATCACATGAGTCCCGTCATATCTATATCGGCAGGTACATCCATGTAGCATGTACACATACATACCGGGGTGATATTGGCTTATCTATAATGACTGGACAATATATCTTTATAATCAATACCAAACTAGTCAATTTGAGTAGTCAATTGAAATTTATTATGAACTTTTCAAAATGCTGAAATCTTTTAGAATTAAGTTATATTTATGGGTTATCTATCTCTAAACAAAAATATAAAAAGAGAATGTTTGTCAATTTAAATTGAAAACAAAAGAAGCTAAAATGTCCTTTAACAAAAGGCGACTCTACTTCAATCACTTGAGTGTTGGATCCATGACTGATGTGGGTTCTCTTGGGGTACATGTAGTATATTTAAGGATTTATTTACTTTAGGAGGGGTGGGGAGGGGGTGGGGGGGAGGAAGATCTGCTCCCTACTTCCCGCCTGGTACCACCAATGCTACATGTGAAGGACTACTTTCATTCGAGAACTGTAAACCTTTGCAACAGCAGACAAATATTTCCAGCTGTATTACAATATTCACAGCTCTGTATTGTATTTCCCTAAATCTAAACACACAATGCTGCAATCACAAGGCTGATATTGATTTCTGTTTTTGTGCCAACCCTTTAATAGTTTCCTGGAGTAAAATCAATACAGCATCAACTGTTATTCAATCTTAAACCCACACAAAACCTGAAGCCTTACTGTATGCTTTATATCGGCCCCAGGTTCTCGGTGACATCAATCTGACTTCAGCAGGGAACAGATTAAATACAATACCTCCAATGATGTAAATTGAGTGACTTCTACTAATTGTGTATTTACACTAAAACGTTTCATCAAAATTACACTCAAATGCCCTGGTAAAGGCACGTCATCCTCATTGCAAATCAGTCCACCCACCTGTATACGGGTACCATAAGACATATACTTAATTGTTGTATGAAGTGCTAAGTAGCGACATCAAAATTACAAATCTTTAAGTGTAATGTGAGTAGCACCTTGAGCATGCATTCCAGAGGGAAAATATGCCATATAGAAAATAGAGGATGTTATATGAGTGTCTATGTCATACTATGTTTAGGACACGAGAGCTTGAATATTAGTATTTCCAGAGCAATAGCGAGGGATATACAGATATTCAGGCACAAGTGTCGTAAACATAGTATGACATGACAGACAGGAATATAATATTCTGTTTATTACCGAAGTCGTGAAATTAATGAAAATACGCTAAAATCCACTTCCAACCTTAGGCTGGCGACCCACCACTGCCGCTATAGACCACAACGTCATAGACGAAGCGTGACGTCACAGCATTGTTTATGACGTCATGTCACCATGACAAAGTGATATTTTTCCCTAGGGCATCATATGAAAAATATGAACCCCGATATGATTGTCCTCGTAGGTAATAATCCATATTATTATCATCATTATCATAAAAGTTAGAACATCTCTGTAAACCTTCCTGTAGTTTCATATATCGTTACAAATGTGATCAAATAATTTCAATTAATTAAGCTCTGTGTATCTCTGATATATCATCAATCAGTAACAATCCATCACGCCCATAAAAATGTGAATCATGAATAAAGAATCTTTATCTGTTTTAGCTCAACTCGTGCGTGACAGTAGTCGATGAAGCATAAAACCAATCCCACTTTGAATAAAGTCTCTGTAATCCCACACATGACGCAAGTGACTCCCAACAAAGCCAAAAACCTCATTATTACACAGCTCTGTCTTTGCTGTTGAAAGCTCCTGTATCTCGTCCAGAGTTGTGGTGATCATCGAACAACGGGAGCTTTAGTTTCAACGAGATGTTGTCGGTCCCAACGAACTTTCTACATTTTTAAATATACCATATGAATATGTGACAACTTTTAACCTTCTTCAAAAGGAATTTTAAAAGTTGTAGACATGAAGGAAAATCAATATCTATGGATAGTCAACTTCTTTATTACAATGAAGATGATGTTTCGATGTAAATACTAATGCTGTTATCGAGCCTGTAGATACTAACACTGTCTTCAAGCAAGGAATAAGTTTCAAGAAGTTAGCATGTATAGTTTGAATCAATTATAAATTTTTAACAAACTTACAAGTAACTTGTATATTTATGAATTATACCTACATCTAGTTATGTATTAAAGCCCACCCCAACCTCTCCCCAACACAGTTTATCAGCTAATGGTTTTTCTTACATCAAGGAAAGTGAAATTGAGTTGGATAGGGCATTATGGGTGATCAAAATTGATGTCGCGTGTGGCACGGGACTAAAAGGTTTAAGCTTTCTAATCTAGGCTTGATTGAAACTTGATTGGTTGCTAATTGTTTTATAAACAAACATAGAAATTAACGCAAGTTTAGAGGAGTGAATTAAAGGATAGATGAAATGACATATGGTCCAAATCGGATTCATTAAAATGGGATGTCAATTTGACAATTGCTCGATTTTAAATTTCTGAAATCGGTCCATAAATTACTTATATACGGCTTTTTAAAAAAACGCCTGATTTAGCCCCGGCGGCCAGAATGAAAGTCTGCGGGGGTGTGACCCGTGAAGGGATGACTTCTGTGACGTATGTGGAGGAATTTGATTTTCGGCGATAGTCACAATTCAACGTAATTTCGCAACATTTTGATTGTTAATTTCACAAAGAAACCTTCAATAGCCCAACTTAAATTCCCCATATATCGAATGTTTAGATATCCAACTAGGTAATTCCGCAGATGACAATTACACAATTATTACATAAACATGTCTTTTTGGCGATGTAATACACCTCATAAATTCATTTAGCGGCAGTGATAATCATCATTAATTAATTAACGAGACACCGGCGGAGCAGGTATCTACTCGCCCCGCCTGTCGCTTATCACAGTCAGGCCTCAGTGAGCATTTTCAAAAGGATTCGCCGAACAAATTGCGGTAGTGTTAAAATGGGTGAATTAAAATCGTCTTAATTATCAATTGTAAGTGTATATTGTCTCGATTTTATGCTCAATTGATTCCGATATACAATATACGTAGAGGTAATCATCTGTCATTCTTGAGAAAAATGCATTTTATCTATCCTTTAAAGAAATTAGTGCAAATATTATATCGACAATGGAAGACTGCCTGAAGGGTTATAACCAATTCGTTCAGATTCATATAGCATGTAAGACTAGGTATTTATACAACAAAGTGTCACAATGATGAGTTTACATAATATCTGTTATCTTGTTGGAGGAAATACAGCATCACTACCATCAACATTATATTAATCATATTCCTGTAAGTCGGTTGAATAACAATATTTACTTAGGTTGATACGACTATTTCTAATGTCTATATCATATCCACCATCAAAAGCAGTCTTCTAGGGTATATTAATCACATTATCCCTGACACAAAGCTGAGAGCCATAATGTTGAGCTAGGCATGTGATAAGGCTTATATCCACAACAAAGTGTTACAGTGAGGACTTCCATTACGGGCCAGACAGATCAATGTCAGAATAGATTTAATGTGCTCTCATCACGCCAGCTCCTGAAAATATTTTCTGAATATGCAAGCTTATGGTCTTATTGGCTCGGGAGATATTCATTTAGGAATGGATATAAATCATTAATAAAAAAACAACCTGATAAAGATCAAGTTGAATTTTCGAAAAACATTACTTCCAGATGAATTAATTGTGCCTCTATTTATGCAGAAATGTTCTTTAAACAAAAACGAAACGTATTTACTATAACGGAAGTGGATGTAAATTATTGATAAAAGACCCATTTATGTCTCTACTTATAAACATACTGGTAATGTTTTCTTTTTACTAAGACACTGCAACATGATTATACTGACTTGGAAAATACTCATTTATACTAGAAGTCGATGAATTATTGATAAAAGAAGGTTTAAGCAATAACACCTTAGTAGTGTGCCTGGTTCTTTAACTAAAATAAATTTTACCTTTCTATTAAAAAAAAGAAGTTTTGCCATCTTTAAACAAAAACAAGAAGTCATATTCAGGATCTACAATGTCCATACTGGTGCATTCAGAGACTTGTTGTTTTCTTAACTTTCAGACACGATTCATTGTTGTTTAATGCAATAAGCGCTTTCAGCTTTTCAGGATTGATGAGCTAAATTCAAACTGAAAAGTGACATATTTACTTGAGCTTTCACAGCAAGATCAGCAATTTGTGTCTGCATGGCTGTGTTAATATCAATAATTTGACACACACAGATGTATATATATGTGTCTTTTGCCATGAGAAGATAGAACATCTGGGCTGCCAGAAAGGTGTTCCAGCAGATTTTGGCACTAACAAACATTTTCATAGAGTCTCTAAGATGTTGCTAGAGTCAGTGCTGGCAGTTGGTGCCTAACTCAGAGTGTGTGGATTTGAATCCCACAAGAGACTCATCCTAAACATATAGTACAAGAATTTGTACTAGTACAAGAATTTGTACTATTGCAGATAATGTGTCACCAACTAGAACAACGTTACTTATCTAATAATGCATACAAAATGCATAAAGCATAGTCTATTAATTACTCAACAAGAGATTATTTTTATCACTATGTAACCATGACAACAAATTTGCTAAATGTCATACAGACACTCCTTCAAACAAATAAATCAATTTTATTCAATTAACACTTTGCAAAACTGTTTAAAGTGTTATTTTAAATGCTATCAACAGATTACAAAAGATATATATTCTCACCGGAATCATGGACTCATATATACAATGCCTAAATGACAACATTGATTTTCACATAAAAGCTATGTTCTATCGAGAAGCAAACACACCAGATGAGTTTGTCAGAGAGGAAAAGTATTACTTTCAAAGGAAGGATGAAATCACAATACATGACAAACCATGTCACCATTTTTTATGAGGGGCAATTCGATAATTTTCAGCGTGAACTGCACCTACTAGATTGGATACTGAAGGAAGACATGTGCATGGGATGTTGATCGATTCCTCTTTGACTATTCCAACTGACTTTGGCTTGAGGAATAGCCAAATCGAGATCCTAGGTTCGAATCCCACTGGTGATGATATCAAAATCACTTCTGTTCCACTAAATATATATATATATTATATATATATATATATATATATATATATATATATATATATATATATATATATATATATATATATATATATATATATATATATATATATATATATATATATATATACACACATCAACGTATGAACTAAGCCTGAAAAGTTGTCAGTCTGAAAGTGTTATTTTGCGAGTTTTAATGGAATAAAATTAAAGAAAAAAAGAGTCACTGGCTTAGTAGCTCATCAGGCTTTAAACAATAAAACAAATCATCATCATCATCATCATATCCAGTTTATTTGTTGATCAGGCCAGAATTAATCCTCTAAAGAGGGTGTGGCCTGACTGTCTGGTCTCGATCGAAGTCTTCCTCTCCATTCCTGTCTACTGTGAGGGTTGGTGGATTCCATTTTCAGGGTTTTCCTGTCACGTTTCACAAGTTCTTCCCAAGATAGCTTAGGCCTGCCGGAGGTTCTTTCTGATGGTATCCTCATTTGTCTCACTTGAGCTATCCAGCCATTACTGCGCTCTACGTGTCCCAACCAACGGAGCCTGCTCTTCCGCATGACGTCTGTGATGTTTTTCAGATTGACCTGTGCTAGGAGGGATTCAAACGGGATGTTGTCTTCAGGTTTTGTTAGACATATCCATCTGACCATAGCTCTGTCATTGCGCTGTAGCTTCTTCAGTGTGTTAGCTGAAACAGCCCATGTTTCGGAGCCGTACAATAGCACACTTCTGACACAGGCGGAGTATACATGACCTCTTGTAGCCTTTGGTAGGTGCTTGTTTGTCAGGATTGGTAGCAGCTCTCTAAACTTCTTCCAGGCAGATCTGCATCGTGTTGCTGCAGCGAGTTCACAGCCTCCACCTGCTGAGAGCGTATCTCCAAGGTAACAAAAGTCGGTCACTACATCGAGCTTGTCATCCCCGATATCGACCTCCGTGTGTGGTCTGCCATCTATTGGTCTTGCCGCTCCTGTGCATCGTGCACATTTGAAGTTTGGATCTTCTTGCAATGCGCCCCTTATGCCACTACACTTCTTGTGGACCCAACCTAAACACTGAGTACAGCGGATTGAATTTCTGCCCGTTCCACTCAGACATACTACACAAGGGTGTTTTCCTGCTTTCCGCATCAAGTCAAGGTTGGGGCCAGCAATCATGATCTTGGTCTTATCCATATTGACCCTCAGACCTTTCTCCTCCATGCCACTCTTCCACCTAGTCAGTCGTTCTTTGAGTGCTTCGAGCGAAGTGTCAATGATCCCGAGGTCGTCGGCATACAGGAGTTCCCATGGGCAACTGGTTCGGAACTCTGATGAAAGTGCTTCAAGGACAATGATGAAAAGTAGTGGGCTTAGGACTGATCCTTGGTGGACACCCACTTGGACATCAATTCCTCACTGTAACTGTTGCCGACTCTTACTCGACTACGTACATTGGTGTACATAGACTTCACCAGTTGGACTATCCACTCGTTCACACCTAACTTTCGCAAAGCCCACCAGATGACTTCTCTAGGGACGCGGTCGAAAGCTTTCTCCAGATCTACAAATGCCATGTACAGTGGTTTCTGTGCTGCTAGATGTTTCTCCATGACTTGGCGAATAATGAAGATTGCATCAGTGGTACCCCTACCGGGCATGAAGCCGAATTGCATATCATCAATCTGTATTTGTTGTCTGATTAGTTGTTCAGCAACTCTTTCCAAGACTTTCATGACTTGATCGATAAGCTTGAGTCCACGGTAGTTCCCTCTGTTTAATGCATCCCCTTTCCCTTTGTATAGACTGACTATGAAGCTTTCTTCCCATTCCGCAGGTATGCATCCTTCTCTGATGATGGCTTCGATCAGTTCATGCACCTGACTTGCCCCTAGTTCACCGGTTGGTTTGAGCATCTCGGCAACTATACCAGATGGTCCTGCTGCTTTTCCGGTTTTCATCTTGTTGATGGCTTTAGTGATCATTTCTTGTGTGATAGGGATACTAGGACCCTCTACTGGAGGCTCATGTGACAAGTTGTCAGGATTCCAAGGAAATTCAACATTCAGTAAGCGTTCGTAGTGCTGTTTCCATGACTTCTTTTTGGCCTCATCATCCAGTGACAGTTCACCATCATCATTTCTGATAGGTTTTTCACCCATGACATCTTGATTGTCATTACGCATTTGTTTTGCAAGCTTGTATATTTCACTGGACTTGGGGTTTATGGTACTGAAGGTGTCTTTCTCGGCCTCTGTCTTTGCGTGGTGTACAGCGGCTTTGGCTGCTCGCTTGGAATCGTTGTATGCTTCCCTAGAGCCACCAGCTTTCCATGCTTTGTAGCACTGTCTCTTCTGCCTTACGGCTAGGTCAACATCCTGATTCCACCACCAGGTCTGTTTCTTCCATTTGTGCTTGGATGACACTCCGCACACATCAGCCGCTGCATCCTTCAACCCATCTTTGAGCCTCTTCCACTGTTCTTCAACACCAACTGCAGCTGTAACTCTGTTTTTCCTCGTGAATCTATCAGCAAATTCTGCTTGGACACTTGGTTCCTTCAGCTTCCACAGCTTTATGCGTGGTGTAAACTTGTGTTTACATTTGTGAGGAGGTTCTACCTTGAGGTTACAGATTAGCATGTTGTGTTGTGTGGCACACTCTTCACCAAGGATGACTCTGACGTTGGTGACATGTTTCCTAAAGCTTCGCCGGAAGAGTATGTAGTCTATCTAGGTCATGGCTCCTCCTGACTGGTATGTGACTAGATGTTTCGGCCTCTTCTCAAACCCTGAGTTTCCAATCACCAAATTGTTGGCAACAGCAAACTCAAGAAGTCTTTCTCCCTCCGCATTCCTCTGACCAATAGCATGGCCTCCATGCACTCCTTCATATCCACTCGTAGCAGAGCCAATATGTCCATTCCAGTCACCACATACAAACAGTTCCTCTGTACCTGGTACAGTCGCTACTACGCTTTGTAACTGCTCATAGAAGTGATCCTTCATTTCCTCACTTAGCCCGACTTGTGGGGCATAAATGCTCACAATGGCGAATACTACTCTCCCAACGACTAAACGCACAAGAATTATCCTGTCGGAGATTCTCTTCACCTCAAACACTTTCTCCCACCACTTTTCTGAGAGCAGTACTCCAACTCCTCCTATACCCTTGTCATTCCCAGACCAGTAGAACTTGCAAAAGGTATCCTTTCCAGCAATCTTCCTGACACCTTCGTTTCTCCATCTGGTCTCCTGTAAGCAGCACAGGTCAATCTTCCTTCTGGATATGGTCTCCACCACCTCATTTGCTTTTCCTCGCATGGTTCCAACATTCCACGAACCGATATTGAAATGTTCTGGGCGTTCACAGGATTTGCCGTAGCCGGACCCTGCTGACCCACGCGCCCTGAGGTCTGCCAAGCCCGAGACACTACCAGCGGCGTTAGTGATACTGGCACCGTCTGGTTTTCTTCTTCTTTTTCGACTAGACATGATTTGTTGGGCAGTTTTATGGCTGGGTGCCCATCCTTTACCAACTTGAGACACTTCTGGCAGTCCAAGACCTCCACCGTTCCCAGCTAACTAGGGCTAATGTGCTCGTACAGGGGTGTCCTCCACGACCACTGCTTACGTACCATTGCATCTAAATATCTGAAGCACGCTACATCAGCTACTATCTCCCAGGTTGAGACAGGCTATCTTGAGATAGCTGTTACCACATACCCTGTGGCAGGGGATTGGATTGGTGAGTGCCGGGACATGTCCACATACCAGTGGGCCCTGAACACTGCACCTCTGGGGCTCCAATCTGCTCCGAGATCCCTCGCCAATTAGCCTGGGGCCGCAAGGTGCCCAGTTTCCGTAGTGTACCACGGGGAGGTTTGACTAGAGTCTTGTCAGTGGAGAGGTTTTATACCAGCAGGGAAGACTTACGCGCTCGGCTTCCTTTTTGTCCTGGGACTATCTGGCGGATGAGGCTGCAAGCGGTAGACCAGAAGCACACACAAAAGCACACACAACTACTCTACACACAGCAACACCACTTTACACATCACACAGACCTGTGGCGTATGCCACTACACTACTAATGAATTTCAAAATATAAATTTTCCAGAAGAATTTATCAAAGATAATTATAACAAATTTCAAGAACTTTGATACTTCAGAAGATGAAAATAGATTTTTTAGGTTATGACCCCTGTGACCCATATTTGAGGTCACATGGTCACCAAATCTTCAATTCAGAATCCCCATTGGCCAAAGATTCTGTATAGAACATTTAAACTTTCTAGACCTTTTCATATTGGAAAAGAAGATGAAAATAGGTTTTTAGGTCATGACTGCTGTGACCTACATTTGGGGTCACAGGGTCACCAAATCTACAATTTAGAATCCCCATTGGCCAAGGAGTCAATTTCACCTCTCTAAAGTCACTGGTTCTGGAGAAGAAATCGAAAAAGCAAAAAAATTACGGACGGAGGGATGGCATGCCATAAGCCCATCGGGCCTTTCTGGCAACATTTTGAGTTTTTAGCTAAAAACTCAAAATGTTGCCAGTCTGCCAGCAAAAGATCACCAGGTTCCAGGGCCTTATTTAATAGACTGTATATCTATATGTATAGAGTGAGTGAGTGAGTGAGTTATTGTTTAACGCCGCTTCGGCAGTATTGCAGCCATTAGCAGCGACATATATGTATAGAACGGAGAGATATGAGTGGTAAACCCTACCTTGTTGCGGTAGACCAGGAGAGCTATTCCAGCACTGAGTTCCACAATGAATACGATGAATAGGAATCCACAGTACTGAAACACAAAATCACTCTCTTTAAAGGGACACCGCGCCGAGAATAAAGATCAGATCATGTGTATTTACCTATGCTGATTAACATGACTGCTGACAAGTCACAGACACCGAATTTCACACAATTGACGTAATTGGTAATAAAAACTGTAGACAGTGAAGTGAAGCGTAACTCATTAGCCAACACTCTAATCAGCTTTGTGAGATGAAGATGAGACTCATTTTTATCCTCGACGCAGTGTCCCTTTAATGTCATATTGAAGATCAAGTGACTATTCTTCAATGTACATTGCATTCATACACCTTGACACTGCTCGCTAGAAACATCAGATTCAAATACATGTAAATAGATTGTCACAAAGAAATAAGCAGAATGATACTGCAGCCAATAGCAGGGAGATTGGAGAATGACAAAGGACTCTAATTTGACTAAAATGTGTGTTTGTTTAGATAATTAATTTTAAAGAAAAGGGAAGATGAACCTGATCATGCACATCCTACTACATTTTTTCAGCAGATGTTTAAGAATATGAGCATTTGCAACCTTGAAATTTAAAATGTCAATAACCTTGAACCAGGATGGGGATTCTATTCTGCCTCACAGGGGATGATTCTGGGGACTTCAAACTCGTGAATGAAAATGACATCCTAGATCCACCATACTGACTTCATCAACACACAGCTAAAGTGTTAATATTTCGTTCTGCTTTTCAATAATGGCACATCTAGTACATAAATTACCTACGATTGATTATGATGCTTGTAGATGATTCTGTCAATTGGCAACTTTATTTAATTTGGCAATATTAGATAATTCAACAACCAAAGCAGGGATTTTCCTGGACTCAAAAAGCAGTGAGATAAATATCTCATTTGACTTAGGGCAAACTGACCTAAGCTCGGACACCACACAAAGTCGCCCGAACTTCGGACACTTTCAAGTTACAGCTGACGCAAAACCAAAGCAAATTGTGACACTCCGTTGGTTTCTAAATATTTCTGTTCATTTTCTGACAATACCTGATTCATTTGAGAAATATCTGACAGTCAGGTATACTTTAAAAACGAAATTTAGCGGTAGGTACAAATAACGGTTTCATGAAAGAAATCGACGAAATATTTGTGTGAAAGTAAAGTTTGTGTGACAATTCAGGGAATGAAGGAAGCGATCATATTCTTTCAAATATATGCACGTACATGAAGAAACAATTAGGAAGTCGATTAACTGTGTATTTTAGTACTTTCAAATTTATTCTTGGGTTTAGAATTGCGATTTTGATAACATGTCAAAATGACCTTGGTTCGGACAGGTTTGACCATGGTTCGGACAGGTTTGACCATGGTTCGGACACAAGTAGACCAAAGTTCGGACACTTCCGGCTGCTGAATAAAATGGCGGGAACATTTTTGGTTTCGCGCCGAAATTTCATAATGGACAGTAAAACAACAAAATAAGATTCGTTTGCATAGGCTTATGAAAGCTGTTCACAGTTTTGCTGTTTATATGAACAGCTGCCAAGATGTATAACGTTGCGAAATCTACAATTTCTGATCGGGTCAATGTATTAAATAAATAAAGGCAGGGTTAAGTGTATGCTAAGAACGGGGTACAACCTCAACTCACCAACACTGAAGAGAGGAAACTGATCGACATGTCCGCCAACAGGCACTGTATGGTGTTGAAATGATTGATTAAATATTTGTGTTGTGTCACTTGTCGACTCTCATATTTTGTTTAGCTCAATGTAACAAAAAATACCAAGTTATCTAAATGTGTTACAAATGAACAATGCGTATCATATAACTCCTACTGTATCGGTTAGGATTAATAACTTCAATGTGTTACGCTGTAGTTTTTGCTAAGCATTATCATATTTTATAACGTATGAAAAGAATAACAATTAAAGAATGAATGCACATGTACAACATTGTTGCTTACGCACACCCACCTCCCGGTCCCCCCTAGAGGTTTTATTTACGTCTATACGTGGTTAGAGTACCGTAAATCATTTAATTATAGCCGAGTAATTACTTGAACCATTACCTGCATATATTTTCATTATTTTACTGTTAGAAATTTCTTAAGATGTATTTGAACCACAAACGCTAAAATATGATGCGCATCACTTAGGACGGCGGGATAAACACGGCTGATTACAATGACAGCCTGCTTAGACTCCTTGATCATTTGTATGTAGCTTCTTAATCAACGATTTACAGTGCTCTGAAAAGGTTTTTTAACAGATGCATGTGTATTAAATTGTAAGCAAGTAGTAATCAAATGATACTGTATACCCGGCCCATGGTAAAGGTGAAATCAATTTGAATAGATTTTTTAAAATGTGAGCTATTCTTATTGCTCAGAGCTTTTACACGTGACACAAAAAGTTCTTACCTGGATGTGAATAGATGTAATTAATTATCCTGCCTACTAATTACTTTCAAAAATTATTTAAAGTACATTATAGGCTGAAACAAATATCGCACTGCAGTTTATCTGTCACCTTTTCGGTGTCCATGCTGGACTTGAAACGAACTGTCCGAACTTCGGGCGACCCTGTCCGAACCAAGGTAAAAACTGTCCGAACCTTGGGCGAAGTGGTATACTCACCTAAAACTGCTAAATTACATATTTATTCATATAATGAACGAATATAGTGTTTGGAATTTTGAACAATAATCCCATTCTCGACTTTCACCACTTATTGTTGGCTGTTAAAGAGTCAAATATTGAAAATACAACAAGCGAAAGTATTTAGATCGGAACACTGTCCGAACCTCGGTCAGTTTGCCCTACAAGAGTGAGATATTTTGAATTTTAGTGAGATTTTTGGCCTTATTTAAATCAGTCATAAGAGATGGCATAAGGGCATTCAAGTGTTCACACTTACTAACCCCTGCATTGAAAATAGATTGCTCCTGAGTCAAAGTGTTGACATTCCATTCAAGTCCAGCTCATTATTTGTATTTAGTTATAAATAAGTTATTATAATACACTGTCTGTGTCTGTTTGCTTTTATGTAATTTATTTCAATAATAAAACCTTAATGTTGACACTGACAGTGTCATTATTCGTGTCAGCCATTTGGTGACTCTGCATTTCCATTTAAAAAAAGATCTATTATTATCAGACAGTTTTCATAGATCAACATAGCAAGTAAAGCCATTTTTTAATTATTAATTGATTTACTGTGACAGTATTTTCAGCAATTCAAATTAAATTTTAAAAATCATGAGGTCTGGTTATTATCTATTTTATATTAATTGTTAATAACCGCAGTCATCTTTGTCAAAACAAACATAAAAAGATACAAATGCTGTATTGAATGTCAAAAGACGTGAAGTGAATGTGATCGCTATTTAATTAGCAAAATTGACATGTCTATTAAATTTACAAATAATCATCATACCAACTATAAGATGTTGAATGAAGCATAGATTAGGAATATAGATTTCATTTTTATAATATTTTGGCAACTAATATCCGTGAATAACTTACCAGGGTAAATTGGAAATTAAAAAACCAACCAGCTGCACAGTAGCTGTCAAACGACACAAATCTATTTATAGACACAAGGTAACCAAGGCAAAATAGTGAAAATACATTATATTGAGAGAACTATAAACACCTACGTACTTTTAAACTTTATTTCATGCAGTTATGATGCATACCAAATGTTTGAAAGCCGATACGAATTGATTTTGACCCTGTCAAAAAGGCCGACACTCTTGTTTGTTTTTTACACTTCCACATGGCACATGGCTGTTCCCTTTGCCACCCTCGTAAACGCGGTCAGCTCCTAACAGCGATGTGGGAATGACAAGCCTTGCTTATAGCAATGCAAGGAGCTTACGCAAAGGAATTAAGCGGAGGGGGTGAAACACACAATAGTAACAGCATGTAAATAATGGCGATGAGTTTATTTACCGGAAGTTTTCATTTTTGGTTACTCGTTGTGGTTTCCCGCATGAGTCACTAAATACTCAATGAAGTTTAGAATAAAAAATGATAAGAAGTGTGAAAAATGAAAACACGTTCAATATCATGCGATATAAAATCGCATTTAGCAAAGTGGAATGAGATATTTAAAATTTGTGTGCGATAAAATCGCGATATCGCGGCCCAAGTCAATCCCTGCAAAGTGTTGATATCCCACTCACCATGTACAGGAGGAATGAGTTTCCCTTGACAGTACAGCAACATCCGAGGGAGCCGACGAGTACGATGACAGCCCCGACCCCGATCAGCACGTAGGGGGCTTCAGGCTGGTAGATGGAGGACAGCTCCAGGTACTTGTACAGATCTACCTTCGTCCAGATACCGATTGCCAGGATCACTATCCCGGTAACCTGGAATATTGAGAAGAAAACAATGGGTCAATGTTGTTGTTTTTTCTTAGCCTTAATCCAGGAACAGTTTGCCAGGATAATGGATTGCAACCCAGGTAACCTAAAATTATGGTGAAGAAACATTAGTTCATTAATATTTTCACTACAAGCAAATGAAGGCTATAGGTAGATAGATAAACGTCAGTTTAGGGTATTTCCACAGCTTAGTATTCGTCATCCTCCGCACGCATCGGGTCACATATGCACTTTTAGAAAATGCATACTGACCCTTGCGACAACTCGAAGGGATTTCTGAGACAGGCAGTAACACGACTATTGAGCTATGGTGTAGACCAATCAAATGTGCGTTTACAAATCACGCACAGACACATTGGGGTGAACGTTTCTTCTTTTAATTTGAATTATACCCGTACTACGCTGATTTCGCTCGATTAATTAGTGATAAAACTAAATCACAACGTGCGGGTAAATGAAACAAACCACAATTTATTCAAGATCTGATAATAGCTCTCTTGTTTAACTTTCACATTGAAGTTAAAATCCGTTTTGAAACTTATATTATGCAAATGAGCTTAACATCCGAGAATAAAAATCCCAAAGTATTATAAGCAATTTGTAATGCTGTCGGTGCATTACAAACTTTTGGATCGATTGGGTTGGTAACGACCGATTTGATTGGTCAATATAGGGGACGTAACTCTCTTAAGACGATAGGTGGCGCTGACCCTGTCTCAGAAATAACTTCGAGTTGTCGCAAGGGTCAGTGTGCATTTTCTAAAAGTGCATATATATGTCCCGATGCGTCCGGAAGATGAATATTCGTCCATTTAGAGTTTGCCAGCATTACAATCCTATAACCTTAAATCGTGATGAAACATAAGTTCAATGTTTTCAAGCAAACAACATCAGTTAAGGTTATTCCATAGAATAATGTTCCCAGTAGCCTGGAAAATTTCATAAAAACATTTAATCATTAATGTAAACAATGAACAGGCTACAGACTCGTAGATTAGAAAGATAAAATGGGATTATAAAGGTTAATAGGATGAACGAACATAAATTCCTTGATAAATCTTGAAAGCCCGGTTATTTACACTCTACAGAAAGCATTTTGATTAATCCATGAAAAGATCCATATTTAACTTGAGAAAATAATTTCCTAGAATAGATCATTAAGATATTTTGAAAATTGTAAATAGAAAAAATATTGTATGCTTTCTAAATTAAGTAAAATAGAATGCAAATATTTAAGAGGACGCAATTTATTCAAAAAAGCATTTTTATTATGCCAATAGATTGAAGGATAAACTCCATGATATATTTGATGAATTTTTATTTCCTTAAAGGTATACACTTCGGCGAATTTAGCTGTGGAAGGCATTAATTAATTAACTCACAGCGAGGCGGAAATCTCAATCAGCGCTCCCTCTACTCAGCGGTGTTTTCATTGCGCAGAGGCCTACTCGCCACTACTTGCCGTACAAGCGCGATACTCAACGGATGCGAGCGTCTTATACATATATGAAAGTATAGAGAAAACATACACACGACGTACAGGCCAATTATATCATTTTTGTAAATATAACCAAAATACAATTGTGATTATTTTGCAAATATTTCGCATGCGAATAGCAATCTACAATGTGTGATTAGAATAACGAACCTGTGAGCTTGGTAATCCATGCACATCGTCGTATAACACCCTAAGTTGCCTAATTGTTATTGGACTGACGTTTTTACGTCTGCGTTCAGAGATAGTGACCGTTAGTAATCGTCCAATGATATGGTTTTATTCAAATGAGTGTCAAACAAACAAAATACAAAACTATCATCCTATTCCTAAATTCCATTGGTCGAATAAATATTCCTAACTTTGATTGGCTGACAATATCTAGACTGAATGTCGCATTAATGTGTATTTGTTGTCATGATCAGCATTGTGTCACCAAGACCGAACATTTGACAATTAACATGTCTATTGACATGCCGGTCACCGAGATGCCAGTTGTTGTGTAATAGAACCGGTCCAGTAAACTTGTTAACTGTAAAAACATAATAATTACACTCGAGGCTCCTCCCTTTTTCTCACCTATACTAAGCTTATTTGACTTTGTTCTGCTTAATTACGTAAACTTATTTGCTGTAACAACACTTCTCCCCTCTTTGATCTTGAAGAAGCGTCTATATGGTACGCGAAACTGATCATTTGTATATGGAGCGGCAAGTAAATTCTATCAGCGTATTTACCGATTCGTGTCGTTTTCATTTACAAGATGTACAGTAAGTTTGGTAACAAAAATGATTCCATTCGATCTTGTTCGTTGTCTATAAATGTGTATAATCACAATGTTGTTTAATTGTATTTTATTCAATGAGAAGAAATGAATTGGAAAACAAGTCTAGATGACTTTTGTAAATGCCAATCAACAACGCATGCATGGTTCACATTTATACATCATGTTTAAATGATGATAAATTTATGAACACAATAATCATAATGTATATGTGTGCAAGTACAGTGCAACAATTTGCATGTAAAATTCAGTGAGTTTGTTCAGTTGTTGACCAATCCAGTTCATGCATTTATACATGAAATAAATTTCATAAAACTCATATAGCAAGTGAAAATGGTTTGCATTGCATTGCATCATATAGGGGTCTAAACAATATTTTGATCGACAAACTTGAATTAAAATAACCTTTTATGTTTATGTTCTTACACTTTTGGATATACTTTGTCACTGATATCAAACGTGACAGCAACAAAGAAACGTTGAATGAAATGTGAGTCGTAACCATGATATTCACCAAACACGCACACATCTTTTCAGGAAATCGATGTCGTAATATTACCCCTCTAATGCATTTTATGAAATCATTTAGTAGCATTTAAATTATATTATTATTTATTGGTATTCAGAAACTTGGTAAACGACGACTTTCTCTATGAAATATTGTAACAAACTTGTTGAAATCACAATCCTGGACGAACATTACATGCAGTTTAGCAATGATAAATGTGTGTGTGTACCTGTAACCCTGTTTGACATCTTTTAACGGCATCTTGAAATACATGCCGTTAAAGTAATATATACGTGTTCTTACATTTACATTTAATCCCGTATGTGAAGTTTGAATGTAGAAGTAGATTCCGAAAGATTGTATCAACAACCTGTCAAATAATTTCGAGTTGAAAATATTTCTATTAATTTCGTTTCAAGATGTTGAATATTGTCATTACTAATAATATTTATAGAATGTATAAACATTTACTCTTCAAATACGACATCAGAAGCGTGAAAAACTCAGGACAAGGTGTACATGTCGGTGTTCAGTGAGATGAAACAGCCAATCAGCGATCGCGTGTCGAAAGGGGAAATCCCCCGCCTTGACATTGACGAGCTCGCTCGGCAGAAGCCCAGTTTGAGTCACGTGACCGTGTTGGCCATAAAATCAAATACGTAATGGGCTCGTTAGCGGCGGTCAGAATTCGCCCGAAGTGTCTCCCTTTAAATATTTGAATTGTTTTAAACAGTTAAAAGATATATATATCTGCTATCAAAGATATTATGAGTTTATACAGTTAGAAATGAAAGAACTAAACAAACTACTTATAATATGATTGTGTCAAATATGTATCCAATTTGATAACAATGTTATAATGAAATAAGGTATTATCACACGAGGAGCACATGCAATATCACATTTACCCATGACCTTTATATCAAAGCCATTGACTCTAAATGCTAACATTGTTGCTAATTTTCTATAATCAATATGGAAATTGACACTTTTATCACCTCCTGGCAAACTACTGGTTGCTATACCAACAGATGTTGTTTCCGATATCCACCAACTGGGTTGTAAGGGAATGGAATTAAACTCTATAAATCTTATTTAAAACATACGACTGTTTTACCTTTTCCCAAACGTTAGCAGTCATATATAATAATGTGTTTTAATACTTAAACGTTAAACCGATCATGTGCCATTAACATAATTATCTGCTCGAAGCGTAGCGCGATGTGTCATGACAAACAGTGGATCAAGAAATGTCAAAATTTTGCTAAGCTATTTTGGCCGGTACTTACCCAAAATATAAAGTTGAACACCATCAACAGCGTCTTCATACATGTTACGATAGGAGCTGTAGACAGCGTTGATTGGTATTGTCCTTTCGTCATGTTTTTTCTCGAGTTTAACTGTCAGAAAATGCGTCGTCGACTCTTTACAACTCCAGACAGGATGTCAGGTGATTTCTCGTTCACGCATGCGCAGTCGTTGGGGAAGTAGCAGACAACACGTGAATTTGACAGGTGCGTGTTGAACGAGATGGTTATGCTATCAACTCTCCTGGCTGCATGTACATGGTGTAAACTAGGTGTAGTCATAAGTAACATGAATATGGTTGTAACTATCGTAAATAGAATTTTGGTAACTTTTTCAATGCATTATTCCTGAAATGTGTACGAATGTGACCAAAATGCATGCTTGATCATAGGCCTACTGCCCGACAAACTGAGAAAAAACTAAAATGATAACTATCCTAGTTACAGGGCTTATATCTATTGATGAGGTGGTCCTGAATCAGGATAATTATCATTTTAAGATTTGCTATAAAGTTTCTTTGGCAGTTAATTCAATAGCAGTAGATATCAACAAACTTTTCTCAATTTATATTTATCTTCCAGAACTCAGTACATCATTCCCAAAGTCAAATATGAAATGAGCTGTGAAATGTGCACATATAGCTTTCACCAGAAGAATCAAACTTTTCACTTTCACCTTGTTTCCTTGCAAAAATGTCTATTGCACATTATTTACTTAGAGAAGAGGTGTGACGCTTAGAACCATGCAGTGCTTAAAGCTTCAGCGAAAATAAAAATACATCCCCAATCGGTATATTATGACATTTAGATAGAGGCCCAGTGTTAATCTGGAGATCTAGTGATTTCCTAACAAAATGGTAAAGTGGCATGATATTGTAATAAGTTAAAAGTCACTTCTTAAATTTGGTAATTAATAATAATAATAATAATAATATATACATTTTAACGCCTAATGCTAACATACACTACTAAGCGTTACGCGAGACCAAATAAGTCTGTATGTGCCATGTGCAGGTACCCATTTAAACAGCTTGGTGGACTGAGTCAGTGCAGTGTGGACAAAGTATGAGACCCAGGTCACAAATATTTGGTGTCTCCATCGCGATTCGAACCCGGGTCTTTGGCGTGAGAGGCCAGCAAGCTAACCACAACACCACTGTGCTCCAACAGACCGTTTGCTTCAATACCCCCAGCATCTGTTGGAGGTCAACACTTCAATAGTAGAGATTCTGCTTTTGAAAGAGAAATTTTTTTAGTCCTGCAACCATGCACACAAAGGCTAGCAATGAAATCTTTAAATGATTTCTACTCCAAAAAAATGGGCATGAGAAGATACTATTTCTATTCTACAAGAAGTTTGATTTTTTAACCTAGTTGATCACAGTTTGTTCAATTGGTCCTGACCCCCAAAGAACTAGTAATGCTACGAAGCTAAAATTTTAAGATAAGATAAGATAAGATAACACTTTATTACCCAAAAGGGAATTCTTCTTACATCCAACAGAGCATGACATGAAATGTATACCAAATTTATATAATACATGATTATTAAACATAGAATTTTTTAAAACAAAAACACACATTCACACAACACATATAATTGTACAACTCGATAAGTTCTAAAATTGGTATTGGAATCTGAAATTTCTCATGCGGACTGTTTATTTAGAATGGAAATACTTGAGGGTATAAATGATTTCCGAGTTCTGTTGGATTTGTGAAAAGGCATGTTAAAACGTTTTCCGGATGGCAAAAGTGAATACTGTGAGTGCAGGACATGTGATGGATCTGAAATAATCTTCCGAGCGTGTGATACTATTTTTTCTTCATTTATTGACGCCGGGTGATCAAGGATTGTACCAACAAGTTTTGAGCTTACCGGTATATTAATAATCCTGTTTAATTTGTTTTTATCTTGAAGACTGAGGGAACCGAACCAACATTGCATGCCGAAGGACAAAACACTTTGTACAAAACATGTGTAAAAAACTTTCAATAATTTCACATCAACATCAAATGATCTTAATTTCGTCATAAAATACAGTCTCTGTTGACACTTTTTGTACACAGCTTCAGTGTTACTTTTCCAATTCAATTTATCATCAATAATGGTACCGAGATATTTGTATTTCGACACGATTTCAACAGGAGTATCACTCATATTAATATCATCTCTGTTTCATAAAGACTTTCATAAAATTGTCATTCTCCCAAAACATAGGGTGCCACAGGGGTGCGATTTAGGGTGCATATTGGAATTGTAAACAGATTTCAAATAAGCCTGACTATAGCACCATAAATATGGAGAACAAAGTAATTCACTGGAATGTCTACACAGTGACAGCCAAGCGTTCTGTATTCACTATAGCTATTGACTCAGAAATAGGCCCAGCAGCTGCAGAGCTCTTGAATTGGATGTAATGGGGGAAGAGGGTGACTGTGAAGGGTCACATAGTTGGATTGGGCTCAGTTACTACTCATATCAAGGCATTAAAGGGACACTGCGTCAAGGATAAAAATGAGTCTCACTTTTATCTACCTATGCTGATTAATGTGCCTGCTAACGAGTTACACTTTGGTTCACTGTTATCATACAGTAGTTTTTATTACTAATTACTTCAAATGTCTGAAATTGGGGATCTGTGACCAGACACGTTAAACAGCAAAAGTAGATAAGTCTGATCTCATATTTATCCTCGACGCAGTGTCCCTTTAACTGTCTAGCTGGTTTCAAGTAATGGAGAATGCATTCGGAGCCGTGGATTTGTTAAAAATAATCAACTCGCCCCGAGTTGATTATTTTTAACGAATCCACGGCTCTGAATGCATTCTCCATCTTAATTCATGTATGACGTCACGAAACATGCATATGTGATTATCTAGCATTATAGACAATACATTTCAATTATGTAACCCCAAAAAATATTATTTTGCAAATTTCGGTGCCCATTCATCGGATATGGTACACGTAGCTTCGACCCTTATGAAATGGATTCTTCCACGCACATGCATGGCGCAAATCTTCCACTCAAAGCGATTTGACTGACAGCCAAACTCCTGCATTTCATGTGTTTCAGCACGATCCACATGCTTTTAACACTTTACCAGTCTTGTTATGTCCCCCGAAATTTTTTTCGGGAGACATAATGTTTTCGCCTCCGTCCGTCATTCCGTTATTCCGTTATTCCGTTTTTCCGAAATGCTTACTTTTCTTGGCCATATCTCAAAAAACATTCAATATTTTTTCACGAAACTTGGTATGTGGTTAGACTTAGTGGTGGAGTGGTGTCTTTTGCTATTTTGGTTATTCTGAATTTTTTATTTTTTCTGGTTTCCGTGGAAACAATTTGAAATTAGTGCATATTGGGGGTAGGGACCTTTCCCGGCCTCTATCTCCAAAACCGTTCAATATTTGTTCACCAAACTTTGTATTTGCTTAGACCTAGTGATAGAGTGGTGCCTTTTGCTACTTTGGCTATTCTGAATTTTTTATTTCTCGTTATTAATGCAGTATTGAACTTAGTGCTTAGCATAAGTGAAAAATAAGGGTAATATGACTAGGTTGGATTGAAAGTTGGAGCGGGGGACATCACAGTGCATCACATGCACATATTTCTAGTTTAGAATGCAGGGATCTTACTGACAAACAATCAAATGTTTACCAGCACGCCTTGTAGCCTAATGGATTAAGGCACTGCGTAACAGACGAAGGGTTACATGTTCGATTTCCGGGTCATACATTACAAAAATAGTTGATCATATTTGAGATATTTTAAGATTCTAATCAGATATACTACGACAAAATACATCCTTCTTGAACAAATTACTTGGTGAGCCATTACGAAAATGTCAAAACCTGACTGGATTAGTCAATGACTAGTAGATTCTTAAGAATAATCCACTGTTAACACAATAAAGTGACGTCAATACTATAACTAATGAGAAACTAAGGGATAAGGGGTAGGAGACACTTTGTTGAACATGGGAGGGGTGATAATTGCATGGGATTGGGCGGAAATACACTTGATTTTAGATATTTAGTTATTTTGGCACCATTTAAAGAGTTTTTACAACAGTTTAACAATGTATTACTTAGAAGTACTTTGTTTTTAGTTCTTCAATCATTAAGATAACAAGTCCTGCCAATCCTGTTGAGCTGCAGAGCCAACAGCTCTATTTTTCCTTTTCTTTAATAACTTATTTTTTTGTAATATTTGATTGACAGAAAAACAACAGGTAAAGGTAAATGAAAAAGAATTATAGAAATGTAGAATTGTTACTAAAAACAAAGTGCACTTTTAAAAAAAAAACACAACAAAAGTCAATATTTTTTATTTTGATCAGATTTTACATACCGTTTCAGGGGCGGATACAGGGGGGGGGGGGGGGACACATAAACTATTATCATCTGGGCCACTCATTTATATAAAAAATATATATAAAAATATTTAAATCTGTTTGCCGGTATTGAAAGACTGTTGACAGCATTAATAATGAGTTAGATATTTAGTCTCTGAAATATAATTTCCAAAATTTAAAAACCTCAAATGAATTATAAATACGCCTATGAGCCCTCTTCAGTTCTTTATGAGTTTTCTAGACTGTATCATGCAGAAGACTTGCTCTGGCTCTCTATAATATAAGGGTTTGTGAGGACAGAGAGACAGTCTAGAGCAGAGTGTGCCAGCTCAGCCTGACCCTGGTTGTTCCTATTTCAGGTTACTAATGCTGGGTCAAGTTTTCAAGGCCAGGTCAACAACATAAACAGCCGGCCATAGTCACAATCAGATAATAGCTCGTCAGTGAGAGAGACAAACACTCCTCCATACGACCATGTTTTCAAACACAGTACGACCGCAGTTCCTCTTGAGATGTCGACAAATATTCCTTCAAGAGAAAATCCAAGTTGTTCTGTTTTCATCCAAAGTGTCAACTGTTGTACAAAACGCAAGAGCAGTTTCAAATGGACGTTTGCCCAAAAGGAGGAGAATTTTGTATGGTGGGTCGTCTGCCGTCTGCTCCACAAGAACAATAAGTGCATCGGTGACACAAAAAGACGATGGTTTTTTGACGATTAATAACGGAAAGCGTGAAATTGAGCTTCCATACATCTGGCTGCGAGATCACTGCCGCTGCGACGTCTGCTACAACAGCACCACGTCCCAGAAGAACTCCGACAGCTATACCCTGAGTCCCGATGTCGTGCCGAAGTCGGTCAGGATCGAGGATAACGGCCAGATAGTGAAACTAGAATGTAAGAGCTTTATTTCTTGTCACTGTCCTTCTTTGTGACACATTTTGTCCCTCAATTAGGATGTTGTTCAACCTTTTTGACAGACAAAGAGTTTTCATTATTTTTCTTCTATCTTACCTATCTGACATAAGCTTGAAAATTATCAAGCCTGAAAGTGATATATTTTAAATATGAATGCCAAAATAAAGAAAAATCTTCAAGTTAGTACATTACATGCTGTCAGACTGGTCTTACTTCATATACTTAACGCTCTGTCTTGTATTAAATAAGAAAATTAACACTTTTTAGAAGTAGTATGACATGTAATCAATACATAAATTTTATCTCCTGTCATAACTATCTGCTAAGCTACTACAATCCCTTGATTATATATGCACCTTTTGCCTTTTATAATGTTATAAATAACCAGCCAATAAAATGTCTGGATGAGAAGACTGATGAGCGCCCATCAAATTTCAAATTATGACATTTCATTGACTGACAAATACCTCTTATATCTAGCAATGAGAAACCAACCTTCAGCAATAGGAGGCGAAAGCTGCTAAGATAATCAGGGGATTGTGGATACAAATACCCTGATGGTTAATGATGCCTTATAACTGACGCCGAGTTCTCCGTCACAGGGCCCGACAGTCACGAGACGAAGTACGATATCGACTGGTTGATCGAGCACAGTTACTCATCGATGTCCAAGCTGAAGACTCCGTTCTCTCTGTGGGACAAGAAGAAGATGCAGAACTCCACTCTGCCCATCGTGCAGTATGAGAACTATTGTGCAGACTCACAGAGCGGCTTGAAGGAGACCCTGTACAACCTCCTTAAATACGGCTTCTCCATCATCGAAGGGGTATGTAGTCATACAAGTAATTTCCTTTTTGTTTGATTATGATCTTTCTGGATTGACATTTTAAGCTTATCAGGCATGTAAGGTCAAATATCTGGCCCTAGAGCTAATGGCTTGGGCTGTTGTCAGGTGCTGTCTGGGAGGCATCGATATCGTTATTTGACTTTTTCGACTTCATCTCTAGAACTAGTGAACCCTCAAAGCTCAAATTTGTTTAGGAGGTACCATGCACATTGATGGACAAAATTTGTTTATTTGGTCCTCATCCATATTGGTGTGGCAGGAAGTTTCCCCAAAACCAATAATTGATAATATAGAATATGGTATGTGGTTGAAATCAAATATACACTTTGAAGTGCAGTGCATCGAAACAAAAGCAAAATACAGCGGTTCAAGTTATGTAGCTGTGAACTGTTTCACCCCTGAAATTGATTCATTTTTCCAAATCTTAGTTGATAACATTATCTGTAGGTTGATGCATCAATCAAAGGCACCCAGTCAGCGGTAGAGCAAATCGCCTTCCTCCAGGAGACCGTGTTCGGTCAGATGTGGAGTTTCACCTCCGACCTCCAGCGTAGTGATACGGCCTACACCAACCTCTTCCTGGGGGCGCACACGGACACCACGTACTTCAACCTCCCTACTGGGTACTGACTTTATGGTGTTACTACTGTATACAATTGTTATGTCATACTTAAAGGGCTAGTGCACAAGTGCATGATTATGGTATAGTTTTTGTACTAAATTCTTTTTAAAAAAATCTTTATATGATATACATAATCTCAATGGAAAGTAGGCAGTTCACTTAGTGTGTTATGGCCATAAGTTAAATGTTTCAATTCAGTATCTTCAAAGAGAAAGTAATTTGTATAGCGCCTAACTCCACACACATTGGTACGGTCAAAGCGCTCAGAAAGAGTTATTTGGGAAATAAATAGGTTTTCAGTCTGGATTTGAAGACTGCAAGAGAGTTACTAGTTTTGATGGATTCAGGAAGTTCGTTCCACTTAGCAGTAGCAGTGACTTGAAATGATCGACCTCAAAATTTGTTCAGCTTGTTTCGTGGCACATCAAGCAGGTGTTCTGAGCCAGAATGTAGCCTACGTGTTGGTTGATGTAGGGAAACTAACTCAGACAGGTACTGAGGAGCTGATCCGTTGATGCACTGATAGCACAGAACCAGAATCTTGTAGTCTATGCGTGCATGAACTGGTAACCAGTGAAGGGACTGGAGAACCAGAATCTTGTAGTCTATGTGTGCATGAACTGGTAACCAGTGAAGGGACTGGAGAACCAGAATCTTATGCGTGCATGAACTGGTAACCAGTGAAGGGACTGGAGAACCAGAATCTTGTAGTCTATGTGTGCATGAACTGGTAACCAGTGAAGGGACTGGAGAACCAGAATCTTGTAGTCTATGCGTGCATGAACTGGTAACCAGTGAAGGGACTGGAGAACCAGAATCTTGTAGTCTATGCGTGCATGAACTGGTAACCAGTGAAGGGACTGGAGAACCAGAATCTTGTAGTCTATGTGTGCATGAACTGGTAACCAGTGAAGGGACTGGAGAACCAGAATCTTGTAGTCTATGTGTGCATGAACTGGTAACCAGTCAGGGACTGGAGAACTGATGTAGTGTCGATAGTTCTTGGAGACTTTGTTACAATTCGTGCAGACTTGTTTTGAATTCTCTGCAATCTTTTGATGTTTTCCTGAGTTGTGTTTGCAAGCATGGCAGTTAGTAGTGAGGTTTGTGTTCATATGGAAGTATATTCATCAGAACTTCCTAAAATTATGTGGTATAGAGATGACAGGGCTTTATGGTTGATCAATCTCAATCTCATTAAAATCTGATCAAACGTAACATTTGTAACTTGCTGCTCACCAGTGGTCATGTCTTTTGAACCTGAGCTGTACTCAGATCACGAATGTGTTGAGTCTCAAGTGTTACAATCGATCTAATTTTCACAATAGTGTGTTTTAGTTTTATTCAAGCATATCTAAATGGCATAAGGATCTATACAAAACATTATACCTAAGTAAATTCATTTATAAGGCCTTAACATCTTGACATCCATGCTAACTTGTTCTCTCCTCTTCTTCTACCCCCAGGATACAGGTGTTCCACTGCCTGTGGCATGATGGGAAGGGAGGTGACACCCTCCTGGTGGACGGATTCCATGCTGCGGAACAGTTTCGTCAAGATCACCCGGAAGATTTTGACTTCCTGACGAAGGCGGTGCTACCCCACGAGTACAAGGAGTGGGACGCTCACCACATCCTCAGTCACGGGACCATCCTCCGCGTCCAGCCGGGGTCCGGGGAGATGATGCACATCAGGTTTGTTAGGATGAATGGAGATGTGTCATATGACTTTTATAACACACTTATATACATAGCAAATGCTTCTTATCTTCTGAGGGATTCTAATGGTGCTCCATATTTATATTTGGCCTACTTTTAGAATCCAACACCAAATAAGTGTGTGTGCTGTTTTACCTAATGGACATGCGCACACTTATATACATAGCACAGCCTTACGTATCTACTGAGGGATTCTAAAGGTACTCCTAAACGAGAGCAAGGGTTATACACAAATCTGGATGGGTTTCGTTAAAGTCATATGGTACACTTTTATGTGAAATAACTTAGCCCACTTCACTTAACTCAGTTATTTTCAACCATTTGTGTAATAATATATTGGTATGAAGCTATGGTTAACAGACGATCTATCATTAATTTGTCTCAATGAGCATGAACATGTTTGAGATGCAAAACTTAGAAGCAATTTCATATATATGATATATTATTCCAATCCGATCTACTGAACCAAGTCATGGTCAATATTTGATAACTATATAGTATTATGTTTTCTCAAGGTTCAACCCATATGACATGGCACCGATAGACACTATCCCTCCAAGGGAGATTCCCCAGTTCTACTCCGCCTATAGCAAGCTAGCTTCATATATCCGTAACCCTGACAACGAGTACTGGTTGAAACTGCACCCTGGGATGGTGCTGCTGGTCAACAATTGGAGGGTGTTGCATGGAAGAGCCAGTTTCACAGGAAGGAGAGTCATCTGTGGCTGTTACCTGCCGCGAGACGATTGGATGAACAAAGCTCGGGTCTTCAACCTTGTCTAGGGAATAACTATAACATCAGCCTACCCAAGAATTTTACAAAGATAGCCCCAAGTTTATCTTTGTAATATATTGAAAATATTGTGACTGGGTTAAAAAATCATAATGTCAACATGAGCTTCAGTGATAAAATCAGCCTAGTTCGATCTGATTCACATTATGGCACTCAATGTAATTGTGCAACTATAGATCTGACCCCATGGCCCTTTCAGCTGCTGCAGATTAACATAATGATAACCGAGAGGGGACCCTATGATTCGGGCCATTTGTGGGAGATAAACTTAATACGGTTTAGTACCAAGTTATTGCTTCCTAATTTTATTTGGATGAAAATTCATAGCATACTTAGAACATACAATATAAGCTCATTAACCCTTAACATGCGGGCGACGGAATTATCCGGGCGGGCTATAAGCGATTCCTAGGTGTCTGAATACGGATCCCGGATACAAGACTTAGAATAATTCACGGCTGTCTAAGTATATACTATACCCCATACCGGGTCACGAGTCGATTGTGTCCGCGACCCGACCCATGAGAATGGCTGTTTTTACGCATCGCGACCCGACATGAGAATAAAGCTTTGTTCAGTGTGTGGTCGGAATATCAAGCAAAATTCACACCAATTTGCGTGTGCATTGTTGACCCGTAACGCATCGATAATTAGCTTTACAAAAGGCCAATTATGTCGGGCTTAGCCCCCGAAGCATTAATTCGCTTGAGGCTATTTTCACCCACGTGTTTGTATTGCCTCGGGTTTGCCTCGCCCGAGACTGCTATCTGCCTCGCATCTCGCGAGACGGGGAACAAAATCGCTAACTCGCCTTACTCCCACACTTCATATCATGTGAGCGAATTGTTTGTTTTCAAAAAAAAATACGGCAAAATAAAGGGGAAACAATGGACTACATTCCCATATAAAATTAGAAAATCTCAAAAAAATAATAAAGACACAGCAAGCGCCGTGAAAAAGGTCATGTTTACACTTCATAAATTTTGAAACAATCGGCGATTTTCACAACTTCTAAAACATTTATCAAGGCTAAAATACTGAATGCATTTTCATAATTTTTATATCACAATAAACCGAAAAGAATAATCTTTTATTCTATATAAAATGCGCAGATTTATTCACAGAAATAAAGATACAATTTTACCTTTCTGAGAGGCATGTGAAACCAAACGGCACACAAACTAATCAACATATTTTCATCAGTTATGGTTCGAGGTTAGCGTTTATTTGAAAAGTCAAACAACATAACCATATTTGGGTTGACATGTGCTTATTTGTCAACTGGTTCGAGATTATGATTTCTTGGAAAAGTGCGATGAACGACCGTTTGCAATGCCGCATACATGTTGTAAGTATTGACGATTTTATAGGTGTAAATAAAGACAAACTTTACATAGCTATAGATTATAACCAAAGGTCGCATTCTAATAATTTTTATATCATTGTGAAGCTAGACATATTGTCTTCAATTCCGTATATAAATGGAATTTTTTTCGTTTCGTATTTATGATGTTACGAGGCCCGAATAAAAGACTATCTTTCGTAAGTAATAGAATAAAAACGAAAAAACATAGAAAATTCATTCAAAGTTTCGAGTGTGAATTAGCCATTTGTGTACGGGTGTCGCTACTTGAATTTGTATTGAACGCCCGTATATAGTCCTTATTCGCCATGTAGATGCGGTATATTTTGTAAAAACGATACCGGAATCGCCGCCTGGAAATTCCGCCAGCAGAGCTAGTTAGTGCCAAAGCCCAAACTACTGCTGCGAGCTGCGAGCCTGTAAATTCCGCCACAGGGGCTAAAAATGGTAAAATATATATACGCAACGTAAGGGTTAAGGAACTTAAAAAAGCCAGTTATCCTAAAAACATTTTAGATTATTTCTAAATACAAAGGTAACTAGGAAAAATCGTTGTGATGATATCATAATCATGTCCTTTCAGACTCGTTAAAGGGACACTGCGTCGAGGATAAAAATGAGCCTCATCTTTATCTCACTAAGCTGATTAGAGTGTCTGCTAACGAGTTATGCTTCACTTCACTGTCTACTTGCAGTAGTTTTTATTACAAATTACGTCAATTGTCTGAAAAAAATTAAGACTGCCTTGTCCAATGTAAACTATCACAGCAAAGATGTGTGTGGAACAGCTTCATTAACTGAGACTTCAGATATGAAATATGTTGATTAACTTTGCAAATTTGACTGTACAACCAGGGTATTTGATATTCCAAAAATGTTTGAGGATGTTTTTCTCATTGACTCATTTATCAAAATAACATCCTAAACATGAAGAAAAGTGTTCCCTCGTTTTTCATTTCCAGTCCCTCAAATCAAATGTTTACTATGCAACGAAACATTTTTCTCATTGTAGTAGAAGTATGTGTATATTCATATTTTGTACAAAGGGATATTTTTATGTTAGCAATTCAACATTTGCATTCCTTATGGTCAATGGTTATCTCTAATTGTCCCAACGAGGGACTGTGCATGGACGTCACATTTCTTGTGTATTACCCACTAACTGAAGTGGTGCCTTTTGATATTTTCAGATTTTTTCTGAAAAATTAATTTTTTTCTGTTTCCATAGAAACATGAGAGGGATGTTGGTTGTTATTGATTTTGACTGCAGAAGTGTAAAACCCTTAACATACCTGAAACTCAGCATCTGTAATACCCACTAACTGAAGTACGGTAGTAGATACACAAGTATCTGTCAAAGATGTGTTTTACAAATTTTGTGGAACCGGTGGGATATGTCATCTTCTGATGACTCTTGTTGTCTCTTGTTAACGTGATATCTCATGACCGGTTAGACATAATGTCTTAATATTTGCTGACAGCCTATATTAGCGGTTTACACAGACACAAATCGATTTTGATGACCTTTACTTATTTTCAAGGTCACCAAAATGCTTTGAGCACTTTTCGAACTCTTGTTAACGCAATATCTCATGAACCCAAGCACCCAAAGTTGTCAAAGTTTGTGTCACTTTACATTGGGGGATGACACAGACACCAGTCGATTTTGGTGACCTTGGCCTTATTTTCAAGGTGACTATGACACTTGACCAAATGATGTGTCTTACTAAACTCAATGTAAACGGCGGGGGACATTGCCATGTTAATGGCAAACACTTGTTTATTTTGAAAAAAGACAAAAACATACCATAACATGGAAAAGTTTTAGTGTTACTTTTCAGCACTTGTTCGTAATATTAATTAAGTATTTCAGTATTGGCGTATATTTCAGTATATTACGAAGCTGAGCCAATACAACAGACCAAGGTCCTGTAACTCGGCCAATACAGAAATACTTGATTAATGACGTTTTATTAATTTTTACCTCATTTAATTCTATTTGCACAAGAGTAAACATCTCATTTCCATTGAAATCATAGTTATAAACGAGATTGGTGAAATGGTCTCTCACCAAATGTGCGACTGCGCATGCTCAGACTCATATTGGCCCAGTGTGTCTCGTATTGGCTCAGTTTTTCCTGTATTGGCCCAGTTGCCAACTCATATATGGTTTTGGCAGTAAAGGCTGTATACATGCCATACTATTGATAGTTGATTAATAACATTTGCAACAAGATGTCGCCTTTTGGTGGATATACCACCTCTTTTTCTTCGTTACCTGCTAATGTTGCCGCATTAGCGTATCCTTTAGCGTATCTGCACAAACTGTCACTAGCAACCTCCTTGAGGTCTGCATGGACAAGAGTTACTCTCCTCAGATAGAAGATAGAAGGCTATGTATTTTGTCCATTTACAAGTTTAGGTATTTTCAGAATATCCAGCTGGGTTCTCAATTTATTATCAGATATTTTATCTGGAAAATATACATTATTTGTTTGTTTTGTTTCTTGTGAAGATATTTTGTATATTTCTGTTGATTTCACGAATCAATTACTGAAATGGTTACGGTTATGTTTTTGTTTCTGGTGGAAGTGTTTCGTGATTATTGCTGTTTCCATGTTTATATTTTTATTTCACCTCCCTTTTTATATTTGATTTACCGTATAACTTTCAAGCTTCAATTGATCTCAATCATGATTTGTCCAATATATATTTGAATGCGTTGATGGTTCGCTATTATCCCACTCTCTCCCAAAGAGGTTCCTCAACTCACATCTTCCCACATAACCTCTGGGGTTTTCATGTTTCAGGTTACATTGGGAAGATGTGTGATGGTTAGCCTCTGTGGGAAGAGAAAGTTTATCCAAGAGAAGAACCAAAAATCATTTTGTTGTAAATTTAGGCATTTTGTGTTGATACAGAATTTCTAGTTCTGAAAGTTCTGAAAAACACTATGAATACATTTGAACACATTTAGTTTCTTTACTATTGATCTCTGTGAGGTCGTAGCATTGGGACATCATCACAATTATGATGTCATAACATTGTGGCATCATCAACTTAGTATTAACTAATATAGTATCAGCTTTGCACTTTATGAGGTCAAAGCATCAGGGCATTATGACTAGTCAATTGTCGTGTTATGTTCAATTTGTTTACCATTTGTAGATAAAGTAGACTTTAAGAGTTCCAAAAGATCCTCGATTTCAGCTTAGGTAGCTTTAGCCCAACATGCTTCAGCAGGGTTTTTGTATCTTCAATGTTCCTAAGATCCACTGATCGCTTAAGAAGCTGTCGCCTTGTATCACAAAGGTTGGTTAATCTTTGATATATAGCATGTATTTTATCAGCCAAATGTCACGATTTGATATTTTATGCTCTCTCATCAGTCTTCTCATCCCAACACTGTCATTATTGCTCAAATTAAAGTAATTTTATTTGCTGGCTATTTATTGGGTGATAAATACGTGATGAAAGCTGCTTATTCAATCAGGGAATGTATGAGCGTTGTGTATACAAATACTCTGATGGAGCAGGATGATCTTAGCCTTCTGATCTCCCAACTTCTCTAGACCATATTTATACTAATTTGTTGCTTGTTGACAATACAATATAATCTTACAAGCAAGGAATATTAATTGGTGTGGGTCTAGAGATAGTTATACTACTCACAGTCAAATGTGAAACTGGCAATCACTTACATGTTTTGAATTCAACTATCCATATTGCAAGCAATACATCAGTCACGACTTCAGTATTCAAGATTGTATAATTTGTGTCTTTTGTAAAAAGTTGTGAAATATTTTACTCAATGTAATGCAAAATATCTTGTGAAAATCCAATGGAATGTGGTTGCAATAAAATATATTTTGAAATAAAATAATTAAAATAATACTTTTTTGTTTAATTTTTACCCTAAAATCTCAAATCAAGAACAAGAGCGTATTGTAAAGGTTTTAGATCTGTCCAAACCTTGCCACAACTTGTTCTGGAGGTGTACATCTAGCTTCTTAGAGTTAACGTTGTTGGTGAGAGCAGCTGCCCAAAGGAGACTGTGGCGTGATCTGCCCTGAAAACGGTACCTGTCTTATGTCTAATCAGGTTTTCTGACATGATTCGAACAAAGGACATCAAACAAAGAAGAGTGCTCCAAGAGTGTAGCAGCCCCTCCCTGTTACTATTGGTACAGTTGATCCTCTGAACAAACTGGACCAAGGCCAGGGGGTAGTGCTGTATGGTATGAGTGTGGCTGTTGTTGAGTTGAGCAAGTGGCAGCTTTACACTGGGATGTTTCGGGTTCAAATTCCAAGGTGTTGTTGAACCCTACATTGGTTGTCTGATTGATTCCTCCAGTGGCGGGATCCCCCCTTTTCCATTGGTGGACACTCCCCTTTCAAATTCTTGGATCCGCCATTGTTCCTCGATCCAACATAGCAAAGTTCTTGATTTGCAACCAGCCAGTTCTTCATTTCAGCAGACCATGAGACCACAATGGGGCATTGTGCATTGTGCGAGTATTCCCTCGATTGTACTCTGGTTAAGAATGACGGCCCAAATTCCTCAATTTTACATAGCAAAGTTCTTGATTTGCAACAAACCAGCCTTTCATTTCATCAGCATAGCACAATGGCAGGGCAGTTCAACCAAATGTATCTTTCTGTAACAGTACGACTCAGTGCTATTTTTGTTGGAACAAAATTTGACGGCAGTGACGGATCAAGATATCCCCCTTTTGTAGAAGTGGGGGATAATAACAAAGCTCCTTGGAGAGTTACCGTAAATCCTTGACTAATCACCTGCCTTGAATAGTCGCCGGGTCTAATCACCTGCCTTGAATAGTCGCCGGGTCTAATCACCTGCCTTGAATAGTCGCCTGGTCTAAGCCCTCTTTGAAATAAATAAACGCCTGCCTTGAATAGTCGCCTGGTCTAAGCCCTCTTTGAAATAAATAAACGCCTGTCTTGAATAATCGCTGGGTTAAATTAAGCAAATGTAAATAAAGTAATAGCTATCTCTTTTTCAAAAGTAATTCTGGCATAAGCATATTTATATATGCGATGTTTAATCTCATGACATCCACTTCGTTTACAATATTCATAAATCAAAACATACTAAAATGATATTTTTATATATATATGTTATGGCTTTGAAAAAATAATCGCCTGCCTTGAATAATTGCCTGCTTTGAATAATAACAGGGTCATATTGGTGTTTTAAATTAATAATCGCCAGCCGATTATTCAAGGTTTTATAGTTACTTTTTCATTGCAATAGATGTGAAGTTTCAGTGCACTCTCATCAGCTGCCAACCATCCTCATCCTGTATGTAGAGAAACAAATAACAACAAGATAGTTTAAAAATACTTTAATATATAGAGAATGATATGATGAAGTTAGATTTGAAAGATATGGTAATAAAACGTGAGAGAGTACAGAGAAAGGGGCAAGCATTTAAATACTTTATATGCCCTAAAGAAATAAAAATAAAGATATATGTTAGGTAAAGATTGATAATACAATAAAATGATAAACAGTAAAAGTTAACCCTCATTCTTAAAAGGTAAACCAGAAACAAACACATACAAATACTTGTAACACCTTTAGCGGGAAACAGAGACAGTTGAAGCTTTGATCAGCAAAACAAAAAACATTTTTCAATATTAAGTTTGTAGTGCATTCCACATTTTGTAAGGCAAAGGGGCACTTAAAAGCACCATAATATAACTCAAATTGTCAAGTAAAGAGTTTTCACAAAATAAAATGTTTTGTAAATGAAATGGGCATAAACATGATATAATCCAATTTGCTAAGTAAACTGTTTTCAAACAATTAATTTTGTTAATTGAAGGGGTACTAGCTTGTAAGCATGATTAATAATTTATCTTACCTTATGAACCTTTTCAAAATTTTTATTATTTAAATCATTTTAACTATTCACTCATTTGCAATATTATATTAAGTAAATCAAAGGGTATATATACTTAGTTGCATTATATATATATAGATGATTTCGACCACCTCAGGATATATTTTACCAATA
The DNA here is from genome assembly GCA_936450465.1 of Gibbula magus. Classification (NCBI taxonomy): domain Eukaryota; kingdom Metazoa; phylum Mollusca; class Gastropoda; order Trochida; family Trochidae; genus Gibbula; species Gibbula magus. The sequence continues at coordinate 13,459,030 of OW388306.1, forward strand.
AAATGGGCACATTTTTAGTTTGAATATATACATTTAATTTTGCCATTTTTTTTCACAAAAGATTTTATCTTGTAAATAAAAGTGGCAAGTTTTAGCATCATGGATATAAAATCCTTTTGACAATTAGCTTTTCACCAAAAAATGTTATTATGAAAATCAAAGAGGTACATTGATATCATTCATTTTTCCAACTTTTTCACCAAAAATTATATTTGTCCATTTAAAGGGGCACTTTCAGCAAGATTGATACCTAGTCTTGCTAGATAATAGAAGATTATATTCTGTGAATCAAGAAACATGAACATCAATAACATTGTTGCATTTGGTATCCCACTAATATAACAATGTTACATTTCTACAGTCTGATGACATGTATTGCTATTTAACCCCCAGCCAACTTCTTAAAGAGAAGATATAAAGCTCATTCCAGTAATTCTTGCAATACATGTGTAACATGAAGATTTTACACAGCTTAGCATTGTTTATTCTGATATTACGGTAACGTCACAAACTATTTCACTTTATGCCTCTGGCTACGAGATGCTGGCAAGTCTCTTTTAGCACCACAATGGGAATGTAAACGAATGTAGGCTTGCTACCCTATATTAGGTGCATGTATACATTTATATAGAGGATATCATATGACTGCTGTTGTCATACTATATTTACAACACCAGTGTCTACATATTGGTAATTCTCAAGTGTCAACGATAGAGTGAGCGAGTTTAATGTCGTTTGGGTAATATTGTAGCCATTAGCAAGCAAGCGATCGATCGAAGGATATACCTGTATTGGGTACAAGTGTACCAAAGATAGTTTGACACGACCACACACATTATGTTCTATTCATTATCGCAGTGATAGAACTGTGGGAAAGTACTAAATCTACATTGACTCAGAAAAGTGATGTCATAGTATGGTTCAGATGCCATGTCACCATGACGATCGAAGTGATATTTTGCTCTAGAGCATCACATGAAAAAAATGAACCCCATTATGATTGCCCTTATTTGTAAAAATGCAACCCAAGATTACATTGCAGAAGGTACTTTAAGATAAAAATTTCACATAATTATAAGATAAAAGTTTAGTACAAATAAATTCAAATATCTAAATAGGTTCATTTTGAATTCAATCGTCCAAGTAAATATTGGAGAAATATATTTTTGAATTTGTTATGCAATTTTTGACAAATTGAATCTAACTAACATCCTACCACGGCCATAAAATAAACATAACCCGAAAAACACGACACCAGACCTTAAACATACATATAGATTCAAATATAAGTATACCCCAGTACCTAATACCTACCTGTCATGAATCATGCTGTCTGGAGTCTACATATTTTACAGAGCGTAATTGAGCCAATAAACAATTTTGGGGGCACACATGTGAGGATCAAAGATGGCAGAACCATGTCTCAACTCCATTGTGTTATATGCTCCCTGCTATGTTTTATTCAACGGTACAGCAAGCCATCGTCTTCTATTTCTTATATGAGATGCCCTTAAATAATTACTCGCTTTTCTGTAAAATCCGTGGAGATATCATGTTGTTAGTATAAACTATATTTTGAACACATTCTCTAATATTGAACAATCAAAGTGACGTAAAATATTACGTCATTTGCTAAGCGACACTCTAACTGACGTCTAAAATCATGAGCATGATTTATTATCTCATAAAGCACGCTGTCGGTCCCATTGACCGCCTGTGTTTTAGTACGTAGGTATCATAGATATAAGTAGGTACACTAATATATATATTTAGGGTCCGGCGCCTGTACCTAAGAGAAGAATTTTGTCCACGTCTATATTCACAAAGTTACTATAAGCATGCCATGTCACTGCAAGGGGAAACATTTGCAACATTATCTATTAGCATCATGTAAATATTGACAAGTAAATCAAACAAGAACAATGGACCTGACATATCTGACATTTTAAATATATTGCTTCAGATTTGTATGTAGAAGTTTTAACAATAAACATTAACAATATTTAACGTTTTAAACGAAATCCAAATAGAATCACATACGAATGTCGTAACTAACATCAGTATTAAATTGTAATTGTAAATGGAATGTAACAATCATGTTAAAAGCAATTACAAATGCATAACTATAAAAATACTTTTCATATCAAACATATTACCTTATAACAATCAACAGAATATACTTTGGATACCCGTAACATTTGTTATCCTTTGATCAAATGGCCTTAACTATCAAAATTGGAAGATTGTCAGGAATCAAGATATATCTTCAATAGCTTACGGTATTATGTCATTAAAATGTTTTTGAGTTCTTACCAAAGACGTAAAGGTTAATCTCCGAGTAACTCTCCATTCCTTAAAAATAATGGAGCCAAGGCCTGTACGGCCGAGGCCCATTATTTTTAAGGAATGGATAATTATGAGGTCATTAACCTACTTAAAATACACTCAAATTATTGCTCTTTATCAAATTACTTTTAAAAGTTCAAGAAATTAGATTTATACTTTAAAAATATGATGTGATGAGTAACTGTTCAATACTGAAAAATAATGGAGCAACAAAACAATAGGATGACGTCACAAGTGTAATTTAAAAAATATGATAAGGGTCAAGTACTGGAGATAGTTGTAAGAATCTCCATGTCTCATCAATCACCGGTCGTTCTAACTCATGTAAATCTTTCATCTTACAATTTAAAACAAAATAAACTTAGCACTGGAGTTAACGTCATTAATAAGTTGTCACTAGACTCAACAAAATTGTTTTCTATTTTGAAACTGAAACAAAATCTATTTAACACTGTAAGGTTCTTATAGAGACAATATCAATGAGTTGTCTCCCTTTACTCCATCACTAACTCACGTAAATCTTAAAACTGAAACCAAATCTATTTAGCAATAGAGTTAGTTGAAAAGTTCTTTATGGGGACAACATCACTAAGTTGTCACTCTTAACTCATGAATATCTTAATCTTAAAATTGAAAACCAAAACTACTTAGCACTAGAGTTAGTTGTAAGGTTTTTATGGGGACGACATCAGTAAGTTGTCACTCTTAACTCACTCTTATCACTCTAACTCATGTAAATCTTAAAACTGAAACAAAATCTATTTAGCACTTGAGTTAGTTGTAATTAAAGTTCTTATGGAGACAACATCAATACGTTGTCACCCTAACTCTGTCACTAATGCATGTAACTCTTAAATCTTAAAACTGAAACCAAATCTATTTAGCATTAGAGTTAGTTCTCAGATTCTTCATGGGGACGACATCAACGGCATGTTGGCGCTCCATGCTGTGTCTCTGAGTTGATGGGGACGGCCTTGTCCCGACTCCTCCCTGACTATCGTCTTTATGAAGCAGCGGTTTCTTCTCCAGTCTGTTTCCCTGGGCCGTTTTCCCTTCCTCTTCCTCAAACACAGCTGTCAGATTCGGAGCCTCCAAAGACACGCCCATCCGCGCTGCCGTCCCATAATCCAGCGTGGCGGCTCTCTGACCGGCGCCCTGTAGCGGTCGATCTTTCCGCGTCTCACAGACCTCCGCCTGTTGCTCCGACCAGGAGAGTGTTCTCTCAAACTTTGGGTCGTTTTCCGAGACCAACCTCTGAAGGCGCCGGTTCTTAACCGTTTTTCTTTGAATCTGATTGGCGAAGCTTCTGTGGTCATCTGTGATATTCTTGTCGTACATACTATGCAGCAGCTGAAATAATAAACTAGAATAAGACAAGTGTTTGCCACGATCATGGAAACGTCATTAACCGATAAAGATAAAACAATCAAGACACTTTTACTAGTGTGGTCATAAGCGGGTTCTTCTTATATTGCATTACAAAATAAGTAGCAAGAGTTGTAGTCACCATGTTTACCATCACAGATTTAATAGAAGGCAGGGCTTCGCAGATGTTTGAAAAGTAACGTCACTGTTTATTACTCTGATGTGTACTGTTACAAAATTTCACATCATTTGCTTCAAAGTTTTATTAGATAGCACATTAAGAATCAGTCATGGTGACCTTCATAATATGCAATCTGTCTAATGGCCTCATGTACACTGTTACCGAATGTGATATATGTAAGAATTGACCAACTTATTTGTTTCATAATGGAATCTGATCCTTATATTTTTGACTTGATCAGGTCACTAGTTGAGTGTCAAGCTCCAAATTCTACCTTGCTGTAGTTTTTATCTTTTCTTTGCTTGACTGTAGCGTTCGTTCAGTAACTTTGAAGTGCCTACTGTCCAAATTGACTTTTAACCACAGAAGAGACACTCACTTTCAATTTCAAAATTTGTATTATTACATTTAAATGTTTTTAGGACAATGAATTATTCTATTAATATTTTCCTGCACCAAGATTTAAATAGTCACTTGGTGTGTCAAATTTGAATCAAATAAATTTTCATAAACCTTTGTATTTCCATTATGGCTAATTTGTAAGGGGACTGACTTGTAAACATTTCAGCTGATGATAATATTTAAGATTTGACAATTGTGATTCCAGATGTGGATGTTGTCACTTTTAATTGGACTATCATTTTCTATTGTAGTACAATCCATCAAGGCAAAGAAAGGTACTGAACTACAGCACGAAAGAAAACAGCAGCTTATCACTTGTCTAGATATTGGTTTAGTCACTGCAAGGATTTCACCTTGTCTCCAAAATGCGACATCAGTGCATTGTTTTATGATATCGTGATCTTGACCTTTTAATCATTGATGAAAGATTACTATCCGACTGTCATACATACTGAAGACTATGAGAGTTATGTAACTTATACAATGCATATCCATCTTTAGTAGGTATATTTCTGATTAAATGTAATAAAATTCTAAACATGTCACCATTCTAGAACTTCTCTGAGTCTTCAGCAGATTCCTCAGGCCTTTAGCGTCGATTCGACGGTTGTCGGTTTTCTTTCTTCTTATCACCGGTTCTGCAACACACATGCATTGATTTCATTTTCTTACAATCAACTGAATACTAAAAGCTCCCAGCAAAAGGTATTCAAAGGGTTGGGATGCCCATTGTTAGAGGCCACTATTTTAGAACAAAGTAATTCCATGATTTGAGATTCATGACGACTTATAAAGTTAGCTCTACAGCATTCCTTGTTATGATTGTTATGACATTAATTCTAGGATCAAGGTATAGAGACAATGTCGGTACACGGTATTACACATTACTGATGATGACAGCTAGTTATGCTACATTTAAGTATGAAGAGGGTGTCTCTACATCCTTGAACTTTCAATTGGAGCACTTTCTAGGCAGGAAGCACTACATACATGTATAGTTGTATATGATGTTGTTTAAAAATACACATACATCTCAGGACCTATAGGTAACATTTCAAAGCTGTAGAGGCACAAATTTGTAGGTCGCTTTGATATTGTTTTTGTTAGGGATTGATTTATAGAATGTTTATGTTTATATAAGGATTATCTATGAACATTTTTTATTTTAAAGTTACCTTGGTCAGATTCGAGAGGGAAGACCACATCATCTTCCTCTTTCCCTTCTCCGTCCTCCGTCTTGGGGTCGAGACGCGACAGGTACATGTTGGTGTCTATACGAGGTCTGCAACATGACACATCAGAACATAACTTATTTCCCTTGTCAACCATTATTTTCAAGTCATTATTGAGCGGGTAGGATAGTCTAACATTTAGCCTCTGAAATGAATTTTGTTGTACAAATTAAAAAATTGGAAGAAAAAAATAAATAAAAAGGAGCCTCTGAGATGTGTTCATTTTCATTAAACTGAGCTCAGAGTCTTGTTGTAGACTTGCCTAGGCACTTAAACAATTAAGGGGTCTGGATGACAGACTAGGGGTAGGAGGAAGAAATTTGTGCCAATATTTCTCTACCCTAAAATACTCCATCATAAAGACTTATAGATTTCAAAATATTTCGACTGAAAAACACAAAACTTTTCCAATGATTGTTCTAAACCTAATTTGACTCCAGATGTATTGAATGAAATTGCTTTTCTTAAAACTTAAAGGGAAAGTTCTATCAACGATCTATCGGGAGCATCCGCCATCTTGGATCCTTGACATTTCTTGAAATGAATACACGCTATATTTAACTCAATTTTATTTTTTTTATAATAATAAAACACATTCACTGATAGAATATTCACATAGTAACACATTATGTATCATAAAACTAATAAACAATATACTGTTAGGCCGTAGCGAAGTTTTCCAAACTCCAGCGCCGATTGAATGGCTTCAGTTCTCATCGTTTTAATTTTTCAGCAAGTGTGCGCTTGCCTTTATCAATTTGTGAAAAATTAAGTCATCAAATATTACTTTCATTAGTATCTTTCAATTTGACTGAGTTTTAATCATGTATTTATAACATATATGTGTAAACATGAATACCCTCTCGAATTTCGTTTCCACAAAAAATACCCCGATAGAACCCTCCTTTTAACAATTAAATACAGCCAAACAATTTTCTATGGTGGGTTTACTGTAATCACAACTTGTTCTCAAAGTGATCCGTTATTGGTTCCAGGCATGCCTGATACTTAGGGATCAACTGGTAATGGGTTAATGTTAACATTGTTTTAACTATTGAATTTTCTTACATATTTGCTCCCTGTGGCAGCGCCTTAACTCCACTCAAGGCAAGGTATTTAAAGTGTTCCCTGAAAGAGAAAATGATCAAAATCTATAGATTTACCACCTGCTCTAAACATTTATAACAAACATCTCTTTTGTCATTTCTTTAATGTTTAAATATTTCCATCTACAATTAAAAATAAAACAAATTTATTTAAATGTGGAGGTCGACAATCCATATACTTATCCTCACAATAAGGTTGGTAGGAAATAGTGATAACTACACATGTGCTCATATGATATATATGAGGTGAGGTGATTTGGGGTTTAATGTCACTTTCAAGAGCACTTCACTTATATCATGGCAGGTAGTATTGTTGCAAGGAGAAAGCCCTCAACCCCATTGTAACTATGCATCGAAGTGAAACCTGCGAGCATCTCCTGAAACTAGGATGTACATGACACTGTTTATACATAGTTAGTAGGTACATGATAGTGCACCCACTTGAGGACACCGGTTATACATAGTTAGAAGGTATATGATAGTGCACCCACTTGAGGACACCGGTTATACATAGTTAGAAGGTACATGATAGTGCACCCACTTGAGGACACCAGTTATACATAGTTAGAAGGTATATGATAGTGCACCCACTTGAGGACGATCTTGTTGTAGAAGGCCTGCAGCTCCGAGTCACTCCTCTGTGGCTCCACCTGTAGCCAGTGTCGCAGGTACTTGTCCTCGAAGTTCTCAAACTTCTCCTGCAGGAGGAGGAAATGTATAGGTTAAACAAAGACCAGCAGGCATCAGCTATAAGTAAGTACATTTACAGGAGGGAAATGCGTAATGCAAAGGAAATGGCAAATACTCTAAAATGTTGTGTATGTTCACAATAAAGACATTGTTATCCAAAAAATATTGTTTATTTATCAAGATCTTAAACTTCATACTTCAAATTTTAATTTGTTCTATCTTAATTTTCATTTGTTTCCAATCTTAATTTTAAATGTGTTCAACAATGATGCTTGGGCATTAATCATCTTTTCAGTCGGTTGCCACCGGTGTCTGGTGGAGTTCAAATTGATTGCTGAAGCAGCTTATTCACAACATTTGTTGAGAAATGGGCTTTATAAGCGGTTCATCTTGAACTCAAACCAGATAGGTTGGACCTAGAGGGATAAATAGCTGGATTTTCTGTAGACCAAGTGTTTCGAGACGCAAACTTTTTATGGATAGATATTTGAAATAGGGTGGTTATTCTTCAAATTTCTTAGTCAATGAATATGAACTCAGGTGATCTAGATACTTAGAAAAGTATATTCAAAATGAACATCCTACCAGGTGCAGATAATTCATGAGGCAATTTGTTTCTGATGACAATTACTTGAACAGCATCATTACCAAATGAATCTGTAGGCAATAAGAATTGGGTAATCTTGAGAGCAACAGTGTGGCGTCGGTGGAGGTTTATATTAAAGCAGATATATTCCCAATCATTAGAATAGATTTTTTAAAGAGTATGTTCAACTAAAGATGTTTTTATAACCTACCTTGATTGAGTGTTTGCCCTTGAAGCCCACCAAGTCCTCCATGCCGGCCATTAAGTGGTCAGTCACCTGTAGCAAACAAATATTCACAGAAAATAAGGTAAGGGCAGTGTATGAAAAGAGGTTCGACCGAACAGCTGTACCCTGGCAAAATGTGACAGGCAAATGTTTTTAGCTTTATCTTACAGTTCACACTGTCGGGTGTTAGTTTTCAACTTCATTATATGACGAGCGATGAAATACCGGGATTTATCTGTGAAATAAACTGTATATCAAGCTACAGTGAAAATAACATATATTTTTACTGCGACCAGTGACTGATATAATTTGACGTCATAAAACAATAGTCTGACGCAGCGAATTGGTTTATGACGTCACAGTGTTACTGTGGGGATGGGTTGTTCCTAGCGGCCGCTTGGCGTGAAAACCCTTTTCAGACGTAATTTCAAGGATAACATCATATAATAAATAGAATATCATTCAAATCTTGATAAATATCATGTTTATCTCATCTCATGAGGTAGAAAAGTTATATATTTTCACTCGTGGCTACGCCACTCGTGAAAATATAAACTTTCTGTCTCACTCGATAAGCTTAACGTGGTATTAGTCAAGAAAACACATTATCCTCTATTTATTTAGTTCATTTCAAGTCCAATTGTTCAACATGAAATCACAAACAATGAAGCACTAAGACTCCTGCAGTAATAACGGCACAAATTATATGTTCACATGTAACAAAAAATTTACTTGTACACATATGAAAATTAAGTCACTGCTTATGTATAAACTTTTGGGTAATAATTTGTACATGTAAGCTGACGTGATTGATGAACTCACATGACTAGCGAGCTCCCTGTACATACTGAGTTCCTTCTGGGGCGCCAGCTTGATCTGGAAGAACTTCACCAGTGGTTTGATCGTCACACCCTGTCCGATGAAGACAAAGAACTCTAATTTACTAATAAGTCAGCAGTGCCTTGTGAAGAGCAATCATATTGAATAAACCCTAGATGTAATCATAACCTGCACACGTATGAGTGAATAAACCCTAGATGTAATCATAACCTGCACATGTACGAGTGAATAAATGTAATTTATTGTGAACAATCTTTTATTATTCACTCAGTGGAAGTAAAACTTAGTGCATAACAATCATATTTTGCACATGTACAATAAACAATTGAAGTAATTTAATGTACTGTTTGAGTAAAACATGTGACATGTGGGACCCTTTTACCCTTTTACTTTACCTCTCTCTTACAGATGCTACATTCAAACTTCTCATAATCTCAACTAGATTTCACCGTTTATTATTCTTGCACTACCATGGAACAGTATCATTGCTATTTTTTGGATGGAACAATCTGTATAAATTCTTGTACTTTTTGGGTGATTCTAGCCCCTACAGTCGAGTCTGACTGTGTCAATAGCTTATTCATTCCACCACCCAGACTTTGAAAAGGTGCCAATTATGACAATGTTACATTTGTTAACTATCCATATGGTATGTATTTCTGAAAGATGTTGAGAAAACTCGGCTTACTGCTTCTACTCCTATACTGGACAGTACAGAAATATCGTCAGAATATCGTCTGGAAGTACAGAAAAAGTGTCAGAATATCGTCTGGAAGTACAGAAATATCGTCAGAATATTGTCTGGAAGTACAGAAATATCGTCAGAATATTGTCTGGAAGTACAGAAATAGTGTCAGAATATTGTCTGAAAGTATGTGAGAATCTGACCTGTACGAAGACGGTGAACATGACGACAACGAGCGTGGTTGTGACGAACATTTCCTTCATAGGGATCTCACACTTGTCCAGGAGCATCACCAGGGAGAACGCCACCGCCCCTCGGAGTCCCCCGTACGCCTGCCAACATGAACAGAAATTAACCAATGACCTACTTTGTGCTGAATTTACTCCAATGCACATCACAGTAAGAAATTAGGGCAGGGAGAACACAATCGCCCATAGACCTCTATACGTCTTTCTATAAAATTTGCACTGGTACACTTCACTGGTTCACTTATTGAAAAACAGAGGGGGCTTCATCTTAGGGCTCCATCAAATTTACGTGCAAAAATGTTTAAAAGGGGAACTCGACCCCCCTAAAGCCCCCTCTGGATCCCCCAATGGTTGAATAGAATTAGATGCTTTCATTATTTGAATCCCCAGCCCGTTTAAAAACAATCTCACTTTGTGAATGCGCTGATAGACCATTACCAAATGTTGTTACTTGAGGGTAGATTTTTTTCATTGAAATTTAATTTTTGCATTACGAGCATCCTACCGGTGTGCTCATTACAAAGGAACTGATTATCATATGTTGAATCCTATTCATCAGCCACTCAGAATGGTTGAGCTCTAATCAATACATCAGCTACTCAGAATGGTTGAGCTCTAATCAATACATCAGCTACTCAGAATGGTTGAGCTCTAATAAATACACCAGCTACTCAGAATAGTTGAGCTCTAATCAATACATCAGCTACTCAGAATGGTTGAGCTCTAATAAATACATCAGCTACTCAGAATGGTTGAGCTCTAATCAATACACCAGCTACTCAGAATGGTTGAGCTCTAATCAATACACCAGCCACTCAGAATGGTTGAGCTCTAATCAATACACCAGCCACTCAGAATGGTTGAGCTCTAATCAATACACCAGCCACTCAGAATGGTTGAGCTCTAATCAATACACCAGCCACTCAGAATGGTTGAGCTCTTTTCAATACACCAGCCACTCAGAATGGTTGAGCTCTAATCAATACACCAGCCACTCAGAATGGTTGAGCTCTAATCAATACACCAGCCACTCAGAATGGTTGAGCTCTAATCAATACACCAGCTACTCAGAATGGTTGAGCTATAATCAATACATCAGCTAAAGCAGTGTATGAAATATGGACCATCTGCCAGACCAGATCCAAGTACATTTTGTTCCGGACTGATAACTTTTAGAAGTTTTTCTGTAATTTTGTCATTTAGATGGACAAACAGAGACTTCTGGGCTGGCTACTTTTCAAGCTCTCTGGCTGAATTGTTCTTTCTTTGCAATATTCATACGATGGTTTCAGGAGAATAGAGACTTACAATCATGAACTGTTCATCGTATCCGATCTTCCTCACTCGGTACTTGTCCAGCCGGTTGATGAGGAAGGACAGCATATAGGTGACTGGAAACAAACGTTGGAATAAATCAATAACTTTGACAGAAATATTGATAGATGAGAGTTCATATCACATCACATCAATCTTGTTTTATAAAGATGAATAAGATAAGGACATCCCATGTTTGATAATAGGAGAAGGATCCATAGAGAAATGCTCTTGTCAGTGGTGGAGGGAGGCCAGGGGGTTCAATCCGCTTCCACCCATCCCCCCCCCCCCCCCCAGAGAATATTTGATATACTCACTAAGGAAGCGGTAGAGGAGACAGAGAATATTTGATATACTCACTAAGGAAGCGGTAGAGGAGACAGAGGACGAGGGTCCACAGCACGAAGCCTGTGTGCCAAACGTGTTCTCTGACGAGCGCCAGGCCCAGGAACAGGAAAATGATGATCTCGTTGGTGGTGCTGAAGTATGGACAAGTTTGAATAAGAACTTTCTGTGGCTCACTGGCCGCCATCTTCCTTTTTTGCATTACATAAGATGAAAAAATTCTGAATTTCACTAATATTATTTTGATAATAATATATCATATGTTTTGTAAAATATTCACAAAGTAACAAATAATGTATGAATAAAGTAATCATCAATGTATTTGATTTAATGCTTTCTACATTCATAGCACCCATGAATGGCTTCAATTTTCATTGTTTTTCTATTTGAATGAACGTGAGCTAGCCTTTATTAAAGTTTTAAAAATAAAGGCATAAAAATATTGCCATCAGTTCACATGTTTCAACTGGATTGTGCAATAATCATGTTATTAATAACAAATATTTGTAAACAGAGTGTACCCCCTTTTTTTATAAAAAAAATATCCGATGTAATGGAATGAAATATTCCTGTTTGTAAAATCTGATATTTCCCCTCATCTAAGGAATATCAAAAGCAATATTTTACAAAGGGACTCCATTTCAGTGATCCTTAATAAGTAGAAATGTAGAAACTAGAGTTTCCCTCGATATTCATCTCAACATGCTGTACCTGTAACGAGTGTAATCAGTGATTCTTACCTGATGACCTTGGTGAAATACTTGACGGTCACTACAGACTTGGAACTGATGTTGTGGAAGGCGTACTGGACCTGGGTGAGACCACAGCCGATGATGGCGATGATACCCGAGAACTCAAACAGTTCGGCCATCAGAAAACCGAGGTACGCCATTGCGTAGATAACCAGAGGCTGAACAACTGGAAAATAATGACAGATACATCTTAAAATTGGCATTCAAGGCCTAGATTTTGGACAGTCTCTTAGAACTAAGAAAGAGGTTAGCCAGGGTCAACCTTTGTACTTACCGGTACCACTATCTTACTGTACAGAGAGCTTAGAAAAAGAGCCATGGGCTATGTAGCTCATCATGACTTGGATGGTTTGAAGTTGAAGATCTAAATTATGATGTAAAGCAAATAAATGGTTCTCCAAACAAAGCTCAATCCCTTGCCTGAATTTGAAGATAGTCAGACATCGTACCTGAGAATTTTTAGTACATGTCACCAAATTGCTATGGTATCAGATCATGGGGGAGGGGGGAAGGGGGAAGGGGGAAGGGGTAGTAACGGTTGTAACCAATATACAGTGTAAATGTACCATCTCTGTGGCGAAAAGGGGGGGTGCACCACTGTTTTGATGAAGGTGTTCTGTTTTATAGACAGATAACCCCGGCCTCCCTGGGTAACACAAGAAATAAGTCATGTTCCACTTCATTGTTTTTATTTTCGGAAGGCTTCTAAAAGGGTAAAAGACTGAAAAATACAAAGAAAGTACATTCAGTATGTTTTAGAGCACAACAATGTCAATTCAAAAACACGTTTGCTTACATATCAATTTTCAAAGAAAGCTGTATTGACAATGCAGATTAATATTTTACTGCCGCTTCACATTTGTTAATCAAACATAAGATAGCATAAAGATATTGTACAAGGATGGTAAAAATTATTAAAAAAGTAAATATACCCATCACTGTTCGCCATGAGCGCGAAACCACGTGGTACTATGCCAAATTTATAAAAACAAATATTTACCAAAATTTACATGAGTTTGTATAATCATTACATGATAGAAGTGTTGTAAACACAATTTGTCGATGAATAAAGGGATACATACACTTTGGTACCTATGGATTTCCTAAAAGGTGCATGATCTGCAATGCCGAAGACGTGCACTGACGCCATGTTGAACCGAAAACCAAAAACCCGAAACCGAAACCAGAATTTCCTGGAAGTCAAAGGGAGATAACCCATACCATGGTCCTAGAATGCCGCCATAAAAAATTCAATAATAAAGCCAATATGTAGCTGTTTTGCATGAAACAGTACACTCCCCACCTAATATCTGTGACAAGATATTACCGAAACAATGTTACATGAATATTTCAACATACAATTTTAACTTCAAATACAAAACTTAAGTTTCCTAACATCACTTGAAAATACAAATATAGTGCTGATCATAAGTCAACAAGATTCATATTTTGACTACCCATACATATCAATATACTTTTATGCTGAAAACAATTGTTTTCATTTCAAACATTGTTGGCTTTTCAAACTAAGCCAAACAAATCCTCAACATGTCATGTGAAACAACATCAAAGTCAAAGAAACATCCAAATCTCCAAAAATGTCATTATTTTTTCAAAGAAAATATCAACTTGGTTCACTTTTAAAAATCACTAGGTAAGAATTTCTAAAGCAAACATCAATAATCACTCCCAATCTTTGAGAAATACACAAGATGCATAACTAAACATGGTTAGGTCATGATGACCTGAAAAACTAGGTCACTGTGACACAAGCACTGGGTCACTGTGACACAAGAGAACCATTTCTGCTATGGGTCTCACAAAAAGAGTGGGTTTTCCATTTGAACACACTCTGACAGTAGCTTTCCTTACTTTCCCATCAGTACTAGGGATAGCTTCAACTATTCTACCCACAGGCCATGAGTTTCGATGTGTAGTTTTGTCTCTGATGAGAACAATGTCCCCCGTGTTGATATTCGGTCGATTTTCTGTCCACTTTCTCCGGTGTTGAAGAGATTGTAGATATTCCTTCTTCCACTTTACCCAGAAGGTATCAGCAAGTACTTGAACCTGCTTCCACTGTTTTTTATACAAATCAGTGATAGTTCCTGTGCAACCTATCAGAGGTTCCACACTGTGATTGGTCTTCTGGGTCAGAAGTGTGGACGGTGTCAAAATGAAGGGGTCAGTAGAGTCTGTCGACACAGGTACAATTGGACGGGCATTAACAATCGCACAAACCTCGGCCAAGAAAGTTGTCAATACCTCATGGCTCAGATTTCTATGCGAGATTTCACTCATCATATGATCCAGTATGCGACGCACTACCCCTATCATTCTTTCCCACACCCCTCCCATGTGAGACGCATGGGGCGGGTTGAATAACCATGTCGCCCGGTGTCCATTCATGAACGATTTTACACTGGAGTCCTCCACATTCACACTGTGAACTCCGAGAATATCTGTTGCTCCTACGAAATTGGTTCCGCGGTCCGAGCGAAACAGTTCGACATTGCCGCGCAAAGCAATGAATCTGCGTAGAGCATTTATGAATGATGAGGTTGACATTTCTTCAATCACCTCTATGTGAATAGCTCTTGTTGACAGACAAGTAAAGAGTAGGGCCCATCTTTTACTGTTTGTCTGACCCCGGGTCTTTCTTACTGCAATAGTCCACGGTCCAAAGGTGTCAACACCGACATTGGTGAATGGGGGTGTTTGAGTGACACGATCTGCTGGCAAGTCTGACATGATCTGTTGTTCTTGGGCACCTCTTAGTTTCCTACAAATGACACAGTGGTGAATGACTGACACCACAAGCCGCTTGACTCCAGTGATCCAGAAACCCGCAGACCTGATTGCTCCTTCCGAAAGGTGTCTTCCTTGATGATGGATCTGTTCATGATGATGTCGGACAAGTAATGTTGCAATATGATGTTTGCCGGGAATTATGAGAGGATATTTCTCATTCATGCCCAGTTCACTGTTGGAGAGTCGACCTCCGACCCTTAACATCCCTTCATTATCCAACTGGGGATTCAGTGAAATGATAGAGCTGCTCTTGGGTAATCCAGTCTTGGATTTTAAAGCCTCTATTTCCTGATGATAGACTTCCTTTTGTACCTGGGATATGAGAAACAATTCGGCTTCAGTTTCCGAATGTTTCTTCAGTAGCTCTGTTTGTGAATCAATGTGTTTGTGCGACTTCTTAGCAAGGGCCTTCAAACGAGTGAAACACTTTACCAATCTGTTCCATTTGGAGAAGTTCTCAAATCTGTGTGAGCCAAGCAGGTTTTGGCTGTTTATGGAAGTATGGGTGGCCATAGATCTGATTTCCATTTCATCTGTGACGTCTTTTTCAACACGTGTAGCGTTAGGATCCTCGTGTCGATGGTCATCAGACGACTTCGGCTCTGGGCCTAACAACCATGGATTTGTGCCTAGCGTTGATGCGGTCACAGGGCGAGTTGCTTGATCAGCTGGATTACTGGCTGAAGCAACATACTTCCACTGAGAGGGTTTGGAGTGTTTCCTTATCTTTTCTACCCGATTTGTCACATACACTGAGAAGCGCTTTGTGTTGTTTGAAATGTATCCCAACACAATTCGACTGTCCGTATGGTACTGAACACAATCCGCTGCGATGTTCAACTGACATCCAACAATGAGAGCTACCTCAATGCCTAGCACAGCTGCACACAGTTCTAAGCGTGGAATGGTATGGCCATTCGAGGGAGCTACCTTAGCTTTACCCAGCACGAATCCATACTTTTCTTTGCCATTAGTGTCCATCATCTTGAGGTACGAGACTGCGGCGATCGCATTTTCCGATGCGTCCGAATATACGTGAAGCTCTCTCGATTCCATGCCACTGAATGACACTGGAAGTATAGTTCTGGGAATCTGTAGGTTCTCCAAATAAACCAGAGAGCTTTTCCACTGCTCGCATTTGTTGTAGTACTCAGGGGGTAGAGTTTCATCCCAATCTACGCCGTCAGATATGAGATCTCGCATGATGCATTTACCTTCCACAACTACGGGAGCCGCAAACCCCATGGGATCAAAGATACTGTTTATCACAGATAAAACTCCACGTCTTGTGAATGGTTTCTCTGTGCCTGATGTCTGAAAGGTGAACGTGTCCGTGTTTATGTTCCAGGTCATTCCAAGGCTCCTTTGTAGTGGGAATAGATCATGATTTAAGTCCAAATCTTTAAGGTCCTTGGCAAGATCGTCATTGGGAAAGGCGTTCATGACTGCTGCACTGTTTGAGGTTATCTTATGCAAACGAAGCTGTCCATTTTCATACAGAGATGACTGGGTCCTCTTCAACAGACTTATAGCCTCTTCCTCCGTCCGGAGTGATGTGACCCCGTCGTCCACATAAAAGTCTCGTTCAATGAATTCTCTGGTGTCGCTGCCATGCCTCTGCTCCCCACCGTGAGCTGCCCTTCTCAAGCCATAGGTAGCTGTGGCTGGGGATGACACATTTCCAAAAATGTGTACATTCATACGATATTCAATCAATTCCCTGTCCAGGTCGTTGTCAGCATGCCACCAGAATCTTAGATAATCTCTGTCCTTTTCCAAAACCTCGAAACAAAAGAACATCTGCTGAATGTCGGCTATTATTCCTACTGGTTCCCTGCGGAAACGCAACAAAATTCCGAGTAAGTCATTCATCAAGTCCGGTCCTTGTAGCAGAACTGAATTGAGGGAAGTGCCTTCACACATAGATGCTGAATCAAACACTACACGGATAGAAGACGGCTTCCGTGGGTGATACACAGCAAATATCGGCACATACCAGGCTTCAGTCTCATGATTCTCTAGTGGCGGCGCCACTTCAGCATGGTGATTATCAAAGATCTTCTGCATGAAATCCTTGAATTGAGCCTGTTTTTCCTTGTTTTTCTTCAGATCTCGGGTTAATGACTTAGCCCGATTGTATGACTGTGCTTTATTGTTTGGCAACCTTGAACGTGGTGATTTGAAGGGAAGTGGAGATTCCCATTTTCCGTTTGAATTCAACTTCATTTCCTTATCCATTATATCCAGGAATTCCTTATCCTCGATAGAGTGACCAGGCATATCATCTTCACGGGTGACTGTGAAGATTCTATCATGAATGTCGGGTAGCCGTGTAGAGTTGTAAGTGTCCTTCAGTTGTAAACGGTTAGGGCATGGCTCACAAATTGATGTCCGTCCATTGTCCAGAACATGAGTCTTGCTCACATACACTGGTGAGGGGGGATGGATCCTGCCAAGGCACACTTCACCCACTATCACCCAGCCTAACGGGAGTCTCTGTGCGTAAGGAGATTTGGAAGGTCCTGTGATCTGATCCAACACGTGATGTACTTCTGGAAGGTCACGTCCGATCAGAATTTGGATAGTAGCAGTTGTGTCCAATGGCGGTATACATCTAGCTATTGGTTGTAGGTGAGAGTGATTGAGTGCCACCTCTGGGGTTGGAATCTCATCAGTGTGATCTGGGATATCGTTGCACTCAATCAGTGTAGGGAGTTCAAACGCCTGATTTCCATCCATAGATTCAATGGTGAATCCGTCTGCACGTCTACCTAAAGTCTCCACACGACCGCCACATGAAGACAATGTATACGGTACTGTATTTCCCTCAATGTCAAATGTTTCAAAGAATGTAGTCTTACACAACGATGCATTGCTTTGATCATCAATGGAAGCATACATGAGCACTGCCCTTTCAGATTGACCCTTAGGATACACCCGTACCAGGATATGTTTCGCACATGACCTCCCTTGAAATGAACCGTTACACACCTGAGTGCACTTAGTTGACAAAGATGCTACTGAATTCTTGTTAGAGTTCTCAACCTTCTTGTCTGCCTGTGGTTTGGGGTTGATATTTGGACCTGACGAAGTTCCGATATTTCTTGAGGGTTCATTACCTTGTTCAATATGCAAAGCTGTTGCATGTCTCCTACTGCCACACTCTTGGCACTGACAGTTTTCAGTGCATTCACTGGCAAGATGTCTGGATAAACAGCACCTAAAACACATTCCCCGTCTCATGAAAAAGTCTTTTCTTTCCTGAAAAGGCATAGATTTGAAAGTTCTACAGTCATTCAGGGTGTGACGCAAGTTTAGATGCAGAGGGCAAAACTCTCCATCATTCCTAAAGTTCCACTGTGGTTTTTCCGAAGAAGTTGAGACGTCAGTTTTCCGGGTGTTCACTGATGCGGGTTTGTGGTTCCTTTGAGGTCCCAGTTGCTGTTGGTGAGATTCATACATGAAACATGGATCGTTTCGTAGCCTACTGATGTCACGTACAAACTGCACAAATTCTGAGAAGGGAGGAAATGGAACAGACCATTTATCCTTATATCTGAATGCATGATTTGTCCACCTGTCAATAATGTTGTTTGGCAATTTGTTAACAATCGGATTAACACCTGAGGAAGAGTCGAAATATGCCAAAACAGCTTGGTAATTGGGATCACTTTTTGTGCACTCAATCTCTGATAATAGATCAGACAGTTCATACAGCCTCGTGTGATCTTTGTAGCCGATTTTTGGAAAATTAGCAATTCTCCTATTCAATGAGGCCTCCACCATGACAGGGGAACCATACCGTTCCTCCATTCTATTCCACACCTGAGTCAACCTTTCACTGGGTCATGAATATTTGCTGAGCGTAGACTCTGTGCAGATTTCCTAGACTCGGGGCCGAGCCACTTGAGCAGCAAATCAAGCTCCTCAATAGCAGACACATTCAACTCACTAATCACGCTAAAGAAACTAGATTTCCACATAGCATATGATTCTGGTCTATCATTAAAATTGCTGAACCTGGTTAACAACAAATCTTTCTTCAACAAGAACTTTGTGAGTTCTGAAGCCTGATCATATGCATGATTAGTAACAACATGATCTGTGACCACCCGACCTGTGGTCGTGTGACCTGAATTAATATTGCCCGAATGACCTAATTCTGAATGTCCCTGCTCAACACGTGAAAACTTCATATTATTGTCAACATGTGTGTCACCATGATCATTTGTATGATTAGTAACAACCTGATCTGTGATCACCCGACCTGTGGTCGTGTGACCTGAATTAATATTGCCTGAATGACCTAATTCTAAGTGTCCATGTTTAACATGTGAGAACTTAATATTATTGTCAACATGTGTGTCACCATGATCATTTGAAATTGTCACATGAGCAAGATGGTCAGAAATGTATCTCTCGGTCCTGTCTCTCGCCGATTCTTGTGGAAGTGATTTATCAAGGGAATGAAAGTCACTGCACGACTCTTCCGAACACGCCTCTTCTAACACCTTAATTTCTGCCTCGGTCATAGCAACTTCTTTTTCTTGCTTCAGGATGTTTAACTCAGCCTCCATCTCTGTCTTTTTCCTATCAACAACGGCTTGTTGAGTCTTCATTCGTTCATTCAACGAGGCTTCTTCCTTCAAGATGTCCGCCTCTTTCTGTGCATACGCTAGGCCGACTTTAGCTGACTCTGCTTCTGCCCTCTTCTTCGCAAGTATTGTTGCAAAACTACTGTTCCTGCTACTTTGGGATCGTTCAGACCCTGACTTCGTAGATTTTCCAGACTTTCTAGATTTTCTGGAGTGTGTTTCATCTACATTAGAAATCATATTCATTATTAGTTCATTAGTTTCATTAACAATTGCTAAGGTTTTACTTCTGGCCAAGTTATGTTGTTGTTCTGCCTGGAGGCTTTCTACCGTGTTCACACGTTGTAAGTAGATGACATAATTAGAGGCAATGTCACAAAAAGCACTATGACACCTTTGAAGATCACTCATATAACACTCTAAGTGTTCCTTTTTGTCACATGAACGAATGTTTGTCAGACTAAATGTATGTGCAATATACTCAGTCTGTTTTGTAAGTTTGTTAATGTACTTAGCATTATTTTCATCAAAGAGTGCCTGACCCTTTAAAGTTAATTTTCTAACACGTTGTCCTGACAACACAACTTCCTCTATATCATCTGAATCAAGATGAAATGCCTCCTCCTGTGAATCCTCGCCTGCCATCGTTGATGCACAAAGTTCTTTTACTGTTCTGTTTTATAGACAGATAACCCCGGCCTCCCTGGGTAACACAAGAAATAAGTCATGTTCCACTTCATTGTTTTTATTTTCGGAAGGCTTCTAAAAGGGTAAAAGACTGAAAAATACAAAGAAAGTACATTCAGTATGTTTTAGAGCACAACAATGTCAATTCAAAAACACGTTTGCTTACATATCAATTTTCAAAGAAAGCTGTATTGACAATGCAGATTAATATTTTACTGCCGCTTCACATTTGTTAATCAAACATAAGATAGCATAAAGATATTGTACAAGGATGGTAAAAATTATTAAAAAAGTAAATATACCCATCACTGTTCGCCATGAGCGCGAAACCACGTGGTACTATGCCAAATTTATAAAAACAAATATTTACCAAAATTTACATGAGTTTGTATAATCATTACATGATAGAAGTGTTGTAAACACAATTTGTCGATGAATAAAGGGATACATACACTTTGGTACCTATGGATTTCCTAAAAGGTGCATGATCTGCAATGCCGAAGACGTGCACTGACGCCATGTTGAACCGAAAACCAAAAACCCGAAACCGAAACCAGAATTTCCTGGAAGTCAAAGGGAGATAACCCATACCATGGTCCTAGAATGCCGCCATAAAAAATTCAATAATAAAGCCAATATGTAGCTGTTTTGCATGAAACAGTACAGAAGGTTTCAAAACTTTCAATGGTCATTATTTAAAATCACATATGAAAAGAGGGGTGCGCATCCCTGCACCCCCCCCCCCCCCCTCTGGATCTGCCTCTGCCCAAACCTTACTGCGTGTAGAACAGAACTCTACAGCAGACAAAGTGGCTGTGCCCCTGGCGGGATTAGAATCCAAGAACTCTTGATCTGAATATGAACTTAACCACTATCCCGGCCCCCACTGTTACAAGGCGTGAAGACTTACCCTTCACATGTGTGGTGAACTTGGTGATGAGAGCGGAGAGAATCCCTGCCAGTACGCCGATAGACAGACCTCCCAGACAAACCACGAAGAACTTCACAATACCAAGTACTATCTGGAACAAAGTTGTACAAGTCATTGTTCCTACTTTCCTTGTTGAATAAATAAGTGCAAGACAACACAGCAATCACTACAAGGTAACTATCTGGGACAGATTACAACTAAAGATATGCTAGACTGTGATATATGGGAACATCTGTTACAGGTTAATATCTCATATTCTCTTGTAACATTTCCATGCAATTGAAGAAAGCAAAAAGCCTAAATTCTGAGCTAGTACTGAACTGTCAATGTAAAGATAAAACCTGACCTAAGTGTTATGAATAAAGTCAACCTAAGTGGCCATTCATATCAACCTTACTACCATAACTTAGCTTAAGGAGATGTAATGTTTTCTAAGGAAGAATGTTGAATTTCGATTACAGAAACAAACCTCCAAAGATCCAGCAATAAAAAAGGTCACCTATACAGTGATAAAACATGCTCATTGCTGCTGGACTTCCAGTTACAGCAGTTAACCGAGCTATGCACTGGACCACCTGCCACTAAAAGAGGTATCTATTGACAGATCTACCTGCAACTTGTTTATATTTACCTGGTCTGCTCCAAACTGCCTGTACCGTGTCTATTTTCACCTGGTCTGCTTCAATCTACCTGTACCGTGTCTATTCTCACCTGGTCTGCTCCAAACTGCCTGTACCTATCTGTTCTCACCTGGACTGCTCCAAACTACCTGTACCGTGTCTATTCTCACCTGGTCTGCTCCAAACTGCCTGTACCGTGTCTATTCTCACCTGGACTGCTCCAAACTACCTGTACCGTGTCTATTCTCACCTGGTCTGCTCCAAACTGCCTGTACCGTGTCTATTCTCACCTGGTCTGCTCCAATCTACCTGTACCGTGTCTATTCTCACCTGGTCTGCTCCAATCTACCTGTACCGTGTCTATTCTCACCTGGTCTGCTCCAAACTGCCTGTACCGTGTCTATTCTCACCTGGACTGCTCCAAACTACCTGTACCGTGTCTATTCTCACCTGGTCTGCTCCAAACTGCCTGTACCGTGTCTATTCTCACCTGGTCTGCTCCAATCTACCTGTACCGTGTCTATTTTCACCTGGTCTGCTTCAATCTACCTGTACCGTGTCTATTCTCACCTGGTCTGCTCCAAACTGCCTGTACCGTGTCTATTCTCACCTGGTCTGCTCCAAACTACCTGTACCGTGTCTATTTTCACCTGGTCTGCTCCAATCTACCTGTACCTATCTGTTCTCACATGGACTGCTCCAAACTACCTGTACCGTGTCTATTCTCACCTGGTCTGCTCCAATCTACCTGTACCTATCTGTTCTCACCTGGACTGCTCCAAACTGCCTGTACCGTGTCTATTCTCACCTGGTCTGCTCCAATCTACCTGTACCGTGTCTATTTTCACCTGGTCTGCTTCAATCTACCTGTACCGTGTCTATTCTCACCTGGTCTGCTCCAAACTGCCTGTACCTATCTGTTCTCACCTGGACTGCTCCAAACTACCTGTACCGTGTCTATTCTCACCTGGTCTGCTCCAAACTGCCTGTACCGTGTCTATTCTCACCTGGTCTGCTCCAAACTACCTGTACCGTGTCTATTCTCACCTGGTCTGCTCCAATCTACCTGTACCGTGTCTATTCTCACCTGGTCTGCTCCAAACTACCTGTACCGTGTCTATTCTCACCTGGTCTGCTCCAAACTACCTGTACTGTGTCTATTCTCACCTGGTCTGCTCCAAACTACCTGTACCGTGTCTATTCTCACCTGGTCTGCTCCAATCTACCTGTACCGTCTCTATTCTCACCTGGTCTGCTCCAAACTACCTGTACCGTGTCTATTCTCACCTGGTCTGCTCCAAACTACCTGTACCGTGTCTATTCTCACCTGGTCTGCTCCAAACTGCCTGTACCTATCTGTTCTCACCTGGACTGCTCCAAACTACCTGTACCGTGTCTATTCTCACCTGGTCTGCTCCAAACTGCCTGTACCGTGTCTATTCTCACCTGGTCTGCTCCAAACTACCTGTACCGTGTCTATTCTCACCTGGTCTGCTCCAATCTACCTGTACCGTGTCTATTCTCACTTGGTCTGCTCCAAACTACCTGTACCGTGTCTATTCTCACCTGGTCTGCTCCAAACTGCCTGTACCGTGTCTATTCTCACCTGGTCTGCTCCAATCTACCTGTACCTATCTGTTCTCACCTGGTCTGCTCCAAACTGCCTGTACCAATCTGTTCTCACCTGGTCTGCTCCAAACTACCTGTACCGTGTCTATTCTCACCTGGACTGCTCCAATCTACCTGTACCGTGTCTATTCTCACCTGGTCTGCTCCAAACTACCTGTACCGTGTCTATTCTCACTTGGTCTGCTCCAAACTACCTGTACCGTGTCTATTCTCACCTGGTCTGCTCCAAACTGCCTGTACCGTGTCTATTCTCACCTGGTCTGCTCCAATCTACCTGTACCTATCTGTTCTCACCTGGTCTGCTCCAAACTACCTGTACCGTGTCTATTCTCACTTGGTCTGCTCCAATCTACCTGTACCGTGTCTATTCTCACCTGGTCTGCTCCAATCTACCTGTACCGTGTCTATTCTCACTTGGTCTGCTCCAAACTGCCTGTACCGTGTCTATTCTCACCTGGTCTGCTCCAAACTGCCTGTACCGTGTCTATTCTCACCTGGTCTGCTCCAATCTACCTGTACCTATCTGTTCTCACCTGGTCTGCTCCAAACTGCCTGTACCTATCTGTTCTCACCTGGTCTGCTCCAAACTACCTGTACCGTGTCTATTCTCACCTGGACTGCTCCAATCTACCTGTACCGTGTCTATTCTCACCTGGTCTGCTCCAAACTACCTGTACCGTGTCTATTCTCACCTGGTCTGCTCCAATCTACCTGTACCTTGTCTATTCTCACCTGGTCTGCTCCAAACTGCCTGTACCTATCTGTTCTCACCTGGACTGCTCCAAACTACCTGTACCGTGTCTATTCTCACCTGGTCTGCTCCAAACAGCCTGTACCGTGTCTATTCTCACCTGGTCTGCTCCAAACTACCTGTACCGTGTCTATTCTCACCTGGTCTGCTCCAATCTACCTGTACCGTGTCTATTCTCACCGGGTCTGCTCCAATCTACCTGTACCGTGTCTATTCTCACCTGGTCTGCTCCAAACTGCCTGTACCTATCTGTTCTCACCTGGTCTGCTCCAATCTACCTGTACCGTGTCTATTCTCACCTGGACTGCTCCAAACTACCTGTACTGTGTCTATTCTCACCTGGTCTGCTCCAAACTGCCTGTACCGTGTCTATTCTCACCTGGTCTGCTCCAATCTACCTGTACCGTGTCTATTCTCACCTGGTCTGCTCCAAACTGCCTGTACCTATCTGTTCTCACCTGGACTGCTCCAAACTACCTGTACCGTGTCTATTCTCACCTGGTCTGCTCCAAACTGCCTGTACCGTGTCTATTCTCACCTGGTCTGCTCCAAACTACCTGTACCGTGTCTATTCTCACCTGGTCTGCTCCAATCTACCTGTACCGTGTCTATTCTCACCTGGTCTGCTCCAATCTACCTGTACCGTGTCTATTCTCACCTGGTCTGCTCCAAACTGCCTGTACCTATCTGTTCTCACCTGGTCTGCTCCAATCTACCTGTACCGTGTCTATTCTCACCTGGACTGCTCCAAACTACCTGTACTGTGTCTATTCTCACCTGGTCTGCTCCAAACTGCCTGTACCGTGTCTATTCTCACCTGGTCTGCTCCAATCTACCTGTACCGTGTCTATTCTCACCTGGTCTGCTCCAAACTACCTGTACCGTGTCTATTCTCACCTGGACTGCTCCAAACTGCCTGTACCGTGTCTATTCTCACCTGGTCTGCTCCAAACTGCCTGTACCTATCTGTTCTCACCTGGACTGCTCCAAACTGCCTGTACCGTGTCTATTCTCACCTGGTCTGCTCCAAACTACCTGTACCGTGTCTATTCTCACCTGGTCTGCTCCAATCTACCTGTACCGTGTCTATTCTCACTTGGTCTGCTCCAAACTACCTGTACCGTGTCTATTCTCACCTGGTCTGCTCCAAACTGCCTGTACCGTGTCTATTCTCACCTGGTCTGCTCCAATCTACCTGTACCTATCTGTTCTCACCTGGTCTGCTCCAAACTGCCTGTACCTATCTGTTCTCACCTGGTCTGCTCCAAACTACCTGTACCGTGTCTATTCTCACCTGGACTGCTCCAATCTACCTGTACCGTGTCTATTCTCACCTGGTCTGCTCCAAACTACCTGTACCGTGTCTATTCTCACTTGGTCTGCTCCAAACTACCTGTACCGTGTCTATTCTCACCTGGTCTGCTCCAAACTGCCTGTACCGTGTCTATTCTCACCTGGTCTGCTCCAATCTACCTGTACCTATCTGTTCTCACCTGGTCTGCTCCAAACTACCTGTACCGTGTCTATTCTCACTTGGTCTGCTCCAATCTACCTGTACCGTGTCTATTCTCACCTGGTCTGCTCCAATCTACCTGTACCGTGTCTATTCTCACTTGGTCTGCTCCAAACTGCCTGTACCGTGTCTATTCTCACCTGGTCTGCTCCAAACTGCCTGTACCGTGTCTATTCTCACCTGGTCTGCTCCAATCTACCTGTACCTATCTGTTCTCACCTGGTCTGCTCCAAACTGCCTGTACCTATCTGTTCTCACCTGGTCTGCTCCAAACTACCTGTACCGTGTCTATTCTCACCTGGACTGCTCCAATCTACCTGTACCGTGTCTATTCTCACCTGGTCTGCTCCAAACTACCTGTACCGTGTCTATTCTCACCTGGTCTGCTCCAAACTACCTGTACCTTGTCTATTCTCACCTGGTCTGCTCCAAACTGCCTGTACCTATCTGTTCTCACCTGGACTGCTCCAAACTACCTGTACCGTGTCTATTCTCACCTGGTCTGCTCCAAACAGCCTGTACCGTGTCTATTCTCACCTGGTCTGCTCCAAACTACCTGTACCGTGTCTATTCTCACCTGGTCTGCTCCAATCTACCTGTACCGTGTCTATTCTCACCGGGTCTGCTCCAATCTACCTGTACCGTGTCTATTCTCACCTGGTCTGCTCCAAACTGCCTGTACCTATCTGTTCTCACCTGGTCTGCTCCAATCTACCTGTACCGTGTCTATTCTCACCTGGACTGCTCCAAACTACCTGTACTGTGTCTATTCTCACCTGGTCTGCTCCAAACTGCCTGTACCGTGTCTATTCTCACCTGGTCTGCTCCAATCTACCTGTACCGTGTCTATTCTCACCTGGTCTGCTCCAAACTGCCTGTACCTATCTGTTCTCACCTGGACTGCTCCAAACTACCTGTACCGTGTCTATTCTCACCTGGTCTGCTCCAAACTGCCTGTACCGTGTCTATTCTCACCTGGTCTGCTCCAAACTACCTGTACCGTGTCTATTCTCACCTGGTCTGCTCCAATCTACCTGTACCGTGTCTATTCTCACCTGGTCTGCTCCAATCTACCTGTACCGTGTCTATTCTCACCTGGTCTGCTCCAAACTGCCTGTACCTATCTGTTCTCACCTGGTCTGCTCCAATCTACCTGTACCGTGTCTATTCTCACCTGGACTGCTCCAAACTACCTGTACTGTGTCTATTCTCACCTGGTCTGCTCCAAACTGCCTGTACCGTGTCTATTCTCACCTGGTCTGCTCCAATCTACCTGTACCGTGTCTATTCTCACCTGGTCTGCTCCAAACTACCTGTACCGTGTCTATTCTCACCTGGACTGCTCCAAACTGCCTGTACCGTGTCTATTCTCACCTGGTCTGCTCCAAACTGCCTGTACCTATCTGTTCTCACCTGGACTGCTCCAAACTGCCTGTACCGTGTCTATTCTCACCTGGTCTGCTCCAAACTGCCTGTACCTATCTGTTCTCACCTGGACTGCTCCAAACTACCTGTACCGTGTCTATTCTCACCTGGTCTGCTCCAAACTGCCTGTACCGTGTCTATTCTCACCTGGTCTGCTCCAAACTACCTGTACCGTGTCTATTCTCACCTGGTCTGCTCCAAACTACCTGTACCGTGTCTATTCTCACCTGGTCTGCTCCAAACTACCTGTACTGTGTCTATTCTCACCTGGTCTGCTCCAAACTACCTGTACCATGTCCATTCTCACCTGGTCTGCTCCAAACTACCTGTACCGTGTCTATTCTCACCTGGTCTGCTCCAAACTGCCTGTACCGTGTCTATTCTCACCTGGTCTGCTCCAATCTACCTGTACCTATCTGTTCTCACCTGGACTGCTCCAAACTACCTGTACCGTGTCTATTCTCACCTGGTCTGCTCCAAACTGCCTGTACCGTGTCTATTCTCACCTGGTCTGCTCCAATCTACCTATACCTATCTGTTCTCACCTGGACTGCTCCAAACTACCTGTACCGTGTCTATTCTCACCTGGTCTGCTCCAAACTGCCTGTACCATGTCCATTCTCACCTGGTCTGCTCCAAACTACCTGTACCGTGTCTATTCTCACCTGGTCTGCTCCAAACTGCCTGTACCGTGTCTATTCTCACCTGGACTGCTCCAAACTGCCTGTACCGTGTCTATTCTCACCTGGTCTGCTCCAATCTACCTGTACCGTGTCTATTCTCACCTGGTCTGCTCCAATCTACCTGTACCGTGTCTATTCTCACCTGGTCTGCTCCAATCTACCTGTACCGTGTCTATTCTCACTTGGTCTGCTCCAATCTACCTGTACCTATCTGTTCTCACCTGGACTGCTCCAAACTACCTGTACCGTGTCTATTCTCACCTGGTCTGCTCCAATCTACCTGTACCTATCTGTTCTCACCTGGACTGCTCCAAACTACCTGTACCGTGTCTATTCTCACCTGGTCTGCTCCAATCTACCTGTACCTATCTGTTCTCACCTGGACTGCTCCAAACTACCTGTACCGTGTCTATTCTCACCTGGTCTGCTCCAATCTACCTGTACCGTGTCTATTCTCACCTGGTCTGCTTCAATCTACCTGTACCGTGTCTATTCTCACTTGGTCTGCTCCAAACTACCTGTACCGTGTCTATTCTCACCTGGTCTGCTCCAAACTACCTGTACCGTGTCTATTCTCACCTGGTCTGCTCCAATCTACCTGTACCTATCTGTTCTCACCTGGACTGCTCCAAACTACCTGTACCGTGTCTATTCTCACCTGGTCTGCTCCAATCTACCTGTACCGTGTCTATTCTCACTTGGTCTGCTCCAAACTACCTGTACCGTGTCTATTCTCACCTGGTCTGCTCCAAACTACCTGTACCGTGTCTATTCTCACCTGGTCTGCTCCAAACTACCTGTACCGTGTCTATTCTCACCTGGTCTGCTCCAAACTGCCTGTACCGTGTCTATTCTCACCTGGTCTGCTCCAATCTACCTGTACCGTGTCTATTCTCACCTGGTCTGCTCCAAACTACCTGTACCGTGTCTATTCTCACGTGGTCTGCTCCAAACTACCTGTACCGTGTCTATTCTCACCTGGTCTGCTCCAAACTGCCTGTACCGTGTCTATTCTCACCTGGACTGCTCCAAACTACCTGTACTGTGTCTATTCTCACCTGGTCTGCTCCAAACTACCTGTACCGTGTCTATTCTCACTTGGTCTGCTCCAATCTACCTGTACCTATCTGTTCTCACCTGGTCTGCTCCAATCTACCTGTACCGTGTCTATTCTCACTTGGTCTGCTCCAAACTACCTGTACCGTGTCTATTCTCACCTGGTCTGCTCCAAACTACCTGTACCGTGTCTATTCTCACCTGGTCTGCTCCAGTCTACCTGTACCGTGTCTATTCTCACTTGGTCTGCTCCAAACTACCTGTACCGTGTCTATTCTCACCTGGTCTGCTCCAAACTACCTGTACCGTGTCTATTCTCACCTGGTCTGCTCCAATCTACCTGTACCTATCTGTTCTCACCTGGACTGCTCCAAACTACCTGTACCGTGTCTATTCTCACCTGGTCTGCTCCAAACTGCCTGTACCTATCTGTTCTCACCTGGACTGCTCCAAACTACCTGTACCGTGTCTATTCTCACCTGGTCTGCTCCAATCTACCTGTACCGTGTCTATTCTCACCTGGTCTGCTCCAATCTACCTGTACCTATCTGTTCTCACCTGGACTGCTCCAAACTACCTGTACCGTGTCTATTCTCACCTGGTCTGCTCCAATCTACCTGTACCGTGTCTATTCTCACCTGGTCTGCTCCAAACTACCTGTACCGTGTCTATTCTCACCTGGTCTGCTCCAATCTACCTGTACCGTGTCTATTCTCACCTGGTCTGCTCCAATCTACCTGTACCTATCTATTCTCACCTGGACTGCTCCAAACTACCTGTACCGTGTCTATTCTCACCTGGTCTGCTCCAATCTACCTGTACCGTGTCCATTCTCACCTGGTCTGCTCCAATCTACCTGTACCGTGTCTATTCTCACCTGGTCTGCTCCAATCTACCTGTACCTATCTATTCTCACCTGGACTGCTCCAAACTACCTGTACCGTGTCTATTCTCACCTGGTCTGCTCCAATCTACCTGTACCGTGTCCATTCTCACCTGGTCTGCTCCAATCTACCTGTACCGTGTCTATTCTCACCTGGTCTGCTCCAATCTACCTGTACCTATCTGTTCTCACCTGGACTGCTCCAAACTACCTGTACCGTGTCTATTCTCACTTGGTCTGCTCCAAACTACCTGTACCGTGTCTATTCTCACTTGGTCTGCTCCAAACTACCTGTACCGTGTCTATTCTCACCTGGACTGCTCCAAACTACCTGTACCGTGTCTATTCTCACCTGGACTGCTCCAAACTACCTGTACCGTGTCTATTCTCACCTGGTCTGCTCCAAACTGCCTGTACCGTGTCTATTCTCACCTGGTCTGCTCCAAACTACCTGTACCGTGTCTATTCTCACCTGGTCTGCTCCAATCTACCTGTACCGTGTCTATTCTCACTTGGTCTGCTCCAAACTACCTGTACCGTGTCTATTCTCACCTGGTCTGCTCCAAACTGCCTGTACCGTGTCTATTCTCACCTGGACTGCTCCAAACTACCTGTACCGTGTCTATTCTCACCTGGTCTGCTCCAAACTACCTGTACCGTGTCTATTCTCACTTGGTCTGCTCCAATCTACCTGTACCTATCTGTTCTCACCTGGACTGCTCCAAACTACCTGTACCGTGTCTATTCTCACCTGGTCTGCTCCAATCTACCTGTACCTATCTGTTCTCACCTGGACTGCTCCAAACTACCTGTACCGTGTCTATTCTCACCTGGTCTGCTCAGATCTACCTGTACCGTGTCTATTCTCACCTGGTCTGCTCCAAACTACCTGTACCGTGTCTATTCTCACCTGGTCTGCTCCAAACTACCTGTACCGTGTCTATTCTCACCTGGTCTGCTCCAAACTACCTGTACCGTGTCTATTCTCACCTGGTCTGCTCCAAACTACCTGTACTGTGTCTATTCTCACCTGGTCTGCTCCAAACTACCTGTACCGTGTCTATTCTCACCTGGTCTGCTCCAAACTACCTGTACCGTGTCTATTCTCACCTGGTCTGCTCCAAACTACTTGTACCGTGTCTATTCTCACCTGGTCTGCTCCAAACTACCTGTACCGTGTCCATTCTAACCTGGTCTGCTTCGATCTACCTGTACCGTGTCTATTCTCACCTGGACTGCTCCAAACTGCCTGTACCGTGTCTATTCTCACCTGGACTGCTTCGATCTACCTGTACCGTGTCTATTCTCACCTGGACTGCTTCGATCTACCTGTACCGTGTCTATTCTCACCTGGACTGCTCCAGAATATCTGTTACGTGTCTATTCTCACCTGGTCTGCTCCAAACTGCCTGTACCGTGTCTATTCTCACCTGGTCTGCTCCAATCTACCTGTACCGTGTCTATTCTCACCTGGACTGCTCCAAACTACCTGTACCATGTCCATTCTAACCTGGTCTGCTTCGATCTACCTGTACCGTGTCCATTCTAACCTGGTCTGCTTCGATCTACCTGTACTGTGTCTATTCTCAGCTGGTCTGCTCCAATCTACCTGTACCGTGTCTATTCTCACCTGGTCTGCTCCAATCTACCTGTACCGTGTCTATTCTCACCTGGTCTGCTCCAATCTACCTGTACCGTGTCTATTCTCACCTGGTCTGCTCCGATCACGTCCAGCCTGTTGTATGTCTGCATCACCTGGTAGAGCACCACAGTCACTCCATCTGGGAACAACGAGTACAGGGGGTAACATAGGGACATTGAGCACAGAGGGTAACATAGGGACATTGAGAACATGGGGTAACATAGGGACATTGAGCACAGAGGGTAACCTAGGGACATTGAGTACAGGGGGTAACATAGGGACATTGAGTACAGGGGGTAACATAGGGACATTGAGCCAGAGGGTAACATAGGGACATTGAGCACAGAGGGTAACATAGGGACATTGAGTACAGGGGGTAACATCAGGACATTGAGCACAGGGGGTAAAATAGGGACATTGTGTACAGGGGGTAACATCAGTACATTGAGCACAGGGGGTAACATCAGCACATTGAGCACAGGGGGTAAAATAGGGACATTGTGTACAGGGGGTAACATCAGCACATTGAGCACAGGGGGTATCATAGGGACGTTGTGTACAGGGGGTATCATAGGGATGTTGTGTACAGGGGGTAAAATAGGGACATTGTGTACAGGGGTAACATCGGGACATTGAGCACAGGGGGTAAAATAGGGACATTGTGTACAGGGGTAACATCGGGACATTGAGCACAGGGGGTAACATTGGGACATTGTGTACAGGGGGTAACATAGGGACTTGAGCACAGGGGGTAAAATAGGGACATTGTGTACAGGGGGTTAAATAGGGACATTGTATACAGGGGGTAACATCGGGACATTGAGCACAGGGGGTAACGTAGGGATTTGAGCACAGGGGGTAACATAGCGATATTGAGCAAAGGGGTAACATAGGAACATTGAACACAGGTGGTAACATAGGAGCATTGAGCACAGCTGGTAACATCGGGACATTGTGCACAGGGGGTAACATAGGGACATTGTGTACAGGGGGTAACAAAGGGACTTGACCACAGGGGGTAAAATCGGGACATTGACCACAGAGGGTAAAATCGGGACATTGAGCACAGGACATAACATAGGAACATCGAGTACAGGGGGTAACATAGGGACATCGAGTACAGGGGGTAACATAGGGACATCGAGTACAGGGGTAACATAGGAACATTGTTCTTCATATATATTGCCTTGAACAATTGTGTTCTCTTTCAGATTTTATATCAAATATCTTTGGAAACAAGCAGAGACTGACTCAGATAAAAGGAAACATTTAACTTTAGAGAGAATTTTTTATAGACATAATGGATTCTACATTTGACAAGGGAGTGCCAAATTTCCACCTGTAGGTCATACCGGTCACGCCAGTCTCAATCACTGGCTAATTTTAGCCTTGCCTCATTCCTTAACTTTTCTGTGATAGTGTAGAGGAGCACAGTATGACATTCAGGTCTAGCTGGACAGGAAAATTATTTAAGAAATGCAGCAAGGCTTAAATTAGCTAGTGATGGAGACTGGTTTTTGAGTTATGCTTTGAGGGGGGAAATTTTGAGTTGCCAGTTGTTGAACAAATGCTGTGGTGGCTAGCTATTTTTACAACTTAACTAGATACGAGACACATTATTCTATAAAATAATACCAAATTATTTAACAATTTCTTGTTATTAGCAAGTGTGTATCCTACTTAACATATCCTGAAGAATACTTAAATAAAATTTATTTACAGTCAACAAATTTAGCATTCTGAGGAGAGGTTGGTCAATAGGCAGTATACTTTATTACTCAAATTTCAGGTCGTACTTATAAATTTGGTGAAGGAAGATTGAAGTTTTTATTACTGAGATAACAACATTATGTTAAAGTAAATATGCTATCAACAGAAATCTTTTGCATAGGCAGGTATGGGAAAATAAATGTTGGACCCCTCCTTTCAAAATTCATGGATCTGCCACTGATTAACTCATCATAAATCAATAGCAGGAAGGTTACTAAGAAACAACAGGAAAACTTTCAGATAAGAATCAATCCATTATCTTATTATAAGGATAACAATAAAACAATTCAAGCATGAAGGATTCACTCTATCTGCTGATCTTTATAGATGAATAACAATTAAACGCTTTTTCCTTAAATATGATCTGAAAAATGTAACCTCAAACTAACCATCTGTCCCCTTATCAACAAATTTTACAGCAATCAATAATAAATTTAGTAATTTTCCTGTGTGACTGTGATATATAAATTAAAAATCAACAGTGATATATAAATTAGATATCAACAGTGATATATAAATTAGATATCAACAGTGATATATAAATTAGATATCAACAGTGACATATAAATTAGATATCAACAGTGATATATAAATTAGATATCAACAGTGATATATAAATTAGATATCAACAGTGATATATAAATTAGATATCAACAGTGATATATAAATTAGATATGAACAGTGATATCTAAATTAGATATCAACAGTGATATCTAAATTAGATATCAACAGTGATATCTAAATTAGATATAAAAAGTGATATATAAATTAAAAATCAACAGTGATATATAAATTAGATATCAACAGTGATATATAAATTAGATATCAACAGTGATATATAAATTAGATATCAACAGTGATATATTAATTAGATATCAACAGTGATATATAAATTAGATATCAACAGTGATATATAAATTAGATATCAACAGTGATATATAAATTAGATATCAACAGTGATATATAAATTAGATATCAACAGTGATATATAAATTAGATATCAACAGTGATATATAAATAAGATATAAACAGTGATATATAAATTAGATATCAACAGTGATATATAAATTAGATATCAACAGTGATATATAAATTAGATATCAACAGTGATTATAATTAGACATCAACAGTGATATATAAATTAGGCAGTAACAGTGATATATAAATCAGACAACAATTAAGTATAAGTTTACCATTCAGCAGAGACTCCCCGAAGACGAGGAAGTAGAGGCAGTCGTTGACGCCAATTTCTTGAAACACAGCGAGAACCTGTAAAAGAGGTACTGATGGAGTTGTACTACCATATTCTGAGCAATACATAGTTTTATCATTCAAACCTCTGTTCCACAGGAGATATCGCCTGGCGAGTTCAAATGATGCTGCATCCCCTTAAATTATATCTTTGGCATCTACATATCATACCTCCTCCAACCTCCTCTACTCATACCTCCTCCAACCTCCTCTACTCATACCTCCTCCAACCTCCTCTACTCATACCTCCTCCAACCTCCTCTACTCATACCTCCTCCAACCTCCTCTACTCATACCTCCTCCAACCTCCTCTACTCATACCTCCTCCAACCTCCTCTACTCATACCTCCTCCAACCTCCTCTACTCATACCTCCTCCAACCTCCTCTACTCATACCTCCTCCAACCTCCTCTACTCATACCTCCTCCAACCTCCTCTACTCGTACCTCCTCCAACCTCCTCTACTCATACCTCCTCCAACCCTGCTGGTGTCTAATGGTAACAGATTATTTTTTGGGCAATATGAATCAATTGACTTTCAAACATATAGAAATTCAATCGTGACAAATTTTCAATATAATTCATTATGGAACGTGAACAATATCTTCTTTAAGGGCATACATGAACATTATACACCTTTCGATTTTGATTTTTTCAAGCCTTTGCTCATCTTATCATCTGACGTCTATTCAAGACTCTGCATCTTTTTCTTTCTTTTAAATGGTCATACCCCCTCTGTTTATTCCAAACCTCCATCCTAGGATAATAACCTACAACTGATTTTTCAAATATATATTTTTTTCTGATCCACCCTTTTCCCAATGATGTGGTAATTCAGCAATGAAGAGAAATTATTAACAATTTTATCTTAAACTTTGTGACTCACCGCTACTGGGTCGACGGCTACAATAAGAGCGGCGAAGACGAGTATCTGTATAAAGGTGACGTTAAATGGCATGGGACCCATAGCTCCTGCCACTGCCAGCCCGTACAGGCTCAATCCTTGCAAATAAACAAATCATCAAGTTTTGAAACAAGAGCCAACAAGAGAGATGGCCTATCCCCCGATTGATAAATTTTAGAAGTATATACAGTAATTGAAAACGATTGTGTGATTAATGTTTTATGCAAGCATGCAGTTAATTTTCGATGACTTCCAAAAACCGTGATAAGACTATGATAAACAGAAGCCACTATCAGATGATCTTGGTAGCTTTGTTTAATATAGAAAATGATTATGTTTGTCTTGCATCTTGTACAGCTAATTGAACACTAACTTTAATAAGGTAGAAATTTCAGTAAGTAAACATAATATTATCAAGCATCATTATCAATAGTTGTTTCATTTGACATATTATTGACTTATGTAGCCCTAAGTAAAACATGCCTAAATTTGAAATAGTTTATTTAAGCTAGGCCTTGTCTAACAGTTTTTGAGTTTTGCTCCGGAAACAATACGATCACAGCAAGACAGACACATTGACGGACAGACACACAGATGGAGCCAACGACTTTATTCAAATGCATTATAAGCCTGGGGGCTTTCAGATGATCTTACGTGGACAAACATTTAATTATTGAAGAATTATGGAAATAAATGATATCTGATATGTAAATATGTTCATTACTTGTAATTTTATTTTGATAATCATTTAGCTGTATTTTTTATTTTGCAAACTATTTCTTAATAATAAACATTGCATTTAAAAATTCATATCATTATATTTTCGGTGTCAAAAGAAAAAAAACGTCAATAAGGAAATGCGTAAGTATATATTATATTCTTGTTATATGTCTTACCTAAAGCAAAACATGCAAAGACTGTGCCCTGAAAGAGAAAGTAATTATTCTTAGGATTTATTGATTTAAAAAAAAAGAAGTTCTCACCAGAATTATTGTTAATTTCAAGGCCAAACTAATTACTAACTTGTTCACACAGTCAGATAAAGGAAGAATAAGATCATAAACTTGTACTCTATTTACCTTTTTGAATTTCATTGACACCACTTCATTAAAGATGAGTTGTGAGTATCATTTATTTGCCAACATTTAAAACTTACAGGAGCGTGTATGTGCAACAAGAAAATCCTTTTTTGGCCAAACTTTCAAAACACAACATGTATGGTCCATTTGTAAATAAAGACATTTTCAGTAAAATGAAAATGTAATCATCTATTCTAAACACTATATTAACCAACAACTTTGATACCGGTAATTGAACTCTATGTTTGGCATATATAAAAAATGTTAGGTGCTAAATTTACTTAGAAAAAAAATTAAAAATTGAAGTAAACATCAAAAGCAAAATCAAACAAAGTAATGGTATTAATCATGCAACCCCTAACAATAAAAACCCCCAACTCATATACATATAAAATCTATATACTTACTAGAACAGCAAAAAGTAGAACCGAACCAAGATTTTCAGCAAAAGTTCGATCATGAAGACTGAACGAGGCTTCGAGGATAATTCTAAATTAAACAAAATATGAGAAACATTTACTTGATACAGTTCAAATCAGTATAAGTACTGAATCAAATTTAAAATCCAAGACAAAAATGAATAGTAGCATTAACCCTTAACATGCGGGCGACGGAATTATCCGGGAGGCTCATAGAGAAAAATGTTAGAACCCTTGGCGAGACCCGTACGTTGGACTTAGTGCATTTACCGGGTCAGTAATAATTATATTTGCCCCCCAGGCGAAATGCGAGACGAAGTGTGTCCGTATATCGCCACATGAAAACTTGTTTACATACATCTCGCAGATAGCCACGATAACGAGTCTGTGTGAATGTCCGGTCGAAATATCAAGTAAAATTCACACCAAATTGCGTGTGCATTGTTGACCCGTAACGCATTGATAATTAGCTTTACAAAAGGCCAATTTTGTCGGGCTTAGCCCCCGAAGCATTAATTCGCTTGAGGCTATTTTCACCCACGTGTTTGTATTGCCTCGGGTTTGCCTCGCCCGAGACTGCTATCTGCCTCGCATCTCGCGAGACGGGGGAAAAAATCGCTAACTCGCCTTACTCCCGCACTTCATATCATGTGAGCGAATAGTTTGTTTTAAAAAAAAAATACGGCAAAATAAAGGGGAAACAATTGACTACATTCCCATATAAAATTAGAAAATCTCAAAAAAATAATAAAGACACAGCAAGCGCCGTGAAAAAGGTCATGTTTACACTTCATAAATTTTGAAACAATCGGCGATTTTCACAACTTCTAAAACATTTATCACGGCTAAAATACTGAATGCATTTTCATAATTTTTATATCACAATAAACCGAAAAGAATAATCTTTTATTCTATATAAAATGCGCAGATTTATTCACAGAAATAAAGATACAATTTTACCTTTCTGAGAGGCATGTGAAACCAAACGGCACACAAACTAATCAACATATTTTCATCAGTTATGGTTCGAGGTTAGCGTTTATTTGAAAAGTCAAACAACATAACCATATTTGGGTTGACATGTGCTTATTTGTCAACTGGTTCGAGATTATGATTTCTTGGAAAAGTGAGATGAACGACCGTTTGCAATGCCGCATACATGTTGTAAGTATTGACGATTTTATAGGTGGAAATAAAGACAAACTTTACATAGCTATAGAATTATAACCAAAGGTCGCATTCTAATAATTTTTATATCATTGTGAAGCTAGACATCTTGTCTTCAATTCCGTATATAAATGGATTTTTTTTCGTTTCGTATTTATGATGTTACGAGGCCCGAATTAAAGACAATCTTTCGAAAGTAATAGAATAAAAACGAAAAAACATAGAAAATTCCTTCAAAGTTTCGGGTGTGAATTAGCCATTTGTGTACGGGTGTCGCTACTTGAATTTGTATTGAACACCCGTATATAGTCCTTATTCGCCATGTAGATGCGGTATATTTCGTAAAAACGGTACCGGAATCGCCGCCTGGAAATTCCGCCAGCAGAGCTCGTTAGTGAATAAGCTCAAACTACTGCTGCGAGCTGCGAGCCTGTAAATTCCGCCACAGGGGCTAAAAATGGTAAAATATATATACGCAACGTAAGGGTTAAAGACACCAAAACAAATTTAAAGAATACAAGAACAGAGCTCAGTATAAGCCGTTTATTTGCGTGAATCACATTAGAAAAGAAGAAATACTCGAGAAGAATGTTTGCGTATGAAAGAATCACTAAATATACACGTTTACACTACATCAAAATTTCAATGCATATTTACCAAATACACCAAAATCATGATGCGTATCAAATCAGTTCAGCAAATTAATTGGGAGATACATGAGAACAATTCTAAACACTGAAAGAATGTCCTTCATTTTAATGCACTTAAAAAGTTTTGAAGGAAGGCTCACAGATTGTAATTTGAAAGCAAACCTTTGATTTCGAAACACAAACAAACAACTTCTTTGAAATAAGCAAATCATCAGTTTGGCTAGCTATAGCTTCATATAGGGCGTGGGGAGGACCAAATGAACAAACTTTGATCCCCACAAAATTTCAGCTAAAGGGGTGTAACAGTTCTGGAGGAAAAGTTGAAAACGTGACATTTTTATGGACAACTGGCGACGCCTGACAGCCGGACGCGGAACCATGCCATTAGCCCTGCTAAGCTTTAAGGCCTGATGAGATATATATGGTTCAATATCCACAACACACTACACAGTGTTGTGACATCACAAGACAGGGCTCTGATCAAGGGTTTTCAATTCACTGATAAATATGCTTTACTGAAGTTAAAGTTTATTTTGTTGTAAAAGAGGTTAAAGGAAGACACCTGTAAAACAATGTAGGAGTGTCAACCGTCACATGATTTGTAATAAAGTACAGTATTTGTTCTGAGCCACTTCATCTACTCTATTTCCATATCAAATATGCAATGTCAATTGTCAAATTTATAGTGTTAAATGCAGCCCAAAGTTTTCTACACTAACACTTAACCTCTTTAAAGCAATAAAACTGGCAACAATGCAGCTCTCACATATCACACTTCAATTTGAACTGTGTATACTTACGGAGGTAGAAGAAACTGGAAGAATGATTCTGGAGTGAAAAAGTCTGGAAGATGCCCCACAGCACCAGAAAATCTGAAAGACGGCATCAAACATCAGAAATATATAAATATATAATTTGATTAATTCTTTATTAACAATAAAGGTGCACTGAAAAAATTATGCTTTGTTTCTCAAGTGCATCCACCATTCTTAGTAATCTAGCTGTCCATATTGAGAGCGCCTGTACATTCAGTCACTTACTAATAATACATACAAATAGCAACTGTAGCACGCTGTTCTTACTAAAAAAAATGTGCTCTCACAAAAAGGTTAATAAGTGTTACCAATGCCTATGCAATTGCCTACCAATGCAAATTTGAGAGAAAAAAATAGGCATAGAAAATGCTACAGCTCCTTTTAGGGGTAAAATGAAGAGCAATAAGCCAGGAAGCAACATCAGAAACTGTCGAGAGCAGCACTTGCTCATAACACATACATATAGCAATATAAAGGCACTGTATTAATAACATTTATGTGCAAACAGGAATGTCCTTTCGAATTTTGTTTCAACAAAATATACCCTAAAAGAACCTTCTCTTTAAAGTCACTAAAGTATACGCCGTCCTTACGGAAATCTTTAAAGTCACTAAAGTATACGCCGTCCTTACTGAAATCTTTAAAGTCACTAAAGTATACGCCGTCCTTACTGAAATCTTTAAAGTCACTAAACGCTGTCCTTACTGAAATACAGTGCTCTCACAAAAGGTAAATAAGTGTTACAAACGGCTAAATAATACTCCTGAATCAATAAAAAGAGTTATAGAACGAATATACATGGTTCGGTTAAGCCATGCGAGTCAAGGGTCAATTTTAAGGTGTTCACATTAAAATGGCTGCTCGAAGGTAGTTCAAGTGATCTGACTGGTGTAGCGATACCTAAACACCCAAAGCAGAATTTTAAATATGGTATGGTTAACCATCATCCTGTCTGCTTGTTGTATGAAACCTACAAAACCTACAATATACCTCTTACACTGAAGTTTTTGAATAAAATGAATATGATAATTAAAATCAGTACTCACTGAATGATAGCTCCAAGAATCACTCCCACTATGATGAGAAGACTGAATGAAGAATAATAATAACAATGATTATTATAAACAAAGATTGAAGAATAATAATAGCAATAATTAGTGCACATTGTATATAAAAAGAATGGAGAGTATTTAAATAGGATGTTCTGGATAACAACTTCTTTATTGTGAACATTCACAATGTTTTGGATAATATGCTTACTCTTTCATCACGTGGAATGTGGGGTTATAGCAAGGTGGGATACAATTAAACAACATATTAACAAGGAGTTGAAATACACAAGTATGCTATACATACCGGATTAAAATGTATCAGCTAGTGTATCATACAATGTGGATTAAAATGTATCAGTATATTACACAATGAGGATTAAAATGTATCAGTATATTACACAATGAGGATTAAAATGTATCAGTATATTACACAATGAGGATTAAAATGTATCAGTATATTACACAATGAGGATTAAAATGTATCAGTATATTACACGATGAGGATTAAAATGTATCAGTGTATTACACAAGGATCAAAATGTATCAGTGATTCAGTATATTACACAGTGATGATTAAAATGTATCAGTATATTACACAAGGATTAAAATGTATCAGTATAATACACAATGAGGATTTGCAATAAGAACATGAAAAAAGTGATTATTTGATTGGTCAAATTTGAAATTGCCGAGTAGAATGGATTTATTTTCTAGAAAATATTCCCTAAATACTTCTTCTAACAAAATTCATTTAACCAAAATGTAACTGGTATCAAAGTGTCATAAGTTGATTAAATGAAAACCTTGTTCACCTACCATGACTCTGGTACCTTGGATGAAAGGAAGTCTGAATGATGAAAACCTGCAACAATTGAATTGATATTAAAAAATACAGATTTACCTCAACTTATCTTACTCTTTTATCTGAATTAATGAACTTCTTTGATTTTTACACAATTATTAAATATTGTGTAAAATAGTTTTGAGTCTCTATTGCACATCCGTTATGACGGGGCACTTGACAATGCATTGAACCAGTCGTGGTTCCACTGGTCCAAAATGTAGGATTCACCACACCCAAGGGGTATTAACTGATTTACAGATGTTTTGGGGAAGTTATAAGGCTGTCATGTGAATTATATACAAATGGTTCAATTTTAATTATGTATAATGAACAAGAGAATTGGGGAGCATATCTCATATAACCCGTCTTTGGATATATTCTTGAAAAGCCAAGCTGAAAATTGAATTCTTTTATGGGTCTGATTCACAACAAGCACTTATATGATCACGGTTGACGTGTGTCCACATCCAACATCCATAAACCGATGACAGGCTCAACATTTATCTTCAGCTTTAAAGCTTTTAAGTGGCAATCTCATTTAATGATGAACAATTCTGAGTGGCTAACTTAGAGGACAATTCACTAAATTCACAAAGGATAATCCAGTATTGGTCATCGGCTAAAGATAGACTATCCCGGGGTATTCAGGTACCTGCAGTTTAATTAGGGTTAAATCAATCCATAGATAATATCTGTAGATATTGTACTAGTTCTTCCTGACTTGGCATGTAACTCACCCACTTTACTGAGGCCGGCCAGAACGATTACGATGGTGAAAACCAATTGGTCCCGGATATTGCGGTAGTGTATACCGGCGACCTCTATCCCTTCCTCCTCGGTTTCGTTGTGATGAGGACATGCAGGATCATACCCCTCCCCCTCCGTGTGATTCGTCTCGTTCTTGTAGAGGTTGGCGTGAGAGTTGCTATGCGAGGTGTCAGGGACCACATTCGAAGCCGCGTAGACAAAGACTAGGAACAAGAAGACCAATCGAGCTAATGATGCCGCCATCTTGGATGTCCCGAACTGATGTCGTTCACTCACTTGGCTTGATATAGGCGCACCTTCCTGCTGTATTCAGTTCAGTTCATAGTGGACAGCTGAAAATAGAGTCAAATATAAGTCATCAATGATGAGAAAATCAGAAAAGAAACAGTGAATAGAGCTTGTCAACTGATACAATAAACCATTTAGATAATGAAATGAAAGCAAGTTTTATGAACTGAGTCACGGCTGACCAATGACCTTGCTGAAAACAAAGCACCTTATATTAATTAATGTATCAACAGATAAGTTTTTAGTAAGGAGATAAAGACCAAAGGCTTCAGCCTTCTTTCACTACCATCGAACCGGCAGGCCCTGGAAAAGGAACGTAAATGTAGACTCTCATGAACAATTTGACCACTGTAAAAATTTGCTATTTAAAACATGAAAGTGGGATGTCAAAAACAATATTGTTGGAAATGTTGTAACACTCAGTGTTTAACCTATGAATTTTCTGGGTATTATTTCTGTCTTCTATATTCCCTGACACGACGCAAAAGTCTGACAACTTCCGCCATGACTCAACTGAGTGAAGACTGGGGTTCATCAATATTACATGAAACATATTTCAAAATGAAAGGAGTTGGGGGCCTGAACCCTGATCTGGAATTACAAATACTGAAATTGATCTATGACCTGATACATAAAATAACAC
This sequence comes from Gibbula magus, assembly GCA_936450465.1. NCBI lineage: Eukaryota > Metazoa > Mollusca > Gastropoda > Trochida > Trochidae > Gibbula > Gibbula magus. The sequence continues at coordinate 13,502,224 of OW388306.1, forward strand.
ACTGATGGAATTTGGATTTGTAACGTACCAGACACAACCGAAGATTTCCAAATAACTGAAAAAGCATAATATTTGAATAAATTGTATGTGAACAAAATAAGTAGCGAGCGATTTTAGTATTGAAAGTAGTTCTGCTTACCAGAGGATATAAAGACGGGACCAGAGAACATACAGATGGGACTGTTATTGATTAACCATGACATATTCACTCTAACCTGACTCTATTCTGGCCTGGCCTACCGTTCTTACTGAAATAAACATCTATATTTCCAGTCATTCCTTTGATGAGTGCCTACCAGAATCTCTTGAAATTTAGAACATCCATTGAAATCTGACTTTCATTGGTATTAATTGGAGACAAATCGTAAACAAAACTACTTCCATTGATAACAGTGAATTCCAGTTAACCAATTAGATGCAGAAGTCATTGCCCCATGTTAATCAGTCCTGATTTCTGTGGTTCATCCCCTCAGTAATGGTCTGGCAGCTAAAGGGTTAAAATTGGCATATAGAGAATCTCCCCCAAATGTCTTCTGACATCAAATATATCAACATGAGTTGATTAAAGTTACAGAGTTTTATTATATAATTTGGAGTGAGATAAGATATCAAGCTACAGTGGCTTTAACTTTTATCACCATTCTATTGACTGACGATAAACTTTATCGCCAATCGCGTGACGTCATCGGGACAATGTGATGACGTCATATTGTCAGCTTTGGAGGCTGTATGTTTACCGTTGAAATCACTCAACGTAATAATTATAAAGAGGATATCTGTTTTCCATGACAAGTACCATATTCATCTCATCTTGTGAGGTATAAAAGTTAATTAATATATTTCACTCTTGAAATATCTACTTTTCTAACTCACTCGATGAGATAAACATGGTATTTGTCAAGAAAAGACAGATATCCTCTTTATAGAGAATCTTGCCCAAGTGTCTTCTGGTATCAAATATATAAGTTGATAAAAGTTTAAAATATCCAAGTCTTACGGAGGACATTTTACGATGTTGATAGTTGATATATTTGATATATTTGATATGAGATTTGATATGAATGATGTATCACATCCCTGAATACTTCACTACCATAAACAACGATGTCACCTTTTTCAGGAGACCATCCCTGTAAGATGACGTACCTCTTGTGCTTTTAAACCTTAGGGACTGAAGTTAATTAGAGAGAATTTGGTAATATCCGGGTGTTGGCTATCTCTGATGTTTATAAGACACATGTTGCATCTCCTGTATGAAGGTGTGAACCTAGCCTGACACACAGTCTCTATAACATATATCAGATGGGATGTTGTGAACCTAGCCTGACACACAGTCTCTATAACATATTTCAGATGGGATGTTGTGAACCTAGCCTGACACACAGTCTCTATAACATATATCAAATGGGATGTTGTGAACCTAGCCTGACACACAGTCTCTATAACATATTTTAGATGGGATGTTGTGAACCTAGCCTGACACACAGTCTCTATAACATATATCAAATGGGATGTTGTGAACCTAGCCTGACACACAGTCTCTATAACATATATCAGATGGGATGTTGTGAACCTAGCCTGACACACAGTCTCTATAACATATATCAGATGGGATGTTGTGAACCTAGCCTGACACACAGTCTCTATAACATATATCAGATGGGATGTTGTGAACCTAGCCTGACACACAGTCTCTATAACATATATCAGATGGGATGTTGTGAACCTAGCCTGACACACAGTCTCTATAACATATATCAGATGGGATGTTGTGAACCTAGCCTGACACACAGTCTCTATAACATATATCAAATGGGATGTTGTGAACCTAGCCTGACACACAGTCTCTATAACATATTTTAGATGGGATGTTGTGAACCTAGCCTGTCACACAGTCTCTATAACATATATCAGATGGGATGTTGTGAACCTAGCCTGACACACAGTCTCTATAACGTATATCAGATGGGATGTTGTGAACCTAGCCTGACACACAGTCTCTATAACATATTTTAGATGGGATGTTGTGAACCTAGCCTGACACAAAGTCTCTATAACATATATCAGATGGGATGTTGTGAACCTAGCCTGTCACACAGTCTCTATAACATATATCAGATGGGATGTTGTGAACCTAGCCTGACACACAGTCTCTATAACATATATCAGATGGGATGTTGTGAACCTAGACTGACACACAGTCTCTATAACATATATCAGATGGGATGTTGTGAACCTAGCCTGACACACAGTCTCTATAACATATTTTAGATGGGATGTTGTGAACCTAGCCTGACAAACAGTCTCTATAACATATATCAGATGGGATGTTGTGAACTTAGCCTGACACACAGTCTCTATAACATATTTTAGATGGGATGTTGTGAACCTAGCCTGACACAAACTCTCTATTACATATATCAGATGGGATGTTGTGAACCTAGCCTGACACACAGTCTCTATAACATATATCAGATGGGATGTTGTGAACCTAGCCTGACACACAGTCTCTATAACATATATCAGATGGGATGTTGTGAACCTAGCCTGACACACAGTCTCTATAACATATTTTAGATGGGATGTTGTGAACCTAGCCTGACACAAAGTCTCTATAACATATATCAGATGGGATGTTGTGAACCTAGCCTGACACACAGTCTCTATAACATATATCAGATGGGATGTTGTGAACCTAGCCTGACACACAGTCTCTATAACATATTTTAGATGGGATGTTGTGAACCTAGCCTGACACACAGTCTCTATAACATATATCAGATGGGATGTTGTGAACCTAGCCTGACACACAGTCTCTATAACATATATCAGATGGGATGTTGTGAACCTAGCCTGACACACAGTCTCTATAACATATTTTAGATGGGATGTTGTGAACCTAGCCTGACACACAGTCTCTATAACATATATCAGATGGGATGTTGTGAACCTAGCCTGACACACAGTCTCTATAACATATATCAGATGGGATGTTGTGAACCTAGCCTGACACACAGTCTCTATAACATATATCAGATGGGATGTTGTGAACCTAGCCTGACACACAGTCTCTATAACATATATCAGATGGGATGTTGTGAACCTAGCCTGACACACAGTCTCTATAACATATTTTAGATGGGATGTTGTGAACCTAGCCTGACACACAGTCTCTATAACATATATCAGATGGGATGTTGTGAACCTAGCCTGACACACAGTCTCTATAACATATATCAGATGGGATGTTGTGAACCTAGCCTGACACACAGTCTCTATAACATATATCAGATGGGATGTTGTGAACTTAGCCTGACACACAGTCTCTATAACATATATCAGATGGGATGTTGTGAACCTAGCCTGACACACAGTCTCTATAACATATATCAGATGGGATGTTGTGAACCTAGCCTGACACAAAGTCTCTATAACATATATCAGATGGGATGTTGTGAACCTAGCCTGACACACAGTCTCTATAACATATATCAGATGGGATGTTGTGAACCTAGCCTGACACACAGTCTCTATAACATATATCAGATGGGATGTTGTGAACCTAGCCTGACACACAGTCTCTATAACATATATCAGATGGGATGTTGTGAACCTAGCCTGACACACAGTCTCTATAACATATTTTAGATGGGATGTTGTGAACCTAGCCTGACACACAGTCTCTATAACATATATCAGATGGTATGTTGTGAACCTAGCCTGACACACAGTCTCTATAACATATTTCAGATGGGATGTTGTGAACCTAGCCTGACACACAGTCTCTATAACATATATCAGATGGGATGTTGTGAACCTAGCCTGACACACAGTCTCTATAACATATATCAGATGGGATGTTGTGAACCTAGCCTGACACAAAGTCTCTATAACATATATCAGATGGGATGTTGTGAACCTAGCCTGACACACAGTCTCTATAACATATATCAGATGGGATGTTGTGAACCTAGCCTGACACACAGTCTCTATAACATATTTTAGATGGGATGTTGTGAACCTAGCCTGACACACAGTCTCTATAACATATTTTAGATGGGATGTTGTGAACCTAGCCTGACAAACAGTCTCTATAACATATATCAGATGGGATGTTGTGAACCTAGCCTGACACACAGTCTCTATAACATATTTTAGATGGGATGTTGTGAACCTAGCCTGACACAAACTCTCTATTACATATATCAGATGGGATGTTGTGAACCTAGCCTGACACACAGTCTCTATAACATATATCAGATGGGATGTTGTGAACCTAGCCTGACACACAGTCTCTATAACATATATCAGATGGGATGTTGTGAACCTAGCCTGACACACAGTCTCTATAACATATTTTAGATGGGATGTTGTGAACCTAGCCTGACACAAAGTCTCTATAACATATATCAGATGGGATGTTGTGAACCTAGCCTGACACACAGTCTCTATAACATATATCAGATGGGATGTTGTGAACCTAGCCTGACACACAGTCTCTATAACATATTTTAGATGGGATGTTGTGAACCTAGCCTGACACCTAGTGAACCTAAGACTCAGAACACTTTAACACTATCACGCAGTAATATCAGATTCGACACGTAAACTGAACCAGTTCTTGGTATATTGGGTCAGATTTAGATCAACTTGTTAGCAAAGGGAATATTGTAAATCCTTAATTAGACGCCTGTCCCGAATTCTAAGAAGCCTGAAACAAATAAACACCTGCCTTAATTAAAAGTTTGGTAAACAAAATTAATATTCTCCAATCCCTTCTCCATACTGTAGTCACCTGTTTGTAACAAGCCTAATAATGAAACGCACGTCTGCTTTGAATAGAAGCCATAGGAACTCGATATCGTAATTAAAACGTAGATAGAAAAACCTACACATAGAGTTAAGGAGCAAGGGTAGCCATATTGCCGATCTAAGGGTCCATTCCATACTCTGTTTGATATAGGGTTTAGGGGGTGGGTGGGGTTTGAGATGTGGTGCCAAAATATCAAATTTACACGCACCAGGAGGTGGGTTTTAGTTGCATCCATCCACTAGGATTTGAACCTGGGTCTTTGGAATGAGGTTAGCTTAATTTGCAGTCTGATTAAAATCGACCTTGTTCCGAGGAATAAGATTTGCAAAATTTTGCATCTACCTGGATATGAACAGGTTCTGTAGATTCCTCACCACAAGGTCTGAGAACACCCCGTATAGGCGTGTGTTCAGAACCAGTTTAGCGCAGCCAAAACCCAGTCAAATAGCTGACCAATCACATCATAGTATTTAAACGGTCGCTGTTTTGAAAGCATTCGGAACAGACCAAAGGATAGCTGTTTGGAGTTATCTGCCCCTAGTTTCTTGCACCGAAAGCATTTGTTGGGCATCTTTTGATTGGCTAGCTGAATTGCGCCCGAACACGCTAGTGTATGGGGTGCTTTCAGACGGTTTGGCGTGGAAACCTACGAACGATACGAGTTCGTATCCCGGTAGATGCACTATTTTCCAATTTTATTCCACGGAAAACCGTCGATTTTAATCAGACTGGCTTAATTTGTGAACCGCTACTGTGCTCCATCACTGAAGTAGTAAGCAGTGGAAGTGTCAGTCTCAACAGATATCATCATTCAGTAACTGTAGCTTGACCTTTGATAGTTACAGACTGGGTGATAGTATACTGATTATCGATTGTAAATTGGCTGATTTCTTGTGCAACAATGTATTCCATGTGCAACAATGTATTCTATGTGCAACAATGTATTCTATGTGCAACAATGTATTCTATACATGTGCAACAATGTATTCTATGTGCAACAATGTATTCTATACATGTGCAACAATGTATTCTATGTGCAACAATGTATTCTATGTGACATTGTTATATTTTGGATCACACTATCTGCAATGGTGAAATTTTTTTATTTCTAAAGCATTGAATTGCAAAAATGAACATTAAATTACAGAAGTTAGGATTCTGATATGAACAATGTGTCATTATTTGAATAGGAAGTTGCTTATCTATGTGTTAAAGGTACATCCATTGTGTTGTTGGGGGTCAAATATGCCAAACGTTATAACATATAACACAGTCTCTATAACATATTTTAGATGGGATGTTGTGAACCTAGCCTGACACACAGTCTCTATAACATATATCAGATGGGATGTTGTGAACCTAGCCTGGCACACAGTCTCTATAACATATATCAGATGGGATGTTGTGAACCTAGCCTGACACACAGTCTCTATAACATATATCAGATGGGATGTTGTGAACCTAGCCTGACACACAGTCTCTATAACATATATCAGATGGGATGTTGTGAACCTAGCCTGACACATAGTCTCTATAACATATATCAGATGGGATGTTGTGAACCTAGCCTGACACACAGTCTCTATAACATATATCAGATGGGATGTTGTGAACCTAGCCTGACACACAGTCTCTATAACATATATCAGATGGGATATGTTGTGAACCTAGCCTAACACACAGTCTCTATAACATATATCAGATGGGATGTTGTGAACCTAGCCTGACACACAGTCTCTATAACATATATCAGATGGGATGTTGTGAACCTAGCCTGACACACAGTCTCTATAACATATATCAGATGGGATGTTGTGAACCTAGCCTGACACACAGTCTCTATAACATATATCAGATGGGATGTTGTGAACCTAGCCTGACACACAGTCTCTATAACATATATCAGATGGGATGTTGTGAACCTAGCCTGACACACAGTCTCTATAACATATATCAGATGGGATGTTGTGAACCTAGCCTGACACACAGTCTCTATAACATATTTTAGATGGGATGTTGTGAACCTAGCCTGACACACAGTCTCTATAACATATTTTAGATGGGATGTTGTGAACCTAGCCTGACACACAGTCTCTATAACATATATCAGATGGGATGTTGTGAACCTAGCCTGACACACAGTCTCTATAACATATTTCAGATGGGATGTTGTGAACCTAGCCTGACACACAGTCTCTATAACATATATCAGATGGGATGTTGTGAACCTAGCCTGACACACAGTCTCTATAACATATATCAGATGGCATGTTGTGAACCTAGCCTGACACACAGTCTCTATAACATATATCAGATGGGATGTTGTGAACCTAGCCTGACACACAGTCTCTATAACATATTTTAGATGGGATGTTGGGAACATAGCCTGACACACAGTCTCTATAACATATTTTAGATGGGATGTTGTGAACCTAGCCTGACACACAGTCTCCATAACATATTTTAGATGGGATGTTGTGAACCTAGACTGACACACAGTCTCTATAACATATATTAGATGGGATGTTGCGAACCTAGACTGACACACAGTCTCTATAACATATATCAGATGGGATGTTGTGAACCTAGCCTGACACACAGTCTCGATAACATATATCAGATGGGATGTTGTGAACCTAGCCTGACACACAGTCTCCATAACATATTTCAGATGGGATGTTGTGAACCTAGCCTGACACACAGTCTCTATAACATATATCAGATGGGATGTTGTGAACCTAGCCTGACACACAGTCTCTATAACATATTTTAGATGGCATGTTGTGAACCTAGCCTGACACAGTCTCTATAACATATTTCAGATGGGATGTTGTGAACCTAGCCTGACACACAGTCTCTATAACATATTTCAGATGGGATATTGTGAACCTAGCCTGACACATAGTCTCTATAACATATATCAGATGGGATGTTGTGAACCTAGACTGACACACAGTCTCTATAACATATATCAGATGGGATGTTGTGAACCTAGACTGACACACAGTCTCTATAACATATTTTAGATGGGATGTTGTGAACCTAGCCTGACACACAGTCTCCATAACATATTTTAGATTGGATGTTGTGAACCTAGCCTGACACAGTCTCTATAACATATTTTAGATGGGATGTTGTGAACCTAGCCTGACACACAGTCTCTATAACATATATCAGATGGGATGTTGTGAACCTAGCCTGACACACAGTCTCTATAACATATTTTAGATTGGATGTTGTGAACCTAGCCTGACACATAGTCTCTATAACATATATCAGATGGGATGTTGTGAACCTAGCCTGACACACAGTCTCGATAACATATATCAGATGGGATGTTGTGAACCTAGCCTGACACACAGTCTCTATAACATATATCAGATGGGATGTTGTGAACCTAGCCTGACACACAGTCTCTATAACATATATCAGATGGGATGTTGTGAACCTAGTCTGACACATAGTCTCTATAACATATATCAGATGGGATGTTGTGAACCTAGCCTGACACAGTCTCTATAACATATATCAGATGGGATGTTGTGAACCTAGCCTGAAACAGTCTCTATAACATATTTCAGATGGGATGTTGTGAACCTAGCCTGACACACAGTCTCTATAACATATATCAGATGGGATGTTGTGAACCTAGCCGGACACATAGTCTCTATAACATATATCAGATGGGATGTTGTGAACCTAGCCTGACACACAGTCTCTATAACATATTTCAGATGGGATGTTGTGAACCTAGCCTGACACACAGTCTCTATAACATATATCAGATGGGATGTTGTGAACCTAGCCTGACACACAGTCTCTATAACATATTTCAGATGGGATGTTGTGAACCTAGCCTGACACAGTCTCTATAACATATTTTAGATGGGATGTTGTGAACCTAGCCTGACACACAGTCTCTATAACATATATCAGATGGGATGTTGTGAACCTAGCCTGACACACAGTCTCTATAACATATTTCAGATGGGATGTTGTGAACCTAGCCTGACACAGTCTCTATAACATATATCAGATGGGATGTTGTGAACCTAGCCTGACACAGTCTCTATAACATATTTCAGATGGGATGTTGTGAACCTAGCCTGACACACAGTCTCTATAACATATATCAGATGGGATGTTGTGAACCTAGCCTGACACACAGTCTCTATAACATATATCAGATGGGATGTTGTGAACCTAGCCTGACACACAGTCTCTATAACATATATCAGATGGGATGTTGTGAACCTAGTCTGACACATAGTCTCTATAACATATATCAGATGGGATGTTGTGAACCTAGCCTGACACAGTCTCTATAACATATATCAGATGGGATGTTGTGAACCTAGCCTGAAACAGTCTCTATAACATATTTCAGATGGGATGTTGTGAACCTAGCCTGACACACAGTCTCTATAACATATATCAGATGGGATGTTGTGAACCTAGCCTGACACACAGTCTCTATAACATATATCAGATAGGATGTTGTGAACCTAGCCTGACACACAGTCTCTATAACATATATCAGATGGGATGTTGTGAACCTAGCCTGAAACAGTCTCTATAACATATTTCAGATGGGATGTTGTGAACCTAGCCTGACACACAGTCTCTATAACATATATCAGATGGGATGTTGTGAACCTAGCCTGACACACAGTCTCTATAACATATTTCAGATGGGATGTTGTGAACCTAGCCTGACACACAGTCTCTATAACATATATCAGATGGGATGTTGTGAACCTAGCCTGTCACACAGTCTCTATAACATATATCAGATGGGATGTTGTGAACCTAGCCTGACACAAAGTCTCTATAACATATATCAGATGGGATGTTGTGAACCTAGCCGGACACATAGTCTCTATAACATATATCAGATGGGATGTTGTGAACCTAGCCTGACACACAGTCTCTATAACATATATCAGATGGGATGTTGTGAACCTAGCCTGACACACAGTCTCTATAACATATATCAGATGGGATGTTGTGAACCTAGCCTGACACACAGTCTCTATAACATATTTCAGATGGGATGTTGTGAACCTAGCCTGACACAGTCTCTATAACATATATCAGATGGGATGTTGTGAACCTAGCCTGACACAGTCTCTATAACATATTTCAGATGGGATGTTGTGAACCTAGCCTGACACACAGTCTCTATAACATATATCAGATGGGATGTTGTGAACCTAGCCTGACACACAGTCTCTATAACATATTTTAGATGGGATGTTGTGAACCTAGCCTGACACACAGTCTCTATAACATATATCAGATGGGATGTTGTGAACCTAGCCTGACACACAGTCTCTATAACATATATCAGATGGGATGTTGTGAACCTAGCCTGACATACAGTCTCTATAACATATATCAGATGGGGTGTTGTGAACCTAGCCTGACACACAGTCTCTATAACATATATCAGATGGGATGTTGTGAACCTAGCCTGACACACAGTCTCTATAACATATATCAGATGGGATGTTGTGAACCTAGCCTGACACACAGTCTCTATAACATATTTTAGATTGGATGTTGTGAACCTAGCCTGACACATAGTCTCTATAACATATATCAGATGGGATGTTGTGAACCTAGCCTGACACACAGTCTCTATAACATATATCAGATGGGATGTTGTGAACCTAGCCTGACACACAGTCTCTATAACATATATCAGATGGGATGTTGTGAACCTAGCCTGACACACAGTCTCTATAACATATATCAGATGGGATGTTGTGAACCTAGCCTGACACACAGTCTCTATAACATATTTCAGATGGGATGTTGTGAACCTAGCCTGACACAGTCTCTATAACATATTTCAGATGGGATGTTGTGAACCTAGCCTGACACACAGTCTCTATAACATATATCAGATGGGATGTTGTGAACCTAGCCTGACACAGTCTCTATAACATATTTTAGATTGGATGTTGTGAACCTAGCCTGACACATAGTCTCTATAACATATATCAGATGGGATGTTGTGAACCTAGCCTGACACAGTCTCTATAACATATTTTAGATTGGATGTTGTGAACCTAGCCTGACACAGTCTCTATAACATATATCAGATGGGATGTTGTGAACCTAGCCTATTGATAAAAAAAAGGGGGGGGGGGGGGGGGGGGGGGGTCAAACCCCTCTCAGTATCCGCCACTGGACAGTATGTCAGATATGCGATCAAACTGAACCAGAATAATGATTCAGATGCTTATGAGAGAGTCTAGGTATAAATCAGTTTGATCATATGCAGGCAGGGAAACAGATTGTATTCGACTTTATGGTATATCATTATGCAATGAATTACTACATACCAGACATAGAGCTGTACTTATAACTACTATGTACAGTATTTGCAGCTATTGAGAACTATTGAGATTTGTAAACACACATTCTGAATTTTTCAATATATTACACAAATATATAAAATTGTCTTTAGTAAAATTCATTATTATCAAATATCACTTGATAAAATAGGATAGGTTCGATAGGTGACTAAGAAAACATGATATAATTTTCAGTAGTGAATTACTGCATTCATCGGTTAAAACAAAATCAGTATTTTTCTGAGGTAGATAACAAGAAAAAAGTGAGCATGGCTCAGATACCCCCGCCATCAGCTATCCGTCCATTGAGAATTATAGATTAGAAGGGTACTATGTTTAAAAAACAGCTTCAAGCATCATAATATTGTCCAAAATAATTTTGGGAACTGGCTTTGTTATTACAAAATTTAATTCACCAAGATGTAATATTTTTCAGCTAACTTAATTTTTCCCATTAGAGCATCACACCGATAATTTGTACCAAGTTCATTTACAGATTCAAGGGCTCATAACTCCGTAAAAATAATATTTCGGAACTGGACTGTTAACTCAATGAAGAGTATCATCTGGACTACCTCCATGTTAAATTTCATTCACCTAGATGTAATAGTTTCCGAGAATACTTGTCCCCATTGCAGCATCACATGCAGTTCTTTTGATACTAAGTTCAATTTCGGATTCAAAGGCCATAACTCCGTAGAAAATCATATTTCGGAAGTGGTTTTCGAAATCGATAAAGAATATCATCTGGACTACCTCCATGTTAAATTTCATTCACCTAGATGTAATAGTTTCCGAGAATACTTGTCCCCATTGCAGCATCACAGTTCTTTTGATACTAAGTTCAATTTCGGATTCAAAGGCCATAACTCCTTAGAAAATAATGTTTCGGAAGTGGTTTTCAAACTCGATAAAGAATATCATCTGGACTACCTCCATGTTAAATTTCATTCACTTAGATGTAATAGTTTCCAAGAAAAATTGTCCCCATTGGAGCATCACAGTTCTTTTGGTACTAAGTTCAATTTCGGATTCAAGGGCCATAACTCCATAAAAAATAATATTTCAGAAGTGATTTTCGAATTCGATAAAGAGTATCATCTGGACTACCTCCATGTTAAATTTCTTTCACTTAGACGTAATAGTTTCCGAGAAAACTTGTCCCCATTGGAGCATCACAGTTCTTTTGGTACTAAGTTCAATTTCGGATTCAAGGGCCATAACTCCGTAAAAAATAATATTTCGGAAGTGGTTTTCGAACTCAATAAAGAGTATGGTCATGAGTACTCACAACCAAAAATTATTCACCTAGTTTGAACAGTTTCTGAGAAAACGTGTCCCGATTGAACACAATAAAACTAAGTCCAAAAATCGACGTTTCCATGGAAAAATTTGTCTGTGCGCGATCGGAAGAACATGGTTAACAATTGTACAAAGTTTGGTTGTTGTACCTTTGACGGTTTTTGAGAAAATTGACTGGACGAAGGACGGTCGGAAGAACGGACGGAATGACCGCTATATACCCCCGCTTACTTCGTAGCGGCTTTAATAATAATAATAATAAGAAGAATTTCAACGCCTAATATGCAGCACAAATGCTGCTCACTGGTGGAACATTATCTAGTCGTTATTACTCTATTTTTGATGCTGCTGCAAAGTTTTCCGGGCGATAGTAAAGGTCAGTATGTCCCTGTGGACTGAGTGCAATATGGATGAAGTGTTTGCCCTAGGACACAACCCAGTAGAAACCCGGGTCACAAAGGTTTGTTGTCTCCACCAGGAGTCAAACCCAGACCATTTGAGTGAGAGGCTAACCACTACACCACTGTGCTCAAAAGTTCTCATACTCTGTGAGGTGAGGTGAGTTGGGGTTTAACGCCGCTTTCAAGAGTATTTCACTTATATCACGGCTGCTAGTATTATGGCAGGGAGAAAGTCTGCAACGTCATGTCGCTATGCATTGCGGTGAAACCTGCAAGCAATCGGCTGGAACAAGCGACCCAAGGCTGGGACCACACTGAAATTCAGTGTAGCATTGCACCTAAACCTTATTGCGTGTAGAACTGTGAGTTCTCTACTGCAGACAAAGTTGCTGTGCCCCTGGTGGGATTCGAACCCCAGACCTCTTGATTCTAAAGCCGAACGCTCTAACCAATCCCATATCCCGCCCCCTATTATATTCCATGAATTACCACGTACTTCTATTCAATTATGTAATCATATCAATAGGATGATGTCATATGATGACAGTGATAACACAAGACTATCTTGGATGATCCATTCATTAAGTTATCATCATTTACAAACTATGTTAAATTTTTTAAATCAAATGAATGAAAATTTGCCATTTCTTGTTGAATACCATGTATATCTAACCCTGTAAAGTTGAAATCATTAATTATAAACATATTTTTATCATAGTTACTGAAATCGGTGAACAAGCTATCTAGCTAATGTAAACATCACTCCCATATGACATATGATACACAGAGAAATCATTTACAGTCATGATTGGGCCACCCATTAAAAAAAATATATTTCTGCTTCACTCGATGAGTTATATGGCATTCCACAAGAAATGTCAAATATCCTCTACCGGTATTTATTTTTCACACAGTGGAATAAAACTCATGTCATATTGTCAGTATCACTAACTGGTTTATGGCATGTTGACTGTCTACTTCTCACACTACAGGATCTTTGAACTTGATACGATGCCAATGCAATTGAGCAGTTTACATTCTGAAAATTTGCTAGGATAATGCAAAAATAGAGACATTGGCTCTGTAGCTCATCAGGCTTTAAGTAATAAACTAAATTAGTCAATTTTCCAGAAGTATTTTCATAGACATAACAAATTTCAAGTACTTTATGTAATGGAGAAGATAATGAAAATAGGTCTTTAGATCCGTATTTGAGGCCATAGGGTCACCAAATCTACAATATAGAATCTGGAGTCATAAAAGCTGTAAGCCACACTTAAATTACTCGTGTTATTATTTTATTTCGAAAGTCTTAGAGTCATCTTGTCTGGCAAAAAGATTGCCATTCTGAATCATCTGCATGTTGAACAGGTCACTCTACCAGCCCTATATTCAACGCAGCTCTTGTGAGAGACATTAATCTGGATTTACAGCAACAACACTTTCTTACACACATGCTCATGTTTTAATCAACAGGGATTATATTTTTAATGCCACTTTAAGGAAAGGGTCAGATTTGGAACATTTCACTGAAATCACTGTGGTTTGTATCATGAATTAGTACAACTGAGCTTCATGGACAAATGACTATAAGAGGTACTGCACTGAATTTCAATAAAGCATTTTGCACCAAAAACCTTACTTCATGTGGCACAATTCTTCAAAACGTGAACCCCTTGTTCAACATGAACACGGTAACAAAATGTTTTAAACAATTGTAAGCATTCTTTTAATTAGTGTCAACTACAAAGGTTGTCGGAAAAATATTCATATATCACTGATCAAAGACAAATTGGATTTATTTATGAAAACAACGATTTCTCAAACTTCACTTTAAATAAACTACTCTACAACACTCTATGACAAAAGGTCATAATGAGCCTTTTAATTTATTGATCAAAAACATATTCTTTTTGGATTGTTGGTGATTTTGTCCATGTTGTTGTTTTTGTGTTGGGGATTATGTCCGCTGGGGATTTTGTCATGGGTGATTATGTCCTTGGGGATTTTGTCCTTGGGGATTATGTCCTTGGGGATTTTGTCATGGGGGATTTTGTCATGGGGGATTTTGTCATGGGGGATAATGTCCTGGGGGATTTTGTCATGGGGGATTATGTCCTGGGGGATTTTGTCATGGGGGATTTTGTCATGGGGGATTTTCTCATGGGAGATTGTGTCCTTGGAGATTTTGTCCTTGGGGATTTTGTCCTTGGGGATTATGTCCTTGGGGATTATGTCCTTGGAGATTTTGTCATGGGGGATTTTGTCCTTTTGGATTATGTCATGGGGAATTATGTCATGGGGGATTATGTCCGTCCAACACTCCAAAGGGGGATCCTACCTAATGTGAATATATTTGAGCCCTCTACCAGGACATTTACTGCATTTACTACAATACTTACAATGAGGAAGTAGAATCAAAGGTCAATATGTTAATGCCTGATTGCTCAACTTCCACATTACAAATATATATATATATTTTTATATATATATATATATATATATATATATATATATATATATATATATATATATATATATATATACACACCAATCCACACCTCTCTGTAAAGACCAGAATAGATACTACTGCCAGCAATCTTATCACTGTAGATTTATCTGTAGTCAAATTTCAAATTCTCATTTCGCTTCAGCCCCAATAAGTGATACAAGTAATAAGTGGAAGCACTCGTAAAATACCCACACTAAGTTTTAAACATAGTCTGTCACTTACCTATGGTGAAATCTCAAATCCTTCAAATCCTCTCCTGAATGATGTGTCAGTCTATTCCACTGCTTCATTAGGGTAATCAGGGCGACATTTGCCCATACACAAGATTCAGAATCAAATCGTTCTTACAAATTGAGAAAATAACAACAGCCGACACTACAAGTCTCTCAAACCTTGTCCAGATGTTTAGACCAACTACAACATCAATACCTGAAACTGCATTGATCAATAACTATTTAAACACTGGATGGGTCGTCAATAAGAACTTGTTTTTCATAAACTACAAAGATCAATTGTGAGATCGACCTCAGTGTTTCTGATTACACTCCTGTTGCAGTTAACTGATTCTGATCAATTTGATTTGAAACAGAACACACAAATAAATCCATGACTGAAATGTTCGAAATTAGTTTTCAGATTTCTTAGTTTTATTGTTAGAACACCAGTACACAATCCAGCTATAAGAGTTATGAAACTAAACATATGTACATTTTATCACTTTATTTCTTTTGGATCTGGGTACAGCATCTTCACATAAGTGTAGTACACAATTCAAACTAAAAGAGACGAGTCTTCTATTTCTTATATGACATGCCCTTAACCAAATTGCTCGCTTTTATATAAAAAAAACTTTCAGAAATTATGTTATTAAGATAAGCTAATTTTTAAATTGTAATTCCTCCCATCATAGAACACATTCACTGGTAATTGAACAATCAAAGTGACGTAAAATATAATGTCATTTGCTAAGCGACGCTCTGATGTCTTAAATCAGGAGTATATTTTATCGTCTCATAAAGCACTCAGTCAATCCCATTGACCGCCTGTGTTTTATTGCCGTGGGTATCTTATATTCTTAATTAGAACACACATATACCCGAACCAATTACCCACACACATATATATATGAAAACTGCCCTTGTGTACATCGATCTGCTGGAACGGATTCATTGTTTGTTATAGATCTGTCCACACAATGTTGAAATAATCAATGCATAATTCCAACGTTTATAGATCTCTACGCTTCAGTAGGTATCCATCTATTTAATAATTTACTTGAATTAAAGCTCATCTATATGCTTTGATAAACATAACTGAAACAGTGCACAGAGGGAATTCAGTGAACGACAAAACATAACTGAAACAGTGCACAGAGGGAATTCAGTGAAAGACAAAACATGGCTCCAAGGAGCAGTGCTTCCTCAAAAGTAAACATTTAGAAGACAAAACTGTCATCTTATAATTCTGTATTCCCAAATCCTGCATTATTTCCCTCACTAGCGTTACACTTACCAGAAGATACGACTATTAACAAAGCTTATTCATGCCTGCACTTACATCTCATACGTGGCGTCTTGAGGTAGAACCTTCGCTTTAAATTTCTTTTTAACTTTGTAATACTTTTGGATAATAATTGTGGTGATTAGAGTTAAAAAGATGAAAATAGAGCCATGGGCTCTGTAGCTCATCAGAAATTGCTCTGGCATAATGTAGAATATTTCCTAAATACTCATCTCCAAGGTAGTATTACCCTTACAAGACTCATAATAATGTTTGGATTGTGCTCGCACAATAAAATACTAAATCATATTATACTTCTAGCCAAAAGATTAATTTATCTTTCAAGTATCAAACAACATGCCCTTCGGAAAATCAAGTTAAAAATTAGTGTACATGGTTCGGTTAAGCCATCGGAATTGTTTTTTTGCAATTCTAGATAATAAAATGTGTTCACATTACAATGGCCGCCATGCAATTTTTGCTTTATAGGCCTACACAACACTGTAATTACCACTACGGATAATTGGTTTGTGTAATAAGATTTTTAACCTCTAAAGTAAATATAAATCACATCAACTATCATTATAAATGGGAATTTTGAAAAAAATAAAATTTGCAAAAAACGTGCTACAGCCCCTTTAACAACTGTTTAAATTAGAATAATAAGATATTTATTTTATGTAATTATTACTGCTTCAAAAGATATGTCTACACAAGATTTTTTGTGTTTTTTGTTCGCTCAAAGTAGCAATAAAAGAACCATGGGCTCTCTAGCTATCTTGCTTGATAGTGATTTATGTTGAAGACTAAAAATTGCAAAAAATAAACTAAATTCTATCTTGCTTAATATTTATGATACAAATATAATGAAAGTTGTGTAGAAATGGTAAATTACTAAAATGTTTTAAATTAAAATAGAATAAATATATTCCCCAAATCATCAAACAAAATGGTATTACATTTGGAGAGAAACAATACAAACCCATTTTCAAGTGAGTATACTGTATTAATGAATCCTACTTATAAATGGAAAAGGCTTCACCAAAACCCAATAAACCATAGCCCTTTACACACTGAGCCTTCCCCCCCCCCCCCCCCCCCCCCCCCCCACCCCCACCTTCCCTGCCCCTCCCCTCCCCCCTCCCCCCCTTTACAGGCCTGATGAGCTAAAAATTGGTTTGTTTGTCTGATGAATAATTTTAAGTCTCCATTCAGGTTTAAAACTTTAAAAAACAAAAACTCCAACTAGGTCTTACTTTCAAAGGTTGGGTGTACTGAGTACAATGTTGATGAAGTGCCTTGCCCAGGGACACAGCACAGTATGAGACCCAGGTCCCCTGGGATTCAAACCCGGGCCTTTGAGGTGAGAGGCCAACATGCTAACCACTACACCACTGAGCTCAACCTTTCAGTAGTAGTGACGGCCATTCCTGAGGGGCTAGATTACAGGAACCAGAACTTGTTAAAGGGGCAGTAGCACATTTTTTTCCAATTTTATCTTTTTAAATTTCCCATTTATAATGATAGTTTGTTATTTATATTTACTTTAGAGGATAAAACATCTTATTAAACAAACCAATTATCAGTAGTTGTAATAACTGTGTTGCATGGCAGCCATTTTATTGTGAACACAATTTATTATTTTGAATGACAAAAACGATTTCTGTGTCTTTACAGAACCATGTATACTCATTTTTTAACTTGAATTTCGGAAGAGAGAAGGGTGTTTTACTATTTGTGACATTATTTTTCAAATACATTTCATCGACTTATTTCATCGAAAAAAGTGCTACTGCTCCTTTAACAAAGGTGGTATTCCGGGTTGCCTTTGGACTCATGTAAGGTACAAGAGTACAAGCATACAAGTTAAAGTAAAGCTCAAGTTGTATTCTGAAATTCAACTTCTGACAAGGTCACATTTATGTCATTTAGTGTCATTTAGTGTATTGAGTCAAATCTAGCCTATTTATATCCTAACAAGGCATAAATAACAAAGATAAATTAATTTCCTACTGAAATAGTGTCCGCCCATTTAATGGTAGATTATTAACACATAGATAAGCAACTTCCTATTCAAATAATGACACATTGTTCATATCAGAATCCTAACTTCTGTAATTTAATGTTCATTTTCGCAATTCAATGCTTTAGAAATAAAAAAAGTTCACCATTGCAGATAGTGTGATCCCAAATATAACAATGTCACATAGAATACATTGTTGCACATAGAATACATTGTTGCACATAGAATACATTGTTGCACGTAGAATACATTGTTGCACATAGAATACATTGTTGCACGTAGAATACATTGTTGCACATAGAATACATTGTTGCACATAGAATACATTGTTGCACATAGAATACATTGTTGCACATAGAATACATTGTTGCACAAGAAATCAGCCAATTTACAATTGATAATCAGTATACTATCACCCAGCCTGTAACTATCAAAGGTCAAGCTACAGTTACTGAATGATGATATCTGTTGATACTGACACTTCCACTGCTTATATGATGGAGCACAGTAGCGGTTCACAAATTAAGCCAGTCTGATTAAAATCGACGGTTTTAATCAGACTGCAAATTAAGCTTACCTCATTCCAAAGACCCAGGTTCAAATCCTAGTGGATGGATGCAACTAAAACCCACCTCCTGGTGCGTGTAAATTTGATATTTTGGCACCACATCTCAAACACCCACCCACCCCCTACACCCTATATCAAACAGAGTATGGAATGGACCCTTAGATCGGCAATATGGCTACCCTTGCTCCTAAACTCTATGTGTAGGTTTTTCTATCTATGTTTTAATTACGATATCGAGTTCCTGTGGCTTCTATTCAAAGCAGACGTCCGTTTCATTATTAGGCTTGTTACAAACAGGTGACTACGGTATGGAGAAGGGATTGGAGAATTTTAATTTCGTTTACCAAACTTTTAATTAAGGCAGGTGTTTATTTGTTTCAGGCTTCTATTCAGGACAGGCGTCTAATTAAGAATTACAATATTCCCTTTGCTAACAAGTTGATCTAAATCTGACCCAATATACCAAGAACTGGTTCAGTTTATGTGTCGAATCTGATATTACTGCGTGATAGTGTTAAAGTGTTCTGAGTAAAGCTCTCAAACAGAGAGTGTGAGTTGCAGTGTGTCCGGATAGAGGAGTTCACTTCATACATCTTGTTAAACTCATCACAGAGTCAGGAAGGAATTACTCATCACTCAGGAAGCACTTGAAGTGGTCAGAGTACACCATCGAGCAGCTGACTCGGCTGGGCGGTATCTTCATGGATACAGCAGCTTAAAACTTGATAATTCTCCTTGTGCTGTTGTGAATCATTTATTTGATCCACATTTGTAACACATACCGTATTCATGTATTGTCTACATGGTTAGCACTTCCCCGAAAGCTAAAATATATTCTTGTCACGACCATACTGTCACATATTTGCAGGGGACGGGGTGAAACGGTTCACAACTTCATTACTTGGTTCGGTCACAGCGCATTAAAGTGTATTTTGGCTTATACTGCATAGCATATTTAACGTTACTTATTTCAATGTTATTTAGATACCTAGACCAGGCAAGATTGTACTTGGTTTGCAGACTTTTGGGGGACAATGCTTAAAACAGGAGGCAAAAAAAAAGAGCCACTGGCTCTGTAGCTCATCAGGCTTCATATACATTAACTAATACAAAATGTCAACTTCAAGGTGAGAGGTACAACAAATAGGAAGCACTTTAAATGGAGAAGATGAAATAGGTCTTCGGGTCCTAACCCCTCTGACCTATCTTTGAGGCCAGAGATAAAATCCCCTACAAATAAACACACACTTGAAGATTTAACTCACTGTTGTTTCCTTTAAATTACCTCCCTTTGAAGAGCACATAAAATCTCAAGATGAAAATAGGTTTTCAGGTCATGACCTCTGTGACCTATATTTGGGGTTGCAGGCTCACGAAACCTACAATTTAGAATCCCAAGTGGCCAAGGAGTCTGTAGACATTTCAGCTCTCTAGACCTTTTGGTATAGGTACTGGAGAAGAAGATGAAAATAGGTTTTTAGGGTCGTGACCCATGTAACCCTATTTGGGGTCACAAGGTCAACAAATTTACAATTTAGAATGTCAGCTCCCTAGACCAAGTGGTTCTGGAGTAAAAGACGAATGAGCGAAAAGCCAGATGAGCTAAAAAAGCAACATTCTTTAATTTGTAGGGAAAATTTGGCAACATTTGGCAGCATTTTGTATTAATATTTGCAAAAATTGTGGTATGAGGATCCATAAACCTACTAAATGATTTTTTGTTTGCCACATGTATAGGTGTTGTTTTTTTCATTGGACTTTATCAAAGAAGAATTGTGATTTGTTGCATTCTTGAGTCTTCTGAATTTGAAGATATGCCATACCAATGGTTCTGTATTGCAATCCGTACCAAACCAAACTAAAGAGGCTTGATTGAATGAACTTTATGTAGTTTAATCTCAAAAGGTTAAAGTACCTCAACACAAAAAATAAGCATCAGGGCTACAGTGGCTCTGGGCCATGCAATAAGCATGTTGCAGGCCTGATAAGCTTATTTTGAAACGATGGAACGATTGCCAGGATGTGATTTAAACCCAGATGTCTTGAGTACAAATCAAGCGTGTTACCCACTGTCACCGCCTTTATTTCATTCTTTATAGGGAGGGTTCTTTTGGATGATCTGTCATCTTGCTTTTTGTGCATTACGTAAAACGCTGTATACATCTTTTACTGAACTTTTTAATAACACATTGATAGAATATCCACAAAGTAATAAACAAGCTGACAGAGTCGGCTATATTCCCAGTGGAAAGAGAGTGGCCTTTGGAAAGAACACAAAAATAGGTTTTTAGGTCGTGGTCTCCGTGGTCCTTATTTGGGGTCACAGAGTCACTAATTCTACAATTAATAATCTCTATTGGCCAAGGAATCTGTCCACAAAATGTTAGTTCTCAAGCGCCAATGGTTCTGGAGAAGTAGGAAAAGCAAAAAGTTAGCCAGATAAGCTGCAAATGCAAATCCAAAGAATTTTAAACCCCCAAAGACCACATCTACACATGATGATTGTTCCCCATATCAGGTTTCATTGAGCTAGGCCTTGAGTTCCACACTCATTACAAGGCGCCAATGAATGCAATCCCTGCTCATTGTTTTTATATTTGAATGAATATCATGCACTTTTCTTTGCCAGACATCAAAATATTATCCTCAGTACTAATTTCCAGTGGATTCATAATCATGTATTATAACATATACTGGACAAAAATAGTTAGGGATATTTTGAAATTTTGAAATTGTGAATAATAATGTATTTATAACTTAACATATTAATAAAAGATAAAAGATAAAAGATAAAACATTAAATATGTATATACATGAATGTGCCCTCAAATTTCGTTTCCATTAAAAATACCTCGATAGAAACCTCTCTTTAACAGGACACAGGGTGATTATCATTGACTCACTTCGAACTGCTTTCTTGTCACACCCTAGCAGAGCATGTTGTGCCAAGAGCTTTAATTTATGGGTTTATGGGTTTATGTTCCCTCCCTACATGTTCATGTCGGTTTTTAACCTGTCCCATTGTATTTGCAAAGCAAAATATCAAAAGAGGAATTTTAATAATTCTGTAAAAGATTGAGCCATTGGATCCGTAAGCTCAATTATTAATCTTTCAATTATACATGATACAAGGTTGAAAATTATAATTTCCCTCAAGTCGTTGTTAAGGGTTAAAAAAATACAAATTATAGTTCATATTAGCCTCATTTTAGCATTTTAAGGCTTTTAAGTACTCGTTAGATAACAAAAACAGGTTTCAAGGCCATAGCCTCAGTGGCTCTTGCTGTGCACCAAAGAAAAATAAAACATACAATTTATAATCTCAATCTGCCAAGGCGTAAAAAAGTTTTCAGGTTTCTTAGTTTTTGAGAAGTAAATACATATTGGATTTTAGGGTGCAGCACCTGTGGCCAATAAATGTCACCAAACCCTACAATTTATGATCCCAATTGGCCACAACTTCCCAATGCAAGGCATAACTCTTGCCAGTCTCCATTACTGGCTGATTTAGGCCTTGCAGTATTTCCTTAAGATCTCTGTGCTTGGAAATCCGGGCCCACTGTGCATTTCAGGTGCAGCGATCCACTATCTTGGCACAACAAAGTGAGGGAAATACTGCAAGGCTTAAATCAGCCAGTAATGGAGATTGGCAAGAGTTATGCCTTGCTTTTGGAAGCTGAATTGGCCATGGTGAACACACTAGATTTTTAAGGTTTTTAGTTTATGGTAAAGAAGAGTGAGAGAGCGAGTGAGTTGGGGTTTAACGCCACTTTCAAGAGTATTTCACTTATATCACGGCTGCTAGTATTATGGCAGGGAGGAAGCCTGCAACGTCATGTGGTTATGCATTGCGGTGAAACCTGCGAGGAGCTGCTGGAACTAGCGAACCATGGGTGGTACTACGCTGAGATTCAGTGCAGCATTGCACCCAAACCTTACTTCATGTAGAACAGTTCTCTACTGCAGACAAAGTTGCCGTGCCCCTGGCGGGATTTGAACCCTGGACCTCTTGATCCGACGCCGAACGCGCTAACCACTGCGGTATCCCGCCCCTGGTAAAGAAGAAGAATGCCACATGCCATCTCTTCTTGCAATTACACTAGATTTATTGGATTTGGGTCCGATTGCCATCATTTGTTTGATTGAAGATCCACCAATGTGCCTTTGTTGATATATGTATTTATCACCTATTCTGCATATAATATGCCTGCAGGACGGTAAATATGTTTACCCATGTCTATATATCTGCTGATTTTTGTGTGTGATGTTGATGCATCAACAAAAATTTGAATTAAAAAAAAGAAAAAAAAGAAGAAGAATAGTTTTTAAATCCCAACTTTTGAAAAAATGCTGTATGTAAATTTGATGGCCCCAAGAGTGATAGGGGTGTAACAATACATCTAACTATCAATGCATCGCAATAGTTAGCTTTGCAATAGTACTATATCGATGGTATATACAAAAACACTATCGCTATCGCAATAGTAAGGTTAACTATCGATACTATCAAAACTATTAAATTTCCCTTAATAATGAATGATTTACACAAGCCTCACTGCATTTAATTCAAGATTTTTCATTTTAGAATGTCAAAAGGGAAGAACTAGAGATAGGAAATAGCAAAATGACAAAAAGTCTTTTCATTTATTGCAATTGTCTATTGCTATTGCAATAGACTATCGCTATCGCAATAGTCTCTTTGAGTCAATAGTCACCCCCAAAGAGTGAAGCCAGTGTTTCATTCCCCAAGATATATCTTTGTGTATAGAGTGGAAAATACCATTCAAATTATTTCATTTTTCAGAAAATTCACAAAGATTAAAGGAACTGTAGCACATTTTTTGCATTTTTTACATGTTCAAATTTGAAATTATAAGATAAGTTTATGTAGTTTATCTTTACTAAGGAGGGTTTAACCATCCATTACACGACCCGATTTGTTCTGAAGTTGTAGAAAACGGTGTTACATATAAAACGATATCTTTGGTGCCGATATCTTTCAATAATTTGAGGATGGGAAATGCATCTACTTGCTTAACTGAACTATAACCCTTCGTCTTAAAACTCTATTTATTGATTGAGGAGGATTGTTTTGCAATAATTGTTGGTAACACTTCTTTTCCATTTTGTGATAACTCTTCATTTCCATTAGAAAACATGCTACACCCAATTTAAATTGGGGCCAGTATCGTCATGGTGTGATATGTGTGGTAACATCTTGTGAAACATTTAAATTGTATGAATTTGTAGCACTTTTTGAATTATATGAAATTGAACGTATCAAAAACCAATTGATTATTTCAATAATCTATATTTTTCATTAAAGCCTACATACATTTTAGAACTTACAAGATCAGTCAATATCCAAGGTATATCTCAGCTTTATCAAATAATTTCTGAAAATTTACCCTTTTTGAGTTTAGAAACATTGCTATTAATTTTAATAAAAAGAATAAAAGTGTAGATATTTCAATATTTAGGATGAAACGAGCATTTGCCATTGCTACATAATTATCTTCCTCATTCAATATAGCATCTGTAGTTTCACTAATTGCATTGTCATCCATCAGAAATAGCTTAAATTTCTATGTTAAATACATACCGGGTTAAGTTATTTTCAACTCTAAATTGACATTTCCAAATGTCATTTTTGCCAGCATACTGGTTTATAGAGCTGTATGTTTGTAAAACTTGTTTTTGTCTTAACCAGATGTTTGTGTCCGTATTGAGGGCATACTGGATTTGTGGGCTGTTGGTATCGAGGGCATGCTGGATTGGTATCTGGGGCATGCTGGATTGGAGGACTGTTGGTATCGAGGGCATGCTGGATTGGCAGGCTGTTGGTATCGAGGGCATGCAGGATTTGAGGGCTGTTGGTATCGAGGACATGCTGAATTGGAGGGCTGTTGATATCAAGGACATGCTGAATTGGAGGGCTGTTGGTATCGAGGGCATGCCAGATTGGAGGGCTGTTGGTATCGAGGGCATGCTGATTTGGAGGGCTGTTGGTATCGAGGGCATGCTGAATTGGAGGGCTGTTGATATCGAGGGCATGCTGAATTGGAGGGCTGTTGATATCGAGGGCATGCTGAATTGGAGGGCTGTTGATATCGAGGACATGCTGAATTGGAGGGCTGTTGGTATCGAGGGCATGCCAGATTGGAGGGCTGTTGGTATCGAGGGCATGCAGGATTTGAGGGCTGTTGGTATCGAGGGCATGCAGGATTGGAGGGCTGTTGGTATCGAGGGCATGCCAGATTGGAGGGCTGTTGGTATGGAGGGCATGCAGGATTTGAGGGCTGTTGGTATCGAGGGCATGCTTGATTGGAGGGCTGTTGGTATCGAGGGCATGCTGAATTGGAGGGCTGTTGATATCGAGAACATGCTGAATTGGAGGGCTGTTGGTATCAAGGGCATGCCAGATTGGAGGGCTGTTGGTATCGAGGGCATGCAGGATTTGAGGGCTGTTGGTATCGAGGGCATGCTGGATTGGAGGGCTGTTGGTATCGAGGGCATGCTGAATTGGAGGGCTGTTGATATCGAGGACATGCTGAATTGGAGGGCTGTTGGTATCGAGGGCATGCCAGATTGGAGGGCTGTTGGTATGGAGGGCATGCAGGATTTGAGGGCTGTTGGTATCGAGGGCATGCAGGATTTGAGGGCTGTTGGTATCGAGGGCATGCAGGATTGGAGGGCTGTTGGTATCGAGGGCATGCCAGATTGGAGGGCTGTTGGTATGGAGGGCATGCAGGATTTGAGGGCTGTTGGTATCGAGGGCATGCTGGATTGGAGGGCTGTTGGTATCGAGGGCATGCTGAATTGGAGGGCTGTTGGTATCGAGGGCATGCTGGATTGGAGGGCTGTTGGTATGGAGGGCATGCAGGATTTGAGGGCTGTTGGTATCGAGGGCATGCAGGATTTGAGGGCTGTTGGTATCGAGGGCATGCCAGATTGGAGGGCTGTTGGTATGGAGGGCATGCAGGATTTGAGGGCTGTTGGTATCGAGGGCATGCTGGATTGGAGGGCTGTTGATATCGAGGGCATGACGGAGGGAGGGCTGTCAATTTAGAGGGATTTCACTGTATACGTTTGTTGGATATAAGATGAGGATAACCAAACAAAGAAATTCTACAAAGCCTATGTTTTGTAACCCACTCTATTACATGTAAATCTGATGTCTCATACAATAAGTACTTTGTTTGAGTTATCTCCCACTTTCTTCTTTTCTTTCTCTGCATACTGTCTTAACCAGTCCAGACAGTGGGTACTCAACTCATATCTTTCCATGTTAAATCTCTGTTATAAGTGAAACACTATCTCTGTAGGAGGTGAAACATATCTCTGTAGGAGGTGAAACATATCTCATTTCAAAAGTTTCAGTGATAATGTATGAAAAAGCTGCCGACAAGTAACAAATGCACAAATGATGCAAAGTAAACGGTTATTTACTGGACATTCATTATCAAATCATGTTATTTGTACAATCTTGGGCATTGTTGATTTTTTGTTTAGAGACGACCATGGTCGTCAGTGTTATACCCTCTTTTAAAAATACTTAATCACTACTTGTGTCTCGATATCGTCCACATCTGCGGACCCCGCATGATTGAGGTGATCTGTCACATTCACATGCTTCCATCAAATGTATATTAAAGATGTGAGAGTAGCCCAACAACATGAGACTGCCTGTTCAAAGAGTGACATCAGTGAGTTGCATCATTTCCATATGAGGCTCGCTTCTTATCAACCACTCCCTGAAAGTGTGCATTCGAGCACGGGTTATACCGTCCACCCCTAGTAAACCAATATCCTCTAGACTCCCACTCAAATAACTTACATTCACGTTGTTTCTTGGCCACAAGGCCAAAGTGCATACAATTAAGTGATTACTACAATTTCATAGCATAAAATATATAAAAAGACAAACATATATGTAAATTGGTGATTTGAAGACAAAAGTTGACAAAATATTTCAAATTAGAGGTTACTGTAGAAGACAGAAAAATCTATATATTACCCCTCATGTGTGTAATACAAATCCCCATTGTATACTATTCTCATGCATGTTAATCTCCCTGATTGAGTTTCCTCACTATTGTTTTGTTTGCTATATAAATGTTTCACATTTTGCTATTTCCTTACATTCCACCTGATGAAGGAGTGAGTATATACTCTGAAACGTCATGTTTTTTCACATTAAAGAAGTTGTTATCCAGAAAATCTTCCTGTTCTTTTATATTTCATTAAGTCAGAAAAGGTACATCAAACAGAACTAGAAATATGTGCACTTGATGCACTGTGATGCACTGTGATGTCCCCCGCTCCAACTTTCAATCCAACCTTGTCCTCTTGACATTATTTTTCACTTATGATTTTGAGATAGAGGTCCGAAAAGGTTCCTTATCCCTATATGCACTAAGTTCAAACCGTTTCCATGAAAACCAGAAAAAATATAAAAATCAGATTTAACCTAAGTAGCAAAAGGCACCACTCCACCACTAGGTCTTACCGTAAGCAAGTTTCATATAAGAAATATTAAACAGTTTTTTAGATATTGCCTGGAAACGAAAGCATTTCAGAATCACGGAAGGACGGAATCACGGACGGAGGCGAAAACATTATGTCTCCCGCAAAGCTTTGCGGGGGACATAATAATATGGTATTCGTTTGAATGAGATGGATATTGTGTAAGGCAGTACAGTAGACTCTTTCAGGATGATGACAGACAGATAACCACAAAACAGCAGATGAATCCACGAGCTATCCTCATTATGAGATTGTGAGTGATTTCATGAGTAGATTGCTGATAAAGGAAGTACAACTTGGGGAATGTTGTGTGTGGAGATGTAATGTGAGAGGATGATGATTCAGTTTGTGCATTAGCTTGGGATTTGCTAATTTGGTAAACATAGCGAACATCTATCAAACAGTGAAGCTAAACATTGATGACCTGTGTGAAAACCTTGCTTCCCTACATCAGGACACTGTAGAACTGTCTGAACATTGAACATTCAATGCATAAATGGCATAAATTATCAATGCATTAATCATATACAGGACCAATGCATACATGGTATAAAGCTGAGCATCAATGCATTAATCGTATAAAGCATCAATGCATTAATCGTATACTGGACCAATGTATAAATGGCATAAAGCTGAGCATCAATGCATTAATCACATAAAGCATCAATGCATTAATCGTATACTGGATCAATGCATAAATGGCATAAAGCATCAATGCATTAATCGTATAATGGACCAATGTATAAATGGAATAAAGCATCAATGCATTAATCACATAAAGCATCAATGCATTAATCGTATACTGGACCAATGTATAAATGGCATAAAGCATCAATGCATTAATCGTATACTGGACCAATGTATAAATGGTATAAAGCTGAGCATCAATGCATTAATCACATAAAGCATCAATGCATTAATTGTATACAAGACCAATGCATAAATGGTGTAATGCATTTACTGTGTACAGGACCAATGCATAAATGGTATAATGCATCAATGCAAAGATGTTATAAAGATATCAATGCATTAATGGTGTAAACACATCAAACTGAAATATTAAACAACCAACATGTTATTGTGGTCCCTTAAGCATGTTATGTCCAGTAGAATTAATAAAAACAAGTGACCACAGTGATGTTTACTTCAGTTAAATAGTTCCAAATGAAAATGAAAGTTGTCTCTGTAAGTGTACATCTCTTAGAAAATGACAACCTGAAAGAGTATGATTTAATACTAAAAACATACTAATTTTTTATGAAATTCCCCCCGGGTGAGTTGATACATTGGTTATCATTGGTTATGGTGAGTCTTAAAATTACACAGTGACAGTATATGTTATAATTACCTGATTCACAGTTTATTATCATTACAAAAGACAAATTATTATTAAAAACACACAAAAAATCCCTCTTTGGGAAGGATACAAAAAAAACTTTGCGATCTCAGGGTGATGCATACATGAGGTCTCTGGTTAAACTTTAAAAAAAGTATTTTTAGATGAAAAATAAATACAATTTTCAGACAACTTATTTCTTTCTAAAAAAATGTTGAAAAATGATATGATTGTAACATCTCATAAACTGCTTGTTTGTTGCGTTACAAGGAACTCATTAGTTAATTACATTTAAATTTCAATAAACATTGTACTCATTAATAATAATATTGTTGCCAAAATCATTCCCCAAAGCAAACAACATAATAAAGATTTTGAAACATAAAATAACATATCAAGTTATCATTCACATTTTACAATAATGAATAATTAAAATACTAAAACAATGTTGCACACTTTAATTTAAGTACTTTCACTTTTGTCATCACTAGAAATAATTGAAAGCTTGAAACTATTACAGTACAATATTTTTGATAACATCCCCGAAAGATTATCGATATGGCAAAGATCACTTCCACATGTAGTAACTATTGCTGAGGAATGCAATTGTTCGCCACCTGTTTATGAAACTCAGCAAAAAGTCAACATTTTCGCCAAAAATCAAATAATATGTACTAGTTTTCTTACCTGTCACGGGTCAGTCCAACACAGCCCACGTTACACTATCTGTGAGTGAAAATCAGTGTATCTAGAGTTTAGTTTTCCTTCCGCATTTGGTGTAAGGTGTAGCGTTATAGCGAGGCAAGGGCGGGTAATCTAAAACGTAAGACGATCAAGCGGACATAAAATATTCATTTTCTGCCTTCGTAGAATTTCTGCATGATATATTGTGATGTCGAAAACATTAAATGTTTATCGTATTTTTATTCTTAAATTTAAACTTAATTAACATCCTATCTTGATATATAGCAGTGTCAATGTAAAGTGGTAATATATTTAGTAAGAAATTAAATAATACATTAATGTGTAATATATATATTCAATGTGCATGTTTGTAAAATTACACTTATTAACATACATTTAAAGGACAACTGCCAACTTTTTTGTAATAAATGCGTTGCATAAGCATATGACTGCGTGGTTCGGTACTATTAAAACAACAGATGTTGTACTAAAATATCAATGTAAAGATGTTGATTTACGCACGATTCAAAACATGTATTAATTTCAATTATACTCAAGTTGAAAGTCATTACAAATCTTGGGAATATGACTTTGCGTATTCCTTAGAAACCCTGCAGTGCATTCATAGACACACGCTAGTCTCTAGATCGCTGGCTTATCTAAACCTCGCTGCATTTTGCAAGTTTTTCTGGACCAGAGTAGCAGTGTGCTGAATATAGATAAAAATGTAACTTTTTTTGCGGAAATTCAAAGGAACCACTTTTTTTTCATTTAATAAGCTGATATCAGCTTTAAAAATTCTTTGATTGATAAAATACTGTCTGTAATTTGAATAATAAATGCTGTCTGTAATTTGAATAATAAATACTGTCTGTAATTTGAATAATAAATAATGTATATCAAGCCCGCAAAGGCTTCAAATTGGCGTCGTTATCGCTGATGATTAAGATTTAGTAGATAAGAAAAGATATAACGTAATACTTGCAGGCAGGCTGCAGCTGTATCGATATTGTCACACGATGAGGTACACGTCCACTTGGTCTCTATGTAGGCATTGTCACTCGTATAGTGGAGTTTCATTTTGCAATAGCTTAAACTTGCTTCAAACAATAGTAACTTTTTAAAAAATAAACGTCAGGATATAATAAAAAGATATGCAAGACTCACATTGATCACATCGACTCAATGACTTCTCCCCAAGGATCAAAGGTAAAAGGTCATGACCTTCACATCAGTACTGCATGCAAGAGAGAGGGAATTTTTACGCAAGGGAGGGCTTGTTTCGCGGATGAACGGCTAAGTATAATGTATATTTATTCTCTAAACATAAGATAGCCGCCTTCGTTAGACACACTACTAACCTAAAATTTAGGTTATTTATAGATAAAGGTCAGTTTGACATGTGAAAGCGGTACGAAATTCCTGTCACTATTAGCAAGCTTAATTGCCAATAACCATTATACGAGTACCAGGCATATATAATAGGACTCCCAATCCTCAATTCTGACTAAAAACGAGGTGATAACAAAGGACATCATACTATGGTGAAGAGAGAATTATCAACGCTATAACCCAGTCAATATCAATAATTTATGTGATTGTGAGCCATTTCGCTTTCGATTCACTCAGTCTTCGTTTCTGTTCCTGTAATTGTTTTTTCCACAGTGATTATTAGACCTGTAATACGTAATCATGTCTCGTCGGGTGAACCATGATAGCAGCTTGTACTCAGAGATGCCGATAGGTTTTTGATAATTCTATTCGACAGCCAACACTGGGAATTACGGCGTCCAGTTTAACCTAATCGATATTGTGAGGGTCTTTACGGTAAGTGCATGAAGATAATGTCATCAACGAAATACGGTAATTGCATTACTCTAGATGTTATCTTGTGTATATTGATGATATGTTATACATGTAGACGGTGTGTTGTAGTAGTGTTTGGTTTATTCTGCAAAATGTTTGATATTTACTTGATTTCATCGAAATCAGAAGAATGTTATGATAACATCTCAGCGTAGGTTTTACAGCGGATCGATGTCTCCCGTCTTACCCCGTTATAACACTATTCGATTTTCTTGGCGAATATAGCGTCTGCATGTCTCTTTTATACTTGTGTATCTGTACTTCTCGCAAAATTACCCAGCCATACAAACGAAGTTTTCTCGTACAAATGTAAATGAAACACATACATTACATCTATGGTCGAGATGGCAACGTTGTTGTATATCACAATATTTGACGAAAACGTTAAATATTTTTCCAAATTGAAAAAAAAACTCGTTATGAACATATTGGATGTCAATTTATCCCAGCCCTTTTTAAAGTTACGAACTATTTAATAAACATTCCTTCCAATGCAGACCCTTTCTGTTTTATGAATAAAACCATACATTGAATGTAAATGAGATAAAACTATAAGACACCACCGACCAACGCTGGAAAATCGGTAGTAATGTGACTGTGACGATGAAAACAAGTTAAGTTATTTGATAAAATTAGGGTCTTCGAGGTTGAACAATAAGCCAATGGGAATGTTATGTATATTAAATATTTAAGGGAAGAGAAATTGTGCACGTATTCATGACTGAACATATTATTACCATTATTTTCAGCAGTTATGGGGGTTCTGAGTATACGCGTACTGGTGGTGTGTGCTGGGGTGCTGTGTGTTGGGCTGGCCTACATCCTCTACACCCCCGTACCCCTTGGGGTCTCACAGCCCTGGAAACTGCAGATCTTCATGGCCACAGTTAAACTTGCTGGGGTAGCGGTAAGTTCACCATTACCGCCATCACCATCACCATCACCATCACCACCATCATCATCATCATCATCATCATCATCATCATCATCATCATCATCATCATCAGTGTCATTGTTATCAGATTGACTCACCAAAATCCACAAAAGCCATCACTACAAACACGACCCACCCTCACCATCACTACAAGCACGACCCACCCTCACGATCACAACCATTACCATCAGATTGACCGTAGAACGCAAACAACACCATCATAATCATATCAACCACAACTGCCGTCACAACTCACGGGTCATTTAACCACCTTTTTAGTTCGATGTCGATTAAATGTTTCTTATGGTAGAGATCTATGCTTTTGTCGTTGAAAATAAATCCTAACTTGACCATCTTCACCTCTCAGCTTGTCACCTAGATACACTTAAGCTAACGCCACCACAGCAACAACTACAACTATCTCTAGTTAACTAAACCTCACACTATTACCAACCACACTAGCACATACGACGTCTTGATGTCCTAGCTGTAATGTTCAACCCCACATCCTACATTAACGTAACGCCACTATCATCAATGGTATACCAGTCGGTGGTCTGTGCACTAATCATGTTGCAATCATCATCGTGAAGTTACACTACTCATCCATCTGTATTAGTTCCACTATGACCAATATAGAGACCACCTTTACAGACAGGTCCTTCAACTTGACATATCCATGCATTGATCACCTTGCCCACTCCCTTGTAAATTCGTGAATTTGCTTATGAGTAGTGTTGTATTTTGCTACGGGTTTCAGTGAATAACAGGGACACTGCGTCGAGGATAAAAATGAGTCTCACTTTTATCTACCTATGCTGATTAACGTGCCTGCTAACGAGTTACGCTTCGCTTCACTTCACTGTTAACATGCAGTAGTTTTTATTACAATTTACTTCAATTGTCTGAACTTGGGGATCTGTGACTCGTTATCAGACACGTTAAACAGCAAAAGTAGATAAGTTCGATCTCATATTTATCCTCGACGCGGTGTCCCTTTAAACATTAACAAGTAGATTTTGTAACAGTTACAACATTATTAACCACGTCATATGTAAGCCTTTCGTTGATATGTATATGACATTGTTTTCAATGTTGATATTGCAGAGCGAGATCGGGCACCTACTAGGCTTCGGGAGCCGGAACAACATGACGCGCGTTATATACGAGCGGATGGTAGGGACAGGGGTCGTCTCAAAATCCGACCCAGACCTTTATGTGAGTCGTCTAACTCTTAATTCCTTGGTGCCATTAACTCTTAGAACGTGTTACTATTTGAATGATACGATGTTATTAAAAGTAATATATGACCCTGTCAGTATGGACCTTTAAACTGCATGGTTCCTAAAGACATCATACGGTTTGCTTTGAATGAATAATATTCGCTTCAACATTTACAGTTTGTTTGACAGTAGTGTTTTGAGAATATGCGAAACATCATGTCACCAATGTTGTTCAAATTATGTCTGTGAATTATCCAGTCATGAATGTAAACACATGCTTGTACGAAACGGATAGGTCCGTGACAACACTAATTTACTCTCTCACTGTCAATTTCATCATCTCTTCACCTTGACAAACAACGCTTCTGCATGGAAATGTGTCAATATCTTCCTTAAACATCTCAAACTTGCAATGCTTTTTCCCCGGGTGGTTACCAATAAAAAGCACACATGAAGAAATTCATACTCATAACACTTGGAAGGTTGTGTCACACTCCTTCAAGCATACAAGGTCAAAACTACCAAACACTTTGCTCTGAGAAACGTTTGTACATGTCGTTCTGATCCAGGAAACTGAATGCGGAATCTGCAATGTCTCTTCTTCTTTGGTCTTCTCTGTTGACTGTCCCAGGTGGGTTCATGTCTGATCTACGTATCCATAACTTTGAGACTATCTGTCTTCTCTTTGGTCGCCTCTGCCAGTCTCCACAGTGTAAACAGATTCTCGAGAAGACAATGTTTGATACGGAAACTCTATCATTTTACCAACTGACCCTGAAATGAGACATTTCCCGAATATCACCCAATTGCAGTGTTTACAGTTACTGAAGCAGTATTTTGTTATGAAGATAGGTGCATTATTGCGTTCATGAGGTGTAGAATCTGAGGTATACCTTAGTTTTGTTAATTCCGCTTCAAAGACCCACCCAATACCAGTAACTGTACGGATAAGAAACTAAGATATACTTTTGCTTAAAAACCCGAGCGTGATCAAGTATAGGCGGGAGTGAACTAGCTCAACCAGCTCGCGAGGATTTTCTTCAAACAACTGGAAGGACTGAGTGCAACATGCCCAGTGACACCACACAGTACGAAACCTTTATCTCCACCGAGATCCGAACCCGGACATTTTCAGGCGTGTAAGGTCAGCACGTTCACTACTACACCGCTGTGCTTCATGAATTATCTGTGTACACACAATCTTTCCATTGACTTTATACATGCATTCTACCTTGTAAATACCTATAATTGTACAATGGAGGAATAAATAGTTTTGTCTCTACCCTCAGGTCGCTGACGAGATGTTTGACGGGGTGCCGGTGCGCATCTACTACCCCCGGGCCGCCAAGAAGCCCCTCCCCTGTCTCGTGTACTACCACGGGGGCGGCTTCGTCTGGATGAGCATCGACTCGTACGACGGGGTGGTGGCAACGTACGCTAAAGGGGCCAAGGTGGCCGTGGTGTCGGTGGAGTAAGTAGGGGTAAAGGGTTGTTGAATATGGACAATTCACGAGCGACATTGGTCAAACTAGCACTATATCGATGTTCCTTCTCTTAGCAAATGTCCTACGCAAGACACAACTCTTGCCAATCTCCACTACTTGCTGATTTAATTAAAGACGTCAATGTTTTGAAGACCCATATTTGCCCCGTCGTCTGTTTGAGACCTGTGATTATCAGAGTTCACTTTCAGAATACCGCAAATAGTTGTTAC
This sequence comes from Gibbula magus, assembly GCA_936450465.1. Taxonomy (NCBI): domain Eukaryota; kingdom Metazoa; phylum Mollusca; class Gastropoda; order Trochida; family Trochidae; genus Gibbula; species Gibbula magus. Next base: position 13,537,988 of record OW388306.1, read on the forward strand.
CGTATGAGCAAGTAAACTTGTGTATCTATCTGTAAATGGGAGATATTTATGTAACTGAAATGTATTTTAATCGGTCATGTGGCATGCGAGAAAAATATATGTCATATTCTTTAAGGTCGTTACTAAACCGTCTGGATTTCTCTCATGTAGCCTCTTCCTGCTGTCAATAATTCAGAGAACCACCTAAAACGCTCATTCTCACCATGCGACTTGTAGCAACAACTTGTGTTGTTCAACTTGTAGTAGCTATGGAGAGCTGTTACACGACTTGTAGAGTTCAACTCAAGCTGCAACGTAGTACACTAGGGTCGAATCAACTAATCGATTGAAATACATACATATCAATGTCGATACTAGAAGTTGTAACTTCGTGAGAACGGGCCTTAACTGTAACTGATTTGAACAACCTAAAGTTGTTACAACAAGTCGTTGAGTGAAAACGGGGCTATATGTCTTCTCCCCCAGGTACCGACTGGCCCCCGAGTACCCCTACCCCGTACCCTTCGAGGACTGTAGACGGGCCACCATGTTCCTCCTGAAGAACGCTGATGACTTCGATATCGACCCCACCAGGATCGCAATAGGAGGTGGTACTTTAATGTTATAAAATACTACACGATTGAGTCTATTAAATTATTCAGTATTTTTTTAAAAGCACAATTCTTTATTCTATTTAAAAAAATATATCTTGACCAACATGAGTTGTCGCCTTCATTTTAAGAAAAGAAAGATATGATCAATTTGATGCCACTTTTGAGAATAAATCAATTGGTTCTGTAGCTCGTTATGACTTTATCCACCTTACCCATTTGTGCCTTTCACGTCTCATGAGATATAAATGTTTACAAATGTTCAAGAAACTTTACTTCAAAAAATCATTCTGAACTGATATGCTGAGTATAAGTTAATCCCTTTAACCATTCTTGCACTACGACATATATATTTAATCATTTTGATTTAGAATTGAATCCCACGTGTTCCCCTCCAGGTGACAATTCGGGCGGTAACATAGCAGCAGCACTGGCCATCAGATTCAGAGACGACCAAGTCTTACCAAGAATAAGAAGCCAAATCTTGATATATCCCATGCTGCAATTCTGTGACGTAAGACTTCCAGTTCACGTGGAACAGCGAGAATTTAGTCCCTCGTATGCCCAGCAGATGGCGTTCATATTTGGCATGTATGTCAACCTTACCCAGGAAGAGTTATCGTTCATGGCGACAGGAAACTTTTCCACCAGGACTCTCAGAGAAAAGTGCAGGCGCTTTGTAGACTACAGACTACTTCCGCATCATCTAGTACCACGTGACTACAAACGAAATGACGTCATAGCTCCAGATGACAATAGGGTTGCAAAGCACATTGAGAAACTGGTCTCTGATCCAAGAATTGCACCCCTGATGTCGGAGGACCTGTCAGATCTTCCTCCAGCGTTTATTTTGACTGTGAAGGTGGACGGGTTACGTGATGAAGGCATCATCTATGCAAAACGTCTCGAACAATCTGGCGTCACGGTCAAGTGGATGCATTTACCAGATACATTTCATGGAGTGCTAAGTTTCTACAAGGGTATATTTGGGTTTGATGCCGCACAACGGGGTCAGAGGTATCTAATTGAATATCTGTCTAAGCATATATAGATTACGGTATATTTCTTTGCTAGCTCAGGAGATCAGTACTGTCTGTCGGTTTAAGGATGTGCAGATATACATGTGTTTATGTAGGTAGGAGTTTAAATATCAGTTCTGTGCAGGCCTCTTTTTACGCCAAATACTCAGTGTGACAATTAAAAATATACCAATTTTTAGTTTGTGTTCGTTAATTTTGTAAAACATGTTCAAATGTGTACATTGTAAGTACATCCTATATGACATTTGTATATAATGTGAGCGTTAGCCTTTATATCAACATGTCCATTGCGAAACAGTAAAGTAGTAACATGTTTAATATACTAAAAGTTTATAAAACAAGTACTTAAGTTCACCCTCTTTATAAATGTCATATATGTTCATTCATCATTTATCACATTTCATCAATGTTAGCTTTTAAATTTTGTCCAGATTTTGTTTTACAAATGAAAGGATTTTACTAACAAGACATAAATGTATATCATAATTTCATAGTAATACAGCATAGCATTACCTAAATACAAAGCAAATTCTTTAAGTTTCATTATTAGGATGTCAACGTGCTACTGTCTTAAGTTCGGTGATAGAAAGACCTAAAGACATGACGTTAACTGTCGGCATAATTTCCACTACGTCGGTAACGACCGAAAAATTTCGGCAAACGTAAATTTTGGAAGTAGTTTTCGCTTTGGAAATGCGCTTTTGAAAGAAAATGGGAATATCTAATTTGGAAGGTGCAATTAGAATATATATTTAAAAAGTCCAGTAACTTTGGAAAAAAAAGACATTTCAAAATGGATATCACTATTGCTGTTACAATGCGAACTTGCTGTATTTAAATGTGATGTACACTTTGGAAAACATATTTTTATTCTGTAAATGCTGTTCAAGTTGCCATGTTGTCTGTTGTATTTTTTTTCACGATGAGATGAAGACCGTTTCATATATATGTATATAAACAGTTTATATTCGTATTTGTTGTCAAGGCTGAAATCAACTATGCACATTAGAAACATATCACACACAGTCAAACTGTTCAACACAACGTAGATATAATATGCAAATTCTCAACAATTTTGGTCATGGTTTATTTTTGTGTTTTTTAACAATAAAACAAGTTTAAATCCAACCTAAGTTTATTTGTTGTTCTGAATTATTGAATTCCGCAAGTGCTGAAGGCAATGGTCTATAAACTTTCCATAAATTTCTAAATGTCACTAAGCAATGCACACCAGCTATAGAAAATGTACTTTATTTAGATATTTGTAGATTTTTTACAACATGAATTTATATACATGTATGTATATAATATTATTTATTTTATACATTTTTTGAAGATGCATTAGTTCATTAAACGTTAGAAGACGTTTTGATAAAACGAAAATGCACAAGAACGTTTATAAATCAGTTTATCATATTCAACGGAAATGACAAAATCATCATTTTTCACACCATTGACCAAGCAAAAGAATAAGGAAAGTAACATATTTAATAATATTTAATAGTATTCGAAGGATAATATTTTTATAATGTAAAACAACATTACAATGAAATTAACATTATGAGATGACTGAAGATACATGGTTTAACAAGAAATAAGACAGCTATAACAGAGAGCAGAACCCTGGAACAACCAATCCAAACAATACGAACGCCCGTGGCATAAGTTTCAAAGATAGGAGTTAATAACAATACTATATATTCAACAAATACTATTTAACAGAAGGCAATGAGGTCAAAGCTCTTTATAGAAGGCAAATGTGGCAATTTAGCTTAACACGATTTATGTGACATTCCAGTACATGTACTGATAAATGGACATTGATATGTTTCACTACACATAAGTTTCTTGGAAATTAGAAATAAGCATGTAGGGAAATGCATTCTCATAGAATAATGCTATTATAATTTCGATTAGACACACGTAGGCCCTATATATATTTTTTAGAAATAGCACAGACACTGTTTTCCTATGATGAAGGCGAAGAGAAAGGGACTATACATGTTCCAATGCTATGGATCCAAATACTACAAGCTACTGGAAGTGCACTGTCACCTTTCCACCTTCACCATCGTATGCTGGGTTGTCCAGGCTACCATTTCCGGTTTCTCCCACCTCACTTCCGATGTTCTTGAAGCCACTTCCGGTGTTCTCATTACCAACTTCTGCGGCTTTAATGCCACTTCCGGATTTCCCAACATCTCTTTCGGTTTCCTGATTATCACTTCCGGTATTATTGTAGCCGGGGTCGTCTTCGCTTTCAGAGTTCAGTCTTCTTTGGACCTGATACTTCTGTAACTGACGATTACGATTGGTTTTGGTCTGGATTTGGTTGGCGATGTTTCCGTGATGTTCTTCAGTCAAGTTCTTGTCCCATTTTCGATGAAGAGCCTGAACATTTTTAGTTTAATGTAAAGATGGTCATCAGTTATAGAGAAAGTAAAACCAGTAAACCCATTAAAAAAGAATTAGATTCATTTTAAAAATACCTCATAAAAATAGAATTTCCTTGGCTTTCAGAAGTAATAACAATGCCAAGTTATCACTCTGATACTGTATACTCTTATACTATTTGTTAAAATGTTCCTTTTTCATAAATTTTTAATGAACAAGAAAAAGTGAGCATGGCTCACATACCCCCGCCATCCGCTATCCGTCCATTGAGAATTATAGATGTGAAGGTTACTATGTTTAAAAAAACAGCTTCAAGCATCGTAATATTGTTCAAAATAATTTAAGGAACTGACTGTTATTACACAATTTCATTCACCGAGATGTAATATTTTTCAGGTAACTTAATTTTTCCCATTAGAGCATCACACCGGTAATTTGTACCAAGTTCAATTACAGATTGATGGGCTTCATAACTCCGTAAAAAAAATAATATTTCGGAACTGGACTGTGAACTCGATGAAGAGTATCATCTGGACTACCTACATGTAAAATTTCATTCACCTAGATGTAATAGTTTCCTAGAAAACTTGTCCCCATTGGAGCATCACAGTTCTTTTGGTACTGAGTTAAATTTCGGATTCAAGGGCCATAACTCCGTAAAAAATAATATTTCGGAAATGGTTTTCGACCTCGATGAAGAGTATCATCTGGACTACCTCCATATTAAAATTCATTCACCTAGATGTAATAGTTTCCGAGAAAACTTGTCCCCATTGAAGCATCACAGTTCTTTCGGTACTAAGTTAAATTTCGGATTCAAGAGCCATGACTCCGTAACAAATAATATTTCGGAACTGGTTTTCGAACTCGATAAAGAGTATGGTCATGAGTACTCACAACCAAACTTTCATTCACCTAGGTTGAACAGTATCCGAGAAAACTTGTCCCCATTGAACACAATAAAAGTAAGTCCAAAAAGTGACGTTTCCATGGAAACGACAAAAAATTTAAATCTCCGAAAATTGAAAATTGTCTGTGCGCGATCGGAAGAACATGGTTAACAACTGTACCTTTGACGGTTTTTGAGAAAATTGACCGGACGGAAGAACGGACGGACGGACGGAATGAACAAACTTTCATGGAAATCTAATTCACACCGTGTACATGCAAAGGCACAACAAAGGCTTTTCTTCCTGCGAAAATTACGATCTTTTGATGTAGACCGCAGTATTCTGAGATTATTCTAACAAACTTTTAGCAATAGCATTCTAACTTTCTGCTTCCATGCATGGTATGGAAATCTTCCTCTAAGACAAAAAAAAACAAATTGACAAAATTGTAAACACTTCCAGTAAAATTTGCGGCTTCAATTTTGAGCATCTTTCATTCCAGTTTGATTCCAGAGTTAAAAAGAAGGCACTAGCCATTCAATCAGACCAATCGCACTTTCTAAATGAATATTATGAATTTCTACCATCTGCACATCGTTTCAAAATCTGGCATTTAAAAACTAACAGAGCATCAAACTCGTTTGTCCCATACAGTATAAAAATTCTAAACCTTCACACCAAATAGCAATTATGTAACTCTTGAAACGCGACATGGTTGATTAAGTATGGCATATGTCATATTTAGTACCCATCAACACAATGTATGTTATTATTGTTTTGGTTTTTTATATTGTATTCATGTATTGTTATTTTGTATTGTATTCTACCAAAGACTCGTTGAATGTAAGACGAATTTCCCATCTGGGATAATAAAGTTTATCTTATCTTATCTTATATACCCTCGCTTACTTCGTAGCGGGGGTATAAAAACAAAGGTGACTATATTGCATATGTATGCCCTTTTGGGTAGTCTTTGACTTGTAAAAAAACCCATTTATACTCACTCATAATAAAAACTAGGTCTCCTTCGTCTATTGCACTCAACGTTTGAGGTTGATGTTGTATTTTCATCAGGCTTAACGAAAATGAATTATAGTAAGCAAAGTATATTTTGATACACCTGTATGCTTACACTAGCTCCACGATGTGTTGTAAGCAAACTTCTCAAGCCGTGGTGATCTATGTGTAGAATCTGATGTTTCTTCTTCTGTCTGACCTCCGGTTCTAAAGTCAACGATAGTTTAGATTATTGTAGAATAATCCTAGATTAGGAATGACCATTGGGCTTATGTGATCAAAAGTAAATCATTCATAAAAAAAGTCTTATACCTCAACTCACTCCTATTGATGCTAAGTATGGCATATCCGATTTACCATTGCTTATATGAGATTATAAATTACATCCATGTGGCTAGTTGTTTTGCAGGGAGAAAGCCTGCAGCACCAGTCGGGCTATGCTGATGATAGAATCCCGTGGCACTGCATAGACTTAGTGTGTGGCAATGCACTGAGGATAGAATCGCGTGGCACTGCATATACTTAGTGTGTGGCAATGCACTGAGGATAGAATCGCGTGGCACTGCATAGACTTATTGTGTGGCAATGCACTGAGGATAGAATCGCGTGGCACTGCATATACTTATTGTGTGGCAATGCACTGTGGATGGAATCCCGTGGCACTGCATAGACTTATTGTGTGGCAATGCACTGAGGATAGAATCCCGTGGCACTGCATAGACTTATTGTGTGGCAATGCACTGAGGATGGAATCCCGTGGCACTGCATAGACTTATTGTGTGGCAAAAAATCCCGTGGCACTGCATAGACTTATTGTGTGGCAAAAAATCCCGTGGCACTGCATAGACTTATTGTGTGGCAAAAAATCCCGTGGCACTGCATAGACTTATTGTGTGGCAATGCACTGAGGATGGAATCCCGTGGCACTGCATAGACTTATTGTGTGGCAATGCACTGAGGATAGAATCCCGTGGCACTGCATAGACTTATTGTGTGGCCATGCACTGACGATAGAATCCCGTGGCACTGCATAGACGTATTGTGTGGCAATGCACTGACGATAGAATCCCGTGGCACTGCATAGACGTATTGTGTGGCCATGCACTGACGATAGAATCCCGTGGCACTGCATAGACGTATTGTGTGGCCATGCACTGACGATAGAATCCCGTGGCACTGCATAGACGTATTGTGTGGCAATGCACATACCATAAAGCATACAAAGTTGCCACACCCATAGCATACCATCTACATGGAAGAAAATGTTTGTTTCTGTATTTCTAAATTAAAACCTACAGTCATGTCATGTCAGAATGTGACAGAGACAAAATGTATTTACTTAAACTCCAATGGTCCCATATACACCCACTAGCAGAAATAGTTTTTGTACGAGCTTCAAATAATCCCATCGATTTTGAATGGATGAATGAATGGATACGCTAACAAATAACGTTAAAGGAACATGGCTGTTTTGAACATGAATGTGACTGTCCATCAAACTTTGTTATCTAAATGTGTAACCGTAACAGTAAGAAAACCTATCACATTTGTTCAAAACACGAAGCACGTCTTTACAGAGATGTATTATTTTGAAATTTCAAAAAATTCCAATCCATACCAACTGTTAAGCCGTGTCCATTATTACCGAACCTTTCACTATATTGGTCCACCGAGTCCTGTAGACTACAGGACCTAGTGCTAGATGTTGAGTTATTTTTGACGTTTAATGTGACTCCATACCAACCTGCCACGTGTCCATGGGGAACGTGAGAATGTTCGTCTTCTCTCACCATGTACATCGCCGTGTCTATACGTGGTCTAGGAGAAACATGAAATAAGGATTAAACTGACATTATGAGGCAATGTTTATGTTTGTGGAGACGATGTCAGAGGGAGAAATGCACAAGAACTCGATATTGTAATTAAAACGTAGGCAATTTTATTTTAGAAATATAGGGTGAAGTAATAAACGTAGTAATACCAACGTTTTACTTACGTTTTAATTACGATATCGAGTTCCTGTGGAGACGACATGTACTCCCGTATATGTATTTATGCCAAAAGAGCATGATTTAGTTCTTCAACATAGTTATACATAATAAAGGAGTTATTATATAGCGCCTTATCCAGGCTCAAAGCGCGTTGCACATTGCAAGATGAAATGTCACTCTTAATATTAATTTTTAAGAGATATGTTTTCATATCAGCTTTAAAGCTCTTCAATCGGACAAGTTCCCATGACAATAAGCAGATCATTCCCAAGAGAAGCGGCAAAGTTTGTGACGTAACTTTCCCCAATCTTACATGTGAGTTCGTCCCGGGTTGACCTTGGCACCTGCTAATTCAAGGTGTTTAAAATGTTCCCTGAAACGAAAAGCAGATATTATAATGCCAACATTGCTGATCATAACATTGTGAGATGTACTGGAACTCTTTTTCTCCAATACTTCAGGACAAAATCATCATTCCTGGTATACGTGCAATCATGGTCATCACACATAACTCATAAACTAATCTAAATAGTACTGTAGGATTTATTAGAATGGTTGTGAGATAAGTGGTAAAAACAAAAAAACTGTCATTATGAACTGAATGAACTTAATTTATTATATTTATATCAAAGTAATGATGCATTACTCCAGTAAACGAAAAACAGTTTCATGATATGTTCTGTTAAGGATAAAACAAGACTCTGAGAACTTCTGATCTAAGTAAAACCTAAAGGGGGGGGGGGGGGGGGGGGGGCTAAACACCGAGGGGTTATCATGACCTTGATGTTTCTCTTAGAGCAGAAGGCCGAGGAGCAGCGTTTTCTCCAATTTATAAACCGTCAAATGTCAGAATTTTATTTTTATAATTTATAAATTTTGCTTCCCAAACCCTGTGTTGTGAGAAGTGTATATCTCTTACTGGTTTTATATTGAAGTAGACAAGGTATGTCTGTAAATAAAGTAATTTAAGTCTCATTCTTCAGTAAACCACTGACAAGGTCTTACTTTCTTATGTGAAACCTCATATGGGGTTATTCCAAGAAGAGAAGTGACCTTCAACAGAATAGGTAAAATCATAACTAGGTTTATAATAGAATGAAGAAAAGAAACCCACTTGACAATGATTTTGTTGTAGAACTCCTGTAGCTGTGTGTGACTGGTCTCCGGGTCCAACTGTATCCAGCGTTTGATGTAGCGGTCCTCGAAGTTGCTAAACTCTTCCTGACGACAGATAAGTAAACTTGTTATCAATAGTATTAAAAGGAAAAAATGAACATTATTTAGTCTTCATTGGTGAAATACAGCATTTAGTAGTTAAAGTATATTCCTTTTTTTCACTCAGTGAAATGACATGTTAATCTGCTTATATCTTGATCTTGGATGCTCCACTCATAAATGAATGTCATTGTAGGAACGAAGCATAAAATGCATAATTTGTTACACCTAATGAATATAACATTTAACATTTCTCGTCAAATATCATGCATATCTCACCTCGTAAAGTAGAAAAATATATATTCATACTCGTGGTTGTGGAAATATGAAGTTCTACTTCTCTAGAGGAGATACGGCATTCTACGAGAAATGTCAACTTCCCTCTATTTCATTTACGTATTTAAAATAAAGACATTGAGCAAAAACAAAGTGCGTTGTCTGAAAATGTGAATTAAATTAAGTAGTGGGTGATAGTTATTAACGGAAAACGGTGCGTCAAACACTTGACCAACATTCAACACCCATACCACAGACAACAAGGTTTTTCCAGGCCTTATTTAAAGGGACTGTCCGATCGATTATACTAGGAATATGAAACATGGGCTGAGGCTCTATTCTAAAGTCTGATTAGTTTTTTTATATCAAATTATTGAGAGCAGAATGTAAGTATTCAATCCCTGTAACTTGCCTTGAGTGTAAACCTTCCATGTATTCCCACGATCTCCTCTACACCAGCCATTACGTGATCTGTCAGCTGAAATACATAGAGAACATTGTAATACTGCCATGCGGATGATCGGGTTTCCGGTATACGGGGTCCGGTTAAACGAGGGCTTGCTCTATTTTAGTAGATGAATATTATTTGGTCAATAACTTTTATTATAAAACAATCTGGGGGTAACAATGTGAAAGGAGAGTGGTCATAGGTGGACGTCGACAATCTAAGCGTTATTAAATGATAAGCACTTACACGAATTTGCATCAGATTTACATGTTAGTATGGTATACTTGAAAACACCGATACACTGGTCGAACTGAGGTCATCGTATTAAAGAAGATTGATCCAGTCAAAAACATCTGATGTTCTCTCTTCCTGGATACATTCTGAAGATATCCTGATACACTGAAAGATCGGTTCATATATACCTTTGACGATAAAAGGACTCTGGGGCAATAAATGTTATGTGTTGATGAAATTCAATAGCCAGTATTATATAGTCATTCACCTCAATCACCTTGTTTACAACTTTTAAATTCTTATGTTTAAACTTACGTGTTCGTTGAGGTCGGCGTTCAGACTCAGCTCTTTAGGAGGAGCCAACTTTATCCTGAGAAGTTTCACCAATGGTTTTATGGATATACCCTGGAAGTGCAAGTGAATACAAAATCCAACATCATCACCACTACTTAGATTATCAAGAATATCATCATCATCATCATCATCATCATCATCATCATCATCATCATCATCATCATCATCATCATCATCAATGTAAACGCCATGAACCTCATTGATGTACCAAGAATAAAACACTTCATTTGTTTCTTACACGTTTTGCTGCGAAGTCATAGTCAATATCTACAATGCCCAATCTTTAAAATTCTCAACCTTTACAATGCCTAATCTTTCCCACACCCAATCACTAAGAAACTTCAATACAGCGAGCTACCTGCACAAAGACAGTGAAGAAGATAACGACGAGGGTTGCTGTCTCAAACATGTCCTTCATCCCCGTGGGCAGTTTCTCCTCGTCCAACAGCGCTACAAGAGAGAAGGCCACAGCGCCGCGCAGTCCTCCGTATGCCTACACAGATAGAAAACTAGACATATAGTCACATAGACACATATAGTCCCTGATATTTTACTTGTCAATATTTTATAGAAAATAAAAAAAAGAGACCTGAGCAACTAAACAGGCCAACATTTTTTTAGACTTAAGAAGGCTCCGTTGAATTTTCGCTATCGGGTCTGGATGACAGACTAATAGAAAACAAATGAAGTAAAGTATAGGAACACACTTTAATCTTTAATTCAGTTAAGTTTAAATGAACATTATATATATATCATCGCCTGTGATGTCATAAAACAATTGTTCGTACTCAATTGTAGTTTGCCGCAGCAAGAAAAGTGGGTCGTTTCCTAGCTATTTTATGCGTTTCATAATGAATAGAATCGGGAATAAACAAGTACACTCGAAAGTATCCAATATGGCTTTCATTAAACTCGCTCATGCTCGGGCAGTACACAGTTGTTTCACAAAAGTCACCTTTCCTCGGGGAATAATCTGTACATAGCTCTATATACTATGATGCACTTATGTGAACCACGTGGAACTTACCATCATGAACTGTTCATCATAACCGATCTTTCTGTTCCTACTTGTATCCAGTGTGTTCACCAGGAACGTCAGGAAGAAGGTGACTTTAAGATAAAAGAAAACTCTACTTGTGAGTTGGTCAAACATTCTATAAAAATTAAAATGAACATTTGGAAGAAATTAAACTGACTAATAAGTTTCACACAAAAAATGCAGTTACTGCATATGCACAGGTGAACATAGATTGTTGTAAAGTGAATATAGAATGTTGTAAAGTGAACATAAAACGTTGCAATGTGAACATAAAACGTTATAATGTGAACATAAAACGTTGTAATGTGAACATAAAATGTTAAAATGTTAGAAAGTTAACATAGAATATTGTAAAGTGAACCTAACATGTAGTAAAGTGAACATAAAATGTTGGAAAGTGAACATAAAATGTTGTTAAGTGAACTTAAAATGGTAGGTCACAACGGTTATTTTGCAGATTGACAGGTTAAGTACTAGACACCTATGCTGCTATGTGACTCACTGATGAACCGGTAGAGGAGACAGAGGGTCACGGACCACAGCACGAAGCCAGTGTGCCACATGTGAGATCTCTTTCTCACCATAGCAAGCCCCAGGAACAGGAAGATGATTATCTCGTTGGTTGTACTGCAAGGTGGAGTGCACTCAATAATGTTCATAACGAAGAGAAGATGTTTATCTCAATTATAAACCGAGTTATATGAAATTAATCAACACATGAACAGGAAGATGATTATCTCGTTGGTTTTACTGCAAGGTGGAGTAGACTCAATAGTTTTCATAACGAAAAGAAGATGTTTATCTCAATTATAAACCGAGTTATATGAAATTAATCAACACAGGAACAGGAAGATGATTATCTCGTTGGTTGTACTGCAAGGTGGAGTGGACTCAATAGTTTTCATAACGAAAAGAAGATGTTTATCTCAATTATAAACCGAGTTATATGAAATTAATCAACACAGGAACAGGGAGATGATTATCTCGTTGGTTGTACTGCAATGTGGAGTGGACTCAATAGTTTTCATAACGAAAAGAAGATGTTTATCTCAATTATAAACCGAGTTATATGAAATTAATCAACACAGGAACAGGGAGATGATTATCTCGTTGGTTGTACTGCAAGGTGGAGTGGACTCAATAGTTTTCATAACGAAAAGAAGATGTTTATCTCAATTATAAACCGAGTTATATGAAATTAATCAACACAGGAACAGGGAGATGATTATCTCGTTGGTTGTACTGCAAGGTGGAGTGGACTCAATAGTTTTCATAACGAAAAGAAGATGTTTATCTCAATTATAAACCGAGTTATATGAAATTAATCAACACAGAAACAGGAAGATGGTGATGTCGTTCGTTTTACTGCAACATGGAATTTACTCCTAGTTGTTATAAATAGGTAATGCGGATAACAAAAAAAGGAGATGTTTGTCTAAAATATAAACCGAGTTTTAATCACCCAAGACCAAAAAGCACATTCTCTTGTCACTGTACACCATCGACAACGTCAAATGTTAAATATTTAAACTTCCTTGATAAGTATAATGTTTATTTGAAAATTATGGTTTAAGATGTATTTTTTTACTACTGTTGTATTCGAATGTCACAAGAGATTTTATCTAGTCTATAAAGAAATGTTCTGTTTCCTCGTGAAGACGAGTGATTCAAGGGAGGGTAACGTTCTCAACGTTACGATGAAATAGGATTTTAACAAAATATGATTTATAACATACGAGGGCAACCATATGGAGGTTCATATTTCATTCACTGACAAGGTCTTAAATATCACCTTGCCATTGTCATGCGACGTCACGAACAATGGTATGACGTAACGTATCACGTAGAACGAACATGGCTTTCTAAATGCGGTAACGACGGGAAGTCAGCCTTTATTCTTGCCAATTAGTTTTGATATATTTAGCCTATGATTGATTTGAAAATAGATCTTGGTGTGTTCCTCTCAATATCAAGAGGTCAAAGCATTGTCCTTCGCGAGATTGGTGATACCAGGGTATTGCGTAATCTAAAACAAACATACAAACAATTATCATGTAAAACACAGTTTAAAACTTTCTGTTTGGAGGATAATCATTTATTTTACCAGTTTTGGAAGCTACCTATCCAGTGTACCTGATGACCTTTGTGAAGTAGGTGATGGTGGTCCTGGACTTCTCGCCGATGTTGTGGAAGGCGTATTGGACCTGGGTGAGACCACAGCCGATGATGGCGATGATACCCGAGAACTCGAACAGTTCAGCAAGCAGGAAACCAAGGTACGCCATTGTGTAGACAAGGATAGGCTGCACAACTGCAATGTATAAGGACCACGTACCGTATGGAAAGTATTTTGTTAATTGACCATACTAGCAAAAGGAATATGTTCAACAGTCAATCTATCAACGAGGATTTGGTTTAAAATTGTCAATAACATAAGAGATATCGGCGGGATAAGGTCTATACCCTACAGTCACTTAAAGTTAAACTTGTTACCATGGACATGGTTTTGATACCAAGTTTGGTTAGAAACGGACGGATGGAACCGGAAAGACGGTAAGAGTAAAACAATAAGTCCTTCGCTTGCGGGAGAGATCAAAGAAAATACTGGCATGGTCGGAAATCTGAATTAATGTCAACAGAGAAAGGTATGCTCTCAGATATTTAACAAATCTTCACAAATACCTTTGACGTGTCTGGTGTACTTGGTGAAGAAAGCAGTCAGAACCCCAGCCAACACACCCAGACCCAGTCCTCCAGCACACACCACCAGGAACTTGAGGACACCCAGCCCTATCTGTAGGTACAACTATGATTAATATGACATGAACCATTAAAGAGAGCTGTCAGTACCCCAGCCAACACACTAGGGAACTACTGAAGATAACGTGCATAGGTTTCACTTCGAAAGGGAATAAATTTGTATTTGCTACAACTTCAAGGAGAATCATATTCCACAGGAATCGTCTATCTCTTTCAATATAATATACATGTAGTTTGAATTTCATGGTAAGCTTTCATCAATTTCCGTTCCAAATGACAGCTTGTGGTCGAAAATCGAGAAATTATTTACATTGGAAAGAACTTCTTTACAGATCTATACATGATGTGCTACGATCGACACAGTTTATTTTGCCGTTATAAATCTGATTGTTAATGTCGCATATGTCGTGAATAAATAAATTTATATATGGTTGTCATACCGATTTAAGATATCTCTTTGAACAGATATGTTTTGTCGAAGAAACTCAACTTCCAGCACAGGTAAGTTGCAGGATATATATAAGACAGGATATATCACAGCCTTTTAGTTCTACGGGTACTTGGGGGAATAAGTTAAGATTGTATTGTACTTTTAAGAATGATTTTACTGTAGCTCGTTACGTAGAACTTCCCACCCCCAGGTCGCAAAGAAAAGCACTGACTCAGTTTAGATGTGGAGTTGCTCCGATTAGAGTTGAGACTGGCCGGTATGATGGCACTATTTTAAATGAAAGAGTGTGTTTATATTGTAAAGATGAAATTGAAGATGAATACCATGTCTTAATGAAATGTCCATTGTATGAATGTGAGAGATCTATTTTATTTAGAAAATGTTATTTGGAATGTGATAATTTTACCAATTTTAACAATGATCAAAAGTTACATTTTATATTTTCCAGCCCAAATGTATGTTTTATTGCCGCCAAAACCTGCCATCTTATTCTTTCTAAACGCAAATCTTATGTATATTCTTCTTAATTTTAGTTATTTATTCTTATCGTGCAAATATTTGTAACATGTAATTATATATATATATGTATATATTTATTTATTTATATTTTTGTATCATTTTAATGACTTTAGTCTCTCATAACTCCTTATAGGGGTGGCTCAACTTTTAGTATTTTGTGTGTATTGTAAATATTTTATGCTGAGGTGAGACTTAAATAAACAATCTGTCTGTCTGTCTGTCTGTCTGTCTGCATTCCCTGCTCACCTGTTCTCCACTGACACCTGTCCCTGCTGAACTCAGCTCGTCGTAGCTCTGCATCACCTGGTACAGCACCACCGTCACTCCGTCTGTCGGGACAACAACACGTGCTTCAGGTAGGTGTACGGATACTAACAGTCCATATTACAGCGCATTTATCCATCGTACACTAAAAGCGCAAGCACATATTACTGCTGTCAACGAGCGCAGAACATGCACTTCATGAGGGTCGCCATAATGTCCCTCTTATTGGAGAGGTTAAAATGTAACATTTATATATTTGGAATCATCACATTTACAATAATAGTACACCTTTCCTACATGCATCCCAGTGATATATGTTATCGTCTATGATACGGTGTAATGGTGTTTGATATTGCAGGATGAAGGGTGATGACAACGTGTATAGGAGGTTATTTAACCGTTACCGTTAAGAAGAGATTCGCCGAAGACGAGGAAGTACAACACATTGTTCACTCCGATCTCTTGGAATACTGCCAGAACCTGCAATAAGGAATATACTCACAACACTACTAGATCGTGTCGTAAACCCATGGACAGGTCCAGACTTCCTATTTCATTTATACAATTTCAGGATTGAAACATGACTGCTATTATCAGGAAAAATTATATCGACTTCGTGTTTAAAGAAAACTTCATCTTATGAAATAAGGTATGCAAGTTCACTACTTTTGATGCCATATATAGCATAGAACACTGTAATTCATACATACACCATAATTAAGTTATACATACAGCTACAGGGTCGACTGCGACGATGAGAGCTGCGAAGATGAGGACCTGTGTGAGGGACATCTCGAAGGGTAGAGGTCCCATCGCCCCTCCAATAGCCAGCCCGTACATCGTGAACCCTGTTGGAGAGGGTGTGTTTCATCTCAGTATATGTATATACATACATTGCTTGCTCAAACAAAAGGAATCATTCATCCATTTGTTGTTATTTTACCTAATAAAACATTAACTGGAAATACGTTATAACATATTGAGTTTACAATTTGCCGAAGCGGTCTGCAAATGGCTATATATAGGTGTGACTCCGTAATTGTTACTGATCCTTCAAAATTTATACTTTGTTGAGCGGGGAGATAGTGATAATAAAAACACAAAATCCCCTTTCCTATTCTTTCCCGAATACCAGTGTATATTCTTTTTCCACACATGTTATAACAAACCGGTGTACTGTTTACTTACCTAGTGTACAAAACGCCAGCACTGTTCCCTGAAAACAAACAACATCATATTAGTATCACCCTTCCCATAACATTGTAGTCTACCATTTACTGTATCATGTTTAAACGATTTCAAAATACGCCGAGTTTCAAATATAACGGCTAATAAATGAATTTTGTGTGTGTGGCATAATAATGTCGTATGAAATTACTTCACAAATTACATGTAATCATCAGAAAATTATTTCAAATTTCAATTAAAGTATAGAATGTTGTCCGAGTAACTCTCCATTCTTGAAAATATTGAAGCCAAGGTCCATACAAAGAGCCGAGGTCAATTAGTTGTAAGGAATGGACTCTTTTGGAGAGTTACTCGGAAATGAATCTACTTAAATTACATTCATAGTATCGCTTATTTAGCAAATTGATTTTTTAAAGGTACGAACAATGAAAACTCTAGTTTAAAAACTTCATGTAATGTGCTGTGTAACTAACCGTTACAGAAGAATGAAAAGAAGACAACAGTGAACCTACCACGACAGCATACAGAAGAATTGAACCGATATTCTCCGCAAACGTCCTGTCATGGAGACTGTAGGACGCCTCAAGAATTATACTGAAGACATGAACATTAAAATATATAATAAAATTATTTAAACATATACATGCATGTATATCATGGTATATTCAACAAATACATGTATATACCAAAGTCTTATACTTTCCCTTCAATTACCATTTATTTAAAAAAAATCCAAGTTATAGGAGGCTATTTCCGTAAAATATGTCAACTATCACGTGACTGCTCTCATGTGAAGGGTAAAACATTGTGCTACATATACAGTTATACATGTCCTTTAATTGTGCTACATTGTGATACATGTCTTTTAATTGTGCTACATTGTGATACATGTCTTTTAATTGTGCTACATTGTGATACATGTCTTTTAATTGTGCTACATACACAGTTATACATGTCTTCTATGTGTGCTACATAGTTGTACATGTCTTTTAATTGTGCTACATTGTGATACATGTCTTATATGTGTGCTATGTAGTTATACATGTCTTTTAATTGTGCTACATTGTGATACATGTCTTCTATGTGTGCTATATAGTTCTGCATATCCTTTAATTGTGCTTCATTGTTATACACATCCTTTGATTGTGCTACATAGTTATACATGTCTTTTAAATTGTAATTGTGCTACAAAGTTATATGTGTACTTTAATTATGTACAATGTTATGCATGTCCTTTAAGTATGCTACATAGTTATACATGTCATTTATTTGTGCTAAATATTTAAAAATCTCTTTCAATTGTACTACATAGTTATACATATCCTGTAAGTGTAAGTGTGTACTTTAATTGCTGCCAAGGTGAAGACTCATATGTAACTCCCTGAGGAGTATACAACCTTTCAGTCAATGTCAGAGTCTCTTCTTCTCAATCAATTGACAGTGTGGACTGACTGGGGTGACTAATTATTGATAATGAGCAGTGAAATATAGTGACGATATCTTACTTTTTCACTTTAACCAGTGACGATTTAATATTTCGTCACTCACGGTCCAGTAGTCGGAAGGACCTTTCACTATGTATACACATGGGACTTACTTTGACATATAATACAATATAATTGAATATAGATATCAAAATTGAATATTAAATATAATGCTTAATGTAGTTTGTGGAAAACCAGGTTCATTTCCATCTTGTGCATTGGATATTTCACTTATACATAGCTACGAATATCCTCTAATGATTTACTGTTCATAACATTTAGATACTAACGGAGGGAGAAGAAACTGGAAGAAGTCGTGGGGAGAGAAGAACTCGGGCAGGTGCTCTGCTCCTCCGGAATATCTGAAACAGAGGAGAAGAAATGTTTCTCCCTTTAGAATTTTAAAAATTGATATCTATTGTCAACATCCACAATATGCATCAGCGTCAAATTAACATTTAACAGCTGCTAACCAAACCATTATGCTGAATGGTAAATTCACTTCTTTGGAATATCTAATTTAGAATAAATTTAAAAATTAAAAAACGTCATATAGTTTGAATTATTCTGTTTTCATTGTTTATGTTTTTACAGAATCATTCTCAGGTACAGAAAAGCAAATTATTTTTGTCAATCTGTCAATGTTTGATTTCATCACCACCACCACCACCACCATAATCATCATCATCATCATCACCATCACCATCACCATCACTAACAACGTCAACACCACTAGGTTTATTCACAAATCTACATAAAACACCAACACAACAATTTATACACACAGTTACATATTGCAACAACAACAACAGCATCAACAGCATCAGCAATAGAAACAACAGTAGAAGCAGTAGCAGTAACAACAACAAATCTACCATCTTTCGTCCATTGGTAGACTCCATCAACCAGAACCCCTGAAGCAAGACCAGAGCTGCCTCGACACAGATTAGCCACAATAGAGGACAAAGAAATAAATCATAGAGGTCTAACTGCGATATTTGTTTTCTGAAATTCGAAACATATGGGTCATTTCTCTGACGCACGAGTTTTTATTTTTAGAATTTTCCTTTTCCACCCGATTAGGACACCTTGACACGATTACATGAACTCAAATATACTTGAGAAAGTGTCTTCGTCGCTCAAGCGAAGCATGCAGAGAACGTGAGGAGGAAGCTATAAAGGTTTATACGCTCTGGGAGATCCATCAAAGAGACTGAAAAATTAAACAGAACCCACGTTGATATGAACTATGTATGTACAAGACTACACAAGTGGATTAGACTATATCAGTTTGATGTTATACTTATTATGTAAATACTCAACATTAATAGCATTGAGAGATGCTGTATTTTTCTTCTTATATTAGTTGTGGATTTATTTGCGACGTGGTCATTTTGTCCAAGTCGTTTTTCATGTGAAATCTCAACAAGCTGTTACAAGTCCCACGTGTAAACTATGATCTGAACTATGAGAGGCGACCATGATCAGTATAAGCAGCTGACGCGTCATGGCCTGATTAAAGAAGCTTGTGTTTGTAAATGTGATCGCTGACATAGATGTCAATTGCAGTATCAAGGCAGTACTCACTCGACAATAGCACCGAAAACCAAGCCCAGAATGATGAGCAAACTGAAATATATGAAAGGACATTACGAGAAAGAAAAACGCAAGGTTCTTATTACCAACAGTGGCGGCAACCGTCGCTCTCGCTCGGGCAATACTCACACAGTCGTTTCGTACAATTCATATGATACACTTTCTTTGGGTAATAATCCCTATTTATGATATGTATGATGCATAAATATGATATCACTATGGACTAAAATAATATAAATAAGTTTCTGGATTGTTCTGAAAAAAATGTTTGGAAAGGTCAGTTTTGAAAATAATGTTAACAATCTTGATTATTTTGTTTTTATTTTGAAGACTTAGAGAGCAATGCCAACATTGTATGCCAAAAGATCAGACGCTCTGAACAAAGCAAGTATTAACAAAAATTTGAATAATTTCATATGTGATATGTGACTTACCATGATTCCGGTACTTTAGACGATAAGAAGTTTGTGTGGTGAAAAGCTGAAAGCAAAGTCTTTCATCAATATAAGTAACATTCTTACATGTATATGCTATATCAACATTTGCATGATACTGGTTATTATTACATACGATGGCAAAATTCAGACACTCGTGTCGATAACACCGTATGACATAGACATTCATATAACATCCTCTATTTAGACACACCTTTTAAATCGTTTAAAACAAAACCATTAATGCAAAACAGCCCCTGTTATTTTTTTACTCATTTTGTATATATGGTATCCCCTTTATACATGGACAATATCAAAGGAACTGACCAACTTTGCAAAGAGCTGCGAATATCACGACAACAGTGAACACAAGCGGTTCTCGAACATTGGCATAGTTTACGTGGGCAACCTCAATCCCATGGCTCTCTGTTGCGTTGTCATGGGAACGGTTATTATCGGTAACATCGACAGCACTTCCGGTAACAGTCCACAGTCCAATAAGAACTACCAAGAGGCGCGGCAAGATGTGTCCTACTTCATAAGTCATGGTAAGTTCAAGTACCGGGAATTTCAGATTATTGTTTACACCTTGCCATGCATCATCTGAAATGCAAAATATCACGGCATATATAACTACTTTAGATTTGTTATTTATTATTAGACAGTAGTGCTCAATGTTTGTATCCATTCGTGTTCGTGTTTCATTTGCTTTGTCAAAAATACTGGTTGAACATAAAACTTAACGTATTTTCCCTTGCGACATGCATTTGGTAAATAGAATGTAATAAAATCAATAGTTATATAGGTATATATATGTGGGAATTCTGAACTTTAAGATGCAAAACTATTCCAACAAATACAAAACATCTGGTACCATGCTATTTGCAATTCACTGGGAATAATCAAAAATAGAAGTGAAATAAAATTAAGCTTAAGAATGGTAAGGATTAATGAGAATGTCTCAATACAACAAACGTTGCAATGACGTCAAGTTGTTGACGAATTTAATCACGGTTAACGTATATTCTATTATTGAATATATTTTTAAAGTATGCATGCTTTATTTGTCGTTACAGTCATAAAGTCAATTTTATGGAAACAGTGTCTACAACTTTACAAATTAATGTCTTTCTTTGAATAAAGAAGTATTTTATCCATAAACTTAACAACATTCTTTAAAAAATTTCCGTAAAACACGCATGCATTTGGAACCACAGAACGATCGGGTGTTTTTGTAGAAAACGAAATTCGAATTGTTCGCATTTATGTTATTGATGCGTGACCATAACATATTTCAATTGAAACGTATAAGAATAATAGTACGATGATCATTTGCATAGCATAAATGCAGTATTGGGGTCAGTAATAACATTTTGAAAATGAAAAAGACCTAAATAAATGTAATATCGTATGGAGAATTATTCGCCTGTCGTTTTTCACTTCTTGTAAGATAACCACATAAACATAAAACATTTTTGAGGTCTTACTTTCTAGAACAATGCGTAAACAATTAAATATATATCAACATATGTTTGAAGACAGTTTATAACAGAATATAATTAGAAATTACTTACTATCAAAGGCTTTTCAAGCTGTAAAACACACAACTATCATCCTTAACGTGGTACGTGCCGACTGCTGCCTAGTGTCACGCTTCACTGAGTAATGAAGAGGGTCACAGTGTATCGCCGTGTCGTATCAACTGAAACGTAATCGCTGGTGTTTACAACACAAATTTACTTTTAGAAATCACGGTAAGTAGGGCTATTTTATACAGGCGATGTGTTGAACAGGATTATTTGTATACTTTATATAACTGCATAATTAAAAATACTTGCTTTTTGCAGTATATGACATAAGTTTAAAAAGTACACACAGACACGCACAGAAATGTTACTTTGTCAATTTAAATGGTTGAGTTTTAAAAAAATCATCAAAGTTTTAAAAGTCCGAACCAAAAGTTACCAGGTTACGGCTGTAATTCATACACTAATAATCGTTGAGTGAGCAGGCAAACAAAGTACCAGCCACAAGGAGAGTATAACAACTTTCGTGTACGTCATGTAGCAAAACAAACTATTCACGGAGTAAAGGAGAATGTATCCACGGTGTGACTTTCAGATGGTACAAAACAAGATCTACCCAAAGACGCAAAAAAAACAATGATTTGTTCAGATTAAAAAAAATTACATTCGTTTCAGTGATGGTGTCTGTGCCTTCCTATTAATAGAAATCCTGCTAGGATGTGGTTATATGAATCCGACCAACTCAACTGTTGTGTTTAGATTTGCAAGTTCACCTAAATCACTTTGTGGATGCAACAATTAGTAAAACGTGTATGGAGTTTGAAGATAATTGTGTTGACGTGTGTAGAAGAGAATTCATATAAAAATCCTGTTCAGTCGTGACTTGTCATGCTAGATCATTGAAGAATAAAACTTGGACACTAGCGACACTAGCTGTATTCTAATCATTACACTAAAGATTAGATACATTGATTCATGTTCCATTTGGTGACATATGTTTGAAAGTGTTTACATTCTGTGATGTTGTTTTCTACATTCAATTGGAGTCTGGACATAAATGGTTTTATTGATTAAAACTAGAGACACTGGCTCCTACGTTATTTATTATCTAAGATTGAATATTTGATTTTAGTGATGCAATGATCAAAGTGTTTGTTAAATGTCTTATCTGCCATATATAAAACACTACGAAACTCGTAGAAGACAAATACAATGCTTTTCCCTATGCCCAACTCCATGAAGAATCACCCCACGCACTCCTTCCTGTGCTGACGGACAGCTGTCTCAAACCCCTCACCCAACTGAGCTCGGAAGCTTTGCAGTGTAAGGCCTTGTGTAGCAGAACATGTAACCCAATCCAAGGACGTATATCACAAGGATAAGAAACGCTAGCAGGGCCCTAATTTCATGCGCGCCTCGTGTTTACCTACGCTGTAGGGGGCCGTCAGTGCCCGATTCGCTGAGCATGCTGGGAAATCACTAAGTTCACTGACCGCAGAACCGCAAATGGAAAGCCAACTTTTCGTGGTCAATTGACGAGTATAACTAACTCATAACGTTATGTATATTAATGTACTTTCAATAAAAACTAGTGACGAATCCATAGCTGCCATTATTTGAGGGTACAATGTTTAGAAATAGTATAAATGACCAATTCCATTCGACAACCAGTCGCCAGCATCGGCGCGATATTCAAACAAGATGGCGGATGCTCGATTTAGGCAAAAATGTGAAAATTACGGTTACTTGAGTTCCCGATGTGGCTAATGTCTAGTAGAAAGTCCTTAGTTACAAAGGTCAGATGAGAGATACATAACCAAGGATTGTACTTCTGCCATTCATTGTGAAACTTTGTTCTGTGTATTCAATAAAAAATGGCATTGAAAATGTGTAATTTTCCGGCTGATCGAGATATCTCACGAAATAATCTTAACAATATGTCTTCAATTTATACACAAAATATCGGTTATAACCATTTTCACAGCCTAATTACTTCTTTCAATGCATACTACTGTATATGGTGATTGTACTTATGTAATTTTATAAGTCGTGGTTCTTTTCATATTAAAAACAAAAACGTGTATAAAATAGTCACATTTTGGTTTCTGTGTCTCTGCCTCCTTGAAGATAGTGTATAAAGAAAGAAATGAAAATCGGGATAAAGCCTGTCTATGCTTATAGTTTAATTTGGAATAATCATATTCATGATATATATATATATATATATATATGATATATATTTACTCTTCTTATGTGATTATATATAAATGTCTTATTTCAGATGCCTGCTCGTAACAGGAAGAAAAAGTGCCTTGTAAAAACCTTTGATGAATATGAAAGTCTCGTCTTCGCCCTATTTTCTCTGATTGCACAAATAACTTATTTAGTAATAAAAATGAAAACTATTCTTCATTTCCATTTAGCTGTGTATTTAATTTAATATGGCATAATTCATTTATTTACATATATACATACATACATTTTTCAAATAGTTAATGTTCATTATTTAGATCTGTGCTTATTTATCTTGTTACGATCATCATGTCAGTATTTGATCCTGCAATGTCTATTAAAATTAATTACAAATAATTGAACTGTGAACATGTCATTATCTGTTCATATTGTCATTTATTATATCATGTAGCAAAAACATATTGTGAGAAAGCAAATCTGCTATCAAAAATAAAAAAAATGTCGAACCTGCATTCATCACATAACAACCATCAATAATAGTTAAATAAACTTCAATTTTACAATTTTAAATAATGATATATTTATTCACCGACACACTGTTAAAATTATTTGTCCAGTATATTATTGATGTCTGATGAAAAGAACTTACGATATCTTTTAAAAATTTGAATGAAAACGGTCACATAGATTTGATAATGAAGACTTAATTGAAAGGGGTCTTTATATGTCCACTGAAACCAGGCACGGATGAGTATGTTTTCTCATATACAGGGCAAAGATAGGACACCTTCTTGCATGGAACCTGCTACCTAGTAACGAAATGCCTATCCATGTACATTTTATTTATCATGGGTTTTCAACAATAAGGACGAAACACAACTGACACACGAAGTAAAAGCCTAAACCGGGTGTTTATATCACTAAGGAAGTTGTTTGGGGGAGCTAGAACGCATGCGCCAGATGGGTTCACCGTGGGTTCACCGTTGCTCGAGAGATGTCAGCGGGGTGCCGACAACATGTGCGATCTATTACACCCGAGGCGACCATCAGTTGAGAGATTTAACAGGGTTGCTATTCCTTCCATCTAATTCCTTGCCCAATCAAACCTAAATACTCCGTCGGCCATTTCACTTCCCCAATACACACATATTCCACATAGCCGATACCTTGGCACAGAAACCTGTACTAGTATTCAATATACATCGAACACACCTGTCAATAGCGAATACAGACTGTTTGGCTGTGGCTATGAAGACATGTCAGTGAATAATTACCATTCCTCTATGATCCATATTAACGTTGCTACAGATATGAAATTGGGTTCGTTTGAAATGGCAAAAAAAATATGCCCCTGTATATATTACATTTGACATGCATCATTCATCATGTTTTCAAATTAATAATCATGAAATATAAAGTTAAGGGTGATTTTAATACCATGCTAATAGTTTAATTGATTGATATTTACATATAGCTATACTACAGTTTAACAATTACTTCATAGATTAGTTAATAGATAAATGATACAATTAAAACATCCAAACTTCACCTGATTCCGGTGTTTCCTGTAAATATATGAAGTATTATTGGCAAGTCAACACTACCAGATCGATGTCGATATAATTATATTCAACAGATACACGTAAAACATAGACAAACCAAAATTTGGATAATTGTGATAAAAAGTGACATAGAAATCACCCATTTTCCAAAATGATGTGAATACGATTTGAAATATAATATCACATTATTTTCATGAAAACATAATGTGATTGCTTCTTATGACGATTTCATGTAAAATAATCAGCTGCAAGTATATTATACACATATACTCATATGTATATCCAGAGAATCTCACCCAAGTGTCTTCTGATATCAAATATATCAACACGAGATGATTAAAGTTAGAAATATCCGAGTGTTGATGTATTTGATATCAGAAGACAAAAGGGTGAGTTTTTATTTATCATTCAAAATCATTCTTCAACAATTATTAGCCAAATACTGACATATCTGAAACAAAACTGCCATTTAGCTTCTTCAGCAGTGATCTCAGTGAGGTCATAGCATTGTGACGTCATAAGCATTATGGCATCATAGCATTGTTACGTCATCACCATTGTGACGTCATAGCATTGTCAGCAGTGTTCTAATTGATGCCAAAGCTTTGTGATGTCATTAACTGATGATGTAATAGGATTATGACGATTTGATTGTAGCGATATCTACAATGTAGATATCGCTTGTAGATATCGCTTGATCTCACCCAAGCGATATCTACTGTGGGAGCCAGTTTTGGATGATAAAAAAGGATTGTGACGATTCGATTGTTGCGATATCTGTAGATATCGCTTGATCTCACACAAGCGATATCTACTGTGAGAGCCAGTTTTGGATGATAAATGCATGTCCAACGGTATCACTTTTATCTTCTGTCAACTAATTTCGTCATCAGTAGAACGTTAATTACATTCTGAAACATAACAGTCTGATTGAAATCGACCGGTTTCCGAGGAACAAATGTTGCAAAATGTCGTTTAGAGGTTTCCTCTCAGAGGTATCTACACTAGTTCGTATCCCAGTAGATCTATTATTTTGCAAACTGTATTCCTCGAAACAAGGTAGATTTCAATCAGACAGTGAAAGATTGTTGGTTAACTTAACATCACTGGTACTGATAGCAAATATGTTCCTAACAGCAACATTGCTCGCTCTGTGTCGTTCATACATGGTACTTTTCCCCATGTGTTTTGAAGCGGTTAAATTCTTTTCATACTTACAAACTGAACTCTGAAGTGGTATTTGATATGTAATGAAACTATAAATTGCACCTAACTGTGAGTCCTGTTTCGTGTTTCAGCAGTAAACACATCTTAACATGGGTCATGCATTTTGTGTGCTGTGTTGCTAGTAATTAGAAATGTTATGAACGGTTTCAAGCAAAACCAATGATCCTATAGATAACTCGATAGACATAGAGTGATATGTATAATATGTTTATATCAGAAGTGAAATGTTACTGTTTAATATGTTCAAATGCTAACCAATGATGATGTGATCCCTGTTAAGGTGTTTTCTATGTTTGTTTGCACGTTTTTGTACTATAGGCCTATGGCCTCTAAGTATTAGAAATAAAGATTGAATTCTATGTAGACATAGAGTATGTTTCATAAAATGTTATTTGCTTTTGATACCATATGTAATGATTTAAGTTCAGATTAGCCCACTCGGCTTACAGATTCATCCCCAAATGCCAAAATTATGAAAATTAACAGTCTGTTTTTTTTTTAAATCGAACAACGGCTTTAAATATGTACAGTAGCCGAAATCAGTAGTTTTTAATTTGCTAATTAGTACACAAGATGCGACGAAGTCGAAAAAGCTAACAGTTTACGCACGGATGGAGGATGCCAGACGTCACGTCATGTCATAAGCGCACCGGATTTCTTTTAGGTTTGATGAACGTATCCATAGATGGAGCACAGAGTCATTTAAGGAAAATAAACAAATTATTGAGTGGAAGAGCGTGCGATGAAAGTACAATTGACTTAAACATATTTGAAAATAAACCCGTGAAAGACTATGGCTCTTGAATCACTGAAATTCAAGAGCTTCAGACGACAATCATGGTGCATTGTAACTACCAATTTCCAAACGCAAGGCATAACTCTTGCCAGTCTGCATTACTGGCTGATTTAAGCCTTGCGGTATTTCCTTCGCTTTGTTGTCTCAAGATAGTGAATCGCTGCACCAGAAATGCATAGCGGGCCTGGAATTCTAAACACAGATTTCTTAAGGAAATACTGCAAGGCCTAAATCAGCCAGTAATGGAGACTGGCAAGAGTTATGGCAGTTGGCACGTTGAAATCACATCATTTATAATGGTTGGCTCCCAACAACACAATGGAAGCACCTTTAAATAATCGACCAGTTATGGATCATTTGAGAGCATGAAAGTAAAATATAATCTTACTTTCGATCCGGTCGCCTCGCTAGGCACACTTTTACGATGTACACCTCGCTATTTACGGTGTACGGTTATACACAGATAGGTAGTTCTAATATGATACACCGATGATAGTCCGAGTGCTTTGACGTAATAATAGTTCAGGGCAAAGCTATACTTTATTACAAAACACATTTGGATACAGCGAACTTTATTTCTTAAGTCAGAAGTTGTAAAAGCAAAAAAGTATATTGATATATACCTATCATTACAGTCGATATTCAACATGAAGATACTTCATTAAGGGTTTAAAGTGGTATACACAAATACCAGTTTTCCTTGGTTCTATGTGCCTTTTGACATCTTTGCACTCTGTGCTGAGATATGTAGTTTTAAAGGCACTGAAGCACGCCTATTGTTTGTAAATATAAATAATGCACAGATAATGCACATATCTCGATATTACAAACGATCTGTCCTCAGGTAATGTATTCTATTAGTTATCTGGAAACTATGTACGTATTAAGGTTTTAAAGTAAACTTTAAAAGACCGGAAGTAATTAATGCAACGTTGCATTAAATCTGCATGAACTAAAATATTAGCAATATTAAAACATTTCACGCTCTGGTTAATGTAACAATAATGCTTACACTGCGTATTACAAATCGGTGAAGATACAGATACTATTAAATAATTTTAATGAAGACTAAACGATCTTTGTTGTCAGTTAAGAGATTAAAGTATACATTCAAGAGCTGAATGAAATCTTAGTTCAGCCGTTTTCTTCATTCTATATTTCCCATTTTGCACATCAGCGACTCTTACTATTTGAGATATCCCTGAATTTTAACTTATTGGACAGACATTTCATTAAAGAAGTCGAAAATCCAAAATCAGCCGAGGTCATAGATTAATTTGGATATTGGCAAACATACCAAAATGTTCCATGACATCAGCTTAATGGTTATTATGGAAATATTCAAAAATATAACATAAAAAAGTAGCCAGATTACTAATCTGGACAGTGTTAGCAATATGAACAAAAGCGCAAAAACAAGTCAAAACAAGTGAACATACAAAACAAAATAAGTCTTGAACATTTAAAATTGTATATTAAGTCAAAAAAGTTTTTACCTCGCGGACTTGAACTACTTCACTAAATTTGCTGAATTAGAAGTCGGACACTCTTCTCCTACTAGCCACCATTCGCTTATACATAAAACACAACAAAACACACACTTGAACAACAGGAACCGACGTGCGTTCCGCGGCCTTTTTTATTCACCCCGTGAAAATACATCATGTACACATAATACACATGGAACTGCAAATAACGTAATTTTGCTGAAGCCCGACACGTAAACCAGAGATAATAACTCCCGTAGAGAAAAAACTCTGGAACCGTGTACCCTCAACGAATGCAGCAACAAAACCATAACTGGAGGGTTTACAGTATCGTTAATGCATTAAAATATAGAAAAACATGATTGCCATATATCATTCAAACAGTTTTGATATAAACATATTTACAATGCATACAAATGCACACACACCACCAATCACTTTCAA
Source organism: Gibbula magus (assembly GCA_936450465.1). Classification (NCBI taxonomy): domain Eukaryota; kingdom Metazoa; phylum Mollusca; class Gastropoda; order Trochida; family Trochidae; genus Gibbula; species Gibbula magus. Next base: position 13,567,407 of record OW388306.1, read on the forward strand.
CAGTATATAAACAGGTTACTGCACATACAAAAACATACTTATCAATACACTGTCAGTTTATAAATATATGATATAAACACCACCATTGAAGTAGAAAAACACCTTGACAGTAGACATATGGTACACATACATTTGTAGAACACTACCGTATTATTACAGGCTCGACAGCCAACTTTTGAAGAAACATAACATATAACCGTATTATAACGGCTCGACAGCCGACAGATGGCATATAAGCCAGCATTACCGTATTATAACGGCTCGACAGCCGACAGATGGCATATAACCCAACTTTGTCGTATTATAACGACTCGACAGCCGACATAAAGAAATAATTCCATAATTACCGTATTATAACGGCTCGACAGCCGACATAGGATATACAATCCCATAACATTGTATTATAAAGGCTCGACAGCCACAAATCGCCAGGGGCTAACCCACACATGGCCATCTGAAACATACAGAAAAACATAATTAGAACAAAAACATGTTAAATGTTGAAAGGCCGGGAGTACACTAGTCGAGAATGACAAATTCAAACCCCTTTACCCTTATATACACCCTAAACACGCCACCTACCGGGCAGAAAACTCATGTCAACGCTTCATACCGCTAGGAGAAAATAATTTCTTTCTAATTCATTCTTCAACCGATAGAAATAATATTTGCGTTAGACCAAAGAGATCGCTGATTCCATTCAGGAAAATTACTGAAAATATTTATACATCTTTAAGACACCGTTTTGTTTCGATACTCTTTATGGGAATTAATGTAGCACTTTTTGATATTTTGTCCCAGATCACTTCCTTGCTCTTGTAAGAATCATTATGCATTGATGATATTACGTCAACATACACTGTACAGCAAATGTGTAGGTTATTTCACCATTAGCAACAACATCATTATAAATATGCAGAACCGAAACTACACGTCGGACCCATTGACATGAACAGACCTTTAAAGCAATATAAACCTACATTGTCGTCTGGCTAAAAGATGTGCGTTAATCGTGGAACAGTGTCCGGTTTTCGATTAGAACTAATTTTACATATATATTGTCATTATCCTGAATCGAGTATCTTCAAGTTGGTAAATTTCGACAAAAGTCAGTACTTCTCGATACAATAACACCATCTATAATGTTTAACAGGACTGACCAATCTTCACCAAGTCAGTTCAAATTCAAACTTGTTCAAATGTTCAAAATTACCAAATTACTTTGAAAGGTGATTGTGAAACACGTAACAAACCTGTTATTCTCGAATGCTACAGCTGCATATGAATCTACGTTTCAGCGCTTAGATGCAACTATCTTCAAAGTGGTATTTCCGCAAAAGTGCATGATCAAAAAAGGTTAAAATTCAATATGGCGTCGAAACCACGTGACCTACGACTTCGCAATGGTAACATATTTTGCTCGTCTAGTTATTAAGCATCTTATGAAACAAGTTGCGAGTCTCTAACATGACAAAATCAGACAAATTTGAAGAAAATCAAAATGGCGGTTAAACTAAATTTACGAGATCTACAACTTTATCATGATTTACTTCTTTGCTCGTATTGTCCTTGCGCATCTTTTTGCAAAATGTGTCAGGTCTCTAAGTGGATTAAAAAAAAAGTTCCCCATGTTAAAGTTTTTCTTAATTATGACCGGAAATGACTGTATGCGAGCGATTTTATCATTGAAATATCTTTGAAATATCACTGTGAAAAAGGTATAAGGAGTTCGCTAATGCGTTGGTCTATCGTTTAATCATCCAACCCCTTTAGCTGCACATATATATGCAAGTTTGAGCTCTTAGATGCTAGTATCTTCAAAGGTGCATTGGGTCGGAAAATTGTAAAATGTGTCTAAAATCAAAATGGCGGCACAACTACGTGACTTACGAATTCGTAATGATTTACTTTTTTGCTCGCGTGGTCATTTCGCATCTTTAACAAAAAGTTCCGAGTCTCTAAGTGCAGTTTGAAATTTCTTCCCTTGTTAAAAATCGAAATTTGGATTCGAAATGGACCTTAAATTGGCTTAAACGATTGGGCTAAAAAGCTTGCTGTATCTTGTGGTTAGTAAGGGCTGTCAGACTGCAAAGTTTGGTTGAATTATCTTCAGCCGTTTTTGCTGAATCGCTGTTACAAGATCGGTGCAAATAATAATAATAATAAAAAAATAAAATAAAATAAAAAAACACAAACAAAAAACACGCCAATAACAATAAGGATTCAGTCAAATGGCTGAATCCTTAATTAGTATTTTTATTGCACCGAAAGGAAGCTAAAGTGCGTTCATATGCCCTCGCATGACCTATAATAGCTTATTTGAGTGCGAAAAGCGTGCACTTGTCGCTTTAATTTATGAGCAAAATTATTTTTAATTGTAGACATCGGATAGATTTGAAACTATGTAAAATCTCTTGATGATTCGAAACAAAGTACACCTTTATTATAAGTATACATTGTAATATTAATCTTCAAATTGGAAATGAAAAGTAAACCTTAATTTTGTATTCGTCTATATGTCTTGTGTGACAATGTCTGTGAAATCACAGTTTGATAACTTAAATTGAATTGAATCATGCGAGTCACTTTATATAACCACGGACTTAAATGTAATAAAAGTACAACTGTTATCTCATGGTGTGTCATAATTCAACTCTGACTTAAGTGTCTCTTTTTCGGATATATAACCAGGGACCTTTATAGACAGGGATTAGCAACTAAGCAATTATCTCGTGGAGCTCCCCTCGTCATGGTCCAACGCACATCTTGACTTGGCGCCCGTATTGCGCTAATTACTGGCGTAGCACACCAGTATATCCATATTTTACGTGTCTCATAAGCCAATGTGGCTGGGCATTTACTCTTATTCTGTGATTATACACTGTACCAATGTGATGAGTTTTATGCGTGACACGCAAATAAAATATTTATCTCTCTTATCTCTCTCTCCATACACGTGGATCAGGAGGGGTAGGCTTCTTGATAAAAAAAATGAACTAAAATGAATAAAGGCGCCTCTTTTGAAGGCATACTTTGGTTGGCATTATGCAACAAAATAACAAAAAGTGTTAATCATATATGTATTTGTTACTTGCCACCTGAGAATTCCACTAGAAATATATGTGCAGAAACATTTTACGATACCTTACTTGGACAAATATATGAAAATGCAAATGTGACTTTTATATGTGGTGATTTTAACAGTAGATGCGGTACCGAGGCGGACTATATTGAAGGTGTTGATATTTTACCTGAAAGAAATGACATTGACTATGTTGTAAACAAAAATGGTAAATTGTGCCTGGACATTTTGGTGAGATCAAACATGTGCATGTTGAATGGTTGTTGTCATGGAAAGAATGATTTTACTTACGTTTCAAATCTGGGTTCATCTGTCGTTGATTATTGTTTTGTTTCATATGAATGCCTAGATAATTTTGATGCATCCTTCTGAGTTAGTTAACAGTGCTGGGTGTGTTGGTAAGTTTGACGGAGATGTCCTTTTATGGAGTATGGAAATGGATACAAAAATGTGTGATACGGGTAGTGGGGTACAACCTTCCAAAGAATTTGATAAAATCATTACATCGGATCCACCTTCCGATTTTCTTCAGTCACCCGAGATTAGAAAACAACTTTTGGATATCATCCTTAGATTAGAATCATCTATTCAGGAACAGGCATGTATAGACGAGGGCTATGATGATCTGGTGAAGATTGTGCATGATGAGATGAATGCCAAGTTACCAAGGAAACGTGTTGTGTTATCGAATAGCAATAGGGGTAACCAACCGTAAACGACGTCATAAACATGCATGGTGGAACAGTGAGCTCTCACAAATGTGGAATAACATGTGTGAAGCCGAAAGGAAATGGTGTAAGGAAATGGGTGTAAATAGAAGGCTTAAACATGTATATATTGAAAAACGGAAAATATTTGACAGCTAGAGGGGTACAGAGAGCGAAGAGACAACATAGAAGTAAGATATATACAGATCTTGAGAACATATGAGATGAGAACCACAGGGAGTTCTGGAAGAGTATTGGGAAAGTTGGAGTGGGGAATGAAAGAAGAAAGTCCATTCCAATGGAGATAGTGACTGATAGTGGAGAGGTATGTAGATATACCGATGTGGTTTTGGACAAATGTAAGGGTCTGTGAAGTTAGCATACAGTTCCTTATTCCTTATTACTTATTCAAAATGTGAAGTTAGCAAACAGTTACTTATTCCTTATTCCCTATTCAAAATGTGAAGTTAGCAAACAGTTACTTATTCCTTATTCCCTATTCAAAATGTGAAGTTGGCGAACAGTTACTTATTCCTTATTCAATTTTTTTGCAATTCACACTTGTCCGTAGCTTATTATTAACTATTTTAGAATGCAAACAACAATAACGTTCTTCTCTTGTGTGCCGGTAGTTTAAAACTTAACACAGAAAGCCCACAGCGTTGTGCATAGCTGAACCGAGCGCTCCACGAGCTATAAATAGCACGCAGTCGATTCAACATGGCGTCGCTTCAATCTGTTGCTGTCCAAATCAAATCAAAGATAGCTTCCATGTCAGCACATAGCGATTTGAATACAATAAACAAATATTAAGTTTATCTCAAAAGTTCATGTGAGCTGTAACAATAGTTTATAAACGAGGTGCTCCGCGAACATCGCAATAAAGGTCCATCTGAAACCGTTGCTGAGAGTGTGAAGTGAGTTACTTATTCGATATTGGACATTTCTGTCGCTGGCACCCGTTTCGGAATACATAGGTTTATATAAGTATGAGCATATGTTAGCTCCGTCTCAAGGGTACATTTGAGCTGTAATAAAGTTTAAGTTACGGCCTTGAACCTGCGCTGTGGGCTCGTCATAGGTCAATCTGAATCCGTTGCTGAGAGTGTGAAGTGAGTTACTTATTCGATATTGGACATTTCTGTCGCTGGCACCCGTTTCACAATACATAGGTTTATATAAGTATCAGCACATGTTAGCTCCGTCTCAAGGGTACATTTTAGCTATAACAAAGTTTTAGTTACGGCCTTGAACCATCGCTGTGGGCTCGACATAGTCAATCTGAATCCGTTGCTGAGAGTGTGAAGTTAGTTACTTATTCGATATTGGACATTTCTGTAGCTGGTACCCGTTTCAGAATACATAGGTTTATATAAGTATCAGCATATGTTAGCTCCGTCTCAAGGGTACATTTTAGCTATAACAAAGTTTTAGTTACGGTCTTGAACCAGCGCTGTGGGCGCGACATAGTCAATCTGAATCCGTTGCTGAGAGTGTGAAGTGAGTTACTTATTCGATATTGGACATTTCTGTAGCTGGTACCCGTTTCAGAATACATAGGTTTATATAAGTATCAGCACATGTTAGCTCCGTCTCAAGGGTATATTTTAGCTATAACAAAGTTTAAGTTACGGCCTTGAACCAGCGCTGTGGGCTAGACATAGTCAATCTGAATTCGTTGCTGAGAGTGTGAAGTTAGTTACTTATTCGATATTGGACATTTCTGTAGCTGGTACCCGTTTCAGAATACATAGGTTTATATAAGTATCAGCATATGTTAGCTCCGTCTCAAGGGTACATTTTAGCTATAACAAAGTTTTAGTTACGGCCTTGAACCAGCGCTGTGGGCTCGTGATAGGTCAATTCGAATCCGTTGCTGAGAGTGTGAAGTGAGTTACTTATTCGATATTGGACATTTCTGTCGCTGGCACCCGTTTCACAATACATAGGTTTATATAAGTATCAGCACATGTTAGCTCCGTCTCAAGGGTACATTTTAGCTCTAACAAAGTTTTAGGTACGGCCTTGAACCATCGCTGTGGGCTCGACATAGTCAATCTGAATCCGTTGCTGAGAGTGTGAAGTTAGTTACTTATTCGATATTGGACATTTCTGTAGCTGGTACCCGTTTCACAATACATAGGTTTATATAAGTATCAGCACATGTTAGCTCCGTCTCAAGGGTATATTTTAGCTATAACAAAGTTTTGTTACGGCCTTGAACCAGCGCTGTGGACGCGACATAGTCAATCTGAATCCGTTGCTGAGAGTGTGAAGTGAGTTACTTATTCGATATTGGACATTTCTGTAGCTGGTACCCGTTTCACAATACATAGGTTTATATAAATATCAGCACATGTTAGCTCCGTCTCAAGGGTATATTTTAGCTATAACAAAGTTTTAGTTACGGCCTTGAACTAGCGCTGTTGGCTCGACATAGTCAATCTGAATCCGTTGCTGAGAGTGTGAAGTGAGTTACTTATTCGATATTGGACATTTCTGTAGCTGGTACCCGTTTCAGAATACATAGGTTTATATAAGTATCAGCACATGTTAGCTCCATCTCAAGGGTACATTTTAGCTATAACAAAGTTTTAGTTACGGCCTTGAACTAGCGCTGTGGGCTCGACATAGTCAATCTGAATACGTTGCTGAGAGTGTGAAGTTAGTTACTTATTGTTTTTGATGCTATATTACTAGCCGTTCCTCAACTGCTGCTGCAGTTGGTCTAAGATATGTTTTTGATGTTTTTTACTAGCCATTCCTCAACTGCTACTGCAGTTGGTCTAACATATGTTTTGATGTTATTTACTAGCTATTCCTCAACTGCTGCTGCAGTTGGTCTAACATATGTTTTTGATGATACTTACTAGCCATTCCTCAAGTGCTCCTGCAGTTTATCAAAATATGTTTTGATGATATTTACTAGTCATTCTTCAACTGCTGCTGCAGTTGGTCTAACATATGTTGTAGATGATATTAACTAGCCGTTCCTCAACTGCTGCTGCAGTTTGTCTTACATATGTTTTTGATGTTATTTACTAGCCATTCCTCAACTGCTGCTGCAGTTGGTCTAACATATGTTTTGATGATATTTACTAGCCATTCCTTAACTGCTGCTGCAGTTTATCTAACATATGTTTTGATGATATTTACTAGCCATTCCTCAACTGTATGTATGTATGTATGTATGTATGTATATTCATTGTGTCTGTACGTTGGTTAGGTTTTTTGAGTCATCAGGCCTGAAAGGCCCCATGGGCTTATGGAATGGCATGGTATCCGGTGTTCGTCCGTCCATCTGTCCATCCGTCCGTCTGTAAACCTTTCGCTTTTTAGCTTTTTTCGACTTCTTCTCCAGAACCAATAACTCTAGAGAGCTGAAATTATGTACAGACTCCTTGGCCAATGGGGATTCTAAATTGTAGATTAGGTGACCCTGTGACCCCAAATAAGGGCCCCAGGGGTCATAACCTAAACAGCTATTTTCATCTTCTTCTCCAGAACCAATGACTCCAGAGAGTAGAAATTATATGGACAGACTCCTTGGCCAATGGGGATTCTAAATTGTAGATTTGGTGACCCTGTGACCCCAAATAAGGGCCTCACAGGCCATTACCTAAAATCCTGTTTTCATCTTATTCTCCGGAACAAAAAGACCTAGAAGGATGTAATATTGTATGCAAACTCTTTAGCCAATGGGGATTCTAACATGTAAATTTGGTGACCCTTTGACCCCAAATATGGGCCACAGCCTAAAAAACCTTTGAAAATGAATTTTGAACTGATAGTTTATAACACTTCAATCACTTTATTTGAAATGTATGTCGACTTGAGATAAACAATCTACATTGTGGACATGTTTGTCAAATTGATGTAATCAATGTGAAATGAGAACTATTGAATAGCCTATGAACTGAAAATTGTGACAAGCCACAAAGGACTAAATTGAAGAGGAGTTAAGAATTCTTGTATTTTACATGAGATATGTGAACTGCATATGACTGTTTATGAAATGATAAGATAAGATTATTTTCATCTTCTTCTCCAGAATGAATGAGGCTGTCATGTTGTGTAAAGAGTCTGTAGCCAATGGAGATTCTAAATTGTAGATTTGGTGACCCTATGACCCCAAATAAGGGCCTCCCAGGCCATTACCTAAAATCCTGTTTTCATCCAGAACAAACTAGAAGGAATATTGCGTTCAGAATGTTTAGTTTGGATGATAAGGCTTAGAACCGATAAAATTGTGCAGAGATTGTTCAGCCAAGGTGATTCTAAATTGTACTATGTACCATGAGATTCATCACATTGCCTGTTCTCTTTAAGCCTTATACAGTTAGATCAGTGCTGCCAGTGTTTAGTGCAAGCAAGAGTCTATTACATAATTTGGCGGTAAAACACAAAAAACATAGCTGGCTTGTAACCAGAGCCAAGGGGTCAGAATATTGCATAATCTCCTGTGTGTTGACCTTGCTGACTGCTCTCTCTCAATTTCAAGACTAAGATTTGTCAGGGTTAGGGATTGTACATTATATTGAGACAACATATTTCTGTCTTCATCATCAAACAAACTAAACTCTGATGAGCTACAGAGCCCATGGCTCCATTTTTCATATTCTTTCTCAGAAATGCTGGATCTGGGGAGCTGAAATTTTGTATACAGACTCCTTGGCCATTTGGGATTCTTATTTGTAGATTTGGTGACCCTGTGGTCGCAAATAAAGGCCTAACAGGCCATAACCTTAAAACCTATTTTCATCTTCTTCCCAAGAACAAAAAGACCTAGAAGGCTGAAATAATGTGTACAGACTCTGTAGCCAATGGGGATTCTAAATTGTAGATTAATTTGGTGACCCTGTGGCCCCAAATTAGGGACTCCCAGGCCTTGACCTAAAACCTATTTTCATCTTCTCTGGAACAAAAAGACCTAGAAGATTTGTATCCCACCGGTATGTAATACCGTGGAATATAGTCATCACCCCGTCCTTCTGTCCGTCCGTCCGTCCGTAATCATTTCGTTTCCGGAGCAGAACTCGAAAACCGTTCATGATATCTTTCTGAAACTTTCCATGTGTATTTACCCACCAACTGAAGTGGTGCCTTTTGATATTTTCAGATTTCTGAAAATTTTATTTTGGTCGTTTCCATAGAAACATGTTGAAATTGGACTTTGTTCAGAGACAGGTTCGTTTCTGGTGCACAGCTTCAAAACCGTTCATCATATCTTCCTGAAACTTTGCATGTGTATTCCAACCAACTGAAGTGGTGCTTTTTTGATATTTTCAGATTTCTGAAAATTTTATTTGTTTTCGTTTCCATAGAAGCATGTTGAAGTTGGACTTTGTTCAGAGACAGGTTCGTTTCCGGTGCACAGCTACAAAACCGTTCATCATATCTTCCTGAAACTTTACATGTGTAATACCCACTAACTGAAGTGGTGCCGTTTGATATTTTCAGATTTTTTTCTGAAAAATTAATTTTTTTCTGTTTCCATAGAAACATGAGAGGGATGTTGGTTGTTGTTGATTTTGACTGCTTCTGGAGCAGAAGTCTAAAACCCTTAACATACCTGAAACTCAGCATCTGTAATACCCACTATCTGAAGTATGGTAGTAGATACACAAGTATCTGTCAAAGATGTGTTTTACAAAGTATGTGGAACCGGTGAGATATGTCATCTTCTGATGACTCTTGTTCAGGAATCTTTGTACTTGAACAGCCAATTTCCTCAAAATGTAGTTTCAAGTCAGGTTTTCTTGGTGCACTGACACTGAACAAATTTTTCATTTTTCATATGAAGGGATTGTACTTTATCCAGAGAATAAACTGTTTCAGTCTTCAACAAGAAACAATATAAACCATGATGAGCTACAGGCTTTATTTTTCCTATTTTTCTCCATTACCAAAAGGTCTAGAGAGCTGAAATGTTCTGTACAGACCTGTTAGCCAAAGTGGATTATAAATTGTAGGTTTGGCAACACTGTGACCCCAAATATGGATCACAGGGTCATAACCTGACTCCCTCGGAGGTCTGACCTGACCTCGACCTGCGGTCTCGGTCAGGTCAGACTAACTCGGGAGTCAGGTCTCGAGTCCTTATATTTCACATAATGCCTCACCATGAGTAATTAAGTGTATAATGTGTTCTTCACCTCAGTCAGTATAGAGACTAAGGGAGGTAATCCAAAATGTTTAAGTTGAATACTAACAATTGAGGGTCCAACAAAAATGTTATGTAATATTTATTTTGTAAAAGAATCTTTTTGTTACATTGATCATATTTCATATAAGTAATTATCATTATTTTATTTTATTAATTAAAACTGATGAGCTAAAGATCCAATGGCTCTATTTTTTGTATAGTGACAACAGTTTTCTATGACATCAAATGTTTCTTATTATCAGTCTGTGTTTGTTTGTAAAGAGAGTTAAGCCTTCATAGTAAATAAAGTAGAAAACAAGATATGTCAAGACTGTATACAGTGATTGAGAGATTAATTACTTTTCAACATTTAAACAACAATTCTTTTAAATTATTATAGACACCCTGCTCTGCGAGGGTATATGTTTTCACATTACTCCTTCATAGCCCTGATTGCCTTTTGCATTATTTGCAACATACTCTTATTGCTGAGAGTTCAGTAATCATTTCTTTATGTAGCATTATTTTGGCAGCCAATTGAATGTTATGATTAGAAATTTGATGTTATCTCGTCAGTCTCCTTATCTAGGCACTGCAAATATTTCTCAATATAAAGTCATTCTATTGAGTTCATAAGAATACAAGGCAAATGTGGTAAGAGAATCAGGAGATTGAAAGAGCCTTGAAGATGGAATTATCCTGATTGAGCAGGATGATCATGAAAAGCAATCTATTAAAATTTAATCAAGATAGTTCTTTTAATGAAGCAGTTTATAGCAAATTCACAAAACAATAAGTGGTGAAAATATTTATAAAATTATATATACAAGGGACATTGCTTTTAGTGGTTACCTAGTCGGTATATCAAATTGTCTTAAGAAGTTGCTTGTTAGCTTTCCCCTTGGATGTTCTCATTGTCTGACATTGGTATGATTTTTTCATAAGTGATACATGTCAACCAACTTAAAATTGTATTTTTTAAAAACATTATGATGTTAATATTTTGCAAAGTAAAAGTGATGTCTTGCCTTAAAGTTTAATGTAATAAATCTGTCATAGAGATGAAACATGAATAAACAAATTGACACAAACACAATGTTGTGTTCTTTAAGCTCGTCAGATTAGTTTAGTTCTAATTGGAAAGATAAACTGATGACATGATCATCATCCTCATTTCAGTATGTAGGTCGTCTAGTTTCCAATCACAATGAGACTTTTCTTCGGAATATGCTCTTTTCTGACGGATACTAAGAAACGGGTGCCAGCGATGTTTGAACTAATCGATTTTTGAACAAATGTCTTATATAAACCTATGTATTCTGAAACGGGTACCAGCTACAGAAATGTCCAATATCGAATAAGTAACTCACTTCACACTCTCAGCAACGGATTCAGATTGACTATGTCGAGCCCACAGCGCTAGTTCAAGGCCGTAACTAAAACTTTATTATAGCTAAAATGTACCCTTGAGACGAAGCTAACATGTGCTGATTCTTATATAAACCTTTGTATTCTGAAACGGGTACCAGCTACAGAAATGTCCAATATCGAATAAGTAACTCACTTCACACTCTCAGCAACGGATTCGGATTGACCTGTGACGAGCCCACAGCGCTGGTTCAAGGCCGTAACTAAAACTTTGTTATAGCTAAAATGTACCCTTGAGACGAAGCTAACATGTGCTGGTTCTTATATAAACCTATGTATTGTGAAACGGGTGCCAGCGACAGAATTGTCCAATATCGAATAAGTAACTCACTTCACACTCTCAGCAACGGATTCAGATTGACTATGTCGAGCCCACAGCGCTAGTTCAAGGCCGTAACTAAAACTTTGTTATAGCTAAAATATAACCTTGAGAGGGAGCTAACATGTGCTGATACTTATATAAACCTATGTATTCTGAAACGGGTACCAGCTACAGAAATGTCCAATATCGAATAAGTAACTCACTTCACACTCTCAACAACGGATTCAGATTGACTATGTCGCGCCTACAGCGCTGGTTCAAGGCCGTAACTAAAACTTTGTTATAGCTAAAATGTACCCTTGAGACGGAGCTAAAGTGTGCTGATACTTATATAAACCTATGTATTCTGAAACGGGTACCAGCTACAGAAATGTCCAATATCGAATGAGTAACTCACTTCACACTCTCAGCAACGGATTCAGATTGACTATGTCGCGCCCACAGCGCTGATTCAAGGCCGTAACTAAAACTTTGTTATAGCTAAAATGTATCCTTGAGACGAAGCTAACATGTGATGATTCTTATATAAACCTATGTATTGTGAAACGGGTGCCAGCGACAGAATTGTCCAATATCGAATAAGTAACTAACTTCAAACTCTCAGCAACGGATTCAGATTGACTATGTCGCGCCCACAGCGATGGTTCAAGGCCGTAACTAAAACTTTGTTATAGCTAAAATGTACCCTTGAGACGGAGCTAACATATGCTGATACTTATATAAACCTATGTGTTGTGAAACGGGTACCAGCTACAAAAATGTCCAATATCGAATAAGTAACTCACTTCACACTCTCAGCAACGGATTCGGATTGACCTGTGACGAGCCCACAGCGCTGGTTCAAGGCCGTAACTAAAACTTTGTTATAGCTAAAATATACCCTTGAGACGGAGCTAACATGTGCTGATACTTATATAAACCTATGTTTTCTGAAACGGGTACCAGCTACAGAAATGTCCAATATCGAATAAGTAACTCACTTCACACTCTCAGCAACGGATTCGGATTGACCTATGACGAGCCCACAGCGCTGGTTCAAGGCCGTAACTAAAACTTTGTTATAGCTAAAATGTATCCTTGAGACGAAGCTAACATGTGCTGATACTTATATAAACCTATGTATTCTGAAACGGGTACCAGCTACAGAAATGTCCAATATCGAATAAGTAACTAACTTCACACTCTCAGCAACGGATTCGGATTGACCTATGACGAGCCCACAGCGCTGGTTCAAGGCCGTAACTAAAACTTTGTTATAGCTAAAATGTACCCTTGAGACGAAGCTAACATGTTCTGATTCTTATATAAACCTATGTATTCTGAAACGGGTACCAGCTACAGAAATGTCCAATATCGAATAAGTAACTCACTTCACACTCTCAGCAACGGATTCGAATTGACCTATGACGAGCCCACAGCGCTGGTTCAAGGCCGTAACTAAAACTTTGTTATAGCTAAAATATACCCTTGAGACGGAGCTAACATGTGCTGATACTTATATAAACCTATGTTTTCTGAAACGGGTACCAGCTACAGAAATGTCCAATATCGAATAAGTAACTCACTTCACACTCTCAGCAACGGATTCGGATTGACCTATGACGAGCCCACAGCGCTGGTTCAAGGCCGTAACTAAAACTTTGTTATAGCTAAAATGTATCCTTGAGACGAAGCTAACATGTGCTGATACTTATATAAACCTATGTATTCTGAAACGGGTACCAGCTACAGAAATGTCCAATATCGAATAAGTAACTAACTTCACACTCTCAGCAACGGATTCGGATTGACCTATGACGAGCCCACAGCGCTGGTTCAAGGCCGTAACTAAAACTTTGTTATAGCTAAAATGTACCCTTGAGACGAAGCTAACATGTTCTGATTCTTATATAAACCTATGTATTCTGAAACGGGTACCAGCTACAGAAATGTCCAATATCGAATAAGTAACTCACTTCACACTCTCAGCAACGGATTCGAATTGACCTATGACGAGCCCACAGCGCTAGTTCAAGACCGTAATTAAAACTTTGTTATAGCTAAAATGTACCCTTGAGACGGAGGTAACATATGCTGATACTTATATAAACCTATGTATTCTGAAACGGGTACCAGCTACAGAAATGTCCAATATCGAATAAGTAACTAACTTCACACTCTCAGCAACGGATTCAGATTGATATATGACGAGCCCACAGCGCTAGTTCAAGGCCGTAACTAAAACTTTGTTATAGCTAAAATGTACCCTTGAGACGGAGGTAACATATGCTGATACTTATATAAACCTATGTATTCTGAAACGGGTACCAGCTACAGAAATGTCCAATATCGAATAAGTAACTAACTTCACACTCTCAGCAACGGATTCAGATTGATATATGACGAGCCCACAGCGCTAGTTCAAGGCCGTAACTAAAACTTTGTTATAGCTAAAATGTACCCTTGAGACGGAGCTAACATGTGCTGATTCTTATATAAACCTATGTATTGTGAAACGGGTGCCAGCGACAGAAATGTCCAATATCGAATAAGTAACTCACTTCACACTCTCAGCAACGGATTCAGATGGACCTTTATTGCGATGTTCGCGGAGCACCTCGTTTATAAACTTTTGTTACAGCTCACATGAACTTTTGAGATAAACTTAATATTTGTTTATTGTATTCAAATCGCTATGTGCTGACATGGAAGCTATCTTTGATTTGATTTGGACAGCAACAGATTGAAGCGACGCCATGTTGAATCGACTGCGTGCTATTTATAGCTCGTGGAGCGCTCGGTTCAGCTATGCACAACGCTGTGGGCTTTTAAACTACCGGCACACAAGAGAAGAACGTTATTGTTGTTTGCATTCTTAAATAGTTAATAATAAGCTACGGACAAGTGTGAATTGCAAAAAAATTGAATAAGGAATAAGTAACTGTTCGCCAACTTCACATTTTGAATAGGGAATAAGGAATAAGTAACTGTTTGCTAACTTCACATTTTGAATAGGGAATAAGGAATAAGTAACTGTTTGCTAACTTCACATTTTGAATAGGGAATAAGGAATAAGTAACTGTTTGCTAACTTCACATTTTGAATAAGTAATAAGGAATAAAGAACTGTATGCTAACTTCACGTTTTGAATAAGTAATAAGGAATAAGGAACTGTATGCTAACTTCACAGACCCCAAATGTAAGGTAGATTATCAGGCTTTGTTGAATGGTGACTGTGACAATAGCGACTCTCATAAGACATACCTTGGTGCAGAGAACGACACGGAGTCTACACTATCTGACGATATATCCCTAGAAGAAGTGAACACGGCTTTAAGTAAAGCTAAGAAACACAAAGCACCTGGAATAGATGACATCCTCGTGGATCTACTTCAAGCGGATATAATACCTCTTATATTACATAGACTTTTTAACATTTGTCTCAACACCTCACGTATTCCAAAGATGTGGAGTAAAGTTATCATCTGTCCCATACCCAAGTCAAGCACTCAGACATAAGGGATCCACTGAGCTACCGGGGATTGGCATTAGGTAATGTAGGATGCATTCGGAGCCGTGGATTCGTTAAAAATAATCAACGAGCCCCGAATAACGAATCCACGGCTCCGAATGCATTCTCCATCTTAATCCATGTATGACGTCACGAAACATACATATTTGATTATCTAGCATTATAGACAATACATTTCAATTATGTAACCTAAAAAAAAATTATTTTGCAAATTTCGGTGCCCATTCATCGGATATGGTACACGTAGCTTCGACCCTTATGAAATGGATTCTTCCACGCATGTTGCATGGCGCAAATCTTCCACGCAAAGCGATTTGACTGACAGCCGAACTCCTGCATTTCATGTGTTTCAGCACTATCCCCAAGCGTTTCACACTTTACCAGTCTTGTTTATAATCTTATTGACAAAAAATCAAATGATTACCAGCAGGCCTGGTTATCTAATAGGTTAGGGCGCTGCGTAACAGTCGAAGGGTTACATGTTCGATTCCCGGGTCAGACATATCAGATATTTTAAGATTCTTATCAGATATACTTAGACAAAATACATCATTCTTGAAAAAATTACTTTGTGAGCATTTACGAAAATGTCAAAACCTGACACCCCTCCTGACTAGATTAGTCAATGACCAGTAGATTCTTAAAAATAATCCACTGTTAACACAATAGAGTGACGTCATCACCATGGATTAACTCCAGCAATCTACAAGCTGTATTGTAGTGTTTTAAACGAGAGACTGTACACCTTGGCCGAGCGAAATGATATTATAACCGATGACCAGAATGGGTTTCGTCGAGGTCGATCTACAATAGATCATATCAACTCACTAACAAGCATTATTGAAACGAGGAAACTTATGAGGAAGTCTACATTTACAACCTTCATAGACTTTAGAAAGGCGTATGGTGGTAATAATAGAGAAAAGTTATGGGAACGGTTGCATGATTCCGGTATAGGTGGAAGGATGTTAAAGGCGCTTCAGTTCCTATACCAAAGTGTTGAGTGCTCAGTTCGTGTAAACCACCAGTATGACCCCTGTTTTAGTGTTAAGCGAGGACTCAAACAAGGTTGTATTTTATCTCCTTTATTATTTAACCTCTACATCAACGATTTAGTGGAGAAAATCAACGCCGTCGGAATTGGAGTCAAATGTGGCGACATCAATATAAGTGTACTGGCATATGCAGATGATCTTGTCCTCATCGCTGAAAATGAAAAAGATCTCAACACGCTCTTAGCTGTACTTGATAGATAAGTCTAATATTATAGAAGATGAATACCATTTTTTAATGATTTGTCCTTTGTACAGCATCATCCGAAAGAAATATATTACAGAAAAATACTATGTAAATCCAAATAAGATAAAATTGTCTCTACTTTTAAACAGTGTAAACAAAGAAGAAATTGAAAACCTGTCCATGTTTATCTTTTATGCGTTTGTACATAGAAATCTCATTATTTCATGAAATGTCAGTGCACTGTATATCTTGTACTATAGGCCTGAGGCCTTTTAAGTACTGAAATAAAGATATAAGATATATATAAGATAGATGAGTGTTGTACATCCAACTTTATGTGTGTAAACCAAGACAAGTCCAAGGTCGTCCACTTCAGGACTCAATCTGTTGAAAGAACGAATGTGCCATTTAAATGTGGGGGCAAAGTGTTATGTGTGGTCGACAAATATCAGTATCTCGGAGTACTTCTAACAGATCACCTCAGCTATCAGGACATGGCTAAAGCTGCATCTAAATCTGCTAGCAGGGCACTCGGACTTCTTATAGCAAAATCTAAATGTGTCGGCGGTCTCCCATTTAATGTTTTCACGAAACTTTATGACTCTTTGGTCTGGCCTGTGATGGAATATGGAGCGCCAATATTGGGAACAAGTCAGCACTCATGTGTAAACGCTGTTCACCACAGGGTTATTCGCTACTATCTCGGAATTGGGAAATACACGCCAAACCCAGCTGTAAATGGTGAGTCAGGATGGACACCGCCTGTGGTCAGGCAATGGGCAAGTGTTATGAGACTATGGGCAAGATACAAGAACATGAGACGACAGCGACTGAACAGGAAGATATTTGAGTGGGCTGATACCCCAAAAAGAAAAAAACTGGTATCATCGAACTTTGCAATTCCTACAGAAAAACAACTTGGAGCATATAAGTAACTTAAGTCATGTAGAAAGCCGTCTACTTGTTAACGCCGTTAAGAACATCACTATGGACCAGTACACTAATGCCTGGGAGAAACAGATCCAATCGGACAATGGAAGAAAGGGCAGAAACAAACTATGGACATACAGACAGTTCAAGAAAACATGCTCAACTCAACAATATCTTAAGCGCCCTTTTCCAAGACATCACCGAAGTACACTGGCAAAATTTAGATGTGGTGTCGCACCCCTGCGGATAGAAACTGGCGGATACGACAATTTACCACTGGATAATAGGAACTGTTTTAATTGCCCAGACGCACTCGATGAACTGCACACTCTTCTAATATGCCCCGTGTATGCTGTGGCTGTGATAAGTTTATTCGTATTTTAAGCACACCCGACTTTGTATCTTATACTGCCAGCACCTGTCATTCTATCTTAGCCTAACGGTGAGAACTTTTATATAACTAGTATATTTAATGTATATATGCGTTTACCTTCATTTATGTTTATAATATTTAACTTTTATTGTCTGTTTTAGATCGTCTCTCAAAAATCGCTTGGCGATTGGTTGTGTACGTTTTAAAGAGATTATTTTTCATTTTATATTGTTTTATGTATATACAAATATATATGTCAACAAGTGAGACGGAAATAAACTTTTGATTGATTGATCCATTTATTCACTATAAACAATGATTCAGTCCGCCATCTTGTCTGTAAGGAGCGTAGATTATATGTATAATGGTTCGATGGGAATCCAAAATTTTTACTTTACCTAAGACAATAAATTCTAAAATATTAATTTGGCATAAGATGGATATTTTTCTGATGCATCTGCGTCAAGCTGGTATTTTAGGGGAAAGCAGCCAGCATATAATACGCTCGTACTTTGCAGTTAAAATAACGAGTCAATTCGCCATATTTGTCCGTAAGGAGCGTAGATGATATGTGTAATGGTACGAGGGGAATCCAAAACTCTTACTTTTACCAAAAACAATAAATTGTAAAATATTAATTTAGCGAAAGATGAATATTTTTCTGATGCGTCTGCGTCAAGCTGGTATTTTAGGGGAAAGTAGCCGGCATGTAATGATGTAATACGCTAGTACTTTGAAGTTAAAATAGCGGCTGTAGGAAAACTCGTACCCAAAACGAACTCGTACCCACAAAAATCAGAGAACTCGTACCCAAATCCGCTGGAGAACTCGTACCCACTTTTTATTTTTGGTATTAGATGTATTCATAATATAAATGTAACTAATGTATTATATTAAATACTAAAATATGTTCTGTTTACATAAGATATGAGTTTATCCTTTGCGAGTCAGTCCGCCATCTTGTCTGCACAGAAAGATATGTTACTATTTTCCGGTTACTTTTTTTTTGTTACTGTTTTTCCTACATTCATGTAGAATGGTTCGAAGGCTACTGACTTTTTTGGTTTTAGCAGGGTTATACTTGCATCGTAAAGATGTAAGGATTTCAATTAGTCTTAAAATGTTGTGTTACCATTGTTTAAAAAAAATAATTTGAAATGAACTCCTTGATGAATGGCCTTTCTGTATGTTGTAGCTATCCAGGTGGGTTGCAGGTAGAGCCTCTCGACCTACCAGTCGAATGTGCGTTGAAGCGAGACGAGGCGAGGTCTAATTGCACCGTTCAGTAGAAATGATCATGTAACGAGCAGAAGAGACGATCGAGTCCCTGTCTATAAGGTACCTGATATAACTGTTTACAATACGTAGCTTAGGGATACAAGAGAACAACACAACAGTAGTTGGTAGAAGGACGCCATCTTGTGACGGCTACAACGAAAACTGCGCTCACAAAATGAGTATCTCTTTTTCACAATAATCATTGACAGATGAACTCGGGTTGAAAAAACTACAATAAAAAGGTAGGTTAGGTTGCCGTTTATGCTACTTTTAATCCTTTTATCAAGCTTTGCTACATGGTTATTTCAAATGGGATTAAATACAGATGGAAGATTACTTCGTTAACGTCTTTGACAGGGTATAAATGTATTAGTAGTAAAGGGGTACATCATACTGTTCAAGATCATAAAACACATTTAACTTACATTTCAAACGGACATGGGCTATTGACTTTAAGACCAGACGGGCATATAACATAGGCCGTCGTCGGTCCGTCGAGCGTCGTCCTTAGATTGTAAACTCTGGGACCGGGCAATGCGTTATTAGTTAGATGATGTATATAGTATTACCTAATGAGCTACAGAGCCAATGGTTATAATTGGTTACCCCCGCTACGACTTAGTCGTTTTACACCGAGTTCAAAAATAATTTCTACCAGATAGAGTCGATTTTGACAGTATGTAATGAGCATATATCTCGTAAAGAGAGATACAAAATTCATTCCTGAGAGTATGATACTATGTTTGGTATTTTTGGTATTTAAGAATTTAGAAATTTTATGAAATATTGAAATTATGTCAGTACAAGATGTTATCGGTATAATTTACATTCTTTTTACTTCAAATCGATGACGCATCTTCGCTGAAGGGTGTAATAAAGCAAGCTAAAGAAACATATTTCACTCTCCTATCTCTCCAAGTTAATGCTTTTACAAATGAAAGATTTTTAAAGCAGTGTTTTTAGGAAACATGACCAAATAATGTTTCAAACATTACAAATTAAGTTTAGTTGGCATTAAGTGACATGTTCTTCCCTCGTGTATGAAACTATTAGGTCTTCATGACGAATGTCTCGAAGAGGTATTGTTATTACCCTGATTCTTTTATTATCATTCCTTGTTGTCTTTCTGAGAAAACGGCTGAACCGATTTGCATGAAATCTTCAGGGATTGTACATAGTTACCCAACTTGTTGCATAAAGGAGACTGATTATGGTTGTTCGACTTCTTTTCCTGAGTTTAGTTTAAACATATTTTATTCACGGAAGTGAAACGGATTGGGCACAAGTTGTCCAACTTATAAAAGCCCTCTCCATAATATTTGCATTTACATTTACATTATGTATACAGTCAGAATGAAACAATATAATACAAAAGAAAGACAACAGGCTAAAGCATTGTAGTTAAGAGGCACACTAGAACTTAAATCTCTTGATTTCATGAACATACGCACGTAGATGTTTTCTTATAGTTTCATTTTCACAAAGTGATACATCTGCATTGCCATTAAGGACTAAACTAATACCATAGCGTTCCAACTTAAACAAAAGGCATTTGTGCCATACCCTGTCAAAGGCTTTTGATACATCACCAAAAAAAAACAATACAATGGTTTTCTTTACTATCCAATGAGGTACAAATTTGATGATAAAGTTCTACTAATTGATGAGCAGAAGAATGACCTTCCTGGAAGCAAGATTGATATTTGTACAATAGTTTGTTAAAAATATAGCCATGGCCTGTGTAGCTCATCAGGCTTAATATACATTAACTAATTCAAAATGTCAACTTCTAGGTGAGAGGTATAACACATAGTAAGCACTTTAAATGGAGAAGATGAAATAGGTCTTAAGGTCCTTACCATTCTGATCTATCTTTGAGGCCAGAAATAAAATCCCCTACAAATAAAGTCACACTTGAAGAATTAATTCATTACTGTTGTTTCCTTTAAATTACCTCCCTTTAAAAAGCACATAGAATCTTTAGATGAAATAGCTTTTCAGGTCATGACGTCTGTGACCTATATTTGGGGTCGCAGGATCACGAAATCTAAAATTTAGAATCCCCATTGGCCATGGAATCTGCACACAACTTTTCAGCTCTCTAGACCTTTAAACCTTTTGGAACTGGAGAAGAAGATGGAAATTGGCTTTTAAGGTTGTGATCCCTGTGACCCCAATTGAGGTCACGGGGTCACCAAATCTACAATTTAAAATCCCCATTAGCCAAAGAGTCTGCACACATCTTTTCAGCTCTCTAGACCTTCTGGAACTTGAGAAGAAGATGAAAATAGTTTTTTGGGGTTGTGACCCCACTGACCCCATTTGGGGTCATGGGGTCACCAAATCTACAATTGAGAATTCCCATTAGCCAAGGAGTGTTAACACAACTTTTCAGTTCTCTAGACCTTTTGGATCTGGAGCAGAAGATGAAAATAGGTTTTTGGAGTTGTGACCCCTGTGACCCCATTTGAGGTCACAGGGTCACCAAATCTACAATTTAAAATCCCAATTAGCCAATGAGTCTGCACACAACGTTTCAGCTCTCTAGACATTTTGGAACTGGAGAAGAAGATGAAAATAGGTTTTGGGGTTGTGACCCCAGTGACCCCATTCGGGGTCACGGGGTCACTAAATCTACAATTTAGAATCCCCATTAGCCATGGAGTCTTAACACAACTTTTCAGCTCTCTAGACCTTTTGGAACTGGAGAAGAAGATGGAATTAGGCTTTTTAAGGTTGTGATCCCTGTGATCCCAATTGAGGTCACGGGGTCACTAAATCTACAATTTAGAATCCCCACAACTTTTCAGTTCTCTAGACCTTTTGGAACTGGAGAAGAAGATGAAAATAGGTTTATGGATTTGTGACCCCTGTGACCCCATTTGGGGTCACGGGGTCATGAAATCTACAATTTAGAATCCCCATTAGCCAAGGAGTCTGAACACACAATTTCAGCTCCCTAGACCAAGTGGTTCTGGAGAAGAAGATGAAATGCGAAAAGTTTACAGACGGACGGATGGACGGACGGGCGGACGGCGGACACCATGCCATGCCATAAGCCCATCGGGCCTTTCAGGCCAGATGAGCTAAAAAGGAAATAATTATGTAAATGTTTAAAAACTACTCTTTCAAATAGTTTACTAATGCAACTGATTAAAGAAATTGGTCTATAATTTGATGCAATAGAATGGTCTCCCTTTTTATAACATTAGCATTCTTCCATTCTGAAGGGAAAACACATGTTGATAATGATTAATAAAAATAGAGCCACTGGCCCTGAAGCTCATCAGGAATCATGTTATTAATTGTCCCTAAGGAAAAGATTAAGATATCACATAATAAGTCATTGCCCAGTCATCAAATTTATTATCAAAATTGGTTACACATTAATCCATATTCATTATAAATAATGTAGACCTTTGCAGTTTATTGTTTTACTTCTTATTTTTATTCTGGAATTATCAACATTTATTACATAATTAAAAAGAGCCCCTATTTGTTTCTAAAAATCCTGTTTCTCATAGGCTCCTTTTCAAATTTAATTAGTACATTCTATTGAGCATCTGAGTGTAAGACTAAATCAGTAACACAGCAGAGAAGTAACCTGAAACCTCCGTGTATTAGCTGCTGTTTGCATCTCTGCCAGGGAGTGGTCACTCCCCAGGTCAACACCTGCAATTACACAACATGCAGACCCTGGACTCACAGCCAGTAGATTATATATTTTAAAATTTGTTTTCCCCATCTTTATTTATTTTTCTTTATTGGAAAAGAAGATGTGATATCACAGACTCATGTAGCTACTTCTAATAGTCTTACTTAGTCTATCTTACTTCATCACCAGTCATATTTAGTTCACATATCTAATGAAAAATAAAACATTTCTTAACCCTTTTAAAATTTTTTTGCAAGTTTGAGCTCTTAGATGCTAGTATCTTCAAAGGTGCATTGGGTCGGAAAATTTTAAAATGTGTCTAAAATGAATTCGTAATGATTTACTTTTTTGCTCGCTTGGTCATTTCACATCTTTTGCAAAAAGTTCCGAGTCTCTAAGTGCAGTTTGAAATTTATTCCCTTGTTAAAAATTGAAATTTGGATTCGAAATGGACCTTAAATTGGCTAAAACGATTGGGCCAAAAAGCTTGCTGTATCTTGTGGTTAGTAAGGGCTGTCAGACTGCAAAGTTTGGTTGAATTATCTTCAGCCGTTTTTGCTGAATCGCTGTTACAAGATCGGTGCAAATAATAATAAAAAAAAAAAAAAAAAAAAAAAAAACACAAACAAAAAACACGCCAATTACAATAAGGATTCAGTCAAATGGCTGAATCCTTAATTAGTATTTTATTGCACCGAAAGGAAGCTAATATGCGTTCATATGCCCTCGCATGACCTATAATAGCTTATTTGAGTGCGAAAAGCGTGCACTTGTCGCTTTAATTTATGAGCAAAATTATTTTCAATTGTAGACATCGGATAGATTTGAAACTATGTAAAATCTCTTGATGATTCGAAACAAAGTACACCTTTATTATAAGTATACATTGTAATATTAATCTTCAAATTGGAAATGAAAAGTAAACCTTAATTTTGTATTCGTCTATATGTCTTGTGTGACAGTGTCTGTGAAATCACACAGTTTGATAACTTAAATTGAATTGAATCATGCGAGTCACTTTATATAACCCCGTACTTAAATGTAATTTAAAGGCGCTGTAGCACGTTTTTTCGCTCAAATAAGTCGATGAAATGTATTTGAAAAATAATGTCACCAATAGTAAAACACCCTTCTCTCTTCGGAAAACCAAGTTAAAAATGAGTGTACATGGTTCCGTAAAGTCATGGGAATCGTTTTTGTCATTCGAAATAATAAATTGTGTTCACAATAAAATGGCCGCCATGCAAGTTTTGCTTTATACGCAACACCGTTATTACCACTACGGATAATTGGTTTGAGTAATAAGATGTTTTACCCTCTGAAGTAAGTATAAATGACATAAACTATCATTTAAATTGGAAATTTTAAAAAATAAAATTTGCAAAAAACGTGCTACAGCGCCTTTAAGTCCGTGGTGTAAAATAGGCCAGGTACAAAGTACAAAGTACAACTGTTATCTCATGGTGTGTCATAATTCAACTCTGACTTAAGTGTCTCTTTTTCGGATATATAACCAGGGACCTTTACAGACAGGGATTAGCAACTAAGCAATTATCTCGTGGAGCTCCCCTCGTCATGGTCCAACGCACATCTTGACTTGGCGCCCGTATTGCGCTAATTACTGGCGTAGCACACTAGTATATCCATACACGTGGATCAGGAGGGGTCGGCTTCTTCATAAAAAAAATGAACTAAAATGAATAAAGGCGCCTCTTTTGAAGGCATACTTTGGTTGGCATTATGCAACAAAATAACAAAAAGTGTTAATCATATATGTATTTGTTACTTGCCACCTGAGAATTCCACTAGAAATATATGTGCAGAAACATTTTACGATACTTTACTTGGACAAATATATGAAAATGCAAATGTGACTTTTATATGTGGTGATTTTAACAGTAGATGCGGACTTTTATCATTATTATTATTATTATTAGGATATTTATATAGCGCACATATCCATCCACTAGTGGTTGCTCAAGGCGCTTACATTGTTTCCTCTGGTCAATGGCATTCTTTCACCGTCCAATCATTTTTTCCAATTCAACTCCCTGCGGAGTATTCAACCGGCAGCCATATGTGGCGCTCAGTTTAGGGACCATTCTATGCCTCACAGGGTACCCATTTACAGCTGGGTGAACTGAGACACATAGTCACAGCAGTTTGTCCAACACTGCTGAACGCTGATAACCGACAGCTCGGCGTATGCACGTGTTCCACCATTCAGCCACTGACATGAATTCGTGGGATCTTTTAAGTGCGTAGTTTTTGTTGCACTACACACTAGGGCTCCAGGGTGACACTTATAGAGTTCTAACAGAGGTGAACTCTAGGTTTTTACACCTTGGCCTGGATGGGATTCGAACCCCGGACCTCAGCAACGTGAGACCGGCGCTCTTGCCGACTGAGCTATCCCGTACCCCAACTATATTGAAGGTGTTGATATTTTACCTGAAAGAAATGACATTGACTATGTTGTAAACAAAAATGGTAAATTGTGCCTGGACTTTTTGGTGAGATCAAACATGTGCATGTTGAATGGTCGTTGTCATGGAAAGAATGATTTTACTTATGTTTCAAATCTGGGTTCATCTGTTGTTGATTATTGTTTTGTTTCATTGCCTAGATAATTTTGATGCGTCCCTCTGAGTTAGTTAACAGTGCCGGGTGTGTTGGTAAGTTTGACGGAGATGTCCTTTTATGGAGTATGGAAATGGATACAAAAATGTGTGATACGGGTAGTGGGGTACAACCTTCCGAAGAATTTGATAAAATCATTACATCGGATCCACCTTCCGATTTTCTTCAGTCACCCGAGATTAGAAAACAATCCTTAGATTAGAATCATCTGTACAGGAACAGGCATGTATAGACGAGGGCTATGATGATCTGGTGAAGATTGTGAAGCTACCGGGGATTGGCATTAGGTAATGGAGAATGCATAAGGAGCCGTGGATTCGTTAAAAATAATCAACGAGCCCCGAAGGGGCGAGTTGATTATTTTTAACGAATCCACGGCTCCTCATGCATTCTCCATCTTAATCCATGTATGACGTCACGAAACATACATATTTGATTATCTAGCATTATAGACAATACATTTCAATTATGTAACCTAAAAAAAAATTTATTTTGCAAATTTCGGTGCCCATTCATCGGATATGGTACACGTAGCTTCGACCCTTATGAAATGGATTCTTCCACGCATGTTGCATGGCGCAAATCTTCCACGCAAAGCGATTTGACTGACAGCCGAACTCCTGCATTTCATGTGTTTCAGCACGATCCCCAAGCGTTTCACACTTTACCAGTCTTGTTTATAATCTTACTGACAAAAAATCAAATGATTACCAGCAGGCCTGGTAGTCTAATAGGTTAGGGCGCTGCGTAACAATCGAAGGGTTACATGTTCGATTCCCGGGTCAGACATATCAGATATTTAAAGATTCTTATCAGATATACTAAGACAAAATACATCATTCTTGAACAAATTACTTTGTGAGCATTTACGAAAATGTCAAAACCTGACACCCCTCCTGACTGGATTAGTCAATGACCAGTAGATTCTTAAAGATAATAGAATCTCTCTGTTTTTTTCAATGTTAATTCGTTTATTCATATAGACAATACTTTCAAGTAAACAAAACACAAAAGATTATTTCGAAGCGTCAACTACTTACCAAGATATGGCCATTCAAAGTGAGTAAAATTGGCATGCTAATTATCCCAATCCTCAAACAGTCTGCAGGGCCGCCGTTAGCGATGTGACGTCATACACAGGTGTTTCTTTATGAAATACTTAGGCGATTTGTCGATTTTCGTCGATAATTCGTTTAAAACATAATAAGAACGTTTCGACATTACAAGTTACCGATAGAATGGGTATCTGTGCGTCCTTAGGGAGTAAATTCGGAGTTTTTTTAAAAATTTCGATATTCAATCGGTGATTTTAGATTTTTTATTTTCCCAATCGGTTGAGTGTTAGGTTTTCGTATAGGCTACAATATGTTTTGAAATTAATAACTTACAATCAATAAATAAAAACAAGACCATACTGTTTGTTTAATTATAAACGTCATTATTATTTGGGTTTTTTTTGTGCTTGATTTTGTTTTTGAAGAGGCGTATCGTTTCAAATCTGCTGCATCATTATTTCTCATGGTGACTTTATATTGCTTATAGAATAGTTATAACATTATAACTAAGAAAATCATATAATTTTCATCATTGTAACTGGTTTACACTTTTTAAAAACAAATATTCGGGCTATCTTTAAATCTATAGTCGTGTACATTTACAATTATTTAGATTCAGTGTAATACAACTGACCTAACATAAACATTCATTAGATTATAGCATTGCATGAACTTTACTAAAAAAACCATCAGACTTATTCATTTAATTCCTAACATGATATAAAAAGGCCTTGCATTGTATATTGCATGTATTGCTTGGTGGTCAAATCATGTCTTTTTGGAAATAAAATACTGTTTAAATCACATCGGATCCCATTTTCCAAAGAAAGAATTGGAACTATAGAATTTTGATCAACTCACCGTGGCCTTGTGTTGTTTGGTTTGCAATTTAAACAAATATTACTCCGGCTATAGTTCAGTCGTGTAGATTTCCCCTCTTATTTAATATTTATCTAAGTTAGAGTGTCAATAACGCAACTACATCACTTATTACATATCGTTACATTGATTTACAAAAATACGGAAAATACATTTTGTTATTTCGCAAATGGACGAATGTGAAAACAATCATTATTCAACATACCCATGAGTCAATGAATGAGGCGTGTTAACACCGTTATAAACCGTATGAAATGTCTAATAGATCTACGTGACGTTTGAACATCTTCATCATCTGAAATGAGTGCCGCGGCCATATTGGGCAATGATAAGAATTGTTCCAAAACACATTGCAGAATTACGGGTCCAGCTATGGTCACATCCTGTATTAAACAGTGTTGACATCTGCTGCCATTTGTAGTACGTTTTACGGGGCGTGTATATAGGTAATTTTTTTGTATAAGGACAAAGGTAAATATGTTATTTAGGGAGTTATGTAAGGCTAATTCTAGTGGATTCTGTCATTAGACGCAAAGCGACTCCTGTGTATACAAGGTTTAGCACACAGCATTCACTCTCGGCTAAAGTTTTACGAGGCGTAATTGAGCGGCGTTCTAAAAAACGTTGTAAAAGGTGTTTATCGGTTGAAATGACATATATCAAGTGGAATCCTCGTCATCTTTGAATATGCTTGAATAAAAACCGAAAAATGATATGGTCGAGGTTTGTGGATCTTTAAAAATAATCCACTGTTAACACAATAGAGTGACGTCATCACCATGGATTAACTCCAGCAATCTACAAGCTGTATTGTAGTGTTTTAAACGAGAGACTGTACACCTAGGCCGAGCGAAATGATATTATTACCGATGAACAGAATGGGTTTCGTCGAGGTCGATCTACAATAGATGATATCAACTCACTAACAAGAAATATTGAAACGAGGAAACTTATGAGGACGTCTACATTTACAACCTTCATAGACTTTAGAAAGGCGTATGATGGTATTAATAGAGGAAAGTTATGGGAACGGTTGCATGATTCCGGTATAGGTGGAAGGATGTTAAAGGCGCTTCAGTCCCTATACCAAAGTGTTGTGTGCTCAGTTCGTGTAAACCACCAGTATAACCCCTGTTTTAGTGTTAAGCGAGGACTCAAACAAGGTTGTATTTTATCTCCTTTATTATTTAACCTCTACATCAACCATTTTTTTGGAGAAAATCAACGCCGTCGGAATTGGAGTCAAATGTGGCGACATCAATATAAGTGTACTGGCATATGCAGATGATCTTGTCCTCATCGCTGAAAATGAAAAAGATCTCAACACGCTCTTAGCTGTACTTGATAGATAAGTCTAATATTATAGAAGATGAATACCATTTTTTACTGATTTGTCCTTTGTACAGCATCATCCGAAAGAAATATATTACAGAAAAATACTATGTAAATCCAAATAAGATAAAATTGTCTCTACTTTTAAACAGTGTAAACAAAGAAGAAATTGAAAACCTGTCCATGTTTATCTTTTATCTTAGCTGTACTTGATAGATGAGTGGTGTACATCCAACTTTATGTGTGTAAACCAAGACAAGTCCAAGGTCGTCCACTTCAGGACTCAATCTGTTGAAAGAACGAATGTGCCATTTAAATCTCGTAAAGAGATACACAAAATTCATTCCTGAGAGTATGATACTATGTTTGGTATTTTTAGTAGTTAAGAATTTAGAAATTTTATGAAATATTGAAATTATGTCAGTACAAGATGTTATCGGTATAATTTACATTCTTGAACTTCAAATCGATGACGCATCTTCGCTGAAGGGTGTAATAAAGCAAGTTAAGGAAACATATTTCACTCTCCTATCTCTCCAAGTTAATGCTTTTACAAATGCACGATTTTTAAAGCAGTGTTTTTAGGAAACATGACCAAATAATGTTTCAAACATTACAAATTAAGTTTAGTTGGCATTAAGAGACATGTTCTTCCCTCGTGCATGAAACTATTTAGTTCTTCAAGACGAATGTCTAGTAGGTATTGTTATTACCCTGATTCTTTTATTATCATTCCTTGTTCTCTTTCTGAGAAAACGGCTGAACCGATTTGCATGAAATCTTCAGGGATTGTACATAGTAACCCAACTTGTTGCCTAAAGGAGACTGATCATGGTTGTTCGACTTCTTTTCCTGAGTTTAGTTTAAACATATTTTATTCACGGAAGTGAAACGGATCGGGCACAAGTTGTCCAACTTATAAAAGCCCTCTCAATAATATTTGCATTTACATTTACATTATGGCATTTGTGCTTTTGATACATCACCAAAAAAAACAATACAATGGTTTTCTTTACTATCCAATGAGGTACAGATTTGATGATAAAGTTCTACTAATTGATGAGCAGAAGAATGACCTTCCTGGAAGCAAGATTGATATTTGTACAATAGTTTGTTAAAAATAGAGCCATGGCCTGTGTGCCTCATCAATATACATTAACTAATTCAAAATGTCAACTTCTAGGTGAGAGGTATAACACATAGTAAGCACTTTAAATGGAGAAGATGAAATAGGTCTTAAGGTCCTTACCATTCTGATCTATCTTTGAGGCCAGAAATAAAATCCCCTACAAATAAAGTCACACTTGAAGAATTAATTCATTACTGTTGTTTCCTTTAAATTGCCTCCCTTTAAAGAGCACATAGAATCTTTAGATGAAATAGCTTTTTAGGTCATGACGTCTGTGACCTATATTTGGGGTCGCAGGATCACGAAATCTAAAATTTAGAATCCTCATTGGCCAAGGAATCTGCACACAACTTTTCAGCTCTCTAGACCTTTAAACCTTTTGGAACTGGAGAAGAAGATGGAAATTGACATTTAAGGTTGTGATCCCTGTGACCCCAATTGAGGTCACGGGGTCACCAAATCTACAATTTAAAATCCCCATTAGCCAAGGAGTCTGCACACAACTTTTCAGCTCTCTAGACCTTTAAGAACTTAAGAAGAAGATGAAAATAGGTTTTTGGGGTTGTGACCCCAGTGACCCCATTTGGGGTCATGGGGTCACCAAATCTACAATTGAGAATTCCCATTAGCCAAGGAGTCTTAACACAACTTTTCAGCTCTCTAGACCTTTTGGAACTGGAGCAGAAGATGAAAAAAGGTTTTTATGAGTTTTGACCCCTCTGACCCCATTTGAGGTCACAGGGTCACCAAATCTACAATTTAAAATCCCAATTAGCCAATGAGTCTGCACACAACTTTTCAGCTCTCTAGACCTTTTGGAACTTGAGAAGAAGATGAAAATAGGTTTTTGGAGTTGTGACCCCTGTGACCCCATTTGAGGTCACAGGGTCACCAAATCTACAATTTAAAATCCCAATTAGCCAATGAGTCTGCACACAACGTTTCAGCTCCCTAGACCTTTTGGAACTGGAGAAGAAGATGAAAATAGGTTTTGGGGTTGTGACCCCAGTGACCCCATTCGGGGTCACGGGGTCACTAAATCTACAAATTAGAATCCCCATTAGCCATGAAGTCTTAACACAACTTTTCAGCTCTCTAGACCTTTTGGAACTGGAGAAGAAGATGGAATTAGGCTGTTTAAGGTTGTGATCCCTGTGATCCCAATTGAGGTCACGGGGTCACTAAATCTACAATTTAGAATCCCCACAACTTTTCAGTTCTCTAGACCTTTTGGAACTGGAGAAGAAGATGAAAATAGGTTTATGGATGTGTGACCCCTGTGACCCCATTTGGGGTCACGGGGTCATGAAATCTACAATTTAGAATCCCTATAAGCCAAGGAGTCTGCACACAACTTTTCAGCTCTCTAGACCTTTTGGAACTTAAGAAGAAGATGAAAATAGGTTTTTGGGGTTGTGACCCCAGTGACCCCATTTGGGGTCATGGGGTCACCAAATCTACAATTGAGAATTCCCATTAGCCAAGGAGCCGTAACACAACTTTTCAGCTCTCTAGACCTTTTGGAACTGGAGCAGAAGATGAAAATAAGTTTATGGATGTGTGACCCCTGTGACCCCATTTGGGGTCACGGGGTCATGAAATCTACAATTTAGAATCCCCATTAGCCAAGGAGTCTGAACACACAATTTCAGCTCCCTAGACCAAGTGGTTCTGGAGAAGAAGATGAAATGCGAAAAGTTTACAGACGGGCGGACGGATGGACGGACGGGCGGACGGCGGACACCATGCCATGCCATAAGCCCATCGGGCCTTTCAGGCCAGATGAGCTAAAAAGGAAATAATTATGTAAATGTTTAAAAACTACTCTTTCAAATAGTTTACTAATGCAACTGATTAAAGAAATTGGTCTATAATTTGATGCAATAGAATGGTTTCCCTTTTTATAACATTAGCATTCTTCCATTCTGGAGGGAAAACACATGTTGATAATGATTAATAAAAATAGAGCCACTGGCTCTGAAGCTCATCAGGAATCATGTTATTAATTGTCCCTAAGGAAAAGATTAAGATATCACATAATAAGTCATTGCCCAGTCATCAAATTTATTATCAAAATTGGTTACACATTCATCCATATTCATTATAAATAATGTAGACCTTTGCAGTTTATTGTTTTACTTCTTATTTTTATTCTGGAATTATCAACATTTATTACATAATTAAAAAGAGCCCCTATTTGTTTCTAAAAATCCTGTATCTCATAGGCTCATAGTTTCATAGGCTCCTTTTCAAATTTAATTAGTACATTCTATTGAGCATCTGAGTGTAAGACTAAATCAGTAACACAGCAGAGAAGTAACCTGAAACCTCCGTGTATTAGCTGCTGTTTGCATCTCTGCCAGGGAGTGGTCACTCCCCAGGTCAACACCTGCAATTACACAACATGCAGACCCTGGACTCACAGCCAGTAAATTATATATTTTAAAATTTGTTTTCCCCATCTTTCTTTATTTTTCTTTATTGGAAAAGAAGATGTGGTATCACAGACTCATGTAGCTACTTCTAATAGTCTTACTTAGTCTATCTTACTTCATCACCAGTCATATTTAGTTCACATATCTAATGTAAAATAAAACATTTCTTAACCCTTTTTAAAAAAAAATCCTATGCATCCTGTCACAATATTCACAGGCTATTCAATAGTTCTTATTTCACATTGATTACATCAAACATGTCCATAATGTAGTATTACTCTTAAGCTGACATATGAAGTGCACATACAATCTCATTATCTTCACAGCTCATTAAAACAGCTGTTTTAAGTGGTTATGCCTGTGATCCATATTTCGGGTCACAAGATCACCAAATCTTCAATTTAGAATCCCCATTGGCCAAAGAGTCTGTACATAACATTTCAGCTTTCTAGAGCTTTTGGGACTGGAGAAAAAGATTAAAAATACTGTTTAGGTTATGACCCCTGTGGCCCTTATTTGGGGTCACAGGGTCACCAAATCTACAATTTAGAATCCCCATTGGCAAGGAGTCTGTACATAAAATTTCAACTCTCTAGAGTCATTGGTTCTGGAGAAGAAGTCGAAAAAGTGAAAAGTTTACGGACGGACGGACGGACGGACGGATGGACGGACGCCATCCCATGCCATAAGCCCATCGGGCCTTTCAGGCCTGATGAGCTAAAAAGTAAATACAATGCTTCACTGACCGTTTCTACAGTTTTCTTCAACAATCTATCACTAATTTTATCAGGACTAGAAGCCTTATTGACATGGTAACATTTAATTACATCTGCTATTTCTGTTTTCGTGATTATAATTGAGTCAAGGCTTGACTCTGTACGAGTATCAAAATGTGGGATAGATTTGCTGTCATCTTTGAGGTGTGAGATGGACTGAAAGTATTCATTTAATGCTTCGGCTTTGTCAAATCTGTAAATACTAATTCCTCTCTAAACTACTATTAACTTTATTCAGAGGTGGAATAGTTGTAACGGTACCAGAATTTCTTGTGATGTGTCTCAAAACTTTCCAATAAGATGATTATTTTGTTGCCTGAATATAAGTCAAGAAGAACATTATCAATATTGGAATAGAATGATTCCATAACATTATATTTCAAGTTATTTACTTTATTCCTTTGCTTGTTGAAAGCATGAATATCAGCTTCTTTGCCCGTTTTTTTTGCCCTCTTACGTAACCTATCTCTTTTTCTAAATTCTTTTCGTAATAATGAATTGAACCATGGTTTGTCATTGGGGCTAATAGTGACCGTTTTAGATGGTATACATGATTTAACATAACTCATATAAGTTACATAGAACCTCTGACAAGCCTCCTCAGTATCACAATCAGAGAATAAATCAACCCAGTCAGTGTTTTCTATCAGTGCATTGAGTCTATCATAGTCACCTTTATCATAACACCAGACATCCCATGCTAATATTGTGTTAATGCTTACCTCAATATCAATAAAAGTTCCCCTATGGTCACTAATATTCGCTGCAAAATCTACCACACCACTAGTAACTAAAGACACATCATCAG
Source organism: Gibbula magus (assembly GCA_936450465.1). Lineage (NCBI taxonomy): Eukaryota > Metazoa > Mollusca > Gastropoda > Trochida > Trochidae > Gibbula > Gibbula magus. Next base: position 13,601,131 of record OW388306.1, read on the forward strand.
TGACTAAACTTGGATCAATTAGAGTGCTAATTTGAAATTCTTGTTGGTTCAGTAATCACATTTTTCAATTTTTTTTCTATTCGTTTCGTCTGTAATATTCAATTTCTTATAACTCAATAACTTTTCATTGATATTGCCTAATATTGTCACACTGTTTGTTATATCCAATGCATTTCAATGCTAAAGTCTAATATGTCCCAAAATCAAACAGAATTTGCCTCTGGGCGATAAGTAACACAAATCAAAAGTTGTTTCTGAGGTAATCTAACATTGATCCATCTTGATTCGTCATGGACATTCTCTAATTGTTTCATTCGACTAAGTTCCTGAGTTATCTCCCCTAGAAGGCAAAAGGCGTCTTAAAAATTTCTCCTAAATAACGACACCACATATACAGCATCGTTTGAAAGCTGAACAATTGCGGTTTAAACACTAGTTCAAGCCAGTAACTTTTTCTTAATGGTTAACGAGCAATCTTAAAAATGAACATTTTGAAAGAAGATTTTTAGGGCTCGCATTCAAAGGGACATAACTCGCCAAGAAATACTCAGAACCAAATTCGGGTAGTTACAATTTATTCCACGCACTGAGGTTAACAGCTTTACCCGAGAACATTATGATGTAAAAGTTGATAGTTTTGGCACAATTTGGACATTTTCCAAAATTTTGTAGTATGGAGACTTTTCAAGGGGTATTTTCTTTGGAGAATTTTCAGTCGTAAACCACTGGAGATCGATACCATTATGTTTAATAGCTCATTTTGAAGTAGAGATATCATTTCATAATTGACATTAGCCTACTCGTGAAGCATGTATGTGTCACAGTTTATAAATTTAGGTAAACTGTGACAGCTCCATGCTACTAATGATTGGTGGTGAAGTTATGGTTGACGCATATAAATGATTGATGGTGAGATCCTGGTTAATCCATATAAACAAAAATATTAAATAATTGACGTAGAGGTTATGATTGACGCATATAAACACTACTAACTGATTGATGGTGAGGTTGCAGTTAATCCTTATAAACACTACTAAATGAGTAATTGTGAGGTTGTGGTTGATGCATATAACCACTACTAAATGATTAATTGTGAGGTTGTGGTTGATGCATATAAACACTACTAAATGATTAATTGTGAGGTTGTGGTTGATGCATATAAACACTACTAAATGATTAATTGTGAGGTTGTGGTTGATGCATATAAACACTACTAAATGATTAATTGTGAGGTTGTGATTGACGCATATAAACACTACTAACTGATTAATGGTGAGGTTGCAGTTAATCCTTATAAACACTACTAAATGAGTAATTGTTAGGTTGTGGTTGATGCATATAAACACAACTAAATGATTAATTGTGAGGTTGTGGTTGATGCATATAAACACTACTAAATGATTAATTGTGAGGTTGTGGTTGATGCATATAAACACTACTAAATGATAAATTGTGAGGTTGTGATTGACGCATATAAACACTACTAACTGATTAATGGTGAGGTTGCAGTTAATCCTTATAAACACTACTAAATGAGTAATTGTGAGGTTGTGGTTGATGCATATAAACACAACTAAATGATTAATTGTGAGGTTGTGGTTGATGCATATAAACACTACTAAATGATTAATTGTGAGGTTGTGGTTGATACATATAAACACTACTAACTGAATAATTGTGAGGTTGTGGTTGATGCATATAAACACAACTAAATGATTAATTGTGAGGTTGTGGTTGATTCATATAAATACTACTAACTGATTGATGGTGAGGTTGCAGTTAATCCTCATAAACAATACTAAATGATTATTTGTGCGGTTGTGGTTGATGAATATAAACACAACTATATGATAATTGTTAGGTTGTGGTTGATTCATATAAATACTACTAACTGATTGATGGTGAGGTTGCAGTTAATCCTCATAAACACTACTAAATGATTAATTGTGAGGCAGTGGTTGATGCATATAAACACTACTAAATGATTAATTGTGAGGTTGTGATTGACGCATATAAACACTACTAACTGACTGATGGTGAGGTCGCAGTTAATCCTTATAAACACTACTAAATGAGTAATTGTGAGGTTGTGGTTGATGCATATAAACACTACTAAATGATTAATTGTGAGGTTGTGGTTGATGCATATAAACACAACTAAATGATTAATTGTGAGGTTGTGGTTGATGCATATAAACACAACTAAATGATTAATTGTGAGGTTGTGGTTGATTCATATAAATACTACTAACTGATTGATGGTGAGGTTGCAGTTGATCCTCATAAACAATACTAAATGATTAATTGTGCGGTTGTGGTTGATGAATATAAACACAACTATATGATAATTGTGAGGTTGTGGTTGATTCATATAAATACTACTAACTGATTGATGGTGAGGTTGCAGTTAATCCTCATAAACAATACTAAATGATTAATTGTGCGGTTGTGGTTGATGAATATAAACACAACTATATGATAATTGTGAGGTTGTGTTTGAATCATACAAATACTACTAACTGATTGATGGTGAGGTTGCAGTTAATCCTCATAAACAATACTAAATGATTATTTGTGAGGTTGTGGTTGATGCATATAAACACTACTAAATGATTAATTGTGAGGTTGTGATTGACGCATATAAACACTACTAACTGATTGATGGTGAGGTCGCAGTTAATCCTTATAAACACTACTAAATGAGTAATTGTGAGGTTGTGGTTGATGCATATAAACACAACTAAATGATTAATTGTGAGGTTGTGGTTGATGCATTTAACCACTACTAAATGAATGATTGTGAGATTCTGGTTGACGCATATAAACACTACTAAATGATTAATTGTGAGGTTGTTTTTGATGCATATAAACATTACTAAATGATTAATTGTGAGGTTGTGATTGACGCATATAAACACTACTAACTGATTGATGGTGAGGTCGCAGTTAATCCTTATAAACACTACTAAATGATTAATTGTGAGGTTGTGGTTGATGCATATAAACACAACTAGATGATTAATTGTGAGGTTGTGGTTGATGCATATAAACACAACTAAATGATTAATTGTGAGGTTGTGGTTGATTCATATAAATACTACTAACTGATTGATGGTGAGGTTGCAGTTAATCCTCATAAACAATACTAGATGATTAATTGTGCGGTTGTGGTTGATGAATATAAACACAACTATATGATAATTGTGAGGTTTTGGTTGATTCACATAAATACTACTAACTGATTGATGGTGAGGTTGCAGTTAAAATTGTGAGGTTGTGGTTGATGCATTTAACCACTACTAAATGAATGATTGTGAGATTCTGCTTGACGCATATAAACACTATGCTTAATGATTAATTGTGAGGTTGTGGTTGATGCATATAAACACTACTAAATGATTAATTGTGAGGTTGTGATTGACGCATATAAACACTACTAACTGATTGATGGTGAGGTCGCAGTTAATCCTTATAAACACTACTAAATTATTAATTGTGAGGTTGTGGTTGATGCATATAAACAGAACTAAATGATTAATTGTGAGGTTGTGGTTGATGCATAAAAACACTACTAAATGATTAATTGTGAGGTTGTGGTTGATGCATATAAACACTACTAAATGATTAATTGTGAGTTTGTGATTGACGCATATAAACACTACTAACTAATTGATGGTGAGGTCGCAGTTAATCCTTATAAACACTACTAAATTATTAATTGTGAGGTTGTGGTTGATGCATATAAACAGAACTAAATGATTAATTGTGAGGTTGTGGTTGATGCATATAAACACTACTAAATGATTAATTGTGAGGTTGTGGTTGATGCATATAAACACTACTAAATGATTAATTGTGAGGTTGTGGTTGACGCATATAAACACTACTAAATGATTGATGGTGTGGTCGCAGTTAATCCTTATAAACACTACTAAATGATTAATTGTGAGGTTGTGGTTGATGCATATAAACAGATCTACATGATTAATTGTGAGGTTGTGGTTGATGCATTTAACCACTACTAAATGAATGATTGTGAGATTCTGGTTGACGCATATAAACACTACTAAATGATTAATTGTGAGGTTGTGGTTGATGCATATAAACACTATTAAATGATTAATTGTGAGTTTGTGGTTGATGCATATAAACACAACTAAATGATTAATTGTGAGGTTGTGGTTGATTCATATAAATACTACTAACTGATTGATGGTGAAGTTGCAGTTAATCCTCATAAACAATACTAAATGATTAATTGTGAGGTTGTGGTTGATGAATATAAACACAACTATATGATAATTGTGAGGTGGTGGTTGATGCATATAAACTGAACTAAATGATTAATTGTGAGGTTGTGGTTGATGCATATAAACACAACTAAATGATTATTTGTGAGGTTGTGGTTGATGCATATAAACACTACTAAATGATTAATTGTGAGGTTGTGATTGACGCATATAAACACTACTAACTGATTGATGGTGAGGTCGCAGTTAATCCTTATAAACAGAACTAAATGATTAATTGTGATGTTGTGGTTGATGCATATAAACAGAACTAAATGATTAATTGTGAGTTTGTGGTTGCTGCATATAAACACAACTAAATGATAAATTGTGAGGTTGTGGTTGATGCATTTAACCACTACTAAATGAATGATTGTGAGATTGTGATTGATGCATATAAACACTATACTTAATGATTAATTGTGAGGTTGTGGTTGATGCATATAAACACTACTAAATGATTAATTGTGAGGTTGTGATTGACGCATATAAACACTACTAACTGATTGATGGTGAGGTCGCAGTTAATCCTTATAAACACTACTAAATTATTAATTGTGAGGTTGTGGTTGATGCATATAAACAGAACTAAATGATTAAATGTGAGGTAGTGGTTGATGCATATTAACACTACTAAATGATTAATTGTGAGGTTGTGGTTTATGCATATAAACACTACTAAATGATTAATTGTGAGGTTGTGGTTGACGCATATAAACATTACTAAATGATTAATTGTGAGGTTGTGATTGACGCATATAAACACTACTAACTGATTGATGGTGAGGTCGTAGTTAATCCTTATAAACACTACTAAATGATTAATTTTGAGGTTGTGGTTGATGCATATAAACACAACTAGATGATTAATTGTGAGGTTGTGGTTGATGCATATAAACACAACTAAATGATTAATTGTGAGGTTGTGGTTGATTCATATAAATACTACTAACTGATTGATGGTGAGGTTGCAGTTAATCCTCATAAACAATACTAGATGATTAATTGTGCGGTTGTGGTTGATGAATATAAACACAACTATATGATAATTGTGAGGTTTTGGTTGATTCACATAAATACTACTAACTGATTGATGGTGAGGTTGCAGTTAAAATTGTGAGGTTGTGGTTGATGCATTTAACCACTACTAAATGAATGATTGTGAGATTCTGCTTGACGCATATAAACACTATACTAAATGATTAATTGTGAGGTTGTTGTTGATGCATATAAACACTACTAAATGATTAATTGTGAGGTTGTGATTGACGCATATAAACACTACTAACTGATTGATGGTGAGGTCGCAGTTAATCCTTATAAACACTACTAAATTATTAATTGTGAGGTTGTGGTTGATGCATATAAACAGAACTAAATGATTAATTGTGAGGTTGTGGTTGATGCATATAAACACTACTAAATGATTAATTGTGAGGTTGTGGTTGATGCATATAAACACTACTAAATGATTAATTGTGAGGTTGTGGTTGACGCATATAAACACTACTAAATGATTAATTGTGAGGTTGTGATTGACGCATATAAACACTACTAACTAATTGATGGTGAGGTCGCAGTTAATCCTTATAAACACTACTAAATTATTAATTGTGAGGTTGTGGTTGATGCATATAAACAGAACTAAATGATTAATTGTGAGGTTGTGGTTGATGCATATAAACACTACTAAATGATTAATTGTGAGGTTGTGGTTGATGCATATAAACACTACTAAATGATTAATTGTGAGGTTGTGGTTGACGCATATAAACACTACTAAATGATTGATGGTGTGGTCGCAGTTAATCCTTATAAACACTACTAAATGATTAATTGTGAGGTTGTGGTTGATGCATATAAACAGATCTAAATGATTAATTGTGAGGTTGTGGTTGATGCATATAAACATAACTAAATGATTAATTGTGAGGTTGTGGTTGATGCATTTAACCACTACTAAATGAATGATTGTGAGATTCTGGTTGACGCATATAAACACTACTAAATGATTAATTGTGAGGTTGTGGTTGATGCATATAAACACTACTAAATGATTAATTGTGAGGTTGTGGTTGATGCATTTAAACAATACTATATGAATGATTGTGAGTTTCTGGTTGACGCATATAAACAATATACCTAATGATTGGTATTTGATGGATGTTTATGTGTATAAACACTTCTTATTCAAACAGAAAATGGCGACCTCAAACAATCCTGATAGAAATGATCACGCCACCTCCGGGGAGCTCGCTCTTTCATCGAACCAACCACCAGGTGAGCTTAGTGATGTTGCAACTTGAATGAACGCCCTGGTTATACAGCAGACAGGTTTGTTTGCAGAAGAGCATATATTTCAGTTATCATTATTGTAAAGTTTGCAACTTTGCACCTAACTATATACAGAGTGATGCAAAAAGTATTCGGGCGGTGGCGTTAATTCCATAGACTTACATGTTAATTTAGTCTTGGATAATCAATATTCATAAAATAAATTCTGGTTGGATCAATGTCAAATTTTCCAGCTTGATTGGAAATCATCACAGCTTGAAGTACATAATTTGGAATAAATTTTCTGACGACAATTTAACAAATTTCATCCGATTTACCATGTGTACATTAAATAAAAACGGGTCCCATAGATCGCTATGTTAAATGTCTTCACAACTATGTATATATGTTGATGAAATTACTGTAATTTCCTATATATAAAACGGAAAATTAAACATAAATTATGAGGTTGTAGCCAAGATGATTCCTCACAAACCTGATAAATGTGAATAGGATCGAACAAAAATCCTATCTATGAAAATTATTTATCCCAGACTAAATTAACATGTAAATCTATGGAAATTACGTCACCGTCCGAATACATTTTGCACGACTCTGTAGTCTTGACATAACGTTTAGCTTTGGCAATGAAGTACCCATGATCACAACGTTTGATTTGTCAGTTACAGGCCGTTGATTCATAGCTTGCGCATGCTTACAGAGACATTAGTGCTTTCGGGTGCTTAGGGTGATACATTGCTTGCGCATGCTTACAGATACATTAGTGCTTTCGGGTACTTAGGGTGATACATTGCTTGCGCATGCTTACAGAGACATTAGTGCTTTCGGGTACTTAGGGTGATACATTGCTTGCGCATGCTTACAGAGACATTAGTGCTTTCGGGTACCGGTACTTAGGGTGATACATTGCTTGCGCATCCTTACAGAGACATTAGTGCTTTCGGGTACTTAGGGTGATACATTGCTTGCGCATGCTTACAGAGACATTAGTGCTTTCGGGTACTTAGGGTGATACATTGCTTGCGCATCCTTAGTGCTTTCGGGTACATAGGGTGTATATATCGAGTAGATAATGACAGTTGACTAGCTAGCTCCCAAACAATAAATCAGCATGTAAAATTATGAAACAAACTGTTTCATGTTGCAGGGGACCAACCTCAGGTGGCGTACAATACATTCCAGGTAGCAGCTGGAGTTTCCTCACTTCCAGGTACCCTTGATCCAGGTGAGATACCAATTTGGCATTGAGTGAAGCTAAAGTTTGAAAGAGTTAAATGGTTTACAACGATATGAATATATGCAGCAATGGAGAATAAGTGTTTCCAATGATGTAATGTTGATGTATTAGGAGCTATGATACGTGTATGCAGGTGTTTAAGTTGATGGTCATGGCGATTGGATTATTGTTACAGTACACATTTTATCATTTCAAGGAGAGTTTATGTGTACAGTGTGGACGCGCCAAGAGGGCGTTTTCCACAATTTTCTAGAATGATTCTGTTGTATGCCACTCTCTTCCCAAAGAGGTTGCTTCCTTCAGATTTCCGATCCTACTCTCTGTTGTTTTTCGCTTGAAATCGAGAGCAGAACCAAAGTCCCCTAGCGTTGGAAAGAGAAATCTCATACCGTATCCCTGCTTCTTAATCAATGAAAATTCATCTTTAAGTGGCCAAGTCGACCGAGTGACTTCAGAGATCTAGGCATTTTACTCTGAATGCTCTTGCTCATTAGCATATGTCATTCGAATATATCTGATGTAAATAACGCAAATGAACTGTTTTTGGTATTTGTCTCTGATTTGGTCTTCTTTATTTATGATCAATAGCGCTAGTTTCCAGCCGATGCTCGCAGGTTTCACCGCAATGCATAGCCACATGGCGTTGCGGGCTTTCTCCCTGCCATAATACTAGCAGCCACGATATAAGTGAAATACTCTTGAAAGCAGCGTTAAACCCAAACTCACTTCACCTCACCTATGATCAATAGTTTTCACAAAATCAAATAGTATATTTCGAGGAAAAGCAGATTCAATTGTAACCAATCAGGACACTCCCTTTCTGCCCCCGATTTCAAGCATAAAACAACGGAGGGTAGGATCGGAAATCTGAAGGGAGAAACCTCTGTGGGAAGAGAATGGTTGTATGCATAAACTTAAAATCTCTCATAACTCTATCTGGCAACCTTGTTTCCTCCCATAAAGCATCGGGAGAGAGGGTTAATTGTTTTAAAAGCAAGGATATCGGTATTTGCAATTTTTAATAATTATATACACAGGTATATATATCACAAAGCATGTTCTAATTATGGGTAAAAGTAGCAAAACAGATCGTTAATTTTAACCAGAATGGCAGAACATCAACCAATATTTGTAAGGTATGTCAGGTATGTTGAATATTTACAGAGACTTTGAAGATGAAGCTGTCCGAAGCCAACACAACTTTTGTTCCCACAAGGACATTCAAGGACATCAGTCGGTCCCTGGAGAAAAACTGTCACGTGACTATTTGTGGAGCATCTGGAGAAGGGAAGACCACAATGGCTTTGATGATTGGACGGAAGTACAGAAAACAGGGGTATGAGCTGGTATTTGTGGACAGACCAGAGGTGTTTGATCTTGGATCTTGTATCAGTTCATGTCAGAATGTTTGTTTGATTTTTGATGATATCTTTGGATCTGTTGGACAATCAACAGATGTAACTGGTGTACAAAGGTTGTGTGATACTTTACAACTGCACATTAAAACTAACCTTAAAACAAAGCTTACTGCAAAGACAGACATGAATAAACAGGGGAAAGAACAAGTCAAGAAAAACAAAAAGGGTTTTCATAAAGCTAAAACCACAAATTCCAAGGAAATTCGAGTTATTTTCACATCAAAAACGTATGACTTCAAGGAGGGAGTATCAAAAATGCAGTATGAGCGTATCTCAATGTTAAAAAAATCAGTCGTAGATTTGACAGTCAATCATGGGTCGCCTTACTCACAACCAGAAAAGAAAGACATTTTCCACAAGCACAGTGAATTGCATCCTGAACGAAAGCTAGGAGACTTAGAAGTAGAAGAATTAATCAAGCAAGACTCATCACTGTTTGGTTTCCCACTGACGTGTAGGTTGTTCTTTGGATTTTCAGCTTTTACAGAGAAAGCTGTTGACTTCTTCAAGCGTCCCATACACTATCTCATGATAGAACTGAACAATATCCTGAGCAGGAGAAATGAACAAGCAGCAGCATTGGTACTTGTCTTGTTGTGTGAGGAAAATGTCAAACTTCCGGAGTTGGAATCTCCGACGACAAATGAGAAAGTTGAACAAATGGTTAAGCTCCTTGCTAGTTTTACAAACTCAGTTACTCCGTCAGGTATAGCTGGTGCTGCAAGGAGCTTCAGGGGAACATTTCTATCCAGGGGAGACAACCTCTGCTTTGCTCACTCTTCTATCTACGAGGCTTGTGCATGTGCTTTGTATCAGTTCAATCCTACTTTTGTGTTGCAGTACTGCAGCTTGGACTTCTTGTATGAACGACTGAAGCCACGTCCAGTTGATGAATCAGGAGTGTCAGATCAGCTCCACTATCTCTTTGTATCCGAGGAATATTTCCCCCTCCTAGTTACAAGATTTGTGTCCTCCATGAAGAAGGGAATCTTCTCAAAGACAGTTGCCCATCCAATAGTGCAAAACAAATCGTTTGTTCGAAAAGTTTTGGAAGAAATCGGCAAACTTGCAAGTGACAACAAAGCCTGGATTCAATGGAAAGAGTCTGGAAAGGGGCTTCTGTACTGGGTTGTGAAAAGTAAAGGAATCTTTTTAGTTCAAAATATTGAAAACGTTCTCCAGATCACGTTTACACCTGATGACATCAGAGAGGCTCTCCTTGCATCTGTTGAATGTGACAGTTTGACTATTTTCAAACACCTAGAGGGTAAACTAGAAGGGAAACTTGACAAGTCAGATATGAATAAGCTCCTTCTTGCCAGTGCGAAAAGCAGTGGTGAAGAAATGGTGAAATATTTGCTTCAGATGGGAGCAAATATATCAAGAACAGACATAAATAAACAAACCTTCATCCATCTTCTTTGTATGTATGACAGGCCTGACATTTTGACGTTAGTGACAACTCATACAAAGAAAGCAGACCTTGATTTAGCAATGACTACCCTTGATAAAGACAGAAGAACTCCACTGATGGTGGCAGCATTAAACCGAACGTGGGACTGTTTCAAGCTCATTAGGAGTGAAGTCAAAACTTCTGTCAAGGAATGTGAAGTTTTGATCCACCTTGCATGTAAAGATGGAAATAAAGAAATAGTCAAAAGTATTCTGACGGATAGCAATCTCAACAGTAGAGGTCAGCATGGAAGGACACCGATAATGGTAGCAGCGTACGACGACAAGTCAGATATATTTGACTTACTATTGTCTCACAGTGCTGATGTCACACTTGTTGATGAGGATGAAGACACATTGCTACATCTTGCATGTGACGGAGGTAACATACACATTGTTGAAAGTGTTCTGACACCTCAGAATCTCAACAGTAGAGGTCGGTATGGATTGACACCGATAATGGTAGCAGCTCGTGGAGCTAAGTCAGATATATTTGACTTACTTTTGTCTCAAAGTGCTGATGTAACACTTGTTGATGAGTATGGAGACACATTGCTACATCTTGCATGTGCTGGGGGTAACAAACCCATTGTTGAAAGTGTTCTGACACCTCAGATTATCAACAGTCGAGGTCAGGATGGATGGACACCGATAATGGTAGCAGCTCATGAAGCAAAGTCAGATGTATTTGACTTACTTTTGTCTCACGGTGCTGATGTAACACTTGTTGATGAGTATAGAGACACATTGTTACATCTTGCATGTGCTGGAGGTAACAAACACATTGTTGAAAGTGTTCTGACACCTCAGAATCTCAACAGTAGAGGTCAATATGGAAGGACATCGATAATGGTAGCAGCTCTTGGAGCTAAGTCAGATATATTTGACTTATTTTTGTCTCACAGTGCTGATGTCACGCATGTTGATGAGTATAGAGACACATTGCTACATCTTGCATGTGCTGGAGGTAACAAACGCATTGTTGAAAGTGTTCTGACACCTCAGAATCTCAACAGTAGAGGTCGGTATGGATGGACACCGATAATGGTAGCAGCTCGTGGAGCTAAGTCAGATGTATTTGACTTACTTTTGTCTCACAGTGCTGATGTCACACTTTTTGATGAGTATGGAGACACATTGTTACATCTTGCATGTGCTGGAGGTAACAAACACATTGTTGAAATTGTTCTGACACCTCAGAATCTCAACAGTAGAGGTCAATATGGAAAGACATCGATAATGGTAGCAGCTCACGGAGCTAAGTCAGATGTATTTGACTTACTTTTGTCTCACGGTGCTGATGTCACACTTGTTGATGAGTATAGAGACACATTGCTACATCTTGCATGTGCTGGAGGTAACAAACACATTGTTGAAAGTGTTCTGACACCTCAGAATCTCAACAGTAGAGGTCGGTATGGATGGACACCGATAATGGTAGCAGCTCGTGGAGCTAAGTCAGATGTATTTGACTTACTTTTGTCTCACAGTGCTGATGTCACACTTGTTGATGAGTATGGAGACACATTGTTACATCTTGCATGTGCTGGAGGTAACAAACACATTGTTGAAAGTGTTCTGACACCTCAGAATCTCAACAGTAGAGGTCAGTATGGAAAGACATCGATAATGGTAGCAGCTCACGGAGCTAAGTCAGATGTATTTGACTTACTTTTGTCTCACGGTGCTGATGTCACACTTGTTGATGAGTATGGAGACACATTGCTACATCGTGCATGTGCTGGAGGTAACAAACACATTGTTGAAAGTGTTCTGACACCTAAGAATCTCAACAGTAGAGGTCGGTATGGATGGACACCGATAATGGTTGCAGCTCGTGGAGCTAAGTCAGATGTATTTGACTTACTTTTGTCTCACAGTGCTGATGTCACACTTGTTGATGAGTATGGAGACACATTGTTACATCTTGCATGTGCTGAAGGTAACAAACACATTGTTGAAAGTGTTCTGACACCTCAGAATCTCAACAGTAGAGGTCAATATGGAAGGACATCGATAATGGTAGCAGCTCTTGGAGCTAAGTCAGATATATTTGACTTATTTTTGTCTCACGGTGCTGATATCACGCATGTTGATGAGTATAGAGACACATTGCTACATCTTGCATGTGCTGGAGGTAACAAACACATTGTTGAAAGTGTTCTGACACCTCAGAATCTCAACAGTAGAGGTCGGTATGGATGGACACCGATAATGGTAGCAGCTCGTGGAGCTAAGTCAGATGTATTTGACTTACTTTTGTCTCACAGTGCTGATGTCACACTTGTTGATGAGTATAGAAACACATTGTTACATCTTGCATGTGCTGGAGGTAACAAACACATTGTTGAAAGTGTTCTGACACCTCAGAATCTCAACAGTAGAGGTCAATATGGAAAGACATCGATAATGGTAGCAGCTCACGGAGCTAAGTCAGATGTATTTGACTTACTTTTGTCTCACGGTGCTGATGTCACACTTGTTGATGAGGATAGAAACACATTGCTACATCTTGCATGTGCTGGAGGTAACAAACATATTGTTGAAAGTGTTCTGACACCTAAGAATCTCAACAGTAGAGGTCGGTATGGATGGACACCGATAATGGTTGCAGCTCGTGGAGCTAAGTCAGATGTATTTGACTTACTTTTGTCTCACAGTGCTGATGTCACACTTGTTGATGAGTATGGAGACACATTGTTACATCTTGCATGTGCTGAAGGTAACAAACACATCGTTGAAAGTGTTCTGTCACCTGAGAATCTCAACAGTAGAGGTCAGTATGGAAGGACACCGATAATGGTAGCAGCTCGTGGAGCTAAGTCAGATGTATTTGACTTACTTTTGTCTCACGGTGCTGATGTCACACTTGTTGATGAGTATAGAGACACATTGCTACATTATGCATGTGCTGGGGGTAACAAACACATTGTTGAAAGTGTTCTGACACCTCAGAATCTCAACAGTAGAGGTCGGTATGGAAGGACACCGATAATGGTAGCAGCTCATGAAGCTAAGTCAGATGTATTTGACTTACTTTTGTCTCACAGTGCTGATGTCACACTTGTTGATGAGGATGGAGACACACTGCTACATCTTGCATGTGCTAGAGGTTACAAACACATTGTTGAAAGTGTTCTGACACCTCAGAATCTCAACAGTAGAGGTCAATATGGAAGGACATCGATAATGGTAGCAGCTCTTGGAGCTAAGTCAGATATATTTGACTTATTTTTGTCTCACAGTGCTGATGTCACGCATGTTGATGAGTATAGAGACACATTGCTACATCTTGCATGTGCTGGAGGTAACAAACCCATTGTTGAAAATGTTCTGACACCTCAGAATCTCAACAGTAGAGGTCGGTATGGATGGACACCGATAATGGTAGCAGCTCGTGGAGCTAAGTCAGATGTATTTGACTTACTTTTGTCTCACGGTGCTGATGTCACACTTTTTGATGAGTATGGAGACACATTGTTACATCTTACATGTGCTGGAGGTAACAAACACATTGTTGAAAGTGTTCTGACACCTCAGAATCTCAACAGTAGAGGTCGGTATGGAAGGACATCGATAATGGTAGCAGCTCTTGGAGCTAAGTCAGATATATTTGACTTACTTTTGTCTCACAGTGCTGATGTCACGCATGTTGATGAGTATAGAAACACATTGCTACATCTTGCATGTTCTGGAGGTAACAAACACATTGTTGAAAATGTTCTGACACCTCAGAATCTCAACAGTAGAGGTCGGTATGGATGGACACCGATAATGGTAGCAGCTCGTGGAGCTAAGTCAGATGTATTTGACTTACTTTTGTCTCACGGTGCTGATGTCACACTTTTTGATGAGTATGGAGACACATTGTTACATCTTGCATGTGCTGGAGGTAACAAACACATTGTTGAAAGTGTTCTGACACCTCAGAATCTCAACAGTAGAGGTCGGTATGGATGGACACCGATAATGGTAGCAGCTCATGGAGCTAAGTCAGATGTATTTGACTTACTTTTGTCTCACAGTGCTGATGTCACACTTGTTGATGAGGATAGAAACACATTGCTACATCTTGCATGTGCTGGAGGTAACAAACATATTGTTGAAAGTGTTCTGACACCTAAGAATCTCAACAGTAGAGGTCGGTATGGATGGACACCGATAATGGTTGCAGCTCGTGGAGCTAAGTCAGATGTATTTGACTTACTTTTGTCTCACAGTGCTGATGTCACACTTGTTGATGAGTATGGAGACACATTGTTACATCTTGCATGTGCTGAAGGTAACAAACACATCGTTGAAAGTGTTCTGTCACCTGAGAATCTCAACAGTAGAGGTCAGTATGGAAGGACACCGATAATGGTAGCAGCTCGTGGAGCTAAGTCAGATGTATTTGACTTACTTTTGTCTCACGGTGCTGATGTCACACTTGTTGATGAGTATAGAGACACATTGCTACATTATGCATGTGCTGGGGGTAACAAACACATTGTTGAAAGTGTTCTGACACCTCAGAATCTCAACAGTAGAGGTCGGTATGGAAGGACACCGATAATGGTGGCAGCTCATGAAGCTAAGTCAGATGTATTTGACTTACTTTTGTCTCACAGTGCTGATGTCACACTTGTTGATGAGGATGGAGACACACTGCTACATCTTGCATGTGCTAGAGGTTACAAACACATTGTTGAAAGTGTTCTGACACCTCAGAATCTCAACAGTAGAGGTCAATATGGAAGGACATCGATAATGGTAGCAGCTCTTGGAGCTAAGTCAGATATATTTGACTTATTTTTGTCTCACAGTGCTGATGTCACGCATGTTGATGAGTATAGAGACACATTGCTACATCTTGCATGTGCTGGAGGTAACAAACCCATTGTTGAAAATGTTCTGACACCTCAGAATCTCAACAGTAGAGGTCGGTATGGATGGACACCGATAATGGTAGCAGCTCGTGGAGCTAAGTCAGATGTATTTGACTTACTTTTGTCTCACGGTGCTGATGTCACACTTTTTGATGAGTATGGAGACACATTGTTACATCTTACATGTGCTGGAGGTAACAAACACATTGGTGAAAGTGTTCTGACACCTCAGAATCTCAACAGTAGAGGTCGGTATGGAAGGACATCGATAATGGTAGCAGCTCTTGGAGCTAAGTCAGATATATTTGACTTACTTTTGTCTCACAGTGCTGATGTCACGCATGTTGATGAGTATAGAAACACATTGCTACATCTTGCATGTTCTGGAGGTAACAAACACATTGTTGAAAATGTTCTGACACCTCAGAATCTCAACAGTAGAGGTCGGTATGGATGGACACCGATAATGGTAGCAGCTCGTGGAGCTAAGTCAGATGTATTTGACTTACTTTTGTCTCACGGTGCTGATGTCACACTTTTTGATGAGTATGGAGACACATTGTTACATCTTGCATGTGCTGGAGGTAACAAACACATTGTTGAAAGTGTTCTGACACCTCAGAATCTCAACAGTAGAGGTCGGTATGGATGGACACCGATAATGGTAGCAGCTCATGGAGCTAAGTCAGATGTATTTGACTTACTTTTGTCTCACAGTGCTGATGTCACACTTGTTGATGAGTATAGAGACACATTGTTACATCTTGCATGTGCTGGAGGTAACAAACACATCGTTGAAAGTGTTCTGACACCTCAGAATCTCAACAGTAGAGGTCGGTATGGAAGGACATCGATAATGGTAGCAGCTCTTGGAGCTAAGTCAGATATATTTGACTTACTTTTGTCTCACAGTGCTGATGTCACGCATGTTGATGAGTATAGAAACACATTGCTACATCTTGCATGTGCTGGAGGTAACAAACACATTGTTGAAAGTGTTCTGACACCTCAGAATCTCAACAGTAGAGGTCGGTATGGAAGGACATCGATAATGGTAGCAGCTCGTGGAGCTAAGTCAGATGTATTTGACTTACTTTTGTCTCACGGTGCTGATGTCACACTTGTTGATGAGTATGGAGACACATTGCTACATGGTGCATGTGCTGGAGGTAACAAACACATTGTTGAAAGTGTTCTGACACCTAAGAATCTCAACAGTAGAGGTCGGTATGGATGGACACCGATAATGGTTGCAGCTCGTGGAGCTAAGTCAGATGTATTTGACTTACTTTTGTCTCACAGTGCTGATGTCACACTTGTTGATGATGATGGAGACACATTGTTACATCTTGCATGTGCTGAAGGTAACAAACACATCGTTGAAAGTGTTCTGTCACCTGAGAATCTCAACAGTAGAGGTCAGTATGGAAGGACACCGATAATGGTAGCAGCTCGTGGAGCTAAGTCAGATGTATTTGACTTACTTTTGTCTCACGGTGCTGATGTCACACTTGTTGATGAGTATAGAGACACGTTGTTACATCGTGCATGTGCTGGAGGTAACAAACACATTGTTGAAAGTGTTCTGACACCTCAGAATCTCAACAGTAGAGGTCAATATGGAAGGACATCGATAATGGCAGCAGCTCGTGGAGCTAAGTCAGATGTATTTGACTTACTTTTGTCTCACGGTGCTGATGTCACACTTGTTGATGAGTATGGAGACACATTGCTACATCTTGCATGTGCTGGAGGTAACAAACACATTGTTGAAAGTGTTCTGACACCTCAGAATCTCAACAGTAGAGGTCAATATGGAAGGACATCGATAATGGTAGCAGCTCACGGAGCTAAGTCAGATGTATTTGACTTACTTTTGTCTCACAGTGCTGATGTCACGCATGTTGATGAGTATAGAGACACATTGCTACATCTTGCATGTGCTGGAGGTAACAAACGCATTGTTGAAAGTGTTCTGACACCTCAGAATCTCAACAGTAGAGGTCGGTATGGATGGACACCGATAATGGTAGCAGCTCGTGGAGCTAAGTCAGATGTATTTGACTTACTTTTGTCTCACGGTGCTGATGTCACACTTGTTGATGAGTATGGAGACACATTGTTACATCTTGCATGTGCTGGAGGTAACAAACACATTGTTGAAAGTGTTCTGACACCTCAGAATCTCAACAGTAGAGGTCAATATGGAAGGACATCGATAATGGTAGCAGCTCTTGGAGCTAAGTCAGATATATTTGACTTACTTTTGTCTCACAGTGCTGATGTCACACTTGTTGATGAGTATGGAGACACATTGTTACATCTTGCATGTGCTGGAGGTAACAAACACATTGTTGAAAGTGTTCTGACACCTCAGAATCTCAACAGTAGAGGTCAATATGGAAGGACATCGATAATGGTAGCAGCTCGTGGAGCTAAGTCAGATGTATTTGACTTACTTTTGTCTCACGGTGCTGATGTCACACTTGTTGATGAGTATAGAGAAACGTCGTTACATCTTGCATGTGCTGGAGGTAACAAACACATTGTTGAAAGTGTTCTGACACCTCAGAATCTCAACAGTAGAGGTCAATATGGAAGGACATCGATAATGGTAGCAGCTCGTGGAGCTAAGTCAGATGTATTTGACTTACTTTTGTCTCACGGTGCTGATGTCACACTTGTTGATGAGTATAGAGACACATTGTTACATCTTGCATGTGCTGGAGGTAACAAACACATTGTTGAAAGTGTTCTGACACCTCATAATCTCGACAGTAGAGGTCAGTATGGATGGACACCGATAATGGTAGCAGCTAAAAAAGGACACATCAATATCCTGGACTATATATGTGAGAAGGGAGCTAATCTGACATATCTGACTTCAGGTGGGAAGGATGTTGTAGCTGTCGCTGAGGAGGCTGAACAGAAAGATGTTGTCAAATATCTGAAAAATATCATTGTACACCGATAATGGTAGCAGCTCAAGAAGGACATATCATCATCCTGGACTATCTCTGTGAGGAGGGAGCTGATCTGACATGTCTGACTTCAGATGGGAAGGATGTTGTAGCTGTCGCTGAGGAGGCTGACAAGCAGGATGTTGTCAAGTATCTGAAAGATTACTTCAATTAACATAAACTTTACAGTAATTGTATCTGTATTATGTTATGATTATTACCTGCAGAAACAATTTTTTATAATTATTTTATATATTTTTCAGATAGACACTGTCTTAATTAACAGTTATTTGTATTCATTGTATTGTCGAATATCACCTCATGATCACTGACACATGTAAGTGCACTTGTTTGAAAATAAGAAGCGCACATAGTAAATGACTTCAATTTTCAATAGTGTCAAAACATTCACAGACGGCTCCTAGGAATTGTCATTGTTTAAACTTAATAAGATGATTACTGACACAAACTAGTTCTGAACGATAGCATTCTGACAATGACCAGTAAAATCCATTTATAGATCGTAAATGTTAATTGTATTGTAGAATCCATAGCATGGAGTATTAGATATTGACATCAGAAAGTGTTATGATTTAGATTGATTATTTAAAGTTTTTACTTAGTAATAATCAATTTCAGTTTCACTGCTTTGTTACCAATACTTAGAGAAATATTGTGTGCTCGAATGATTTACACACTATATGTCCTGATAAAACAGTATTTATGTTATACATGTATGATAGATATGTACTATCTATTTAGAGTTATGACTTGCATCATGTCTATTAGCGTCTATATATTTATAGCATATGATAATAGCATATTTATAATGCGCACACATCCATGTTCAATGTATGTTCAAGGTGCTACACAATTATTACCCTGAAGAAATCGATTTTCGTTGCCGCCTATTAAGTGCTCCGCGCAACCGTATAAGACTATAGGTCCGTGCATTCCCCTCTACAGGTACTCGTTTGTACAGCTGGGTGAACTGAGTCAATGTGGATGAAGTGCCTTGCCCAAGGACACAACACAATATCTCTCCAACTATACATGTGATCCAGATCTTACTCGTTTTCATGTCCGCCATGCTATATAATATAATAACATTTATTGTCCTCATTACAATGTAAATTCGGATAATCATTATGTACCATTGGTACCCGGCAGCCACAGTGCAGCGCCAGTTCATGCGTTGTTCTATACTTATAATGCTGAGTGCTGAATTCCCATCTTTTAACGTCTTTTGGTATGACGCGGCCGGGAATCGAACCCCGACCAGTTCCGGGTGAAGAGCGGACACGTATACTCTACCAACCCCAGTGATCCCTAAATGTGCCATTTGAGGGTCAGAAATTTAAAAAATTATTTCTTGTGGTTTCCATGGAAACATGACTAAGACAATTGCTTCATAAGGAAGTCATGTTAATCTCGCTAGATCCACCAAACTAGGTATACTTGTCAACCATGATCCCTTGATGTGCCCTCTGAAGGTTAGTCCTATCTCTGAATTATATTTTGTGTGTCATGGAAACATGACTGAAACAGTTACTTTTGTGGAAGTTATTTTGTCCAGCGAAAATCTCAAAACTATACATGCAATCCTCACAAAACTTGTTCACATGTCAACATGTCCATACATGTGCCTTAAAGGCGCTGTAGCACGTTTTTTCGCTCAAATAAGTCGATGAAATGTATTTGAAAAATAATGTCACCAATAGTAAAACACCCTTCTCTCTTCGAAAAAACAAGTTACAAATGAGTGTACATGGTTCCGTACAACCACGGGAATCGTTTTTGTCATTCGAAATAATAAAATGTGTTCACAATAAAATGGCCGCCATGCAATTTTTGCTTTATACGCAACACCGTTATTACCACTACGGATAATTGGTTTGTGTAATACGATGTTTTACCCTCTGAAGTAAATATAAATGACATAAACTATCATTATAAATGGGAAATTTGAAAAAATAAAATTTGCAAAAAACGTGCTACAGCGCCTTTAAAGAGAGTGAAAGAAACTTAGTCAAACGTAAACCATGCAGCAATCGTTCAGTTGCAATGCAAGATGACAGCAATTCATGGAATGTTTAAAAACTGAGTTTTTTCAAATATACCTCCAGGAAACTGATCAACTACCATCTGATAAAGGAAAGAAATTACGCCTGCTAGGACATATTGAAGACTCATTTGGCTACAAAGACTATTTAAACATTAAGAATAAAGACCACAAAAAATATTAACTAAGTTGAGACTTAGCGCTCACCGGCTTGAGATTGAGAGAGGAAGATATTATAACAACACTCCTGTAGACAAACGCCTCTGTCAACAGTGCTGTCAGGGTGTTACAGAAACGGAAGAACAGTTTATATTATATATTTGAATGCCCAAAATATATTCATTACCGCTCGAACCTAATTTCATCAACTGGTCTCGTTGGGGTCTCAAGGAAAGAGCTCCTCTCATCATAATAAACCCCAAGAGTCATCATGCTTCTATCACCTGTAAAGTACTTTATAACATGTATTCAATGAAATTTACCCACAATGGTTAATTATTGTACAATCTTTAATATGCATTGTTTGAAATAATTGTCTCACACTGAGATATATTAATGCTCTTGTATATATTTTACCAATAATATGTATTAACATTTGTTAACTTCTTTGTACACTGCCCATAATGGGTGTTTTTTGTAAATAAATATCTTGTATCTTGTATCTTGTATCTTGTATCACTAAATGACGTCATAGTTAATGACGTCACAAAGTCTTGAAAGTTCAGCCGGCGACTCTTGCATGCGGCTTTGCCTTGCAAATTTACTACTGTAGTTATGGCCTCGGAACAAGAATCAACATGATGTTCTATTTTATATATGTTTTACTGTCGTGTGACTTTAAAAAGGTATGCTCGAATATTGTTTATCTATGTGATTAAGCTAAAACCAGTCAACCAATCAAAATTCAAGTTATTTTTAGAAAAACTGTAATTCCCATGACCATTATGGAAACTTTAATACCTGTATATCGTTGCCCGCTTGGGTAAGAAATTAGGCTTATTAATGACATCAGCTTGTTGTAATCGTATTATCGTTAAATGTCGTTTCATCCGTTTGAAGGCGGCTCCTTTATAAACTCATACTCAAACCATGTGCTTAAATTTTAGAAGTTTAGCCATGTCACCTAAGAAATATTTTTTTTCTGACAAAGCCCTAGGTTAACTTGGTGAATTGATGAAAGTCGATTTTAATCAGACTGGACTTTTGGTATTAAGATTACCAGTTAGTACGACGAGTTTAATTCTTTATTCAAAGAGGGGCGGGATAGCGCAGTGGTTAGCGCGTTCGGCTTCGGATCAAGAGGTCTGGGGTTCGAATCCCGCCAGGGGCACGGCAACTTTGTCTGCAGTAGAGAACTGTTCTGCACGCAGTCAGGTTTGGGTGCAATGCTACACTGAATTTTAGTGCAGTACCACCCATGGTTCGCTAGCTCCAGCCGATGCTCGCAGGTTTCACCGCAATGCATAGCCACATGGCGTTGCGGGCTTTCTCCCTGCCATAATACTAGCAGCCGCGATATAAGTGAAATACTCTTGAAAGCGGCGTTAAACCCCAACTCACCTCACCTCACCTCTTTATTCAAATATTACGGCAAGACAGTAAAAACCTTTTCGTTCCTTACCAATCTTTCCTTTCAACATTTCCAAAATATTATTTGTTGTAAATTATATCAGCAATTACTTCTGATCGCTTTGACAGTTTTGTTTTATTAAATTAACCTTAATGAGAACAGGGGTCCGTTGCACAGAACACTAATCTAAGGTAACCTTAACTCACTGAGATCTATAGACTGAGTTCAATGTTAAAAGGTGGCGTTAAGGTTAACCTTGGTGTTAAGGTTGTTTTGTGCAACTAAAAAAATCCAATTAACATCAAATATATGAACGCAAAAAAACAAACAAACCCGATTTAAATACAGGTCTATACAAATAATTTTGAAGACTAATAATTCCTATATGTGCAGGCGAAGTAGAGATTTTTCGATGCTTCATTTTTGTCCCCCGCCGTCTCCCCTTGTTTGCTTAGGTTGTGGTCTAGGGAAGATACATCCTCGGTTACCCATGGTTTTATATATGCTAAGTTACTCTCCACTATATCACCCATGGGAAACTCTATCAGAGAAATCTGTACTAAAATTACCTGCCCTTGGCCGGCGTGACGAAGTCAGTAACCAAAGAAAATGCTCAATAGGATAAGGCGGAAATGGTCAAGGGAGATAACCGGTGAGGGATGGCTAACAAAATGACCTCGCATGCTTTGCAACGAAGTGATATGAATTGTCATTGGTTCGCAGGTCCAAGCTGCATAGCAGTTTGATTGGCTGACGCCGGCCAAGGGCGGGTAATTTGAGTACAGATTTTTCTGATCAGGTTTCCCATGGGTGATATAGTGGAGAGTAACAGAGCATATATAAAACCATGGGTAACCGAGGATGGGGGAGATAACTCTACCAGGTATATGTTGATAGTTCAGTAAAAGGCACATGGCTGACATAACATCACCGAACGTGCTGTTTTGATAACAGTAAATATATGATATCAAAACAGCTATAGATGTTCCTTTTACGATTACAGGATATTTTGATAAAGAAAGTAAAACCTTTTATTATTGAACGACAATGTAAGTTATAACGCGTCATTTGATAAGAATGTGTACGTTCATGAACATGTGGTATTGTGACGAAGATTGGGCTGTTTGTGAAGACAGAAGAAGTAAATCAAGTTCACATTACAAATAGCGCAAGGTTGAAGATCATGTCACTGAACTCACAATTCTAATAGTAGGATTGTAGTAGCACAGCGTACTTATATATACATGTATAGCTACATACACTAATCTGAGTAGTCAGTCACCTTGTAGTTACTTTATGGTTGAACAATTAGCTTTTAGGCTGGAAGGTCGCAGTTTTGATGTAATAATAGCGTGTGTTTATAATGTGAAGTAATTCAAATGGTATGTGCTCTCTGCGCTTAGCAATTTCAAAATTGGAAAGTGTAACTGAACTGATGGGTTTATAAAGTCTGACACATTCAAGGCAAGTGGTATCTTCTAGACGTGAGTATATCACAAAGTTGCAGCAGGAGATTACAATGTTAAAACAAATGTGGTTATGCAACCTGTACTGTTTATTCAATCTGAAGTGTGCGTGTATAATATGTGCTGCCACACTGCTATAATGCTACTACTTAAAATGTTACCAATGTCAATATGTCATTAATACTACTACTACTACTACTACTACTACTACTGCTGCTGCTGCTGCTACTACTACTACTACTACTACTACTACAACTATTACTGCTGCTGCTACTACTACTACTACTACTACTACTACTGCTGCTGCTGCTGCTGCTGCTACTACTACTACTACTACTACTACAACTATTACTACTACTGCTGCTGCTGCTGCTGCTGCTACTACTACTACTACTACTACTACTACAACTATTACTACTACTACTGCTGCTGCTGCTGCTGCTGCTACTACTACTACTACTACTACTACTACTACTGATGCTGCTGCTGCTGCTGCTGCTACTACTACTACTACTACTACTACTACAACTATTACTACTACTACTGCTGCTGCTGCTGCTGCTGCTGCTGCTGCTGCTGCTACTACTACTACTACTACTACTACTACTACAACTATTACTACTACTACTGCTGCTGCTGCTGCTGCTGCTGCTGCTGCTACTACTACTACTACTACTACTACTACAACTATTACTACTACTGCTGCTGCTGCTACTACAGTATTACTACAAATACTACTACTACTATTACTACTACTACTGCTGCTGCTACTACAGTATTACTACTACTACTGCTACTACTACTACTACTGCTGCCACTACTACTGCTGCTGCTACTACTACTACTACTGCTACTACTACTACTACTGCTGCTGCTGCTGCTACTACTACTACTTCTACTGCTGCTGCTGCTGCTACTACAGTATTACTACTACTACTACTACTGCTGCTGGTCTACTCCTACCACAGTATTACTACTGCTACTACTACTACTGCTGCCACTACTGCTGCTACTACTACTTCTACTACTGTTACTACTACTGCTGCTGCTGCTGCTACTACTACTACTACTACCACACTTCTACTACAACTACTGCTACTACTATCACCACAGCTACTACCACTACTACCACTACTACAGCTACTGCTGCTACTACTACTAATAAAATAATATTAAAAGGACAAATATTACCACTACTCCTACAACCGTACTGTTGATTTTATATAACAACTTATTTATTGTGAACAACGTAAATTTAAATATTTAGGGCTACTTCTCATTGGTTTTCGGAGTAATAGCTAGCGTGTTTACTCTTTTCTGATTAAATCCATAAGTATTTTATAAAAACTCTAAAAAAGCAAGTCTCGAGACTATCGTATTTTCTCTAATACAACCCCGGGGTTCTATTTCATTCAGCATCCCCTTACCCCCGGGTTCTATTAGAGACCCGGGTTGTATTGGAGGCCGGGTTATATTTTTTCAGACATGAATTGACGTTTATAATCTTCTTGGGGTCAATTATTGTAAAAGGAAAATTAACTGAACAAGACGGATATTTGTTATCATGAACCTGTTATGCTGAATCTCACATCACATCAATATTTATCCTCAAAACGAGTGTATAACTATTTTATATTGCAACACGGGGTATTCAGTTGTTACGTAAAACCCGGGTTCTATTGGAGACCCGGGTTGTAATTGCCTCAGCACCCCTTTCCCCTCCGGGTTGTATTGAAGGCACGGGTTCTATTAGAGGAAATACGGTAATTCCTAATTTAACATATTACGCATTTTAAATATACGTTATATTTTAAATGTTTAATGTCTGCAAATATTTTCTTTAAAGAAACAATTACTTTTTGTACAACATGTTGAAATGTGAATCGATAGGCTGTTAGAAAGTCTACAATCACAGATTGTTAGAAAGTCTACAATCACAGGCTGTTAGAAAGTCTACAATCACAGACTGTTAGAAAGTCTACAATCACAGATTGTTAGAAAGTCTACAATCACAGACTGTTAGCAAGTCTACAATCACAGGCTGTTAGAAAGTCTACAATCATAGACTGTTAGAAAGTCTACAATCATAGACTGTTAGAAAGTCTTCAGCCACTTTTGGGTTCACTGGTGCCAAGTCGTTTGTTGTGATATTCCTAGACGAGTTACCTCCCTTGTTCCACGTGTGCATTGATGTGAAAACCAGAGACCGGTGTGACAAAACTTGCTTGGGAGGATCTTGGGAGGGTCTGGGCGCGTGCAACCACTGGCGTCTTGTTGATTATCGTCACAACTGTATATTAGTTAGGTTGGTGAGTATTTATCAAATGTTTTACTTTTATCTGATTTCATGCATTATAATTAACTTTTTGTGGATTCGATCTCAGTTCGAATATAAAGTTTGGCTTCTTCTATATCATGTCTATGATATCACTGGCACTACTACCAAAACTGTTATGATGCTATGCCGTTTCCACACTTATTTTCATTTAATTACTTATTATCAAAGATACGTTAAATATGAAATAGTCGTTGGCTTTCATTTTAATATCTCTAAAACTGATGGGTTGGGATGAGTGTGCACTCATCTTGTGTGGGGTGGATTTTGATAAAGGGAGCTAACTCTTTAAATGGACACCTGTTAAACGTGTCTACATCACCTTTGTCTTTTTTTTGTAAAAAATGATGTAGTTCTAATTAGACATAGTTGTCACATGTTCAAATGTCATTAACATAATTTGATCATCTGTGGGTAACGGTAAAACCATTATTTCTTAAAGGGACACTGCGTCAAGGATAAAAATGAGATCACTTTTATCTACCTATGCTGATCAACATGCCTGCTAATGAGTTACGCTTCGCTTTGCTTCACTGTCTACATGCAGTAGTTTTTGTTACTAATTACTTGAATTGTCTTTTGGGTCTGTGACTCTTTACCAGACACGTAAATCAGCATAGGAAGATACATCTGATTTCATATTTCTCCTCGACGCGGTGTCCCTTTTTAATTATAGATATAATACTCTTCACTTGGTAAGTACTATTTTATCATATTTGTTGTCAGTTATATTTGTCATCAGTTGTTGTAGTTTGATGTTGATATAACTGAAGAACAAACTCAGAAATTGTGTTCACATTAGTATTGTGTGGCAGCAGGGGGGTTAAACTATTTGCTTTGAACCATACATGTACGGTCTGCATACTCCTCTTTGTGTTATTATTGTTCATTAAAATAATTTCTTAAAGAGAGGTTCCTATCGCTGACAGTCCTCAATCTTGCTTTTCAGCATTAAATGTGATGAAAGCATGTTGTATTTTCGCTTATATCATTAAAAAAACATATATTTTTAAGCTTATTCAAAAAGTAACATGATGAATCATTAAACTATCACCAGTGTCATGGCTTTCCACCCTCATGGCGCCAATGAAAGGGTTCACTTCTCGTTATTTTTTAATGAATGTGCGCTTGCCTTTATAAAAATTTTGAAATATAAAGCCAAGAAATAGTATGATTCCCATTAGCGTAATGGCACGTAAGTACTCGAGATTTCATTCTTTCTCTCCGTCCCTAGATCGACCAGGGGCTAGTGATGATTCCAACTAATGCAGCTTATATACATTGAATCCAAATTCTGATTCCAGATTGACAACAAGCTATTAACACCATGGGTTGCATGAAGAGCTTCACGATCCTGATGTCGGTGGTTGTGATTGGTCTCTCCATCTACCTGTACTCGCCCATCCCGGACGGAGTGGACGAACCCTGGAAGGTCAGGTCAATCCTGGCAGCCGGGAAACTCATCAAACTCCTGGTAAGGGGAGACAAGTCCTACCAATGATCAAAGCCGTGGATCGTTACTCCTGTCTGAGTGTTTCTTTGCTTGTTGGTCTCTACTCTGTTTCCTGTACATATGTCTCTAAGAAATGTTTGGCCTTTTTTCGTTTCAACAGTTCATTGTTCTGATATATTTATGTTTATGGGAAAATAGACTAACATTTATCAGGAATTAAGAGCATTGCCGAGTGAGGTCTTGGTCCATTAAGGCTGTTAGAATATTAATTGTTTTCATTTTGCTTCTGTGGTTTTTAAATTTTTGCTTTAACAGTTTATAAACAATAAATTGTTGTTGTAATTTTTCTATACAGCAGTTTCCTTGTTATTTTCTGAATTTGTTTGAATTGTTATAAGAACAACAAAATTCAATAAATATGTTTATTTTTATCAAACTTTATTTTGGTTTATATCTCTCAGTGTATGAGGATGAGCATTTCTTAGAGAAAAATAGATAATAACAATAATTATTTATAAAAACAAGCATGTCTGAAGGTTTGATCTGAATGTAAATACAATGTATAATATTCTACAACAGTGTGCAGGGAGCGATCTGATTGGCTACAGCAGTTGTCTGAACATCACTCGGAGCTCCATCAACTTTATGCTTCCCTCGCCGCCCCTCTCGACCCTCGACCCTCAACTCAAGGTGGGTGTGGGTGACAGTAGCTGATTTTAAACTTTTTAATGATTGTTGTGGTAAATTTTGACATCAATACATTTTTTAGGATTAAGGCCATCAGGGATTAAAAAAAAAATGAGTCCCAGGTTACTGACTTTACAAATTTGAGCCCTAATTGTCCCCCGCCGCAACGCGGAACGGGGGACGATGTATTCAGCGGCGTCCGTACGTACGTCCGTACGTCACATTTCTTGTTTACGCGATATCTTATGAAGCGTTGCATCCAAAGTCTTCAAATTTGATGTCTGCTTACATTGTGGGAAGACGCAGACACCAGTCAATTTTGGTGACCTTGGCCTTATTTTCAAGGTCACCACGACACTTTGACCACTTTTTGAACTCTTGTTTACGCGATATATCATGAAGCGTTACATCCAAAGTCTTAAAATTTTGTGACTGCCTACCTTGTGGGAAGACGCAGACACCAGTCAATTTTGGTGACCTTGGCCTTATTTTCAAGGTCACCACGACACTTTGACCACTTTTTGAATTCTTGTTTACGCGATATTTCATGAAGCGTTGCATCCAAAGTCTTCAAATTTAATGTCTGCCTACATTGTGGGAAGACGCAGACACCAGTCAATTTTGGTGACCTTGGCCTTATTTTCAAGGTCACCACGACACTTTGACCACCTTTTGAATTCTTGTTTACGCGATATCTCATGAAGCGTTGCATCCAAAGTCTTCAAATTTAATGTCTGCCTACATTGTGGGAAGACGCAGACACCAGTCAATTTTGGTGACCTTGGCCTTATTTTCAAGGTCGCCACGACACTTTGACCACTCTTTGAACTCTTGTTAAGGCGATATCTCATGAAACATTGCATCCCAAGTCTTCAAATTAGTTGTCAGCCTACATTGGGGAAGACGCAGACACCAGTCAATTTTGGTGACCTTGACCTTATTTTCAAGTTTACCGCGACACTTTGACCACTTTTCTAACTCTTGTTAACGCAATATACCTTCACCGGTTGGACTCAAAGTCTTCAAACTTGGTGTCAGTCTACACTGGGGGATGACGCAGACACCAGGGGATTTTGGTGACCTTGACCTTATTTTCATGGTCACTACAACACTTTGACCACTTTTCGAACTCTTGTTATCACAATTTATTTTGACCGGTTGGACCTAATGTTTTCAAATTAGGTGTCCGCCTACATTGGGTGAAGACGCAGACACCAGTAGATTTTGTGACCTTGACCTTTTTTCAAGGTCACCGCGACACTTTGACCACTTTTCAAGCTCTTGCTTACGCGATATATCATGACCGGTTGGGCCAAATGTTGTCAAATTTGGTGTCAGTCTACATTGGAGGATGACGCAGACACCAGTCGATTTGGTGACATTGACCTTATTTTCAAGGTCACCTCTACACTTTGACAACTTTTTAAACTCTTGTTAACGCGATATCTCATGAAGTGTTGGATCCAAAGTCTTCAAAGATGGTGTCAGCCTACATTGGGGGATGACATTTTGGTGACCATGACCTTATTTCCAAGGTCACATCAAAACTTTGACC
The DNA here is from genome assembly GCA_936450465.1 of Gibbula magus. NCBI lineage: Eukaryota > Metazoa > Mollusca > Gastropoda > Trochida > Trochidae > Gibbula > Gibbula magus. The sequence goes on from OW388306.1 coordinate 13,630,778, forward strand.
ACTTTTAGAACTCTTATTAATACGATATATTATGAACCTAAGCACCCAAAGTCTTAGAATTAATGCAATATATAAAGTAGCTCCAATGATGTGCTTACTAACTCAATGTCACCGGCGGGGGACATTGCCATGTTAGTGGCAAACACTTGTATAAATATTAGTTTGAATAAATATCAAATTACCGGTATGTATTTGGTAAAAATACCATTCTGAAAATTAAATCCAATTCTACATGGGCTGATTTACAGTTTATACAAGAAGGACGAGAACATGAAACAATGCTGTACCATGGCAGATAAAGAACGGGAATTTTAAACAGTTTGCATTAAAGGATAGATGAAATGACATATGGTCAAAATCGAATTCATTAAAATGGGATGTCAATTTGACAATTGCTCGATTTTAAATTTCTGAAATCGGTCCATAAATTACTTAAATACGGCTTTTTAAAAAAACGCCTTATTTAGCCCCGGCGACCAAAATGAAAGTCTGCGGGGGAGTGGCCCCTGAAGGGATGACTTCTGTGACGTATCAGGAGGAATCTGATTTTCAGCGATAGACATAATTCAACGTAATTTCGCAACATTTTGATTGTTAATTTCACAAAGAAATCTTCAATAAACCAACTTAAATTTCCCATATATCGAATGTTTAGATATCCAACTAGGTAATTCCGCAGATGACAATTACACAATTATTACATAAACATGTGTAATGTGTGATGTAATACACCTCATAAATTCATTTAGCGACAGTGATAATCATCATTAATTAATTAACAAGACTAGGCGGAGTACCTGTCTAGCCGGCCCCGTCTGTCGCTTACCAGTCACGCCTCAGTGAGCATTTACAAAATGAATCGTCCAACTGATTGCGCTAGTGTTAAAATGAGTGAATTAAGATCGTTTTAATTATCAATTGAAAATGTATATTGTCTCGATTTTAGGCTCAATTGATTCCGATGTACAATATACGTATAGGTAATCATCTGTCAATATTGAGAAAAATGCATTTCATCAGACCTTTAAATTTGCATGAACCCTTGATCCCCCAAGTGGAAGTTTAGAAACTTTTTCGTTATAACATTTCATGGTTATTTCATGATCCTGTTAAAATTTCATTATGGTCAGTACTAGGGTTTCCACGGGTACTCGAGTACTCGAGCTGGAGTCGGGTTTAGCTGGACTCGAGTCCATTTTCTGGGACTCGAGGACTCGATAAAAGATCACATTAACTTCCTATTAATTTAAGTCACTTTGTTCAAATTATATACATTGAACATGTCGTGCCTGAAAAGATTAAACGACCACTGCAGTGGACCCCGTATGTCGTGGTACCTGAGAGACAAGTTCTATACCACGTTACAAGTGAACAGTGACACCATGCTTGGACATTATAACTCAATCCAAATATGGAATATGAAACAGGTTTCAGATCTAACAGGAATGTAAATCTATAAGCGGTCCATTTCATAGTAGGGATGTGAATTTGTCTACGAAATATTGACATTGAATAAATAGTATCTTTCTAAAGCTATGTACAAGTAATATAATATTTTTATTGTAAATTGTGTTTGTTTATTATGTCTTAACTATAAATATTAATTATCTAAATCTCAACCATTTTCTACTTTCATACTTGCTACCCTTCATGAAATTATATTATCACGACCATTCTTTGTTTATAAAAATGGCGGCCTTAGTCTTATACACTGCAATTATTTTCAAGATTATCAATTATGGTTTCAACTGTATACATTAGATGTCAAAGATGTCAAGCCATTCCATATCTAGATTTCTTACACTTGATGTCAAAATTAGAACAACAACACTGTCACACATTTATTCAACAGTACCATGTTCTGTCATCTGTACTGTATGCCTTTGTCACTGAAGGAGAACATAAGTATACATATTATTTTACTGGAATTTTCCGTCTCTGTCATCTGCATGTCTTTATCACTGAGACAGAAAATAAATAGCCTAACTATTATTTCATTTGAACCTGAAATGGTGTTAGATTCACCAACTGTAGTGCTGAACATTGTTTGAGTACTGGTTATTTTGAGGGACAAATGGTCATATTGTCACGCGAAATGGGTATTGCTTCCTGGTAAATCAATGTTCCACTGTATGCATATTAATCTAATACCTCAAAGACAAACAAAATGTTAGAGCGACATGGTACCACTTAGCTGAAAGGTATCAATTTCGAGTACTCGAGTCCGAGTCGAGTCCAACCCCTCGAGTACTCGAGTCCAATATTTTGGACCCGTGGAAGCCCTAGTCAGTACTATCATAAAGATAATATATAGATAGTTTACAATATTTAACATTGTTGTCAGTTGTGTTATTTTGTGATACATCTTTAATACTTTGTTATGTGACCTGTTTGATAACATTGGTAATGATTACAAATATAATGGCTAGACATAAGGGTAGGGGATAATTGAATGTTACTACTGTGTTAACAATTGTTGTCTATTTTATCTTGCAGTGAGATATTACTATTAGTATTATCTCCTGTTTCATTGAATTCTACCTTTCCATATTGATTTATGATTTTACTGTTCAACAGCCTGTAACTTTTCCTCGGCTTGAATAATATAAATGACATGAATTGATATATGTATTATGCAGCATTGACTGTTTACATTTATTCACATATACTTTCTATCTCTAGGTGACGGACACAACGTTTAATGGAATCAAGGTGCGGATATATCGACCCAAAGCTGCAGAGACCCCGAGCCCGGCACTCATGTTCTACCATGGGGGCGGCTGGTCGACCGGCAGTATAGGTAACTTTCCTCCAATCTTATAAGCAAAGTTCAAATCATTCAAACATTCCTTTCACTAAACCATTTTCTGTAAAAAAAACAACCCTTAACTTTGCGTCATGTTAAATTGCTGTCACAGAGAAGTGAACCTTTTTCTAGTTATTTGTTTTGCAATTCAAATGGAACTGAATTGATAAATAAGAAATTATTACATTTTAAAGTGTACCATATGACTTAAGAAACTTTGCAAATTTGTGTATAACCCTCGCTCTTGTTCAGGCAATACAACATTTTTCACTCATTTCATAAAAACAATATGACACACTTTCTTCATTCTCCCTTCAGATTTTCTATTATGTTCTCTGATATATGTATGTAGGCAATATTTCACTATTCCCGCTTAGCCTTAATTCTGTCTGCCACCGAATTCTGTCTTGTGAACAATATGTGTGCATCTCACAGATGAAGTAACTCTATTCATTTCGACAGTTATGGAAAACTCTGTTCAAAATATGTCGCTGTTGCACTGATGCAACCAATTGGGGTTGTCCTTTGCTAGCCGAGAACGTAGCCTAAATAAAACAGAGGCTATGATAGAAAATCCAAAGGTAGTAAACTCAATGTGAAGAGAATGACTTCCTTGGTAATGATATATACCTGTATATATTCTTGATATTATTTTTCAACTTTACACATACATGTATATAACTGTCCTAATTTTCAATCACAGATGCTTCTGATACATTTGCTATGGAACTGGCGAAGTTGGCCAACATTGTTGTGGTGTCTGTGGAGTAAGTTATGCTTTCATTGTACTGTCTTGTGTACTTAGTTTCTGGTTCTTTAATAACATGACAGCAATTTTATCATCGTGCACAGTGGCTTCAAAGATTTTGAAGACTTAGTGCCAAGTCTAAAAACCAGAGAATGTGTATCCCAAATACGTAATACTATCTTGCAGTCTCTCAAACTGAATGAAGCGTTTTAAAGTTCACTAGATGTAGAATATGATATTTCTGATATAATCATTCACCTACTTAATCTTGTAACTTCTGAATACAAACCCAGGCAATCTATAGGAGCTAAAACTAATGAAGTTTCTATAAAATCTTTATTTCACTGGATTGAAAATGGATATGAAAATGTTATGATTTTGCACTTTTTTCTTTTTATATTATTTAAAAAGGTGTCTCACATGAAAAAAAAACTATCTAAATTCTGATGTAATTTTACAGATACCGGCTGGCGCCCGAGTTCCCGTTCCCGATCCCGTTTGAGGACTGTGTGAGCGCTACACTGCATCTCATGCATCACTACAAGGACTACGATGTGGACGGGTCCAGGGTCGCAGTCGGAGGTAGGCACTTCACGTCGGGACATTATAAGAGGATTGAAATTGAATCAAACTATTAATGTGAATTAAGGGACAACAACCAAATTCTTCTTTACTTTGTTTCACAAAATATCTTGACTTTTCAAAAACTTTTCACTTCATAAAGGGGTAAGTTGTAAGGGGCAATAATTCGCCCAATAACGTGGAAAGGAAAAATGATGACACAAGTTATGGATCAACACCTTCTTTATTCTATGTAGCAGGTAGTCAAAGAAGGTGGAATTGCATGTTTGGATGTAAAAACTATGCATGATAACTAAAAAAAGATACATCTGCATGCATTGAAATCAGTCTGATGGAAATCGATCTCCTTCCGAGGAAATAATTTGCAAAATAATGCATCTACCAGGATACAAACATATTCTGTAGATACCTCTCCACAAGGTCTGAGGACACACAGTATAGGTGCGTGATCTGCACCAATTTACTTTAGACAAAACCCTATCAGACAGCTGACCAATCACATCATGGTTTTTAATTGTCACAGTTTTGAAAGCATTTGGAATCATTCGTTAACACGTTCCTCATGGTACGGAAACCAACCTTAATAGCATCAGAAGATGCAAGACTTCTGGCTGTTATCAGACAGTTTGGAGAGGAAACCTCTGAACGACATTAGTTGGTATCCGAGTAGATGCACTATTTTGCAACTTTTATTCCTTCAAATTCAATCAGACTGGCATTGAAATAACCCTGCATGTACATAACATATGCACTTGAAACATGATACATAGCCGTTGCCCCTGCATCAGAGATATCAGGGCATATTGTTTTCACCTATCCGTCTGTCTGTCTGTTTGCCCGACCTATGCTTGCAGGTTTCACCGCAAAGCATAGCCACATGGCGTTGCGGGCTTTCTTCCTGCCATAATACTAGCAGCTGCGATATAAGTGAAATACTCTTGAAAGCGGCGTTAAACCCCAAGTCACCTCACCTCACCTGTTTGCCCGATAAACTTCAACATTTGTCACAACTTTTGATTGGTCAGTGGTAGGCCTTTGATACTTCACATGTGCATCTGTTGTGATGAGACCTTTCAGATGAGGTCATAACATTTTACCCTTTGACCTTGGCGCAAGTTATTTTTTAACCTTTGAAACCTAACCTTACTCATTTCAATGCAGTATTAGTACTCGCAAAATTTATTTAAGAATTGACTTCAAAATTTCATGGAGGTATAAACTAAAAAAAACTGTATATATATATATATATAAATTTTGAAGTCAATTCTTATAAATAAATATACTTGTACCTGATGTTTTGAAAAGCTTTCATTGCTCCAAATATACAAATTTGCAACAATTAGAGCTATACTATTTACGCGTATGAAGACACAAGATGTCAAATCAAAACGTAATGGTATTACTAGCGTTCATTAGCCAATGAAAATACACAACAAAACTAGCTATGAACCCTACGGCATGGGGGCTTGTCTAAATGTGATGTAACATCACAAATTAAGTTTATGCAGGTATGAACTGAATCTCTGTGACAGTGTTCAGCGAATCAGATCCACGCAAAGCAATTGGTATTTGTTTATTACAAAATGTATGTCAGAATGGGCAAGGAGTTCAAGTAACAGGATAGAACATTTGGACCTGTATCCTAAAGTTTTTTTTAACAATCCTGTTGAAAAAGCAACGATCACACTAACCGTTTATGATCTTGCATGCATTGAAGAGGATTTTTGCATTTCTGCATGAGAATGACTACATTTGGAAAAATCGTCATCTTTAAAAAGATCTACAAAATGCTTATCTTCAGGTAAGTAAGATTTTATTTGTTTATTTAAAGAGAATTTAAACTTTTCTTAAGAAATTTGCTCAGTTTATTAGAAAAAACTGTATTAGTTGTTTGCATTGCATGAAAGCTTGGTTAGCATGTGTAGTTTGTATTGTGAATATCACAGGGTCATACAGTTTTGAAAAAGTGGCCAATGAAAAGGGCTTGAACTTGACATTAATTAACTTGAATTTTATAGATGGTCCTTGAAAAGTGCTGGATAATGGATGATTTATCAGTGTTCACTTGTATAAATATGCAGATCTACTTCATTTTAGGTTTTTGGAATCATATATCAGATTTGAGCCTTTAACCTGCGACAGTGATTTATGCTTGTAAATAAAATAAAAGTAAAACAGGGGTAGACGCTTACTAGAAATCTTTACTAGCCCAAAGTGCTCTTCGGGCTAGTGACATATGTTAATCTGTAGTGCTTCAAACACATTTCACTAGCCCTTCTCAAGCCTTTTTTACTGGCCTCGGGCCAGTGGACCAGTGCGAGTGTCGACCCCTGTAAAATGGAACAGTGTAACGGAATGGCTAGCTTCAGATTACGCGGTATTTTAATCTCACGGATCCCTTACGTTCCTGTTGTAGAGAACAAAGGGCAGTTGGCAAGTTCCAGCTGTGCTTGCAGGTTTCACAACAAAGCATACCAAGACTATATTTGCATGATTCCCCTTTCAATGATACTAGCTGTTGTTATAGAAGTGAGATGCTCCATATAGTTTAACCCCATAGTTACCACTTATCCCATTGTGAACTGCTCAGCACAACAATTAACTGATCACTGTCCTTTAAAGGCGCTGTAGCACGTTTTTTTGCTGAAATAAGTCGATGAAATGTATTTGAAAAATAATGTCAACAATAGTTAAACACCCTTCTCTCTTCTGAAAATCAAGTTGCAAATGAGTGTACATGGGTCCGTAAAGCCATGGGAATTTTTTTTGTCATTCGAATATAATAAAATGTGTTCACAATAAAATGGCCGCCATGTAATTTTGGCTTTATACGCAACACCGTTATTACCACAACGGATTATTGGTTTGTGTAATAAGATGTTTTACCCTCTAAAGTAAATATAAATGACATAAACAATCATTATAAATGAGAAATTTGAAAAAATAAAATTTGCAAAAAACGTGCTACAGCGCCTTTAAAGGGGCAGTAGCATTTTTTTTCGCTGAAATAAGTTGATGAAATGTATTTGAAAAATAATGTCACTAATAGCAAAACACCCTTCTCTCTTCGGAAAATCAAGTTAAAAAATTAGTTTACATGGTTCCGTAAAGCCATGAGAATCATTTTTGTCATTCAAAATAATAAATTGTGTTCACAATAAAATGGCCGCCATGCAATTTTTGCTTTATACGCAACATCGTTATTACCACTACGGATAATTGGTTTGTGTAATAAGATGTTTTACCCTCTAAAGTAAATATGAATGACATAAACTATCATTATAAATGGGAAATTTAAAAAAATAAAATTTGCAAAAAAACGTGCTACTGCCCCTTTAACAAATGAGAAAGGACTGGCATGGTCTTGCATCGTGACTTGACCAGAACACATCAGAAATAGAAGCAGATTTGTTCATGATCGTGGAGCCAATGGTTAGAACAGTTTTCAGAAGTCTAATATATTCCTGATTTTAATCTTGTTTCTGTTGAACAGGGGACGGCACAGGCGGGAATCTTGCTGCTGGCATCGCCAAACGATTCTCCGAGGAACCTCCATCCTATCTGCAACCACTCAAGGTAGAGATTCTACTCTTTATAGGAGAGTAGAGTTTTGGTATTTCAGCCGATATGTAAAGAAATTTTTAGAAGGGACCAACGCAAATGAAAACTCTCAGTTTGCAAAAACATGAGAAAATTAATAGGAGAGTATATAGAGTCATGGTTTTGCAGATATATTCCATAAAAAGATAATAATGACGGTACGTACACCACCAAGGGGCATGCTCAAAGGCTCAAAGCACACACATTCACATGATTACCCTGGTGTAAGGACTAATGTTGTTCCTTTTCTCAACTCCCTGAGATAAGATACCTACTCACATGAAAACTGTTGGTTCACAAAATGATAAGAACAGTTTTTAGAATTGTTAGTTTTCTAAAATACCCTAGCCACATAAAGAACACTTGCACACAGAAAATTCATTTAGAATTAAAAATAGAATTGTACAGACAAAAGATGGATACACTGCGTTATTGGACCACAACATCATGTCCAAAGAACATGAACATTATCAATTACAACAATGTTGAGGTCACAAAGTTAGTTACGAGTATAACCACCAGTATATTTGTTTGGAGGGGTGACATCATTATTTTCAAGCTCACTAAAAATGAAACAATTCAATAAAACACTTCTTTGATGATTACATCATGCCTATTTCAGTCCTAAAAGTCAGTTAATTGGGTGCTTCTTGATAAGACGTGGTCATGATCTTTGTACCTGTCAAATATACTAATTATTACTATAATGTTCCCTGGATTGCTTCGCCCTTTTGACTTGGAGAGAGATGTACAATTTATAAATTGAGAAAAATATAAAATTATAATAGTTACCATAAGCGGTATGTCTTGGTCACATGACATGAAACATGATTTTATGCACTCTATGGTATATGTACATTTCATTACCATTGTTTTGTCTTTAGTTTCAGGTGCTGCTGTACCCAGCCCTCCAAGCATTCGACTTCAACCTTCCGTCTTACCTCAAGTTCCAAGACGCACAAACTCTGACCAAGTCTGAGATGATAATTGACTGGATCCAGTACATTGGTCTCAAGGAACCAATGAAATATTTTGACGATTTTGCATGCAACAATCACACCGCTATGATACTTAAATATTCCGATTATGCCAAAGGATTGAGTCAAATGCTTCTCCCTGAATCATGTAGATCAGAAGATCCTGAAATCGTTAATAAAAATGAAGGAAATAATGAACTTTCTCATCGGATTCAAGTGACAATATTGGATCCGCATTTGTCTCCCTTAATGGCCTTGAACTTGTCTGCTGTTGCTCCAGCTTTTGTGGTAACAGCTGAATATGACGTGTTGAGGGATGAGGGGATGATATTTGCAGAGAGACTCCGGATGAACAGTGTTCGTGTGAACACGTACCAAGTGAAGAACTCCATGCATGGCTTCTGTTCCGTGTATTTGCCGCTCAGGTTTGCACAGTTGGAGGCGTGCAACAAAGCCCTCCTGCAGGTCGCACATTTTATAAGGGAAAATGTTAGATGATGTTCCATAGATGTACTTTTAAAAATACGTTGTTTATTTCTATGCCGTCCAATTACCTAAATGATTTATCAAAGTTCGTGTCTTCTACCCATTCACTTCAACTTGTAAAAACAGAACTTCCGTCCAATTGCCTAAAAGTATTTGAGTATTTTGTCCAATTACCTAAGTTTTAGGCATGTTATATCATGTAATATTTAAAAGAGGGCAAACAAAAAATTTTGGTGATTTTATTATAATTTATGAAAATCATAACTTTGAGATGACAAACAGTTTTTACTTGCACTATTTGATATTTTGATATAAACAAACACTTACAATGCTGTTTATTATGAAAGCATATTTTTCCAGCGATCTGATTGGTTGAGAGGTGATTATGTGACCGTTGACAGAAAAGTATATTGACTCCAGCGCGAGTCCTACCGAAAGCCTTTTTGACTTGAGTGACGTCAAACGATTGTTACATGGCCTCAAACGATTGTTGCATGACATAATGCTATTGTTATCATGACGTCATATGACTGTAGTCCTAGCTGTTCAAACCAAATTACAATTTTGACTGGATTTCATTGTTTTCCTTTCGTTTCTGTAATAAATACATAATAAAACAATTGTTGACTGGTGATTTGGTCAATACCTGTTTTTATTGACTCGAAAACAATATTGATCGCAGACTTTGTCTTTGGTCAATTTTGTTTTCTCAAGTCCATAAAAACAAGTATTTATGTGGTCAATATTGTTTTCTTGGGTCAATAAAAACAGGTATTGACCGATCACCAGTCTCTAATTGTATAAAATTGCAGACTTAATATTTTACTTGTGTAATGAAAGTTGTTGGTTGTTTATTTCATTCAGTAGCTTAGCAAGAAAGTTGCAAGGGACCAAAATTGTGGAACCTAATTTTGGTTCAAAGTGATAAAATGTTTTCAAGGGAACAAATGGAATTAAATTCAAGAGAATAAAACTAAGTAACGGGGACCAAATGTAGTCAAGGGAAATAAAGTTAGATCAAGGGGTAGAAGTTAGTTCACGGGTACTTTCTAGGGACCAAAATATATTGCAAAGGATGATATGGCTACTCTTAATGGCTTCATCACATTTCATAATATTGATTGTATTAATAACCATTTGAAAGATTGTTATTATTATGAATCCTTATGATGCACATAAAAATGTGTGTATAAATCTAATTTCAATAATCTGACTCGGTTGAGATGTTAATTTTGATTAGTTAGTAGAGAATGTTGAATTCTTTTCAGGTATAAAAATGTGCATGTACGTGTTAAGTTCCTGATTTCAAGTTTTTCCGAATAAAATGCATCTACAAAGGATATCTTGAGTCGACTTTCATTCATGTGTCATTGTTTAACTCTTTAAAGAATATGTTCCCAGTTTAACCCTTTCACCGTTAAGAAACCTGAACACTACCGGTAATATGTTTACGTGCCTAATCTTAGATGTGTAGGGGTGAAAGGGTTAAATGAGAATATGTTCCCATGAGAATACAGGGATGTCTGAAGCCTGTGGTACTAACTGATTACTGTTTCTACCGTACTCATTTCCTGAGTCTTGCACCTTCAACCCATTGGACTATTATAGGAACTGATAGTCCACCCAGAGTTAAAATGGCAATTATGTAAGCAAAGGCCGAAACTTTTATATAAAATATACAGTATTATATGGGTGTTTTCATATCATATTCTGTATCAGCCTGAGACCGTTAGCTCAAGGGCTGATTTTGTAAAGGGCAGATACATAATTTGATATAAAAAAAACTGTTATACTGTTAGTCACATATTGCCACCTAAGGTTCCATTTTCAAGTCGAGGTTTGATATGGATTTTTGCAATTGACGATGGGCTGTTACAAATTATCTGCCCTTGACGACGTCCTGATACAGGTAATCTGCCCCGGGCTGTTATAGGATGCTTGATGTAGGCTTTATCATACATGCAAAACTGTATGTATTTATAAGCAAGTATATGATAAAATTCAATGCATAGGTAACCATGATGCTTACGTCAGTCCTTTAAATTCTTTCATATAAGTTAAAATAAATTGTGAGTGTCCTTAATTGCAATAACAGTTTTATCCTTTCTCTCGTCAGGTGACAGTGCAGGCGGAAACATTGCGGCAGCCATGTCACTTCTGTTCGGGAGCAACCCCAACCTCCCCAACGTGACGTTCCAGCTCCTGATCAACCCACCCCTCCAGCCCCTCAACTTTCTACTCCCCTCCTACACCAACCCCGACAACCATCTCACGTTGTCCCCAGAAACCATGGCGGACCTCTGGGCAACATATATTGGACCTACAAGCCATCCAGATCTTCCGTCCCAAATGTTGGACAATCTTCACGTGTCTCCTTCAATGAAAAGGTCCCATTACCAGTTGCTTGTAAATGCAAGTCTTTATAAAACTGATTTTGGGAAAGATACTCCTGCGGACTTTGGTTCTGGGAACGAAACTCTTTGGAAGGAAATCGAAGCAACGGTCCTTAACCCCTATCTGTCTCCCTTGACGGCTCACGAGGTTTATAATCTGCCCACAACGATTGTCGTCACGGCGACCTATGACCCTCTGCATGATGAAGGGGTCATGTTCATGGAGAGATTGGAAGGCAAAGGCATCAGGGTTATCCACAAGAACTACAAGATGTCCCATGGATTGGTCGTGCGTGTCGATCAGTTTGAGGCAAGCAGGAAAGCAGTTAAGGAAATTGCTGTGGAAATGAAAATGCTGTTTGAAGAACAATCTTTGACAAAGGCAGAATAATAACTCTAAATCCACTGAAGTATTGTGAAAATATGTGCATCTTAAAATTTCTATTTCTATGAAGAGTTAGCATATATAAGACCGAGTTTTACGTTGACCCATTGTTCTAATATCAAATAATTCTCGGTTTACATTTGGTCAAATACTGTTAATAATGAAAACTAGTTTCCATTGTTTGTTCATGGTATGACATCTCTGGCCACCTGATTTACTTATTTGTCGGTCAGATATACTTGGCGCTGCACAGGTGTTCGTGTGCAAAGTAGTTGTAAAAACATGGCGACATGTAACTTACTGTTGATATTCATGTAATCCGTGACTGTAATGAGTTAAATTAAATTAATCTGGTAATGTTCTAGATAAAGCCAATTGGCTTTTCATCAAGCAATCACAACCATATCGAATCATCCTCAATACGCTCCAGGATATACCTTCCAATAAATCACTCAATAAAATACTCTGGATTCATCCACAGCATCGCTTGCCTATTATGATCTAATTTGCTTCTCCCACCTTCCACAGTAGCCAATCAGGTAAGTTGCTACAACCAAGTGTTTCTAGAAGTGGGGTCTCCAATTCCAAGCTGAACTGGAGAATGGAAGCTGGTTATGATAGAAGCCGTTTGATTGGTAAGCTGAACATCCCAGCGAAGACATCTGATTGGATGAAAGACCAGACAAACATAGTTCATATAAGAAGCAGGTTAAACTGTGGACGAATCAAACAGAAATATATACTAGGGGTGAAACGGTTCGCTTGAGCTTCGGTTTGGTACGTATTACGGTACCTTGGTTCTGTACATTTTCAATTCGGTACAAAACCAAGAATATTTTTCAATATATGAACTAAAATCATAACAAAATCACTTGTTTTTCTTGAAAAAAAGTTTGTAGGGTGTAGAAGTAATTTGGTTTTAAAAGTGTACAAATGAAAATATAATTACATCTGAGTTAATAATATAATTTAATATAATTGTTTAATTAAGTTATATATTCGGTATATACCGAAAAATTACATTGATGTACCGTGTCAGAACTAAAAGCAAAATACTGCGGTTCAACTACTGTAGTTGTGAACCGTTTCACCCCTAGAACATACTCACTCTAGAAGGAGATCTGAATAGATAATAATTGTATGTGAAATGTTTCACAAATTTGTGTGGTAACAATATTGTTTGTACAGGTATATTGTCAGTTGTTAAAAATAAAAATATACTCTTATTCCACATTTAAGTTGTGAATGTTACAACAACATATTATGTGAAATGTTTACATAATTATACTATTTTACCTAATTAATATAACCTAATATTTACCAAATTTTCATAGCCAAAGTTTACACCATCTGAATGTTGTTAAATTATTTTTCATTGATTTACAATCTACATTAACATATTAACTGCAAAATTATGTTGTTCTTTAGTTATATACACTACTCCTATTCCATGTTACAAGTTAATGGGAAACAAGAAAAGTTTTAATGTGACCTCATACGACCTGACATGAAAAGTCATGATGTAAATGTAAACTGTAAACTGCGCTTTTCCAGACTGAATAGTTTGTTCAGAGCGCAAAGGGGTATTGAAGGTTCATTCGAAATCTGCGTGGAAAAGATGCGTCTTAATCATGTTTCTGAAAGTTCAGACGAGTCTCTGCAGGGAGAGCGTTCCTTCAACAGTTTTCTATTAGCTCGGTGAAGATGAATGTTTGTGAATGTGAATGAATGGTGCGACACTTATTTCTTACTTTACTCAATATGATCATTTTCATCATCCTTTGTTACAGTATTTGTTTGTACTCCATTCAAATATTTCATCAAAAGCTGCTCAGTTATGTCCAAATATCTCAACTGACTTATCCCAAAATACAAGAATGCTTTTCCCTCAGTTTATTCATGTTATTGTATCAAATATATTTATGTGAACAGACTCAATCCTCAGTTTTGAACAATGACGCTGATTGCACAACTACTCTTGACTGCACCCAATCAGGGTTCTCTATTGTAACAGAGGTTGCATGGGAAGAAATATGTTGAGCAACCTCTGTGTGTAGAGAGCATGATCCTGAATATAACATTGTTACAAGTTCTATGTATATGTTCTATGTTCTGAAGTGAATAACCTGGAAGTGCTCGGTAAATATCCAAACAATCAAGTGATTAAGAAATTCTTAATTTAGCAATTAAGCAATATTTTTATTATTTATAAAATAATCAAATAGATTCTTAATAAGAATCGATTTCATTATTTTATAAATAATAAAAATATGGCTTCAATTATTCATTTAATAGCCACTAATGACTGCGATATTGCCAAAGCGGCGTTAAACAATAACCGACTCACTCACTCAGTGACATGCTCTATTTCTAACTTGTTAAAGTTACATTACTTTTCTAGGAGCTTCCTCTAAAGGATTAAGATTTTATTCCTGTGACATACGTTTGTAAGAAATAAATTAACCTCTTCTTTGGTTTTATATATTTCCTGTAATTTTGTCTTATGATTATTTGTGGTAAATGAATATTCATATCAAATGAAAAAGTCAAAAATTTAAACTTGCATCACCTCCATTGTAGTGAAATAAGATTTTGTTTGCAATTTTGTATTTTATTGAACAAATTTCAGCGGTTGTTAACCTTTAAATAAATTTATTATGGTATACCTTTTCGATTCCAGCTAAAGTTTTCATCACAGGACTCCACACTAATGGAATATTTTTATTATTTATAAAATAATCAAATAGATTCTTAATCACTTGATTGTTTGGATATTTAGCGAGCACTTCCAGGTTATTCACTACAGAACATAGAACATATACATAGATTTTGTAACAATGGACTATACTTTTCTGCTATAGTCCACTGATTTCAAGGCAGGTAAAGATGAGAACCTCAGCCAGGTAGAATGGAGCTGTCAGCTAGAGCAGCTGTTGCCTAGTGCATGGAGTTGTGTAGTGTTCAGAGTGATCTCAAATACCAACATGTTAGATTCAAATAGAACTGGATTGCAGTCTAAGCTACTAATGTATAAACTCATATTCATTATATTTACATTGTACAGACCCTAGATCTGATGACATCACTGTGTCTTAGTTAAAGGTGTAGTTCTACTGGCCTATTTTGTTGTTGAGAGGGAATTCAAAGGGATTCATTTGTGTGTTTACATTTGTGTAATACCTATCAAAGTAACATCCTATGTTTTAAGTGGAAATTGATTTACATGGGCGAAACCAGAGCGGGGTATAGGGGGTTTTGAAACTGCCCCTTTTGGAACAATTGGCATGTAAATGGACCCCCTGCGTAAACCCCATTCCCTTTTCAATATGTGAAGCCCCCTTTGAAAATCTTGGATCCCCCTAAGTTTTACACTGTAAATACACAAACAACATCCTTGAAATTCTTTCCACCAACTTTGTCCTGGTGATATTGCCCTTGAACATTGTGGTCATTATTTCTGACCAATACTCACCCCCTCAAGTGCATTAACTGTTAATCTTTTTCAGATTTATATTTTTCTAGATTTTATTCAGTTTTGATATATTGTCTTTACTAGATTTATAATAAAAATTCAAACAAGTCCTCAGGTTAGTGTTGTTTCTTAAGGTTGCATTTACAGCAATGGGTTATAAACCTATTTTATTATATACTAAGCGATGTGAGACTTGAGTTTTCTCAGAGAAAATGTGCTCTCATCACTGCAGTTTGCTATCACTTTCTCAACACAGTGAAAATATCACAATGGGGATGACGTCATGTGTACAATGGTATGACATCACGTTTTCAATCAACGCAACGTCATCGCCTTGCTGAGTGACAGCGCAACAGTGGTATGACATCGCCAGAACTCGCTCATTGAAGCAATTTTGGACTTAAAACACCACATTTCTGACCACAGAAGCATATAATAAACAGAATATTTGTTTGTGTTTTCAGTGTGATATCACTAATATTTATTACATAATTTGGAGTCAGATACTCTACTGAGTGACAATAAACTTCATCACCACTCGCGTGACGTCATCGGGACAATGTTATGACGTCATATTGTCAGCTTGCGAAGGCTGTACTTCTGCCGTTAATATCACTCCCAACTCAACGTAAAACACCAATGATAGAATATCTGTTTTTCCTTAACAAATACAATGTTTATCTCATCTCGTCAGGTAGAAAAGTTCACTCGTGAAATATCTACTTTTCTACCTCACTCAATGAGATAAACATTGTATTTGTCAAGAAAAGAAAGATATCCTCTATCTCTCATCTTCTAATACAAAAAAACTCAATTTAGAACAAACTATGTATTTGTTATACTGACATTTAACAGGTGTGTTTTATTTCAACAAATATATTTTATAATATTTTTCGCTAATTGTTTTGAATCCGTTGCTTTAGACAGAGACGAAAAAATTAATATATTTTATGGCCTCTGGTTGAAAAGAATATTATCTAAAGCAGTCTCCACACACATAGATTAGAGTTACCTCCCTTCTTATCGAGGTCAAAGTTTACCAGGAAGTGTCGACTCACTCTGAAAAGTAAGTGTATATTTTCTAATTTTGGAGAGCATTGTTTTGCGGAGGAGATTTCATACAACTAAAATCTATTTCTGTGATGCCGCGAACATGATAAATTTAATCACTGGATATTGTCAACAGTTATTGTTACATGTAGGCCTACATGTATACTTCTTGTATTGTACTGCATAGGCCTACTGCATGCATTTAATTGTGCGGGGTCATTGCTATAAAGAGTGAGACTAAACGGAGATAAAGAGAATTTAGCACAATGAAACTTGCATGTCCACATCCACACTATACACTCTCGAATATAAAGGGAAAATGTTACACTGACAATACGTGATTTTCTTAAATGAACAATTTCGGAAAATTCAGCAGAATCACCTAGACTTGGTTGAACTCCGATTTTTTATTATTTTTTTTATCTGAGTGATTTCAAGAAGAACTTTTATTACTTATAATATCATATTTTTATATTATAAGTCCTTGGACAAAATAAGCCTCTATATATCTAGGAAATAATCCTAGTCTATACTTTCTTTAATTCGTCAAAAACAAATACATGTTGGATCAAAATGTCGATTTGGCATAGATGGGGTTAAGAAAGAAAACAGTTTCAGCATATTCAAGTTTATAAAGTATAAACTGCTTGTGTATTTTGATTTATTTTTATTATTGTATTATCGGCATGGACTATTTGTAAATTTGCGAACAAGGCATTCACTCTATATACATAACTACAACAGATTTAATTTGTGTGTCAAGATAAATATTCCATATATAAACACGTTCACCGCAGTTAAAAGGGAACATAATTTTGGACTATGAGATCGTATAATATTTAGGGTCATGATACATTTGAAAAGCGTTGTTGGAGTCGTATAATGCCTCAAACGTGTAGGTTCTGTAGTGGAGCGATGTATATATACCGTTGATATTGCACTCTAATTATATACAGAGTCCCTGACATAGTAGAGTGACTCAATCACAATGAATTGCCATTCTACCCATGATGCGCGACTAACCTTCATAATTGTCAATTACAAGTAACTATTCCACTTATTATATAAACAAGTAATGCAGTAAGACTTCAGTTACATTTGAATATAACTCATAATTTTTTTTAGGATAGAAGTATAAAGGCGTCAGGAAGGAAACTATTGATGTTTGCCCGATAGTGTAGTAGAAATTACCGAGATATTAATTAAGACAGGACAGTACGTACATTTTTAGAAACACACCATCATTTGAAGACTCCGGTGTTGCTAAGAAATCAATCTACACCCAGAGACCATTAGTCTTTCCCCAACGCATTTTCTTTAGAATACGTGTTAATTAACCGTTGCAAAAATATTTTTCACAATTAAACTGTCAGTAAAATGGTCATCGAATTTATACCAGAAGATGGGAAATCACTTCAGCTACATATACATAATTTCCATGTTAGTAGACTGTATGCTATATTTATAGAGAAAGACTTATATCAGCCAGTTATATAGACTGGCGAGAGTTATACATTGTATAGGGAAGTTGACTTTATACAGGTTATATTGTTATACATTGTGTAGGCAAGTTGACTTTATACAGGTTATATTGTTATACATTGTGTAGGGAAGTTGACTTTATACAGGTTGTATTGTTATACATTGTGTAGGGAAGTTGACTTTATACAGGTTATATTGTTATACATTGTGTAGGGAAGTTGACTTTATACAGGTTATATTGTTATACATTGTGTAGGGAAGTTGACTTTATACAGGTTATATTGTTATGCATTGTGTAGGGAAGTTGACTTTATACAGGTTATATTGTTATACATTGTGTAGGGAAGTTGACTTTATACAGGTTATATTGTTATACATTGTGTAGGGAAGTTGACTTTATACAGGTTATATTGTTATACATTGTGTAGGGAAGTTGACTTTATACAGGTTATATTGTTATACATTGTGTAGGGAAGTTGACTTTATACAGGTTATATTGTTATACATTGTGTAGGGAAGTTGAGTTTATACAGGTTATATTGTTATACATTGTGTAGGGAAGTTGACTTTATACAGGTTATATTGTTATACATTGTGTAGGGAAGTTGACTTTATACAGGTTATATTGTTATACATTGTGTAGGGAAGTTGAGTTTATACAGGTTATATTGTTATACATTGTGTAGGGAAGTTGACTTTATACAGGTTATATTGTTATACATTGTGTAGGGAAGTTGAGTTTATACAGGTTATATTGTTATACATTGTGTAGGGAAGTTGAGTTTATACAGGTTATATTGTTATACATTGTGTAGGGAAGTTGAGTTTATACAGGTTATATTGTTATACATTGTGTAGGGAAGTTGACTTTATACAGGTTATATTTTTATACATTGTGTAGGGAAGTTGACTTTATACAGGTTATATTGTTATACATTGTGTAGGGAAGTTGACTTTATACAGGTTATATTGTTATACATTGTGTAGGGAAGTTGACTTTATACAGGTTATATTGTTATACATTGTGTAGGGAAGTTGAGTTTATACAGGTTATATTGTTATACATTGTGTAGGGAAGTTGACTTTATACAGGTTATATTGTTATACATTGTGTAGGGAAGTTGAGTTTATACAGGTTATATTGTTATACATTGTGTAGGGAAGTTGAGTTTATACAGGTTATATTGTTATACATTGTGTAGGGAAGTTGAGTTTATACAGGTTATGTTGTTATACATTGTGTAGGGAAGTTGAGTTTATACAGGTTATATTGTTATACATTGTGTAGGGAAGTTGAGTTTATACAGGTTATATTGTTATACATTGTGTAGGGAAGTTGAGTTTATACAGGTTATATTGTTATACATTGTGTAGGGAAGTTGAGTTTATACAGGTTATATTGTTATACATTGTGTAGGGAAGTTGAGTTTATACAGGTTATATTGTTATACATTGTGTAGGGAAGTTGAGTTTATACAGGTTATATTGTTATACATTGTGTAGGGAAGTTGAGTTTATACGGGTTATATTGTTATACATTGTGTAGGGAAGTTGAGTTTATACAGGTTATGTTGTTATACATGTACATTGTGTAGGGGAGTTGAGTTTATACAGGTTATATTGTTATACATTGTGTAGGGAAGTTGACTTTATACAGGTTATATTGTTATACATTGTGTAGGGAAGTTGAGTTTATACAGGTTATATTGTTATACATTGTGTAGGGAAGTTGACTTTATACAGGTTATATTGTTATACATTGTGTAGGGAAGTTGAGTTTATACAGGTTATATTGTTATACATTGTGTAGGGAAGTTGAGTTTATACAGGTTATATTGTTATACATTGTGTAGGGAAGTTGACTTTATACAGGTTATATTGTGTAATTATCCAATGTCCACAAATAATATTTAGAATACTGAGATCTAAGTTTCAAAAGAAAGGTAACACAAGACGTAACAACGTAACAAAGAGTGTTTGTACTACAAAATCACGATCTCTTGATACACAATCATCGCCAACACCACCACCATCATCATCGAAATCATCGAAATCATTCTCATCGTCATAAAAATATTCAGCATCATCATCATTGTCATGGACACTGACATCGACGTCATCGTAAATATCTTCAACATCATTGTTATCGTCAACAGTTACATCTACTATCGTCAACATCATATTGTCATCCTTGACAGTTACATCGACATCATCATCGTTATTATCGTCAACATCATCGTCAACCTCATCATCATCACCATCATCATCATCGGCAGCTGCAGAATTCAAGTACTTTGTTTACCATGATATACGTATTCCTGCACTGATTCTTTGCTAAATATTAACACTAAAATACTAAAACAATGAAATAGATATAACACGAACATACTCCCATTACTGAACATTGTTTCAGATTAAAGGACGTTACGAAGCATGGGCTACCTGTTAGCTGTCAGTATAGCCTCGGCTGTCACGGCAGTCGTCCTCTCACTGTGCGTGTACTGTCCCTCAACGCTCGTTCTTGTGGGCGGGGCTTTCACCGTCTGTCTTGTCTGTCTGTCCGTCTATCTGTGGACGCCCCTACCGGACAAATTGGGCGAACAAATGAAAGTCCAGAGTGTTTTGTTTCCCTACAACGCATTGAGTTTGGTGGTAAGTGTTCAGGAGGTTAATAAAAGTTTATTTGCTCAATAAGTACAACATATTCAAATTCATTTCTTCTTGCAACATTCGCTCGTTTGGTGTAGTTAATACATTAGTTAATCTTTGCGTAATGGTGTTATTCCACGAATACATGGTGGATAAATATAACCCGGCAAGACTGCCTCCAATATGATTCTTATCGTTGATTTGTTTGCATATCCACACTTGATTACTGTAATGGAAGTATTACATGAAAATGTCAGATTTACTATGTCAATTTGCATAAAATGTGTTGTTTTGTTTAAACTTTTAGTTTAGGGTGATTGGTGCCCTTGGATTAGGAGATCCTGTCAAAACAAAGCGATCTTTTTTCAACAAAATGTCAGCAAAGAAGGTAGACGCCCGACAAGAACCCCACGTCGAGGTATGTAGAATATCAGCTTGGATCGATTCAGAAAAACAATATGGCGGTTATTCCCGGTAGAACTCGCACTTTAAAGGTTCAAGATGAGGTGTTGTGTGTAGAAATTGTGAGGCTAAAATGAAGACTTGAATTTATTTTTCTTACCGGTATTTAAATAATGTAACACTTTAGACTATTTTCTTGCAATGCCAAGTGTATATCACCTAAAACGTCAAATATACTATACCGGATTGAACATGGTCTGAGATTAAAGATTTAAAGACATTTCTTCTTACTGTTTTCTCTTATCATTTGCATCCAAGTTAAAAGTTCATTTCCTTTCAAATCAAGGTCGTGAAAAGGTCGTTAACATAAATGAACATATACCTATATACACTTGTTTTTGGAGTTGTAAGAGAAGATGATTTATGAAAATATTTCTTACAGGTGACAGACACAACATTCGACAATGTCCCTGTGCGGATATTCCGTCGGAAGTCTCCACGTTCTGACCGTCCTGCCTTTCTGTACATGCATGGGGGAGGGTGGACGTTCGGCGATATAAGTAATCGACTTCATGTTGTCCACATTTGTACCATTAAGTAAATATACACCTACATTAATCTATGTTGATTAGCAGGAACATCGTTCATTTTACCAGATGTCAAGAGTGTGGATATCACAATTGTAACCTATCAAAAGCCAAAATATTGCCTAATGAAAAACAAAACCCGGTCAGGGTCAACTGTTTATGATCCATCTTAACAAGGGGAGGTGTTTTATTAACAGATAAAACAGACCGATTTTATTTCAAGATCACTTTGGTGTAGCAATTTTAGCTCATCAGGCTTGACAGGTCAGGTGGGCTTATGACAGGTTCGTCGTCCGTAAACGTTTCACATTTTCGACTTTTCACCCGGAACTGCTGCACCCTCAAAGCTGAAATATTGTGGGGATGTACTTTACACCTAGGGGGATTTTTATTCCCAGAAAAACCCTAAACGACTTCTTGTCCAAAACCAGTTGGCCTAGGAAGCTGAACGTTTCAGAATGACATCTTTATTACATGTAGATTCTAGTTTGTTCATTTAGACTTTACCCCCTGTAGTGTAAAATATGGGCGTGGCAGGGGGTCCACCTTAAAATCTTTAAACGACTTCTTCTCCAAAACTCTTTGATACAGAAAGCTAAGAATAACATATTTATAACTTGTACTTAAGTTTACGCATTTGGTCAAAGTCTTCCCTCAAATATGGGCGTGGCAGGGTGTCAAACCTTAAATTTTACTTCAGGAACTGTTAATGCTAGGACGCAGAGCACCACACTTTATTTTCAAGAGGAGGAAATGCTAGGAAACATGATACTATAAACGCGTTTCACTGAAAACATGATTTCATGTCCTACATACGCTCGCATGATAGACGAGGCTCTGATATTAAACGATTGGCAATGTTAGAAAACCTCAAATTAGAAATCGAGTATCTCCTTTAAGAAAAACAAGTATTACTTTCCAGATTATGCTGACAAGTTTCTCTGTAAGATGACAAAACTGGTTGGAATGGTAGTGATCTCAGTCGAGTAAGTGGTGTTCTTTACTTATTGTTAAAGGGGCAGTAGCACGTTTTTTGAAAATTTTATATTTTCAAATTTCCCATTTATAATGATAGTTTATGTCAATTATATTTACTCTAAAGGGTAAAACAACTTATTACACAAACCAATTATCCGTAGTGGTAATAACGGTGTTGCGTATGAAGCAAAAATTGCATGGCGGCCATTTTATTGTGAACACATTTTATTATTTAGAATGATGAAAACGATTCCTATGGCTTTACTGAATCAGGTACACTCATTTTTTTAACTTGAAGAGAGAAGGGTGTTTTACTATAGGTGACATTAATTTTCAAATACATGTGATCAACTTATTTTAGCAAAAAAACGTGCTACTGCCCCTTTAAAATGTTATATTAAATACTAACTGTTTATCACCTACATAACATCATCGCGATAGGTATGTTGTTATGCTTCTATATTTATGTTGAATAATGATATAATTTATTGACAATATGTTTACTTTTAGTACACAAACGTTTTATAATATCACCATATTTTTCGAGCTCTCTGTTTCATGAAATATTAATTACTCGTTAAATGGTATCGACTTTTCCCTTGACCTTGAATCATACTATTGACCTTCACAGACAGTATTTTATTGAGTGTCATAAGTCAGTTACATGAAATATACATTGTAAACATCCGTGAATTAATAAAACTAACATCCACCAATAAATTGGTTTATGAGACACTGAAAAATAAAACATTTGATGTATCGTAAAAGTACAAGTTAAACAGAGAACAGTATTGTTTTTGTTCTATGCGTTATACTATATGCAATGACATACACATATATATGGATAGATGATGTCAAATAAAATATAATGTAGTATTTTAGTGATATATACGTAAAATATAATTGTGAGATGCTGCTCGATTATAGTTTCATCACCCGATCACTTTAAGAGTTATTTCCTGACAAATATCACATGTCCTTTCTATCTTTGGTTCCCTCAGCTATCGCCTCGGGCCGGAAAACCCTTTCCCAGCAGCCTTCGATGACTGTAAGACTGCCGCCCTACATCTGTTTAAGAACCATGAAAAATACGGAATAGATTCAAACAAGGTGGTCATTGGAGGTAAGAAATTATTCGAAATTTAAACGGAAGAGTTAGGGCTTCTTGTAGACCAAGAACTCAATTTTAATGTAAAGAAAATTTATATCAAGATTTTACTGTTTAGACTCTGGAATCTGTTATGAATAGTACACATATATTTGTATCAGCTTTGACAATCATGCATGTACCACTGGGAACAATAAAAACATTTTGAAAAATTATGCAGACATGCAAATCATCCCTAATGGTTTATAGTCGACCAGGTTTCAAGGTTTTCACCAAATAGCAGCACAGAGTCACCTGTCCATGTGGACTTCTCTCTGCGTGTTCTTTCTTCTGAGAGTTATCCCTCTTAGTGATGTTAAGCTATCTCAGAGTTATATCCCATAGTGATGTTAAGCTTTCTTAGAGTTATCTCCCATAGTGATGTTAAGAATTCCGAGAGTAATCACCCACAGTGGTGTTAATTAAGCTTTCTTCGAGTTATCTCCCATAGTGATGTTAAGAATTCCGAGAGTAATCGCCCACGATGGTGTTAAGCTTTCTTCGAGTTATCTCCCATAGTGATGTTAAGCTATCTCAGAGTTATCTCCAGTGATGTTAAAAATTCTGAAAGTTATCTCCCATAGTGATGTTAAGCATGTTTAGAGTTATCATCCCAAGTGATAATCCTCCCTTGGAGAAATAAAACCTGTTTAGTGTTCAGTTATCTCCTCTCACGATATCCTTCCCTCTGATAATTATCTCATGATGATCCCTTCTCTACATTTCAAGCACAATTCCAAGCCTATGGAGGAGCACAATATCACAATAATATTTTCCATTCAATAATCCAGGTGACAGTGCTGGAGGAAACCTAGCTGCAGCGGTGACTCTCTTCCTCAGCAAGGAGTCAAGTCTACCCGGGGTATCCCTGCAATACCTGATCTACCCGTGTCTGCAGGCCTTCAACTTCAAACTCCCTTCTTACACAGACCCCAAGAACAATGCTCTGCTGTCTCCATATGAAATGGCTTGGTTCTGGTCTAACTACGTGGGTCCAACAAGTCATCCAGATCTTGCCCAGGCTTTCCTGGACAACCAGCACACATCTCCAGAGATCAAGAAGTCTCATTATGCCGAGTTAGTGAATCCAGAAGTTGCCCTTCCGAAGGAATATCTTGGAAAAGTGGAACCCTTTGATGTGAACTCGGGCAATGCTTCTTTATGGAAGGAGATAGAGGGAGTCATTTTGAACCCATATTTCTCTCCAATGATGGCCTCAAAGTTGGACAACCTCCCTCCTTCTATCATCATCACGGCGGAACACGATGTGTTAAGGAACGACGGTCTGATGTATGCACAGAGACTGAGAGAGGCAGGCGTGAAGGTTAAACACAGGGAATACAACATGCTGCATGGATTTGTTGTGTTTGCAGATCAGTTCCAGATTAGCATTGAATCTACCGATGATATAATGAAAGATCTCAAGGAACACTTCGGACTCAAAGATTGATCAAAAGTTTGTAAAACTTACACTAAACCGTGGACCATAAGGATGTCCGCTCCTTCCGGTTGAACTTCAAAAATGAAATATGATTAAGTTAAGATTTGTTCTCATCTTTATTTACTTCATGATATTCTACATCATCTACATACTTTTAAAAAAACAAATGAAATAAAGAAAATGGGACTTTAGAACCTCTTAAAAGTGCTTAAACAGCATAATTGGCCTAAATTTGGCTAAAAAAGGGGTTTTTCAGGTACATTTTGTGTCAAATTTAAAAAAAAACAACACTACCATATATATTTTTTCATTGATTTCGGTAGGATAAAATGAACTTTGTAACATATCAAAAAAGGAAAAAAAAGTTTAATACTAGAAATGTAGTATTTTAAAGTTTTTAGCAGTTTTTTTTCTCATTTTCCCCCATAGACTCCCATGTTAAAATTGTAGGCCTACTTCACCCCACTGTCTTACAGGCGTCATATCTCGAAAAAAACCACACTACCCCCTATTTTTTAATGCTGATTTTCCAATCATATAATTTGACCTTTTAAAAAATATAAGTTAGAAAAAAATACCATAAATTTGAGGAGCGAACATCCATAAGTGGAACGCTATTCCATCAATGTCTTGCAGCCTGTAGTTTAAGTTGAATATGAATATAGAAGTGTATTATATACTTTATTGTTATAACTAGCTTGTGGAGCCAGTCCAAGGAAAAGGTCAAGACTGAAGTGAACTTTGTCTCCTGCTGTCAGTTTATACATTACAAATAATGTTTAAAACAAGTGCTTCAACCAATAAGCTTATGAATTATTCCCATAAAATATTCGAGTGCTTTTGCGCGTTGCTTATACCAACATAATTCATCTTAACATTGTCGATAAAAGTGTAAAAAGGGTTACTGACTGTAGTTTATCAACCTTCCTCTGTATAATCCTTCATGTCAGACAGTCTTTTCAAGATCGTATCAAATGTTTAGCATTGGTTACATTTCTTTATCCACCTACTAGCCATATGATGTGACACTTGATGCGACCTTTATAAACCTTATCAGCAGCTATTTTCTAAGATGACGGCTTAAAAGTATAGATCTGAAGAAACTATCTTAGACTTAATTTGAAAATTTTCCCAAATATGTGACAGAATATGAACAACAATTTGTTTTGAAGAAAGTGCGTCTCAAACCCGTAATCAATATCACCCGTAGTGCGTGAGCTGGCGCTTTAGTCTACTGCGCCAACGAGGCAGATGAGATTCCACGGTACAAATGCAACTTATATTCACGGCTGTAAACAATGAGTTCAGGTTCCAAACAAGGATTTTATGAACGACTCTATTTACGAGGGATCCTCAATATAACGCGATAACAACGCCCGTTTTACATTTAAAAACGATTGATAATAAAGAGAAACCATTCTACCTCGGATATGGTAAGGTTGTAGACCCTTTTAGTCAGGACAACCCTTCGCATACTTGGGGTTTTCCTTCCTATCTGTGTCCACAACCTTACCATATCCTCGGTATCATGGTTTCTCCTGATAGTAATGTGTATCTATGTTGTAATTTGCTAAAACCAATGTATTGTATATCTATGATGTTAGCTTCTATCAGCGTGCCTTTTTGTAATGAAACTATTTTCTATAATTATTCTCCTGTACCAAGAAGCGTTGGATATTTTAAGAATACAGAGTATTTATATGAATCCAAACTGTTAGTTCTTTATATTCTGATTGGTTCTCTGGCATACGTTTCGGTGCCGAGTTCGATTCCCAATACATCCAGTAACTATAGAAATGAACCATATGGTTTTGATAGCAAAACGAAATGAGAAATAATATATTTTATGCATAACAACTTCATTATTGTGAACAAAGGCATACATATAGTATATGCTGACTCTTTCGCGAGGTTGAATATGGGGTCTAACGAGATGGAAGACATATATGCACACTACGAAATTCAACGTCTATCCTTTTTTGAGAAATTGTAAATACTTCTGATTTAGTTGTTAACGTTTTCAAAATACACACAGTTGGTTGAATAAGGAACTACTTTCTCGTGTGCTAACCAACTCTTGTACAATGAATAATTCCATGTCGATCTTTAGGATAAATTGCTTATATTCTCTCATTTGGTTACTAACGCTTTCACAATACACACATCTGATCTACGCTTGGAGAATGTGTGATATGACACGATTGAAGAAATTAAAATTTGGAAATACGTTTTGATTTGGTAATCCATTTTTAACAATGCACAATACACAATTCGATCTTTGAGAGAATTTGAAAATGGAACTACTTTCTGGTGTGCTTACCAGCTTTTGTATAATACAAAATTCAAAGCCGATCGTTTGAAAAGACCTGGAAGGCTGAAATTATGTGTTCATACGCTTTAGCCAAAAGGGATTCAAAATTGTAGATTTGGTGACCCCAAAGAGAGCCTCACTGGCCATGACCTAAAAACTTATTTTCATTTTCTTCTCCACAACGAAAAGACCTGGAAGGATGAAATAATGTGACTTTTTTTAGCCAATTTTATGTGCAGACTCCTTGGCCAATGGGGATTCTAAATTGTAGATTTGGTTACCCTGGGGCTAAAAAAAACCCCTCACAGGTCAAAACATAAAAACGTATTTTTATCTTCTTCTCCAGAACAAACTAGAAGGAATATTGTGTTCAGAATGTTAAGATGAAAAGGCTTAGAACCGTTAAAATTGTGCAAAGATTATTTAGCCAAGGGGATTCTAAATTGTACTAGTTTTAAATTGTCATTTTCAGTACGGCGTGATAAATATGTCTCCCCATATGTATACCTTGCACACGCATACCTGCATGGGTTACCTCCCTTGTTCACTATTTACAGTTCAATGTTCACAGCAATAACGGGTCGATCCTCGTGACAGTACAGAATAGCAATACGTGGTAAGATTCTTATTTACCTTCCGACTAACTTCTATTTGTACTTCTCATGTAGAACTCATATAGCCAGGTTACCTACATGCCGGTCATTAGAAGTGCATGTAACATTTTAGATGTAACCCAAATGTTAGTTTGACAGTTCGTAATGCATTTTCTTGATATCCTTATTCTTGCAATGATATGAAATTGATAAATATAACGAAAATGGGCTTCTGTTAATTTTGTTCCTTTATTTAAAAACCCCCCATCATTTAGGACAATGGTAAACTCAGATGAATGACCACACTTACGACACGGAAGCTTATTTAGACTTACTTTAATCCTTTTGATAACTATTTTCATGACATTAATATTTGATAACAAACACCAAAAGGAAACTTGGGTTAATGTTGCACTTCGTGGAACATTTAGACTTGATTGGCAGTCGGTATATAACCTTTGTTGGCCAGATCTGATAGTAGACAAGTTTCAGGGGACTGGGTGTAAGTCTAGCAGATAGACAGGTCATACAGAGTTATTTAGGTCAGAGTAATATCGGGTCAATATGACCTAGATCTACACACCAACAATAAAGCCCTACAATGTGTTTCAAGATCTTCTTTACAAGGTCCTCGAATTCACTGAACCGTGTCCCTCAGCCGGAACCCAAAGCTCAGTCAAGTTTTATTTTATTCAGGCTGAACACCTTACAGGGACAGACAATATTCTTTTCATGACATGTAATGCTGAACAATGATTGGCGTGCAATGTTCGACTGTAACATTTATATGTATCTGAAAGTCTACAATGTGTTTCAAGATCTTCTTTACAAGGTCCTCGAATTCACTGAACCGTGTCCCTCAGCCGGAACCCAAATGTCAGTCAAGTTTTATTTTATTCAGGCTGAACACCTTACAGGGACAGACAGTATTCTTTTCATGACATGTAATGCTGAACAATGATTGGCGTGCAATGTTCGACTGTAACATTTATATGTATCTGAAAGTCTACAATGTGTTTCAAGATCTTCTTTACAAGGTCCTCGAATTCACCGAACCGTGTCCCTCAGCCGGAACCCACATGTCAGTCAAGTTTTATTTTATTCACGCTGAACACCTTACAGGGACAGACAGTATTCTTTTCATGACATGTAATGCTGAACAATGATTGGCGTGCAATGTTAGACTGTAACATTTATATGTATCTGAAAGTGTACATTCCTAATGATATCTCATTTCATCTATTTTCATGACATTAATATTTGATGAAGAAAACCAAGATATATGGATAGTCAACTAGTTGACTATCCATACATGTTAGTTTTCTTCATCTCTACAATTTCTAAAATGCCTCTCAAAGAAATTAATATTTGATAACAAACACCAAAAGGAAACTTGGGTTAATGTTGCACTTCGTGGAAAATCTAGACTTTGTTAGCAGTCGGTATATAACGTTTAGTACCTGTGGTATTAATAATTTACATAAGCTTGTTGACCAATCGGGTTCCTTTAATTGGAAATAAATATGTTTAAATGAAGAGGAGCATTTATCCAACGTAAAATATGAACGTCTTATACACAACATACACTATGAACGTCATATACACAACATACAATATGAACATAATATACACAACATACAATATGAACATTATATACACAACATACAATATGAACATCATATACACAACATACAATATAAACGTCATATATACAACATACAATATGAACGTCATATACACAACATACAATATGAACGTCATATACACAACATACAATATGAACATAATATACACAACATAAAATATGAACATCATATACACAACATACAATATGAACATAATATATACAACGTACAATATGAACGTCATATATACAACATACAATATGAACATCATATATACAACATACAATATGAACATAATATATAGATACAACATACAGTATGAACATCATATATACAACATACAATATGAACATAATATACACAACCTACAATATGAACATAATATATACAACATACAATATGAACAACATATATACAACATACAATATGAACATAATATACACAACATACACTATGAACGTCATATATGCAACATATCATATGAACATCATATACACAACCTACAATATGAACATAATATATAAAAACATACAATAGGAACATCGTATATACAACATACAATATGAACATAATATACACAACATACAATATGAAGGTCATATATACAACCTACAATATGAACATACGATATCAATATTATATACACAACATACAATATGAACATAATATACACAACATACAATATGAACATCATATACACAACATACAATAAGAACATAATATATACAACATACAATATGAACATCATATATACAACATACAATATGAACATCATATATACAACATACAATATGAACATAATATATAGATACAACATACAATATGATCATAATATATACAACATACAATATGAACATAATATATACAACGTTCAACATGAACATAATATACACAACAAACATTATGAACATTATATATACAACATACAATATAAACGTTATATACACAACCTGCAATAAGAACATTATATACACAACCTACAATATGAAGATACGATATCAACATTATATACACAACATACAGAAATGTTCGTCGTTGATGACACGGCTAACTTTGATTGTAAACAATCTGTATTCACCAGTGATTTTATTTAAATCGGCCTTGTGAAGTTATAATTAAGCTGCAATTGCAGAAGTCGGAAATGTCATATTGTAATGTTGCTCTGTAATGCATAATCGGTTATTGGGTCTAGGTGATGTCTCAACTTGTATTGTTATTCCACGGTCGAAATACGTGTATATTATATTAGGAGTAAAATGACATAAAAGCTTTTCTGAGAGTTATTTGTTTTTATTACTAAAAACAATATTTATCTATGTGTAGTGTCCAAACGTATCTTTGTAGAGAATATAACTGTTGTGTGTTTCAGAGTAAACTCCCCAGTCGACATGGGTGTCCTGAAGACCTTTGCTGCAGTCAGCACCTTGAGTGTGATCTGTTTGTCTGTCTACCTCTATACCCCGCTACCGGAAGGACTTGGCGAGCCAATCAAAATACAGTTGGCTCTGGTGCCATATTCCGGGATGAATTTAGTGGTGAGAATGACGATTTTGTATTTTGTGATTTGAAACAGAGACACATAGCCTTTGGTCACCAATGCATGTCGCTTCTCAACGTCGCTCTCCTTCTAAAAATATGACTGCATTAAAGTCTATCAATAGACTCTATAAGTTCGCACCTTGCTGTAAAGAGTAGTTTTGATGCACAGAGAGCCATGATCCAAGAACTGACGACGCCCACTTTGTTGACTGCAAGGTTGTGTACAGTTATTGACTGTGCGTCTCAAATCCGTATCGACTAAGACATGTAGTGCGTGAGCTGGCGCTTTAGTCTACTGCGCCAACGAGGCAAATGAGATTCCACGGTGCAAATGCAACTTATATTCACGGCTGTAAACAATGAGTTCAAGTTCCAAACAAGGATTTTATTTAACTCTATTTACGAGGGATCCTCAATATAACGCGATAACAAAGCCCGTTTTACATTTAAAAACGGTTGATAATATAGAGAAACCATTCTACCTCGGATATGGTAAGGTTGTATAGACCCTTTTAGTCAGGACAACCCTCTGATGCTTCGCATCCTTGGGGTTTCCCTTCCTATCTGTGTCCACAACCTTACCATATCCTCGGTATCATGGTTTTTCCTGATAGTAATGTGTATCTAAGTTGTAATTGGCTAAAACCAATGTATTGTATATCTATGATGTTAGCTTCTATCAGCGTGCCTTTTTGTAATGAAACTATTTAATCATTATTCTCCTGTACCAAGAAGCGTTGGATATTTTAATACAGAGTATTTATATGAATCCAAACTGTTAGTTCTTTATATTCTGATTGGTTCTCTGGTCTACGTTTCGGTGCCGAGTTCGATTCCCAATACATCCAGTATCTATAGTAATAAACCTTACGGTTTTGATAGCAAAAAGAAATGAGAAATTATACATTTTATGCATAACAACTTCATTATTGTGAACAAAGGCATACATATAGTATATGCATGCTTACTCCTTCGCGAGGTTGAATATGGGGTCTAACGAGATGGAAGACATATATGCACACTACGAAATTCAACGTCTATCATTTGTGAGAAATTGTAAATATTTCTGATTTAGTTGCTAACGCTTTCACAATACACAAAGTTGGTTGAATAAGGAACTATTTTCTCATGTGCTAACCAACTCTTGTACAATGAATAATTCCATGTCGATCTTTAGGATAAATTGCTAACATTTTCTCATTTAGTTACTAACGTTTTCACAATACACAAAGCTGGTCTACGTTTGTGTGTGTTATGACAAGAATGGAGAAATTAAAATTCATAAATACGTTTTGATTGAGTAACCCATGCTTTAGCAATGCACAATACACAAAGTCGATCTTTGAGAGAATTTGAATATGGAACTACTTTCTGGTGTGATTATACCAGCTTTTGTATAATACAAAATTCAAAGTCGATCGTTTGAGTTTCGCAAATTCCTGGTACCTTCATACTACTGTCACATATACGTAACTATAAGACCTTAAATCTCTTAAAACAAAGATTTTGTAAGAGGAGATTTTAGTGTAACGGGATTTGGCCACAATGTGTAGACTTGCTTGCAGCTGGGAGTAGATGGCGGGTGGGTACTGGAAGAAGGAGCTCACGAGAGACGGACAGATACCGCCATACACATCGGGTATCACTAGTGCCGCATTGGCTCCAATACCTTCCACATTCCGATAATAGAATTCTAAAAGTACAATATACGCCGGGATATCGTGAAAGCAGGACGTATATCACATCCATCTAATTCCTTGGTGAAAGCAACTCGATAATTCTTTTTTTTAGCTCATCAGGCCTGAAAGGCCCGATGGGCTTATGGCATGACATGACGTCCGTCCGTCAATCCGTCCATCCGTAAACTTTTCGCTTTTTCGACTTCTTCTTCAGAACCACTGGGTCTAGGGAGCTGAAATAGTGTATACAGACTCCTTGGGCAGTGGAGATTCTTAATTGTAGATTTTGTGACCCAATGACCCCAAATAAGGGCCTCACAGGCCATAAGCTAAAAACCTATTTTAATCTTCTTCTGTAATATTGTGTGCAAACTCTTTAGCCAATGGGCACTCTAACTTGTAGATTTGGTGACCCTGTGACCCCAATTATGGACCACAGCCTAAAAAACATGTTGTAATTGAATTTTGAACTGATATTTTATGTGCACTTCATTCAGTATTTAGTAATCCCTAATACAATACCTGAGGGAGAGTCATCTCATCTTTTAGACATGCGAGTCCTAACTTGGGTTTGAGAAATGCAGAATTGAGAAAAAAAAGTAACTTTGCAGTTAATCTTATTCAGTAGGAATGTGAAATATATGTCGACTTAAGATTAAATCTACATTATGGACATGTTTGTCAAATTGATGTAATCAATGTGAAATGTGAACTGTTGAATAGCCTATGAATTGAATATTATGATTAAGGAATAAATTGAAGAAGAGTTAAGAATTGTTTTGTTTACATGTGATAGGTGCACTGCATATATGACTGGTGATGAATTAATAAGATAAGACTATCTTCATCTTCTTCTCCAGAATAAAAAGACCTGGAAGGCTGAAATATTTGTTCATACTTTTTAGCCAATGGGGATTCTAAATAGTAGATTTGGTGAACCTGGGACCCAATAAAACGAGACTCACAGACCATGACCTAAAAACTTATTTTCATTTTCTTCTCCACAACGAAAAGACCTGGAAGGATGAAATAATGTGACTTTTTTTAGCCAATTTTATGTGCAGACTCCTTGGCCAATGGGGATTCTAAATTGTAGATTTGGTTAGCCTGGGGCTCAAAAAAGGCCCTCACAGGTCAAAACATGAAAACCTATTTTCATCTTCTTCTCCAGAACAAACTAGAAGGAATATTGTGTTCAGAATGTTTAGATGAAAAGGCTTAGAACCGTTAAAAATTGTGCAAAGATTATTTAGCCAAGGTGTTCTAATTTGTACTAGTTTTAAATTGTCATTTTCAGTACGGCGTGATAAATATGTCTACAAATATGTATACCTTGCACACGCATACCTGCATGGGTTACCTCCCTTGTTCACTATTTACAGTTCAATGTTCACAGCAATAACGGGTCGATCCTCGTGACAGTACAGAATAGCAATACGTGGTAAGATTCTTATTTACCTTCCGACTAACTTCTATTTGTACTTCTCATGTAGAACTCATATAGCCAGGTTACCTACATGCCGGTCATTAGAAGTGCATTTAACATTTTAGATGTAACCCAAATGTTAGTTTGACAGTTCGTAATGCATTTTCTTGATATCCTTATTCTTGCAATGATATGAAATTGATAAATATAACGAAAATGGGCTTCTGTTAACTGTGTTCCTTTATTTAAAAAACCCTATCATTTAGGCCAATGGTATACTCAGATTAAAGATCACACTTACGACACAGAAGCTTATTTAGACTTACTTTAATCCTTTTGATAACTATTTTCATGACATTAATATTTGATAACAAACACCAAAAGGAAACTTGGGTTAATGTTGCACTTCGTGGAAAATCTAGACTTGATTGGCAGTCGGTATATAACGTTTGTTGACCAGATCCGATAGTAGACACGGTTCAGGGGACTGGGTGAAAGTCTAGTAGACAGACAGGTCATACAGAGTTATCTAGGTCAGGGTTATATCGAGTCAATATGACCTAGATCTACACACCAACAATAAAGCCCTACAGTGTGTTTCAAGATCTTCTTTACAAGGTCCTCATCGAATTCACTGAACCGTGTCCCTCAGTCGGAACCCAAAGCTCAGTCAAGTTTTATTTTATTAAGGCTGAACACCTTACAGGGACAGACAATATTCTTTTCATGACATGCAATGCTGAACAATGATTGGCGTGCAATGTTAGACTGTAACATTATATGTCTCTCAGTGTACATTCATCATGGCATCTCCCGATCTGTTGAATCCCCGGACGCTATTAACATAATATTATTGCTTGTTCACCAATCCGGTTCCTGGAAATAAATAGTTTTAAACCAAGGGGGGCACATATATATTTGCATTTATACAACATACAATATGAACGTTATATAGACATCATACAATATGAACATAATATAGACACCATACACAATGAACATAATATATACAACATACGATATGAAAGTTATATATACAACATACAATATGGACATTATATACAACATACAATATGAAAGTTATATATACAACATACAATATGAACATTATATACAACATACAATATGAAAGTTATATATACAACATACAATATGGACATTATATACAACATACAATATGAAAGTTATATATACAACATACAATATGCACATTATATACAACATACAATATTAAAGTTATATATACAACATACAATATGGACATTATATACAACATACAATATGAAAGTTATATATACAACATACAATATGAACATTATATACAACTTACAATATGAAAGTTATCTATACAGCTTATGTACACATTGAATAAAGAAGATATATGTTAGGGTTATGGTATTATTTCGTGAATAAGGAATTTTACATTATCATAGTTGCATGAGATCACATACTCAGAATGCGGCAATGCTACATTTGAACATTGTGAAAGTGACATACATTTCTGATAATTCTTTTTACAAAAGAATGACAGGTTTCTTCCTCAGTGGAAATGTTCTTTTATGCTTATTGGATTGGTATTAAATGGGGTATTTTGTACATATTTGGTATATTATAATAACCCATGCATGTGAATATATCTCTCTTTGGGATATATAAATCATAATAATCGAATTCGTCACCAATATAAGTTACACAGAGTACATATTCTACCATTAACTGGCATTATTCACCTCCCTACCCGTCTCCGTTGGGAGAAAAATAGTTTGGAATTCAACATCTATGCAGAACATAGTTCAAACATAAGAGGGAAATATTTAAAGATAGGCCTCTACAAGCGTTTGCTTTCTTATAAGTTTCATCCGTTTAAATTATTGAACCTTTCTTAGCCAGGAAATACTTTTTGACATTTTGTTCTTTCTCTTAATATCGTTTATCCAGCCATGTATAAATTTGCTTATATATCGGGGTAACAGACAGGACCGCGATATCGTACTTACAACGTAGATAAAACGTAGGTAAAAAAAACTATACCCTATATAACATAGAAAGGAGTAGGCCTACTCTATGTTACATAGGGTGCAGTTTTTTACCTACGTTTTATCTACGTTTTAAGAACGATATCGAGGTCCTGTGGGGTAACGTGACATAATAACTTCTCTGTAAGAACGATATCGAGGTCCTGTGGGGTAACGTGACATAATAACTTCTCTGTAAGAACGATATCGAGGTCCTGTGGGGTAACGTGACATAATAACTTCTCTGTAAGAACGATATCGAGGTCCTGTGGGGTAACGTGACATAATAACTTCTCTGTAAGAACGATATCGAGGTCCTGTGGGGTAACGTGACATAATAACTTCTCTGTAAGAACGATATCGAGGTCCTGTGGGGTAACGTGACATAATAACTTCTCTGTAAGAACGATATCGAGGTCCTGTGGGGTAACGTGACATAATAACTTCTCTGTAAGAACGATATCGAGGTCCTGTGGGGTAACGTGACATAATAACTTCTCTGTAAGAACGATATCGAGGTCCTGTGGGGTAACGTGACATAATAACTTCTCTGTAAGAACGATATCGAGGTCCTGTGGGGTAACGTGACATAATAACTTATCTGTAAGAACGATATCGAGGTCCTGTGGGGTAACGTGACATAATAACTTCTCTGTAAGAACGATATCGAGGTCCTGTGGGGTAACGTGACATAATAACTTATCTGTAAGAACGATATCGAGGTCCTGTGGGGTAACGTGACATAATAACTTCTCTGTAAGAACGATATCGAGGTCCTGTGGGGTAACGTGACATAATAACTTCTCTGATAGTTGTTAGTTTGAACATCAATAATAGTATTAGTATATTATAATAAGTATAATATTGATTTTGTTAAATGTGTAGTGTAGTGTCTAAGAGTGTCTTTGTGGAGAATAGACTGTTATAACTGTTGTGTGTTTCAGAGTAAACTGACCAGTCGACATGGGTGTCCTGAAGACCTTTGCTGCAGTCAGCACATTGAGTGTGATCTGTCTGTCTGTCTACCTCTATACCCCGCTACCGGAAGGACTTGGCGAGCCAACGAAAACACAGTTGCTTCTGATGCCATATACCGGGATGAATTTAGTGGTGAGAATTATTACTGTTATTTGAAACAGAATATGTACACAAATGTAAGTAACGCATGTACTTTATCTCTCCCATCTATAAGGAATCATATCAATCAAGCTAGACGAAACAAATGTGCAAATGGTACTTTTTGTAGAAACGAAATTCGAAAGGACATTCCTATTTACTGATATATGGTTTTAAAAAAAATGTTTGTTGTACAATCCATGTGAAAAATATTACTGAGGGTTTTGTTTACATGATTTTATATTTGGAAATTTGATAAAGGCAAACGCACATTCTTTCAAAATATAAAACAATGAGAATTGAAGCCATCCATCGGAGCTACGAGTGTGGAAAGATTTTGATATCCGGCAGAGTACGACATTGTTGGTTAGTTTAATGATACAGTATGTGTTACTTTGTAAATATTCCATCAACGCATGTTTTCTTATTTTTGAAAATATAAAATTAGTGAAAAGGAAACGTTTGTAATTTCTTTTTTGTTTATAGACATGACTTGAAAAGTGATCAACTCCTCGATTTTAAATCATTTTCAGACAAAACAGAAGATCAATGAATGCAAAAGTTTCATCAAAAATGAAATTCAATCATCCCAACTTTCAGCATATAATTGCTACATCTCTGTATTAGTATGTAGGCCTATTCACCTATCCTGTAATTGTCTGTTTGCTTTAATATTGGACTCTGCAATCATTGTAACAAATACAAAATTAAAATCTGTCTGTATGTCTCTCAGTTGGTAGAGCGTCCGCTCATCACCCGGAAGGTCGGGGTTCGATTCCTGGTCGCGACATACCAAAAGACGTTAAGATGGGAGTTGTTGCTTCCTTGCTTGACACTCAGCATATAAGGATAGAACAACGCTTGAACTGGCGCTGCACTGTGGCTGCCGGGCGCCAAAAACACAAAATGAATTTCCAATTGACTTTGTATTGAGGACAAAAAAAGAGTTATTATTATATTGTTATTATATTCCCCAGGCTCGAGTTATTGGTATGCTGGGACTAGGAGACCGCGTCAAGACGATGAGGAGTATGATGGACGCCATGAGTTCACAGAACATGAAGATGAGGGATGAATCAGTTATAGAGGTGACCTATACTAACCTTGGGGAAAACTTTCCAATTTGAATAGTAAAAATAACTTTCGATTTTTAAATTTATGTAGATTTAAAGAACGGTCAAATGCTTGCGTCTAATCATATGAATGTATTTTGTCTCAAGTTGTTTGGTTGCGTTCGAGTAGCATGCTGATAAAACTGGTTCTCAGACTTGTATTAAAAACAACAAACATACAAACTGATTGTTTTATTTGTATTGATAATCAACAATTACGTACTAGTAAGATTGACAATTTAATTTCGGTGTTCCCTTTCCTAAAGGAAATAGTGGATTCCATCGATGATGATCTTCCAGTTTCAGGACTTAGGGATTGCTAGGGTTAATTAAACAAACTATAAGCATGTAATTAAAGCAGGTCAAGTTGGGTTGAGGTGTATTTCATTTATGTAACGAAATGAAGTGTACAACATTTGCATATTGAAATATGCAATGTGATTGATTTTCTTGTTGTGTTTGAGAGAATGTTTTCCAAATTTCTTGACAATTCATTTAAAATATGATATTTTTGGAACATTCTTTTAATGATTCAAGCATTTGACTATGCTCTAAGATAGACATAGAACCAATATCAGTGAACTATCAGGAGAAAATTGTCCACTATATATCTATAACATAGACTTGATGTTGCC
Organism: Gibbula magus; assembly: GCA_936450465.1. Taxonomy (NCBI): domain Eukaryota; kingdom Metazoa; phylum Mollusca; class Gastropoda; order Trochida; family Trochidae; genus Gibbula; species Gibbula magus. The sequence goes on from OW388306.1 coordinate 13,670,014, forward strand.
TTTATTCAACAGGGACGACTGTTATGATGTTACCGTGTAATCAGTTTTAACAGTTAAATTGATAGCGGTTTCAGGAATATATGTTAACATTGATAACACAATCTCGACCGCTTCGGGGTTTATGTTACTAGAATCAATAATTCATCATAAAACATCGTGTAGGAACACATTGTAATTGCGATTTTATGTCCCCTTCGAACACAAGAACATATAATTAGTTTTATATACATATACATATAATTTTGCTTGCTTTGAAATTGCGTGATGCTTCATTGACCACCGATATGGCATAATATATGTATTATCACCACAGGGGCGTGTATCGCTTAGAAACAGCGTTTGAAGGACATATACTATATAAAAGGACCTTTTATATAGTAATAGGGTAGGAACTATATAGGTATATGTCTTTCAAACGCTGTTTCTAAGCGATACACGCCCCTCTGTTATCACTTCATTTGTAATATAATGACTTTAAAGGAGTTTACCAACGATCATATTGTTTTCGTCCATTTCTACTTATCTTAATCTAAACTGAAAATGATTTTAAATGTAATATTTAATGAGTTGATGATGGCGCATGTACAGGTGACAAACACCACGTTCGACGGTGTCCCAGTCCGTATTTATCGTCCGAAGTCTGTCCGACCAGCGAGTCCCGTGTTTGTATACTACCACGGCGGTGGCTGGACCTACGGCAGCATGGGTACGTCGTGTTAGACCTAAGGTTAATGTCCCAGTAACTCTCCATACCTTACGACATAATGGAGACAGGGCCCGAAGGACCGAGGCCCATTACTGAATAATAATGGAGCAAGAGAACAATATGATGACGTCACAAGTGTAATTTGAACCACTAGACTGGCACACTTAATCTACGTGATGCACGTCAGCTCGGAGCCAGTTGAGTACTGATCGAATAATTGTTTGTTGCTTCAAACATTAATAGAAATGATTTATATAGGCTTTCTGTGGGACAAAAGGGCGACAACGATAGTTCTCCTACCTTATTCGAACCGTATAGGCCACAAATGTAATATCAAGTTTAAACAAATATTTCCTGGTTTTAGAAATCATGTCCATTTTCTGTTTGCAGACTTGGTGGAAACTCTCGTCCTCAAAATGGCAACAGAAGCTCGTATACTTGCCGTCTCCGTCGAGTAATAATTGTTTTCAGTATTTATTGGTCTTAATGTTAATTAAATGAATTACAACGAAGCTCTTTTCACCCAATTATGTAAATAAATACAATTTTGGAATCTGTTTGCTTTTCAATGGGCTGTTTTACATGAGGTGGCATGTGGCATGAAATTCAATCTCATCAAAATCAGATCAAATGAAACACTCGTAAATCACTGCAATCTTGATCTGAGTACTCCTCGGAATGTGTCATGTGACCTGATCATTGCCAGTTCACTTTTCTTAAATTCAACCAATCACAGCCCAAGCCGTCCAGATATCGAATTGATCTGACGACTTTTTAACCTTGTCAATGATTGGTTGGAGTGAAAGGTTAAAGCCTGGCCCCTATCGATTAGTACTCAGATCTTCTTTATGCCTTTAAAGCATTCTATGAATCGGAAGCCTCGTTTTAATCACAGCTATCGACTGAGCCCGGAGTTCCCGTTTCCGGTTCCGTTTGAGGACTGTTTGACTGCTACACTTCATCTGATTCGGAACCACAACAAGTACGGGATAGATCCACACAAGGTGGCTGTTTCAGGTGAGAATAGATACATTATGATCTGACAAATACCCCTCGCAAGAATAATTCCATTCAGTAGGATATGTTAAGGATAGTTTGATGTGATATTTTCAGGCAGGATATGTGTCGGTTTGTCAGATGGGTAAAGAATGACACCAGAGACTTTATCTAAACAATAATGTTTACCTCGATGATTGGCTACGGCTCATTAACATTTCCCATTTGGAAAACATGTACATGTTAATTTATTTCCGTCGTTTATTTTTCAAATTAGAACTTATCTACTCTCTTCTACATCAATTATTGGAAAAATAAGTAATCAATAATTCAATAATTGTATCTCATTTTAACTTATTTCATCTCAGGTGACAGTGCAGGGGGTAATCTGGCGGCAGCGGTAGCGTTGAAGATTAGCGAAGACCAAACTGTTCCCAAACTGTCTCTCCAAGTTCTTCTCTACCCGTGCATGCAAGCCTTCAACTTCAAAGTCCCATCCTACACAGACCCCAAGAACAATGCTCTGCTGTCTCCATATGAAATGGCTTGGTTCTGGTCTAACTACGTGGGTCCAACAAGTCATCCAGATCTTGCCCAGGCTTTCCTGGACAACCAGCACACATCTCCAGAGATCAAGAAGTCGCATTATGCCGAGTTAGTGAATCCAGAAGTTGCCCTTCCGAAGGAATATCTTGGAAAAGTGGAATCCTTTGATGTGAACTCGGGTAATGTTTCTTTATGGAAGGAGATTGAAGGGGTAATTTTGAACCCATATTTCTCTCCAATGATGGCCTCAAAGTTGGACAACCTCCCTCCTTCTATCATCATCACGGCGGAACACGATGTTTTGCGGGATGAAGTTCTGATGTATGCACAGAGACTGAGAGAGGCAGGCGTGAAGGTTAAACACAGGGAATACAACATGCTGCATGGATTTACTGTGTTTGCAGCTGTATTTGAGGTCAGCATAGACTCCGCTCAAGACGTCATCAACGATGTGAAGGGACATTTTCAGCTCTTGGACTGACCAGTTTACTCATTGGCGGACTCCAAGGGTGTAGTCAGCATTTATCCAAGCACCAGATCTAACTCTGAGACCTGGTTCATTAGAATTACGTTAATACTGTTTATATTACGATTCATATATAACCTTCACGCTATTAAGGCATTCACTTTCAGTTTCCTGGATCGGAGTCAACCTGCCCCATCTGGTGTTTGTGTTCGCAAGGCTTCTTCAACTTTCTGTCTTCACAGCTTTTTCCTGTATAAATAACCAGGAAGTAACACTTGAGTGAGCAAAGTGGGCAGTACCTGGATGAGAAGACCAATGAGCGACACCTTCATGAAACCACGACAGTTCATCGACTGAATTTACACATCCTCAACATTGTGGATACAAACACCGCGATAAAGCTGGAGCAAGCAGAGCCTAGATTTTAGGAACTCCGTTAATACGAAGATATTCGTGAGGCAATTGTCACTTGGCTATTTGCGACTATGCATTTATCAGTTGGTTTATCTCGTTACAGCGAATCGACTATTGCATGGCCACTTGGCAGGAAAAATTTGCGAAGACACTTGGCTACATATCTAATGCAATTGATCCGTGTCATTATTGTTTGAGTATTTCTTCAGGAAACGATGTATTATTGTAAAGTTTAGCATAGATTATAGTACAGTAGAAGAGATAAGAAAATAATAAGATTAAATGCCTTAATGACTGTATTTCAGAGAGGTTGATTGTCCAACAAGTTCTCTGTATCAATATACCTTTCAACCAGCTTAAACACGCCATGTTCACATGCCTGACGTAGCTTCGCATTAGTCATTCACCATGTATTGTATATTGACCTATGTGTTCATCCTTATCTAATTCTTAAACTTGTGTACATTTCACTATCCGAACGTTTTTGATGAAAAACGGAAGCGTTCAGATTATCGAGGCCTGGCTGTATATAATTTTCACGTATAACAATTTTATTTGTATCTATGTCGAAACGTTTATCTATGAAAATAAAGGTTTGTTATCCATAAAGTTACCTAATACCTTACTTCTGGAATGCCAGTTAAAGAAATGGTCAAATTCTATGGCGAACTTTGAAAATAAATCTTCGTTCTTTTAGGTTGCCAGTTGCTCTTGCACCAAGTAATGAGTATCTCGGTGTCACTTGGTCGACTGTCAAGTCCAAGCCTTGATGCTGAACACGCGTTAATTGTAATGGACCACAGACTGTCATTATTTGGTTCTTCCATCTTTCAACCCAATATCATATTGAGACTAACTCCATGTTAAAATACAAAGTCAGGGTTAAAAATTACGACTAGTTTGGCAGTCCATCGCTAGCAAAGCAGCTTCTTGGGCTCGTAAAATGCAGTAACAAGCAGCCAGTTAAAGGGCAAGTTAAAATTAAAATAATTTATGGTCGTGGAGATATATATGGCTAGCAGAAGTGCACTGATCCATTAACGGCCCATAAACCTAGAACCTGAGTTTCGGGACCGTTGAGTGGCTAATAAATTAAGGCTGTTGCTGCCCCCGATAAATGGTTTAGAAGAACTTATATACTTCAAGGCCCATTTAACACTCTTTGAACCAAGTCGTTGTCCGGGAGAACTTCCCTACGAAAGGAACTAGGGACTTACAATTCCTATTGAGAAGGACTTATACTGGATAATACCCCACTGGGAGGGCCTTGTACAGAATAATAACCCTACAGCTGGGTATTTTCCAACATAACTTAGGCCCTCCAAGTACAATTCTTTGCACCCAGTAAGTCCCATTGAGTAAGGTAATCAATCCACAAAATTGATATGTTGAAAGTTTTTATAGCAAACAATGCGGGATTCGAACCTGCCACCCTTCACTTTGTAGCCCAAGCCTCTACCACTAGACCACGAAGGATTGGTGACTGAGAAGGGTTTATGTGCGCTTTATTTTACTTTGGACCACCTGCAGTAAAATATTTAGACAAAACGGCTGAAGCAAATGCAACTAAATTTTACATGCTGATAGCCCTAATTGTGGAATAGCAGTGCAAAGCGTTTGGGCCCAATCGATCCAGCCATTAAAGGTCCAGTTCGAATCTAAATTTCGATTTTTAACATATATATGTGCAGCTAAAGGATTGGTGATTAAACGATAGTCCAATGCATTAGCGATCTTTTTTCAGTGACCTTTCAAAGTCAGGTAATTTTTTAAAAATCGCGAACTTTCAGGTAAGATAATTCAAAAACCTACCCACCGAATTGAAAGACTTTTTTCAGAAGGGTAAGACAGGACTATGGTCTTAATGAATCAATAATAAAATCGCCCGCGAACAGTAATTTCTGGTCATAATAAAGAAAAACTTTAACATGGGGAAAATCTTCAAAATCCACATAGAGACTTGAAACTTTTTTTCAAAAGATGCGCAACAACAATACGAGCAAAGAAGTAAATCATAACGAAGTCATAGCTCTCGTGGTTTAGCCGCCATTTTGATTTTCTTTACAATTCTTTGGTATGACATGAACATATTGGGTATCAATAATCTTAGGGACATGCTAGACCCTTGCAGCCTGTATTAAAAGATGCGCAATAACAATGGAAAGATGTCTTAATTGATTACATTTAAAATAATCAAACCATTCTGCGCTGAATCCTTTTATCGTCACTTGTGACTATATTAGTCTTTGCTTTTCGGTATATAAAATAGATAACACCCTTATCCTCGGGCATTCTAGCAAAGAGAGGCCTTTGCCTACGGGAAGACCCTCCGTCGTCCCTAGGGCAAAGGCCTCTCTTTTCTAGAACGCCCTCACATTCAGGTGTTATCCATTACTTAATCCAAATACCAAATATACACTGCAAAAAATAGAGCCATTGGCTCCGAGGATCATCAGGAATGGTTATTTGGTTTATTCATTATCTCAAAGGAAAAGATTAAGATATCACATAATAAGACATTGCCCAGTCATAAATTTTTTTTTTTTTTTATCAAAATTGGTTTCACATTATTCCACATTCACTATAAATATTGTATATTCAAACGTCGAATCTCTTGACCTGAAGCCGAAAGCGCTAATCACCACACTATCCTACTGAGCAGAACACAGAGGGGCAACATTTTTGTCAAATGTCAAATTACTGTAGTTTTATTAATTTTAACCGCTATTCATGGCTTACGTCTCCCTACCTAGCGTTATAGTGAGGTAGACCAGAGATGCTTTGACTATAAATAGTTATTTAAGCCTGTATTTTCAGATAATTTCTCTGTAGTCTTGTGGTAGAATGTTTGGTTAAACGAGCAAAGGGTTTCAAGTTCCAATCCTGTATCTCTACTGTGAAAGGTTTGTGTTAGTGAAGTTGTGATAAAAATGTTTTGTGATAAATCATTCTTAGTCTTCTTCCAAGTCTTACTTCAAATGGATTTATTTGTGTAGGATCAAAAACGTGTCAGAGGTTTTGTTAAGAAAGTAAGCTCATTGAGAAGGGAAAGAGGGGAGGGCCGAAGCCCGATCCCATAAATCACTGGCCTATTTCCAAAACAAACTGATATCAATTCATATAAGCACCAAACATTCCTGTAGTAAGCCCAAGACTTACTCTGGAAATCCCTAGTAAACTACTAGTAGAGTTTTTGTCCTTAAAAGAGGACCTTAAGACGTGACATCACTAGAAGTTTATTATCGGACAACTTCCCAATGCAAGACAGAACTCACCCCAGTCTCCATCACTAACTGATTTAAGCCTTGCAGCCTTCACCTGAAATGCATAGCAATACCCGATTCGCTAGCAAGGAAATATGAATGATATACTGCAAAGCTTACATTCAGTCAGTGATAAAGACTGGTGCAAGGCATTGGCAGATCCAGAGGACAATAACTTGATTGTGTTATAATCATGTTTTCATAAAATCCATGTTTCCACAAAAACTTTGATGAAGTGTTTTTGAAATGGGTGTAGAATAAGAACAGGAAGATTCTTGGTAATAACCTCCTTACTGTGAAAATGCACAATGTTTCGGAGTATACATCAGGTTTCACATTCCACCTGATGAAGGAGTGAGTATATACTCCAAAACCCCCTGTATTTTCACATTTAAGAGGTTGTTATCCAGAAAATATTTCTGTTCTTATGTATGCCACTTCTAAATACCCTTCAAACACTTGTCAGTAGAATATTGCAGTACCTGACTGAATTGAGGGGATTTGAGGTTAAACTCTTCTTCCAAGAGTATTTCACTTGATCATGACGCCTACTATTATTACAGGAAGAAAGCTCGCAACACCGATGAGCTATGCATTGTAGAAGAAACCTGTGAGCAACAGTTTTCGAACAAGCAAACCATGGTTGGTACAGCACTGAAATAAAATATAAAAACATCACATTACACATGATTTATTTCATATCTTTTAATACAAATTTATTTTGCAACTATACAGCACAAATAAGACAAAGCGGAAAATATATATCCCCTAAAATTGTCATTGGTTGTAAAGATGAGAAAACTGCGTCCTGTTCATTATTAATTTATACATACTCCCTCCCAGCCCCTACAAATAACCCTGACATTGAATTTCCACAGATTTCCACTGTTAGTTATTATATCCCCAACAAACACATTGGACAAGAGTACCATTGAAAACAATGGTTGGATGAAACCAGTCCGTGCGATAAATTCATCAGATTGACGTACACAAACAACGCTCATTCACTCACCATTCGCACCTAACTTTCAAGACACTTGCATATGTGGAAACAGAAGAAAAACTACAGCAAACTGAAGAACTCTCTGTGTGTAACGGGCTGGTGATCTTGACTAACTTTCAGAAAGCTTCCTGCAAGCTAAGACAACCTCCTGCTCACTCGCTTACAGAGCCGAGGTCATGTTAGCTGAAGGAGACTTTATAAAAGGTAGCCTCGACTTAAAAACTCGTTGAGCCAACTTCGCTGTGAACCATTACCCCCGGAGAGAACTGATCGAATATAAGATAACAATTAAATATTCTGATAACTCGTGGCAAATCCTGGATAAATCTCTTCGTTAAAGAGCTCTCGTTACTGTAAATTAGTCACTCCAAAATTGGCACCTATTCCTGCAGCAGACAAAGGTTTATAAAACAGTCAGGGAATTTACACATCAGAAGAACTAACTATCAGGCCCAGATATTTTAAACCTCTGCTGGTGCTAAGATAGTTGCAAGTACAAACTTAACAAAGACTTGTAACTTTCTTAGCACCCATAAGCTTTTAAAATAAACCCATGATACCATGTTAAACTAATAAGATGCAAGTTGGATGAAGCAAGCATTTTCATACCACAAAAGTAACTGAATGTTTCTGAAAGCAAGGAACAACACAGATCTCACAAGCTACCTTCGTTGATAGACAAAATACAAAATCAAGCCACAGAACCACAAAGATGAAGTATTTATGCTCTATGAGTATTATGTCTTTTTGAGGTCATTCTAATTGCATCCACAAATTTGAAAACAAAGTGAGAATTCTTCAGAGAACTGATTTCAGTGTGAACATTCTTAATCAACATAGAGCAAAATCCATCAACATCGACAACCTGGTCCTTCAAACTGCTGTTCATACAAATCCTTTGGTTAGTTCCAGATACGTAGAGGGACATCAAAACAAGTGATTCCTTACTTGAACGTTGAATAAATCTAGTACAAGACTTTATGCTTATTCAATTTCTTTATTCACTGACAGCAACTTTTTGGTAAAGAACCGTAAAACTTAATTGTCCCGGTCAGTGAATAAGAAGTTGAGGTTGATAAAATTGTTTACTTTTTATTTACTTACTTTTAGAGAATATAGAATTTCTCCTTCAGACTGATTCCTCTACATGCCTTTAAAAAAGACTTTCAATGAGAACACAAAACGGATACAGAACAGAACCAGACCAACTGAAAGAATTAATTCAGCTGTACAGATCAGACATAACATGATGTCGACGACAAAACTTGGAGCACTACCGATGGGAAGACGGGTCATGGGAACAAATATCTCGTCATGATGGATCTATAGACATCCAATGCCAGTTTCGAGGGAATAATTGTCATGCATGAGAAACAATTTTTCTAGTTACTCTGATTTAATCAATGAATTCCTATAATAAAAAAGCGATTCCATAATATCCGTCACACGTGAACTGTTATGGAAAATTATTTTCACCACCAGCAATCACTGTACTTAAAGGAGACAAACTACGCACGATCAGGAAATAATCTTACACGTCAACTTTGTCATGTATCACAAAAACTAAGAATGCTTTTCTTAATATGATTACTAAAACTCTTTCCCTCCTGCAATAAGTTAATACAAAACGATTTTAAGTAACCCGCAATATTTAACAGACAAATCCTGTAATAAATGACATAACATCTTTAAACTCTCCTACCACACTTACCCCAAAATCTTAAAATAACATAACGGTTTCACATTTATAAATCAAATTCAAGTTAAACAATCTAAGCCTGAAGCAATATCAAAGGTTAAAATAAAGGAAACATAACTCACCCTTACTCCCTACATACTTCAACCTTACTCACGACTTTCATTCATGCTTTAAGTTAGGACAAATACAACATTGAGAGAAGATAACTCTGATAAACCCACTGATGTTAATTTAGATGGTAAGTAGCCTATACATAGAAATTATCACCAATTTAAGTGATAATGAAGTCCCTGCACCATACCTTCAAGCTGACATTATGTAAGAGGCACTACCATTATGAAGCCATATCCATCATGAAATTTAGAAAAGTGTAATTGACCGAATGCACTTTCACTTTAATGATGTTTTTAATGGTTGTCGAAAGTGTTCACCTGAAAGTGAAAGCCTTACCTGGAATTTCAGAGGTTAGGGGTCCCTTTCACTAAGAGATCTTAGCCCCTTGATCAATCGTAGGCCTAGCTTTTAATATAGGCTCAGATTGATCTACTGGCTAAGATGAGTCAGTGGAAGAGAGGCTTGAATGGATTTTAAAATTTCTTTGAGGCATAGACAACTCAGAGTCAGGATAGGCTCTTACATCAATCTTAGCGTTTAAAAAACTTGAAAATTCCTGCTGAAACTAAAACATGCCAAAATGAGAAGAACGTGGAACTTAAAAAATATTCAAGCAAACAACCTTGCAGAATAATGTCATAATTCTTAGAACTATTCTACACAAATTGCCCTATCTGTAATTTAAGTGGAAAATTGCATCCTCTATGTCTTACCCACCTTTTTTCCATGGTCGTTGCAGTTAATGTTTAGAATTCTTAAAGCCAAACAATCAATTTTCCTATTATTGTCAAAACATAAAATATGCACTTGAAACAAACGGAAGAAGGAAATTTTGAATTTTGAGTAATCATCAAAACTAATCAAAGTAAAAAATCCATGAGATATGATGCAAAAGTTTCAGAATTTGAAAAATAATTTAGGCTGAAATAGACTATTATTCAAGTTTTGAATATCAAACAACATTGTCCGTCCCATTTCAACTGTATACATCCACAGGGCAAGCTGAGATGGTATTCCACGGTATCCATCAAATCTTCCAAGTATGAGACTCCTCTGGTGGTAAACATCCATGAAACAAGAAAACACACAAAAACACAGGCCTTAAGACCGGTGCTATTTTCCGAGAGCGAAGGAAAGCTTTGGTCTTGCGTTCTTCTTGTTAAGAATCACCTCCTGTTCTCGCTTCGTGCGTTTCTTTTCTTCATCTTCAAGTCGTTGTTTCTCTTCCAACATTTTGCGCTGGTCTTCAACAAGTTTTAATTGTTCCTCAGCCTGAAATGATTAAGTGCAAAACAATTTTCAGAGCATGCAAAAACAACTGAACCCCAGGGTCACATAACATTTCATTGTTTCATACTCGTAAGACACAGGGATAAATTTACCTGCGAGTCCTGCTTCATTTACTCACAAAATCTGAAAAGGATTCATAGAAATTTGAACTGCGAGTCCCCGAGATGCAAGGTTTTTATTTATACTAATAGGATTACTATGGAGGGACTCGCTTTTATTTTCTGGGACTCATAAAAGCTTTTGACAGCGAGTCCCTGTACTCTAAAAGTCATATTTGTAGATTAATCACTGTAAGACAATTAAATAAATCATTTATAATGTCTGAACTAATAAATGTATTTTATAGTTTGATACATAAGCTCATGCAATGTAATATAATTAGTTACTATTGAGGAAGTTTGAAGAGAGACTGAAAAATGTTTTCCGTGTCAATAAGTCGAGGAGTAACATTATTAGTTCTCACTAAATAAGAGCTTAGAGAAAAGGCATTTGAGTTTTTTCTAAATATTTCGGCACGTAAAATTTAAACTTTGGTGACTCAAACATAGATGTTTGAGAAACTATAATGCTATATTCATACGTAAAACATTTAAAAACTAGAGGCTATTTTAAAGTGAAACTTCTATCGTGAGTATCTACCATATTTCTTTTTTGCATTTGTCAAATACGAAAAACACTATATGTAGTATTATTTACTAATATGAGATCTTAAGAAACATAAATATTGATAGGAAATGTCAATAAGGACACATAACAATTTTCTTACAAATTCATCCCTTTTTAAGTTTTTAACCCTTAACTCTAAATTTTAAGATAAAATTCTCAAAATAGTTTATCATTACACATTATTACACACTTCTACAGGACAAGATGTCTTCCCAACAGACACAGTGCAGACCTGCAAATCAAGTGTCATTTTGGCAAAGTATAAGCAGATGGGACCTTCTGCAAAGGTAAAATTATTTTAAATTCCCCAAATTTTAAGGGACAAGGCAACATGGTGGCCACATATCACCAGAAGCGCTCCAGGAACAACAGTGGAGACAGAGCCCCATTTTAATACCGGATAAGTACACATTATACTTACTAATTTTCTTTGTGCATCTTCAATTTTCTTATTATTTTCTTCCATAATTTTTTCTAACCGTTCTCTCTTTGCCCGTTCTTCTTCCTAAAACAGACACAAACATAGCAGATAGAATTGTTGCAGATATTCACAGCTGCCAGTGTCAAAGCAATGCAATTTGAAATCGGTATCAGTATGAAATGTTGGGAATGTTAGTGTTTCAGTATGGAAATCTATACACTAAAATACAAACAGTGCACATAAACAAACTGTATAATAACAAATTTGAAAGTAGATTCAATTATGTCAATCCTAAACTTTTCAAAATTACAAAATTAAACATTTACAAAATAATGTTCTACATACAATTCTTAGTCTTCAAAACTAAATATTTAACAATGAAAAAGGTTACAAAAGTGAATGGCTAACACCAAGACCATAGTGACAGCAGAATGGTTGCCATGCCGACGTGTAACCATGGCAACTATTCATGGAAACGTCTTCGTCGGCGTGTATTTACCTTGTTTACGTACCAGCTTGCGGCAAAGGTATTGAATTTGGCTGCGGAATAGCTGCCCACCTCTTCAATACATTCCTCCTTTGACACAATGACTCCCAATCCACCGAGGATTAATTTCAATATCGTGGATTCACTGAGGAGTTAGTTCAATATCATGGACTTGCCAAGTCTTTCAATATTGTGGTGAATTCTTTCTGTAACAGCGGCCAGTCCTAAACCACCCAGCCTCACAACCCAACACTAACTGCAAACGTCAACCCCAATTTCGTTTCTAAAGATGCTACAAGCTTATGACAAAGTACTTGAGTTAAGTTGCAGAGAGTACGGAAGGAATACTTTACAATACTTGCATTTTTCCTGAAACGCAAAGCCTCGTTTCTGTGATATCACAGCATAACCTAGAAAACTTGGAAGAAAAGGGTCGCATGTTAAGAACTGGTCGTTTAAACGAATCACTTTAGTGCCCATAGTACTGAAAAGGAAGTTGTTATTAGATGAAGGTTGGTTAATGTGAGCACTTTCTTTTCAGTTACAAAGTGAAGTTTTTGGAAGGACATTCACCTGCAATACAAGTCTAAAGAGATACTGTAATCATAGTCTTTCAGTAGACTTTCTGTAAAGTTTGGTATGTGACATAGCTGCCTTCTCGCCAGTCAATTGTTTAATTTCAATTATGTCCAGATGCAAAAATGGCCACAAACTAACTGTCTTCAGATAGCAGGGCTTGTCAAATTTTCAGAAGGGCTTAATGATACATAATAACTAAGAGTCCAAATGTCAGTGAAATGACATTACACTGATATGGAATACACAATATATACTTGTCTTTAATGTAAATCTCTTCAAAGCCAAGCTTATATTGAGTTGTTTAAAAGGATCATAAAAATTTCCACGTAATACTACAACTAGTTTTTACAAAATTTCTTCAGGCCAAACATGTTGATGTTTTGAAAGAGGTTGGTTTCTTATATTGTCATTACTCTTTTCTGTGTAGCAATACAATAGCGTCTTGTTCATATTTGGTGCTAACTGAAAAGCTTGCTCACTCAAATCATGACAAGAAAAGAAAAGGGAGTACTTTTGGCATACCTTTCAAATCTAGTCAATTGACTACTAGCTATGACCTAGCACAAAGTTAATAGAATTGTTGAAAAGAAACGACAAGACGCTGATGTTTATTTACAATCTGCAAAAAAGGCAAGTTTTTTTAAAAACCTATTCAAAGAAAAAAATATAAAATTAGAATTTCTAAAAAAAAAGATTGCATGTCTTTAGTATAATTTCTTTTGACAGATACTTAAGTTCAAACATTTTTCCAAAAGTGTTTGCACACTATTTGTGAATTTTCCTTTTGACAGGAGCTTTAATATTAAAAAGAAACTGCATTTCAAATTTGATGTCTTGTCAATTCCTTTCATTCCAATTACCACCATAACATTTACAATTTTAAATTTCCGATGAGATACTAAAAAATCTTACGGATCAAAAAAGACGCCAAAACAAGGAACATAGAACCAGGTCATAGCTGGGACAAAACCTACACGAGTTAATCTATCATTGTACCTTTATGAAGCCCTCCAAGCTAACCAAAAGGCATGCCAACAGTACCCGTATGTCATAAAGACTTTACCCATACCTCCTTCCGTTTCTGAGCATGAAGCTCTGCTTCTCGTTGCTTCTCCAGTTCTTCCAACATCTGCTTCTCCATGATTCTCTTGGCTTCCTCCACACGACGTAACACCTCTGCCTCGATCTCATCCTTGCGACGTTCGAGCTCCTCCTCTACACGTTTGGCGACAAGTTCCTCCACACGGCGTGCCACTTCCTCCTCAATAAGCTTCTCTTCCAGCTCCTTCTGTTTCCTGCAATTATTTCGAGGAAATTGGTTACTACTAATATCTTAACTAAATAACCCCCCATGAATATTCGCTATTATACAGAGCTACAGATAGGCAGTGTCTAATCAAGAACTAAAATCCAAGGGGGGGTTTATCTCCTCTCTGTTCAGATAAGGATTTCAAATCCTAGCTTGTCAATGTGTACCAGTTAAATTTTGTAAATTGTAAATTGAAGTCTGAAAGCCGATATTGACTATCCCTCCAGCTGAGTGATCACTGTTACCTCCCTTTGAAGCACAATATTACTCAGATGAACACAAGTTTTAGCAAGTACATTACTCAAAACACCCAAAAAGTTATCAGTAGCTCAGAGAATAGCCCTATCAAAGTCAGTAGCCATACTAGCCAATCGTGTAATATTCCTCAATGCTATTCCCAGGTGATCAGATGCCACTCTCTCCAATGGTAAAAGCAGCTTCTCTAAATTTGATAGGTTTACATGCAAAAAGGGGTGAGCAACTTCTTGGACCCCCTCTAGGATTCCTTGAAGAACACTGTTGTTTTCTTTGTTAATGAATTATGAATACTGTAAACTTAACACTCGTAATGCTTTGGCAATAACTAATAATGATTTGGCAATAACAATTCAGCAGCAGAATTTTAAAGCAAACATTTAATTTCCTTTTCAAAGTTTTGGTACAAAGAAAATGATGCTCAAGAATCTGCACATTTGTATAAATTGCAATCCACAGATTATTTCTCGTCAAAACAACCCGATGAACTCACTGTAATCTCTGTCTCTCTAGCTCTGCCTTCTTCTCCTCCTCCTCTCGACGTTTGGCTCTGATTATCAGATCCTCGTCACTACTTGAACTGCTTGACGAATACGACCTTTTTCTGAAACATACATATCATTTTTTATTATAAAATATTTCAGTCTATTAATTACCCATAAGTGATGTCATATATATACCACAGGCATCAATATAGCGACCATTTTGAGAGCACCTGCTCCCTACTTGTTCAGTTTACTCCTTGTAACTTTGAGTAAGGAGCTTACATGCTGCTACTATGTCTATGTTTACAAAATTCTGGGTCTGCTAAAACAATTCTGTATCTTTACGAATTTATACCATTATCACTTACATTTTGCATTAAAATGGTATTGAATTATTCAGAATATTACACAGCTAAAAAGCAGTGTTGTTCCTAGAGGGGGTCCTCGGGACATTTGCCCACCTTTTTGGCTTGTGTCCCTTAAAGTAGGATACTTTTACCATTAAGGGTCCCACTTGTTCAGAAATGGCCAAAATGACCCCCTCAGCAGATCTCCTTGTAACTTTGAGTAAGGAGCTTACATGCTGCTACTATGTCTATGTTTACAAAATTCTGGGTCTGCTAAAACAATTCTGTATCTTTACGAATTTATACCATTATCACTTACATTTTGCATTAAAATGGTATTGAATTATTCAGAATATTACACAGCTAAAAAGCAGTGTTGTTCCTAGAGGGGGTCCTCGGGACATTTGCCCACCTTTTTGGCTTGTGTCCCTTAAAGTAGGATACTTTTACCATTAAGGGTCCCACTTGTTCAGAAATGGCCAAAATGACCCCCTCAGCAGATCACCTAGGAACAACACTGTAAAACTAAAGGGTTTCCTGCTCATACCTAAATATAAGGATACAAAAACCCCAAAAACAATGCATGCACAATTTACTCCTTGCTATCATTACTCAACACTCAATGATCATATAATTTTACATTAAAATGTTTATATTTTAGCCTCAATGGGATGTCATTGATCAGAAAAATTATTAAATTACAAAACCTGGATGGGACGTTTTTGGAAATCAAATGATCCCAGAAAAGATAGACTGCAAGCTACTGTACAGAATTACTCGATCGTCTCAACCGAGAGTATAATAATCATCTAAAATAGAAAATAATTTGTTAAATTATTGGATTGTCAAAACATTCGACCTACGTTTGCAACGCTGAAACACAAAGATTATTATAGACTTGCCTTGCACTTCGTTTTCTGTCCCTTGATCGAGATCTCACACGTCTGCTTGCTTGTCGATTTCTCGAAACTGATCTTGACCGTGATCGTGATCTATGTTTCTTGTGCTTTCCCCTGTGTCTGTGTCGACTTGGTGATCTACTTCTCGTTCGAGAGCGCCCCATTTTTGTTCCAACTTTAACTTCTGGAGTTGCGAAAATCCCCAGCCTGAATGCTTGCTAAATGTCCCAAAATGGCGTCGGCGACGATTCTCTGACGTCACGAACGATAATATTTATTTTCAAGGGAATATTTTGAGTTAGTTTTATGCAACCCCGATTGAGCATTTAACTATGTTTTATATGAAAAAGTGTGTAGGGTCATTAGTCAAAGCTTTGTGCCATATTTGTATCCTGAAATGACCTTCAAAATTAATAACCTGAATAAAGTCTGTTTACAGTGTTAAAGGGAGGTAACTGAGTACGGATTTGAATGCAAGCACATGTTTAAGTTGTGGATGAAGCTCACACGCACATTTCTACAAATCTATTAACTGTTAGTCTAAATACCAAATAATCAAGCATAAATGCAAGTTTCATATTTTTAAACAAATTATGTTCAAATAATATCCAGAGAATAATTTTCAAACGTATTCACTCAATGGATAATGTCAACGACATTTTATGATAATCAGGGGGAAATTTCCCTTTTAACTCAAACATTTAGATTGAGTTAATCTCACATAACAAATCACTATTTAAGACAGGAACATACTGGAAAATAGAATAACACTCCTGAGCATGATGTAAATTTCCCTTTGGTTGCAAATATTTCCCCATATATAAGAAGAGCTAGATATTATAGAAGAAAATCACTTCCATAAATGATTGATCAGATAGTCACTGGTGATGTGTCTAAATAAATTTCATTAAAAGAAAAATATATCAAGTTAAACAGTATTAATTAAGAATAACGGTGATCAATGTATGAAGGGGGAACCCTGTTTTTGTGATTTTGTTTTAGATAGTATACATGTATATACTAGATGTATAAGTTATGGGGGTCGGGGAGCTTTGTTTCTCATTGTAGTGCATTGTGAATTAAATCATCCTAATTGATTTAGAATTCTATCCAGCGTTTAGATCAGTTAGAGAGAAGCATTCTAGAAGTTGGTTTTATATAGATGACGTACACGGCTATTTATGAATGATCAACTTCTTTATTTAAAAATTGTGACGTAAAGAGAAGGCAATGCTATTTATGGATGATCAAATTAATTAACCGTTGTCAAGCATGAACACTGACAAGACGATAAGGATGTGTGTTATGAACGATCAACCTCTTTATTTAACATTGGCGATATTTCCGTACAGATCGGTCATTTAGCTTGAATGATAACGATATAAAGATATCGATGTTCGATAAATCTACAATATTATATCACATTGTGTAATAACATCGCGTGCTGTCGATTGACATGACGTTATAATGGCATAAATATGACGTCACAATATTAGCGTTGCGGTCACAATGGACTGTGTCCCATTTATCGACGAGTTAGTGGAAACAAGTGGCATTTAAATCACCGAGTAATACATTAAATACTTAACTCGGTTCTGTTTAATAACATATATAACATATATTGGAGATGGTAATTGTATTTAATTCGCTTTCACTCGTTAAATATCAAACCATTCACTCGTTTCATAAATATATTATTAAACAGAACATCGTTTAGTAAGCTCTATATATGGTTAAAAGTACATCCATTGTGTTTCATAAAATTTTATTTGGCTTTAATACGCCCCAACTCACTACATGTGCTGTCTACAATACAAATAAATTCACTCAGCTTGCATTTTTATCCCCAATCACCAAATATATCATAATTACTAGTTTCCAATTAAAATTGAGTAACATCATTATTCATGTGTAAAAACCGAAACTGCACGTCCCATTGACATGCACAGTAGTTATATGATCCATTAAACATTATCTCACCAAATTTGTCATTCTGTCTGTTATAAATAAGATTCCAAAATTACGTTTGACGAATTGACGCGCGCCACACGCTGTGCATTGTCCGGTTTTCGATCAGAAATCACTACTTTTACCTTCATATCGTCAATATACTAAGTCGACTATCATTAAAATGATTGTTTTCGGTAACAATCGGTACTTCTCGATAAAGTAACACCATTTATAACGTTTGCAATATGTGACCCCCAACAACACAATGGATGTACCTTTAAGACGTCGCCGTGGAGTTATATACCATGCATTGTCTTCTCTATCGTTTAAGATTTAAAAGAAAAACATCTCGCAAAGCTTATGTTTAAATTAAAGACTAATGTCAAATTACTGATTTATTTACGTCAGATATAGACTAACATAATCTGAACAGACTGGTTTTGACCCCAAGTTGGAGTCTTGTCCAGAGTTGTATGCAGCGTGAATGAATATTTTACTAGCGCTTTGTTGAATTACCTCCCTTTAGTCGTTCGCCCATTTGTTAGGCGTATGAGCTATGAACCAGAGACCGTACTATTCACTATATGTCCTTCTATAATAGTTGAAATAAGCAATTTGATATTTTCCGAAGATAAAAGAGCATTTATTGTGGGTACATGTTTGGAGTTATAATTAAAACATCCACATGATGTGATGGAGCATGGCGTGTATGCCGTATGGTATGGACAGCCTATGTTAAATAATGGTTTAGTAAAGCTTTAGAATGGTATGATAGGGCTGTGGTGGACACTATAACAACGCCATGACATCGTATAATATGGCAATGATGTGATATGATATATGAATATTGCAAGGCTATGATATGGAATGGTATAATATGATAAATTAAAGCTATGGTTTGTTATGGTAAGGCTATGGTATGATATAGTAATGATATGGTATGTTATGGTGAGACTATGGTATGTTATGGTAAGGCTATGGTATGTTATGGTAAGGTTATGATACGTTATGGTAAGGCTATGATATGTTATGGTAAGACTATGGTATGTTATGGTAAGACTATGGTATGTTATGGTAAGGCTATGGTACGTTATGGTAAGGCTATGTTATGTTATGGTAAGGCTATGGTATGTTATGGTAAGGCTATGGTATGTTATGGTAAGGTTATGATACGTTATGGTAAGGCTATGATATGTTATGGTAAGACTATGGTATGTTATGGTAAGACTATAGTATGTTATGGTAAGGCTATTGTATGTTATGGTAAGGCTATGATATGTTATGGTAAGGCTATGATACGTTATGTATGGTAAGGCTATGGTATGTTGTGGTAAGACTATGGTATGTTGTGGTAAGACTATGGTATGTTATGGTAAGACTATGGTATGTTATGGTAAGGCCATGGTATGTTATGGTAAGGCTATGATATGTTGTGGTAAGGCTATGGTATGTTACGGTAAGACTATGATTTGTTATGGCAAGGCTATGGTATGTTATGGTAAGACTATGATTTGTTATGGTAAGGCTATGGTATGTTACGGTAAGACTATGATTTGTTATGGTAAGGCTATGGTATGTTATGGTAAGACTATGGTATGTTATGGTAAGACTATGGTATGTTATGGTAAGGCTATGGTATGTTATGGTAAGGCTATGATATGTTGTGGTAAGGCTATGGTATGTTACGGTAAGACTATGATTTGTTATGGTAAGGCTATGGTATGGTATGGTATCCCAGGTTACAAAAGTGACCATTCAGCAATAACTTTATCTTTTTCTACACAGAAAAACAAAGAAAAAGGACGCGGTTACTGGAAATTCAATACCTCACTCTTAAGACGCGAAGAATATATAGCCTTAGTAACTGACTTACTTAGCGAATCTAGACTAGAATATGCGGATTCTAAATATACTGAAGCCGAAATCAAAGAAACTAAAGATGAAGATTTACTCTTAAGTGTTAATGACAGTCTTTTCTTAGAAACATTCTTGATGAAAGTAAGAGGGAAATCGATCTCCTATTCCTCATTCCTAAAGAAAAACAAGAAAGAAAAATCTAAAGTACTTGAAGAAAAGATACGAACCTCTGAGGATAGAATAAGAAATGACTTTCAAAATATTGATGAAATACTTCTAAGAGAATTATCCGAAAGTAAACAGGAACTTGAAAAAATAAGAGAAGAAGAAATGAAAGGAATACAAATTCGCAATAGAATACAATGGTACGAAGAAGGTGAGAAACCAACAAATTATTTTTGTCATTTAGAAAATAGAAATTATACAAGTAAGCTCATCAATTCAGTTATTCTTGATAATGGTAAAGAATTAACAGATGGCAATGGAATATTAAATGAACAAAAAATATTTTACGAAAATCTCTATGGAGTTCAAAATGATATTGATGATGTCAGTAAATCATTATTTACAGAGATCGATACACCGACTTTGACTAAAGCACAGTCAGATGAACTTGAACATGATATTACCCTCGATGAACTTGCATTCAACGTTAAATCAATGAAAAATAACAAAAGTCCTGGCTTAGACGGCTTTCCTATTGAATTCTTCAAATTTTTCTGGAAGGATCTCAAAATATGGATTTTAAGATACGTAAACGACACATTTAACCGTAATTCTATGACTTTGACTATGAATAGAGGAGTTATCACTTGTATTCCAAAAACGGGTAAAGACAGGAGATTTCTAAAAAACTGGCGTCCTATCTCGCTTCTAAATGCCTTATACAAGATCATTAGCACATGTGTAACTAACAGAATGAAAAAGACTCTAAATCTATTAATAAATGAAGGCCAAACAGGATTTATCCCTGGCAGATGTATCTCGGAGAACATCCGACTATTATATGATATTCTTTTTGAAACTAAAAGACAAAACAAAAAAGGTTTATTAATCTTGATAGACTTTGAAAAAGCATTTGATACTGTCTCTAAGAAATTTATTATGATGGCCTTAGATAAATTTGGGTTTGGTTGTAATATTAAAAAATGGGTTAACATATTGATCTCAAATGCATCCTCCTGTATTGTACAGAATGGACATTTATCATCTTTCTTTAACAACGAAAGGGGCTGCAGACAAGGTGATCCAATCTCTCCATATCTCTTCCTTTTTGTAGCCGAAATTTTAGGAATTATGATTAGAAATAACGATAAAATAAAAGGAATTATCCTTAACGAAATTGAACATATTATTGGCCAATATGCAGATGACACTGAATTATTCTTAGACGGCTCGGAAACCTCTCTCAACGAAGCTATAAAAACAATGAACACTTTTTACAAAATGTCTGGTTTGAAGATCAATATTGACAAAACAAAAGCGGTTTGGATCGGCTCAATGGCCGGCAGTGATATTACATTTTCTAATGATATTAAACTTGATTGGCATAAAGGCAACTTCGAAGTGCTGGGACTTCAACTAAACGCCCATCTTGAAAACCTATGGGTCATCAATACAAAAAAGAGACTTGAAAATATCAAAAGAATCCTTTCGAACTGGAAAAAAAGAAACTTAACTCTAATTGGCAAAATAACCGTCATTAAAAGCTTAGCATTATCTACTATTGTTCATATCTTAACGTCTCTTCCCAATCCTCCAAATGATTTTATAGCAAAACTAAATAACTTATTTTTCAAATTCATCTGGAACGATAAACCAGACAAGATAAAAAGAATAAATATCATGCGAAAATATGAGGAGGGGGGATTAAGAATGATGGATATAAAAACTTTCATTGATTCTTTAAAACTTTCATGTTTAAAGAGATATGTTAATAACCAAAACGGTTACAGTTTAGCCGGGTTCCCAATAAAAGAAATTCTTTGTTTAGGCTCAAATATTATTTGGAAATACAAACTTGAAAATCCATTCTGGAAAGACACTCTAAATGCGTGGTCAAGATATAGTAGGTGTTTTAACTACAATAATGATATTAACGAAATCCTAATGCAACCTCTTTGGTTAAATCACTTAAGTAATCAACCAGACTTAATCATTTACGATTGGTTTAAAAAAGGAATAGTCCATATCAAAGACATTTGTAACAACAATGGCTTCCGAACATTTTCAGAACTTAAATCAATTTTCCAAATAAAAGGTACAGTGTTGGATCTCAACCGTGTTCTAATTAGTATCCCTAAATTATGGAGAAACGAAATTCAAATTACAAATCAGCCGAATTTAACAAATGTCTTGATATGCTCACCGTGTAACGATTTATTGAAGCCAACTAAAGGCTCTAGAATATTTTATGACAAACTGAAATCAGAAAATAACTTTCCAAAAGTTTGTGACAAATGGGAGAGCGAACTCAATGTCAGCATCGACTGGGAGTCTACATTTTTACAATATAGACAATGTTGCAAAGATACAAAACTTCTAGAGTTTCAATATAAATTTATACACAGAACCATATACACTAAAAAAGAGTTGCTTAAAATGAATCTGATTGATAACGACCTATGTACATCATGTGGTTCAGTTAGTGAGAACATCTTCCATGTTTACATTGAATGTCCAACTGTAAAACTGTTTTGGAAAGACTTTAATGATTTCATCAATATTTCATTCAACGTTCCCTATCAATCTTCCACGTTAGGTATCCTATTCTGTAACAGTAATAACCATATACTTAACCACATGATATTATTAGCGAAACGCCACATTTTTGTTATGAACCTGAAAGGTATTAAGCCAAATTTTACTAATTATAAATCCGTTTTAAAGGATGTCTACCAAATCGAAAGATTTATCGCCACAAAGAACATCTGTTTAAATTCTTTCACGAGAAAATGGAAAGCCATTTCATGGGCGTTGTGATGTTTTATGCATGTTTTAATATAGTACCTGCTCCCACTCAGGTAACACTTATATATATGCCTCTTATGCATTTATCCCTGATTATATCAATGTTTGAATGTATGTGTATCCCAATGAAGTCAATAAAATATCTTTGAAAAAAAAAAAGGCTATGGTATGTTACGGTAAGACTATGATTTGTTATGGTAAGGCTATGATATGTTATGGTAAGGCTATGGTATGTTATGGTAAGGCTTTGATACGTTATGACGTGGCATGTTATGGCATGGCGAGACATTGTATATTGTGTGGTATGGCTATATATGACGTGGTGCAATAAAGCTATGGTACGGGGCGTAAATATGATATGTTATGGTATTTTATGGATATGGTAGGATATGGTTAGACTTTATAGACTATATAGTAGTGTATAGTAAATATATAGTATGGTATGGATATGGTATACAACTAGTGTATTTTATGATTTTATGTGGCTATGGTAGAATACGATATGATACGGCTGTTGTATGACATAACTAAGGCATGGTTTGAGTATGGTAATTCTACGGCATGGTATTGTGTGGTATGATATTAAGGCGTTGGTATGATACGGTAGGGCAGGATTAGGGTAGAATGGTGGAATGGTACAGTAACTGAGTACGGCTATGGTGTATGGCTATATGTATATGGTGTATGGCAATGGTATGTTAGGTCAAAGTGAGGTTATGGTATGCTATGTAATGCTATTGTATGACATTGTGTTATATGGCTAATGACATGCGGTATGACAATTGCATGGCAATTGTACAGTACTTTTTATGGAATGGAATGATACTTCTAAGGTATGTTATTGATGTTTTGAATATGGTATGGTATGCTATAATATGGCTATGGTATGGTAATATTATGGTAATGGCATGATATGGTAAGGCTATGTTGTTATTGCTCAAGTCTATAGTATGACAAGGCTATGGGTATGGTATGGTATGGCTATAATGCATGGTATGCCATTGGAAGGCTATGGTATGGTTATTGTATGTCATGCTATTATGATGTGTTTGCATGGTATAAGGCTTGGTATGGTATGGTATGGTATGGTATGGTATGGTATGGTATGATATGGTATGGTATGATATGGCTAGTGCATGGTATGGTATGGTATGGTATGGCTAGTGCATGGTATGGTATGGCTAGTGCATGGTATGGTATGGTATGGTATGGTATGGTATGGTACGGTATGGCATGGCATGGCATGGCATGGCATGGCATGGCATGGCATGGCATGGCATGGTATGGTATGGTATGGTATGGTATGGTATGGTATGGTATGGTCATGTACATCGCTCAGTGGACCATTATAAGTAAATGAAATCGAAGAATCGCAGCCAAGCAGTACAGTTGGGATATCTAGCAAGGAACTGGAGGCAATATGAGAGAGAACCTTAAAAAGCGCCCCTATTCTTTACATTTAGGTGGCATACTTTAATTGAGTTAAGATGAACAAGGGAGTTATGTTGATTCTTTCACAAGGGTCATATTTTATAATGTGTGTGCGCCCTTCCTGGCGAAGCGTTCAGCACGGTATAAGTTCCTCATTATTTTCTGGTTTAACGCAAGGCCCTGTGTCTATGGGTTTTTTCAAATGGATATTTTATATATATATATTATACCAAAATTGCAGCATAGTGTTGTGCATGGCTATGGTAAACTATTACTATATATATAGGGTATGACAACTGTATGGCAATATGGTTTGCCAATTGTTGGGTAACTGCGTGGTATTGTATATGCTGTAATGATATGTAATGTATGGCTACAACACAGTTTGGGATGGCTTAGTAATGAGTGCAACACAGAAACCTCTCATTTTGAGAGGGATAGGTTGATCAGAAAATGATAAAAGTGCTTCTCCTATTACGCTCGGTAATGAAATAATTAATGCTTACATATGCTATGATATCATGTATCATTTAACATGTACCACAATGAAACCGGATAATGCTTCCGAATGCAATTGTTTTTAAATTTTAATTATCTTTTTTCAAAATATTGGTTTTATGGATAAATCATGTTTAAGTGTGTTAACCAGACTTTGGTGCAGTTCATGCCTTTGTTAATTAATATCCATACGCGAAGTATGTAAGCTTAAAGGTATTCATTAACAATAATCAGTCTTAAAGGCGCTGAAGCACGCTTTTATTGTATATTCTATTCTGTATTTCTCAAATTTGTCATTTATTACATAAGTTATAATTATATTGTTACACTAGAGGGCAACATATCACATTACGATAGGTAAGCCGTATACATAGACAACGGTTATCGATCCTGGTAGAAAGTGGTGCGAATTCGTCAATGTGAGAGGTAGATTTGTAGGTCATATGCGATTTTGAGATTTCAGAAAGCAAGATGATTGACGATTCAATCATTGTACCATATTTAAAATTCTACTTTGAGTGTTTAGGTTTCACCACAACACTTGAACTACCTTCGAGCGGCCATTTTAATGTTTTCGATGGGAAATAAATAAATAATACTTTATGTAAAGATTATATAATATACTGTAAATATGTACATGCCTATTTAAATAACACATTATCCACAAGTCATATGCTCAAAGCGCTGTACAAGTCAGTGATTACAAATTTAATGTCAATCTAGATAATATTGCTTGAAGAGACTTGTCTTCAAATTTGCTTTAAAATGGACTCGAATGGTTCAACCGAACCATGTACATTCGTTTTAGAACTCTTTTTATTGATTCAGGAGATTTATTTATTCATTGGTATCATTAATTGCCTTTTTTTGAGAGCACCTTGTTTCAGTAAGCAGAACGTGCTACAGCACCTTTAAGGCGTCGGCCTGTGCCTTTAAGAATAGCCTTTAAGTGACCCACTTTCCCGAGAACACCCGCGTGTGCACATAGAGACTTCACATTGGCCATGTATGTAATCTAGGGGAATCCCCGTCTAGGCGATCTATCACCTGATACGCTGCAGAGTGGAGCGACTGTTATGTTCTTCTGAGTAATAAGATAACTAGAGCTTGAACATGGCGGACAGGTGCACACAGCATGAGTACGAATCTGTTAACTACAGAGACGATAAGACAAGGAAATGTTCATCAAGCCGTCTTTGTGTGTTAGTTTTGGTGGTATCTTGTGTTTGTAACGCTGTTCTTATCGGCTTCCTTATTCATAGGGTAGTATGGAATACGAACTCTCAACATCATGATATGAAACCGAATCCTCATCCAACTGTGTCTGGATCTTTGTGCGTCTCGTGTGACTCTCTTGAAGTTTCTAATGACGTCACAATAGACTCAATATCATACGTCACAGACTCACGACTCTGCTGTTTTAAAAATTCCGGAGGACTTAGTAGACTTCTTAGTTTGGTATGTATTGGTTTTTTAAATAAATAAAATCGTTTGCATTTTTGGTATGCCTTCTTTATTATTAAACTCATGATTCAACTTGTAAATTGTCTTAACTAGAGACACTATGAGTGGACTGTATGTATTTAAAGTTCCAGTCCGTGATCATAGGCATAACAAATGTGTTTCATGGACCTTTACATTTGACCTCAATCAATCTTGACAGACGTTCCGTAATTGTCCTATTTGGTTTGGACTTAAATCCTATAATGGCCCACAATGCTTTGGAATAATCGGTAACAAATCTGATAATGCTATGATATCGTACAGTTCGTGACGTCACAATGCTATGACTTCGTTGTTGTCATTGACCACGAAACCTGATGGCCAGTTACCCTATAAATAACATAATATATATATATATATATATATATATATATATATATATATAATCATATATAATAATAATAATCAAATTACAATACGTCTCTAATATTTTTTATTTTTAAGTTTGTGTTTCAAATACCCCTTTTCTTTGATATAGTATTTGATTTAATTTCATATTTTGTGTTGCAGTTGGTCAGTGAGTTTCACACGGGCTCGCATGTGTCCACGAGTGATGCAGATTTCAAAGCACGACCCTCAGTCTCCACCTCGGCACACATGTATATAAACCTAACCAGTTTGAAGGATACAGGTAAATTATTCCAGCACAACAAAAATAATATTCGGTGATAATAAATCTACCTTTTACAAGGTGGATCAAAAGATAACTGAAATACTACACTTTCACCATGCTGTTTGCGAGCTACAACCGATTGAAATAAAACCTCATGAAATTCACACATGGAAAACATTTGATATCTTGTACCCGGAAGTGCAAAACAGCCTCTCTTTGATTGATCACTTCACCTTCTACACCCTGCGTGGATAAAATAGTTTTGCAGACTGACTGCCAAGTATATGGGCAAACTTAAACAGGAAAACTTATCCCCATGGTCCTTATCACCTTTGAGCTGGCGGTATTAAAACACTATCTGACCTCCACTTGCTCACTGAAGTGGGAACCTTATAACTGTGTAAAGGAGGTCTATGCGGGATAATTAAAACGATCCACGAGTAATTACCACCACAGCGTGCCGAGCCGGAAATCTCAATTAGCGTTCTCTCTACTCAGCGTAGTTTTGTCTGCGCAATCCTACGCGCTCCTAATCTTCTCGCGTTGACCCCTCTCTTGCTTTACTCAACGGTGAAACGGAGTGTCTATAATTCGAGCTCGTAATAATAGCGTTATTTACCTTTTTGCGTTGTGTTCATAATAATAATAATTAGCCCATAATGAACCAAGTTCCAATGTGGATATAGTGATATACTGATATGAGCTTATATTTATTACAATGCAGACCATTTCCCTTTTCTATTATTGATATCAAACTCATATGTGTATCGCAAAATAAAAGAATTATATCAAATTGGTTCGCTTATCTGATATTTAACTACATTAAACCTATTTCACCCATAAAAGGTTTCAGACATAAAAGGTTAGAGTAGCGCAAACTGACCGAAGCTTGGACACTGATCCGATTCAAATATTATGAAAGACTGTATAATAAATAATAATCTTTAAAATGTCAATTTCAGCAAATCAAAATATTGGATAGAAAGAATTTTACTCGATTTTACATAGATATTTCAGAATTGCCTAAGATTAACCGAAAATAAAAACGGTTAAAGTTGCGTATATCAGTTCGGACAAGTTTGACCTTCCTTCGGACCCTACAACCCAAATGTTCTGGCATGCGTCAGTGGTTTAAACTATTCACCAAACTGATCCTTTATATCCTTAAACACATGGATAATAGTCCAGGAACAATACATTATCCCTAGTTAAACTGCTTGAAGTAATTTGTCATTTATTGAGAGCATGCTTTCCTATTTAATTTCAGCAACTGCCGCAAACTTTGTTAGAATAAATGATGTCGCAATCAAGTCAAGTCAATCTTTATTTCATACTGAAAAGGCCACAGGCCTATAGTACATACAAGATGGATAATTACACACATAAATACGGGTTATATTGGTAATGCGTTTTTTCTATACAGCATTGCATAATGGATGAACATGGCAAGATTTTGTAATATAGTTTGACGTCTACTGCTTACAAGAATTGAGAATTTAATTGTATTTGGATGGACATAGTAATATTGTTTTATATATTTACAACGTAATGTATAATACGACGGGCAAATGAGAAGGAAATGATATTCATCTTCAATTTGATTTAAATCACAAAGTTTACATATTCTGTCTTCCCGTTTTACATTTTTGTATCTACCGCTTTCGATGTATAGGTCGTGAGACGAACATCTAAATCGTGCCAATGAACGTCTGAATTTATTTATGTTAACACATGATAAATATAATTCATCGATTAGATCATTTTTGAACATTGAATAATAAAAACATTTGGTAGATAACGAAATTTTTTCACTCCATGTTTGAAGATAGATATCTTTAAGTCTTGTAGTTAATGACTGAATGAACGGTGTGTGAAATTCTACATATTGTGCATTCCAAACATTTCCGAAGCCTATTGAGAATAAGAAATCTTTAACATTAGAAGCCCAATTTCTTTGTCCATTTTGTTCGTACAATAACATCATATTATAACACTTCTTTGTTATTCTATAAGAGGGCATATTTAACAACTTTAACCAGTATTTAATGACTTTTATATTTGTAGACACGTGTAGCGGATATCTGCCACATTCCCCATATATCACTGCGTTAAAAGTATTCACTTTAACACCAAGATATTTCTTGCAGGCATATAAGTGTATTCTTTCTATTTGGTGAAAATCAGTTAATCCCCAAATTTCTGCCCCATAAGTCAAAATTGGATTTATTTTTGCATCAAATATTTTGAAGAAGGTTTTATAATTCATATCTCCGAGTGTATGGATTGTTTTTAGTATACCGATTAGTGCTTTTTGCGCTTGAAGCGCAGCATATTTGACATGCATGGTCCAGGAAAGCCCGGTGGTGAACAACAATCCCAAATACTTATAACAGCTAACACATTCTAGGCGTATATCCTTAAATGTCCATTTTTCTATTTTCGAGAGTTTACCCCCTTTTTTAAAGACTACGATTTTTGTTTTCTCCCTGTTAACTGTTAATTTCCATGTATCACAGTATTGTTCAAGTTCATTTAATTGATTTTGGAGGCCACTTATGGTGCTTGAAAATAAAACAACGTCGTCTGCAAACAAGAGAAGAAATATTTGAACAATTTCTGGATGGAGTTGAATGCCGTTTGAGCAGTTAGTTTCAATTTGGGTAGCAAGTTCATTTATGAAAAATGAAAAAAGAAATGGGCTTAGAACACATCCCTGTCTGACACCAAGTTGCAATTCGAACGTTTCCGAAAATTTGTGGTTACTTTTAACACATGCCTTTACGTTATTATACATATTCGATAACAGTTTACACATTTTGTCACTAAGACCATGACATTGAAATAAGTTCCAAAGTCTATGCGGGATAATTAAAACGATCCACGAGTAATTACCACCACAGCGTGCCGAGCCGGAAATCTCAATTAGCGTTCTCTCTACTCAGCGTAGTTTTGTCTGCGCAATCCTACGCGCTCCTAATCTTCTCGCGTTGACCCCTCTCTTGCTTTACTCAACGGTGAAACGGAGTGTCTATAATTCGAGCTCGTAATAATAGCGTTATTTACCTTTTTGCGTTGTGTTCATAATAATAATAATTAGCCCATAATGAACCAAGTTCCAATGTGGATATAGTGATATACTGATATGAGCTTATATTTATTACAATGCAGACCATTTCCCTTTTCTATTATTGATATCAAACTCATATGTGTATCGCAAAATAAAAGAATTATATCAAATTGGTTCGCTTATCTGATATTTAACTACATTAAACCTATTTCACCCATAAAAGGTTTCAGACATAAAAGGTTAGAGTAGCGCAAACTGACCGAAGCTTGGACACTGATCCGATTCAAATATTATGAAAGACTGTATAATAAATAATAATCTTTAAAATGTCAATTTCAGCAAATCAAAATATTGGATAGAAAGAATTTTACTCGATTTTACATAGATATTTCAGAATTGCCTAAGATTAACCGAAAATAAAAACGGTTAAAGTTGCGTATATCAGTTCGGACAAGTTTGACCTTCCTTCGGACCCTACAACCCAAATGTTCTGGCATGCGTCAGTGGTTTAAACTATTCACCAAACTGATCCTTTATATCCTTAAACACATGGATAATAGTCCAGGAACAATACATTATCCCTAGTTAAACTGCTTGAAGTAATTTGTCATTTATTGAGAGCATGCTTTCCTATTTAATTTCAGCAACTGCCGCAAACTTTGTTAGAATAAATGATGTCGCAATCATTTTCGCAGGTATGCTGCTGCATAAACGATGTGAGCGCTAAACTGATAATTAATTAACTTAATGTTGTTGTCATATGTGATAATGTAATATTTCTACATATTTCCATATTTTTTCCGCGGCCATTTAAAACTTCACAAGTGGTTACAAAGAAAATGTAATATAGTGTCCAAATTATTTCATGAAACCGTTAATTGAACCTCACGCAATTGCTAGTTTTGATAAAACAAAAATATATCAAACTATCAATAATTCATAAAAATAAAATACAAATAAAACATATTAAAAAGGAACATTTGGAAACAAACAGTTTGCATTTATTGCAGATATTATAGCGTCAGCTGGAAGTGAAAAGTCTCCGAAGTTCGGGCGACTTCTACAGCTGGTGACTTCTTTCAGTTTGCCCTATGCGTAACTTATAAAAAATCAAATATTTAAAATGTGGTAGAAATGAAAATATCACCAAAAGACTTCATTAAAGGGACATAGCAATGCTAATTGAATGCTAATTGAAAGGTATCTGACTCCGTGTAATGATGTGATCACAATCTGCGACGTTACATAATTGTGGTATTTGGTAGTGTCAGTGGAGACGACAACCGCTAATATACAGGAAATGCTGCTGACATAACAGACAATGTGTATTGAACACTGTTATTTGTACATAGATTCAAGTAGAACCCTGGGGATGAAACTTCAAAGCATTATATGTAAGCTTTCTATTGCCAAATCGCATTGCAATTGTCTCCAGTCTGGCTAGACAATTTGTCGATTGCAAAGTTTCTCTGCACGTTGTATACACTACTGACTAGATAAATGACACACGACTTGCATGTCAATCTATTGTACATTTAATTTGTTATGAGAAGGTTTATGTGAACAGTATTAACAATTCAATGACTGTTTAGCAATACATTTATAAAACATGTATTCAACATTAAATATATATATAAATATTGTTTATATGTTCCTTCTGTCCATCTTGGAATTTTTGTATAAATTTTCTTTGAATTGTAAAGCTCATGTACCACCGTTGGTGGCGATTTTGAGAAATAAAGAATTTGAATTTGTCTTCTTACACACCGTACAAGGGAAAGGCATGGTGGTGAGTGACATCTAATCTGTAGGAGGAGTTTGAGTTTATCCACTTATCAATGAAGTCTTGTGAAAACATCAAAGCGAACAATGTTGTTTTAATCACAACACTGTCGGCGACTTCAATACACGGTAATACCATACTGTAATAATCACATTAATCACATGTAAGGATTAAAACGTAAATAAAAACAAACTAAATAATACTTTTATACTTTATTGCTCTATATAAAATTTATCGACGTTTTCGCCAGGCATTTCATCGACGTTTTCGTCAAATATTCGCCGTTTTCGCCTTTCGACGTTTTGGTTTATCGCCGTTTTGTCCCGTTCCCGGGATAATCTATGTGAAAACAAATTTGTATATTTATTGACATTGACAGAGTATATTTATATGTCCAAGTTGGGGTTTATATATTTCAGGGCTAAAACATCACTATCAATAAATATATCACTATGGAATAATTTCAAAATGCCACTGTTTTGTCCAGTATGTATGATGTACATTCATATAGAGACTGAGTGACATGAAAAATGCTTGGTTTTTTTTTTACAATATTGAAGTTGTTACCTACAAAACTTGTTTAACATGTTTTATGAGTTAAAATACATCTTTTACATATATGTTGCTACAATGGTTTCTTAAATTAAATATCTGTCATTCCTTACGAAAATAGTTTTGCTTTATGAAGAATACCAAATGAATTAATAGTAATACATGTTAGCATTTTTTTTTATTGTAATCGTTTTCCCCCCAAACATCTACACATCTAAAGTCCGATAAACCCAGTGTAGTGCCCTTTGGGATCAAGGAATCGATCCCGGATTTCCAGTAAAATCGTCTGTCCAAGACGTCCAAACCTCTGCAACACAATTAAATCGTCTGTGGGATTGCTGTCTGTAGGCTGTGTTGTCTCGAACCTGGTCATGGACCATGAAATCGTTGTAGTTAGCGATGGCGGGGTCCAAAACAAGAACGAGAATGAAACAGCCAATCAACGATCGCCTGTGAAAAGGGGGAATCCCCTGTCAAAAACATGACCACATCGCTGGGTCTGCGCCCAGTCCGAGTCACGTGACCATGTCACCAGCACGCAACACGTTCGCCACCAGCGGGCTCATTATCCCGCATAGTCCTCCTTTAATGATAATTAAACTGAGATTGATACTTGAAAATATAACTGAGTTAGCCATGTGGTAATAAAACTGAGTTAGTCACGTGATAATAAAACTGAGTTAATCACGTGATAATAAAATTGAGTTAGTCACGTGATAATAAACTGAGTTTGCTACCGTGCTGCAGTGTGTTGCCATGGCGAAGAACAAACATTCGTTACTGTTGAATAAAGGAATTAACGAAATAAACTTTAAAATAATAGTATTTTGTTCCTACCATTTGACTAATATTTCTTATCATTTTACAGAGAAGGAGCTAGCTTGGAGCACAGAACCAGGTCTGGGGACAGCTCACGTATCAGGAGGAATCACCTACAGGAACGGACGCTACCTCGTTCCTAGAGACGGCGTATACAACGTCTACTCTTTCCTTACCTCGAAAACAGGTGACGCCGTCAGCGTGAACCGTAAACTTGTGCACACCGTGTGCAGGTTGAGACGCCGAGAAACTGAAAACCGGAAACAGGTGCTGCTCCTGGATAAGATGTCCAGATTGGAAGGTTCTGGAGTTTTTTCCACAAGTTATCTGTCAGCCAGTTTGAATCTCCAGAAAAATGACGAAATTTACGTTGAATTTTCAAATGCGTCCTTGATCTATACTTACCCCCCTGCAAACTTCTTTGGCATATATCAGTTGTAAATTGTCTATATTATATACTGATATACATGAACAATTATGTCAATAAATATAACATGCATGTTTTCGTTTTCGATCACACATTACTTTTGTAAATATGTTTGGCTATATTAGTCATAACTGTATTTAGGTCATCAATTGGTCGACCATTGCTTTTGGTAATCTTTGTATACATGATGGAAAGGAGCCAAAAAAATGAAAATGAATCCATTTTTTATTAAATTTTCGTGTATATAATGATACTTCAAACACACTTGATTTCATCCACATTTTGTATTCATTGTCATCACTGACATACATTGTTACCATGTGATAAGTGTTGGTTGTCATCCGATACACAATGTTACCATACATCACAGAGTGTACTGAGCTTTATATGATGATGCAACTTATATTCAGTT
Source organism: Gibbula magus (assembly GCA_936450465.1). Classification (NCBI taxonomy): domain Eukaryota; kingdom Metazoa; phylum Mollusca; class Gastropoda; order Trochida; family Trochidae; genus Gibbula; species Gibbula magus. Next base: position 13,703,841 of record OW388306.1, read on the forward strand.
TCCACTGAAAAATCATATATATAAAATAAAAAAATGTTTCTGAAATGTCTTTATCTGTTCTTTCTAAAGCAAATGGCTTCACACATAATGGACATTCTATGAGAAATCTCACAGACGTCTGTATTGTGTTTTACAATACAACCGCATGGTGGCGCATAAGGAGCACCACCCTTCGTGTAACAATTTGAATGTGCAATGCAATTAAGAAATAGATTTAATAATGTGTTTGTTCACTGGCTTATAAATGGTTTGAAAGGTGCAAGTTAAACTGGTATAAATGCCGGAGCTTGTCGACGGCCATCCTCGGTTACCCATGGTTTTATATATGCTCCGGTACTCTCCACTATATCACCCATGGGAAACCTTATAAGGAGAATCTGTACTCAAATTACCCGCCCTTGGCCAGCGTGACGTTGTAAGGTTTTTAAAAGTTTTAATCAAGAAATAGCATGTAATAGCAGTGTAATAATTGCGCAATGATACAGTGATAAAGTAGTACCGCAGGTTATTTTTTTTAAACGTCAGAGTATGAAGGTTATCCTTTTCAGCTGCCAATCTTGTGTTTATGAGAATGTATACCGGTCACATGACCTTGTTTAATCCAATCATCAGAGAGCATATCGCTTATATTTCAAAGTTTTAATTTATTAGGTGATGGTGCAATGTGATGAGCACCAGATATATATATACATACATATATATGCGATCTTCCACATATCAAAACATACTTGAAAATGCCGATACACTGGTCGAAATGATAAAACCATTTGTTTACATACTGGCATCTAGTACATACATGACGATGACACCTAGTACAAACATGACGATAAGCTCATTTCGACCGGTGTATTGGTCCCGTCAAGTAGTTAGTATGTACACAAATCTCTCCCGATTTGGCTCACATACATTAATTAATGTATTTCTAAAGTGACACCCTCTCATATAACAAATTGCATATCACTCGATAGTAAAATGTCGGAAGTTTGACAATATCTATTATAGTCAATGCTGGATTGTAACCTTTGACCCCGTCTTTGTTAGTCAAATCTATAAAACAGCAGTGTACAGAGTTACAGGTGACCAATGTCCGGACGTGCAGAGTGGGACTGTACTTTAAGTTGACTGAAGTATCACAAACAATTGTTTTCTTGTTATCACAGGCATGTTGTTGTTTTAAAATTTCGTCGGATCAAAACCGATACTGTCTTAAATGACCTTTCATAAGACACCAATATTCGATAAATCCTTCACATAGCGATTCGCGTTTGTGTTATAATCTCTCAATTTGCTTGTAGTTCTGGATATACTTAAAGGGAAAGTTCTATCACCGATCTATCGGCAGCACCCGCCATATTGGATTATTGGCATTACGTGAAAAGAAAACACGCTATATTTAACCTAATTTTACACTTTCTAAAAAATAAAACATATACAATGATAGAAAATTCACATAGTAACAGATAACACATAATTAAACTAATAAATAATATGCTGTTAGACTGTAGCGAAATTTTCCCCACTCGCAGCCCCGATGAATGGCTTCAGTTCTCATCGTTTTTATTTTTCAACAACTGTGCGCTTGCTTGTATCAATTTGTGAAATATAAAGTCACCAAAATATTACTTTCATTAGTATATTTCAATTTGACTGTGTTTTAATTGTGTATTAATACCATATATGTGTAAACAGGAATATCCTCTCGAATTTCGTTTCCACAAAAAATACCCCGATAGAACCCTCCTTTTAATTATTTTATTTTTTTAGGAGGGTTCTATCGGGGAGGATATTACTGTTTTCACATATATATGTTATTAATATATGATTAAAACACAGTGAAATTGAAAGATACTAATGAAGGTAACATTTTGATGACTATATTTCAAAATATGATAAACAAAAGCGCACATTTGTTGAAAAATAAAACAATAAGAACTGAAGCCATTCATCGGCGCTGCGAGTCGGGAAAACTTCCTACAGCATGATAGCAACTTGTTTTTTAGTTTTATTACATGTTATGTGTTACTATATGAATACTTTATCAGTGTATGTCTTTAGTTATCAAAAGGTTGCAAAATTGGGTACAATATAGCGTGTTTTCATTTCACGTAATGCAAAATATCCAATATGGCGACAGAACCCTACCTTTAAATACAGGTATAATCTTTCCAAAAAAATTTGCGTAATCGAAAAGCCATGTTTATGCTTGTTTATAAATCATCTATGTAATTGCATTAAAGAAATTATCTCGATTTGGCTGTACATTTTAAGCTGTGTATTTTAAAAAACCGAAGGTATTGTATTGAAACCAGACCAACTTGTGTTCCCCAATTGTTCGAAATACATACATTCATCACTGGCAGATGGTGAATAATTCATTATTTTCCTACGACTTTTGTAACATAAGATCTTTAATTTGCTTATAGTTTAATTCTGAAGAGTGGTTATAAAGTTGACGAAATGCAATATATTTTACGCAATTCTAGATAACATTTCAAAGGAATACTTTATGTCAAGAATATATATGACGCGATAAAACTTAAACATTGTCAATTGACAACTAGCTGTTAATGTTATCTTGAGCAAGGTTTAGTAGCTAACATGGAAGGTATGTGAAGCATAATCCTATTAACCGTATGCCACGTCACTCTTTTGTTCTTTGTTACACAGTAAAACATAACGAAGATACATATGCCTATATACTATGTATACACGCAGGGTAAAGCCCCTACGTTCAGCTTACAGGTATTCTCGAGGAATGCCCAGGCTTTCCCGGGGGAAAACAATTGAGTGTGAATGACCTCACTTGTATAACTTTTGAAGAAAGATACACTGTAAGTAGAATATGCTCTTCTCGGGTGTATTACGGACTGAACAACCATATCATCTGACACTAATAGTCCCTCGAGTCGACACGTGACATGGCAATGGTACAATGATGGTACATTAGACAGAATTACCCGAGGGAGAAAATTATGTTATTTATATTCACTTTATTTGACTGTCGTATACATCCTTCACAAATATGATATTTAAATGACAACTGTATGTATATCTTCATGCACAATCAATGTTTTTGAATGAATTGATATATACCCGTGAACTAGGGGGAAACGAAAGTTTTCTGATGGTGAAATACCATGCTTTACGTTTATTCAAGTAATCTGACGTTATTAATAGGTGTCTTCCTGTGTACATATCAACCACAGCTGTACAACAGTAAATCATTTCTACAGTACACCAAAGAGTAGCCAGGTAGTTTTATATTATGAAGTGCGTTTCTACCACGTTCTACATATATTCACGTCAGCCGAATATTTATCCTCCTATTTCCCCTGTGAACACGAGGAGCACTCGGAAGCTAATTAAAACGATTCACGATTAATTTACACCACAGCGTGCCGAGCCGGAAATCTCAATGAGCGTCCTCTCTACTCAGCGTAGTTTTGTCTGCGCAATCTTACGCGCTCCTAATCTTCTCGCGTCTGACCCCTCTCTCTCGCTTTACTCAACGGCGAAACGGAGTGTCTATAATTCGAGCTCGTAATAATAGCGTTATTTACCTTTTGCGTTGTGTTAATAATAATAATAATTAGCCCATAATGAACCAAGTTCCAATGTGGATATAGTGATATACTGATATGAGCTTATATTTATTACAATGCAGACCATTTCCCTTTTCTATTATTGATATCAAACTCATATGTGTATCGCAAAATAAAATAATTATATCAAATTGGTTCGCTTATCTGATATTTAACTACATTAAACCTATTTCACCCCAAGACATAAAAGGTTAGAGAAGCGCAAACTGACCGAAGCTTGGACACTGATCCGATTCAAATATTATGAAAGACTGTATAATAAATAATAATCTTTAAAATGTCAATTTCAGTAAATCAAAATATTGGATATAAAGTATTTTACTCGATTTTACATAGATATTTCAGAATTGCTTTAGATTAACCGGAAAAAGGGTTAAAGTTGCGTATATCAGTTCGGACAAGATTGACCTTACTTCGGACCCTACAACCCAAATGTTCTGGCATGCGTCAGTGGTTTAAACTATTCACCAAACTGATTCTTTATATCCTTAAACACATGGATAATAGTCAAGGAACAATAAATTATCCCTAGTTGTTAAACTGCTTGGAGTAATGTGTCATTTATTGAGAGCATGCTTTCCTATTTAAATTCTTAGCAACTGCCGCATACTTTGTTAGAATAAATGACGTCGCAATCATTTTCGCAGGTATGCTGCTGCATAAACGATGCGAGCGCTTAACTTTTAATTAATTAACTTAATGTTGTTGTCAAATGTGATAATGTAATATTTCTACATATTTCCATTATTTTTCCGCGGTCATTTAAAACTTTACAAGTGGTTACAAAGAAAATGTAATAGTGTCCAAATTTCTTTCATGAAACCGTTAATTGAACCTCACGCAATTGCTAGTTTTGATAAAACAAAAATATATCAAACTATCAATAATTCATAAAAAGAAAATACAAATAAAACATATTAAAAAGGAACATTTGGAAACAAACACATTGCATTCATTGCAGATATTATAGCGTCAGCTGGAAGTGAAAGTCTCCGAAGTTCGGGCGACTTCTACAGCTATATGCGTAACTTATAAAAAGTCAAATATTTTAAAATGTGGTAGAAATAGAGGATATCTGTCTTTCATTGACAAATACCATGTTTATCTCATTGACTGAGGTAGAAAAGTAGGTATTTCACGAGTGGCGCAGCCACGAGTGAAATATATTAACTTTTCTAATTCACGAGATGAGATAAACATGGTATTTTTCAAGGAAAAACATATATTCTATTTATTATATCATTATTTCTGTGTTTTACGTTGAGTTGGAGTGATTTCAACAGCAAACGAACAGCCTTCGCAAGCTGAAAATATGACGTCATAACATTGTCCCGATGACGTCACCCGAGTGGTGATAAAGTTTATCGTCACTCAGTAGAACCGAGTATCCCACTCCAAATTATGTAATAAATGAAAATATCACCAAAAGACTTCATTACAGGGACATAGCAATGCTAATTGAAAGGTATCTGGCTCAGTGTAATTCATGATGTGATCATAATCTGCGACGTTACATAATTATGGTATTTGGTAGTGTCAGTGGAGACGACAACCGCAGGCGTCTGCCAATATACAGGAAATGCTGCTGACATAACAGACAATGTGTATTGAACACTGTTATTTGTACATAGACTCAAGTAGAAGCCTTGGGATGAAACTTCAAAGCATTATATGTAAGCTTTCTATTGCCAAATCGCATTACAATTGTCTCCAGTCTGGCTAGACAATTTGTGGATTGCAAAGTTTATCTGCACGTTGTATACACTACTGACTAGATAAATGACACACGACTTGCATGTCAATATATTGTACATTTAATTTGTTATAAGAAGGTTTATGTGAACGGTATTAACAATTCAATGACTGTTTAGCAATACATTTATAAAACATGTATTCAACATTGTCGGGATAATCTATGTCAAAACAAATTTGTATATTCATTGACATTGACAGGGTATATGTATATGTCCAAGTTGGGGTTTATATATTTCAGGATTAAAACACCACTATCAATAAATATATCACTATGGAATAATTTCAAAATGCCACTGTTTTTGTCCAGTATGTATGATGTACATTTATAGAGACTGAGTGACATGAAAAATGCTGGGTTTTTTTAATTACAATATTGAAGTTGTTACCTACAAAACTTGTTTAACATGTTTTATGAGTTAAAATACATCTTTTACATATATTTAACTACAATGGTTTCTTAAATGAAATATATATCATTCCTTACGAAAATAGTTTTGCTTTATGAAGAATACCAAATGAATTAATAGTAATTCATGTTAGCATTTTCTTATTGTAATCGTTTTACCCCCACACATCTACACATCTTAAGTCCGATAAACCCAGTGTAGTGGCCTTGGGGATCAAGGAATCGATCCCGGATTTCCAGTACAAGACGTCCAAACCTCTGCAACACAATTACATCGTCTGTGGGATTGGTGTCTGTAGGCTGTGTTGTCTCGAACCTGGTCATGGACCATGAAATCGTTGTAGTGAGCGATGGCGGGGTCCAAAACAAGAACGAGAATGAAACAGCCAATCAACGATCGCCTGTGAAAAGGGGGAATCCCCTCTCAAAAACATGACCACATCGCTGGGTCTGCGCCCAGTCCGAGTCACGTGACCATGTCACCAGCACGCAACACGTTCGCCATCAGCGGGCTCATTAGCCCCCATAGACCTCCTTTAATTAATTAAAATTAATACTATAACCCTGCTATTATGTTCACGAAGCTGATCGTGTCTCTCTCAGGTAGTTATGTGTGTGTGCACTCCGTCATCAACGGTTGGTTGGTTGGTGTACAACCAGGAAGTAGCGTGATATTGATAGGACGAGTGTAAAGTGTTAGCCTTGTCGGATTCCTTTTATTAAACAGAAACGATTGGCGAGGCGCATTCAAAATGTCGACTTCAAGAGACTCAGAGTCGTTTATTCACCATTCCGGCGACTCCTCGCCAAAACATCGAAGATGTAGATTACTTTTACCAGTTGTTGTGATATCTCTGATCATCAATATCGTACTCCTAGTTTTATTTCTCACGACTGTTGTATTCAAGCCGTCGCTCTCGACGATTAATGTTGAAGACAAGTCTCGTTTGTGCTTTGACTGTAGTTATCTGGGATCTGACGTGGAAACAGGAGACATTCTATTGACAATTCATAGGAGCGGAAACTGGACACTCTGTTGTGTTGAAGATGAGACTCTGAGAAAACAAGCGAGACAGGTGAGACTTATACTGGTAAACTTTAGTGATATACAATACAATAATTTTGCACATTGAAATACAAATTATCCATACCTCTGACGTCAACAAGTCCACATTTAATACAAGACGTAATCGTACGTATTATCTAATATTAAAGGCACTGAAGCACGATTTTTTTACTGAAAAGTACTATAGGCCTGTGGCCTCTTCAGTACTGGAAAAAAGATTGATTGTTTGATACCAATATATTGTATAAATTTTAAAAATACATGACAAAGTCTAGAAAACATAATATGCAAGCAAGGTGCTACAGCGCCTTTAAGGGATTTACGTTGTACTTCCTCGCATGTGTAGAGCCATTTAAACGAAATAGTATATTTGACAACGTCAAGTTTCTTTATGTGAGTAATGTTCGTGTAGCTATGTACATTTTACCTCGACATTATTTGTTTTTCCAGATTATGAAAACAGGCGCAAAGGAATCTACAAAAGGTATGTATACTTCTAATCTTTATCGGTCTAGAGTAAACATGCAGTGGGTTTAATAACGACGATTACAATAAAACAAACTTAAATTAGCAATAATACTAACCGTTGTCCAAAAAGTTTCAGCTTGATTTTCAGACCACAAGCTGAATATTTATAACTTTTGAATATTTCTTGTCAATCTATATGGTTCAAACATAAACATGCTCAGTTTCTTCATTCTTCCTAATTTCAGAGCGTTCAAGGCAAAATAAAGAACGTTTTACCAATCTAAGGCATGGAAAAATCGGAGCTCATCTGTTCATCGACACACAAGCTTTAAATGGTACGCAACTTCGAAGAACGTATTTCTGTAGATGGTGGTTTTGTCGTAATAATTTGCATGAACTTTATCGCTTTCATCGCCAATTGGCCCATAAAGAAATATATATATATATATATATATATATATATATATATATATATATATATATATATATATATATATATATATATATATATATATGGAAATAAAAAACATGCGCAGCATACATATTATCCACGCAAACGAAACACGCTGTTTAAGAATTTTCCAAACATTCCATTTCACTGAGCTGGGAGCCGTTGCCGACTGAACATAGGTGGGACATACGACTTACCTACGACATACACAACTAACATGCGACACAGTTGGGAGAACTCCCGACAGCCCCCGGACCTACTCCCGACTACTCACCGGAGGAACTTACGAGTCATCTCAGCTCCGATACGGCTCGTTACGATTGCGGCCGACTCCTCCACGACTCACTGCCGACTCTTCCCCCGACACTAATCCGCCAGAACATCTCGGACAAGGACTCTTTCCCGACTCAGGAAGACTCACTCAATAACGACTAGTTTACCTCTCTAGTTCAATGAAAATGGGGGTATTAGATTTTGCTTCATGTTGATGTTAAAAGAAAGTCTCATCAAAATATGTTTTGTTGAAACGAAATTTGAGAAGCTATTTTTAGCATATTGTGCTAATTCTAAACTATAATATAAAGTTGTCGAAATTCATTGGTTGTTATTTGATCTATAAGTTGAAGATAATTCGCTGGCTTAGTTGATAACACGAAATGGGTCTCAATGTCTACACTTTCCGGTCAGAGCGTTTCATTAACTGTTAACTGCAGTAAATAGCTCGATATTTTTGAATGAGGTATGTACAATAGTGTTTTCTCAATAAATGACACATCTCAATTGATGATCTCAATAAATGACATTTTCCAATTGCTGATCTCAATAAATAACACATACCAATTGCTGATCTCAATAAATAACAAATACATGTACCAATTGCTGATCTCAAGTAATAACACATTCCAATTGCTGATCTCAATAAATAACACATCCTAAATGCTGATCTGCTTTTCCAGATGGCGACTTGTCCTGGTTGGACAGAGGAAGCGGAGAATCCACCTCACCGGAAGTCAAATACCAAGGTCATGCTCTCCATATTGCAACTTCCGGGACATACATGGTTTACTCCCATGTTGCAATTCAACGGAAGTTCCCTGGGACTCATGGGGGTGACACCTTTGTGCACAGGTTGACTAGATACAACCCCCGTCAACCAAATCTTGGAGAAATCAACCTCCTCATGAGCAAACATTCTTACCCAGAATACACCACGAGGAAGTCGAGCTTCCTGTCCGGCGCACTGGCGCTGCGCAGTGGTGATGAACTAAGTATCCGGGTATCCGACACAGATTCTGTATCCGACATTCCGACTAGCAGTTATTTTGGATTGATCAAACTGTGACTTTGTGATATTATTACTTGTAAAAAAGGGTGCATCTGTGAGTGTATATGTAAGTCGTTATTTACTATGTTGTTTAGATTGTTAATAAATTCCTCATATCATCAAACACTGTTTCTCTATCTTGTTTTTTCACAACACGATTTCCCAATGACGGAAGAACCTGGGTCTGTATTTACGAAGCTCTCTTAGCGCTAATAAAGTCGCAAGCCAACGTTCGTGTATTGCTCTTGCGATTATGTAATCGCTAAGGAGGTTCCTGTGAACCAACTCAAAAGAAGCCACACCCATTGTATTCAGTTCCTGTTTGGAGTTATTGGAGGATGTTTGGTTGTCTAGATCGCATTTGGTGCTACACGGATTGTATCAGTCTTGAGTGCAGCAACTTCCAACATCAGTTACTGGCTGATTTAGGCCTTGCAGTAATTCCTTAAGATCTCTTGCCAAGATACTTGGAAATCAGGGCCCACTATGCATTTCTGGAACCGCACCCGTATCCTTTGTACCACCGTTGTACCATCTGTGTACTCAGTGCTGCAAGGGGATCGTATCAATGACAGTGTCGATCTCAGGACCACCGGTCGACGACCATTGCAATGTTTGATTTGCTCTGTCATCTCTCTCTGCATGCTTCCAGTAGTATGAATATTTAAATGTTAGTGATTCCGGGTTGAACGGTTTTGCTGGGGTATGTAGACATTTGCAGTCCCTCGTAAGTGGTACTGTGATCGAAGCCGTGCGTAGCGAGCGCCTTTAACATGGAATACATGGACCAAATGACTTGAACGCATTTAATATCTTCACAATAACCAAGCATACCACTTACGTCACCAGAGAGGGTTACGATAATCGCAGATTAAACTTCTCCGGTCAATCGTTGATGCATAACAAATGACTTTAGTGTTTCATAATTTCCTTTGATTAGCTAACGGTATGTGTTGCAATTAAATTTCAATAGATTTGCTATTACAGTTTGCGACGTTATTGTAAGGTTTCGACTTTTGATAAAATACCTTGACCTACATTTGCAATGGCACGTTCTTATCAGACACAAGCCCTTAATCTTTCTAAATTCGAGGTGAGCTCAGGCTGAATCAAACACTTCCGTGACCAGAATGTTCGATTTACATTATCAGTGTTTGATTTATATTATCATTGTATAAACAAAATGTTTTCCTTCTAATTGACTTAAATTGATTTATGAGGATCTCTAACGTGTCTTCAATGAGTGAAGATAACCGCACGACATTTCGCAACTCAACCCAGGTATAAGAAAACCTCTAAGCACTGAAATGTTTTAATGGCTGATAACTGTTTAGCGTAAAAGAGATGGTTATATCAGCAGTATCCGCCATTTTGTGCATTGCGTGAAATGAAATTTAATCTAAGTTATGTTCACTAATTTTACAACTTTAAATAATAAAACATATGTATTGTAAAATATCCTCTACGTAACAGATACTTGTTCAAAATCTTCAATGTCCTGTTATGCCGCATCGAAGCTGTCAATGTAGCTCCTGTGAATGGCCTAAATTTTTGTTCTTCAATTTCCCAAAGGATATGCGCTAGTCTAATTGAAGTTGTCAAATATAAAGACATCAAAGTTTTACCCTCAGTAACATGTTTCGACTGGATTGTGTAATGAGCATGTATTGATAACATATAAATGTACACAGGACTGTTCTCTCATTTTCCACAAAAACTACCCGGATAGCTTTGGGAGTGTTTACTGAAAGCGTATTTACACGAACTGGGCTGTCGAGTTAAAGTGGTTTAGTTCTTTTGGATTTTCCCGATTTTTTTTATCAACGACATATTCGAAAACTATATTTACACAGACTAAACTGAACGTTTTTGTCATAACTTGAATCAACAACAATGATTCCGGAACTACGATAAAATAAAAACACTTGTTCAAACACGTTCTGGTTATGAAGAATAAATTATACATGACTTCCATTGAAACACATTCATCCGAGTTTGTTTACTTAGATTACATACTTAAAACGTAGACAAGGAAGAAATAAAGCTGCATGATACAGCCCATGCACATTTAGGGGTGTTTCTTTTTTTTAAAGAAACCAAACTGATTACTAATGCTTCATTCAATTTACATTATTTGTTTAATTATGACCTCATCCTGATGAATTTTTAGCGTGATTTTTCTGTTTGAATATTGTAAAACTTTGAATCTGTAATATAAAAAATAATTCAAGGCCACGGGCACAACGCAGGGATGTCCGTAGAGTTCAGTTGCCTTTAATTTATGTTTTGAAGGATATATTTCATTTTAAAGTTTAAAGTATAACTTAAAGAGATTTGCCCCGTCAATCAGGAAGTTTGTTTCTTGTTTCTTTGATCAATTTTTTTTTCAAAGTAATCACTTAATTAGCGACTACTTTAAAACCTCTCTTGAACGCGATTGCTCAATGTAGCGCTACGTAGCAAAGCGAGCGAACTTTGAGGTTTTGCACCGTGTCGTTCAGGAGATTGAGCGCTACATTAAGCGATCAATGAGCGATTATAAGCGCTCGCTGTTATGGAACGGAGCCCATGTGTCATTGATCATGTCATGCTTCATAATGTCTATATTAGCTGATCAGTTATCTGTATGCAAGAATCAATCAATATGATCTTTATTTAAAAACTATGACATAAATCTGAATAGTCCAAGTACCATTTTAAAATTTATAAGTTTTATTGATTGTTTAAGAAAGTAATCTCTCTATTAAAAAATAGCTACTTTTGTATCCAGAGTGATTACCTCACAGACCCATTCGTTACACGGTGATCGGCTTATTCCAGTGTCCTCGAGACACAAACGATTTCAAACATTTCCATAACTAGGTATTCAGTGCATTCTCATCCCACAGAGGTTACTCCCTTCACATTGCCGACCCTTACCTGAAAAGAGTAATCTCTGTGGAAGAGAATGGTTACAATATTCTTAAACCATAAAATCTTTGTACATATGGACAAAATATTCGGATTTCTTGCTTGTAACTTGACGGAATTCCTTATCAACTTGAGGTAATTCCCCTTTAAGGTAATGTAAGGTGCAGCTTAAGTAAGCATTACAAGTTATAGTGGCGTGAGACGCTATTGAACCTAGATACAATACAAACGCACCAGGAAGATGTCTGTGATCGTCAAATAACCCGTGTGTGAGGCATGTGCCTTGCTTAACTACAGCTCTACATGTAATTCCAGGTCACGGAACATCGAGATTAATGTAATTTCTTTTTCCAAATTTTACTATCTCCATTGAGAGATAGCACTTACTGAAAAGCAATATCGTCACATTTTAAGGACCATGTGAAAGAAATAACAAACAACGAGGTAAAAAGAGAGTTTTAAAGGTGCTGTAGCACGTTTTGTTAGCATATTATGTTTTCTCAAATTTGCCATTTATCATTTAAGTTTATACAATATATTGGTAGGTTAATGGGTAAAATATCCCATTACACGACCCTATAAGCCATATCCATAAAAAAATGGTTATCCGTATTCGAAGAAAATGGTGCGACGTATAAAGCGACAGTGGAGTGGAGCTCTTCAGTGTGAGAGGTAGGTTTGAAGTCTCATTCGAATATGAGAGTTTAGACAGCAAGATGGTTGACCATTCCATCATGGTACCACTCTTAAAACTCACTCTGATTGTTCAGGTATCGATACTTCAGTCAAATCACTTGAACCACCTTCGAGTGGCCATTTTAATGTGAACTCGTTTTATTGATCAAGGATTATTACTTAGCCATTGGTAACACTTATTTATACTTTGTGAGAGCACTTTATTTCAGTAAGAAAACCGTGCTACAGCGCCTTTAATACATCACACGTCACACATATTATGTACGACTATACAATGCTATAATGACATCCCTTTTTGAGTTACGTCTCGCTTAGTGCTACCTTCTTCACTTTAAAAGATCATATGTGAACAAACGGTGCTGATAATTTGGATAAACTTAAGGTGTTATTTATTAGCAGTTTTTTTTTCCATTTACAACCTCGGACTGCTTTAAATATATTTGCTTTAAATCGACAGTATACTGTACTTGTATACTCCAAGGGGAGTTGAGAATGAAAGAGGAACGATGTTGGTCCGTATACCGGGGTAATAATGTGTGTAGCGCTTTGAGCACGGCCCTTAGTAGTTGTGGAGTTCAGCGCGATATAATTATCCTCATTATCATTATTATTGGATATCCAAAAGGACCATGTAGATACATAAGCGTTCTACGATCCTGGTGCCGCACACCAACCGAAGAGAATAAGCAGTGCTACTATTCATGGAATTATGTCAATTATAAATCATCTATCAAACTTGATCGTATGAATGTGACACACATATTGTTATGCACACAATGTCGGCGATCACAAATAGCACAGTGTATTGTGCATGTGTGTATTTATATACCTAGATCCTATCAAGTGTAACAAGGAAGTGATCATGTGATCTTTTCTAGGAATTGATCAGTCTTGTTCAAACATATCGTCACCAAAGATAATGACCTTTTGCAAAAGAACCACTTAAAGCCAACATGAGCTGATAAAAAGGTAAACATTGTAAGTGGAAGAGCTAATCTACTTCGCTTCTGCTTAGCGTCAACATGGGTTTACTTTGAGATTTAACACACGTTAGTGTTAGTTATTGTTAGTTAGTGTTAGGCATCGCTGCCATGCTTGCAATATACTGACTTTACCAACAATCATGGATCGGTCTTCAAAGTCTAAAAGGTTTGAGATTGTCCTTCTTATAAGTCTTCTTTTAATGTGGATGGTCAACCTGTTTTTTGTATATATCATCCTGAGCAGGACAATAGGCATCCAGAAGTCCGAACTGACCATCACATCTTCTGGTCAAGTTCCAGACATGGCCGTGTGCATTCCTTGTGCAACGGAACGGAGGGAGGAAAATGGAACAGCCACATCTGCACGTGCAAACAAGGCTGTTGTGTCAATTGATGACGTCCAGATGTGCTGTGATGACAAGCATGATGACCTTGTAAATTTTCTGCATGTGGTGTGTACGTTTTGCTTAATTTGATGCTGCATTCCTTTATGTTTAAATGTATTTCCATAATGGTAAACTGATCATGTTTGTTGTTTCCAAAAATGTTTTTTTCATCATGCTTCAAAGTGTCTTGTGCATATTTGAAATATTTTAACCGTTCGATTGAATGCACACGTTAAAAAAATAACCTAGTGTACTACCACCCAAAGGAATGTTATCTAAATATTGTAAGATAGTTTCATCTACGAGTTATAAACATGACTAAAATATAGTTCCATCATATCTCCAGAAGCCTTTTAAAACATTGTCTGTTCAAGTTTCTTCGAAACACGACTTATAAAAGAATATTCGTTTTGAAAACTTCAAAATAGGCGAGACAGGAGAATTAATGTTTTATGACGTCCTACAACAAAGATGAATTCGTTAGTAAATTGAGGTCCAAGACGATCACGACCACTTTGAAGTCGGACCTGTTTTCTCACAGATGATGGCATGGTCTTCACCAAGAGAAACATCTGACGGTCTTCTGAAGAGAGTGGAGGCGAGGTCATCAGCTCAGCTGTTTATGGATCAGAAACACTTTGAAGGTTAGACCTACATCGACTCCTTTGTCGTCACAGGACGCAGTGGTTAGCGCGTTCGGCTTCGGATCGAGAGGTCCGGGGTTTGAATCCTGCCAGGAGCTCGGCATCTTTTCCTGCGATTTTTTGTTAATTTTTTTAAAAAGGAAAACCCGATAAAGTTAAACGTGATATTATTGTAGGTAGTATTCCAAACGGGGGCATTAAAGTTCCACAAATGAAACACTACATGGCTGCACACGAAAATAGCATGGTTAAAACGTTTTTACAACACAGCTAACAAAACAACCTACTTTGTTTTTAATAATGAAATATTACCAACAAATATATAAGAGATGGATTCCAGTTATTTAAAGGAGCTTGTTGTTCCAAAGGTAACTAATATGTTTTGGAAAGATACATTACTAGCATGGAGTATGTATTTATAAAAATGTAAATCTATAAAAAGGGATATATATTCCAAATTTATTTGGTATAATGATAACATAAAAATTAAAAAGCAATCCGTTTTTTTTTTTATAAAAAGATGTACTCAGCTGGTGTAAAATTTGTGAGTGACCTGGTGATTGATAAAGGCATTTTGTTATCATATGAACAATTTATAAATATTTATAAAGTTAAATGTGATCCGGTGACCTTCTTAGGGCTCAAAATGCAGTTAAGGAGTACTTGAATACGTTTGAAAACGAGGAGGGTCATATACCAGAAATTCCCATAATGCCCTACAATCACCGTCAACTTCGGGCTGATCTTGAAGGATCAAAACATTATTACGACCATCTTCCCACGCAAAACCTAACTAGCGCCAGTCTCCAACTGGCTAATTTGGAGACTGGCGCTAGTTAGGCTTTGCGTGGGAAGATGATACACATACAGAAGACCACTAATCTCTTGACACACGACCAGATAGTGGTCGATAAAAGACGCATCATTCTCTTTGGGGGTCAAGTAACTTTTACTATTCACCTTTCATTTCGTTCATTAGTTTAACAAGTCGGTTATAGCACCCACCAAGTGCAAAAACAACATTTTGTGATTCCATTGAAATATGGACATACTGAAATATGGTTTTTGAGTTCTGCTCTGGAAACGAAAGTCCAATTTGCGTTTCCATGGAAACGGGGACATTTAAGATGCGTTGTAGCTGAATATACCAAAAGTCGTCATATCTAGATATGATAGTTGTTCTTGAAACGGAAGTCGAAGTTGCGTTTCAATGGAGTAATCTGAACACTTGTAGAAACGTAGTCTCGAAGCTTGTCAATTGCAAAGTAACTATCACAACGTACGTGCAAATGCATTCTTTCAATTGCAGGCGTAGTATTTCCACCTGCGTTGATATAGTGACTTTACACAAGCTCTCAGACACGCGAATCTCTGTACTGTAGTATTCTCCTTGATTATACGATCCATGCAAAACACCTACACTCGGGGGCAAAGATTTAAAGTTCAATATGTCTATATTTTCTTTAGACAAATTACCTTTAAATGGTAAAACTTGTGTCCAAAACCACCTTTGAAATAATTAATCCAGCACCCCATGTGTGTTTGAAAAAATATAAAACAGTAAGTATCGTACTCTCATGCATTGTGTATATCTCGTATTTCCATTCCTCTTAACAGAATATCTATTGCTATTTACCTTACAGGTAAAACAATCACCTGGAGCACGGAACCTTGTTACAACGCTGGACATGTTGAAGGAGGGATGCGCGTCATCAACAACAGTATTCAGGTCCACGACGGCGGACTCTATTATATCCACTCCTCTCTCAACCTTTTCACACGTCATAGCAGCTATGACGTCACTGTTAACCACGCGACACACTCGATTATCCGTACCAATCTAAAGGAGCCGAGTAGCAGTGAAGTTTTGTTGTCAAAATCATCATCGTTATCCTATAAACCTGGCAGATTCCTTACAAGCGTTTTAGGGGAGTTCATCGACATTTCCAGTGGCGACATTATATCAGTTAGTCTATCAAATTACTCGTATGTTTATAATTCTTCTGTTTCTAATACATTTGGAATATACAGCCGTCGATGATAAGTTTTGGTAAACATTTAATGTTCGCACCAGTTTTTAAACAACTTGAGAGCCATCTGATAATATATAATTTATTAGTTTGTCCTAATGTGTTATTCAAAACATAAACCACAAAAGCATAAAAATCAGCATATTTTTTATATTCAATATTTAACCTCTTTATACTAATATGCTGTTAATGTTTTCAATGGTGTTTATAGTTTGTGTACAAATAGTTTGTGAATAAATTCTTACTTCGATGTTTGAAAATCTGTCTGAACAATATTTTACTATTGAACCATCTATTAGTGTTCTGTCTGTACACCACATTGCCATGGTCGTGATGGACCACATATTAATAGTTATTTGACTTATCAATGCATTGTTTCTTCAAATGTTTAAACAAAACGAAAATGCAGAGATAGTTAAATGATTTAAAGGTACAGCACGTCTTCAATGTTGTAAAACGAAATAAAAAAAAGATGCATCTACTCCCTCTTGTACCATTATTACCGTTAATATATCTCTGCTTTCATGCTTTCTATTACCAGAACTATGGATGTGGTCCCGGGATTCTGAACTGATTTGGAAATATTTCTGCTTAGCCTATGACACATTTATTAAAGAAACATTCAGTGTGTTGATGAAGTATGTCAAACGTTATAAATAGTCTAATGTTATCTAGGAGAACTAACTGTTGCCGAAAATATTCGTTTTGATGCTCGTCGAGTCATATAAATAGTGGGGATACATAGGTGAGTTATTTCTGTATGTCTTTCTTTATGGCACACATAATCTTTGAAACTTGAATCAGAAGAAAAGAAACATTTTAGGCTGGTAATACTTAATAGGCCATATAACTTCTTTGCATAATAATGAGATTTGTACTTTCGATAGCTGCATTGGTATAAGGTTGTTATACAAGAAATGTACAAAGTAAGTGCACTTGTTTGAACTCTAGTGTGAAATGTGGTATTTTGACAAATGTTAAGGCCAAATAAAACAAAATGAAAACCAACGAACGTTCCTTTAGGGCTTATATTGACGCTTGAACTTTGAATGCAGCAATGTCCCGATGAGGTTTATATGAGAATAATACATTGAATTGTTTTAAAAAACAGTAAGATGCTGACCATAACAGAAATGTGTTCAGCTAAGATTTTAACATGATCTGGAGCCTGGCGTACAATGCTGCAGTTCGTAAATTGCCCTCATCAGCACAACATTAAGTAAAAAGTGAGTCTCTTGTATAAAATATTATCGGCTGACAGTTCTGAGAGATTGCCGGATCCTTCTGAATTCTTCCGGATTCTTCAGGTTCCGCCAATATTTGGGAGACATGGATTCCATAATTTTTTGTCCTGTGTTAGTATACAACTATATATTTGTATACAAATAATAATATACATGTGTATATGTGACATGCAACATCGAGTCAATTTAACACACAATTGCATTTTATGGCTAACACTTCAAAGCAACATTTTAACGTGTATGTATTCTGTGTATAAAGAAGGTTTCTCTTTTTTAATGAAACAGCCTCACTTCAAACAATCTTCATCTTCTCAAGCTGCTCTTCAAAGTGAAAAACATATTGTACTGATGAATATAAAGAAAGAAATGCTGGACTGTGATTTATTACATCCTGGTCGACTTAAGATTTTTTAGTGTCTTCAAAGCGTTTTTCTACTCGAGTTTTTATGTTGCTTTCCGAAAGAGCCAAAACAAAGAATGTTCTAAAAAATAATGACAGTAGTGAAAAAAGTTAATTTTGTCCATGTCGATTTGCGATTTAAAAAAGCAATACACATACTTTTGACTTGAGTGAATGAATGATACCATCTTGCCTGAAAGAGGTCAACATCACGAGAAACATCTTATGTGTCTGCTTTCAAGCAAGGTAATGCATACCTGGGTAATTTCAAGAAAACCTGTTGCAGTATTTAAAGTTTCTCTGGATGCAGGAGGCAAGAAATTTGTACTCGGTATGCCGCGTTTAAAAAAAAAACACGTTTTAACCATTCATGTCGTAGAACTAATCTTGAAAAGCGCGAGTAATTGATGATCCAACTTGTTGTTTCAGTGAGCGTGTGATATCTTTATTATCGTTTCATAGTAGTTGATATGTTTATGTTTAAACGATTATGCCGGTTTTGAAGATATTATTCCAGAATGTAGCTTTAGATGTAGGAATTGGAGAGTCGGTTTGGACACATGTGTAAGGAGCGCAATGGAAGAATGGAGAATGTGATGACAGCTTCCACACGACTTCGTTATTGTTTGATCATGGAGTTACTGAATAAATTGTTGAAATGCAACATCAACCTCCAGCCTTTCCGTAGGTGCGTTTACCGCTTGGCAACTATAAGTTCCAACGTGGTGGTAAATCCTCATGATCGTGGTACGTTTTGTTTGTTCCCATTAATTGGCGATTTGTCACGACTGTTTACACTCTACAGTGGTATGAGACATTTTCATGATGCCTGATACGACCTTCCAAACTTGCTGATGTTTCTCGACGTTCGTAAAAATCTGATGCCTTTTATCAACTTCAACACGTTGATTATAAATTGGACACATTTATGTTACATGCACGGTTGTATAATACTGATATAGGTTACATTAGAGCTTTCTGTATCGTTCACATCGTAGATCAAGATTTCAAATGTATGCCACGTTATTAATGAAATATACATTGCATTGCCCCCAAATACATGATTAACTGACTAGACCATATCGCAATGGGTAATACAAGATCAGGGCGAGCAAAGAACAACAGGACCTATGAAACTAGGCTAAATCAACTCTTAGCACATTCGATCAATTGGTCAAAGACTCGCGTTTAAAAATAAAAATTACAAGTGAGATGGGCTCTTTGAAATTTGCGAATAAATAGTTACTTAAATATAAATTTAATTATTCAGTATCCTTGTGTCAATATCCTGGACGTTCTACTGTCAAAATATGGTAAAATACGCTTCTCATAAAACATTATCAAATTCATGTTAGGCCTATTGTATACATACACAAAGTATAACTATAACAAAGTATAACTAGCTAAACCTTGCAATTTTAAGAATTGAATCCACGTCATGCCTTCAAGTAATTTGATAGTATCGGTTACAAAAAACCTTGTATGTATTTCGAAGATCTTTAGATAGAGGTTCATTGTTGGGAACCAGGAAGATCAACAGCTGGGTGAAAGGTTAACCACGTTTTATACACAGACCTTCGATCTACATTACATTTCGAAAACCAATGAGATTGAAGTTCATTGTTGTGGAACCTCTGCAGAAAAAGTTTTCAATGTGACTACTTATAATATACTTGGAACCTCTGCAGAAAGGTCTTCAATGTGACCCCTTACACTATTCTTGGAACCTCTTTATGTCTGGAAGGTCACTTTTCAGTTTGCTGACATGATGCCAAATATACATGACATACAATAGAGTCCATTACAGACGCAACTCATGTCTTCCCAGGTAACCGCCTTTCAAGCCAACATTTTTCTGCGGCGTCCATTTGAGAACCTTGATCGTTGCCAACGTATCTAGTAATGAAACCAGCATGCATACGGTCTGAAAGAAGTTAGAAAGGGATGCGGTTTTTATTGGATCGAAATGTAATCCGTGTTGTCATTTTTCACCTACATGTAGTCTTACACCCAGAGTAACAAAAGTATTTATTCTGAAAACGTCAATATTATTTTAATATTAAAAAGGAGACTTTGAGAAATGGGATTTTCAGATGTAAACAGAGGTTTCTTTTCAATATTTTATGCAATAGTATATCTAAGTGTTAACCAAATTTTCAGCGGTAGGTTTTTTTTTGAAAACCAGATATATCCGAAAATTAACGAAGTTCAGGTGGTAATGTACGGCTTCTACTATCTTATCGTAAGACACGTCACCGACCACTCTTTCCCTTACACGTTTTTCATTATAGTCTTGATAAACAAGTGTTTTAGTAATAATGTCAAAACTTCATATAATAATAATAATAATGGGCATTTATAAAGCGCTATATCCATACACAAGGTGCATGCTCAAAGCGCATTGAAAATAAGAACATTTAAAGTGATGAGATGAAATACTATGGAATAAAGCCTAAATGTAATACTGTTAGCATTGATTAAGGATATTTATCATTAGAGTCTATGGGTAAAATGATATGAAAATAGAATCTATGAATAATAGCTAGAAAATAGATGAGTTTTGAGCTGTGATTTAAATACAGTCAGTGAGGATGACATCTTGATGACATAAGGAAGTTGGTTCCAAAGTCTTGGAGCAGTACAGCTGAAAGAGTTTAGTCCATAACTGGTGTTTTTATACTTTGGCATCTGGAGAAGCTTCAAATTCTTAATTACTGCTTAGGTCAAACTTACCATCAAATTACCAAATAACACAAACAAAAAGGTTAAGCACCCCAAATATATGAATTGTGATGCTGTGGATATGTTAGACTAATTTAACTGAATTAATCACTCTTGACATGAAAAATATAGATTACGTGACTAATTTCTTCAAAGGGAAGTTAGTCATGTTGACATTTGAAGAAATCACAATTGAAGTTGCAATGGTACTGATATTTCTCCAAAAGTAACTATTGTCCTTCTGACGAAACCACGTAAAACACTTCAGGTATCAGATGACAAAAACAGCAATGTTGTTACCAAGTTGACTTTCACACATCAAAACAATAACTCGTTATTGAAATTTCATGTTTTAACAATTACAACAATAACATTAAAGGATTTAAGTTTATACGATATATTGTTATGTTGTTGATTATGTCATTTCATCTGTCAACTTGTTTTCTAATTATGCTAGTTTCAATATATGTAGTAGAACAGAGAGCAAGCGCTTGCGTGAGTTGCCACTTACGTTCTTACGTTCAATTGTATATTTACAGGTGAACTTCTGAGAGTGTTTAAAAATATTCTCACTACTAATGATCAATCTATAATGAACAAAATGGGTCATTTTATTTTTTACTCATACGACAAACGGTGTAAAAAGCTTAATGAATCAGTATGTGTTTAATTGTGTGTTTTATTGTTATAAAATTATACATTTGTAAATTTGTAAACTTGTTGCAATCTGTATTGTATATGAATTGTGTATCCCTGTATTTGGGCCCAGGGTGATGATGATGATGTTAGGGGGTAAAACATCTCATTACACGACCCGAAAAGCCATATCAATAGAAAACAGGTATCCCTATCGAAAGACAATGACGCGACGTATAAATCGACAGTGGTGTCGAACTCGTCAGTGTGAGAGGTAGATTTGTAGGTTTCATGCGAATTTGAGAGTTCAGACAGCAAGAGTATTTACCATTCTATCATGGTACTCCAAACTCTACTTGTTTAGAGAGTTCAGACAGCATGATGGTTGACCATTCTATCATGGTACTCCAAACTCTACTTGTTTAGAGAGTTCAGACAGCATGATGGTTGACCATTCTATCATGGTACTCCAAACTCTACTTGTTAGAGAGTTCAGACAGCAAGATGGTTGACCATTCTATCATGGTACTCCAAACTCTACATGAACTACCTACGAGCGGCCATTTTAATGTGAACACATTTGTTTAGTTATTTTGGCTCTGAGAGCACTGGAACATCATATTGATTACTTGATCCTCTGAACGAGCAGTTATTTATTTAGGATAATTTATTTACGAAGCATAACATTTATCTTTAAGATGGTTAGTTTTAAATTATGGTCGTACACGATTTCACGAGTACACAAGCGATCTAAGTCAAGGGTCATAAATCTAAAAATAGTCATCGATGGATATGGTCCGAACATTCCACAATATAAAATGGAACACTTATTATAAAAATGCATATGTTGACAAGCTTGAAAGTAATAAGCACATTCTCGACG
Source organism: Gibbula magus (assembly GCA_936450465.1). Taxonomy (NCBI): domain Eukaryota; kingdom Metazoa; phylum Mollusca; class Gastropoda; order Trochida; family Trochidae; genus Gibbula; species Gibbula magus. The sequence continues at coordinate 13,726,446 of OW388306.1, forward strand.
GATTGATAAAAACAGTAACAACTGACGCTGAATTCGCTCTCTCGTCATTTGTAGAATACATTTTAGAAGCAGCTTCTTTTATGAAAACAAAAAATAAGTCGAATTGTAAATGTTACGGTTATGATTGTCATAATGTTATGGTAGAAGCTAGGAAGTGTCAAGGGTCATAAATCTAAAAATATTCCACAAGCGCAACACTCGTGTATATCCTGGTCGCGGCCATCACGTGTAAACTTTTAAAATATTGATCACATACTGTTGAAGGGGTGCCTTCTCAAGACAGTTCCATTGTTCGGTAGGGACGCACAGACAGACGGATGTAAACCACCACGACGCAATTCTCCTTCAGATAATACTGCATTCCACAACACTATTTTCATTAATATTATTTATGAGTGTTTGTAATTAAATGAGTCTCAATGCCAGATAAAGACAACTTCATATCGGTTTACAAATACATAATATAAAGAGACTTCAAGATTATATCAGTGTAAAGTCACGAAGACACAATAACCCAGGAATCGCGTTAAGTAAGCAACGAAATAAACACGCTGTCAATAACAAGGAAGTAACGTGTGTTGGCGTTATTTATAACACGAGCACGGCCTATCTATCTATAGATCCACGCAATCGGCTTGTCACTTGCGATTGACAACAGAGGCAAAGGACAAGATGGCTTCTTCTCGCCATATAAAGACTATTAGGAGCCATGTTGACAAGTTGACAACTCTGGATGACAAGCTGCTGCTTCTGGATGATCCGGCCGTGGTTCAACAAGAAGAACAACGCCCAGCACTCAAAGAACACCGGCAACAACAGTGTAGAACTTGGAGAGTTTGTGTCGCCATTTTAGCAATATCTATGGCTGCCAATATGACATTAGGATGTGTGATTCTATTAGGTTTTTCAAGTCCAAAGAACAACGACGAAGGACGTGATGACGTCATAAACGGTGACCTTTCAACCTCTATATGCATGTCTTGTGAATCCTTAAATGTTCCTGACCCAGAGCATGCTCCCTTCATGTCAAAGGTCAAGGTCATTGGTCATAACCTGTGCTGTTTGAACCATTCGGAACACTTGCATATGCTTTTAGAAATTGTAAGTTATCGTCAAGTTTGTATTTTTATATCATAATATTGCGATGTTCATAGTGCATGTATGTATTTCAACTTGATTTTTATTATATATAATGGAACCGATGCCTGTAGGGCCGAGGCACACGATCTTTAATGAATGGGGAGTGTTATAAGGACAGTACTGTTACTTATCTATTAAATTTGTTAACTGTTACTAAAGAATTAACTAATTTTGCATTATGTGTTTCCCCCAGATTCCGATTATTAATGGCGTGTGGCAACAATCGGATGACGTCATTTGTCGCTCTTACTGAAATGTTGTTCTCTTATCTATCAATAACGTGGCTTCGTGAGTCAGGGTGAATAGTTTGGTACATATATTCTATTTTGATATGTTTTATATCCATACGGATCTCAGAATCTTTGTCATTATTTTTTTCCTTTTGTACTCAAGCCAAGGGCGAGCATCAAAACTTGAGTTGATATACTAATTAATAATCCTAGACATCGACATATTCCGATTCTTTCAAGTTTTTCAGTCAAGCGCATGTGAATAATAATTGAGAGAGAATAATAAGATGACGCAACAATTGAAATTGAAATTTTGATGAGGAAGCTAGAGTCTTACTCCTCATTTTGTCACTGACTGACCATATCGATCATTTACCAACCTGACCTGAGGAGGTGAGGTGAGGTGAGTTGGGGTGAGGTTAGTTGGTGTTTAACGCCGCTTTCAAGAGTATTTCACTTATATCGCGGCTGCTAGAAGTATGGCAGGAAGAAAGTCCGCAAGGTCATGTGACTATGCATTGCGGTGAAACCTGCGAGCATCGGCTGGAACTACCGAACCATTGGTGGCACGTCGCTGAAAGTAGTTAAATGAGTGCCTTAATGAAGTAATATAATTCAGTAAAAACTAAACATGTTTGAAAATTGTAACATGATAACAGTTTCATTCTTTTTACCCCTTAAGTAACAATTCTTCACTCTTTATAACAAGCCAGCCATAGCAAGTATGTAGTCTGAACGAATCAATATACTTAGCGCGATTTAGTTTTCAAGGGAGGCAATCCAAGTCAGCTTGCCTGATTTAACCGCTTAGCTTGCCTATAAATTCAGGGCCGTGTTCAAGAGAGGTTTCAAAATAATCTCTCAATTAGCGATTACTTTTAAACCTCTCTTGAACGCGATTGCTCAATGTAGCGCTACGCAGCAAAGCGAGCAAACTTTGAGGTTTTTCACCGTGTCGTTCAGGAGAGAATAAGCGCTACTTGAGCGCTACTTGAGCGCTACTTGAGCGTTACATTGAGCTGTTATGGACACGGCCCAGGTGTAACGACGATGGTTGTTGTCAGATTGTTTTGTATACTTCAGTTACTTTTGTGACACATTCTAAGGAAGGGGGAATTATTCGGACATTAACATGGACATCATGTTAAATTGAACTGGATTTCGTAGATAACATAATATTTTAGATAAGTAGAGAGAGAGAGAGTTGTATTTCATAATGGGAAAACAGGCAATGTTTATTCATCAGATAATATCATACTTATACAAACGTACATCAGAGTACCGTACAGCATCATGAAAACGGAAGTGTTATAGTTTTGTGTTTGAAACAATGTATTTTCATCGCTAAAAAAAGGTATTTTGCAAGCAAGTTAATGTTTCCTGGATGAAAACATATTTGGCAAATTTCATTTCAGAAATATGTTTGGCAATATTTAGGAAGATTATCATTTCTCTCATAATTATAATTTTGAACAGTGTCACGTGACATACTTGCAGGTTGTTAGTGAACACTATCACTTCACCGAAAGGGGAGATAACCCTGAGACATTCCAGCTAGATCTGACCTCTCCATCAGCGCACCTCTATCTACAAAACTCAAACACTCCAGGTGATTATTATGTTTTTGTCATCTTCCTTGGTATTGCTAAACCCAGGAGATTCTAGTCTGGTTTCTGCCATGAATTTATCTTTTATCTGCCATGAAATATCACTGTGCTCGGACTGTACCTTTTTGATTGATCATGTAAAAGATAACACACGCTTACAGGCTTTGTTTGAAAATAGAAACCGCATAGGATGTAACAGCCTAAGGGGCTGAGGAAAAAACCCATAACAGGCTATTCCAAGAAAAGAAAACCCTTGTGAGACGAGTGACGTCACTAGAGGTTTATAAATAAGCAGTGAGAACGATTTACGTTCGCTTAACTGTAGGCCTACTGCCGGTTAGACAAGATTTTTATATTACAATACACATATACTTTATTGTGTTGATATTGACTGCATCTCACGTTATTGTTTATATTATCCTTCCCAGCGGAGCACCTGCAGTGGGACCCCGACCTGGGTCTCGGGACGGCGCACACTAGCGGCGGGGTTGTGTACTCTAACGGAAGTCTTCGCGTACCGGAAGACGGCGTCTATTTCCTGTACTCCCATATCACCTTTAGACATGCGCAGAGTGGATCTGACCTTCACCTCGACCATGACCTCATCCACTGCATGAAGAGGTTCAACCCAGACATGTCGAGTGTAGGAAACCAGCTACTGTTGATCAACAAGATGACTACTGGGGGTAACCTACAGAGGACGAGTTATCTGGGCGCCAACCTGAGACTGAGAAGAGGCGATAAGGTCTTTGTTGACGTTTCCGACCAGTCCGTCATATATGACTTTTCTCCTGCCAATTTCTTCGGCCTCTATTTGCTAAACTGACGTTTAAACATAAACAATTCCAGCTGGAAGCTGAAGAGATTGTCATAGTTTACTCAATAAGCGTCTGGACTCCCTGAAACACAGTCCATTCCATTACGCTGCAAGGCAAAGCAAATATGGCAGAAATTACCCCAATTTCATCCAAAAAGCTCCGGCTTTACGTTATGTTTTACTATGATATTTTCAAATATAATATAAGGGGAGGTTTATTTCCGTTGGAACTTTAAGTGCGGGCCTTGCAATTGGAGCCTTGGATAGACGCATTGGTGGTTATTAGAGTACATACGGTAATTGAGGTCTGTATATGCGACTTGCTGGTAACACGTTGTAGTCATGCCCATTGTATTTGTTCTTGTCAACAAATTATAAAATAAACGTCGACTATGTAAAGGAAACTCATTTTGTTCTTATACAACCAGCTGTCCGAACAAAAATCACCTTGATTGAGCTAAAGCAGGTGAAACCTTTTCCTCCAGAAATCCACTTCGTAATATAATGTAATGTAAACGCTCTTGAAATTAAAGCCTTTTGGAAACTCAGATTAGGAGCTCTTTGTAAGATGTTTGTGTGCTGTCTATAGCTTCAATTCAGGTAGAGGAACATCAATTTGTAATTTACAAACATGAACGAAACGAATGTATCGTCCTTTTGAAATGCAGTAAATGGTGCATTCATTTAATTAACTGTATTTTGTATGCTTTGACGCTTGATGAAATGACTTATCAATGATTGTATTCGATACTTTCTATTAATTGAGATGAGCTGACAAAACCTGATCAGTGTAAAGAGTATCTGAAGGTAAAGCAACATATTGGAGTAAGTGAATATTGACATCGCGCACAGATCCAGATGGAATGTCTACTTAGAGCGGTGGGTGTTATCGATACCATCCGTGAACCCGTCCCGTTATTCTTCCACTCATTACTCGGACACTAATTGTTGAAATATTACTAAACTGGACACATGCAATCACTATGATCTGCAGGTGTACCTTTTGCATATTTCGTACCCCGATTTTAATAATTTATGCATATATTAGTTTTTCAACTCCATTATTTTCCTATTGAAGCAGTCATAATTTATAAAGTACCCTGTCTGTCCACGCCCCGGTATCTCAGGTGGTAAATGCGCCGCTTGACAGAATTCAAAGCACACTTTAACAGGGTTCGTATCCCACTTTCATATAAAACTTGAATTTCTAATTTCATAAATTCCGAATTTTAAAAGTCAATATATTTGCAGTGGATCAACATCTCATATCCGGCCAAGGCCTTTCTGAGAAAACCGACCCCCTCAAATGTAGGTTATGGCATGTAACCATCAACTAAAAGAAAGGAAACAGATTCCTAAAGGGTGTCAGGTAATATATGGGTGGAGGTGCCCATCACGACACTTGGCCTCATAACAAACAAACTACACTGTCGGCCAAAAGAAACGCCTACCAGATAACTTATCAAATTTCGTAAAAACTATATTGAACAGTTTAGCAATATTATAGCATTATGAAGTTGTACCATTTCTGCATAATATATTTAAACTTCTGAAGTTGTCATGTCACAAAAGAATGGCGATTGTTGAAGTGAGACAACATAAATTTGTCAGTTTTTGATCAGTGCATGATCAGAAAAAAACATTTGAAACAGATTTCATACAACCACGAGCCACAAAACAGGCACGCATTCGCGTTAAAATGATGATGACGCTTCAGATGTACGTGTACGTGGTTTATACTGTGCATAAGAGTATCAACCGGAAATAGCGGTCTTCGTTGGATGTGCTTTTCATGAATGTTATTGACTCGAATATCAGGTTTTTCTCACGATATCAATGGACTTTAATATTAATTTTTGTTTCAGCATAACGTAGATACTCCCATTAATTAGCAGCTCCGACTGAGTCGGAGCTGCTATCACTTTATTTCAAGGAGGTATCAACACCTCATATACATAACTTCTTACTTATGCCCCTGGGGAAGTATTTTGACATGTTCATATTCAAGGTCAAAGATCAAGGTCACAAGTTCTGAAATTGCTAAAACAATCCTTGTAAACACGATAACTTGAAAAATATTTGTGCTATCAGGCTCTTATTTAGTATATATCAACTATGGAGAAAGGCTAAGATTTGAAAAGGTTTTCGCTAACATCCGTCAAAGGTCAAGGTCATAGCGAGGTCACAACCTAAGCATGCTTTTGCGAAAATGTCTTATTTCAACTATTAACACTTTGATTCATTACATGATTGTGATACACAATGAAAAGTGATCACTGATTGTGTGACCTTGAATTTTAAAGGTCAAGGTCACGAGATATGGTCATGCTGACCAGTTCTGAAATCACTAAATAACTTTTTTCCACGAAGATATTAACACCTCATATTGATAGCTTAATTTCTTTCTTATACACCTGGTGAATGATTTTGACGTGTTCACATTCAAGGTCAAAGGTCAAGGTCATGAGTTCTGAAATCACTACAACACTCCTTGTAAACACGATAACTTCAAACTTTTTTTGTGCTATTAGGCTCTTATTTGGTATATATGAACTATGGAGAAAGACCAAGATTTGAAAACGTTTTCGCTAAAATCTGTCAAAGGTCAAGGTCACAGTGAGGTCAAAACTTAAGCATGCTTTTGTGCATATGCCGTATTTTAACTATGAACACTTTGAGTCATTGCATGATTATTATACGCGATGAAAAGTGATCATTGATGGTGTGACCTTGAAGGTCAAAGGTCAAGGTCGTGAGATATTGGTTAAGGCCACGTTAATCCTTTGATCAAATTTTGAAAGAAGGAATAGGTTTTAAGAACAAACTTGTGAAAAGTGACCCCAGTGATGATTAGTAATAACTCGAATAATGAACACAATTTTGTTAAAAAGAATTCCCATTTTATTGATGCTGACGAGAAGGCGGAACAGGGAAAGGCGAGACCCTAAGTTTCGGAGCGGCTCTGCTTTTGCGGTGTCCCGCAAACGCTAATCTAGTTATATTTAAGAAATTATTTCATCTTTCATTCGAAGGAAAATCAAGTAGGCGTTTCTTTTGGCCGACAGTGTACCTTGATCTTGACACTTCTTATTCCCATTAATATTTCACCGAATTGCGGCACAACTTTTGTCTGCAACCTGGTACAGATACTTCTCTTACAAGGAGATTGACACACCGTTATGTTTAACAAAAGAATCCTGCTTTATAATAAGTGTTTTCATTTTGTGTGTGGCTTTTGACAGAGTACTAAGCCAGTGTGTAAAAGAAATTAACATAGTTTACCTCGGGTGCATGTTGTCCGTATCTTAGGCCTAATTTAAACTTTATTTCGTCAAATAGAGGCGGGGATATGTGGTCCTACACGATACGTGAATACATCTTGAAAGAAACATATTCTCCCTTTCTCGAGAACATTAAAAAAGGTTATTACTTATTAAACTTATTCGGGTTGAATAACAGGTTCTAAAAGTCACTGGAATCTAATCTCTGGATAACCCGAATATGAGATGGGTCGTTAACCCGTCGCCTAAAACTGCCGTGTCTTTCCTTGGCCACGATTTGAAATCTACACAAGTAACCTTAAGAGGCCCAGGCGTCCTTAATCAAAACAAACTTGACTCAGTTCAACTGTTCCTCACATTAACTAATATAACACTATGCTGGCCTTACTGACCTACAGCCACCTTACAGGTGTTAGTGTTTGTGAAATGAGAACATGGTCGCATGACCAAATCCACGCTCAGAGTGACGTTGCTGGTTTTTTAAAGTACACATTACTTTGTACTGCTATCATGTTACAACTAGGAAGTGTGACATACATAATTATATGTTTATTGCTTTCATTGTAGTGTCACGGTTTTACGGGGTCTACAGTCATTTGAAAAGAGTTTACCCGTTTATAGAATATCTACTCGCTTAACTAATTCGAAAGAGTGACCTGTATTTCTTCAATTAAATGTCAAAGTGAAATGCGATTAAGAGGTATCCGGAAGAGAGGGCTCACACTTAAAAAAACAACTTCTCACACAACAAAGAAAGACCCAAAGGTTATCATGTAAGTGTGGTTTGGGGTTGTCGTTTTAAACCGAGGTCGAAATTTTAACTATTGTTTTGTGGGTGACTTCTTTTCTTGGAATAACCTCTTACGGGGTTTTCTTTTAAATTACGACCTGAAAGAATACTTTTGTACTGTTCACATTTAAATGACCGCTCGAAGGTGTGACTGATGTAGCGATACCTAAACACTCAAATTTTGAGTTTTGAATATTGTGCAATGACGGAATGTCATATCTTCTCTGAATCAACATAAAACTAGTGTATAAGACCAACTCAGTATAACAAAGCATTTTAAAATAAAGTTTTAAAATATTTAATAAATATTATTTAAAATAGTATAGTGACTTCCCTTTTTTTTTTATTTCATTCTATTGGTTTATATTCAATGGTTCTTTACATTTTGGGGTCAATGTAGTGGGTTTTAAATTTACAAACCTCTCCCCCCACCAGAATTCCTAAGAAATTGAGAAAATTTCTTCATACGCGTATACTTTGTTTTGTTTTATCATAGTTAATCAACTTGGAAGAGCCTTTTATTTCATTGATACTGTCTTCATAAATGGGACTCTTTAAATTTAGATTGCATCTTTTGGAAATTTCTAATAGTGTAAGACAGAGACGAAAATTATGCACATTGTGTGGTCCCCATCAGCTTGCAGCGCCACCTAGTAGAACAGTTTCAATGGGGAGATACCTATTTTTAGTTATTTCACTATTCTATCTATCTTAGGACTAATTTTCATGAGTTTGCAGTGGATTTTACTCAGTGTGTGGAACTTAAAGCACGCCACATGTAAGAAACATATTGACTGGGTGAATGATTTGATTGAGTTATACATTTGTATATAGTTTATCAGATAATACCAAAGATTTAGTAACATAGCAGGAAGACAGACCTACATATCTACATTACCTCACTACCTGTATTGTAATCAATCTATGATCTCACTCTCTGCAGTCGGAAACCACTTCCTGATTGTTTAATCTTTATTTCAAGTCAAAGAACCCGGCGACTTTCAATCTTGTAGGTACAGTATGTACTTGACATCCATACGAATTCTGGTCAGTCAGGGCGGATGCAGAAATTTTAAAAGGTTTACTCATTGAAAAGGATGGATGGAGGGGCGGGGGGGGGGGGGGGGGGGGGGGGTCACTTTGGGTTGATCAAATATACATGCACACATTTAAACAAAATGAAGCAAATTCGTTTCGTAAAAGTCATATTCCTGGGGTAATAATCTCTATTTATCAACCAAAATGTTTCTTTTTGTCTGTTGTAGAGTATTTCACTCATAAATCATTACTTTCACCTTCACATCAACACTATACTGAATCGACTGGCATTGAGACGGTAATATTCGGCAACAGTCAGTCCTTCTCGATAAAGCAACTTAGTCTATATTTATAACGTATGATCTGTGACTCCCGACAACACACTGCAGGTCCCTTTAACACTCTGCACTATATAGTTGACAATGTACTTCCTGCTTACAGGTAGCTCTCACAGCGCTGGTAAACCCGGCTTTATCTAGGAAGTCCTGTTCTAATTAGATCACGGTAGTCCTATTATAATGTACACACTGGATAAAATCAGATAGTTGTGATAAAAGGGGATATTTTAAGTAAATGACAGTGGTCCGTCTTGCATGATGTTCTTGTAAGGGCCTTTCCGGGGAAAGTTACCTGACAATTTTCACATTGGCATTGTTGAAAGGATGTCTTGCTTACTCTGATAAGACACTTTATCAACAAGGGGTATATTGTGAGGTTGTATTATGAGATGACAGAAACACTCTTCCGTATATGCCAGCTTTTTCATATACAATTAACTGACAACTTTTCACATTGGTGATCACTGTGTATCGAATACATACTTACCTTGTGTACACACGTGTATCAAGCAGTCAGCCGTGTGTGTATAGTTGCCGCTGTGTCCTGTTGTGTCATCGTTGATTGCAGCAAGATTCATCTCAGTTCCTTCATGCGACGCCCTCAAGACTCTTTGATACTCAGCAGAATATTTCTTTGAACATGACCCTGAGATTCCCCCGAATCACTGTTGACGTTGATTACCAGGTAAATCGGATCTCTGGTACCAGTCAACAACAAAATCGTTCATCTTTTATCGAAGGTCACCCGAAATTCTTATATAGCATTGGAGATTGCCAATCAGAAGGAACAATATTTGTTTAATACCAAAAGGTGTACTCGCGTTACTTATGAACACTTGTACACTGATCTTTGAATGAAACCTCTTGTATTGTATCAACGCTTCGTTCATCTTTTGCTGAGGATCCCCAGAGATTCCTACCCACAGCACTGAACTTTGTCAACTGAAGGACCATCTTTGCTATACACCAAAAGGAGTCCCTACATTTACTCCTCCAAATTAGTTGACCCTGTGGATTCTTGCGTTTTATTGACATATCGTGGGTTCATATATATATCAACGATCTTACACCAGCATGTCAGAGAACATCACGCCGTTCCTACCACGGCCCACGACATCATCTACAGGATGCAGAAAGCAGTGTCTCTGTGTATCGCTCTGCCTGTCTCTGTCCGTCACGGTGTCTCTGGGTGTCCTGGCGGTGGTCCTGCTGGGGGTGACCACTGAGACACCTGTTCTTAGGGAGGAGGGCAGGGTGTGCTTCGTCTGCGACTACCTGGGGTCTGGGGTCGAATCCCGGGATACATTATACCAGCTCGTTAGGATCGATGGACACACGTTTTGCTGTCTCGATAACAAATTGTCTGAAGCATTTCAAGAGGTAATTATGTTTTATTTTAGTGGCATATAGAAGCTCTTTGGATGAATGAAAAACTCGTTCCATGGATGTACACCGTCTTTATTGCACTCTCGCACTAAAGAAGGTGTACATCAGTGGAACTCGTTTCTCATTCAGGTAATCATGTTGATTTTGCATTTACTTATCAATATAACTGAATATGTATGTCTTGTTATTCAGAGTAGAAGATGAGTATGACTAGACTACTGCCTATGTTAGATTGAACATTAAATAAAATTTAATTTTGATTAGAAAATAATAGATCCTGCTTATATGAACACCTGTATGTAGTTATATTAAAGCCCCGATGTTAAAAACTTTTATATTAGAAAAGGAAATCCTAATTAATTAATCAGTCAATGAGTTTGTGTATTGCTTGTAAATACGTCATTTTGATACGATGCCTACAGGGCCGATTATCTCCCGTCTGACAGACAGGCAGCTGACCGACATGCCATCTGACAGACACTTAGTGGAAGGTTAATTAGGTCATCCCCTATAGATACAATGGAACAGTCCACAGTCAGAGTAGAGTGTGCATCTACCTATACACCAACTCTTATATCTAAATCAACTATTGTATATACATCAAGTCATATATCTACATCTTCATCTTCGCAAACATCCTTACCTACATATACATATAAATCATCACCTAGATCTTCAACTTCATCTATATGTTCCTTTACATATGTAACTACACCGACATATATGTCTACAATCAACTCTTGATATATCTACACCAACTCTTATATCTACATGTAAATGTACTCTCAGCCATTATATTTACATCCACATCAACTGTTATATTTACACGTACACCATCTCCTTTATCATCATCAACTCTTTCTGTATTATAAATCAGCTATTTTATCTAAATGTACATCAACTGTTATATATACATCAACCGTTATATCTACATCTACATCTTTGCATAAATGTACACCTACATCTACATCTACATTTAAATCACCTCCCAGTTCTACATCGTCATCTTCATATTCATTTGAATCTCAATTTATATCTTAACCAACGTCTGTCGTTGATTCTACATCTACATTTACACATACAGCTACACGAAACCTATATCTACTTATCTATACCTTTATATCAACATCTACCACAATTTGTATATCTAAATCTACGTCAACATCTTCGCATACTTGTATATCTACATCCACATTTAAATCTCCACCAAGATCGACGCCTACATTATCCCTTATACCTACATTCTACGTCAACAAATTTGCATACATCTACACCTACATCTACATCAACTTTTATATCTACATCTTTATCTACATCTTTATATACATTACATACACATCAATGTCTACATCGAAATCGAAAGAATATTGTAACAGAACATAATATGTATTGTGATCTACTCATGATTATACTACAGGCTTGTGGCCTTCTAAATACAGTAATAAAGATTGATTGAATTCGCCATCCAGATCTACATTAACATCTATATGTTCATTACCTTCTCAATCTATATATTTACTTGCCGTTATGTCTACATTTACATTTACACACACAACTACACGTACATCTAGATCTACAACTGCGCCTGTGTCTGCATTTGCATCCAATTTTATATTTACATCCATCTATACATACATCTAAAATACCATCTACAGCTACACCTACATCTAAATCATCATCGCGATCAACATCTACATATTCATTTAAATTTATATTTATTACAATTTGGAGCACGGAACATTCACTACCTGAACTGAACTGAACTGAACTGAACTGAACTGAACTGAACTGAACTGAACTGAGCTGAACTGTTTCATGTAGGTGAAATGTAAATGTGTCAAACATATCATTGTGAAATGTATCAAATGTAAATATATCAAAATTTATATGTATGTGAAATATATCAAATGTAAATATGTCAGAATATATTTATGTGAAATGTGCTGCTTAACATACATCGAAAGGTGATTTTTCAATGTTATTTATATAATTACTCATTTTTAAATACATTGTTTTGCCTATTTATTTGGGCTAGTCTATTACAATGAATAGTTAACAAGCAGTAACTCAGCTGTGCACCGAACCGTAAATGTTGTTATTTTAAGGCGTCTGTCAGCTGCCTGTCTGTCAGGTGGGTGGTTACCACAGGGCCAGCCGTTTCTTTCTTGGTGTGGGTAATGAAACTGCTAATTCTGCAGTCAGGGGTGAAATGGGGTGGCTATCCTGCATTTCAAAATAACGAATAGAAACTATCCGTGTTTGGAGGAAATTAAACATGGCTGAACCATCAAGATTAACCTGGTTTTTAAAGTTTAGAAAGTATTGGGATAGTTCAATAATTAATCTTATCACCCAGGCTGATTTTCCTATTCATAATGTATTTTCTGCCACCCATCTGGAGTTTCTCATAATTAGAGAAAATATAATTTGTACAGATCAAGAAAACTGGCTACGTAGTATATGGAATGATAATGGGCAGAGTAATGGTATAAAACTTAGAACATTTAGATTATTTAAAAGAACTTTGACAGTTTCACCCTATGTTCGCTCAGTGTCAGACCGCGCTCAGCGAAGTATCCTTGCAAAACTAAGATGTGGTTCTCTCCCTTTAGAGATAGAATTAGGTCGTTTTTCTCGTCCGAAAATCATCGTCAATGTAAATGCTGTAATTCTTCTGAAATAGAAGATGAGATACACTTTCTAACTTCTTGTCAGCTTTACTCAGATATCAGGTCCCCGTTATGGTTAAAAGCGCAAGCTATTCACAATCAGTTTATAAATCTTTCTCCAGCCATATTTCTCTTGCAGTCACCCCAATCTCCCAACCACTTGCCGCTACAACAAGCGCTATGTTTAGACAAATAATAAAACATTATAAATAATCAATCGACAAATACAATAAATGATTTCCATTTATATCAAAGGAAATATGCATGTGCACATTGATATTATTGAAATTTTGACGGGTTTTGTGTATGTATGCTCATTTTACGCACGGTTGAATTAAGTCCATTTGAAACATATAGTTCAGAATTACGTTTCGATGAGCGTTGATAGCTAAATGCATAAGTGGGAATATTTCGTTTCCAAAAACATGATCGTACTGTACCTTTAATGAAGCATACTCTATTGCAGGTGATCGCTGTTGGGTCAGAGGACAAAACAGGTATTTTATGCTTTCAATACTTGCATCTAATTACACAACTTCCAAACGCAAGGCATAACTCTTGCCAGTCTGCATTACTGGCTGATTTAACCTTTGCGGTATTTCCCTCGCTTTCTTGTGTCGAGGCGATGAATCGCTGCACTGGAAATGCATAGCGGGCCTGGATTTCTAAACACAGATTTCTTAAGGAAATACTGCAAGGCCTAAATCAGCCAGTAATGGAGACTGGCAAAACTTATGCCTTGCATTGGGAAATTGCTAATTACATTGAACTTACATTCTGATTGTTTAGAATCTTATGATACAATGAACATTAGGGTACGTGGCAGACATAGACGATTACCGCAGAGAGACGGACATGTTCCTCTCCGTTTTACTTTATTAAAAATAGGAGAATGATATACAGTCTATAGCTTGCTGGATAGTCCAAATATCTGATATAAAACATATCTTAATTTAAATACCACAATAACATGTTTTTTAAAAATTAAGAAATACATTTTATAAGTACGAAGCTAATTAATTTATAACGATTCTGAAACATGTTGTAGTTTATTCAAATTATTCATTTCCTATTTTCAGATATTCCTGACGACAGGTCATCACTATTTGTTAACAGATCTCAGGAAGTGGGAGCCCATTTCTACCTGAATTACAAATTGTCGACAGGTATGACATATTGTACATTAGGGGATCAGTGATACCTTAGGTTATACATTTCATGATTTCAAAAATACTTCTTTAAATTATGTAAATATGGGGCCATAGTATCATTTAAAGAATATCGCAGGTTTCTCTCTGCTTCAATACTAGCAGCCGCGATAAAAGTGAAATACTCTTGAAAGCGGCGTTAAACCCCAACTCGCCTCACCTCATACCGCGAAAACGTCACGACGTCAAGTACCGTGCACGTACAGGCCATGCTCATCAGAGACAATGAGACATCCTCCACCAAGCAGGGATCTCTGTCCTTCCCTAACCTGTCGTCTCACCATAGAGCACCTGTCGGATGAGCTTGGGCGCCGTCCTACGGTGTTTCGAGCTGTGTTTGCTGCTGTCTGGAAGCGGTTTCTCTGGTGAAGACGTCGGATGTGTCGGTCTTGACGTAGCCTGATGTATTTGGCAAAAGTTTCATCACTTTATTTAAATGTAATAAATACACAAATCTTCTTTTTCTCAAGTATGACCAAAATTGGTTTTGTGTTTTCAGGGTGTGTTAGTATACTATCATGAACGGGGGAATTATCAATATTGAAAAAAATATCAATAGCATTTTACTTTTTAAAACGTATAAAAAGAGATCGGTCTACGGTCTAGTTCATCTAAATAAAACCACCAAGACATAACGACTCGTATATCTTCTAGCAGGAAATATACCCAGGTGCGAAAGATACGTCCCTGTACTGCTGTCGGGGAAAGTAGGTTTTGAATGTATTCGATAGATACATGTTCAGTAGTTTTAACCCCTGATTACACCCCCTTCCCTGTCTGGATCCGTCACTGAGTTGTGGTTACCACGTGGACAAGAAACCTCAATTATATTTTTAATTTCAGACACTACACTAACCTGGGACAGAGGGCGACACCGTGGAATATCCTTCAATTCCGGGATACACTGTCGAGAGGGCTCCATGATCATGCCGAGTGCGGGAAGATATCTGATATACTCTCACATCACCTTTGAACAGAGACGTCGCGATTCAAAAGGACACGATAGTTTTGTTCACAGGATTACCCGTCAGCACCCGCGCCAACCAAACCTAGGGGAGAGAACTCTCTTACAAAACAAGGAGTCGTTCTCACAGGAAATTACCTCCCCTGGTTCAAGTTACCTCACGGCTGTTCTGCAGTTGCATAAATACGACCATATATCCGTCCGTATTTCTGACTTGAAATCTGTTTCTCATAAAAAGCCTTTGTCAAACTATTTTGGTGTACTAAAACTTTCATGAAAACGCCACTAGAATAGAATGAAGAATAACAGTGTTCAACTGTACTTTTCCATCAAGAAGTGCATAACTTTTAATAAGTTGCTCTGTTGACTGATTAAAATATATGTTGAACAACCCCGGGGCTGAAGTAAATGCAACCCGGAGCGTATATGAAATTAAGGCCTACCATATCTCCTCAAAAACATCCCAGGCCTCCAATAGAACCTGTGGTAAGTGGGCGCTGAACCAAATATAACCCCGGGGTTGTATTCGAGGAAATACGGTACCTCCAGTGGAGCAACACCAATAACGTACCTCACTGGCTACCAGTTCTAGCCATCTCCTTCAGTGGCATCCATCTTATCCTCCCTCTGTTTATAGAATATATAATGATTGAAATGTTAATCTGTCAGTACACAAAAAATAATGCGTTTTTATATGTCAATATCCTTAACGAATACAATCGTTTGTGAATGTGAAAGTGTGATGATGTGAACATTGAATGCTCTTGTAAATAATGCATTGTGCATACACATTTTAAAGATGTTTGGTTGATGTGTAATGTTGTGAGATATGCTTGTTGACCATGCATTCATCTTATTGCTTGGAGTTGAACATAAATTTCACGTTTGTGAATGTGAAACTGTGTTGTGAACATTGAATTTGTTTTTATATTGCATATGTATATAATTGTTCACATTTAAGAGATGCTTGTTTCGTTATTGTGAGAAATGTTTGTTTAATGGTTTTGCGAGAAATAAAACGTATCGATCTTGATACAAATTTCCATTTTTGATCAACTGTGAGTGGTAACTTACGTTGTCATGATATTGCAACCATGTATTTCTGGCTTCACCCTCTACAAATGCTAACTAGTCTAATTTATACTGACAGGGCTGTACAACCAGGGGCAAACGAAACGACACCATGCAAAATACAATATACAAGATATTTCAATTCACGAGCAATACATACGACTGAAATAGAAACATTTTAAAAACATTATCTGTTCATATTAATGAGAAACAGACGTGTAAAGAAATTGTCGTTTTCAAATCTCCTTAACTAGACGAGATAGGCGAGTCAAACTTGCGTCCTACACTAATGATGCGTCAACAATGGACTTAAAGGTGTATCCATTGTGTTTCAATTTTTTTTTATTTTTCTTTAATACTTCCAAAACACCATATGTGTTGTTTACAGTACAAATAAATTCACTCAGCTTGCATATTCATCCCCAATCGCCAACTATATCATTATTACTTAATTTCCAATTAAAATCGAGTAACATCATTATCCATGTGCAGAAATCGAAACTGCACGTCCCATTTACATGCACAGTAGTTATATAACCTATTAAACATTATCAACCAAAATGTGTCAATGTGTCTGTTATGAATAACATTCCAAAATGACGTATGTCTAATTGGCGCGCGTCAATGGCGATGCATTGTCCGGTTTTCGATCTGAAACCATAACTATTACCTTCATATCGTCAATTAACTAAGTCGACTATCATCAAAATGGTACTTTTCGAGTCGGTCGGTACTTCTCGATAAAGTAACACCATTTATAATATTTGGAATATGTGTCCCCCAACAACACAATGGATTTACTTTTAAAGTTGTTGACGCATCATCACTATATAAGTAGAAGGTACATTATGCCGATTTCTGTGTTTGAACAGATATAAAATATCAAGTTTCAAACTCTCGTGGATGACATTGTGTTTATATCTTTAAGAGTCACATCCTCATCACAGACATTCAAAATCGTCTTTATCGGCAGAAATATTTGCTGTTTGACTCCGTTGAAAAATTGGTATCGTTTCTTTTGCTCTTCGGTGTATACGTAGTTAAATTCCAAGAGAACGTTAAATCCCCAATCTACCCTCCCACACCTCTCATACAGTAGTCCCTGTTCCTCAGGAGCAGTGTATCAGTGACGGTTCTATTTTAATTTCGTCACAGTGTCCACTTGCTATCTATGTCACAAGTGACATACTAACCTGACCGTTATATCCATATCATTGTTATCACCGTAAATAATCTATAACGTCCATGGGCTCTCAGGGATGTCGTTCAACTTCAATAAGAGTTTTAGAAATATCATATGATTTCCGCCGAACAGGACATTCAATAAGACTGTAGACTGATGGGTATAATGTTTATAGACGAGTGGTGGGCGTGACGAAGAAGCATATCGTTCACTTTTTTCTGGGGAATACATAACCCAACTTGCCGTTCATGTATTGACAGGTTGTCTTACAAACCAATTACCGATTGTTGTTTCCTGGGGGAGTTTAGATTTAAAAACAAAGAAACAAAGACGTTTAAGCACCCATGACTTGTGAGAAATAAGTGTCACTTAGCTGGTGAACACTGTAACTGGTATATATTGTCATTATTCGCTATAGTTGCCTCTGAGGATGTTAGTTCGAAACCTCAATGATATCGTACAGAGAAAACACAATCATGTGTGTACTATTACAGATAGTGTAGTCACAAAGAAAACATAGTGACATGATATTAATAATGATAACAATAATTAATTTTGGGGAGCATTTTCATTGTTTTTAGCGCTATGCGAACGCTATTACGTCATAGTCGTCTACAGCGCTCCGTTCTTATCAGACTATTAGCGAAAGTAATTTTTCGTGTATTTTTCTCAATTTCGTCAATATCCAGGACACCATTCAACATTCCTGCTCTCGCTCGGTAAATACCATATATTATGACACTCCTGTCGCAATCGCAGTATGACATGGGCACTTCCATAATATCCTCTATTTACTCTGTACTTAATGTGTACTGTATACCCATAATCTCAATTAAGGATCCACTATACATCTGGGAGTAGAATACCGAAGCTTTCCTCGTGTGTAATTGGTAAACAAGGACTTACGACTTAATCTAGGTCCAGAATACATACTTACATCCTTAATTGAAATTATAACAGTATGGACAGTTTTGCAAAAGAGAAGTTGCTCGTTTAGCTGCTTTTATTAAAAGTGCCACAGGAGTCTTGGGCAATATTTATAACGATTTTGAGTACTCACAAGGAACTAAGTTTGTCACACAATTCAGTATCGCATAGATTACCGGATCACGTTCTTCCTGCTGACAGACTGACACATGTGATATGTGTATTTATCTGATCACGATATCACAGTTGATTACTCAGTATACTCTTGGGTCAGGTAAACTCTGTTTTGAAGATTAAATAGCACGTATGTCACTAGTGCATTTGTTAACTATACCAATGGGGCTACATGTATGTTCTGTCACACAGAGGGTCAAACTGCAGCAAGTTTCATTGTACTAATACACTCAAACCTTAAAGAATAGATGTCATGACATATGTCACATACGGATTCATTAAAACGGGATGTCAATTTGACAATTGCTCGATTCTAAATTTTCGAAATCGAATTGTGGATTGTAGATGTACACTGCTTGAACAATCTTGTTCAACCTGTGATAAGTTTGTATTACCTCCTGAACACGAGTAAGTGGTGTCAGTTTGAAGAGTTTCTCTTGTAGTAAACAAAACCAGGCCCATTTCACATTTTCAGTCAGTCCCATGGACAGTCAAACTAAGAATATATTGAGTTTTGAGCTTGCAGACACATACACGTGTATAAATACCAATACACGGTTAATTAACTTTGATTTAATAGATGTCAACTGGACAAACAAAAAATACATATCTTATTATGTGCATGTATCTTGTAAAAAAGAATATCCATTCAAATTTTAGAATTCATTTACTATTTGTTTTTGATGATCAATAATATTTAATGGTCCTGGATGGTTTGTCCCCACACAACAACTAATGCCCAGAATTTGTTTCGTCCAAGTTTTAAAATATGTCGTAATCGCGTAATCGCATTATGATTGTCTATCTGCAAAGACAGAAAGTTTATTTTGTTTGGCTTGATTTCATTGCTATACTTTAACAGGGTATTTAAAAAGCTCATGAAAAATCGTCTTAGACGTTTGAGTAACGAATCCCAGATAATTGACGAATGTTCATTCTTATAAAATATATTATTATTCCCATCAAATGGATGGTCATTCTCTTCTCACAGCGGTTACTCCCTTCAGAGGTTAGGATATAGGAAATCTGAAGCGAGTAACCTCTGTGGGAAGAGAATGATGGATGGTTGTGTGAAGGATAAATGCAATAAATATCACAATGTGACTTATTGAATGCTTTTTAAATACAAAATCTCTACAATAAAGAAAACATGGGGAAAATTATTGTAAAAAAGTGTGAGTGTTTTTTTCGTGCTTGAATGAAACTAAATTAAAGGCACAAATGCAAATGAAGCTCAACACATTGACAATGACTGTATTGATTTTTTTCTGAGAATAAGATTAGATTCACATACCTTGCCAAATGCCAAAACACCGAAGAAGAAGAAGAAAAATAGGTTATTAAAGTGTCGCACAACGTACAACATCGGGTAGTGATGACAATGATGATAAAAATGTGTATGTTACTCGGCCAAGAATGGTTTACTGGACACTATTCTGCATTTAAAATTATATACACAGATATTAAAACACATTTATACATACAAATAAATATCATAAGGTATTAACTAACTAACTGAAGACGTAAATAAATAAATAAATAAATAAATAAATATATATATATATATATATATATATATATATATATATATATATATATATATATATATATATATATATACGAGGGGCGTTCAATAAGTGTTGCAACTTCAATATAAAACCAACTCGCGTAGTCAATTTTTTACTTTTATTTTTCAATATAGTTACCCTTCACCTCAATACACTTATTCCATTTCTCAAGACTTGTGATGCCGCTTTTGTAGAAGTCTTCCGTTTGCCCCCCTAACCACGCCTCTGTGGCAGCTTTGACGTCTTGAGTGCCTTCCACGTAGGGCGGATTTCAGGTTTCTGAACAGGAAGTAGTCACTGGGGGCTAGGTCTGGGCTGTAGGGTGGGTGGTTAAGCTGTTCGAATCCACAATCACGTATAGCGGCCTGTGCAACTCTTGACTTGTGGACTGGAGCGTTGTCATGCAAAATCAGAACACCACGTGTCAACATTCCACGGCGTTTCTGTCGAATTGTCTTTCGCAATTCTTGCATTAGGTTGGCATAATATTGACCATTCATTGTAATTTTATGTTGGCAAGTAATCAATTAATAATATGCCTTTTGCATCCCAAAAGATTGTCGCCATAACCTTGCGAGCTGATGGTTGAGTGCGAAACTTCAGGGGAGGCGGTGAACTCGGGTGCTTCCATTGCTTGGATTCCAGTTTAGTTTCCGGGTCCCAGTGGTGGATCCAGGTTTCGTCACCTGTCACCAGACGAGACAAAAACCTGGCTTCATCCGCATTAAACCGATCCAGGAGCTCGATGCAACTTTCGGTTCTTTTCTGGCAATCTTGTGCTGTGAGGTTTCTGGGTACCCATCTTGCAGATACCTTGGACATACCAAGATGGTCATGAATTATTTTTTCAACACTTCCAACTGATATCTGGAATTCCAAAGACAGTTCAGAAAAATTAACACGGCGGTCAGCTAAAATTCGTCTTTCGATAGCGGCAATAACTTCCGGTCGGGTGACTTCAGATGGCCTGCCTGACCGTGGGTCATCGTCTAAGGACTCCCTGCCCCGCTTGAACTGAAGAGACCAGCAACAAACTGTTGAAAAGTTAGGAGCATCCTTACCCATCACATTACACATACGATTATGTATTTCTGTAGCTTTGCATCCCTCTTTAGAAAGGAACTTGATCAAAGCATGTTGTTCATGTTTGAGAGAATCCAAGATTATGGAGACCCCTAGGTCAGCGCAGCTATTATATCTAAATAATTGTTATGTCTAGAAATTGTTTTGACATGTGTCAATGTTATGTTTTGACTATAGTAACACCTGCTATAAGCTGACACTGTTTATGTAAACACCAATGCCCCGCTTGCAACACTTATTGAACGCCCCTATATATATATATATATATATATATATATATATATATATATATAGAAAAGAGTAAACATCAGATGGGTTTGACTGGATCAATCTTCTTTAATACGATGAGCTCATTTCGACCAGTATATCGGTCTTTTCAAGTATATATCTATCTATCTATCTATCTATATATATATATATATATATATATATATATATATATATATATATATATATATATATATATATATATATATATATATATATATATATATAACACCCCCCCCCCCCAAACAATAGATAATAAACAAAAAAAATAAAACAAAACAAGACCCCCCCCCCCCCCCCCCCCCCCCCCCCCCTCCAAATAAAAAAAATAAACAAAGAGAGATAAATAAGTAAATTTAAAAATAATTAATTCATTAATTTGTAACGCTTTGTAACTATTACTACACTTTGCTGCACCTTTTGTATGGGGTTGAATCCTTTAACGTCGCTTCATGATCCCAAGTGGACTAACATTTTGTATATGAAAACACAAGTTGGAATTCATTTATTCATATAAAATATAGTATTTAATTAGACATTGGTCATGCAGGCGACTAAAAGAAATGAGAACTTCCGGGTTCCGTATCGTCACCAAAATTTTGACTTTCTCTTCAGGAGAATATCCCTTTAGTTTGCCCAACATACTTCACTACCAGGGCCTTGTTCAAGACAGGTTTCAAAGTAATCGCTCAATGAACGCGATTGCTCAATGTAGCGCTACGTAGCAAAGCGAGCGAACTTTGAGGTTTTGCACCGTGTCCTTCAGGAGAGAATGAGCGCTACTTGAGCGCTACATTGAGCGCTACATTGAGCAATCAATGAGCGATTATAAGCGCTCGCTGTTATGGAACGGAACCCAGCTGTGATATCCAGACCCTGGGCCCGATGCACGAAACTCTAAGGTGACCACTAAGGTAGCCTTAGTGCAATGGTAAAATATGGCACTAAGGTTAACCTTAGTGTTAAGTGTGTTTGTGCAACGGCCACCAGAATGTTAGTGTAATATTGTCTCTCATAAATCGCTGAGCGATTGGATGTATTATACATGTGAGACGTAAATAAACTTGTCTGTCTGTCTGTCTGACCAGAACAGAAACATGATTAAGACTTTAACCATCTGAACGCATCTTTGCATTTGAAACAGATAAAGATGAGAACGATTAAGTCACACAGAGACACATGTCTGAGTCATGGTGCCTACATTAAAACTACTCGTCCGTGTAAATGTTGCTCTGAGCATGTTGTGTCTTGAAATTGGGTAATACTCATGACGGCGTCCAATCCATGATGTCCACTGGACAACGCTCTATGACTCATGAAATTACATTTTCAAACGGATACGACTTCCTGCATATGTTGTGTTTATCTAGATAGTTAGTTATTTACCCTCGATGTCACAACACTGATCAAGGGGATATCCAGTCAGGTGTTGAATGAGTCATGGAGTTAAATCTAAATCGACCGATTTCCTCTAATAAACGCAGGATTATTAATGTGCTCAGACTCAAACTGGGGTAGTTCCAGCCGAAGCTCGCAGGCTTAACCGTAATGCATAGCCATCATGGCGTTGCGGGCTTTCTCCCTGCAATAACACTAGCAGTCGTGATATAAGTGAAATACTCTTGAAATCGTTGTTACCCCAAACGTACCCCAACTCACCTCATCTCACATCGGTGGTAAAGAGACAATTTAAGTACGAGTCTCCAATAAGCTTGTGCCGCATAATTGGTATTTCAGATACTATTGAAATTGTGACCATATATTATGGTTCCATATATTTCTTTTGTAGATATCGACTCTGAGAATATGTTGCATTAGCCAGATTGTAACTTTTTAGAGTCATTACAGTACCCGTGTAAATGTTGGATGAATTAATCTATGAATATCTTATTCAAAAGCCTGCAGGGGAAAACCCTTCTTTGCCGCTCGTTTCTGAGCTTTTGTTAGGTTTAGTTGACACAGGACGAGTTCGAAACGCATGAGGGATTTTAGATGTACATGTTTTGTCGAATCAAATATTTGAATATCAAAGAGAGAAACAGTTTGTCCTATATACATTTTAAGGCAGGACAATTTTAAATTCATAAATATACCTGAAAAGAAGGATCAAACTGAATAAGACGTTTTAGGGGAAATATGTGACATCTTACATAAATTACAACGTTAAGTTTATATGTCTCAAAAGATATGACTTATGAAAATAAATTGCCTTTGATATGTCATGAAATACTTTAAAAGGTCATATTTAAAGAAAAATATTAAAATGATAATATGAAGAAACAAACTTGAATGTATTGTCACCGAGTTGCTTCGGTGTCATAATTTATTTCAAGAAAATATCACACAACAACAATTTTGATTAATTTATTATTTGAATTTATTTTCAATCAGACTCAAAATATAAAAACATATACTATATCTCACAAGTAACAGTACTAGGAATATAAAAAAATAAATGCTCACGTGTGATATTCAATCTGACATAATCAGAAACAAAGTATCCCCTTATCTAAAAATTTTTAAAAAAAATATGCAAGTAAATATACACTCTTCCTTGTCTGTAATCAAGTCTCCCATTTAAAAAAATAAAACACCTGCACAAGAACTACTTATGATAAGATCTTAGTTCCTTGTTAAAAGACACTGGCAATTTGTATAAAATCCTTTGTATAGCCTTAGTGCCAGTAAAGCCTGATTCCAAGAACTATCTACACAATACTTTCTTAGAATTCAACCCATTTCACTTTCGTTATCAAGAAGAGTGGTCGATTCCAATTTGGACAAGGTAAAACCATGATTGTATTATATAATATATGTTTTATTACACATACGTATGCATGAGTGTTGATGTAAACAAAGCGAATGTGGGGCGACTAGTGTATTTAGCCTGAAGTGTAAGCGACATTTATACACACACACACACACAGTGATGTATATCTGCAAAAGACCTTGACATACATTCAACATAACAGTCTCTCGATCCTGTCTAGTTTCTCCCTACTCTCTTCGCGGGTCTTTTCTCATAACAGTAAGCTGGGAGTAACACAGTCTAAACGTGTCGCATGACGACACAACTGGCACGCGACTCTCGGTACGCCAGAATTTCGGGGAATCACTACGGGCTTTACGCCACGGCTTTATATCATTGGTTGTACCCTGTCGCTAAAAATATACCAGCGGGAATCTACTACATTTGACATATACTCACACCGTCACTAGAACACACAGTCATTTCATCATTCGTATGCAATTAACAATGCAGTAAAGAATTGAAAATTAAGATGGGATTCAGAAGGGTTGTTCACTTTCTCCTTCTCTTTCTGTAGTGATTGCAAACATTTTCGAAATGTCGGAGCCCAATTCACCAATAGTCCTAGAGGAAGCGTCTCCACCTGCGTCTCCAGCAACGTCCTTTCAACAACGTCCTCAACGTCGACGTTCAACGTTTTTCTTTAAATGTCTCGTCGTTGTTTCCATCCTTGGCAATGCAGTGCTGGCGACAATTGTCGTTTTAAAGTGGTCACCCAAAGAAAAAACAGACATTGACAATGGGTCGAAATCAGAGGCACAGAGAGATACCAAGGAAAGTATTTTGTGCTTCACGTGTGACTTTCTGGGTCCAGACATAGCTTCAAGTGATACTGTGTACAGTGTCTTCAGAATGCCTCGTGGGACTACAATGTGTTGTTTGAATAGGAGAAATAAAGTGGCTGCACTTTTTCAAAAGGTAAGTGAATTTTACAACCTGCTATAAAAGAGGAAATGAAGTAATTACAAATGTAATATAACAGCATGCAATGAAATCTGAAAATTGATGTCATTTGTTATTAAACTATAAATCCTTGAACATAATATTTAACTAATTACAATGTTGAGTCTATTGAAGATCTCATCTAACAATATAAGAATGAAATTTAACAAAGAATGTTGTTTCAAATCAAAAATATTTTCAATCATGAATAATTCAATCAGATTAAAAAAAACACCGTATGTGTGGACTAAAACCAAACTGAATCTAGCTACATGTACATAAGTGTCGTGTAAGAATTTAATAAAACTCATGTAAACGTATTGTTAACAATTAACTGGAAACATTCTGGAAACATTTGTATTCCTTGCATCACTATCTTGCTTCAACAGCCTGTGTTTACAAACATGACCTTTATAATTGGCATCGTGCCAGCTCCAGTCCAGCGTCTACGATAATTATTCCGCCAAGCACATGTTGCAGATGTCCTGTTTTTGGGACACACAAGTGGAGTGAAGCTAAATTTTATTAACTTTTATCAATGACAAATATTGAAATAAGGCGATCTGTTAGATATTGAAACTTTAAATTCTAAGTTTATTTTATCAGATCCTCAAGAACAAGTTCAAGCCTTCCCCTTATGGTAAGAATAGCACACCTCCTCGTTAAATGGACAATGCAATATGTTTCAAATTGTTTAACTGCCTTCAAATTTCAGAATTCCACAAATATTTCGAAAGTTAAACTGAAAATGAAAGTAAATGGTAAAGAAATAAATCTCGGAACACTTTATTTGCTTTCTTCAGATAAAATCAAGATGTGATCACTCTAACATATAAGGCCCCAATTTTTCACATCGCTTTCATAAAAAGGTAAAAAAAAGAGTTTTGATTTTGTAAAATTGATTGTGCCAGTAATTCAAAACTCGAGCACCAGTGTATTGATTGATATGTACCACACTATTTCTTACACAGTTGCAGAACTATATGTTGAACTATTGACAGCTCACTCTCTGAGTATATTTTCAGCTTTGAATCACGAGGGTCCTACGGTGTCAGAAATCTATGGCGGACTCGGTGCACATCTTTATATGACAGTGCATGGTGAGTTAGTTCTCAAATGATGTATCACATTTACATTTTCAGAAAACATTATATATAAAGTAAATGAGCAACATTTGCAATTGTAATACTTTTCATAAAGATTTTCTAGGGATCACAAAGTTGTTGCGAGGTATTTTTTAATTAGCCATGACGGTACATCAAGTTGTTGATGATGACCTTTTTACTAATACGAGGGGCGGGATAGCGCAGTGGTAAGCTCATTCGGCTTCAGAGCTCGCAGGTTTCACCGCAAGGCATAGCCATGCTTTCTCCCTGCCGTAATACTAGCAGCCGTGATATAAGTGAAATACTCTTGAAGCCCAACTCACCTCACACTAATACGCCTTATACACTAATACGCCTGGTACACTATGTCCATGAGGGAATTGTACCGTACTTCCACTGTTCAAGTTCAGGGGGTGTTTTCAGTTGATGACAAGCCAAGTGTTTTTTCCTAAACGCGATCATTACTTGGATCGGGAGGAATTTTGAGATTTACGAAGATTTAAGGTGTTTTATGAAATTGGAAACTATGGTCATGTTCATTCCATGCTCTTCTGATAAGACACAGTGAGTCACTGTGTTCGATTGATAAGTTAACACTGGTGAAGTGTTTGTTGACTAACTTCTGTCAGGTTCTGTGTCATTGGCTGCTCAGTGATAGTAATATGCGAACTCTGGCACAAAAGGTTCTAAATAAACTTTATTGACATTTGTTTATGACATTGATTTTCTCACATCACTGCGTTGAAATGTATAATGTCTAATCGCTCGGAAGTTTATACGCATTAATGAAATCTGGTATTTGATAGATGATATCTTTGATGACTTTCAAGGAACTCGTTATGTAAACTGTGTGCTATCGGTGGGGCAGTGCATGTACACTTTCATAAGCTTTTCCTGTAGATTTCCATTGAACTATCGAGAGTATTCCACATTGTAGATGAACTGAATGACTATTATACGATTTGCTAATGAATTTCTGTCCGATGTTTCAGGGTCGGTTGTCCACTGGACCAGCTACGACAAGTATAACACTGCATTTTGTTCAGGATTAGTCTGTAGCGAAGGAAACATCACCATCACCAAAGAAGGGACGTATTTGGTATATTCATTCATTTCCATTCAGAACCATTTCATAAGTGACAAGAACCTGGTACATATCGTTTATCGCAAAAACCCAATTCTCGCAAGAATCGGTGAGAATAAATTACTATTCGGGAAGTCATCACCCGGAAGAAGTGGACAGCAGACGTCATTCATGGCCGCCATTTTGCATCTCCGTAACAACGATGTTTTGCGGGTCGGAGTGTCAGCAAACTATTATTCACTTCTAGACAAGAGACCTTTAACAAACTATTTCGGGGTGATTAAGGTGTGAACATTGATCCCCCGATGTATGACGCCATCCGAGGTTTGGATACCATAAATCATTGTCTTAGATAATACAATTCACAGTTTCCTGTGGGTTTAAACCAGTGAAGTTGAAGTTGCACAAATGGCAAGCACTTACCAAAGACAATTTAAGGATATCGCCGTATTTGTTAAAATGCAGCATGCAATTGTAGATGTGGGTGCCGTTCTACAAAGGAATATTAGCACTTAGCTTGAGTGACACTGACCTAATAGTGCCAATGTCAGTCATCAGAACCATTAGTGGTGCAGTGGTCTAGTACTGTTTCACTAGTATGAGGTCATATTTTACTCCATCAAATGGCTTATAATTGATGTCACTATTGCAAATTATCTTAATGTTGCGGTCGTTTAGTGGCACTGTGTCCCATATTTCCATCAGATTGACCTTTCACTATAAAAAACGGGCATCCATATGTGTGCATATCATTATAGTAATTTTTCAGACATTCTGCGGACTGTCAAATGCTCGGCAGAGGGATTCTAGACAGACAGAATATTTTATTAACGTCGCACATGTGTATGGTGCATCCAATCGCTGAGCGATTTATGAGACACACTATTCGCAATAAAATGTTAAAACATGTAAGCATCTACGAGGCAGCAAACTGTATGTACTAAAATATATTCTAACTGTATAAAATATCTCTTCTAAAAATCAATTTTTAAAGCAGATCCTGGCACTGTCAAATGTAATCCTGGGGTCTCTCAAGGTAAAACGTCTTATATGTGGGGGATACAATATTAAAATGAGTCATTTTCCTGGTACATTTATGATGTTCCTGTCCGGCAGGTCCTTTGACTAATTGATTTATCGATAAAACAAAGAGTCAAAGGAAATTTGAAATATCTACTTTCACCAGTATTGTTCTCAGGATGACACAATACATCCACAAACGAAACACGTCGCTAGTTAGATTTCAACAACTTCTCATTGGCCTTTTCTTTAGGAACACATTTCACACCAAAGGTTACAGACAGTGAAGTTCGAGGCAAAGGTTGCATGTTGATATATATTTGCATACATATATCGTTTATTCTATAGGAAGGAGATTCAATGTGCATTTGTAAATATCATACCCATCAGATATACGTATATTGTATAGAACAATATGCATTATTATAGATAGTACATGTATATACACCTCATAGTACAACAGTTGAACCGATGAAGAAGGCGCGTTTTGCCTCTAATATGCTGAGTATTTATGCTGTGAAACAGTGTTGCCATTTGTCATGTGCCATATGGTATGAATATAATATGGTAAAGTATAACAACATATATTTAAGTAACGTAATATTATGATAACGTTTTCATACATAAAGTAAGGTATAAATAGTACCGCTATATGCTATATGGCAAATGCGACATAGTAAAGAAAAAATGCGATGTAAAGTAAGAATGCGATATGGTAAAGTAACCATGCGATATGGCAAAGTAACCATGCGATATGGTAAAGTAACCATGAGATGTAAAATAACCATGCGATATGGTAAAGTAACCATGCGATATGGTAAGTAACCATGCGATGTAAAATAAGAATGCTATATGGTAAAGTAAACATGCGATGTAAAATAAGAATGCTATATGGTAAAGAGTAAACTCTTTTTTAATTAAATTTGCTTTGAAATATAATATTGAACATGTATCGTTTTGTAATTATGTCAACTGTTTTGATCATATTTCACTCCTTGTTGTTATGGTGTGTGAAGTGGTACTGTTATGGTGTGTGAAGTGGTACTGTTATGGTGTGTGAAGTGGTACTGTTATGGTGTGTGAAGTGGTACTGTTATGGTGTGTGAAGTGGTACTGTTATGGTGTGTGAAGTGGTACTGTTATGGTGTGTGAAGTGGTACTGTTATGGTGTGTGAAGTGGTACTGTTATGGTGTGTGAAGTGGTACTGTTATGGTGTGTGAAGTGGTACTGTTATGGTGTGTGAAGTGGTACTGTTATGGTGTGTGAAGTGGTACTGTTATGGTGTGTGAAGTGGTACTGTTATGGTGTGTGAAGTGGTACTGTTATGGTGTGTGAAGTGGTACTGTTATGGTGTGTGAAGTGGTACTGTTATGGTGTGTGAAGTGGTACTGTTATGGTGTGTGAAGTGGTACTGTTATGGTGTGTGAAGTGGTACTGTAAGGTTTTACAGGACAGGCGTTCGTAGGTTTGTTGAGTAGAAAATACACTACTAGTTCAGTCTTTGAATGTTAGCAGTGATATTCAGCATATCAGTTATAATTTATCCACAATAACCGATTGACTGATGTTTATACTGGTCAAACTATAGGTGCCAGATGTGACGCCTGAAGATTACTTCACACGGTACCCATTCGCACTGCTTGGGCAACCGAGCTACAATTCTCCTATCCAAGGTCACACTCATGCCTATCTTGTCTCCACATTATCCAGACGTGGACCGGGTCATCCGTCCGGACTTAAACCGCGCGAGTTGTTGCTGAACTTCACTGATAGTGTCAACTGTGCACAGACTAGAATGGGCGTTTTACTTGCACGTTCAATCACAATAGGAACCGTTACAGTGTTCAATGTTTCTGTGTCTCGGGGCAATGAAAAACGTTGTTTGATGACGTCACAGAGACTGCTGTTGTTTTAGTGCATATTTGCTCAGTTGTTGAAATTTTTTTTGTTTGTTATGATATGCGATTAATAAATCTTAATGGTTGCCTAAAAGATCTGTCCTATTCTTTTTACTTTTATACGTTTTTGTGAATGTAAATAATGAAAATTACCATATAATCACAATAGTTTTTGTTATCAAAATATTAAAGGAAACTATATGTGTTATAGAATGGAATGTGTTATCACATTTCCAGGACATCTTGTCCAAGTTTCTGATGCATTGTAGTAATGTGAAAACTACATCGATCCGTTTGTGTTCGTTAAAAAACGTTAATTGAATTAACTACAACATAGACAGATTACATGACTCATGACTTACATGACTGTGATGTGATGGCAAGACATTGGACACGATCATAAATCCACCTCTTGAAATATTCAAGCCTTTGAGTCAAACAGTAGTTGTATATTATAGACGATGGTCATTCATCGCCCCTGTGATGCAAGTTGTGTCAATCATATTCATACATACGGTTTTTTTCATTTTGACTATTCGTCCCCTCCAATTGAGCATACCAAATAGAACTAATATAATATATTCTTAAGAATTATTATTAATCACATATACTGAAAATGTTCATTTGTGAAGTCATTGAACTTAATACAATTGATGTCCAAAGAAGCGTCTAAACTGTTCATGGTTTAGCTTAATTTCACAAAAATCTGTAAAAACCCACACACGATCAGTTACGCTTGTGTTACTATAGATCTCACGGATTGATTGTTTATAAGGACTGAAACTTTAATAGCAAGTCTAGCAGTTGGAATAAACCATCCTTAGTTTAGATATAAATATTTATCTCGAGTTGCACATTAAAAACAGGAAAGTCCTCATTGAAGGTTTAACATTCACAGAGCTGGTGAAGTTGTGTGTCGCTATAGATGTGTGGCAAACCCTTGGAGTCTACTTGAGAACGAGGCTATATACCATAGCCATAACGTTACCATTACATGTATATCATCTTGAACAACAAGTCATTGTTCGCACATCACACATCATTTATACAACTCATACAGCAACACATCATAAGCCCCTTTATTCAACACACCAATCAACGAGTTCAATGAATCATCGTTTACTAACAGAACTAACAAAAACAAACAGAAACGAAGCGTGTGTCACGTGACTAAAAGGCGCTGTAGCATGTTCTTCCTTAAATAAAGTGCTGTCACGAAAATGTAATTAAGTGTTACAAATGGCTATAAAACAATAAAAAGAGTTCTAAAATGAATGTGCATGGTTCGGTTAAAGGTGCATCCATTATGTTTCATAAAAATTTAAAATAAGACCATTTATAACGTTTGTCATATTTGACCCCCACCCACACAATGGATGTACCTTTAAGCCACGCGAGTCCATTTCGCTTAGAGTGGCCATTTTAAAGTGTTTACATCAACATGGCGGCTTGACAGTTCAAGTGATCTGACTTATGTAGAGATAGATAAATAGTCAACCATTTTGCTGTTTAATCTCTCGAACATCTACGTCTCACACTGAACAGTTCAACAAAATTGTCGCTGTACAAGTCGCATAATTTTCTTCCAGTACGAAAAACCATTTTCTATTGATACAGCTTATCGGGCAGTTGATGAGTTTTACCCTCGAACGTTACATTATATTGCATATAATTTAATAATAAATGGCAAATATGAAAACAAATTATATGGAACAACTTTCTACAGCGCCATGCATAGTCTACATGGTAATTTAAAAATTGTGAAAATGTTTAGAGGTCTCGGTCGCTGAGGTGATATTATGTTGGAACAAGCAGTCAGTCAGTTGATTGGTGCCTGACTCTGAGGGTGTGGGTCCCAATCCTGAAAACTAGTCAAATAGCTTGTATTACAGCGTGATCCCAAATACAACAATGTTACATTGTTCACTATCTATTTGGCACGTATATCTAACCGTGGCATTACAAGAGATAACGTATATCTGGCTATAAGGTCAACTAAAGTCTGGCTATATTCCCCAGGAATACATAAATGAACATACTCATTATTAGTTTGAGAGGCATGTTTTAGAAGTTGTAGAGATGAAGATATTCCCCCTCATATTCGTGCATCACTTGCTTGATAACGGTGTTGAAACTTGACTGACACCTATTTCATAAATGATTCTGTATCCACATTTTGAAAAGCTTAAACAGGTATTATGCACGTATACCTTGCTGGGTATCTGGGTACGGAACGAAGAACATAGTGACTTCACCAGCCTTTACTTCTTTATGTCATGCTATTGTTTTATGCGACCGAGCATCTACATCTACACGAGCCAATAAAACGGTCGTGTCGTGAATGTTTTACTTTTGTTTCTGTATAAAATTATTAATAATAAAATTATTTGATGTGAACTCGAAAAAGCAATATTGACCTCTGTGTTCATCCTCGGTCAATATTATTTTATCGGTTTCAAAAATAACAAGTCAAGAATTGACCTCGTCACCAGTCTATACATGCATAGTGTAGCAGACTCGGCGATTACATTGTAACCAGATAAACAGGTAGTGTGGTCATGATATGTCCTCGTGACATTTGGGTTTTAAACAGATCAGGATAAATATTAAGCTGATTAAATCATATCATGCGCTGTTGCAGTTCCTCAGGAATGGAGAACTACCTCAAATAATGGGATTTACATGAGTATGAAAATAAATTTTGATTCAAAACATACATTTTCCTCTGCATTTATGTTACTTGATGAACGTTTTAGCGTTAGCAACATAATGACAAACCTGAAATGTTTGAAATAATTTAATCCAAGTTTCTGTAAGTTATATAATTAAAAAAAGGATAGGCCTACTATACTGTAATGTTACAGGTTACATGTTTTGAAAAGTATAGAAACCATAATTAGTATAAATCTTCAATATTATCTCCCTTGTTCATCCACATTGCACCCAGTCCACCCAGCTGTACAAATGGGTACCTGTAACAACGGGTGTAAATAGCTTCGTGTAGCACAATTCATGTAGTACAGTTGCGCCAGGGTTGTAATCTTTAGCACTTTGAGGAACTGCTTCGCAATTCGGTATATGTTCCTTAAAAGCGGACTGATTAGTGATTAGTATTGCTAACAAGGACTGATAAGAGAAAGTCTGATAAAGGGGAAATGAACTCATACTATTTTATAATTAATTTTTAAGGTGCAGCACGTGTTATTGCTAGAGTGCAGACTATGGATGTTTACCGTGATCCCTTGCACGTGCGACTGGTTTGTGCATGTTTACAGGGAGGATGTCTTCAGTTTGAAAGTAAACATATCGTTTTATCGCTCTTTTTTTATTGATGATATATCATTTTCGTTTTAAAATATGATACACAAATAATAGTCATGTACATTCATGCATTTGCCTCGAAAAACATTTAATATATATCAAAAATAAAAGTATATAAACATATATATAAACATTTAAATATTCGTCCAATGTAGTACAAGATTGTTAGATTGTCCTTTTTTGGATTGGGATTGTGAAATTTAATTTGAAAACAAGTTAATTTCACTTTTGATTCATGGTAAACTTGACAGGAAACACTGATTCGCAGAAACACTTGAAAGCAATCGGATAGCATGTTTAAACATACACTGCAGGTTTAACAAAGGACAAGGACAGATAGAATGAAAGTGAAAATATATCCCCTTTCTATTTGATGTATAAGTTTGAGTATACCATACTGACATAGACAACATGAAGTCTACAAGGATGTTAACTTTTAATTGATTACAATACGAATTGTTAAATTTAAATAATCTTTTTGAAGAATATTATGTCATTTTCTTTTCTGTCTTTATACACGTTCAACATAAATACCATTGATAATAACAGATAGCGTTTGAATGTGCTCATTCAATAATTCTTCGTCACGGGTTGTTTGTTCACTGAAAGGGAGACTTTCGTAAATCACGATTTTCCAAGAAGGGCTCTATGGTGATTTTGAAAACGTTTTGCACCAAATCGCGTGAGTAACGTAACTACATATATGTATAAACAGGACATGCATGCATATGATTGAGTTCATTGATTTGTTTTAATCTCACACCCCAGAACTTGATCAGCGAATTTATCTATAAACTATAAGAAAAGAAAATTAATATATCGGGTAGACTAACATTTGAATGCAATAAAACTTTTAAATTTTCTTCCCAGACTTACTGGTCAGATAACAAATATTTCCAGTTTGAGATCCAGTATGAAAATCCAAATTTGTTGAATTACTTACACCGCCATTAAGATAGTGAAGAAATGTTACCATGAGTGGCTATGTGGATCTGATAATCCTGTTTTGTATTTCTGTTAATGGATTGGTCCCTCTCGCGAGGTTTTACAATAATTGCAGTTTAAGTAAACTCAAAGATAACAATGTAAAAAGGATTTTACAGCAATTATTAAATAATGATAATTTTACGGTTGAAACAATGTTTGGCATACTTAAATATTTTGAATCAATATTTTACATTTCAGTAGAATCAATATACAGATATACTACAAATTATTTCCCTACTAAAGCTCTGTGGTAATATATTCTTGTGGAATTCACGATAATAAAACAGGACTAATGTGAAACATTTAAAGAGATTGAGAAACTATCATGTCATGTAATATAAATATCTGTAAAACCAAAAACAATATCAACATGATCGTATATTTTCGCGTTTTACAAAATATCACACGACGAATATCAGAAAGTTTAAAAACCTTAAGTAAAGTACAGTACAAGGTAATTATTATGTTCCTTATTTGGATTTGGATTTTGAAATTTTCATTTTGATTCATGGTAAAATTGTCAGATGATATTGATTCACAGAGACACTTGAACGCAATTGGATTTCATGTGTAAACATACACTGCAGTTTTCAAAAAGAACAAGGAACGATCAAATGAAAGTGAAAATATATTTCACTTTCACTTTTGATATATAAGTTCTATTGTAAAATGACTATACCACACTGACGCAGTCAACATGAAGTCTACACAGATGTTAACTTTTAAATGAATTACACGATTGTTGAATTCACAAAATTTATATTTTTCATTTCTTAACTTATTTGAATAGTAATAATATCCCTTGCCAAAATTATATTTAATTTCATTTCTTTCTTCACATTTACCACCAGTGATTAACACATAAACAGGGATAATAACAGATACTGGGTGAATGTACTAAATCAGTCAAACATTCTCAAGTCGCATTGGTTCCCGGAAAGGGACTTATTCGTAAAACACGATTTTCCAGGTAGGGTGTTGTGGCGATATAGAAACCGCAATTCACAGAAACGCAGGACTGCAAGGGGATAAAAATACCCCAGTATTTTATATCTTCATGTCACTACACGCATAAGCACGAAACTCACATGAAAGAGCTCCTTCATTATCCCACCGGTATGTGGTACCGTGGGATATAGTCATCGCCCCGGCCGTCTGTCCGTCCGTCCGTCCGTCCGTCCGCCCGTCCGTCCGTCTGTCCGTCTGTCCGTCCGTCCGTAATCATTTCGTTTCCGGAGCAGAACTCGAAAACCGTTCATGATATCTTTCTGAAACTTTCCATGTGTATTACCCACCAACTGAAGTGGTGCCTTTTGATATTTTCAGATTTCGGAAAATTTTATTTTTTTTCGTTTCCTTAGAAACTTGTTGAATTTGGACTTTGTTCAGAGACAGGTTCGTTTCCGGAGCACAGCTCCAAAACCGTTCATCATATCATAGACGAGAAAAGAGCGTCAAAAAGAGATGTTTTTGTCTTGTTATGTTACGTCCTACAGTAAGGATGCGCCAACAAATTTTAATGCAAAAAGGTTATTTAGGTCGACGACTTCCTGTATTAATCAAATTTCTATTTATTAAACACAAATAAATACCAAACACTGTTGTCAAGAGACATCTTGAAAAAGCTACTTAGCACCCCATGTGTATTTGAAGAGACATGAAAATAAAGGTATCATACTCTGATATATGAAATTGTGAGCACTTCTCTACAAAACATGTGTCTATCAAATACATTCAAAATCTACTTTCTCAGAGAGAAATTTTCCATTGTATACTATTTTAGATATATGGGGAGTGAGTATATATACTATTCTAGAAGATCTCTGATCAAAACCTTGATTTTTTTATTCATTCATTTGAAAATAATAATTTTATCAAATGTTTGAAAGGAACAGAGGAAAAATAGAAATTTTAGTCCTTTAAACATAAATCTGATTTGCTTCAAGTCGACATTTGGCAAAGTAAAGGTGAATATTATGTAAAGATAATGACAGATACTGCATGGATGAAGTCATGTTATACCAATTTCTTTCGTTATATTGCTTCCCTGAAAGCGAGCCACTCGTAAAACACTTTGTTCCGAGAAGGGGTTTTTGCGATCTAAATTAAGTTGAGAGCGTTGGCAAGATTCACGATACTTTAAAAGGGACATAGAAAAATCAGCTTGTTTGCCCATGACATCACTGTGAACGGGAATATATTTACAGAAAGAGTTAAAAACCTACTGATAATTATCATAGTGATATACATGTATATTCCCGATGTTCACGTTAATACACTTATAGAATAAAGTATTTCCAGAATAAGACCCCCCCCCCCCCCCCCCCCCCCCCCCCCCTCCCGACACAACCCACAATCGCTATTTTAGGTTGTACATTATACATGCAGCGTACTGTAACATATAACATTTATTGAGTTTGCTCGTGATTATAGTAACTCAAAGCCACGAGTACGTCACACTTAATCTCCTTCCTCATACTAACTCGTGGGTTTTCCCAACACGTGGATCAATCGATTGGCTTTTTGTAAGCTTTCACATAGGACTTCTTCCGTGTTGGGGAGAACTCTTTGTGAATCATGGTGAAACCGGGGGTTGCTTCAAAATGCTCTTCCAAAAAACCTCAGACCACAAGACGAGGTATGAACGATTCTGTGGGTTCCTATCTGCATGTGAAGCACATGGTACCAGGGAGAAACACGCCGCTATCACAGGACAATGGAGAGAGGAGACCTACATGTTTCATCACCCTCGTGTTATTCTTATCGTTCCTTGGGAACATCGCTCTCGGAGTCTTGTTAGTGACTCGACTGTCAATATCTGAAGCTCCTGAAGGCGTTATGCTCTTGAGTGAAGATACTCACAGTAACAGTGTGTGCGTCCTGTGTTCGTCTCTCGGTGTGACTCGTGATGAGTTGACTTATGCTGTTGATAGAGTTCTTATCGGAGATACCCTCATGTGCTGTTTAAGAAACAGCGGGCATATTCAGAAACTCATCACTTTGGTAAGATATTTTCTCTGAAATACATTGAAATTTTATTTGTTTTGTCTTAAACGTTTGATCTCAGGGACTATTCACTCGTGTAGGTGACTGTCAAACCAGCTTTCTCCTTAAATATTATGAAGGCATTTTGTAACAAAGGAGAGTTGTAATGGTCTTGACCATCTTTAATTTCACTGAATCTGTTGCTTTCGAAGCAACAGGTAAAATCCTAAGTTCAGAGTTCCAATTTTAAGTGACACATTTGGGTCATGTATTACTCAATTACTGAAGAGTGATGAAGCAAAGGGACAATCCAATGACGTCACATGTAACGTTATGTATTTTCCTAAATTTACTAATTTAGTCAACTCAATTTGCATTGAAACTAACCCAATTACAAAAAATAAACTGTTTACTTGTTTGGTATTGATTGAAAGGAAGACACATGTTTGTGTTATTACCAATGATGAACATATACAGTGCTAATATTTAATATGTCGTCTATTTATATATATTACACTTAAAATACAATCATGTTTCGTCTTGAATTTTCTTTTGTATGATCGTCTTATAAATTTTTGAAAAAAAAATGAACCAAACAATACAAACAAAACGAATTCATTTAACGATCCATTGGTATGTAAATAAGCAAGATATATGTATAAGGAGATAATAAAAGCATTAAACGATCCGTTGAATCCTTAGAACATGCAGAAACACGTGGAATCAAGTAGGCTGTCACCTTTAAACTGAGTGTTTCCTCACACGGTACCGGTGCGCAGGTACATTACACACAAACACTACGCTTGCCATCTGTTGTAAGGTGCAGTGAACTGATGCGGACAGATCGTCTTATAAGTGTTGCATTTTGTAATGAAATTCTTACATGGACATATCTTGTAAACTGTCTAGCAAAGGAAGCTATAACTACGTTACAACAGAGAGAAGAAGCAACTATTGTTGTCGGATAATGTCTTTGATTTACATATATATTGTTTGATGAATTATTTCATAAATCAGGCTAAAATAATGTTTCCAAAGTTAGTGTTGTTTAGTTAATAGTTATTATGTAACTATTTTTCTTTTTCTTTTACTTTTGGATTAAACTATCTTATATTTTTGTGGGTATACTTCTACTGCTAACCAGTTTAGTATCCGTTTGCGCTGTTTTAATAAACTATTTTAGCAGTATAATATTTCATAATAAACTAGTAAATACCAGCATTCGAGACATAAGGTAACATTCTTTTTATACGTAAGGAACACAATTCGATTGGTTGGAAGCGATCAATGTATGTGAATAAAAGTGTGTGATTTTGTGTATTTCTCATGTTTTCTTGTCTTCCCAGGCTTGTATTACTTGAACGCCGACGAAGATTGTTATTAAAACAGCAAGGATCAAAAGAGCACTTTTCTGTCAATTCTATTATGTTATTACAAGCAATGTAGCACCAAAATAATACCCCAAAATGTGTACACAGTTATTTGTATAGAAATTAAAAAATTGATTGACTGAAGTCCAAATATGACCTAACGAAGCGTTTCTTCTTTAGTTGTATGTTATGACTTCTCTGTCAACTAACAGTCCTTATATTTTCTTGACCATCTACTGTCCACAAGTTTAAATATATTTCTGTATTAAATCTATGTAAATGCTGAAACCCCGCATCTATTTACACATTCTGGTTACATATTTCAGCTCTCCGTCCAGTATTCTGATGTTGAGGGGGGCGCTGGGATCGACTCCGAGGACTCCGAGAACAGTCCTGCATCTGACCAGACAGACAGTGCAGCCCATCTCTACCTGGATAGTTCACGTCTCGCAGGTAACCACACTGAACATATATGTGATGTATCTATATCAATATATATGTATAATCTATCCACAACACTGTGTGTGATAGTCAGTGACTTAGAACTACTTTATTGTATATATGCTACCTCTTACATCCCAAAATCCCATTTACTCATGGACTCAAAGAATAATTCATGATTTTTTTTCTTTCAGATAATGAAATCGTCTGGACGGACGAGTACGGATGGGGGTCGTCGTATATAGGTGACGGCGTTGAGTACACCAACGGGAGTCTGCTCATCAAGGAGGATGGTCGTTATTTTGTGTATTCATTTGTCACAACAAAGTTTCTTGCAACACCAGAGAAGCAAAACCTACTGCACGCAGTGTACCGCAGGAATCAGAGACTACCAAACATAGGCAGCAAAGCTTTGTTGATAGGAAAACAGAGTCTCTCTAAACACAAGGAGTCATTCTCTACTAGTAACCTTGGTGCCTGTCTGGTTCTAAGGGCGGGCGATGAGTTAACTGTTCATATAAATCCACAATCAGCAGTCTATGCTTATGCCCCTGCGAACTATTTTGGGTTATTTAAAATAAGATAGAATACTTTATTTATTACAGAAAGAAAGATATCAGTATATTAATTCTTTGATGTGAAAAACACTAACGTCCGATTTCGAGCTATACTCGAAACATTGACAATGTATTTTTAACAATAAGGAAGTTGTTTCTTTCTTTTCCTATATATTTCGTGTCTAAGCAGCATTTTATTTAGATTGAACACAATGTTTTTTAAATTTTCGTTTTAGTTCTTATTTTTAGGCATTTATGATGATCTACATGTTCAATGTTTCCTAAAAAGTATGTTTTGTTAGTATTATTTCACTTTTATGAAAATAAAACGTTATTCTTTTACTGTGTTGGTTTGTCTTTTGTGTTTGTTAGAAAGCAAAGAGACCATTATCATATTGTTCAGAAATGAATGGACTTTAACATTTTGCTGGCACTACGTATATACAAGTCTAAATGATATATACGAAAGAGAATAATTTAGGTGAGTGTTGACGCACAATCCTGTTCTTAAATTATTTGTCAGACGAATGAGAGAGATTACATTTCGAGAAATGTCATTCATCATTATAAGATGTTGACAAACAAGCACAGGAACTCGATATCGTAAGTAAAACGTAGGTAAAACATAGGTAAAACAAACCTAGACCGCAGA
This sequence comes from Gibbula magus, assembly GCA_936450465.1. Taxonomy (NCBI): domain Eukaryota; kingdom Metazoa; phylum Mollusca; class Gastropoda; order Trochida; family Trochidae; genus Gibbula; species Gibbula magus. The sequence goes on from OW388306.1 coordinate 13,767,360, forward strand.
AGACGCCCGTTCGAACGATCTGATTGGTCCGTTGAGCTGAACTATTAATATAGTATCGGTAAACAAACACGACGGCGTGGCTAGACGACAGGATATTTCGAAAAGTGCTTCGCTATGAATTCAACACCTGATCAGTTGGAAGCTTTGAAATGTGAAGTACAGAGCCAGCTCAACGGACCAATCAGATCGTTCGAAGGGGCGTCTTCTGCGGACTAACGTTCACGGGAGAGGTTTTTGTGGTCAAATTTCGAGTTTGGAGAGCTATTTAAGTTATCTTAGGGGTGACATATGTTGGAGATCACTCGGATGTTGTGGAGAAATATATAATTGATAAGTACGTGCGTTCATTTGTGTATGTCACCAATTCTTGGCATAACGTTTGACCTAATGTTGAATGGGCCCTTAGATCGGCAACATGGCTGCCCTCGCTCCTTTACTCTATGTTATATAGGGGGGTAGGTTTGTTTTACCTATGTTTTACCTACGTTTTACTTACGATATCGAGTTCCTGTGAGATGATTGTATATTTTAGATTTGAAAGTAATCTGTTGAGATATACAGATCATGACAAGTCCTGATATAGGTCTATACTGATTCACTGATTTCCTTAAAATTTTAAATATCATATAGCATTACCTACCTACACCGGATTACATTTTTCATACGATGCGACGGCCACAGGAGTCAGTAAATTCAACTAAATTGCTGATGCGTCCAAAGAAAATACAAATTTTGTTCTGTGACATCTACATGTATCTACATGTACATACCGGGTGTATTTATATGTATGTAGCTGTCAGAAGACGAAGTTTTTTTTACTTAGGACATATTATTGTCAGCAATACCAGTCCCTGTGGCTACAGATTGTTCCATAAAGGCCAGTTATTACTCGAGCACGTTGTTTTTCTTTTATATGAGGAAGACGGCTAAAATATGTTTGCAACTAAATCGGCCGTCTCCAGTGACGTCATGGTTGAATTGGTGGTAATGTCAAATCGATATAAGACACCAGTTATGTATTACTTTATAATAAATTAATTATAAAAAGCGCGCCCGGGTTTACTAAGGAACAGCTTAGAAACACTAAGACTGTGAATTGACTAGACCGTTTCATTATGCGTGTGCCAAGAACACCATTCTCATTTACTTGACAATTTGGTCGTGCAAAAATCTCAGGTTAAGGAAAAATAGGCTTACATTTTCAAATCTCTGACAATACCCAGTTAATGTACATCTTTTCGTTTTATGACACATATTGTAGGAAACTATTGATTTTCAAATGCATATGCAGGGATGCTGGAGCTCCGTCGTTACAACCCTTAACTTGGGATCAGCACATGCTTTCCAGGATCCAGAATGCAACAATGCATGTCCCTATGCCTCCACACATGCATTCATGTTCCCTTGCCTTCACACATTCATGTTCCCTTGCCGTCACACATTTATGTTCATTGTGCATTGGCATAAATAGTTCATTTTAACACACAATGCAGCTGCCGTAGTCTGTAAAAACGCTATCAAATGTTAATTGATTGTCCATAACGCTGTGAAGCCTAGCTTCTGAGAAACGAGTATTTCCAAGAACTGGGGAATACCCTGAGCTGTGTTGTGTACCGTGTGCTGTGCTGGGTTATTAATAGTTGCAGGACAACTCGAGTGTCGAGCGAGTTGCACACAATACAACACGGCGTGTTACAGATATGTGTCAAGGCAAGGCCATATAGGGACACTGTTGATAAACAATGATCGTGTAACGTTCGAGCGCATTACCGAGAAGGCTTGATACCAAGAACTGGGCAAATGTCTACGGTTTGAAATGGCGGTAAAGACGGCGTTCCCGTCTAAAGAGAAGACATACAAGGTGCCGTGCTGTGCAGAAGATGCAGCTTGCTTGTCTGACGGCCATGACACCAGCTACATCAAGGTTGATCATCTACCGCCATTTCCCAGATTCGTACAGGAGAGATCTACAGCTCTCAATGTCGTTGTTGTCGTCGTTCTGCTAGTGTCTCTGATCGTCAACGTAGCGCTTGTCGTGTTCATCTGTACCGGAGGATCTGAGGATGACACCCCTCCCCCTCCCCCTCCCCCTCCCCACACCGAGGGACTCGTATCTGTGGAAGACGCTGACAGTGTCTGTACGGGGTGTTCCACCCTAGGGGTGAGCTCCGAGGTGGCACGATCTGTGCACCACCCTCATCTGGACGTACGTCAGCTGGACGACGGGTCATTACTCTGTTGTATGCAGAATGCAGGCAGTCTGTGGAGACTTGCTCAAATTGTAAGTATTTTGACGTAAACGAATGTGTAAATCTAATTTGCAAACGAAAATGTCGATCCAATCTCATTAACATCATATTGAACGTAAACACTCGCAGCTGCGCATATATATATAGATTTTATTTGCAAAACGTATTAAGCTTATGTGCAAACACTAACATGTAAATCTTACTTGCGAAAGGAAAGCATGAAGCTTTATTGCAAATTAATACATACATCGACTCTTGCAGTGACGTCGACATGTTTTGATTTGTCGGTATCGTCGTATGTGCCTGTTCTTGGCATGCGAATTTCATTGTCGAATGAAGTTGGTTGATTTAAGAATCACAACTGAAAACTGTTTACTTAAAGTGTCACGTCTATAGTATTTCAGGAAGAAATCCTGCAACACCACCTTAGACTGAAAGTAACCCGTTAATGTCTCCAAATGACGTGTGACGCTGAAATATATACATGATCAAGTTACCACGCTTGCAAATATATTGATTTGTTTATACTGAATAGATTGCACCGACACGAAGTGAACAATAACTTATATACGATGCAATAACAATTACATGTATATAGACTACCAGTGGTTATTCAACGTCCAGGAAGGCGCTATATACGTTTCACCTCTATTGTTATTGAAATATATAATCTTAAACAAAGGGTGACAGCTTGACAAATTAATACGATTTTTAAAAATTAAGAAGCATTTCCATTGTACCTGTGTTCTATGTTGCACCAGAATGATGTTATAATATTATCCCATTTCTACACTTACCACGCTATAAAAAGCTTTAAACTGCGTCTCGGTTATGTAAATATACCAGTCTTCATCAGGTACTATTTTGAGAACGACACGTATTTACAAACACACGTAAGTTTTAACAAAGTGTTGTGCCAGACTAGTAATTACAGGCTTCAGTTAACTATGCAACAACTTTGACGCGATGTGCTTTATTTATTAACATTGTTCACCTGTCTGGCTTATATACAATTATAACATTAGCTGGAATAGTGTCTCAAAATTAGGTCACCAAAGATTAAAAAGTAATATCACCCATGATGCTGCATCAAGCACATGACAACACCACATGATTACTGAAGTGAAAGTACCAGTTAAATATTATGAAACATTGACATGCACACGTAACCATAACAAAGTCCTCGGCATATCTGTATTATCTCTTGATGGTTAATATATATAACGACGTGTTTACATGAGATAAGACACTCTGACATTAGCATCACCAGGGACTCCAAACAAACTAGAGTCCCTGGTTTCACACACAACTTCATCTTAGAAATATTATATTTAATCATAACACAGGGGACGCGTAGTCACAACATTATTGAGGAAAAAGTGAATAAACTTGACTAGAACAAAACAGAACAGAACAGAACAGAATCATTCAGTTTTCAAGGCCTCTGGCCCATACAACATACATGTAACATTTGATAATTTTGCATGCTTAATATTGTTTACAATGGGAAGTAAGTTATACAGCAGAATACTTAATAGCGTAGTTTACTGAGATATTTTCCTATTTGTTTAATAGTTTTTATGTTTTGCGTCGACATTAGGTTTATAAACTAGTTGATGGTTGGAGGATTGTAGCTGACATCAGGAAGGCAGAGTTGTCGTTCTTGGATGTACTTTTCACAGATCATCATTACATGATAAGCATTATCAATGTAGGACATATTTTTTGAAAAACAAAATGAACAGAGTCTTTCTTCACGAGGGATATTATAGTGGCGACCTGTTTCTATGGCTAATCTAAAGTTGTGACATATAAATCTTGCAATGGCTATTTTATAATATAGTGGGATTTCAGATGAGATGAGATATTGTTCAGCATTTAACAGAGATTTATATTGTGAGTAATAATTGCATTTTGAGGATTCTGAAACTTGACTTGACTAGACGACATTTAGATAAAGGACAACTCTTGTAAGGTATATGCTATACATGTTAACGATTTCAACGTAACACTACCTTAATATGTATGCACTATCAATTTACGTGACATATGATAGCCACATTTAAGCTATCCATGGTTTTATAAAGAACTTTGTTTAAATTGTTAAAATGTAGGTCAACTATCTCCGATAACGCTCTGCTTATTCAAATTCGAATGGAGGTAAAATGTAAATGTAAACACAGTTTAAGTGAATGCTTTGAAAGGATAACTGTTTGAACATATCATTTTTAGAAGACAAGTTTACAAGCAAGATTGCAATTATGTTCAATCAACCAATATCGGGTGTTTTTCAACGTGTCTGTTTACAGAACGTGTAAGTTATTGAAGGTTACAATATAATGACTACACTGCACGTAACACAAAGTAATAATGTAGTATTCAGCAAGCATAAACAATGCATGTTTACATGTGATATACTGCGGTTACCTCATGCTGAGAATATTGATTATGTGTGAACAGTAGGCAGCTTCCTGGTCCGATCAACAGTGATCACGTGGTAAGCAATCTATACAGTACCCAGAAGTAGACTGTCATGTGTTCATTTGAATGTATTTTTAGCTAAAATGAAACTTACGCATTAAAAAATAATTTTGCGGAAGAAGATAGGATATTTAATGATGCTTTCTGACTAATATTGATTTAGCTCCATAATAAATTCGTGCTTTAGATGATTGGGTGAGGAAGGGGGGGGGGGGGGGGTCGCTTCCGAAAGCCATCGAATTTACATTTACAAAAATCAAAACAACGACCGGCTGTAGCACGTCCCGGATGTATTGAGCTTCCGTTAAGTTGCCCCTGATGGTGACAAAATCCAGCTTGCAGTCATGAGACAGGCATCCATAACAGAGCCACCTCCATACGCAACAGTTGGCTGGATGTTCCTGGGGGTATGAGCTGAATTCTTCTGTCTCCAAACACGTGCACGCCCATCAGTAACATGGAGCAAGAATCGACTCTCTTGAGACCAATGGATTTTCCGCCAGGTCCTCAGATTCCAGTGTTGTCTGTCGAAACACTATGCCAAACGTGCACGTTTATGATGGTCTCTCAACAAGGGACGTTTAATTACCCTTCTTGCCTTTAGTCCTGCCGATTTTAGACGATTTCTGATTGCTCTGGTGCTGATGTTTTGATTTGGTAACCACAGACGTTTCAGCTGAGGACTTGTCAGGAAGGGTTCTCGGCGTACATGTCAACGAGGTGCCGGTCCTCTCGAGGTGTAGTGACAGTAGGTCTTCCAGACCTTGGACGGTCCATTGCACTTCCTGTCTGCGCTTGCTTTCGGCCTAAACGACTAACAACAGTGTAATGATGGCTCAGATTTCGTCCTATCGCCTTAAAGGACATTCCTGCAGAGCGCATACCAATAATTTGATTATTATTATTATTAATTTGATGGCTATGGAAAGCAACGTTACATACCTCCAAATGCAGTTGGGCCATACTGCTTTTTGTGAACCTCGAGCGCAGCATGTTGCACGTGCACGTGCATGCCCCGAACGTGTAGGCGCGACTGTCACGTATCACTGGTTGGAACGTATTGCACAAACACTACTCTTCTCATTAGGAACCTTGTTTAACTATTTAAAATATTCTCGAAAATATATTATCACAAATATCAGGGGGTGCTTAACTTTGTTCTTTGTGTATATTACTTTTTTGAATTGGAACTGCCCTTGAACAACCATTGGATGGATAACAGCTCAGTACAAATGAACAGAACTTTTTATTTATGGGTGCAATAATACAGAAGTTTATGTTCCAGCTTGCTGACGTCCACGTTCTGACAAACTCCAACCAATCAGAGAGCAGGGTGTCCACTGGTGCCCACCTGTACGCCGACAGTGATTCCTTGAAGAAACAGCGTAAGTTATAGGTGTTTACCAGTCTCCCTTACTGGTTAATGTTAGCCTTGCAGTATTTCCTTAACGTTTCCATGCCAGGACATCAGAGCCCACTATGCTTTTCAGATGCAGCGATCCACAATAATGGCATATAAAAGTGAGGGTCATGCTGACTAGCAGGAGTTCTGCCTCACGTAGGAGGTTGGGTGTTGACATGATCATATGTATACAGTACTTCATAGAAGAGTGCTGATTAACGACACAGCAATCATTATAGGCTGACTATTAATATTAAACAATTTAGAGATATTTGTAAGTACGACTTTCAACATCCATGTGTCAATTATTTGATGATTGGTTTGGTGATTTGTTATTTTAATGACTTATTTAGATTCTTGAGACACTTTTCGACAAGATAAAAACATTTATTGAAGTGGTGGTATTCTGTATCTTACCTAGTGATGGCTTAGCGAATGCTCTGTATTTTAGACTGTGTATGTTACAGCTGGTAAGTGTATTACGGTTATTCTCCCTCACAGCTCCTTCTCTGGCATGGTCGGACGAGTACGGGTTCGGATCGTCTTACGTCAAGAACGTCATCAGACACGACAACCAACTCGTCGTCCCGAAGCCCGGGCTCTATCATATCTATTCGTTCTTCACATTCAAAACTCTGCAACAGCGCGTTTCACCAGACAACGTCCTCCACACTATGTACCGGGAAAACCCGAAGTTGGCTCGGATCGGAAGTCGCGTGATGCTCATGGACAAGAAGACATTACCGGAAGCACGTGACAAGTTCGTGACCAGCTTCCTCTCGACCACTGTCCGGCTGAGGCAAGATGACCAGCTGTACGTCAAAGTGTCTAATCTCTCCTATGTATATCCTTTCGCTCCATCCAATTTCTTTGGCTTGTTTTTCTTAGGGGATTGAGGCATTTGTGTAGGGTGTTTTGTTATGCATGTATGCTAAGTCATACACGAAATTATAGTTATACAATTATAACTATAGCCACAGCTGCATAATAAAGTTTGAATACTTCTTCGAATAATAAAGGCAGTAAATACAACAGAGAGTGTACAAACTTTAAGATGTGGCTGTGTGTTAAATGAATAGGGTAAATCAGATACTAATTACATTCATACAGTTAGGACAGTATGATGTAAATGACGTATGTTAAAGGGAACTGGATGTAGTCCCAAGAGTGAAATACGAGAGGGTTGATATGTTAGTGTAAGTAACTCTGGCTCGTGTAATAAATACACAGCCGATTAGGAATTATCATCAAATAAATGTTAACAAACTGATTCATTATTTAATTCGAAAATTTGTTTGAATTGTCTTATGATGCAATAAAACAGGAAGTCGACCATCTAATCAAGGGTGCGAATGGTCAAGAGTCATTAGTTTGTAATTGAATGGACATACTCTATCCCCAGTTAGCTTGACATAGATTTAATGATGTGTGTTTCATTGATTCCTAAATCGTATTGCTTTGTGGCGTGGTCTAGTGTTGAGTTGAATATATACCATCAATAATCATTGTATATCGTTTCAACAATAATTGATTTCTTCTCATAATGATATCTCAGCCCACTCATTTGTGTACATTTGAATATTTTGACGTTGATATATGATATTGATATTTTATTTCATCATTTTGTTATGTCAAAAATACGATACCATACCATACAAAATACAAGATAATTCAATCCACGACAGATACATGCGACTGAAATATAGTTACATCATGTCATCAGAAGCCAACTAAACTAATTTCAAAACATTATCTGTTCATATTTCTGAGAAACATACAAGAAATCGTCGTTTTCCTCCTTAACTAGACGAGATAGGAGCGTCAAACAGGGATCTTTGGCTTGTTGAATGGCGTCCTACAGTAATGATGCGTCAACAAATTTATGTTCAACAGGTTATGTTATGCCGACAACATCTTATACTAACTTAATTTCCATATTTCATAAAAGTTTACCTTAAATACCAAACATTGTGTTCAGAAAATCCTTTTGAAATTGCAATTTCAGCATCCAATGTGTGTTTGAACAGATACAGCATATTAAGTGTCTCTTTACAAGATATATCCCCATTCCAGACATTCAACATTGACTTTATCTGGAAGACATAGTTTGTGTTTGAAAGTATTGTATCGTTTCTTTTGCCCCTCGGTGTACATCTGTCTCGTCTTGACTGATACCATGGTTATCTTACCGAGTGCTACTCGTGAAAAATATATTTTTTCTAGCTCACGAGATGAGATATACATGGTATATTTCAAGAACTGACCGATATTTTATTCAATGATAATAATGTAATGGAGTATAATATTCATGATAACGCATAACAAAGGTCAGTCTTATGTTGAAGGTCCACTAGGAAGGGCTTATTATTATTATTAAGCGGGGGATATAGTATTTGGCTGCGTCCGTCCGTACGTACGTCCGTACGAAATGGAATAACTCAAATACTGTTCACTGGATTCTTTTCATATTTTACATATGGGTTCATCATAGGGAGAGTAATGTTCCTACATAGGTTTGTGACCTTGACCTTCATTTCAAGGTCACAACGAGTCTTTGTCATTTTATCCTTGTCAGCGGGATATCTCAAGAACAATTCACTGGAATTCCATCATATCTTATACAAAGCACCTCCAAGGGAAGACAAAGGGCTGAGTGACCTTGCGGTATTAATTTGCGGCGGGGGATCATGTCACCTTAGTGACAACTACTTGTTACAGAATGTCAGACCATTGTTTCATGACGTCATTATCTTGATCTTTTATATAATGTTTACGTAGTGTTAACATGCTATTTTCCGTGTTTTCGGTGAAAATAGCATGTTTTCACTGCAATGGACTGGTGGTTTATTCCATTGATAGAATAGTGTATTCTACCGCCACTCGTATAATAATGTATTTTATGTTCATATCATTTATGTATGCCAATTCAGCAATGCAGCTTTGTGTTTCACCAAAATGGCAAATAAAAGTGTCTACCTCTTTTCGACCAAATAAGAATTTAAAAGGAGCCTAATTCAAGTCTTGGAAGCTTCAGTCTCCTTTTGATTTTAAATTCGTTATCCATTCATTTACCTCAACCCAACCTGAAGCCTATGGAGACGGTTTTGTTAGTACGAGAGTAGCAGAGAAATACAGTTACTGTATACGCGCGAGAGCAACCAGAAGTTAAATCAGCTTTTAATTGTTTGTTCCGAAAAATCACCCGAATATGAACATGTTTGTGACTGTTTGGCAAAAGAAACATTAACTAGTCTCCCACGTGATCGGGAGTGAGATTTACATTTGACAAATGAAAACATTCATTCGTTCGGGGATTTATGGGTTTTGAATTATATGTCAGTATATTTGATATGTGAGATGTGTTAGGGCGCAACGGACCGTAAATATGAGGTAATCACAGGAGATTTATTATTTCTTGTGTAATGTCGAAAGTAAACATCAAGTAATTACGGAATAACGATATTTACGAACGTAAATACACCATTAGTGATTCGTAATCTATTTGGATTCTTTTTTAAATTTTATCATATATCAATGAGGATAATTATTGATATAAATTGATTTTATTCTAGTTTTAGATTTTAGTTTTGATCAAGAATAGCGTAGTTAGGCATTTAAGGTTCTATTTCTAGCTTTATAATGTGAAAAAGGTACTTCGAAAACATTTTAAAGATGTTTACGTGTAAAAGATCAGATTGCTATCATGTTTTTATGTTTGTTATAGGTGTATACTTGTCATCTCATTAACAGCTCTTTGATCTTGATGCTTCATTGTATTTGGTTATATTTGGTGAGGCGGCTTGTTTTTCATGTACATTAGTTCATGAAGTATGCATGAAGCTGTTCTCTACTTAACAATACGCTACGATGACCGGAAGTCACTGAGGTAACCTTAGGACTTGTTATAGACTATAATAGTTAGTTCATTAAAGGCTGCTCTGTGAAACGTGCCAGATTCATCCTCAACATTGAAACACTGACATGTATTGTGTATTTCGTATTGTCTATCATGATATAATGCAAACAGTGCTCAAACTTGTAAAATGTGATGTAATAATGGCTGCTTATATCATTATCGTTATATGGAATTGTGTTTTAACATCAAATTGCAATAAAACCTCCAATGGCTTCTATGCGTTATCTCTTGTATTTAGCTGTGTTATAAAATGCTCAAAACCGCATAAAGATTATGCATCACACCAGTCCTTTCTAGAATATCTTCTGTAGAATAGTAGATAAAAAGGGGATCTGGTCAAATGGGCCGAAGGATGAAAAGGCCGATAAAAAAAGTCAAAATAAAAAGCATCAGAGTTTTGAAACGAAGTGACAGCGCTGTACCTAGTCAACAACAATGACAAGGAGGATGACATGAAACGTTAATATACATTAAGGTTTTTCAAAATTACAATCTTTGTATTAGCAAGGTGCTGACAATAAAATACACCACGTAGCGAACATTATGTTCACGATCCTTGAGTTGTAACCATTATCTCACGCAAATCACAGAATCCACCTATAAACAGATGAATCTAACTTTGAGTTGCACATGCAGCATAATACTTTAACCCATAAACCAAACATTATATCATATTCAAGTTCACCGACGTTGCAGAGTGTCAATTTGTAAAAAATATGGCATACAGACCAGAATTTCGTGAATATGGAATAATTGCAATATGAGAAACATATCACTTTATCACTTGCATAATTTTTTAAAACTCTTGTAGACATTTTAAACTCTTATTGAGTCAACCAATGTTTTTTCCAGAACAATAAACAAATGTACAACAGTGTACAGTGTTTAGAAGTAATATTGTCCATATTGTCCATTAGTGAAGACCACAAGACGAGGCCGTGTGATAATTATACATAGGTCTGGTGCATAATGTGAACATATATATTATATATATATATATATATATATATATATATATATTGAAATAGGTATGTGGTATCAAACGTGGAGAAGTGTATAAGTAAATTTAAATAATACACTGAAGACGTATATCAACTTTCATAATCAATACTTTATATTCCGATATGCATATTTCTGCTTCTTGTTTCGAAGCTTCATCAGGGAATAATTGTTTGAAGCATAGCAGTAGTCTTATAGTCTATGTACAAATGTCTGTCTTGGCAACACAGGTTGCTAATAACGTCAAAGCAATCAACAAGCGTCTTTGAGAGTTATCCCCACTATAATCTGATTGGTCTTAATTGGCCGTGATAGGATTAGGGATTATGGTGTTAACTGCTGTTTAATGAAGGGGAAAATTTTGAAATGAAATACTGTTCTTTTGTTACTAATTGTGTCGTAATGTCACCTCCATTATTGTATATTTCGTAAAAAGGAAATATTTTGAATTTACCTTTACTACACTGAGATATATGTTTGCTAACTTTTAAGTGTCTTAAATTGTCATCTCTTATTTGTTGTTTGTGCACTGTAACTCTTTTTTGAAGGTTATTAGTTTGTCCAATGTATGTGAGATCACAATTTTCACAAGAAATGACATAAATCACGTTTTTCGATTTGCATGACATATTACTCTTAACATGGAAGTCTTTGCCATTTTCAAAAGTAACTGATGAACCCTCCTTGAGATAGGGACACGTTCCACATCTTTTATCCAAACATTTTTTGACACTTGGAAAATTGTGGTTGTTTGTAAATTTTGCACATGTCAGTATCTTTTTCAGGTTTTTGGGTTGACGCTTACTTTTTATTATTTTAGTTTTCTTTAGCATTTGTGCGAGACGGTCATCTTGTCTCATAATGTCTAAATTGCTCTGTAATTTCGGGAAGACTTCCATGTTGTTTGGGTTATATGTCGTTACAAAGGCTAGGACATGTTTATCTTGTTGTTTATCCTTTGGTGTTCTAAGTGAGATAATGTCTAGGTTTAGGGCCTTTTTTATGCCTTGGTGTATAAGTTGTTTTGGATAACCCCTCTCAATTAATGACGCTTCTAATTCTTTGAGTCGTAGTTTTCTTAGATCTTCATTCGTAATTATAGTACAAATTCTTCGTGCTAATGAGTATGGGAGGTTGATCTTAGTGTGACGTTCATGGGAACTCTTAAAGTGAAGATATTGTTTTGTATCCGTAGGTTTATGGTAGATGTCAGTGATAATACTTGTCCTTTCTTTTTTTATCAATATGTCTAGAAATGGGAGTTCCTGATCGTTTGTGTCCATTGTAAATTTAATTTTAGGATGTAGGCTTTGTAGGGATTTTACAATTTCTTTTATGTCTACATTTTTGCTTTCCCAAAATATAAAGCAATCATCTAGATATCGTTTCCATTGGGCACGGAAATTATCTGCAAATGTTTTACCATAACTGGTTTCAAAATCTGAGTAGAGTCTTTCTTCTAAGAAGCCCAGCACCAAGTTTGCATAAACTGGAGCAAATTTTGTTCCCATGGCTGTCCCCATTATCTGAATGAATGATGTGTCATTAAAGTTGGTTGAATGTATTGTTTTCAAGGATAAACTGGACAGAATCTATTATGAAATTTTTCTTAAATCTTTGGTCAATGTCATTTGGATACTTTGATAGCCAAAAGTCCAAGGCTTCTTTTCCTAAATCATTTGGAATGTTGCTATAAAGTGATGTAACATCAAAACTCACTAGCAGTGTGTCCTCATTAACTGAAACTGGGATGTGGTTTAGGAAATCTAAGTCATCCCTGACATAGCTCTTTATATTTTTCAGAAATGGTTGTAGAAGTTTGTCTATGATGAAACTGAGTCTGTGAGTTGGACTAGCTGGACCTGCAATTATGGGACGAAATTTTAGGTCGTTAGGTTCAAATACTGTAATGTATTCAGAATTTTGGGCAGCTACAGCTTGTTTGATAATTTCTGACTTGTGAATTTTTGGTAAACCATAAAAGTTACTGGTTTTATAATCAAAATTTAGAATATAGTCCATTTCATCTTTTGTGAGATCCGTACTGTAGTTTTTAATGAGTTTTCCCAAATTTGACATTATTTTGTTGTCAATGTTTTTGTCTAGAGTTTTATATGTAACTGTATCACTTAGCATTTCTAAAATGTTGGATTGCTTTGACGTTATTAGCAACCTGTGTTGCCAAGACAGACATTTGTACATAGACTATAAGACTACTGCTATGCTTCAAACAATTATTCCCTGATGAAGCTTCGAAACAAGAAGCAGAAATATGCATATCGGAATATAAAGTATTGATTATGAAAGTTGATATACGTCTTCAGTGTATTATTTAAATTTACTTATATATATATATATATATATATATATATATATATATATATATATATACATCTATATACATATAATATATATAATATATATGCGTACTTTTCTACAACAGAATATAAACTTGTTTAACGATGAACTAATGCAGATAAAATGCACACGATTTAAAAATACCTGACATTTGAAAATTCTTCATCATAAACCAGCTATGCAAAGAGTATGTTTCTAAGCTTCTTAGAAAATCTATTTCTTTGAAATCATAACAAACTAAAGTTGGGTCATGTTCAACCATGCATCCATGATACACATTATATAAGGAGACTTCTACAATTAATCATGCACCTTTTCAAAGTATGATTTGTATGTCTTTTAATGAATTTTGCATTTGGTTGAAATCTTAGGAAAAACAACTCGAAATTTAAATCTGGTTTAATTCATCTTAATTGGAGTTAAAAATTAATGCAAGAAAAGTTGAAAAACTGGTGAGAAATTCTCCAGGGGAGCAGATGTGACAACATGAGTCACTATTTAAAGATAAGCTAATTCAGTATAGACGGGCAAACCATACTTTGATTTAAAGAAACAGTTCTATATTGCAGTAATGCAGTTGACTTAACACCCTATAGAATTGTCGATCTAAAAGTATAAGGATTGACTTGGACAAAATACTCAGAGTATGTTTCGAACTGTGAATGGGTAGCTCGTAAGGATGAGTAATTGGTAATAGCGTGATGCGCCTAGTAGGCCAGTAGGAATTTCCCCAAATTTAAATGAACCCGGACATTTTCGATAACAGACAAATAACTGTAAAAAATGAAAGAATGCATGTCCCTTACTCTCAGAAAAAAACCCAACCAAAATCAACCATTGGCAGAAAAAGTTATGACCACTTGAAAATGTCACAGAAAGGTGTGCTGAGATTTCCTGATGTAAAATCAGTTGTATGACAAATACTGTCTGAGTTATCTCCCTTCGTAGCAACTGCTAAAATGGCTGACATTGTTGTTGACAACAGAAGTTTGAAAGCGGTGAAATATGATATTAAAGGTAAAAACAGTGAGTATTCTATAGTGAAATACATGAAGACATTCACAAAAAAGTATTAGACTTCACAAGATTCCTTAAAATTTTCAGATTTTCAGTGTTTGATCAATACAAATTTTAACATGGTAAATTTATTATTTTGACTCCAAAGTAAGATAAGATAAGATAATGTCTTTATTGTCCCAAGGGAAATTTGTTTTACATCATATATACAGTTCTCCAGTTTCAAACACACATCGCAAACAAAATATACATGATAATATTATTTTGCATAATAGAATTTGACTAATTAACATGAACACATCCGAGTTAGTCACACTCACAATTCACTTGATCAAATAAAAATATGACATTATTCAATAAATAGGTCATTGTACGAACGAACACTGTTTGGTATAAAAGAGTAGCGAAACCTGTTTGTTCTCCCAGTCGGCATGCGCAGTCTGCGTCCTGAAGGTAGCCAAGAATATTCCGAAAAAAGGATATGTGATTGGTCACTTAAAATTTTGTTTGTTTTTTTGGAAATTTGCTGCTCATAATATTCGCCGATACCTTCAATTGGAAGTCCAATAATTTTTGAAGCTGTTTTAACAATTTTTGAGAGTTTGTTTTTATTCCGAACAGACAGGTTTCCGTACCAGATCAAGAAATTAAAGGTCAAGACACTTTGGATAAACGTTCTGTAAAATAATCTCAGTATGGTCTGATCTATTTTAAAATGTCTCAATCTCCACAAAAAATGCAAACGTTGCTGCCCTTTCTTATAAATGTTATCAGTGTTTTCATTCCAAGAAAGTTTTGAATCCAAGACAGTACCCAGATATTTGTATTCTGTTACTCTTTCTATTTCACCATCATCTATAGTCACAGCATTTAATGTAGATTTCTTTTTCCTAAAATCTATAACCATTTCTTTGGTTTTCTGCACATTCAAAAACAAAAAGTTTGATTTGTATTTACTATGAAATTTAAAGTAATTCAGAAACTCGCAAAATATGCCTTTTCAACTATGATTTGTAATATAATAGTAATGTAACTGATGAGTAGAAGATTTTAGGAGATGAATTAAATTAAATGTCAAGTGAAACATAGTGTATATATAAATTGTAAAAAAATATTTAATCAGCTGGGCATGCAATCATACTGATACTACTTTCATGTTGACTTATTTCATATGAAGAATGCGTCTGTTGATCAGTTCATTTTAGGGTGATTTTAAGTTAATAATAAATAATATTTCAAGAAAACTAAAAGAAGTTGTTCAATGCAAAAATAAGAGAAAGTGTTTACCGCACAATACATCATTGGTCTGTAAAGATTAAAAGTTCATCAATTCATGATCTGGATATATTAATAAATCAATCTATTTAATTCAAAATAGTCATTTGTTTTCTGAAATTTAAAGAACGAATTAAAAATTATCAATTTACGAAGACCCAAATAAAATCACTTAATTATATAATAGCTAAATATTAATTAAAAACAAAATTATATATGGCCTTAGTTGTGGGAAAATCATATGACAGAATGTTATTTGTCACTTTATTTTATTCAATTACACAAAAGCAGTAAATTTTTACCTGTGTCATGCTTTTCATTAATGTCAGAAAATGGTTATCTTATCATAAAATTACATAACTTGAAAAAATTGCATAAACAAAGCTTTTTTAATGCACAAATTGAGTTAAAACTTTCAACATGCTAACAGACAAACAAAAAATGTTTACATCATAAAAAATTACATATTATTTACATAGAAAATACACAATACTATTAAAATTTGATTGAGTCAATATGACTCAAACTCCTCTTTCTTTACAGAAACATGAGTCTCAAATTTATAGTTCTCCAAAAATTAGTTGCCACCCATATAAGAAAACAAACAGAAAACAAAAGCCAACAATAATATTACCTAGTTGATTCTATACTTATGAAAGTATATTTGGAATGTTTACTCAATTTGATACTTAAGCAGAAGGTATCATAAATGAAACAAACTGATCATTTGTATCATTAATCAATTTGTTTTTCAATTCTAAAAGGCAGCTCTCTGTGTCATTTGTGAATCTACCCACAGGGGCGTGTATCGCTTAGAAACAGCGTTTGAAAGACATATACCTATATAGACCCTACCCTAGGGTCTATATAGGTATATGTCTTTCAAACGCTGTTTCTAAGCGATACACGCCCCTGTGAATCTAACAACCGAAGAGACTTTGTGCTGTTCTGAGTCTGTCAGATCTTAGAGAGCTCTTGAACAATTATCATAGTCTTGTACATTGTATAAGGTTTTGAGGTGTGGTGAGGTGAGTTGTGGTTTAACGCCGCTTTCAAGAGTATTTCACTTATATCACTGCTGCTAGTATTATGGCAGGGAGAAAGCCCGCAACGCCATGTGGCTATGCCTTGCGGTGAAACCTGCTAGCATCAGTTGGAACTAGCGAACCATGGGTGGTACTACGCTGAAATTCAGTGTAGCATTGCACCCAAACCCAACTCCCTGTAGAACAGTTCTCTACTGCAGACAAAGTTGCCGTGCCCCTAGCGGGATTCGAACTCGGGACCTCTTGATCCGAGGCCTTTAAGGTTTTGATGAATCCCGGGAAATAAGTTACACTATTTCAAACTTGAAAAACATTTCCCCACCATAAAGATATAATAAATAATCTGTACTTGAAGAAACACACTAAGACAAATCCACCGTCAAGGGTTTTAAGCCTGGTGAAGATAATACAAGCAGTTGCAGTCAGATACCATAAATAATTTCGGGTATTTACAATCCCTAACAATACCAAACAAGAGTCAAATTCAGGACAATCCCTAGAACACTGAACAGTAAAACTGTGCTTATGCCTTAAAAACAATCACATTTGTCAGCAACTCACTTTCCATGCAGTATGTGCATCTGAATTTCTTCCGTCCTATCTTTCACCACAAATTGAACCACTGTTGATATTATATCTACAGAGGAGAGTGACCGATACAACTGTAGATCAGACAACATTTTCCTACCAATTTCAAGAGATTTTTTTATAGTGGATGTATGTGGTGTATAATACCAGGGGTTGAGATTGAAAATAAGAGGAACTACGAAGAGTGGGCATCCAATGATCAAACTCCTATGATAATCTGAGCTTGATATTGGTGTTATACCGTTGTTGATGTGTATGTATTATTCACATAAGAATCAATTAGGAACATATATCATTGTTATGTTTACCTATAAGCCAAAAATAATCTCAAACTTCATAAAAATAATCATCACTGAGGTCAGTGTCTGTCGAACTTCTTTTTCTTCCATTAATTCAACCAGACCCGTATTCATATTGAATCGGTGATATCGTCTTTTAATGAGACTAAATGTAAGTGTTGCTCTAGGCTAAAAAAACCATGATCATTGAAAAGAACAAAGAGTTTAAATGCCATCATATTTACTTGCAAAATGTCGAAAAGGTTAAAAACGTCATTATCTGGGTTTTTTCGGCTGTGCCTCTTTAAATATTTTTTGTGAATGGGTCTCGTCAAGCGTTTTCGATTAAAAAATCAACCTTGCGCTACTTGGTAATTGTGTGTCGTTGTGCCCAAAGTGGTAGGAAAAGTTCGAAAGAGGAAAGAGTTATCTCCCATTTATAGGAAGGTGTTGAGCAATATTTATGCATATAGCAATAGGTGAGATGAGATGGTCTTGGTTTAAAGCCACTTTCAAGATTAATTCACATATTATATCTTGGCGAATATTGTCAGGGCAAAAAACGCAATAAAAGTGTGACAATACATGCAGTGTAGTGAAACCTGCAAGCGTTGGCTGGAACTGGCGAACCATGTGTGGGATCCATGCTACATTGGAATTCAATGCACAGCGTTGTGCCGAAAACATGACGTGGGTAAAAGAAATATACGGCAGAGTTTCGAATATCAGACATCTCGCCCCTAACGTTGTTTTCTTTTCTTTTACATATGCGCTTTTTGATTGCTGGTTAAATCTGCTTTGAGTTTTTAAGTGAAAGATAAAACACGCCTGATGTCTTCTTTGTATAAGAAAAACGTTAGGGGAGGGTTGTCCCTGTTAACGTTCAGTCAGGTGAGATTTATGAAGAAATTTGTAAAATATGATTGTAAGATTTCTTTCTAATCCCGGGGTGGATCGGTTCTCCCCACAGATTTCTTTCTTTTAGACTAACCTCTGATGCAAATAGAGACTCCTGCAGATTAGTTGGATTTCTAGTTAGTTGTGCAATCAGTGACGACGTTTTAAAGGTGACATGTGCCAATGACACATCATATTGCTATTTTTGAAAACAGGTACGTTCGATCGTTATCTTCGATGGATGCTAAATGTATTTGAATTAGTGAAACCAATTGATGCCAAACATAAAGAAGGAAGGTAATAGTAATTAATGTTGCAAAATTTTACTGCTTGGGTTTCTTTTGGGGAAAAAAGAGTTTAAATGTTATGTAACCAAAGTTATGTGAGAAGATATTACTTGGATTAAAATCTTTGAGAACAAACTTTCTACTTCAGTGTCAGCGCTATTTGAATCTCCAACGCATACACTGATGAATCATATCTAGAACATCCTGTCCAATTCCTCAGGAAAGCAGGTTGGTAAGTATCATGAATAGTAAATTACGCGTTCGTGTCTGACACACAGTGCAAATGAATACAGGACCCAGCATGTGTAATCACTTAGGCGCTTAGAGTGTGGAATGTGTGTAAAAGCACCGTACAAATGGAACTATTAAAATTGATTATTATTAATAGTCGCAACCGATGTCTTTTCTGTAGAAATTGTATGTCCAATCAAATGGAAATTGAATAGAACTGCATTCATTTACGTGGTAAATGGAGAATACTCAACGGCTTCCCTTTTAATAACATAAGTGAGAGGTTTAGTAATAATCTAGCAAAAGCGAGTTATTTACACATAAATAATTTATACAATAATTTCATTAATAAGTTTTAGTATTCAAGTAGTTTTGGTTTCCTAGAGTTTAGTATTCTATTTATTAATCGCCGATTTGAATCACACTGAAGATTTCTTTATGAATTATATTTCAGGCTTTGATACTCGCAACGTTATAACTTTAGTTCAGATTAAACTACTTCGTGGTTCATTCTAACGTAACCCTAAGACTTTTACGAGATTTGGTATCGGTTTGATTTGCATATTAATACAAAGAACATCAGCTATTGTACCAGATAGTTTATATACAACACACCAGATATTTTATATACAACACACTTCTTTATCGTTGTTCTTAAACTGCTTCTTTGAAAGATCTTTTAATATTTACATTTTTCATGAACTAAAATGATTTCAGATTTGTAATTGTGTTTTAAAATAATTGCACTTCCTTTGTGGGAATGTGTTTAGTTTGACTACAAAAGGACTGAGCATATGTAAATTAGATTCATTTGAAATAGGAAAAACATATTTGAATAAGAACGTTGTTTAGTCACCAAGTTAAACAGAAGCCACTACACGATATTGACCTTATCAGCTCCTTTAATTACCGCGTACAATTCCCAGTATATAAGGTTCCTAGGGAATCAACTTCCTGGGTTATACCAAGGAGATGTTTAAAGAACGGATCAGCTGCCAGGACCACTTCGCCATTCACTCAATCACTAATATCTAGGATAAGACACAATCCCCGCTAGCCTGGAGACAGGGCATTCCTCAAGTGCAGTTTTGAACTTTAGATGTAGTTTGTTGTTTAAGCAGTGTTGGTTTAAGGAATTAAAATTCGGTTAAATTTAGATTCTGATGTCATTTCGAGTTATTAATTCAAGAAACGAAATAAGGGTCGATCATCTTTTCTGATTATAAAAATTATTGTCAGCTTTCAAAACTGGAATCTTGGTTTTTGGTTCTCCAATAAATCTATAGAAATATCGAATTGTTTGAAGAATATGGTATGTCTGATGACAATACAATAAAGTCTCTAAATGTTTAATTATAAAACATTAACAATCGTAATCTAAAATGTTTGGGAGAAGAAAAGCTTAAAAGCGATATAACGAGCATATAACCCAACGTACTGCATTCGAACCAAGAAAAGATTAATCTTCCGCAAGGCAGAGGTTGTCCCTCAAACTAGTCACTATTGCTCCGGTGAAATGAAGTTTTACAATGACTTGAGTGGAGTCAGTGCAACGACCTGACAGTGTATTGGTGTGTGATTGTCATGCAGATTCACCATAGAACCACTGATACTTCATGGATACATGTAATCTTCGGAAGCACCGGTCCTCTTGTATACAACCTTGGTATACAACCATTCAGAAGTTTTAGGCAGAGGGTGAAGACTGACACCAGCGATTATTGCACTAAAGATATTTGGTAGTCTGGGTAAAGTTACACAAAATCTTATTATATCGCCAAGTCAAAAAGATCAGAAATGCTTAGCGTTATTGATGTCCTCATATCCGCAAACAGTTCACTGGGTATAAGAGACCTACTTCAATCCCGTTCTTCGGGAACCTAACGTTGTACAATCGATACCATAAAGCTGTCGGGCATACAAACTTAAGGTTCAACTTCATAATGCTTTAAACTTGGTATTCCTCAAGAGCCAACTTTAACTATCGTCAACTGGATAAACCGATTATTTAAATTTCTAACCCCGGGTGAAGGCTGTATATTTGTTGGAGAGTTGAAGGTGTGTGAATGTGTGAAATCTTATCTCGAGTGTTACCTCCGAATTAACGTAGTAGTATTAGTAGTAGTTGGCTATACTGACCATGTAACCCCCTCCCCCTCTAGCTACGAGAGGCGTTATCTAGAAAAATAACACGTTTTATAAAATCAACATTATAACCCAGGGAATCCTTCTCAAGTCAATTGATGCCATGTTGAGTTTGCTTCTCAAAAGAAAAAGATTCTTCCAGGCTCCGTTTTATCCATTTCATATCAAATCTACAACGTTCAAGTTCAGTATTCAAATTTTCTACGTTACATTGAAAGTCATAATAGGGACATCATCAACCAATATCAGACATAACAGTGCGGATTTGGGTTGGTAGTGTTTAATAAGTCATATCACCAGTAAACATGTAAATGGTTCGTGCATTTTCAGATTGTGTATATTGAAAAGAAGCCATTATCATATAGTTGGCATTGGGGAATCGGATAGTCGGGTAAACTTATTTGAACTTGAATAAAACAAATTATGATATGTTGGCATTACAAAGCGTTATAAACTATTCGAAAATCACTGTAAGTTACTGTACCCGTTATGCCAGCCTATCCATGTAGTCTCGTGACAGGTAGTTTGTATGGTTGAAGTGTTCAGTATTCTATGTTCATCAAATTCGTTTGAATATATCGTAGGCAATACAATATTCACATGTTTTAAGTAAAAACTTATCCTGAATTGTTTACACCTTGAGACGTTTACTGAGTGACCTAATGCCAAATGTATCGTTTTAATGAAATAAAATGATTACTCACAAATATCATAATTTCAATACAGTATACAGCTTCATACAGTATAAATAAAATGGAAAACATAATCTAGTCAATCATGTCAATGAATAACAACGATTGTTTTTAATGAAAATATTTTGTAATTTGAACCGTGGAGTTTAAAACCATAAAAGGCACAACAATAGCATATAGGCAACTTCCATAATAAAGTTTTCAAGTTATATAGTGTTTAGTTATGCCCAGGAAATGTCACAAATGACACAGAGTTAAACTGTTTTTGGTCAAAATTTCAGAAATTATTTGGACCTTGGGACCCCTAAAGGGCACACCAGCATCATATAGGTTACTTCCATACCAAGTTTGAAGTTTCTAAGTCAAATAGTTTTTGAGATATTCTCCGGAAACGAGACAAAGTCCAAACATCGGACCGTTTTTGGTCAAACTTGGAGTTGAGACCCCTAAAAGGCACAAAAACACCACATAGGTTAAAATTACTTCCATAATAATTTCAGACTTTGAAATTTAAGCGATATGCTCTCTGCTGATTGGATTAAACAAGGTCATGTGACCGGTATACATTCTCATAAACACAAGACTGACAGTTGAAAAGGATAACCTTCATAACCTGACGTTTACAAAAAATAACCTGCGGTACTACTTTATCACTGTATCTTTGCGCAATTATTACACTGCTATCACATGCTTTTCTTGATTAAACTTTTTTAAAACCTTACAACGTGAATTCTTATTGCAGTTTGATTTGAAAGTTTGATTAAAACAGCATATTAGAACCAAAAATTAAATACTTTAATCATTTTCCTGTGAACTACGTTTTGCGAGTGGTGACACATAAGTGATGCGGTATTATTGTGGGCGGAGCTTAACGCATGATCTAAGACAATACTTTACATTTGTTTTATCATGCACTGTACACTTTTTGCAGAGATTTGTTTATATTCAAAAGTTTATTTACTGATAAGAAATCACTTAAATTTCAAAGTTTGAATTTATAAGAAATAGATTTCATAATGTGTTTGTTCACTGGCTTATAAACGGTTTGAAAGTTCAAGTTAAACTGTAGTATAAATGCCGTCGACAAGCTCCGGCATTTATACCAGTTTAACTTGCACCTTTCAAACCGTTTATAAGCCAGTGAACAAACACATTATGAAATCTATTTCTTAAGCAAATTTGAAGTTTCCAAGTCATATAATTTTTTAGATATGCTCTTGAAACTATTTCGGACGGACGGACGGACACGCGGAGCGCTATATACCCCCGACTACGTCTTAGCGGGGGTATAATTAAGATTATATCTAAATATTTGATAATATGTAGCTGCATTAACAACGTGAATTGTTTTACGGGTACTGGGCTGTTTGAGTCGCTGGCAATGGATATTTTATGAATTCTTCAATTATATGCAAAATTAAGTTTAACAACTCGGACTATATTAATAAATTACTTACTATTATAAATGGACTTCATTTATTCTAGATTTGAGGTAAAACTGCCTTATACGTTAAACTAATGGAATATGATGTTGCTGGAAGTGTCCATAAAATCATCAAAGTTTCGGGCACATCCATATGTTACTGACAATAGTCTGCAACAGTAAACTCGTTTAAAAAAGTTAAACAAATTATTGGTCAGATATTATGTTGACAACTTAAGACGTCACTCTACCAACAAACACATGAAAGTTGCTGTTGATGCAAAAGTACCAATATATAAAATCTTTTTGCATGGAACTTGGTGGGACATATTAGGTAAAGATTTTTATCCAGATATTTCAATGTCCAATGTTTTTAGCCAATTTGGCGAGCAACGTATTTTAGACTTTTTAAAAACTGTAAACCTTTTTGCCAAATTGTAAATTTTAACTTATCAAAATCAGTTTTTAACAAATTTGTGATTATTTTCTAGTGTTTTTTTTACGGCCTATGTGTTGTTATTTTTGCTTTTGCAATTAATCTTTTTTTTTATTAATTAACTTTAATTTCTCACCGCTAATGGCAGCGATACTGTCGAAGCGGCATTAAACAATACCTCAGTCACCAACTCACTTTTACAGGGAAACTCATTTCTTACATGTAAATGTAAACTTTTATTTAGCCCTCTTTTTACACGTTTACACACGCTGTGAAACCTTCATTACTCAAACAGTATATTACGATTTAACACGATGTAACACGATGTACTTTGATGTACATGATGTACTATGATGTATCCCGATTTACCATGATGTACCGCGATGTACCACGATGTACTATGATGTACCACGATGTACCATGATGTACCACGATGTACCATGATGTACCACGATGTACCATGATGTACCACGATGTATCATGATGTATCCCGATGTACCATGATGTATCACGATGTACCACGATGTACCACGATATACTATGATGTACCATGATGTACCACGATGTACTGTGATGTACTGTGATGTATCACGATGTACCATGATGTACCACGATGTACCATGATGTACCATGATGTATCATGATGTATCCCGATGTACCATGATGTATCACGATGTACCACGATGTACCACGATATACTATGATGTACCATGATGTACCACGATGTACTGTGATGTACTGTGATGTATCACGATGTACCATGATGTACCACGATGTACCATGATGTACCACGATGTACCACGCTGTATCACGATGTATCACGATGTACCACGATGTAACATGATATAACATGATGTACCATGATGTACCACGATATACTATGATGTACCATGATGTACCACGATGTACTGTGATGTACTGTGATGTATCACGATGTACCATGATGTACCACGATGTACCATGATGTACCACGATGTACCACGATGTACCACGATGTAACATGATGTACCATGATGTACCACGATGAACCACGATGTACCACGATGTACCACGATGTACTATGATGTACCATGATGTACTATGATGTACCACGATGTACCGCGATATACCACGATGTACCATGATGTATATGGATGTACCACGATGTACTATGATGTACCAGAATGTACCACGATGTACCACGATATACTATGATGAACCATGATGTACCACGATGTACCACGATGTAACATGATGTAACATGATGTACCATGATGTACCACGATGAACCACGATATACTATGATGTACCATGATGTGCCACGATGTACTGTGATGTACTGTGATGTATCACGATGTACCATGATGTACCACGATGTACCATGATTTACCACGATGTACCACGATGTATCACGATGTACCACGATGTACCACGATGTAACATGATGTACCATGATGTACCACGATGTACCACGATGAACCACGATGTACCACGATGTACCACGATGTACCACGATGTACCACGATGTACCACGATGTACTATGATGTACCATGATGTACTATGATGTACCATGATGTACCACGATGTACCATGATGTATCTGGATGTACCACGATGTACTATGATGTACCAGAATGTACCACGATGTACCACGATATACTATGATGAACCATGATGTATCACGATGTACCACGATGTACTATGATGTATCACGATGTACCACGATGTACCACGATATACTATGATGTACCATGATGTACCATGATGTACTGTGATGTACCATGATGTACCAGGAATGTATCATGATGTATCCCGATGTACCATTATATACTATGGTGTACCATGATGTACCACGATGTACCACGATGTACCACGATATACTATCATGTACCATGATGTACCACGATGTACCACGATGTACTGTGATGTACTGTGATGTACTGTGATGTATCACGGTGTACCATGATGTACCACGATGTACCATGATGTACCATGATGTACCACGATGTACCACGATGTACCATGATGTACCACGATGTACCACGATGTACCACGATGTACCACGATGTACTATGATGTACCATGATGTACTATGATGTACCGCGATGTACCACGTTATACCACGATGTACCATGATGTATCTGGATGTACCACGATGTACTATGATGTACCAGAATGTACCACGATGTACCACGATATACTATGATGAACCATGATGTATCACGATGTACCACGATGTACTATGATGTATCACGATGTACAACGATATACTATGATGTACCATGATGTATAACGATGTACCATGATGTACCACGATGTACCACGAAGTATCAATATATACTATGACGAACCATGATGTATCACGATGTACCATGATGTACTGTGATGTACCATGATGTACCACGATGTACCACGATGTACTATGATGTACCATGATGTACCACGATGTACCACAATATACTATGATGTACTATGATGTACCATGATGTACTATGATGTACCGCGATGTACCGCGATATACCACGATGTACCATGATGTATCTGGATGTACCACGATGTACTATGATGTACCAGAATGTACCACGATGTACCACGATATACTATGATGAACCATGATGTACCACGATGTACCACGATGTATCACGATGTATCACGATGTACCACGATGTAACATGATGTACCACGATGAACCACGATATACTATGATGTACCATGATGTGCCACGATGTACTGTGATGTACTGTGATGTATCACGATGTACCATGATGTACCATGATGTACCATGATGTACCACGATGTACCACGATGTATCACGATGTACCACGATGTACCACGATGTAACATGATGTACCATGATGTACCACGATGTACCACGATGTACCACGATGTACCACGATGTACCACGATGTACTATGATGTACCACGATGTACCACGATGTACCACGATGTACCATGATGTATATGGATGTACCACGATGTACTATGATGTACCAGAATGTACCACGATGTACCACGATATACTATGATGAACCATGATGTATCACGATGTACCACGATGTACTATGATGTATCACGATGTACCACGATGTACCACGATATACTATGATGTACCATGATGTACCATGATGTACTGTGATGTACCATGATGTACTGTGATGTACCATGATGTACCAGGAATGTATCATGATGTATCCCGATGTACCATGATATACTATGATGTACCATGATGTACCACTATGTACCACGATGTACCACGATATACTATGATGTACCATGATGTACCACGATGTACCACGATGTACTGTGATGTACTGTGATGTATCACGGTGTACCATGATGTACCACGATGTACCATGATGTACCATGATGTACCACGATGTACCACGATGTACCACGATGTACCACGATGTAACATGATGTACCACGATGTACCACGATGTACCACGATGTACCACGATATACCACGATGTACCACGATGTACCACGATGTACCACGATGTACTATGATGTACCATGATGTACTATGATGTACCGCGATGTACCACGTTATACCACGATGTACCATGATGTATCTGGATGTACCACGATGTACTATGATGTACCAGAATGTACCACGATGTACCACGATATACGATGATGAACCATGATGTATCACGATGTACCACGATGTACTATGATGTATCACGATGTACCACGATATACTATGATGTACCATGATGTATAACGATGTACCATGATGTACCACGATGTACCACGATGTATCAATATATACTATGACGAACCATGATGTATCACGATGTACCATGATGTACTGTGATGTACCATGATGTACCACGATGTACTATGATGTACCATGATGTACCACGATGTACCACAATATACTATGATGTACTATGATGTATCACGATGTACCACGATATACTATGATGTACTATGATGTATCACGATGTACCATGATGTACCACGATGTACCATGATGAACTGTGTTGTACCACGATGTATCACGATGTACCATGATGTACCACGATGTACTGTGATGTATCACGATGTATCACGATGTACCACGATGTACTATGATGTATCACGATGTACCACGTTGTACCACGATATACTATGATGTACCATGATGTACCACGATGTACCACGATTGCTGTGATGTACCATGATGTACCACGATGTACCACGATGTACTGTGATGTACCACGATGTACCACGATATACTATGATGAACCATGATGTATCACGATGTACCACGATGTACTATGATGTTTAAGAATTGGATGTCAGTTTGTGTGTTTGCACTGGAAAATGAACGATGTCAAAGCGGGATTCAAACCTCCGTGAACGGCGAGCTTGCGAGCAAGTTCAAGTGAGGGTTTGAATACCGCTTTGACATCGTTCATTTTCCAGTGCAAACACACAAACTGACATTCAATTCTTATAATTTCTTACGTTATTTTACATGATAATCTGTTTGATGAAACCTGTGGCACTCGTTATGCTGAGTGAAGCGTAATAAAATATCTTTCGGGGACACGAGATCAGAGTTATCCGTCCTTTGAATGACGTCATGGCATGGAGGTCGCCATTTGCTGTTGTCACCTCGTCAATATTATGTAAACAACAGTCGGAAAAGCAATATTCCATTACCACACCTACTCAAATCCGAATCCCGTTAGTTCATAATGGTTAGATTGTGAGTATTTGCTAATCTAGATTGCAAATTTTCTTTTCAGCCAGCGATCGTGAGATCTCTTTCGACGTTCGGTTCTAGAAATAGGCCTTGTGACTCGCTTAGCTCAACATCAAACAGTTAGGCGCGATATTTTATTGAAATGTTTTATTATTTTAACAATTGAGAAGGTTGTATGATATTGAGTTTATGTTAATTCAATCAAAAAAGTCGCTAAATGCATGGTAACCGTTTGAAATTTGCTAACAAAAGCACGCTCAATCAGGAAAGAACTCTAGACTATACAGTACCGTCGAACGTTCACACGACCTGAAAGCGTTCACACGAGTATGAACGATTTTCCAAGAGTTCATGGGTTATGAACCTCGAAATTTTGATCACCTGACCGCGCTCTCAACCAACCAAAGTTCGGGAATCCGTGTAAACTTCAAAGTAAGAAATTATACCAGAATGTACCACGATGTACCACGATATACTATGATGTATCACGATGTACCACGATGTAACACGATATACTATGATGTACTATGATGTATCACGATGTACCACGATGTACTATGATGTATCACGATGTACCACGATGTACCACGATGTATCAAGATATACTATGACGAACCATGATGTATCACGATGTACCATGATGTACTGTGATGTACCATAATGTACCACGATGTACTATGATGTACCATGATGTACCACGATGTACCACAATATACTATGATGTACTATGATGTATCACGATGTACCACTATGTACCACGATATACTATGATGTACCATGATGTATCACGATGTACCATGATGTACCACGTTGTACCATAATGTACTGTGATGTACCACGATGTACCACGATGTACCACGATGTACCATGATGTACTGTGATGTAATGTGATGTATCACGATGTACCACGATGTACTATGATGTATCACGATGTACCACGATGTACCACGATAAACTATGATGTACCATGATGTACCACGATGTACCACGATGTACTGTGATGTACCATGATGTACCACGATGTACCACGATGTACTGTGATGTACCACGATGTACCACGATGTACTACAATGTACCATGATGTACTATGATGTACCATGATGTACAACGATGTACTATGATGTACCACGATGTACCACGATGTACCATGATGTACATGATGTACCACGATGTACCACGATGTACTGTGATGTACCACGATGTACCACGATATTCTATCGTGTACTATGATGTACCACGATGTACTATGATGTACCACGATGTACCACGATGTACTACAATGTACCATGATGTACTATGATGTACCATGATGTACAACGATGTACTACAATGTACCATGATGTACCACGATGTACAACGATGTACTACGATGTACCATGATGTACCATATATGTCCAACATACTCATGTGTTAATTAACAATACTTCCATATTTCATACACAATATAAACAGTTTTAATTAGATAAAGTTATTTATTAAAAACACGACGATTCATAACCGTGGCACTGCTCATTTCAATATAAATCAATGAAATCTCACATTATGACTCTTTTTATATAAAGTTTTAATGGTTCGCGGAAAATGGTGTTTAAAAGGGTTAATGATTAACACTGAATGCATTTAGTGATTTGATAACAATATATTCACATATTTTATTTAAAAAAAACACAAAATGAAACAGTCAAAGGTTTCTATAAAAATGAAGCTAATTTACCACTGGATTCACCTATGCCTTTCCTTTTGTTATATCCATTGATGAAGTCTATTGACATCTTAAAAACAACATGTACACGAATAATATCACTCCTCTGTCTCAGGTTGTTCCTCGGTTGGTGTATAAGAGTTGTCCGCCCCTCTTTTGAAAGGTCTCGCGAGAGTCTCGTCCTCCAGTGGCGGCCATCTTTTAATTGACACCCAGGTCACAATAGCCCCTATTCCACCAAGTATCATGGTCACTGCCGCGTAGTACAGAGAGCCGTTAACACTGGATGTTGCCTCGCTGATTCTCTCTGAAGAACAAATACATTTCATCATCATCGTAAACTGACTAAAATGCAGATATCACTATGCTTCTACCCTGAATGGTAGAACAATATAAAGATTAAAGCTATGAACAATAGTCAAATAAACATTTCACAGGGTAGTATTAGAGTTCCCGAAGAAGTAAATAGCTAAAAAAATCCAAAGCTCTTTTAACTCTTAATAGCACGCCGCCACAAGGTAGGTAATGAAAGCTTCCGCGCCATGATGTTCGAAGCGACATGTATTGAGGTTGAGGGGGGAAATGCTTACCATAAATAATTGTCCTAAAATATTCACCTTGGCTACAATACCCATCACATTCACAATAATGTAGAATTGATAATTTCCACCTGAAAACTGTGTGTTTCCTGTGTCACTGCGTACACTGAAGATGTCAAGGTTCATAATGTTGTCTCGATCTCATTTACAAAGAGAACTATTCACTAGTTGTTGTAAAGTCCTGGCTTCCTAACTCTCCCATGATGTATTGATTAATGGATTCCTAACTCTCCCATGATGTATTGATTAATGGATTCCTAACTCTCCCATGATGTATTGATTAATGGATTCCTAACTCTCCCATGATGTATTGATTAATGGATTCCTAACTCTCCAATGATGTATTGATTAATGGATTCCTAACTCTCCCATGATGTATTGATTAATGGATTCCTAACTCTCCCATGATGTATTGATTAATGGATTCCTAACATTCCAATGATGTATTAATTAATGGATTCCTAACTCTCCCATGATGTATTAATTAATGGAACTTGATAAAAAACTTTAAAATGCTATTGTTTTCGAAAGAAGATGTTTCAAAATCCTTGTTATACCGTGATCTATTGACGGATATGTTGACAAGGATCAATACACACTGAGTCAGATCAGGAATATTACCCATAGTTCCCCCGCCGATGAGCCCTCCCACCTCCGACACGCTGCTGAGTAAGGGAAGCGCGAGTTTGTAGTTCTTCCGGCCTGTCGTGTTGACGAGAGCAAGGGGCACCATAGACTGGTCTAGGGCTGGGAGATACAAAGAAAAATGTCAGCTTAAATGTATGCGTTAGGACAGGTGTTCAGAAACTTCATCAAAGATGTTCATTATTATTGTACATAATTTGGACTCATTTTGGAGTATAATTTATACTGGACACAGTTAGGGATATATGTAAAATTTGAATGATAAATAATGAAAGATTTATTCATTTACTTACTGACATAATATCAACCACAACAAATTCAATATCCCTATCGCATTTTGAAGTTAACCTCTGTTGGAAAAGAATAGAACCCTATAAAACTTAATAAGACTATAAATCAAATGTAAAACTATGTACAAAAAAGTGTCATAGTTGACATTTCCGACTTAATTGTGTATGTATTACATTACATAAGAAGGCGAATGCAGGTTAAAGTGACGTCACCTTGAACAACTCCAAGAAATAATCCAAAGACGGCTACCGGCCAAGGGTGAACAAACGCCACCTGGTGGAGCATCGTGACAACGCCGATAACTAATACCAAACTGCCGAAAGTGACAAGCGCGGTTCGTTTGAGTTGGTTCCTCAGACACTTGCGGAGTACCAGCAGTATGATGGTAGCGAGGAACTGGCTGAGTAGCATAATCAGTATAGTGCTGAGGATAGGCGTATAGAGATACGCGGGGAACTCTCTCTCGCCCGGGAGAGTCAACGTTGAGGGGACGACAATAGACAAACCTGAAATAAAAGGTTTGAAATTTGTCATGAAAGAATATCCCTTATGGATTTTTCCGAGTCTCTCAGTCCAAGGAGGAAACCATGACAGATCAATGATTTAGTTACTGAAGCAGTGCCATCGTATTGAAATTACACGCAACCTCAAAAGAAACATCACATCGGTAACATATAAGATAATTCAAACCATGAGTGATAAATACGAATGAAACAAAGATACATCTTGTCTTCATAAGCCACGAAAATTATCATCGGAATTTCAAAACATTATCTGTTCATATTTCTGAGAAACACAAGTTTTAAAAAATCGTCGTTACGAATTCCTTTAAATAGACGAGATGGGAGTGTCAAAATGATGTTTTGGTTGGAGGCGCAAACAGCGCAGTACCACCCATGGTTCGCTAGTGCCAACCGATGGTCGCAGGTTTCACCACAATGCATATCCACCATGGCGTTGCGGGCTTTCTCCTTGTCATAATACTAGCAGTCGCAATATAAGTGAACTACTCTTGAAAGCGGCGTTAAACCCCAACTCACCTCACCTCACCTCTTTACATCCAAACGTTATCCACGCGACGCAAGAATCTACAAATTGATCGGCAACTCAACACAACAACCTTCCGCTCGATTATCAGCTTGTTTAATGCCAATGACATATTTTGCGTACTCAATTTTCTCATTATGGATTCGTTACAGTGAACCACGCCTTCCTTCCACAGATAAACCTGAATATGATTCATAATCAACATAAATAATATATACTTTAAATTAGCAACGTGTTAGTATGTGTAGGCCAACATATTCTTATGAACATTTCTGGAATCGTGCTATGACAAAACTGTCAACAACGTATTGATTGAATTCATAATGTAATTCAATATATATATAGGGAGACGAATATACATTTTTATTTTCAAATAATAGATTATATGATATATATTTTTAAGTTATGAATAAATAATGCATGTAAGTTGTTATCAAATGGAACAAGTAATCGTTTGATTAGTAATCGAAGCTTCTACCCCAAAAATGACCACAATGCAATTTCCATTTTGCTATATGTACATATGGCATACACATCTTTTTCATATATTTTTTTTTTATATTTCCCTTTCTAAAGGGTTTATTGTTTGTCTTGTTTTGTGACGTCCTTTTATGACCCGTCACCAATATTTAAGTCACAGAAGATTATTTATGTCGACAAAATCGTTTATTAATTAAATTTCTACATTTTATGACTTTTTAAGTTTAATACCAAACATTCTGGTCAATAACCGTTAAACCGTACACCCCAAGTGAACAGACCTAAACATAAAAGTATTATACCCAGAAGTATGAAATTGCGGGTACCACTTTAAAGTTTATACATCAGGTAAAATTATTTAAAATCGATTTTCTCCTACAGCAGTATTTCGATTTAACACAGTTTAACACGTTGCTTTTGCGGTTTAGTGTAAATGGGTTTGGGAAATGGCACGACAGATAAAGAACATGTGATCTACTGTGAAGGCTGCTACCTAGAAAGTGAGTCGTTAAATGTTTCAGTGATCAACGTGTTGAGGTTCTTATTGTGTTAATTGGCAACAGGCTTTGTCCTCAAGGTCAATCCTTATATCCGGCACATAAAACCAACTGGGATGAGTTTTCTGACTCAAAGTGGCGATTTAATATAACATTATCCCTGGAACTGCTGCCATCAAAGAATGAAGGTGAATGTGTGCTGCTAGTTCCATGGCAGGATAAAGCCTGCAACGACATGGTGGCTATGCATTGTGGTGAAACCTGCGAGCATCGCTTGGAACTAGCGAACCATTGGCGGTACCGCGCTGAAATTCAGTGTAACATTGCGCCCAAACCTTACTGCGTATAGAACAGTTCTCCACAGCAGACATTAGTTGCCGAGTCCCTGGTGAGATTCGAAATCTCGACCTCTTGATCCGAAGCCGAACATGTAACCACTGCGCTGTTCCGACCCCATTAAGAATTAATAAACGTATAGAATGATATATCTGTAAAAAAAAACTTACCGATTGACACAACAGTCCGTATGGAGAGTATGAAATAAAATGGCGGATGTTTAAAAACTTGGGGCACGTTCTGTTGAGTGTTTGATGTTTTCGGAAGGAAACACCCTGCCAGAAGGCCAATAACTGCTGTAACCTCGAAGATCCGCATTACATTCGGCCATCTTCGGCGACTTCCGACATACTGATTCATCTCGAAGAGGAAGACGAATATGCCGATGATTTGGCCAATGATGAAGCACATGGTGCTCAGGATGAGGGCTAACACTGGACGCTTGTGGAGGAAGTCTAACGTGGACACGATCCCTGTTGTTCGCAGCAGTCCTAAGGCAATGCCTGGAATGGAAACATGGTTCATTGCTTGATGGACATGATAAAGGCAGCGAGCACCGTTCCAAGACGATGACAACATATACCATGAAACTATGTAACAGAGGTAATGCTATGTATTGTAAAGATCTGGGTCTGGAGCGCTGCAAAACATTGCCAGCTGAATATGACGTGGATTTCTATGAAAGCCTATCCTTTTAATATCGAACATTGTTCATTGGACCTGGTTTACGTGCAGGCAGAAAGATGCATTACGCTGCAACAACTCTCTGATTGTAGTCTTGCTCCTTGATGTTTCACTTATGGCAACCAACACTACATATATTTTCAAAACAAGGTGTTCTTACTCAGTAGTATATAATGATAGTCCTGGACCAACGGATAACTTCTGTCTAATAAGTATGTAATTAAACATAAAAAAAATGTCCGCTTATGCTCCAAATTTTTATGTTTAATTACATACTTATTAGACAGTAATTATCCGTTGATCCAGGACTATCATTATATACTACTAAGAAAAAACAACTAAAAACATTTTTGATTTTGATTATTAATTAATGAATTTTTTTAATGCTTAATTACATACTTATTAGACAGTAATTATCCGTTAGTCCAGGACTATCATTATATACTACTTACTCATCTGAAACAATAATTTTGTATACACAACAAAACAAATGGTTTGTAATTCAAATTTACATGGTTCATAACCAAACAATTCAATACTGCTAATCGGGGTGGTCGTTTAGTTGTTTTGTTCAGTACATCACCTCCCATGAATCCATAGGGAATGGCCAGGATGTCTGCCGTGCTGGTCAAGGAGGAGGAGAGGCAGGAGAAGATGAGGAGAACACTGCCGCCAAGCGCCACCTTCCGGAAGCCGTACTTGATCATCAGAGGAGCACACGCCGCCGCTGTAACAGAACCGTGTTTATGTTGCGGTTATAGCATGTCTAGATTGTCGACTTCAGAAAGATATATCTATATACCATTAAAGTGTCAAATTGCTATTATACATGTCTTTCAACACAATACATGTCTGTGTGAAAAGAAGTTCTAATTAGGAGATAAACATACTGTGATTGAAAATCACCGTCATATAACTGAATTTATTACTCAACCGTGGTGAGATCACTCATACGATAACAATGAGTTGGTTACACACATGTGTGATACCAACGCGTGTTGCAGTAACGTCATAATCGGCACGTGACGTCACAGTCGTTTTGATTGACGTCACATTGTTAGCCGCAGGACTACAATAGCGGGTCACCTACTTGCTAGTAAGCGTCACTAAAAGCGATTTTTTTTTGCAATTCAGCGCTATTTACATCATTGAGTAATACATAAAATACTTAACTCTCTCCCGTTTGATAACATGTTTATGAAACTCGTGAATGGCATCGATATTTAACTCGCTTTCGCTCGTTAAAATACCAAACCTTCCACTCGTTTCATCAACATGTTATCAAACGGGACATCGTTTAGTATTCTATATTAGTATAGCTCTAAGTTTGATTTAAAGTCGAACGCGTAGCGTGAGGCTTTAAATGAATAATTTAAAGCTATAAACCGAATTGAATTTATTCAAGAACGATTCTGCCAAGTTGTTCAATGATTTTCCAACTGCATTGTTTACTTTTAAGGTCGTTTAAGGTTTCATGGTCGTTTTCAGATTTATTATCCAGCTTATTGATTTAGTGCCAATTTAACAACAACAAAAACTCATTTAAAATCATCTTCGTGCATGCAAGTATTTGGATTAAGTCATTCACTATCGTTGCCTGGTAATAAGTGTATTCTTGCGCAAGAGACGAAGTAAACAGATCACTGTATAACCAAATTATTCTCTGATTTTTTACAGGAACCAATCAGATACGACTATTTCAGAAAGTTATGGTAGAATAGACTGTCACGTTCTTGTACGAGTGAAAAATCGATAGATTTGAAGTAAGATTTATTGGTTTCATGGTTTCGCCATTTCGCGATCGTTTTGCCCTTTTCTTTCTCAATTTCGCCTCGACCACGTTTCGCAATTTTGGTTTGTATGGTGGCTGATATCTGCGTTATTTGAACCAGGGGCTCCATATAAACTAGTGTCCATAAGAAACGCTCCCAACAATTTTCCGAATATTTTTTACCCAACGGCCATAATCATATGGAAACATTGTATTGCGTAAAACTATGTATCATATCAAATACAATGTATTCGATCCAAAATACCGGGAACATGTCATCACATCCTTGGAAAAAGTGAACTTTGTGAAAAAGTCATTAATGTCTGTCGCATGTTTTGCACGTGCATATAAACTGTATACTACGGCTCGACATACACGTTGCTATCAAAGCAACAAAAAGCACACAAAAGAATGCCACGTTTGGCAGCAATTCAGAGTAAGAGAGCCGTTGGAATGGTCCAGCAGGGAGCCTCACACTCCGACGTCTCCAGAAGGTTCGGTGGCGCGCACAACAGTAAACAGATTAATGCAGTGGTTACGTCACATTTGTCCAACATCAGACAGGCCAAGAAGCGGACAACATCACGTTTCTCTTGCCGCTGAAGACAATTACATCCAGGTACTACACCTTCGGATCAACTCCACCAAAGCGACGTCAACGGCGGCTAAAGCACTGGGACACACAGTCAGTCGACAGACCTGATACAGGGGTCTGCTTCAACATGGTATCCGACCACGTCATCCCTACCGGGGACCGCTTCTGACCCATCGACACCCGATCAACAGACTTCTATGGGCCTTGCGAGTCTTAACTGGGCACGGGTATTCAAGTTTTGCAATCCAGCATGTTCACCGCCTATGGGACCATCTCGATCGGAAAATCAGAAGTCGATCGCGACCGGTGCCTCCAGAAACCTCCAGGAGCTGGAACAAGGCTTAAGGCCTCCTCGATAAAAGGGCAACGCATCACCCTGACGTCATCAGACGTTTGACGACGTCAGTCCGTCGACGTATACGTGCTTGTATTGACTGTCGGGGTTACTACCATGGTTTGGAGACGTGTGCTAAAAAGATAATTACCCTATCTTCTTCGTCAGTAATGTAATGCATTGAATGTTAATGCATTGAATCTTTACAGGCCTGTCCTAATGATAACACTGCATTTATTAAAATGAAATTTTGCACACATGCTGTGAAAAGGGTCTCGTAAAATAGGTAAACCAATTTGACATTTCAAACACGTGGTAGTGTTGCTTTTGGACACTAGTTTAGATGGACATTAGAGAGTCCCTGTTCGTACCTAGGTCGAATAGCGAACACACGATGTTAAGACGTTAGGATTTTTACTTCGCTATTTTCGCATCTTGCCTTGCTTTTTCGCATCTTGCCTTGCTATTTCGCATATTGCCTTGCTATTTCGCATATTGTCTTGCTATTTCGCATCTTGCATTGCTATTCTGCATCTTGCCTTGCTATTTCGCATTTTGTCATGCTATTTCACATCGCTTCTTGCATGTGTACTTGCATGTATTTGTGTAGTGTAAGAACAGAACTTGACAAACGCTGTTTTGTCACCATTCATTGTACTGTTACCCTTTTATTGTCCAAAGTGTTACCACAAATCAAGTTTAATTGAATATTTGGATCAAAGTTGAATTTTTCCGGTAATAATTGCACTTTTATATGATGAAATACTGTAACAAAGAGTGCTGAAATTATTAATAATTTGAGCATAAATTTTAACTGGTTTTGAATATAACTGTCCCCATTGTTATCTATCGATGTACATACTGTTGCCTGAAATCGTTGGAATTTAAAACCACTTTTATTGTAGATATTTTCCACCATTTACAATAAACAAACCATTCCAAGAACAAAAACAATTCCAAAAACAAATTAATCATTATTAAATTATTAATAGATGATATTGTTTCAAAAACTTATTTTAATAGATTTTTCCATATTAGCTGTTACCTCGCAATTTTCATACTGTTTCCAAAATTTGTGTTTCTTTGGGGTTAAACTTAAAATATACCAATTGTTACCATACACAGACTCAGATCTAATAATAGTGCATCTGAAGAGTCGGTTAACAGATTTTGAAGTATAAATGTATTTGGAGTTTGATCCGCAAAACGTGGAAACAGTTTAATCTGTCTTCAGAACAACAGTAATATACTGAAAAAAACATCATGGTATTCCTTAGAATGTTATCCCAAATATAACCATGTTATGGTATTCCTTGTTCGTGCCTAAATAACATACCGGATTTACACTTAGAGATAAAAAATCTTGCCATGTTTATTTTAATTTTAATAATCTTGCTCGAAATTCGTCAAGATTATTACGTTATTTAGTTTCCTGAATATTGTTTATTTGTTTTTCAGATTCTAACAACCTCATATATATTCTCTACATAATTGTACCGTGAAATGTTAATCAAAGGAACAATGTCAAGGTTGTTGAAAGGAACATTTTTAAAAAGGTAAAGCTTTTGCTTCGTATGTGTTCATTTTGTGACTGTACATAAGTATTGTAATTTTGTTTTAATGTATTCGTTTTACCTTTTTTTCAATACCACATTCTTGTTAAATATCAATATGCTCTTACCGTATCTAATGTCCCGGACCGTCATTAAACTGAGACTTATTACATTTTCATGAGTGAAATAAAAACAAAAATGTTAATAGATATGATCATCACCTGAAGTGAGTTATTTGTTGGTCGATAAGAATTATATGTGTTGAAAAGATGTGCGTTTTCTCTCTCATGAAAATCAATTTGCTTAAGACTAATTTCGAAATTTTATTTCCTAAACGATGCAAAACTGTGAATTGATTTTGCTTTTTGTGAATTATTCATTAAGATTATTCAATCCGGTTACCCAATGTTCTTGTGTCATGATACTATTGTTTTGTAATATGACATCATTGTAATGCATTATTGCGTAATGATATAGCTCAATGTTGTCGACCTAAAGAAAGGAGATTAAACTCAATTGTTAATGGCATAAACCTTTATAATATAACGTGATCACGTGTTACATATCATAAAACAGGAATAGTTTCTGGATAACAACTTTGGATGTAGCTCAGGTGGTATGACGCGACTCGGGGTTCGATTCCCGGTCGCGTCATACCAAAATACGTTAACAGATTGGAGGTGTTGCTGCCTTGCATTGCCATGACAGAACAACGCTTGAATTGGCGCTGCACAGTGGCTGCATGCCGGGTGCGAAATGTACGATGTGATGATGGTTGTAAATAGTTAAAGTCTGGGGAAGTTGATGACAAGCTTTGCTGTTTTTGGCTGGCGAATGTGATCCCAGAGATTATTGTAATTCTGCTTATCCACGCGACTGAGACTGAGTCCTCGTATGTCATGCAAAATGTGTCTATTTCAATTCTGTTCTGGAATTGTGATAATAAGGTCAATTCGTTCTGTCTTCCTGTACTTGAATATATATTCAATTACCCTGATTCTCCTTGTGACACCATGTTCTGTATAAATAAATTATTCTGATAAAGCTGCTTTTCACTTCAGATAACCAGTTTCATTCATGTAGATATCCGTTGCATTCAACATAGTTCCACAGTCAGTCATAACTAGGTGCAGAAGACTCAGATATGATATGTACATGATTTGGAGATTTGTGATGTTAAATGAAGACACATGCATTTGAATACTTCTTTTCATTTCATTTACACTTGCTATTTATGTAACAATATGTAAAGTTGTTTAAGTTCAATCTGTATTGGTTTAAACATATTTTATTCATGTAATGAATTGGGATTGGTGGACAAGCTGTGTAGCTTATATTCACACCGCATATGATACATAATGAAATACAAAGTGACGTCAATGATAAAGATTGTTATACATGTATAATGCTCCAATTAGGTTAAAAGTAATATTATCTAGTAATCAATTATAGAAAATTATGTTTGGAATGATTTATCAACCCATCTGAAGAAATACAAAGATTTAATAATATTCTCTAGTAGACATACATAGCTACCGTTCAGTGTGTCCAACGACCCATATGCAGAACTAGAAATAAAACAATTACGTGAATGGTAAAACTTATATCGTTGTGTTTTGGTGATGACATTGTGAACAGAATCAACTAATTGTTGATTCTGATTATGCGAAAGTTCTTTGTTTCCGTACGAAATGGTCTCCAGGCTATAACCTGTGATATAAAAGTACATATTTTGTCTTAGGTGATCATAATTACTGCATGTGATAAAATAGGGTATGGCGTTTTCAGTCTGATATTTGTATTCTACGTCACCTGGCTGAATTATTTTATACACGAACATTTATGCTAATGTGAGAATTAAGACATTGAAATGATGTGTTCCACTGTCACCTAATCAAGCTATTACAACGTAATATACCAGTCCAAATATTATCATTTTGCACTCTTGATCCTCGTGAGCCGTCGGTGCGTTTCGTTTTGGCTATAATGTTGTTCGAATATGGTCTTAAGAACTCATATGCTTATAGTCATAATTATACACATGGGATTTTATTTTGACATGTTCACACCCAAGGTCAATGGTCAAGGTCACACGAGTTCTGAAATTGCTAAAAACATCCTTGTAAACACGATACCTTGATAACATGATACCTTGTGCTGTGAGGCTATTATTTTGGTATATATCAACTATGGAGAATTGCCAAGAGTTGAAAACGATTTGGCTTAAATCCATCAAAGGTCAAGGTCACAGCAAGTCGTGAAGTGCCTTGAAGAGTCGTGAAGTATCACGAAGAGTCGTGAAGTATCGTGAAAAGTCGCGAAGTGCCGTGAAGAGTCATGAAATGCCGTATAGAGTCGTGAGTATTTGAGCCTCGATAAATCTCCAGATATAAGTCAATATACCATAGAAAGCTTCTTAAAGTGATTTTCTTGGGCCTTGGAGGAGATCGTAGATATAGCAGCTGAACTAAAGCTGTGCTGTCAAATAGGCGACGTGAGAATATCTAAGAGTCTATTTTGAAAAGCAACTGCTGTTAAACTACAAGATCCAAAATGCGCGTCTCTGTATCGCCGTCAAAGCCAGCCAGCCAATGAGACCAAATAGAGCCATATTTGCATTTCCAGCATAAGAAGACAGATGGGCGATTATAAACCTTTAAATGATGATGTTTCATTGGCTGCTGAAGACATGTTGTTTCATTGGCTGCTGAAGACATGTTATAAATAGCAATGCATACCAAGCCGTTAAGCATTACGAATATAACCCCTCTTACACATTCAGGACATTAAGTGGTTACGGTTAAAAATACCTGGATCAAGGTGAGAGGTGGTGGAACTAACCTGCAATAGCTGCAAACACTCTGAATGTGTTCTGTACTGTAGAAACCATTTCTGCATCCTCGTCGAAAGCATCTCTCACAATCTTGGAGACGACGAGAAGAAACGAGATGAAAAAGATACCGGAAATGACGTTGACAACGAGACCTGCAAACAGTGGTGTGAAAAAAGACAGTCTCTTCTTCCATTTCTCAACCGTCTCCTGTTGAATTTTCTGCAACAGACCAAGAATCAGATGTGCGCTAAATATTTACGAATAAATTTATAAAGCATGGTTAATATTTAGAGAATATTATATGAGTGTCTATGTCATACTTTGTTTACGACACGTGACAAGCGTGACTTCATAACATGGATCCAAAGATCCCCTTCAGATTTCCGATCCTAACCTCTTTTTTTACATGCCCTGAATTACTAGACTCCAGCAAAATTCCCTTGCGGGGAAAGGTCAACTTCATACGGTACCTCTGCTTCTTAACCAACGAAATCTCATCTTGATCATAAGTTACTTGGATTTGCTTTTGCATGTTTGTGTTTTATGCATACGTAATACCATTAATATTTTCTCACTCACTCACTCACTCACAATTACAGCACTTACACTCACTCACTCACTCAGGAAACTCCATTAATATTGTCGCGAATGGCTGCCGGAGCGGCGTAAAACAATAACTCACTCACTCACTCCCTCATCAACCAACCCACCCATCCACCCAACCAACCACCCACTCACTCACTCACTCACTCACTCACTCACTCACTTCACTCCACCCCACCCAACCCCGCTCCACTCACTCACATCACTTACAGCACTTACATTCACTCACTCACCCCACTCCGTTCCACTCACTCATTCACTCACTCACATCACTTACAGCACTTACACTCACTCACTGACTGACTGACTCACTCAGTCCACTCACTCACTCACTCACCCACTCACATCACTTATAGCACTTACACTCACTCACTCACTGACTCACTCACTCCACTCCACTCCACTCCACTCACTCACTCACTCACATCACTTACAGCACTTACACTCACTGACTCACTGACTCATTCCACTCCACTCCACTCCACTCCGCTCCACTCCACTCCGCTCCGCTCCACTCCACTCACTCATTCACTCACTCACTCACATCACTTACAGTACTTACACTTACTCACTCACTCCACTCCACTCCACTCCACTCACTCACTCACTCATTCACTCACTCACATCACTTACAGCACTTACACTCACTCACTCACTCACTCACTCCACTCCACTCCACTCCACTCCACTCTACTCCACTCCACCCACTCACATCACTTATAGCACTTACACTCACTCACTCACTGACTCACTCACTCCACTCCACTCCACTCCACTCACTCACTCACTCACATCACTTACAGCACTTACACTCACTCACTCACTCACTCCACTCCACTCCACTCCTCTCCACTCCACTCCACTCCATTCCGCTCCACTCACTCACTCA
The DNA here is from genome assembly GCA_936450465.1 of Gibbula magus. Taxonomy (NCBI): domain Eukaryota; kingdom Metazoa; phylum Mollusca; class Gastropoda; order Trochida; family Trochidae; genus Gibbula; species Gibbula magus. The sequence continues at coordinate 13,810,611 of OW388306.1, forward strand.
CATCACTTACAGCAGTTACACTCACTCACTCACTCCACTCCACTCCACTCCACTCCACTCCACTCCGCTCCTCTCCACTCCACTCCACTCCACTCACTCACTCACTCACTCACTCACTCACATCACTTACAGCACTTACACTCACTCACTCACTCCACTCCACTCCACTCCGCTCCACTCCACTCCACTCCACTCCACTCCACTCCACTCCACTCCACTCCACTCCACTCCACTCACATCACTAACAGCACGTACACTCACCCACTCACTGACTTAGAACACTCCATTTGCGGAGTGGAACAACAGAGGTTAGGATCGGAAATCTGAAAGGAGTAGCCTCTGTGGGAAGAGAATGCCTGATATAAGCATAATTGGTTGTAATATATCAAAGTGTTCACAAGGTAAAAAAAGTATACTAATATCCTCTGTAAATGACCCACGGCCTAGGCCAAAGTAAAAGCTTCTGGAGAATGCTGCATGTGCCTAGGTCAAGTTAACAAGGTTTTAAATTTATTAGCTCAATTAAAAGGTCTCATCACAGGGTATGCGCATGTCAAGTACCAAAGACCAATCAATGACCAATAAAAATATGGCCACAGTTATAGTTCATGAGTTCCCTACCCCAAGGTCAAGGTGACAAGGTAAAATGTATAACCACAAGGAATACACGCGTAAGGTAAACAAGGCCTTTCACTGACAAATTAAAAGTCACGCCAAGGACAATGTTAAGGAAAATTTCAAGCCAAGGTAACCAAATATGACCTCGTCTGAAAGTTCTCATCACAGGGACAGCACACCGGTAACCAGAAAACAATAAATATCTTTACTTATGCGCTGTCACAAATGGTATGGTTACCATTGATAGATCAACTGCTGATTCACCCCAAACGATGTACTGTTCTTACTCTTGAATGTCAAAGAACCATTGCACTAGTTGCACATGAAACATGGTTCGTCTACAAACACAACTACATGTTCTTCTACATATAGAAAACTAGTAGGTAAATATGAAGAACTAATTAAGGATTAGCTAGCATCTTACGTAAGTGTTCTTTGACGCTTTGGAGTCCGGGATTCCGTTGTCTTCCGACGTCATGCTTTCATTCTTTGGCGTATCTAACACAGTGTCTGTATTATTTGACGCATCATTGGCTATATTCTTGGAAGCGTTCGAGCCTACATTCTTTGAAGCACCAGACACTTCTCCACTTGAACCGCTGCACTCTGCCTTCTCTGCCGCACTATCCGAGCCGCGGTCTCTGCCCTTATCGCAGCTATTGGCATCATCTTTCTCTATATCAACTCTTTCCTCTCGGGCGTCGTAGTTGACGTAGATGACGTCACCGTCGGCCGTCGTTGGCGTGTTGGCATTGGATGCGTTATTATCTTTAGAGACATCTTTGTCTTCCATTGCTTAACGTTGTCGCTTCTTGACTGAATGATTAGATCGTATTTAGAGGCTACTCAACCCGGAAGGACGCTACCGCTTCTACTTCCGGTTGTGACAGATCTCCTTCAGTAAGCAGGTACTGCGTATTGAAAGTCACGGGCTGTCTCGACATACAATATGCATCCTGTGTTTACTTTCTTCATTATGCATATACATGTGGGGTAGCTCTACATATTCAAGATGTTCTAGTGGGGCAGTGTTTCATGTGCATCAAATATGTACATGCTAAATATTGCCAATCAGTGTGATGTGGAAGGGACTTTAGGCCTGTTTTATGACGTCCTACAGTGATGATGCGTCCAAAAGTCCAAAGACGTCAATTAGATCGTCAACATTTGTTATTAACTAAAACAAAATCATAACCTTTTGAATATAAATCGGGATTTCAATTTGACAAATCTTTCTTTTTGAACTCGCCCCATAAATTACTTAATAATTCAATATACGGCTTCTTAATTACACCGCCTTATTAGTGCCGAGAAACGATTCACTGAAGCGTATCTACAGAGAGTGACGTCACTCCCGTCACTCCCGTCATTTGACAGCATTTATCAAAAAGTAAGAATTCACCTACCAAGTTCATCATAAACCATAGCATTCCAACTTTTCAATTTTACTCCTAGGAATTTCGTGCATGCAAAAAAATTAACCTTTTCAATTATATCCGTATTTTGTAAACCCCAGACTTCTGAGCCATATTACAATATTGGTTTTATTGTACAAATACATTATGACAAAAACGTGCTACAGCCCCTTTAACATCAACGATTTTGAAAAAGGTCTGGAGGGATAGATCACCTTTTTAAGACACGTGTCTGTTTAAATATACCTATGAACACTTTTTTTTAGCTTGCGCTCGCTGCCTGATAGCAATGTTTGTGCAATGTCTAACAATATGCACGGCTTCAGCTAAACGCCAGTGAGTGTAGTCATGTTTGTTGTTTGTGAGTGTTTTGACAGTGTCCCAGTGGATGTTGTGTTGTGGAAATTTGGTGATGTGTTCCGAAATGGCTGATTTGTTGTCTCCCTTGGTTGTTGATGTTTTGTGTTCTTTGATGCGTGTGTTTAGCTGAAGCCGTGTTAGACATAAACCCTCTATGAATAGGGATCAAGGCTATTTCATCCCATCAGCTTACAACCGCTTAATCCACAAATGATTAATCCAATCTACTCACTCTGGCTTCCACCTCCAACACTATTTGGTACCCTCACACTGCCTTTGTCCTCTCATCCGCCCCCGGCTAATTAACTTACTACTCTCTGGTTTCCTTGTTGTCACAACTTCACTTGTTCAACCATTTATGTCTGTGTTACCTTATCTTGTTGTATTTGTTATCTCTTTATCATACCAACATGTATCCTGTATATAACCTGCTGTTCCACGATCTCCTCCATATGCTTGATAACGGTATAACGAACTATACCGAAACGAAACTTCTAGAATGCCTCTCAAACAGCCTAAATTGTAAGGTGAAAATATTGTTGATTGTGGAATAAACTTTTCTGAATCCTGCGTGTTCTTCGCTAATTTTTATCCAATGTCTCTGCCCAAAAAACTAGCCGCTTGTTAATAATATATGCGAATACTTTATCGAAAATGCTTAGTAGAGCAATGCCTCTGTAAGTGTTCATATCGTGCGTATTGCCTTGTTTATGTATCGGGACAATAACCCCAAGGGACCATGTCTCAGGAAATGTTCCCTTTTCCAGGAGCCCGTTGAATATTAATAATGGTAGCAAACTATCCTCGGAATTCTTATACAATTCAGGGAGGGTTTTGTCTTATTACATTTAAGGTGGTGAATACTGTCAATAATTTCTTCTTTGCTAATAGGCTAATAAAGAATTTCATTGGCAAACATTATATCGGGATCTGTTTGTGATACTGCCTGCTCTCCGTTTGGTTCTGAATCGATTAAAGTTTCAGTCCTACCGGAAGAAGAGAATAATTCTTTGAAATAATCATGCTAATCTCTGATGTCTATATCATTTGTTGTACGTTGGCCGCATACGTTTTTTTTTATTTCAGACCAAACTTGTTTAGAATTATTATGCTTTTTCTATGCCTCTGGCAACAAGTGGGCCATTCTCTTCCCACAGAGGTTACTCCCTTCAGATTTCCGATGCTAGCCTCTGTTGTTTTACGCTTGGAATTGGGTAACCCACATAAGTGTCCTAGCAAACCGACATCTACAAGGACACTTTCGCGGGTTACAAAATTTCATCTTCATTAAAGGGGCAGTAGCACGTTTTTTTTTCAAATTTTAATTTTTCAAATTTCCCATTTAAAATGGCAGTTTATGTCATTTATATTTACTTTAGAGGATAAAACATCTTATTACACAAACCATTTATCCATAGTTGTAATAACAGTGTTGTGTATAAGTAAAACTTGCATGGCGGCCATTATATTGTGAACATATTTTATTATTTCGAATGACAAATACGATTCCCATGGCTTTACACTCCATTCATTTTTAACTTGATTTTCCGAAGAGAGAAGGGTGTTTTACTATTGGTGACATTGTTTTCCAAATACATTTCCTCAACTTATTTGAGAGAGAAAAACGTGCTACTGTCCCTTTAAAGTGCTGTTTGACAACGAATTTATCTTGTCGACCATGTGTTTTTATCTAAACTCACGGGCAAAAGAAAGTATAGGTACAACAACGCAAGATATTTTAATCAACGAGTGATGGATACGATTGAAACCTAGTTACACCATGTCTCTAAAAGCAAACTAACTTTGTCTGTAAATTTTGAAACATTATCCGCTCATAATTCTGAAAAACACGGCTTTTTAAAAATCGTCGTTATAGAATCTCCTTAACCAGGCAAGATAGGGGAGTGAAATATGGGCCGTGTTCAAGATAGGTTTCAAAGTAATCGCTCAATTAGCGATTACTTTTAAACCTCTCTTGAACGCGATTGCTCAATGTAGCGCTAGGTAGCAAGGCGAGCAAACTTCGAGGAATTTGCACTGTGTCATTCAACAGAGAAGAAGCGCTCATTGAGCGATCAATGAGCGCTACGAAGCGCTTCATTTTGTTGAACCGCCGGATGATTTCTGGCTTGTTTTATTACGTACTACATCAACGATGCGTCATTGATTTAAAGTCAAAGGAAGTACATTATGTTCATACGATCTTGTTCTAACATAATTTCCATATTTCATAAATTTTTACCTTAAATACCCAAAATTATTTCCCAAAATACCTTTTGAAATAGCTATTTCAGCACCTTATGTGTGCTTGAACAGGTATAAAATATTAAGTATCATTCTCTCATGAATGAAATTGTGTATATCTCTTAACGAGAATTATCCTCATCACAAACATTCAAAACGGAGTTTATCCGGCAGAAATATTGTGTTTGACTCTGTTGAAAAGAAGATATACTTTCTTTTGTCGGTGAGTTTATCAATCTTTATATCATATTTCGGCAAATGCTAGACAGTTCTACAAGTAGATCGAATATTGGTATCCCGTCTTAGCGTGATGCAAGAGAATAGGAGGTTTACAAGAGTTTGAGGACCCAAGCTACTGTCCAATCAGAAACGAGTATTTTACTATGAGGTAAGATAGTAAGATAATAACTTATATCAACCCCCCTTTGTAACGCACCCTTTATCCAGTATTGGAAATGATTCTGATATAGTTTAAGTCTTATACGCATCTCATAAAAAAGCCCCCCAAAAAGCCCGTTTGACACTCATATCTCATCTGGTTAAGGAAATTTTTTAGAATTTTTAAAATGTATGTTTCTCAGAAATAGGAACAGATAATGTTTTGAAATTTAGTTTAGTTGGCTTATGAAGACATTATATATCTTTGTTTCAGTCCGCGTGTTATCGCGCTTGGATTGTATTATCTTGTATTTGTATGGTGACGTTTCTTTTGCGGCTGAATGTATTTACTTTGTCAGTGTTAGTTTCTTAAAATTCAAATATGTGTTTTTTACTCACTTGGTAATTGTTTTACAACGAAATTGGTCATATTTTAGACAAATGAAAGTAAAACGACATCGTCTTCGAGACTTTCAGAAGAAATAGGACGTATTCACAAATTATTGTTAACTTTATTCCATCTCTCCTTGTTAAATTTCAAATAAATATCAAAAACAGACAGACAGACCGACAGACAGATTTATTTCGTAGAGTGGCCATGAGGCCAATAGTACAATGGTAATCACATACAAACAGTTTCTCAGAGCGCTGGTATGCAAAATACATTCAATACAAACATTTATACAATTTGGTGAAGTTTGTGTACAAAAATGGCTAGACGTAAGATATTTTTTTGCATTTTGGTTTTTAAGTAAATGTACAAACTTCGGCATGCTTGGGTTTGAATAATAGTGTTGTGGAATATATCTACTTCGGATATCAGAGTAAAACGGGCATTGCAGCAATACGTGATACTCATCGTCAACAACGTTTACACAATGGGAGCACATGGCTAAATTTATATCATCATCTTTAGATCTTCTATAGGCATGTACATTGAGTTTACTAATTAATCTAAATTTTGTAAATATCAAAAACATGACTTAAATAACGCACTTTGTAGCGTTTCGTATTACTGTTCACGGGTTAACGGTACATACACGGTAATATACTTTTCTTAAATGTAATCATAATGGTATTTGCGCTATGCAAGAGGACATCAAACCAACACGATGTGATCAACAAGTGACCATAGTATATTTATTGTACTTAGAGTCAACACTATAATATAAACAAAGTGTTATGTAAGAGTTCCAGAAATGGCAACGAGAACAATATAAATGTGAACTTTCGTCTTGCACGAATGTCATATAGTGAATTTCACCGTCAATGTTGTTTACCTTATATTACTTATAAGCAGTTGATAACGTGTACAAACATATCAAACATCGACCTTGAACCCTGTTAGCCCGATACGAATTAGGTCACAAATCTTGCAACCAGGGTGATTGTCAAGGCGGTGTGGTCTTTCGCGTGTTCATTTCCTGATACTTATATATACATCAGCACCATTGTAGGATGGGGAACTCCCTGATGATATACATGATGCTGGTATGTTGTCTGTGGCACCCTCTTGCAGGTACGTGTTATAGTACAGTGTTTTGGCTGTATATATCTCTCTTTCTCTCGTGGTTTAGTGTTACAGACGCGGGTTGTGTGTCTCTCGTGGTTTAGTGTGTAGACAAATCCCGACGTGCACGTGCTGTGTCTTGCTATATATATATATCATGGATAACGTTGCGGAGAATACGTGGATTTGTTATGTTTATAACTCATTGCATAATAACTCGAAAATCCCATTCTCTTCAGCCAGGACCAAAACCTGATTCTCCATACAGTAGCAAGTTCATCCTACCTCGTGAAAATTCTGAAATTATTGAATCAAATTCTCCTACACTCTCTTTGTTATATTTATTCTCTATCTAAATGGCATGTATTTGTATCAATGATGTGTATTTCTCTTGCACTCAAAATAATTAGATACAATTAATAGGTTAAATTTAAAATTGTGTAGGTTGTTTTACTCGTACTGTAATCGTATATACCGAAACGTGTTTAGATATGTCCCAATGTGTCTCAGGACTGAACGGAAGGAACATCTACAGCTGATATAGCTGTATATCATATGACGTAGCTTTATTTGTGCCTAACCTTGGTAGATATAGAGTTACACGAGTATCCCAATGTCCGTATTTTACACTGGAGAATCCCTATCCTTCTCACACAAAGGGATCTGTGAACCTAGACAAACTTCTCTCTCTCTCTCTCTCTCTCTCTCTCTCTCTCTCTCTCTCTCTCTCTCTCTCTCTCTCTCTCTCTCTCTCTCTCTCTCTCTCTCTCTCTCTCTCTCTCTCTCTCTCTCTCTCTCTCTCTCTATATATATATATATATATATATATATATATATATATATACTTAGTATAGCTCCCTGTTAGAATGATTCATTGCACTGATAAGCGATGGTGATAGTTTTATCTTAGTCCCCATGCAATTCGCATGATCACGACTAGTTGCGTGATCCAGTTAAGTTTCCAATTCACGAGATAAGAGGATAGGTCGTCGTGACCTGCACACACCTGTACATGTGGTAGACGCTGGACTAACTTCAGTTGAATGAACAAGTTATTGTAGTTTACTTTATACAGTTACCGTTTCAGTTGTACTTATTTGTATGTTATTGCACATTGCATGCTGTGTGTAGCGCATTTCTAGTGTTTATATGTATGCCTTTTACAGATCGCTTTCAATAATATAATCTGAAAATGTCATCGGGTATTTATGTAAAGGTCCTTTAGCTTTTAAAACAAATACGTCCTTGTAGCAACTGATGTGAGATGTTAGTCTTTGAGACACATGCCGGTAATCTTTGAGACACATGCCGGTAATCTTTGAGACACATGCCGGTAATCTTTGAGACACATGCCAGAAGCGTAATCAAGTAAAGCCTTCATTAAAATTACAACTGACGAATTATTTATGGAGAGCAACTGCTTTGTAAATTATCATGCAGCCGAAAGCACGTCTTACTAGATGTAAAACGTAGATTCATCACCGTGTATCATCGTACACAAGCAGAGAGATGTACACCTATGGTACGCTTGTAGAGAGGAGTAGAAAACCAAACACATGGCGTGTAACAACCGATTTCTCTTATCATTAAAGTTTTATAATCAACACCATTCTCTTGCCACAGAGGTTACTCCCTTAAGATTCCGATCCTTACATACATATCGGTTCATGCACATTTTCCGAGCGGGGAAAGGGGCAACCTCATACTGTATCCCTGATTCTTATCCATTGAAAATTCATCTTTCATCGGCTGAGTGACTTCAAAGATCTTAGCAAGTGACTGTAAAGGTACTTGCCAATCAGCATGTGTCCTTCAAATACACTGCCGTCCAAAAGAAACGCCCACATGAATCTTTAAGATGAATTATATTACTTTAACACATAATTAATGATCGTATCAAGGTTATAATGAAACAATATTTGATATGACAATCCATTGGCCATGAATTGCACAACCACCCGTGACCACGCCCCCCACAAACCTGCTACTTCCGGTTTTTGATTTGTGCAATAAGTTTATTACCATGACCACATATGCAGAGTTATCACTTTGGTATTTTGTGGACAGGTGAACATTGTCAGGAGGACTTTGGTGGTATGGTCTTCGGATTTACAGAGTATGTTGCAGCAAAACTGTTTTTAAACCATGATCGAAAACTGAACAGTTACCATCTCTAATTTTCCCCCTACAACATGCAAATTTATGAAACTTCGATATTTTGTTCAAAAATAATGCAACTTCATAATGCCACACTTTGGTTAACATGCTCCTGATACTTTTTCTGAAATCTCATAAAATATCTGGTGGGCGTTTCTTTTGGACGGCAGTACATATCTGATGTGAGTCCTATTTATTTATCATCAATTGTTTTCACAAAATCAAATAACATATTTCGAGGAAACTACATTAAACGAGAAAACGTTTATCGTTTTTGTTTCAAATCGCATTATGCCGTGTCATAGGCAAATGATTGCACAAATAGAATTAAGTGCAACCAATCAGATCACTCGCTTTCAAGCTGAGAACGTTCTCATAGAAGAACATTTGTGTAGGAGAATGTCCGAAAACTGGCCATTAGTTTTGCACGTGGACCATCCTTGAGGCCGTTAGCCCGAAAACATGCTCCACGTGCAAAATTAATGGCCAGTTTGAGGACATTCTCTTACTTAAAACAAAGTTTAAGTAAATATGTTGCTACTGAAATGCACGCCACAACGCACCTTATGTGTAAAACTAATGGCGACGTCTGCTCAGTCAGTTGCAGTCCCTCTCCTTCCAAGTTTCAATATGTAAAAAAACATCAGGGGTTTTCCTAGTGCAAGGTAAGGTTGTAAACATTATATTTTGAAAGGTTAAAGCAAAAAATGATGAAAGATTTTACTTAAAAGAAAACCTTTTCCAATTAGAAAATCAAAACCACCATGCAAAATATTCATAATTAATTGATGAATTAATTGGAGATTCATATTTTACTAATACCACTATGTTTTATTTCATAGTGATAAGATTGTGACACTTTGTCGAATGGATTTTGATTTTTAAAAGTTTAGATTACAGAGATTCATTAACCCTATTAGGGCTACGCTATGTTATTATTCAGTATCTTGTATCTTGAAATTTGAAGGTCTTACCCTGACATTCAAGATACTAAGTTGAAAACTCAACCTAATATTTTGAAATTTCTGGTTAGTATCTTAGTATCTTATACATTTATATAAATATCTTTAAAATTTAACTTAGTATCTTTAAAATTTAATTTAGTATCTTGAAAATATATGTTACTATTTTGAAAATTAAATTTAATTTCGTTGAATATTCAATTTAGTATCTTGAACAAGTTTGTATCGTGAAAATTCAAGAAAGTTAAGTTTTCACTTGTAACTACAACTTTAAAACTTGAATATACAACAATAACACATTGTTATTAAACCTTTTAATGTTTTTGATTCAACTTTAAAACTTTAATATTACAATTTTGTATCATTGGCATTGTACCCTGTAAACATGATGATTTTTCTAAATATTAAGATGAATTTTCAAGATACCTAGTTGAATTTTAAAGAAAATGTGTCGAATTTTAAAGATACGAAGTTAAATTTTTAAGTTCAATTTCAAGTTAAATTTTCAAGATTTCTGTGTTCAATTGTCAAGATAGGTTCTTGAATTTTCGAGTTAGCAAGTCGAATTTTCATGATAAAATGTGTTGAATAATATCATAACTTGGCCGCCCTGATAAAGTGGAATTTTCAGAATAGTAACATGAAACGATGCTTAAGGCCAATACAGTTTTCCGGACAGACGGACAGATATGTTTGTCCAATTCAAGACTGACATCTCCATCTAACATATGTTTGCCGGTAGTTATTATCGTTTCTGAGAGTTTTTATAATATAGCTATTTTTTCTTCTGTTCTTCTGGTACGTGTTATTTATCTTTGAACTGTTGCGATTTTCATTATGTTCAACATGTTTCGTGAAGTCGCCAATAGGTTAGCACGGGCTTTTGTATTATACCACTTTTCTCGGGATTCAGGCGGCTGCATTCGAGCGAAGTCAATCTGACGGGATCAATTCTTGGTCTCGGTTTCTAAACTATTGGAGCCATTGCGTAAATTAGTAAAGTATTGGAGATTGCGTCACCTAACTACGACCACAGAAGTATCCTAATGTTTACGTAACTTTGTTTTAAAGCCTAATAAAACAGGTTAGGATCGGAAATCTGAAGTGAGTAACCTCTGTGGGAAGAGAATGATTCAACACGAGCTATCAATATTTTATATAGTGTTACATTATTAAGTGAATATACAGTCGAATCAGATGACCAGGTACTATACGTCAGACTGACAAGCTTTCATCGTCAGCTTAGGTACCGTCACATGCTACCGCAGGGGCGAGTCACCCAAACATAGATTCTCGTAGTCGAATCCGCAAGCATGGCGGAGACGGTAATGGAAATTAGGTTCCATCTAGTCGAAGGCGCAAACATGGCGGAGACGGTAATGGAAAAGGTTCCATCATGTCTGTTTCAGCAAGGACGTACATATTAGCAGGGAGTAGAGTCCTGCTTGTCAAACTCCTTACACAGTCATAGATGACGTGTAACATTGCCTTGCAGGACAATGCGAGTCCCAAACCCAGTGCAACGACTGACAAGGTATTAAGCAGTTTCTTTAAATTAGATATTATATTACTTCTATCAATTTTACGTCGCGGCTAACGACTGCCCGAGCTACGTTTAACAATAACCCACTCACCCACTCACCCACTCAAACTTACAGGAGAAAGTCTTCAGACGGAGATGGTCCTTGAGTCTCGTGTTATCTCGGACATCTTGCTTAATAACACGGGGTATGTGAGGGAAGCGAGACCAGCCACGAGAGTTGACGAGCCTGTCAACGTAACCATCATTCCTGTTTTCCTGCGGATAGATGATATTGTGAGTGTTGTCTAGGGATAATCGTCCTAGTTTGGATCGGGTATTTCCTGTAATATGAACATTGAGAGAAAACTCCTCCGCTGGTCACTTGAGGCCACAGACCCTCAATGTATATAAGTACATCTTTCAATCTATATAGCACCGACACGGCGAATCGTGCAATAAGGACCGCAAATGGAAACTTTGATAAGTCTTCGAATTTTACAATGCGCATTTGAGCCAGAAAATCAGTTTAACCATTTCCGGTCTCTTGACATGATGAACCTTGCCATACCTTCTTTATTTGTTATATAGGTAGGTAGGTATACGTGCATGTACATTAGGATCTGGTGCCAATGATTCAGGCACCTTGAGGGAAGACAGTTGAAGCAGTTTTCCAGATTAGTGTTAGTTGGATTGGGACGGAGTTGATTTTGGACGGATACATCTTGAGATTGGAATATTGAACATATTCACATGATCATATTCATATTCATGCCTGTTTGGAGGAAATATAGAATATCATGGCAGTGTCTTCTTTTAATGTGCATGCCTTTCCGTCACATTAAAAAATGTGTGACTGATAAATGTACAATCTCATTTGGAATTTCAGAACCCCAGAACAAACTCTATAACTGCCAGCATTTTACTGATCCAGGTATGTGAAAAATGGATTTATACGTACTTTGTCTATTTCTTTTTCTTTTTCTTACATTGAAAATACGAAGCAAACGATATCGTTTTTTGTTTTATATTAAGATTATTATCCAAGCGAGTGTGTCTGACTACCAATTTAACGAAACGAATGTGATTTGTTCTTTACTCGAGCCAGAGCAAGGGTTATGCATAAATATTAAACTAGTTTCATAAAAGTCATATGACACACTGTTGAGTGTGATAATAGTCAGTTATATTCAAATTGAACAGTCAGAAAATGCCCACGACCACTTCTCTGTGACGACCTGCAGCGGTGACATCACAAACTCTTGTTTTGTTAAATCTTAGATAACGAAACACGAGCTTTTACAATGGTTTACAATAGTAACGTGAAACAAGAGGGTGTGTGGAGGGGTATTAAAAACAACGGTTTATATCATAGCTTAATACTTTTCTCACATTACCTTCTGTTCGAGAAGACGTGGATTGATGTTCGACTGAAATGGAACAAGACCGAGTATGACGGCGTCGGGAAGGTCAAACTACCTTCAGAGAGAGTCTGGCTCCCCGACATTGTGCATTACAACACGTAAGTAAATGTTTAGAAAGGTGAACGGGGTCGAAAAGACGAAGAAGCGAATGTAACACTTACAATAACTATTGAGAGTGTCATGAGGTTTTTTTTTAACAGTATTGTTTTGTATATTTTAAACTTTTAGAAACCTATCAGGGATTTTGTCTATTGTTTCGTAGGTATCTTGTTTTCTCGTAATGACCCCTCATTATTATTTGAGTCGGTAATTCTTCTGATAATAACCACGTTTGAGTTTTTTTTATTATGAAAGTATATTTTTACTTTTGATAGTAAGACCTTAAATGAGACTAAAATTTTTGTTTCACAATTCATAACAATTATTATCGAAAAACATACAAAGATAACTTTTTCAGAGTGTAGATGGCGGGAATCGAACTCGATACCATTGGCTCTACCTCGGTTATGCTTGGGATTGAAAACCCTCGTTAAGAATGCTTCGGGGAAGTAAGACCTCAAGCTTCGCTTTCGGTCTTACTTCCCGCTCAGCTTTCTTATCTCGGGTTTTACAATCCCAAGCATAACCTCTGTATCGTGTTTTATCCTACACATAAACTACCGGGCAAAAAAAAGTACTCACCTCAGTTGATTTTATCATATGTATGATTTTCAATTGCAAATATCTCAAGTTTTCGATGTCATAATCCAAAACTGATAAGTACAGGTGTTTAGTTAGCAGTCAAAGAATACTTCTACATGTTTTTTAATTATTTAAAAAAAAAAAAAATTTTAAGTTTAATTTTGTTTTTAAATTATTGTTGATGATACACAACTGTTCATCGACATATAAGACATATCCTATGTGAAGATAAATAAATGTGCCTGATTCTGCACACATTTAAAACATTTTAAACAATGCAGGGGTCATGTTGGTGAAAAATTCATTCTTAACCCTGTCTTCATTACAAAAAGATATTTGAACTAAAATTTAACCTCAGTCACCAACAAAGTCATTCAAACTACTGCAGATAAGTATTATTGTATCGTGTCATAGTCAAATACATCTGATTTCTTTTAAATATTGAATTAATCGAAATAAACTTAGGTGAAAACTTTCTTTTGCCCGGTAGTTTATATACTTAAATTTTTTGCAAAGGTAACACATCACCATTCATCAAGTTATCATAAGTACATGTACTTGGCTAGTAATAAGATAATATATGCTGTTACTATCTTATGTTTAGTGGTACCCTGTTACCGGAACTACAGCAGTTGTTCCGGTGACCTGTATTTCATTATTCATAAGTATGATGTACAACCATGATTCGGATTTAGTTAAAGTATAGAGAACACCGATCTACATTTTCAAAACATATATGACGATCCCCAAGGAATTGAACTGAAGTTCTTGATATATCTGATAATAGGTGGCCTCAGACACGTTTTTGCCAATGAACCACAAGTGTCTTTCTTCCTCCTATAGTAAACTGAGGTGCAAAAGAAAGTATATCCCTCAGTTGTATTTATCATATATATAATTTTCAAAGTCACATATCTCGAGTTTTCGACGTCGTATTCAAAAACTGACTAGTTTGGCAAATTAGTCCAAAACATTAAATCAGTCAAAGAATACCTCTACGCATTTTTTTTTTAAATTTAAAATTAAATAATTTAATTTTGAATTTCCCCCAAATTAATTTTGACAAAACACAACTGTTCATCGACATATAACACATACTTTGTGTGAAAATCAATAAATGTGCCTCGTCCTGCACACATTTACAACATGTAGGGGTCATGTTGGTGTAAATTTCATTTCTTACCCCTGTCTACTTTAAATAATGATATTTAAGTTAAAAAATAAAACAGTCACTCATTAAGTCAAACTACTGCCGAAAGGTGTTATTGTATCGTGCCATTATCAAATGCATCTAATTTCTTTAAAATATTGAATTAATGGAAAACAACTGAGTGATATACTTTCTTTTGCACCTCAGTTTAGGTTCTTCATGAACTTATTTCAAAATTATATTTCAAGGGGCGTAACCAACAAGCCCGACCCAGTATACGAGGAAACGGTGTCCGTCTCCAGCACAGGACGGGTAGACTGGGGTCCGTTGATGACTGTCACTGCCAACTGTGAAGTGGACGTCACCAACTTCCCCTTCGACTCTCAGAGCTGTTCCTTCCTCTTCGGTTCCTGGATGCACAACACGAGGGAGATCAACATGCTGTTCGTGGTGCCTGACTCTAAGGAGCAGGAGATTCAAGTCACCAGGGACAGCTCCGCCTGGCAGTATGTCAGCCACCCTCAGTGGGATATCGTCAATGGGAAGATCACTGTCAAACTCCTCTCCATCAGCTATGGATCTGATGATTTCGGAGTTCTAGACATGACTGTCAATGCCAAGCGGAAGGACTCATTCTACAAGTATCTTGCGATTGGTCCTGGAGCTTTGCTGGGATTTCTGGTGCCAATCATGTTTCTACTTCCGGCGAGGTCAAAGGAAAAGATAACCTTTGGTACGTAGATGTTAAAATGAATCAATCGTAATTTTTGTAACTCAATCTATTTTATGATTATTATTTTACGAATGACTTTTGGACAGATGAGTTCGTTTCAGTTGTCAAACCGGAATCTAGAATATGAAGTGTTTGTATTTCTTAATAGTTCTAGAATGTAACATATAAGACGTCTTTGTAAGGTACGTCTTCCTTCGTCGGTCAACTTTTACATCCTATCAATGTAATATGGATTATCGACTTTTTTTTTATGTTGTTACAATATATTTTGAATGACACTACAGACAGCTACATGCAGTAAGTTGTTGTAGCTAATTGATTAGTGTAAATATCACACTCTATCAGATACATTGCAGCAAGGCTGAAGTAAATCGATTTATTCGTGTTCTTACTTCTGTGTTAAGTCAACATCATAACCTGATTTAAAAGATTTTTTAAATCAGAAGCTTCGAAGATAATTAATCACGTTGAACTAAGTAATGCAAACACATGATTTTATCTGCAATAATCATGATTCTAGTTCTTTATTTTAACGAGTTAAATCCGGGATTCGAACCCAACATGAACCACATGTCTATCCCCAGTACTGCATTTTCAAACAGTGCCACTGACCACTACGGTGTCATCAAACTTCTTAACAGCTATGCGAACATGTCTTTCATCTTCCCAATAACCTGAACTGTTTAAAAGGGGCTGTAGCACGTTTTTTTGCAAAATTTATTTTTTAGAATTTCCCATTTATAATGATAGTTTATGTCATTTAAAATTTACTTTAGATGGTTAAACATCTTACTGCACAAACCAATTATCCGTAGTGGTAATAACTATGTTGCGTATAAAGCAAAAATTGAATGGCGGTCATTTTATTGTGAACACATTTTATTATTTCGAAGTACAAAAACGATTCCCACGGCTTTACCTAACAATGTACACTCATTTTTAACTTGATTTTCCGAAGAGAGAAGGATGTTTTACTATTGGTGACATTATTTTTCAAACACATTTAATCGACTTATTTGATCGAAACAACGTGCTACTGCCCCTTTAAACATACCACAAGACGTGACTTGCTGATGATTCCCTCCCTTCCTCCAGGTATGCTCCTGGCGCTAGGTCTCATTCTGCTCATCTCCATCCTGTCTGACGCCATCCCACTGAACCACAGCAGGACCCCGAGAGCAGGTGAGCAGATCTATCGTTATGGAGCTATCGTTATGGAGCTATCGTTATGGAGCTATCGTCATGTATCTATCGTTATGGAGCTATCGTTATGGAGCTATCGTTATGGAGCTATCGTTATGGAGCTATCGTCATGTATCTATCGTTATGGAGCTATCGTTATGGAGCTATCGTTATGGAGCTATCGTTATGGAGCTGTCGTTATGGAGCTATCGTTATAATTATGGATCTATTGTTATGGATCTATCGTTATGGAGCTATCGTCATGTATCTATCGTCATGTATCTATCGTTATGGATCTATCGTTATGGAGCTATCGTCATGTATCTATCGTTATGGAGCTATCGTTATGGATCTATCGTTATGGAGCTATCGTTATGGAGCTATCGTTATGGAGCTATCGTTATGGAGCTGTCGTTATGGAGCTATCGTTATGGAGCTATCGTTATGGATCTATCGTTATGGAGCTATCGTTATAATTATAGATCTATCGTTATGGATCTATTGTTATGGAGCTATCGTCATGTATCTATCGTTATGGAGCTATCGTTATGGATCTATCGTTATGGAGTTGTCATTATGGAGCTATCGTTATGGAGCTATCGTTATAATTATGGATCTATTGTTATGGATCTATCGTCATGTATCTATCGTTATGGATCTATCGTTATGGATCTATCGTTGGAGCTATCGTTATGGAGCTATCGTTATGGAGCTATCGTTATGGAGCTATCGTTATAATTATTGATCTATCGTTATGGAGCTATCGTCATGTATCTATCGTTATGGATCTATCGTTATGTATCTATCGTTATGTATCTATCGTTATGGATCTATCGTTATGTATCTATCGTTATGGAGCTATCGTTATGGAGCTATCGTTATGGAGCTATCGTTATGGAGCTATCGTTATAATTATGGATCTATTGTTATGATCTATCGTTATGGAGCTGTCGTCATGTATCTATCGTTATGGAGCTGTCGTTATGGATCTATCGTTATGGAGCTATCGTCATGTATCTATCGTTATGGATCTATCGTTATGTATCTATCGTTATGTATCTATCGTTATGGATCTATCGTTATGGAGCTATCGTTATGGAGCTATCGTTATGGAGCTATCGTTATGGAGCTATCGTTATAATTATGGATCTATTGTTATGGATCTATCGTTATGGAGCTATCGTTATGGAGCTATCGTTATAATTATGGATCTATCGTTATGGAGCTACCGTTATGGAGCTATCGTTATGGAGCTATCGTTATATTTATGGAGCTATCGTTATGGAGCTATCGTTATAAGTATGGATTTATCGTTATGGAGCTACCGTTATGGAGCTATCATCATGTATCTATCGTTATGGAGCTATCGTTATGGAGCTATCGTTATGGAGCTATGGTTATAATTATGGATCTATCGTTATGGAGCTACCGTTATAATTATGGAGCTATCGTTATGGATCTATCGCTATGGATGTATCGTTATAATTATGGATCTATCGTTATGGATCTATCGTTATGGATCTATCGCTATGGATCTATCGCTATGGATCTATCGTTATGGATCTATCGCTATGGAGCTATCGTTATGGATCTATCGTTATGTATCTATCGTTATGTATCTATCGTTATGGATCTATCGTTATGTATCTATCGTTATGTATCTATCGTTATGGATCTATCGTTATGGAGCTATCGTTATGGAGCTATCGTTATGGAGCTATCGTTATGGAGCTGTCGTTATGGAGCTATCGTTATGGAGCTATCGTTATAATTATAGATCTATCGTAATTCATCTATTGTTATGTATCTATCGTTATGGAGCTATCGTTATGGAGCTATCGTTATAATTATGGATCTATCGTTATGGAGCTACCGTTATGGAGCTATCGTTATGGAGCTATTGTTATATTTATGGAGCTATCGTTATGGAGCTATCGTTATAAGTATGGATTTATCGTTATGGAGCTACCGTTATGGAGCTATCGTCATGTATCTATCGTTATGGAGCTATCGTTATGGAGCTATCGTTATGGAGCTATGGTTATAATTATGGATCTATCGTTATGGAGCTACCGTTATAATTATGGAGCTATCGTTATGGATCTATCGCTATGGATGTATCGTTATAATTATGGAGCTATCGTTATGGATCTATCGCTATGGATCTATCGTTACGGATCTATCGTTATGGATCTATCGCTATGGATCTATAGCTATGGATCTATCGTTATGGATCTATCGCTATGGATCTATCGTTATAATTATGGAGCTATCGTCATGTATCTATCACTATGGATCGATCGTTATAATTATGGAGCTATAGTTATGGATCTATCGTTATAATTATGTATCTATCGTTATGGATGTATCGTTATAATTATGGAGCTATCGTTATGGATCTATCGTTATGGATCGATCGTTATAACTATGGAGCTATAGTTATGGATCTATCGTTATAATTATGTATCTATCGTTATGGATCTATCGTTATGAGCTTTCGTTATGGATCTATCATTATGGATCTATCGTTATGAGCTATCGTTATGGATTTATCGTTATGGATCTATCGTTATGAGCTATCGTTATGGATTTATCGTTATGGATCTATCGTTATGAGCTATCGTTATGGATTTATCGTTATGTAGCTGCCGTTATGGATCTATCGTTATGGAGCTATCGTTATGGAGCTGTCGTTTTGGAGCTATCAATATGGAGCTATCGTTTTGGATCTAACGTTATGGAGCTATCGTTATGTAGCTGCCGTTATGGATCTATCGTTATAGGGGGAAATCTTTATGGAGCTATCGTTATGGAGCTATCGTTATGGATTTATCGTTATGGATTTATCGTTATGGAGCTATCGTTATGGAGCTATCGTTATTGAGCAATCGTTATGGAGCTATCGTTATGGAGCTATCGTTATGGAGCTATCGTTATTGAGCTATCGTTATTGAGCAATCGTTATGGATTTATCGTTATGGATTTATCGTTATGGAGCTATCGTTATGGAGCTATCGTTATTGAGCAATCGTTATGGATATATCGTTATTGAGCAATCGTTATGGAGCTATCGTTATGGATATATCGTTATTGAGCAATCGTTATTGAGCAATCGTTGTGGAACTATCGTTATGGAGCTATCGTTATGTATCTATCGTTATGGAGCTATCGTTATTGAGCTATCGTTATTGAGCAATCGTTATGGATTTATCGTTATGGATTTATCGTTATGGAGCTATCGTTATGGAGCTATCGTTATTGAGCAATCGTTATGGATATATCGTTATGGAGCTATCGTTATGGAATTATCATTATGGAGCTGTCGTTTTGGAGCTATCGTTATGGAGCTATCGTTATTGATCTATCGTTTTGGAGCTATCGTTATGGAGCTGCCGTTATGGATCTATCGTTATAGGGGGATATCGTTATGGAGCTATCGTTATGGATTTATCGTTATGGAGCTGTCGTTTTGGAGCTAACATCATGGAGCTATCGTTATTGATCTATCGTTTTGGAGCTATCGTTATGGAGCTGCCGTTATGGATCTATCGTTATAGGGGGATATCGTTATGGAGCTATCGTTATGGATTTATCGTTATGGAGCTGTCGTTTTGGAGCTATCGTCATGGAGCTATCATTATGGAGCTATCGTTGGGGAACTATCGTTATAGAGCTATCGTTATGGAGCTATCGTTATGGATCTGTCCTTATATGGGGAAATCGTTATGGAGCTATCGTTATGGAGCTTTCGTTATAGATTTATCATTATGGAGCTATCGTTATGGAGCTGTCGTTTTGGAGCTATCGTTATGGAGCTATCGTAATGGATCTATCGTTTTGGAGCTATCGTTATGGAGCTGCCGTTATGGATCTATCATTATAGGGGGAAATCGTTTTGGAGCTATCGTTATGGATTTATCATTATGGAGCTATCGTTATGGAGCTATCGTTATGGAGCTTTCGTTATAGATTTATCATTATGGAGCTATCGTTATGGAGCTGTCGTTTTGGAGCTATCGTTATGGAGCTATCGTAATGGATCTATCGTTTTGGAGCTATCGTTATGGAGCTGCCGTTATGGATCTATCGTTATAGGGGGAAATCGTTTTGGAGCTATCGTTATGGATTTATCATTATGGAGCTATCGTTATGGAGCTATCATTATGGAGCTATCGTTATGGAGCTGTCGTTATGGAGCTATCGTTATTGATCTATCGTTATTGATCTATCGTTATGGATTTATCGTTATGGATTTATCGTTATGGAGCTATCGTTATGGAGCTATCGTTATTGATCTATCGTTATTGATCTATCGTTATGGATTTATCGTTATAGATATATCGTTATGGAGCTATCGTTATGGAATTATCATTATGGAGCTGTCGTTTTGGAGCTATCGTTATGGAGCTATCGTTATTGATCTATCGTTTTGGAGCTATCGTTATGGAGCTGCCGTTATGGATCTATCGTTATAGGGGGATATCTTTATGGAGCTATCGTTATGGATTTATCGTTATGGAGCTGTCGTTTTGGAGCTATCGTTATGGAGCTATCGTTATTGATCTATCGTTTTGGAGCTATCGTTATGGAGCTGCCGTTATGGATCTATCGTTATAGGGGGAAATCGTTTTGGAGCTATCGTTATGGATTTATCGTTATGGAGCTATCGTTATGGATTTATCATTAGGGATTTATCGTTATGTATCTATCGTTATGGAACTTTCGTTGGGGAACTATTGTTATGGAGCTTTCGTTATGGAGCTATCGTTAAGGAGCTGTCGTTTTGGGGCTGTCGTTATGGAGCTATCGTTATGGAGCTATCGTTATGGATTTATCGTTATGGATTTATCGTTATGGAACTTTCGTTGGGGAACTATTGTTATGGAGCTTTCGTTATGGAGCTATCGTTATGGAGCTGTCGTTATGGCGCTATCGTTGTGGAACTATCGTCATGTATCTATCGTTATGGATTTATCATTTCGGAGCTATCGTTATGGAGCTATCGTTATGGATTTATCATTATGGAGCTATCGTTATGGAGCTGTCGTTTTGGAGCTATCGTTATGGAGCTATCGTTATGGATTTATCGTTATGGATTTATCATTATGGAGCTATCGTTATGAATCTATCGTTATGGATTGATCATTATGGAGCTATCGTTATGGAGCTGTCGTTGTGGAGCTATCGTTATGGAGCTTTCGTTATGGAGCTATCGTTATGGATGTCGGTTTACTCAACGAAGGTTCCCCGCTAATGGCTGCGATACTGTTCAAGCGGTTTTAAACAATAACTCACTCAACGAAGGTTACGTTATACCCACAACGCAATCCACAATTGTTGCGTAATCTCTGCTACTGGTAGTCAATCACGTTTCCTTTGTTTTGGACAGACAATCGTTTACTTTTTTTCCCTTTTACAACCCTTTTCAATCTTTTCAGTCAGTTATTCATATAATATGTATTTCCAAACGTTGTCATGTTACACTTGGAATATTCATTAACTTGTGAATGGGCTTACAATGAGTGAAACCTACATGCTATAATCTTGTAAATAATTCATTCAAAATGTCTTCATTGCCATGGGTTATATGTTCCAAATCTGTAAAAGGAATATATATATATACTGTTTGAGAGGTATTCTAGAAGTTGATGTGATGAAGAAGACAATGTATTTATGGATGGTTAATTTCTTCATTCAACACTTGCGACGTTTCGGTTTATGCTTGAAAACGGTATAAGGATCTATACCGAAACGTCGCTATTGTTGAATAAGAAGTTGATGATCCATAAATTCATTGTCTTCTAGGAATATATACCCTGTTAGCACATGTTTAAAACATATATTTGGTTAAACAATATCAAACGTATACGGTGATAGATAACAAAGTACAAATTGATTTGTTGAAAATTGTAAATTTTAACTTTTCAAAATCAGCTTTTAACAAATTTGTGATAATTTGCTGGTGTTTTTACGGCCTTTGTGTCGCTACTTTTTGCATTTTTGCATCGATTAACCTAAATTTCTCGCCGCTAATGGCTGTGATACTGCAGAAGCGGCGTAAAACAATATATATAATTACAGAGCTTGAGAATTCTAACTCTTCGATGACGTGTTTCTGCCCCCTCCAGGTGTGTTCTACCTGATCACGTTGATCCTGGTGACTTTCAGCATCATCCTGTCCATACTGGTCAGCAACATCAGCCACAGGGGCGCTAGACGGCGGGCTCTCCCGGCCTGGCTACACAAGGTGGGCGGTGCTTGGACGTTACTCGCTTCCATCGCGAGATGATAATCTTACTGACACAACATATGTTTGTTGCCATGTTCGGGTCGTCACACGGAGCCTCATTACATCTTCTCTTGGTAAATTAAGGACGAAAGAGTTATGTCCCTTATTATAGTTTATTAGTTCAGTCACAGGTAGGAGTTGTCGCCAATTCTTGGTTGTGTACTGTTATGAGAGCAAACGTGAAGAGAGATCTAGAGGTAGCTCCCCTCCGTTGTGGATACACAGATGGCATATTACTGAATAAACCCATTCTTTACCTACAGAGGTCACTCCGCTCAGTTCTTCCATCTTACCCTCTGTTGCATAAAGAGCACTTTCTCGGCTAAATATAGAGGTTTGATCATTTAAACTTGTTTCGTGTTTGTATTATATATATGACTGTACTTAAAAATACTTGAAAATATCCTGTTATAACCCACCGCCATTTGACATATTATATAATATGATTGATCATGAATATATACTGTTATACCACTAAAGGTGATTTTTCGAGAACAAAGTGAAGTTGAAGTTGAAGTTGAAGTTGAAGATTGGCCATGGTTTCATCAAAGTTAATTATTCAGTATTCCCTAATTGTCGAAATGCCAGTGTTGCTTCTGTACGATCCTCACGTGTTGTCTACAAGACAGAGTGCGGTCCCAAATGTCAAACGATGTATTATTGGACAGAGTGTTATTTGACAAAACTAAGGGCGATAAGAGTGTAATCTCTCACCACTAGGAGCAGTAAGAGTATTGACTTATGGTCCATATGCAAAAGAGATTAGGACTGAAGAACCGACTGGAGTCACCTCTTGAGGGAAGAGACTGGACTGATCAATGAACTATTCCCATTGCTGATTAAAAATAAACTGAGAATGTACATATCAGAAGTTCTATGTATCTCATGTGTACGGAACACCTTCCAAACAGCATTTCGCCGCTAATGGCTGCAGTATATAGTGCCGAGGCAGCGTTGAACAATAACTCACTCACACAGTTAAACATCAGTCTTATGTGGATCACTGACACGATGTGGCAAGGAATGAAAAAATGTGTAAACCATCATCAAATCAATGTATTTTGTTTATTCTAGGCTTGTCTGAGCAGGAACGGACTGAGAAGACTGATGTGTATCGACCAGTACACACCCGTAGACAACCTCTTCCGGGAAACCATGCGCGATCTGGAAGATCACTCGCATCCTGATGCGCATGACGAACCGGAACTTCCGGGCGCAACGGAAATGGAAAACACTGGAAAGATAGAATCCCAGATGAAAGACACTAACAAATATTTAAGATATATCTGCGGCAAGCTCTCTGCTGAAGATTCATACAAGAATGTTAATTCCGATTGGGAAGAACTGGCTAGAATCATGGATAGAGTCCTTTTCGTTATATTCACCATCTTATACGCCCTCACTGCTCTCGGTCTTCTCACGTAGCCAAGGATAGACGTGTTAGCACTGCGTGTGGTCACCTACCATCTCCCTATCGTTCCAGTAGTAAACATGATTACATCGAAATCAGTGGCGGAGCCAGACATTTTGAAAGGGGTTCATTGAAAATGAGGGGAAGGGGGTTAACCACATTCACATGCACAAATTTTACAACAAAGGGGGAATGGAGGAGGGGGTCGGAACCTCTCTGGATCCGCCACTGGAAAGTCGGGTCACATTTGTTTTATAAGTGATATTTTGGTTTCGTTCTTCAGAGCTATTGCAGACTTTCAGTGAACCATAAGGCCATTTTTGTGCAAATGGTTTAATGAACAGCCCCGAGCTCCGAGCTTCATCTTGAAACCGAATCCCCTTTCTCAGCTTTTATACTGTCCTTGTCACATGTTATCGCTTTCAAAGACAGGTTAAATGTATACATGTAGATTTACCAAGTATGAAAAAAGCTCGCCTGTCCGCATAGCGAAGATTCCAAAACTCTGCATGTGTAGCTGTGCGTATCATGGAGGCTTCATACCTTCGTTATATCTGGTATCAATTCATAAATTGAAGAAGACAAATATTTGTAGATGATCAACTTCTTTATTAACAATAGCGACGTTTCGGTCAATCAATCACTCAATAAGTTTATTTTCGTCTCACCTGTGTATATACATATCTATTTCAAATAATAAACAGTAATTAAAACGTTCACAACCAACCACTCAGCGATTTATGAGAGACGATCTAAGAGAATTACATTATATTAAAAGTCATAGTTTATGAACATACATCAAGGTAAACGTATATAAATTAACTATATAAAAGCTCTCTCCGCTTGGCTAAAATAGAATGACAGGGGCTGGCAGTATAAGATACAATATCTGGTGTGCTTAAAATACGAATAAATTTATCACAGTCTGGCAAAACGCTAAGATCCTCCCAGTTATAAAGGCAGATATTCGGTATAGATCCTTATACCGTTATCAAGCATATGGGAGAGATGGTAAATGAATGAATGAATGGTTTATTCTTATGAAGTTCACAAAAGTGACAGAGAAGTAATGACAATGTACAATATTATTATGGGAGCATACGTAGACAAGTTTTTACATAGTTACAAACTTTCCACAGTAGTGCGTTATGCTTACAGGACATGAGAGATATGAATTTATATATAGAAGGGTCATTACATAAGTCTATATAAAATACTGGACAATGTGTGAGTAGATGAGGTAAAAACAGATGTAAAGACAGAGGTTATATACATGATACACATACATGTTGGTATGATAATGAGATAACAAAAACAACAAGATGAGATAACAATGAGATGAAAGGTGTAGCAAGCAGGTTGTGATAACATGGATACCAGTGGAAGATAAGTTAATTAAGGTATGTATCATGTATATAACCTCTGTCTTTATCATCGCTCCCATATGCTTGATAATGGCATAATGATCTATACCGAAACGTCGCTATTGTTAATAAAGACGTTGATCATCAATAAATATTTGTCTTCTTCATCACACCAACTTCTAGAATGCCTCTCAAACAGAAGGCATACATTTCCAACGGTGGTCATTATACCGACATGAGATTGTTATAACCAGGGAGTATTTGAAGTAATTTCTTAAATGAAACTATAATCTATATGTTTTTGCTCCAACTGGTTTCATCATGATCCCGGGGATGAACCGTTTTGCATTTTGTGTTTTACCTCTTTTGCAGTTATCATGTCCGAGACATGTTTTTAATCATTCTACTCATATTTCGAACGTCCCACTTGTAAAAGCGATATTTCATGAACCGTTGCGCCGTGTGCCGCAACCAGTCGACTTATGTGACTTTGACTTTACGTTCAAGGTCACCGTGACCACTCTTTGAAATCTTCTTATTGTAATATTTTATGAATCAATGAACCAAATGTCTTCAAATTTTGTGACATCCTTCAGAAGAAAATTCCACCGACAGCAGTCTATTTTAGTGACCGTAGCATTGTTTCCACCGACAGCAGTCTATTTTAGTGACAGTAGCATTGTTTCCACCGACAGCAGTCTATTTTAGTGACCGTAGCATTGTTTCCACCGACAGCAGTCTATTTTAGTGACCGTAGCATTGTTTCCACCGACAGCAGTCTATTTTAGTGACCGTAGCATTGTTTCCACCGATAGCAGTCTATTTTAGTGACCGTAGCATTGTTTCTACCGACAGCAGTCTATTTAAGTGACCGTAGCATTGTTTCCACCGACAGCAGTCTATTTTAGTGACCGTAGCATTGTTTCCACCGACAGCAGTCTATTTTAGTGACCATAGCATTGTTTCCACCGACAGCAGTCTATTTTAGTGACCGTAGCATTGTTTCCACCGACAGCAGTCTATTTTAGTGACAATAGCATTGTTTCCACCGACAGCAGTCTATTTTAGTGACCGTAGCATTGTTTCCACCGACAGCAGTCTATTTAAGTGACCGTAGCATTGTTTCCACCGACAGCAGTCTATTTTAGTGACCGTAGCATTGTTTCCACCGACAGCAGTCTATTTTAGTGACCGTAGCATTGTTTCCACCGACAGCAGTCTATTTTAGTGACCGTAGCATTGTTTCCACCGACAGCAGTCTATTTTAGTGACCGTAGCATTGTTTCCACCGACAGCAGTCTATTTTAGTGACCGTAGCATTGTTTCCACCGACAGCAGTCTATTTAAGTGACCGTAGCATTGTTTCCACCGACAGCAGTCTATTTTAGTGACCGTAGCATTGTTTCCACCGACAGCAGTCTATTTAAGTGACCGTAGCATTGTTTCCACCGACAGCAGTCTATTTTAGTGACCGTAGCATTGTTTCCACCGACAGCAGTCTATTTTAGTGACCGTAGCATTGTTTCCACCGACAGCAGTCTATTTTAGTGACCGTAGCATTGTTTCCACCGACAGCAGTCTATTTTAGTGACCGTAGCATTGTTTCCAAGGTCACAGGTGCACCTCTACATTTGTCCATCCCTTGTTAATGAGATATATTATTAAATTCTGATTTCATATTTGATTACTGCCGACACGTCAATAGCTCGTGTTTAGTAATTCTCTTGCTACAGAGGTTACTTGCTTCAGATTTTCGATCCGAACGTCTTTTATATTAGGCCATATTTCTCGGTTCAAGCAAAATTCCCTAGCGGGGAAAATGAGTACCGCTTACTGCGTCCCCGTTTCTTATCCAATGACAACACATCTTTCATCGGCTGCGTCGACCAGTGACTTTCAAGCAGAGGAAGTTCTCATAGAAGAACAGATGTTAGAATCAGAATCTGAAAGGAGTACCCTCAAGTGGGAAGAGAATGTACCAAATGATCTCATTTAGTAAATATATATTTACTTGACTCATCGTCAGTGACGGGGCAAATTGTCATGCACGGAGGTAACACCTGTTCGCACTCCAATTTGTATTACATCTTTGTATATGATGATATTATGCACAACGCTTCTCGCCTGGTACTCAATTACGAATCTTCCTATCTAAGGCTGCATAAAAAAGTTAAAAATTTAATGTTTCTCATTATTTTGAAAAGTTACGAAAACGAGGACTTTTTAAAATGTTTTGTTGGAAAAGATAATGATGATGAAGGAGTACATTTCCCCATCAAATTATAGCTTGAAAGTGGGTGACAAGTTTTCACAACGGAAGCACATCCGATTCTCCAGAACCATATATTTGGTTGACAAATGGATTTTGCAAAAACATTTTATTCATTTTCCAAATGACAATAAAAAGCCGTCACTTGCCCGAGAATTTTTTTTTTAATTTAGCTAAACGCATGGCTCGGTCAACTGACGTGTTTATCTAATACATAGCTCAGTTTAAAATCCCCAAAGTTGTCGTCGATATTAACATCATTCTGTAGGCCACCCTTGATCTATCTAAATTGGTATATGACAATAAGTGTTGGCATGTTCATTGTACGAGGTAAGTCTGTATTTAAAGGAACTGTAGCACGTTTGCTAATAGAAATAAATATATCACACGAAACAGAAAAGAAGTGTTACCAGTTGCAAGACAATCCTCGTCAATCAATCAATAGTGAAAGACCTGTCCACACTAATGAAGACTGTGTTCAGACCCTTCCTTCTTGCTTCTCGTTATAAAGGTACACTAATGAAGACTGTGTTCAGACCCTTCCTTCTTGCTTCTCGTTATAAAGGTACATGGACAGCCACGATTCAAAACAATAACAATAATTCATTGTTGTCATGGAAGGGGCACCTGTTAGTTTGGTATCATTAACATTAAGAGTAGTAGGATACCCCTACCATTGTAAAGGACCCATCAGTCCAGACTTAATCAAACTGAACCAGCTGGTCACCTGGGAACAACATTGCTGATAAATTCAACCAAAAAATGAACACTGAACATGTCAAACAACCAAGAAATGTCATTTCCATATAATTTTATCACATGATTCAAGCTTTATGAAAGCAACAAAGCTATAACTGTTGATCACTTATAACGACACTGTTTTCATATACATGTTCGTGTACGGTATCAGAGACAGTCTTCGGTTGAGTCTTGATGCACAGTCTTATGACGTCATTGATAAGTATGACAGCGCCACCTAGAATAAAGAGACCCCCAGCGAAGTAGAAGGACAGCGAGTAGCTGCCTGTCCGATCATATAACAAGCCTGGAAAATACAATAGTTTGAATCCATTATATTATAATTACAACATTGATAATACAAATGTCATAATATATTTATTCATATCAAGAGCTGCGTGTATTGTCATGCTGAAATACTACAGAACGATTTTTTACATCGACTATCTGATTTATATCCGAGCTAGAAGGAAGTCAATCTGACTATATTATTAGTTACGGGGTGTTTGACAGGTTATACGTATACGTGACTGTAAGACCCTTGTATTTACCTGAGGCGCAGCCGAAGGAATGCGATATATACAAGGGTCTTACAGTCCCCGCTTCACTAACGGGAGACAGAAAGCTGTTTTACAAATCATACCGTGACAATGTTCCTCATATACAAACATTCTTACCAGCAACTGGTGAACCCACGAACACAACGATTCCTTGGAAGAAGATGAGGTACCCAAAACCTTCACTGAGCTTCTGGACACCTAGAGTATCTGCTACTGCCACGGCCTGGAGATAGAGCCAAACACCTAAAAAATAGTTTGAGCTGTACGACTGTTTCCGTTTTTGAAACTAATGATGGTTATTCAAACACAATAAGATGACTGCAATACATGTTTAGTGTTTAAAGCACTGTATAATCAGGTTGAATCAGTTCATTAATTAGTTTTGTGTGGGAGGATGGCAAGAGATTGGGAATAGTTTTTGCATGTGAGATTGAAAAGTAGATTTCCAAAAATGATAGGAGTTTCAACCGTGTCTGACATGGGACTATTCTTGTGTAACACAACTTTATCATCACCTTAATATATAAATATTTAACAACAAGGACAAATTATCAATGAAATGAGTAATGAAGGCATGCCGCAAATTAATCGCATACACACGTTTATGTGTAGATTCCCCTGTGTCCCAAAACTAAGATGTTTTATTGTTTAAAAGAAATACTGACAGAGTAAATGCTTACCCAGAAAGATTCCATAAAAGGCTGCATAAGCCATGAGAGTCTCGAATGTTACCAACAGGGGACAGAGAGCGGTGGCACAACCACAGAGAACGCTGGACACCGCCAGCAGGGCCACTCTGTTCACACAGGGGAGGTCTGAAATACGTGCAAACAGAAGCCGGCCTGCCATGCTAGATACACCAATGGTTGAAATCAACCAGGTTGACTTGAACTCTGGGATGTTCAACCCATTGGCTAAGTCTGGGAGGTGGTTGAACGGGATCAGGAACACGGTTGAAGCCAGAACGGATCCCACGAGGAAGACGGTGAAGCGGACATTCTTGAAGACCGACAGCGACGTTTTCAGCCGGGAGCAGAGTTTGCATCTTCTTGAAGTCTCTGTTTCGTCTTGTTCTAGGAAAGGTTAGCAGTTTGTCTATAATGGATAGTCAAATTAACGTTGTGATATGTTTAAGCGGATTTGAAACAGGAAATAGACTATATCAAATAAATACGATACACAATTACAATACACAACTACTTTCAAAAGTTCCATGTCGTTAAATGCGCCATATGCCCTATATGGATTAAGTTATAAAGACACATAAATGATAGATTTGGAAAAGAACGGCTCATAGTTTCAGCTGGAAGGAGATACACGAGAAGAAGCCACAGAAATGCGGAAGAGAATAAGAGCATCAATATGGACGAGGAATCATGAACAGATCAACCAATAGACTTCAATATAATCACAACTACAAGTACCTGTTCTGTGTTCTACTTTCAACTTCTCCAACTCAGCCTTGGTGTAGAAAGGTCTGAACAGAGCTCCGAACACGGCGCAGTTGAGTAGAAACCCACCTGTAATCAGCAGCGCCCCTCTCCAACTGTAGCTGTCTATCAACACCTGTAGGAGAGGGGGCAGGGCGAATGTCCCCACCCCTCCCCCTAGGGACCCCAGAGCGTTCGCCAGGGAGCGACGCTTGTCGAAATACTGGTTGACTATCACTGTCGCCGAGACGAACAGGAAACTGAGACCAAGTCCTGAGAAGACAACGTACATATAAGATTGTATAGCTCGATTGGTGAAAGTGTTTGCTTTTTATCTGAATCAGACAAGTATCTTATTGTATACTGACTCAAGGTCGATGAAGGTTAACTCAGATTATTAGGATTAATATGCCGTCGACCCGAATATTCAAAATCAATGTTATATTATAAAAGCGTTTTCACATTATTTTACTTTTTCAGACATGAAAGTAGTCTTAACACTAAAAACACTGTTTGTAACCTTTCAATGTTATGGATGAGATTAAGCACAACTTGAAACACAGATAGCAAAATCAAGGTTACTTGACATTGAAACTTCTAATTCCACGCATTTGAATCTTGTAACTATCCTGAACATTGACAATGCAAATCAGATTGATGCTTAAGACTAATGGAACATACAAAGCTATTCACTCTCTATGCATTAACGTAGAAGGTATAAGCACGCACCTTGCAGCAGCCCGAAGCTGAGATAGAGGAAGAGGAGGTTGTCTGCCAAGAAGCTGATACTGCAGCCAACACAGGCCAGGAGAGCTCCCAGAAGGGAGGTAACTCTTACTCCAAGTAGTCCAAGCACAAACACGTCTACAGGTCCTAATTAACAATATAATGCATCAATTAACACTCGATTATGACAATTGGAACAGGGCTAAACATACATGTGTATGAAAATTATCCGGCATCTGAAGCATCTGTCCCGAATGTTAAAGTGTTTTACGGTGTCATGCTCTGCAAATTGAATATGTGTAAAGACGAGCCTCAATTGAAGACATAAGGACATCTGTCTTTTCTTGACTAATACCATGTTTATCTCATTGAGTGAGGTAGAAAGTTTATATTTTAAAGGTACATCCATTGTGATTTGGGGGCCACATGCCAAACGTTATAAATGGTGTTATTTTATCGAGAAGTGCCGACTGTTACCGAAAACTACCAAATTGATGATAGTGGAGTGAGTATATTGACGATATGAAGGTACAAGAAGTGATTTCTGATCGAAAACCGGACAATGTGTCGCGATTGCCAATGAGTCAAACGTCATTTTGGATTCTTATTTATAACAGACAAAATGCCAAATTTGAGTTGATAATGTTTAATAGGTCATATAACTACTGTTCATGTTAATGGGACGTGCAATTTCGGTTCCTACACATGCATAATGATGTTACTCGATTTTAATTGAAAACTAGTAGGCCTAATTATGATATTTTTGGCGATTGGGGATGAAAATGCAAGCTGAGTGAATTTATTTGTACTGTAAACAGCACATATGGTGTGTTTGAACGTATTAAAGCCAAATAAAATTTTACGAAACACAAAGGAAGCACCTTTAACGATTGGCGCAGCCACGAGGGACAATATATACGTTTTTTACCTCACGATGTAGTAGATAGTTTCACAGCTCTTGTCTCCACATCACCTGAGCTCATTGTGTTTCGTGATCTTGGAAATATGTGCTACATTTCTAAACGTTATAACCTACCCAGGAGCAGCAGTAAACCACTCAGAAGTGAGCCAATCCACGCAGTCGCAGACCGGGAAGTGTTAAACTGGTTCAGTAGCTCCACGTAGAGTACGCCGAACGACTGCATGAGTCCGAACACCATGAAATGTATGTAGAAGGAGCCCAGTACACAGACCCACGCCCATCCAGTGTCCTTCTTCCTCACCATCGTGTCGCAGTGACTGAAATAATAATAATAATAATAATAATAATAATAATAATAATAATAATAATAATAATAATAAATAAATAAATAAATAAATAAATAAATAAATAAATAAATAAATAAATAAATAAATAAATAAATAAATAAATAAATAAATAAATAAATAAATAAATAAATAAATAAATTAATTAATTAATTTATTAATGAATAACATCTCCTAATTAGTACTTAATAGTATTTCCTAATTAGGACATAACATTTTCTAATAAGGACATAATATCTCCTAATTAGGAGTTAATCATTGTGAAGTTATGAGGTTTGATCAGCTTCTTTCTGAAAATGTGTAACTGTTGCTTCAAATTTAATTGTAGCAGTGTTGAAAATCAGTATTTGTAATTTTCTTTATCGTTAAATTTACCACTAGGTTCATTGTTATCATCTCAGGAAAACATCTGCATGAAGTCTTCGTAGATTCATCAGTTATGCATACTTTTCATAAGTTTAATATTTGAAAAATCACTATCATGTCTACAACATAACAAGTTAAAAAGTGCTCCTTGTTTCAAAATGCCAAATTGAGTCAAGCTGGCACATGAAGACACAATGAATCTCAATGTAGTTAACATAAACAGATTTTAAAGTGAATAAAGTATGTGTTGTCTGTCTGTCTGCGAAAGTTTGTGAATAAAGAATTCGAATGCCATTCTTTCAACTGTACATTTACTTAAATGTACAATTACGACTACTAGAATGCCAGTTGAATCTGGTCTTTGAAGGGCATTTAGAAGTGGTAAACACAAGAACAGGAAGATTTTCTGGATAACAACTTCTTTAATGTGAAAATACACGACGTTTCGGAGTATATACTCAATCCTTCTTTACGTTCCACCTGATGAAGGAGTGAGTATGTACTCCGAAACGTCGTGTATTTTCACATTAAAGAAGTTGTTATCCAGAAAATAGTCCTGTTCTCAGTTGAATATGTTTAGTTGTAGACAAAACAATAATTTTGTAAAGTTATTTTGTAAATTCATAAATTAAATAACTTCAAATTTTGAACTTATGAAAAATAGACATAGCTGATAAATCTATTAAGGCTTCATTTTGGATATCTTTCCGGAGATAAGAACAATAATAAAGTATGTGACAAATACTGATTTTCAACACTGCTACAATCAAATTTGAAGTAACAATCACAATTTATCAGAAAGAAGCTGATCAAACCTCAAAACTGCACTTAGGACACGGGCCCGTCGGACCCCCTCACCCTTGGATCCACAACTGGATATGATACCTAAATGTCATTGTTCGGTTATGGATGTATGTTATATAATAAACATGGTTATGCGTCAGTATAAGATTCACAAGGAGTGTGTCCGTTTCAACTATCAACTATCAACTATGGCTGACATTCCGAACGGGTTCAAATCAGCCGTGCGACGAAAACGACTTTGACGTCATTTCTTCATTTCTGACGTCGCAATGCTTTTCGGCGGTATTGTCAACTTCACACCGGGGCTACGAATCCAAAGAATCGCCACGAACTGATTAGTTTGAGGAATCATCGGGTGATTGGTATGTTTTAGATTGTCTGGGTCTATCGGCCACTCAGCGATTTAGTTAGGATACATGTACGATACAATCAGGGATATTCGTAAATTATTTCGAAGTTTTGTTCAGGTAAACTACAAGATGAACAGTAGTCTGTGTGGAAGGAACAGATTCTATTCAGTTTAGCTAAAATAACAGTGACGCTTTATTTCAGGACATAATCCACTGCAGACAATTATGTCCTGAAAAATAATACGAGCTTTATATTGAGTAGGCCTAAATTATTTTAGGAGATCTTTTGTAGAAAAAAACTTTATAACTCAATAGTTGCATCCGTTTAGACAATACTGTAGTTTGAAGTTTGACATTTCGTCTTTGCCAAGTAAATGACCATATCAAAATATTTTTTTACAATACAAGCATGCGTCTTCTCAACTATGAACTATAATTTTCAAGTTTCGATATCTTTCTTACATATTCATAATTCCACATTTCTATTAGTAAACTCACACGTAATTCACCGATTCATTATTATAGTTTCGATAAAATTATAGAAACTGTTTTTGGAAATGTTATCGCGTTACAAACATGCACGCTTATAAATGTTGTATTTTCTCCCTTAGCAACGAATTCACACAGTTATAAATAATGCATTTCTCCAAGTAAAGAAGAAACCTATCTCTGTCATAAACAATAAATCTTATAATGACTTGATACACCGAAATAAACAATTTGCTCTCACCTTGTCTCGCAAACGGGACCCTCGGAAACTGCTAATTGTTGATTATTGAGACAAGAATGTCAAAATGAAAAAGGAAAACCATAAAAAGTAAAGAACGTCATTGTTGACTTCGCAAATATTTTGTGTGTTTTACTTCAAACCAGGTAAATATGCTAGGACGGCGGAAGGATTATACCACCGATATCCGCATGGAGATGGTTGCTGTTAACTGGCTACTGTCGACTATTTTGTTTCATTCCTCCACGACGTTATATACAAGTGCATTCCTGGTGTAAACAAGCGTCGTAATCGATGTCTTGATATCTTTCCATCAAATTTAGAAATTATTAAAACTTTTATTAGTGTTTCGTGTTCAGCTTAACTGTGTCTATATATTGATAGTTGATCTTTCCATGACCAACATGACCAACGGAAATGTTTCAGTGTATTAATAAAGTGTTTTTGTTTTTCAATGTTTTGATAGCTGATCATTTTTCTCTAAAAAGATGACCATAGTATGTCGGTATTTGCAAGTGTTGGGAAGGAATCGTAAAGAAAAATGTTTTAAAATCAAATATATAAGACAAATAATTGACATTATTTTGAGTGACTTTTGATTTGACTTTTCCGAAAAAAAAATTTTTTTATTAAGTTGATGTAGTGGCAATAATAATTTGGCGGGTGTCGTTTACTTTAAACAATTGTGTTTTATCCATGGATTTTTAGCAAGTTCTCAAGATTTAGAATATCCAAGTTATCCTGAATTTGTGGGGAAATGTGTAGTCATATTGAATTCTTTAGTACGTTTTGGAGACAATTTTCTTTCTAAATTCAGAAGAGTTAGTGCTGTTTTTCAATATATGTATCGATCAATCTTTACGAAAATGTTTGGACTCGTTTTTTTTTCTTTTAAATGGTTTTCACGAGGAAGTTTGATGGTTTACTCAATACTCGCAATCCACCTTTCTCTCCCCACCAAGGTTATTCCAGTCATTCTTCCCACGGAACCCCTGTTCTAAACCGATATTGTTCGCTGGTTTCTCAGCAGCACCACTAGAGGTGAAAATTCTCAGCATGAAATGCCGTCTATATTGCCAAAATCAAAACTTTCATTACGTGATACTGCTCGTATAGACAGAGAAATCCTCTGTGGAGAAAGAATGAAAGGTCACAGGCATATAGTACAATATGCAAGAGCACGAAATAATTCTAAATAAATTTAGATTTTGAAATTTAAGCGATATGTTCTCTGCTGAGTGGATTAAACATGGTCATGTGGTTTTTTATTTTCAAAAGTTTATTTTACCGATTAGAAATCGCTTAAATTGCAAAGTTTGAAATTATAACTAAATAGATTGAATGATGTGTTTGTTCACTGGCTTATAAACGGTTTGAAAGTTCAAGTTAAACTGTAGTATAAATGCCGTCGACAAGCTCCGGCATTTATACCAGTTTAACTTGCACCTTTCAAACCGTTTATAAGCCAGTGAACAAACACATTATGAAATCTATTCAATACACGTGTTATCGATCATGTATTTGGAAATGTCACTGATATGATATTAGTATAATGATTATAGTAATATCCAACAAGTTTGCTCTTAGAGCACAAATACCCTGCCGTTTGCCCTATTGATAACCACCCTCTAAATAACAATTAAAATATCATGTTTAAAAAGGAGCTTACGTGTATTAGGCCCCTTTCTCATGCACACCTTTACTTAGGTGAGTAAATTTACGTATGTATGTAAATGTATTTGGAGTATGTAAAAGTGTCATGAGAATGTAATTACATACATGAGTATTTTTGCACGAGGAGCAAATTTACATCACCTCAAGAGGTCATGTAAATGTTAATTTACATATACTTCCCATGCAAATTCTGTCACGTGACCATTTATCAAACAATTTCCAGAGAAATGAAGAATCAGGGACATGAGAGAGTGAAAGTTGCGGTTGTACACCCTGAAAAGGACCTACTGAAAATGCAAAAAGAAGCGGAGTACAAGCGCCAAAGGAAGGAATCTTTGCAAATTTTATCATCGACCCGTGGGCATTTCCCGCTGAATCGGGCATACTTTTAGATAATGCCCGCTGGTCATGTTTTATCCTACACTTATTACCTCATCATATCGGGTAATATTTTCATGCGATAAACATATGACACCACCAAACCCTTATCTTCTCTTTTAACCATACTCTCTTTTCTTGAACAAGACTCAGGACAATGTATGTACCCTGAAAAAAGGAGAAATCCCTTTTCCTTTTGGAGGTAAGAAGTCTTACATCACGAAATCTGGTGCGAGAATGAATCTATTCATACCTTTTCGTTTATATAATGTATAACATGGCTGTATGTAATTGACAAATACAACATATTGTTTAACTACATGAGTACAAAAAGTAAATTTACTATTACACGTGTATGTATATTTACATAGTGTGTAAATTTACTCATGTATGTAAATTCGTGCATGAGAAAAGGGCCTAAGAGGGCCAAATATTATAATATAAATATGTCACGACCACTATCAAGGAAAGTATCTAGACGCCAAAACTATCACAACACAGATGCATGGACAAACATATCGAATATGAGGTTATTAATGTCACAGTAAAGTTTTACACAAAGTATATAGAAATGGGTCATGTGATTTTTACGAAACAAGTGTAAATGTTCGTACTGTCCGCGCGAGAGCGAGGATTGTGTAATACACAAACATGCATGAGTTGCGTAAACGTGATAAAGCACTTTCGATTATTATGATAAAGTATTAGTCAGTCTATTCCATTTGAATCGCCTTAATCCGAAAATGTCTACGGTCTACTTCTCCACGGCCTGCTACAACGAAGTCAAGAACACTTGTTATCCCTCCGGTATAGTATTACCTTGGAACATAGTCAATATAGAAAATAGATAATAGAAAATGTCCGTCTTCTGTCCGTCTGTCCATCCGTCCGTCCGTAAACATTTCGTTTCTTTGGCAGAACTCTTCAATGTGTAATACCAACTAACTAAAGTGCCAAATATGGTATGTGCTCGAAAGTATCAATTCGGTTATTTCAAACATATTGGTAATAATAACGGTAATCAACCAAATCCAACACTCCTAATGTTGAACAGGAAATAACATGGAGTGTAGGGAATTGTACGATATATTTCAATTTGAAAACAAATGTCACTAAACAAAGTTACAAAGCAAAATAGGATAGGACTTAGATTGAAATTATCTCTGTAGATTTAGATTAATGTAAAATAATACACCAAACACCTCACAAAGACCATGCACATAGCCAGTTGTCATGCATGGTTCAAATATCGTTCGACATATAGGATCTTACCTGAGAAATATCAGTTATAAAGATAGGGACATGTAACACATCAGTTAGGACGGCGCTGAAACATCGTCCCACTTGCTGCATGAAAACAACCTATCGTAAAGTATCTGGGAAGATATTGCTGATATTGGAGTCGAAACCAAAATATAAAAAGATAAATTCAGTTTAAACTTATATCTTCTAAAAAAACACACTTGCAAACAGTAACTAGATAATGTAATATATATCTGATATTGTTATATTGAAAAACCTATATTCTATTCAAAGCAAGACAACACAAATATCTGATCAGTCTAAACGATATTCACAACATGTAGAACATACGAACGTGTACGAACATTCTCTGCACATAATCAGAATTAATGAAAATCAGGTCATCAGGTCACAAACAAGTCTAATAAGCCTCGTATTCTGAAACTTGGATATAATGCTAATAATAATAAATACTGTAATCCCATGTTTGTTAGAAAATCATGAGAAACAAAATATTCATTTGATAATGACATTTATGAATATGAAAATTAAATTTTGAAACATGTACATTTGTGTACAGAACATCTATCTTTTGACATCAGAAACAAAATGTAACAAAACACACTGTGGTGTAAACAAAAGCCTATCTAAAATTATGAAAAACAGGGTTACCCCAAAAGACATTTAAATAAAAGGAATGTAAAATAGAAATAAAAACTTGAACGAACTCAGTCTGTCATGTTGGGACCTTGCTCATTTTTTATTTGAAGTTGATGAAAGCAAAATTGTAAAATAGCTATTATCTGGAAAAAATACAATATTTTAAAAATAAATTTAGTTCACAACGAGTTGTAATTGTTTTAATGTAAAAACTAGTATTGGTGTGATTGATAACATTTTAGTAGTTTTTCTGATATTATCGCAAATTTGAGGTTTTGTTGGACCAAATTGGACCGTAACACACCCTGTAATACGCTACTGCGTGGGGAAACGTGCTAGTGGTTGTTACGGCTCGCAATGGTTATGTCAGTTTTTGCGATGTCGTTTTACCGCAGATATTTTGTAAGGAAGGCCATTATATAACCTTCTTTGGGACATATTTATGGTTATTTAGCAAACTATTAATTAAGGATTACTTTAATCTGAAAAACTGTCCAAATGAAACGTGAATTATGAAAATATTCAATGTTATATGGTAAAGCATGACTTATAATGGAAGAAATGACTTTTATATTGTCGAATCAATTATACATTTCGCTAATTAATGTACTAATGCATGCCTAAGCTCGTCTTCTTTATTGGATAGCAGTCCCATACAATAACATATGAAAACTTTGAGTGCAACCACCCACCTGAGTTCGCCAACGCCTCCTGTTACACTGCGATGGTAGGAAATCTTCTCTGGAAGAGACTATGTCTTATTGACTGTGTGACGTCACAAGCTGAATGCTCTTTGCTGGATTATACCCGGAAGAGCATTCTAAATGATCAAAGTGGATTACTAAGTAAATTCTCATTGCTCGGTTCATGTTTGTGACACTGCTGTAATGTGATGATTGCACCCCTTTCCACAAAGCGATCGTGTCGTTAAAATCTATTGATACAACTGATGGTAGCCTTACAATCGATTGTAAGTGTTTTGAGGAACCGCACCGTGAACGCCATAATCATATAATGGAAACCATTTGAATATTTAGAATACAGTTACAATTCGATGTATGTTAACTTAACGTATTCACCTGAGATGTGTTGAACATGTTCAGAATTAACGAGCAACTCACAGGGATGAGAGCAGGTTACTGTCCTGCACTCGGCTTGCTCTTATAACGTTCATCATGCATTTAGCATTTCCTGGAATCTCAAGTATTGTTTGCATTTTATAACAAATGTCAAGTATTACAGTTTTAATATATATCATACATTAGTAAAATTGAAAAAGGCTTTCAATGTAGCGAGATGTTGAGCAACGATAACCATTCCTCCAGATGATCGATGTTCAAAGATAATCGCTCCTGTTGCATTTATTGTTTTGTGGATATGACTATAGTACAATACCATTTGTCTATTATGCAGATCAATATTGAAAACTAGCATGTGGGGGTATGTGCCCTCTCCTTGTCTTTGTTCTAATTACTGCTTATTGTCATCTGATATGTAGGCCCTAAATGTTTGCTAAACTTCTAAAACTTCTAACTTTTCTAGGGATTGCTATATCAATGCGTGAGAGATATATATATATATATATATATATATATAAATAAAGATGATGGAGTCAGAAGTAGTAAACATCCATTTTATGGCTAGCGCTTTCAGCTGTACTCAGCTTCTTCAGGCCTATACATAACGGATAAAACGTTGTCAGGCAACGTCGTCGTGTACATTGTGACGTCATAGTATTATGACGTCATACTACATGGTAGCATAATGGAGTAGAGACATCAAGTTTTAGAGTTTAACTTGGGTGAAAACATTGTGATAAATCTGCTTTCTTTTGTTTCTAAAAGCTTATTATTATCAAAATTTAATTTATACATTGGGAAGACAGAAAAATGCCCGTTTCCACATTCAGCTAAATGTTTACTTAATGGAATTGTACGGTTTTTGGGCTGATTAATGTGCGATCTATGCAAGTTCATTCGCAATTAATATTTATACTGTTAGGGTTCTATCGGAGTATTCGCCGTTTTGTTGTTGCGCATTGCATGAAATGAGAAGACGCTGTATTTTTACAAATGTTGATAATATACACTTAATTACTCATGGTGAGGTCATTATGTGAAATACAAGGACTCCCGAGGAGGTCTGACGTGACAGAGACCGCAGGTCGAGGTCAGGTCAGACCGCCGAGTGAGTCAGGTCTCGAGAGTCCTTGTATTTCACATAATGACCTCACCATGAGTAATTAAATGTTTTATTATACCGAAATTTTCGTTTTTCTTCTTCAGACTATAGAATGTATTTTCTTATTTGTCAAATCGAACCCATCAGCTGACGTCATCTTGAAAGCAAACGTAAAACCAAACAGTCATGTGACAAATCACGTGACGAGTCAATATCTCAGGTCAGTGACAGAAAATTCTGTCACAAAACTGACCTCATCACTGGAATCGGAGGTCAATGTACAAATATATTTTTCGATCACGTGGTGTGAACTGGCCAATGATATTCTTACAAATTTAATAGAGGTATAATAATAAAACATAACTGTTCATAGAATACCCAGAAAAGAACAACCTATTAGTATGATCGTTATGTCAGTGAACTAATTATCAGGAAGTCATAACCTTGCGTAGATATGTTTCAAATGTCAGATTCAAAACATCAAATTGCGTCTCTTTAATCAAACTCGTTTTCAGGAAACATGCATGCATGTAATAAAAACCATGTACATTTAACATTTTCAAATATAAATTCTTTATTTCAGTATAAGAGGTTTTAGTTCCAGGAAACAAACATGAGAAAACATTTGTACTGAATACATAATACGTATTACATAAAACAAATTTATCAAAAACAGTTCATACGCGATGAACCATCGGACGTTTTGAAGCAATGTGATATCTCGTGTACACATATGTTTATTCAATAAATTGAACGTGGATAGATAAACAAGCCGCAATGGCTTATGTTAGTATACCGTTATACATTTATACATAGATACATTAATAGAACATGCATAATAAACAGCATCAATTTATAAATTTACAAGTAATAAATCACCAAACAAAACGTTCCCATTTTGTTATTTTAGATTGTGTGTTCTTTGAATTTCAGCTGTTCAGCTGATCAAGTATGAACTTTACGGCATATTTTCAAATTTGCCTGTATGCAGAACACAAACTCACGGGCAAAAGAAAGTATAGGTACAGCAACGCAAGATATTTTAATCAACGAGTGATGAACAAGATTGAAACATAGTTACACCATGTCTCTAAAAGCAAACTAACGCGGTCTGTAAATTTTGAAACATTATCTGATCATACATGTAATTCTGAAAAACACGGCTCTTTAAAAATCGTCGTTATAGAATTTCCTTAACCAGGCGAGATAGGGGAGTGAAATATGGCTTTCTGGCTTGTTTTATGACGTCCTACAGCAACGATGCGACATTGATTTAAAGTCAGACGAAGTACATAATGTGGATACCATCTTGTACTAACATAATTTCCATATTTCATAAAAAAAAATTACGTTAAATACCCAGAATTATTTTCCAAAATACCTTTTGAAATAGCTATTTTAGCACCCCATGTGTGCTCGAACAGATATAAAATATTAAGTATCATACTTTCATGAATGAAATTGTGTATATCTCTTAACGAGATATATCCTCATCACAAACATTCAAACCGAGTTTATCCGGCAGAAATATGTTGTGTTTGACTCTGTTGAAAAGAACATATACTTTCTTTTGCCCGTGAGTTTATTTTTTTATGAAGGCAAAACAGCCAATATCATGATCAGATTATCCATAGTTTTAGAAAACGGTGTCACGAATAAAACGAAAACTGCTACAG
The DNA here is from genome assembly GCA_936450465.1 of Gibbula magus. Classification (NCBI taxonomy): domain Eukaryota; kingdom Metazoa; phylum Mollusca; class Gastropoda; order Trochida; family Trochidae; genus Gibbula; species Gibbula magus. Next base: position 13,853,055 of record OW388306.1, read on the forward strand.
GCCATTTAAGTTTTAACACCTTTTAATACTTCGAAGAACAAGATCTGCGTTACTACAGTGAACCTTAACAATTCGATTTAGGCCTTTTGCAAAAAAATTAGGAGGATTTTTTACAATTGGTAACATTTCTTTTCTATTAAGTGAGATCTCTATATTTCCATTAGAAAACGTGGTACAGCCACTTTAAGCCCGTGAAGATCAAGATCACAAGGCAGATCTAATTACGCCTCACGATTATGCCAATCATGACAGATTACGTCTTTCGTCTGTTTGTTGACACTCATTTGCCTGTTGCCAAAGGTGCGTCAGGTTATAAACGGTTCCGGGTCTATTGTGTACTTGTTCTCTTTAGTCAAATACATTTTAAATATCATGTAGTCCTCAGTAGATGGTCCGTCTAGTTAAACACCCTAGTCCTCGGTAGATGGTCCGTCTGTTTACATGCCCACTTGGGTCTATATAAAGGTGTGCAAACCAACCACTGGTAACGTGATCTCCTGTAATGATGAAAACCTTTTATCCTAACATTTAACTTCCTGGTTCGTTTCACTCTAATATTGCTGAGGTCAAACGAGTGAAGAATTAGATGTCCGCTGTATTCATTTGTGGCCAGGAGCAGACATAGATCTAGACTTAAATTATTTGTAGTCTCTGAAATGTAACGTTCGAAAAGAATTCAAATTTGGAAAATGAAAGTAGATAAGAATCTGCCTCTCCGATGTCTTCTTTGGGGTGCTCGGAAAACAGTAACAGGAACAAAAGTAACGGAAAAAAGTAACAGGAAAAAAGTAACAGGAAAAAAAGTAACGGAAAAAAGTAACAGAAAATAGAGTAACAGTATTTTAATTTAGTTTATAAGAAACAATAAGAGTATGACACTGACCTGTCATTGAAGAAGATTTTGACATAGTTTATACTAAAATTTGGAGCATTGGTGAAGGCTCCGAGGATTAAAGATAAAAAAAAAATGTTGCCTCTATCATTCCTTTAAGTGTTTTTCTCTCTCCAGGCCCCAGGGGTCTAACAATGCTGCATAGAGTCGTATATTCTGACGCTGGATTAATCAACCAATCAAAACGCCTCAACAGAAATTACGATAAAATTAATTTCTGTAAAGTAACCCATCGACCGTAACAGCGATAAACAACGATTCCATGCACGAGCAATCAAACTGGCGATATTTATGGTAGCGATGATGTGATTGGTTCGTTAATGATTCGATTTTGCTAGCAATACTATGGCCCTCCTCCTCTGGTCGCCTTATCTCTTTCAGTGGTCAGAAGGGTCCCGTCAGATGCTATGGCTGAGGCTGAGGCTGAGGTTGAGGCTGAAGCTGAGGCCCATTATTAAGCGATGTAGAGTTAATATGACATTACAAGACAAAGTGAGAGGCGCATGAATATGACGTTGCATAAAATCCCCATGGTATTGAAGCACAATCCTAAAATCCAAAAGAGCTGGATTGTTGCTTCATTTGTTTTCAAAACAACACTATTTTGATATATTCTAAGGGATTTTTACCCTTCACGTGTAAATAAAAACTTCGTTTGCCGTTTTCAGTATTCCTATATTTCCCAATGTCTCCATGTTGGTGATGTTGTTCAGTGGTTTCGGTGGTCTCAAATGGCTAAACATTGTTTACAGCTGCAGAAAAATGATTATTTTTACTTTTCCTCGTGTTTTCTGTATTCATGAGTAACCTGTTTTCCTGATATGTATGTTTTTCACCCTAACTCACTGGTGTTTGTTATTCTGTACTTGTTTTATCGATCACAATTATCACTACTTCATCAATCAGTTCATCTTCACAATGAAATGTAATTTATGCTTTGCACATAATGTACATTAGGGACAATCTTTATTGATTATTAAACATATAGGTAGGCAAGCTGGCGTAAACCGCAGGTGACATCAGAGGCAAATCTACTACTATTTTCTGTCACTAAAAAAATCAAAACAAAGTTATCTCTATTTTATGTTCGCGATGTATCGCTTAAAAAGTTTCAAGTTTACATGGATTGCTTGTATATCTTTTGAGGTAACATTATATATAGAAAGTTCTCTGTCCCCTGTTAAGCACTTAGTAGTCTGAGTGAATTCGTCAATTTACCCGAGACATTTTATGTTTAAAATTGATGCATATTGATGTGGGATAATTACAAAGCATATACATAGTTTAAATGTAATTGTACACTATCCATCTGTATTTGGAAATCATTAAAACAAAATAACAGGTAACACGAGGGTACATACATCTTAGCTAGGTATGCCTCAATGGTTCCTAGTATTAATCTATTAGACTGAACTTGCTGCATTAAAGTAGAAAACAGAAAACAAAAGCCCAGAGTGATACCTGATTGTACAAAATCAAATGTCATACCAAACACATATCAAACATGAGAATAAAACACAATAAGGATGGTACATTTCTGTGTTACATCTCAAATTAGAAAAAAATCGAACTCTATATTGTTACGATGACATCCTTCAGTGAGACCAGGGACAAAATATCAGGATGGTTTTAGCTACGTTAGAGACATTTTTCATCATTTGTTCAGTGTGTGATTTATTTGGTTTTTTTTAAATATTTTTTTCATATACTGATAACATTTTATAGTTGACCAAATTTCTACATAAACATAGGTATGTTTTAATCCAAAGACCTAATGCCAGTTATGAATATACCAGGAACCAAGGAAAACGTTTAATGGTATCTGTCCTTTGTTTTTGTTTGTTGTGACGATGCATTGAAAGATGTTCCATTTCCGATCACATTAAATGTTTCAATTTATTGATTGTTGACCCTTGTATGTTGAATGTTTCAATGTTTTAGGTTTTGATACTCTCATGAACGTTTACAAATTTTCCATTTTCATTGCAAATGTTTCGATGCATTGGCGCTTATCTTTTCAATTCCCTGTTGATATAGTTAATCTATGTTTCATTAATAAATGTTTCAATAAATGTTATATGTGAGTATTGGCATTTCAATTTCCTGTTTATATGTCCATGCAACAAAAGAATAGATTAAAACTGGCCACGATGTAAGGTACACTAGCCGTTGTAGTCACAATGCACATGTACGTGGTTCTAATATAGCGGTATGAGTCATGTTGTTAAGTCAGCAGTATATATAACGTATATTCTAAACACTCATACAATAAAGGTGTTATATTTCAATTACTTTCTTTCACTTTCAGGAGTGCACGTTCCGTGTAACAAGACGTTAAGTGTATTACTGCGAAGCTAAAGCGAAAGTGAAAGTAGAAAATGTAACTATATATATAGCTCTTATGTCTATTGATCGATCGAAACTTGAGATTATTTACATTTAATATACTCAAGCCAGGTAAAAAAAGGCACAGTTGATTTACGTTGATTTATGTTATTCCTGAAAAATGTGTATATACAAAGTCTTTAATAACAGCTGATACAACCGGTTTACAGTGGGTTTTCAGTTAGTATTCAGTAAGTGGTGGAAAGAGTAGGGTATGTATTGATATAACGTGTGGAATTCTATGATGATTTTAAAATGCTGAAGTTACTTTCCTTATATTGAAGCCATGATAAAATTAAAAAGGAAAATATGTTCCGATATAGTGTATGATTCATTTGAAAAGGCTTTCAACAGAGACACAAAGTGAAACATATTTAGATTTATTTAGATATTACGGAGAATTCGAACTTTTCCTGACATAGTTAAATGGACGTCTATTTATAACATAAACATATCTGTCAGCATGCGTCAGCCTTGGGCAAATATTCAAAGAAGCTTTGGTAAGTCTAGGAACTTTAGATTGCCTCTGTTATTCATAATTTCAAAGGCTACATGTACCTTATATTTAGTTTTTCATCATTTGTCAATAAACTCTTTGCAGTGGCTGTTTGTTAATCAATACGAACATATTGATCCAAGTTTGTCTTGTATTAATTCTGCGAAATTGTGAATTCCTGAAAAAGATTATAAATAGAGCCACGTGTGATCGATCCATACCCACACAAACATACGCCTCTCTTAAAATGTCTGTATGACTTAAGTTAACACTGAGTCTCTTGTGTGGGATATATAGATTATTCACACCTGAGATACAAGAGTCTACCATTGAAGAGGCAATCACACTTGCAACCTCTGAGGGGATCTACCGTCGACTTTCTGTAACAGTCCATTTGACACTCTTCTATGATATTGAACACTTTGAACTGTTTTGAACATGTGAGTTGAAATTGACTGTGTGCGGTCAGTCATTTCAAGTAACTGGTTAACTTCCGGAAGAGGTTTTCAAAGACGGCCTTGGATTAAAATGGCGGACGATCAGTGGAAGTTTAAATCACGAACAGATCTGAGAGTCCTGTCTTTAGCTTCTGTAGCTTCTGTGTGTATCAGTATCGTTCTGGTTGTGATATGGTCATCTTCTAAACTAGATGAAAGCAATACTAATATGAAGACAGACCGACGACTTCAAAATCTGAAGAGTTCCATTTGTGCCAGCTGTCATGTTTTTGACACATCACGTGATCACGTATCAACCAATGGGAAGATCAAGAAGCGTTCACTCCGGGACCAGTCGTTATGTTGTGTGGAGGAAGTTGAGTACTTGATAACGCTGGTAGATATTGTGAGTACTTAATTAATTTCATTTTTATTTCAAGTTTACTGGACATATTTATTTTATGTCATTAATGATTGCAAACAATTTTAAAACTTTATGACTTGTTACACGAGATCAGGAAGGTTTTCTGGATAACAACTTTAATGTGAAACTACACGACGTTTCGGCGTTTATGCCAACTCCTATATTTGGTGGAATGAAAGGAAATAACAAAATGTGATACATTTATAAAGCAAACAAAACAATGACCTGACTTGTTACACAATTAATTTAAATTAAATTAAAAGTAAATTGGACAAGTTACGTCATGTTTATTGGAGACAGATTTTATAACTTGTGATATAGCACCTGTATATCCAGAAATAGGTAATTGATTGCATTATGCAAATACTATCATGATCTGGATAAGATGAATATGAGGGATACAGATGGATTGTACATAGTCTTGTGCATATCTCAGTTGATCTCAACCCATGAAGTTCAGCAACAACTGGTTCTGGTTAATCAGAAGATGGGAGACTCACTATATCACCTGGCTTATTTCGATGGTTTACCCCCTTGTTTTAAGGCGCCTGACAAATGACTGTCTAAATAATTGGACGTTACCTTCCAAAACACTGAAACGTGAGTTCAGAGACTTGCAATGTCAGCCTGTGACCCTTGGTGAGTGACTTAGTTCAAACAGTGCTTTCTATCCACCCAGGAGTGAATGGGTTACCTGAGATGATGTAGTCGAAGTTTTATTTCACAACGGGGAGTGTTCTCTAACCATATGTGCTTAGCATGCAACTTAGACGAATTGACTTTAGACATGGATTGAAACTATCACTTATTATTAGTTACCCGTTGAAAATATCACGGTTTAATAAATCTACCGTGTTATTACACTTAGTGTAATAACATCGCGCGGTGCCGATTTACGTGATGTCATAATGACGTCACAATGTCAGCGCCGCGGTCGCAATGGAATGTGTCCCATTTATCGACGAGTTTGTGGGATTAAGTGGCATTTAAATCAGTGAGTAATAAATAAATAAAATACTTTCAGTGAGTAATAAATAAAATACTTTCGCTCGTTAAATACAAACCACTCACTCGTTTCATAAATATGTTATTAAACGGAACGTCGTTTAGTATTCTCTATATATGAAACAGAGTAACATCAATACATCTTTAGATAAATGAGACTTCTTCCCTGTAGAATCCTGATACCCAAAAGCACGTCATGATACCAAAGAGTCTAATTTTATGAATCTATGTACCTCTTGTGATGGAAGCTACATTCCATTTTGAAGTCGCATTTTGACAACAATCTACCGATTACACTGAAGTAAAGCTACATTTAACGTTAACGTTATAATTTCAAGACATGTTTTGATAATCTGAGAGATCTTTGAATGTAAAATATCATCATATATATCAATGATCATATTAACATAATATTGGGTTTATCATTCCAACCTTACACTTGGTAAACACTACACATACGTTGATTGTGTCCACCATGGTGCTTCCAAATCAAGTGTAATACAAATGATATATCACTTTAAATTTTACTTACTGCCAGAAAACGTATTCAATAATGTTAGAGATCGATGATGGACAAGATATTTACAACGTGTTAATGTTTCACTCTTTTAAAGATGGTGATGCGATGGTACATGAGAAGGACCGTGTCAGGTGTACAGCCAGTTCCATCAGCTCACCTTTACCTGGATACATTCACAGGTAAGTTCTGTTTATATGTGTTCTTTTATGATTCAATAAATTCACTTTATGGCTTATTGAAATCGTATTACTCAAATGTTTATCACCCTAACGACCTTGAATTAGCCAATCAACCTATTATTGCAATGTAAAGACGAAGTGCTCTGACATCATGTGAATTGCGGTGTAAATTGTAATCGTACTTGAACTACCAAACCATGGATGACATGCACTGTATACCGCAGTGAACTTAACTGTGATTAGCTACACTATTTCTCTATAGTAGACACAGTTGCCGAGTCCTTGTCGGAATTCGAACCGCTGACTTCATGATCTGAAGTTGAACTGTACTATTATAGAGTGTCTGGGGGTCGTGGTTCGAATCTTGCTAGGAAGTTGGCATCATGGGAATAAGACTCGATAAAGTGCAGTGATGCATGCATCTGTTTGACATGGATATCCTATGTTAAAATGATATATTAAAACACAAGATAAAGTGTAACACAATTTCTATCAATCGATGTAACACAAAGTACGCTTCTTCTTCAATATGTGATCCAGCCTAGTAAAGTCAGTATCGTATAGATAAATATTGGTTTTTGGTAAACGTTTTTTAAATCTTTATTGATATGTTGCGAACCCCTTACCATCCTATTGCCCATGTACTAAAGTTTATGGTTGAGACTGATTCATTTCAGATCACGACTACTCTTGGTCCGAGGAGTTCGGATTTGGTGCTGCTCACGTGGCGAAGAATCTCGAATTTAGAAATGGACGATTTGTTGTGAAAAGATCCGGATTATACAATATTTACTCCTCTATCACCTTCAAGCGAGAAGAGAAGTCTACATCGTCTTCAACAATAGTTCATTCTTTCAGAAAACTAAATAGCACCAGATCTGTGGATGTTATAGAAAGAAGTACAGAGCTACCTGCTCAAGGTGAAACCTTCAGTACAAGCTACCTGAGTGGACTGGTGAGACTAGTGTCCTCTGATCAACTGTATGTGGATGTGTCTCATGTAGACTTGATTTACAGATATGCACCTGCTAATTTCATTGGCTTACACTTGTTAAAATAGTAAACACATGTATATGAAGACCGACGTTTTCGAATGAATTTCATGACCTTACATGTGTTATGAGAGAAAAATAAACTATGCAAGACACCCTGGTCGAGACTTTCAAAGGTCCCTTAGCAGTAAGATAATTGTAATTGTCAAACATTAACCTTGACTTGCGAATATATTCGACAATCTCTTAATAATCTCCTATAATCAACCCAACTCCAATCTTTATCGCCTGTATATTTATTTCTTAAGTTTCTTCTCTTGTATCACTAGCTTGACAAATACATCAGAACCTATGTCGATGCGTTAAGAATAAAGAAGTTGTATATCACAAAGTTGTTCTTGTCCTTCATCCTCTCAGCTTCTAGAATGGTCTGGACATCATGAGGTCACCGTGTCCGGGTCAACTTACGAGCCCACATCTTGAAATCTTGTTAACACTAACTGTAATAGTATACGTCCTCTCGTTGACTTATAATTATGGGATGTATGACATTGCAAGTTTTAACTAGATTGATAGAGGGGATAACTTGGGTAAATGAATGGTGTCAATATTCCCGAGAAGGTTAATAATAAACCCTCACAGGATCAAAGAATTGCTTTCTTTTGTTCCAATACCGGAGCAGATAGAAAAGGAGAAGCATTGCGGATCAAACTTCTATCAGCCATTGAAACTTCGATTACATGGAAGTAACGGGAAAGTAATTATGTTGATGCATCAATTAGAATTTGAAAATATTTCTGCATTTATTCTATAAGTGTAAAGTGGTGTATAAATAGTAATTACACGATGTTTTGACAGGATGTATATTCCGTATTTTCCTTTGCTATTGGCCAATCAAAATTCAACAAATTTATCTAAAGGGTAATAAACTGTATTTTAATATATATTTGTGTAAAACCTGTGATAGATAGTAGATAGCCATCAGATCAGAGCAGTGATGAAGTAGACGATGTTGTTACGTAAGCAGGATCAGAGCAGTGATGAAGTAGACGATGTTGTTACGTAAGCAGGATCAGAGCAGTGATGAAGTAGACGATGTTGTTACGTAAGCAGGATCAGAGCAGTGATGAAGTATACGATGAAGAAGATAACGAAGAGGACCCTGTCCAGAACTCTGGCCACTTCCGTCCAGTCCTGGTTCACGTTTCTGTAGGCGTCATCAGCGGTCAGTTTGGCGCAAATGAACCTCAGGTAGTTGGTCACTTCGGACTTGCTCTCCACTGGGCCCATTGCTTGACCATTGGCAGTGTCTTCCGGGGTTTTGGCGATGTCCTCAGGACTCTGGAAGTCTCCGTAGATGCTTTTCATTGGAGAACTGGTGCTCATACACAGCACTCGTCTGAGTAGTCCTTCCTGGAGGAAGAGCTGGAACAGACGTGTGTACTGGATAATGACCTTGAGTCAGAGTATTATGGCATTACACTCGATAAGCTTTAGCCATAACGCGAGGGATCAGGTCATTTTCGCGGAACACTATAGTTAAAAAAATTAAAAGTTACTTCTATGTGAAAAACAATATAATGATATATATTCCTTTTATAAGTACGCTTCGCGGGTTTATGTTTAACTAGACGAAGGTTTGAAACTAACAACGTGATTCCATAAATCAAATATAGTTGAAAACTTGTATCTATCATTATGTTTTAAGGGGAAAACTAACTATACAGACATGACAAGAGATTGATTCGAAGACTGGTAAATCCCACTAGCTCAGGCGGTAGAAGTGCTACGAAGGTTCACGGTTCGAATCTTACACTCATTTTGAATCAAGCTTTGAGTTCTATTTCAAGACTTTTTACAAACCCGTTTGGTGACGTAATACCACGCTACGCGAATATTGGTTGTTCCAGATGAATAACCTCAGTGTTTAATGAAATAATAACGTCACAGTGGAGTGGAGTAAACACATATGATCATATCCAGACAGATCTAGATTTTACAATTTAGGGGTCTTACCCACAGAACAGTTACATTTAGAGTGCATTTATGTATGACAAGGATTACAAGACTGAAGTGTTTAAATACCCTTTTAAATAAATAAATTTTAATGAATGAAAGTTGCCAGGGAGCATCACAGTAGACCTTTCAGGTACTCACAATACTATTTTCCCACACTAACAGTTCCTGAATATGTCCGAAACATGCTTATCAGCATTTATGATATGCATCGTAATATTAGTGTTGCACAACAACCTCAACCGTTATCACCCTCGGTTACCCAGGGGTTTGTATATGCTCCGTTACTCTCCACGATATAGTGGGGAGAGTAACGGAGTATATATATAAAGCCCTTGGTAACCGAGAATGTACCATGATATATTGTCTACTTTCTTATCAGACATATTTGACTGGTACAATGCGCTCACCTTGTGCATCCAGGTGGGGAGAGGACTCCGACTGGCTCCTCTGAAGCTGAGGTTGCTGACGATCACGGAGAGGAGCAGACTGAGGATCACTAACACCATGGTAACCAGGTAAAATATACCTGTACAGGTGAGAAGGTCGTGATTGGCAGCAGGCGAAGTAGATACAATAATTTGTCATTGAGCGATGTCGGAGAGTTAAGCTATGAAACCTTTACTTTCCTTTCTTTCAAATGTTTTTAAACAGCTTTGTTTCTATACAGTTTATACAGTGATTCATTAATATATAGAGCGTTTATATACTTACCCATTCTGGGCGTGTTGGCGTGGTTGATGGGCGTGGAGTCAGCAAGAACAGTAATCAGTAGAATCAGCCCGAGGAATAGCAATATACCTGTAGATAAACATGCTGATGTGTAAATTAAATAACGTACAAATAACAAATTCCATACAAGAATATAAACTGTAATGCCAGGTTTATGTAATACCTGGGCCATGTTCAAAAGTAAGCTCAATTAGCGATTACTTTTAACCCTCTCTTGAACGCGATTGCTTCAATGTAGCGCTACGTAGCAAAGCGAGCGAATTTTGAGGTTTTGCATCATGTCGTTCAGGAGAGATTGGGCGCTACTTGAGCGCTACACTGAGCAATCAATAAGCGATTATAAGCGCTCGCTGTTATGGAACGGAACCCTGGATTAGATACCAATGCCATTCATTAGTTGCTTAAACATATTTTACAAAAGGGCGAGTTTAGAATTGTATATATTACTCGTGAACATAAACAGGCCATACTCGAGGTTTCTGTGGGCGAGTGGACAAACTGTTTGTACAGTCGGTGCTGACGAGTGTTGCCTGATATTTAGGGTGTGGGTTCGACCTTAAAGAGTACAGGAACCTGTACTATTGCAGATAGTGTGATCCAAACATAATAACTCTACATAAATAAAGTCCTATTGAAAGGCGTACCGATATTGTACTTACATCTAGCAGGACGCAGATCATTGCGGCTGCGACGCAAACATTTTAACGTCGTATTTTCAACAATATGAATTTATTCTAATGAGATAAATTCACTATTTTGCGCAAACCCATTTCCCGATTTAGCATTGAAATAACCTCTCGTTGCCACCGTAGCTTACCAAACGTGTTTTTCTCTTGCGACCTGGCTGGCAGTAGAAACAGAAGCGGAACAAGGAAGCCGAGCAGCGCTCCAGGACCGATAGCCAGGTACTTGTAGAAGGATCCCCGTCTCTTGACGTTAGCCGTCATACTCAGCACGCTGAATTCAGAGTTACCGTACTTGATGTCCTCAATCTTGGCCTTGACCTTGTCGTCGATGATATCCCATGAGGCATGGCGAGCAAACGGAAGGTTGGTGTCAGAAAGCAAAATGTCTCTCTCGGTCGCTGTGGTTCTCGGGAACTTTAGGCGGAGCTTGTTGTTTCCTTGTAGCCAAGATCCAAACATCATGGTGCATGTTTGTGTGTCAAAGGGGAAGTTACTGACGTCCATCGGGCACTCGGCAGATATAGTGATCATCGGTCCCCACTCTACGTACCCATCACTAGACACCCCAGCTGTTTCCTCGTACAGGGGGTTTTGTGCAGTATGAGTCGCTCTAAAATCAAATCAACTCGAGTATTTTCAAAGATCTATATTAAGAAAATAGTGTGTTTGGCCTATAGTGAATATTGCTTTACATCACAACTAGGTATGGAATTAGGGTACGAAATATCTGTGTTGGAGCATAAAGGCAAAATGATACGCAAGTAGGTGAACCAACTGTCAATTTCATGTGATTAAATAAGAGTACATTACGGCAAGAGTACGTATAATCATTTCGTCTGGGCAAAACGGTGTCGGTTTAATTTTCGAATATAAAAGATAAATAATCGATACAATCACAAAATACACTTAAATATTCGAATAAGTGACAACTCGTTTGGGGTGCAGTGCTGGTACAATATCAGGAAGTCAGTGTCCAGAGGCGGGCACATGTACTCACGTGTTGTATGGTACAATATCAGGCAGCATGAGTCTAGAGGCGGACACATGTACTCACGTGTTGTATGGTACAATATCAGGAAGTCAGTGTCCAGAGGCGGACACATGTACTCACGCGCTGTATGGTACAATATCAGGAAGTCAGTGTCCAGAGGCGGGCACATGTACTCACGTGTTGTATGGTACAATATCAGGAAGCATGAGTCTAGAGGCGGACACATGTACTCACGTGTTGTATGGTACAATATCAGTAAGTCAGTGTCCAGAGGCGGGCACATGTACTCACGTGTTGTATGGTACAATATCAGGAAGCATGAGTCTAGAGGCGGACACATGTACTCACGTGTTGTATGGTACAATATTAGGAAGTCAGTGTCCAGAGGCGGGCACATGTACTCACGTGTTGTATGGTACAATATCAGGAAGTCAGTGTCCAGAGGCGGGCACATGTACTCACGTGTTGTATGGTACAATATCAGGAAGCATGAGTCTAGAGGCGGGCACATGTACTCACGTGTTGTATGGTACAGTATCAGGAAGCCAGAGTCTAGAGGCGGGCACATGTACTCACGTTTTGTATGATACAATATCAGGAAGCCAGAGTCTAGAGGCGGACATATGTACTCACGTGTTGTATGGTACAGCATCAGGAAGCCAGAGTCTAGAGGCGGGCACATGTACTCACGTTTTGTATGGTACAATATCAGGATGCCAGAGTCTGGAGGCGGGAACATGTACTCACGTGTTGTATGGTACAATGTCAGGAAGCCAGAGTCAAGAGGCGGACACATGTACTCACATGTTGTATGGCACAATATCAGGAAGCCATAGTCTGGAGGCGGGAACATGTACTCACGTGTTGTATGGTACAATATCAGGAAGCATGAGTCTAGAGGCGGGCACAAGTACTCACGTGTTGTATGTTACAATATCAGTAAGCCAGAGTCTAGAGGCGGGCACATGTACTCACATGTTGTATGGTACACTATCAGGAAGCCAGAGCCTAGAAGCGGACACATGTACTCACGTGTTGTATGGTACAATATCAGGAAGCATGAGTCTAGAGGCGGGCACATGTACTCACGTGTTGTATGGTACAATATCAGGAAGCCAGAGTTTAGAGGCGGACACATGTACTCACGTGTTGTATGGTTCAATATCAGGAAGCCAGAGTCTAGAGGCGGGCACATGTACTCACGTGTTGTATGGTACAATATCAGGAAGCCAGAGTCTAGAGGCGGACACATGTACTCACATGTTGTATGGTACACTATCAGGAAGCCAGAGTCTAGAGGCGGACACATGTACTCACGTGTTGTATGGTACAATATCAGGAAGCCAGAGTCTAGAGGCGGGAACATGTACTCACGTGTTGTATGGTTCAATATCAGGAAGCCAGAGTCTAGAGGCGGGCACATGTACTCACGTGTTGTATGGTACAATATCAGGAAGCCAGAGTCTAGAGGCGGACACATGTACTCACGTGTTGTATGGCACAATATCAGGAAGCATGAGTCTAGAGGCGGGAACATGTACTCACGTGTTGTATGTTACAGTATCAGGAACTCAGTGTCCAGAGCGGGCACATGTACTCACGTGTTGTATGGTACAATATCAGGAAGCCAGAGTCTAGAGGCGGACACATGTACTCACGTGTTGTATGGTACAATATCAGGAAGCCAGAGTCTAGAAGCGGGCACATGGACATAGTTGATTCCTCCATACTCAGTCTTGTTCCACGCGAGTCGGGTGTCCTGCCAAACCTGAATACAATCAATACTGAGTTAGCTGGATTTAATAGTACGATTGTGACGATGATGTGTGTTATGTCAACTAATAAATGGGCGTAACAGTGTCCTGAACATTATGAAAACAAACAATAATAAGTTAAGTTTGATGTCTCTTATATTATAAGTAACTTATTAGAGTAACTGCATGTGTCCTTATGTGAACTAAAAAATGCCTATATTTCAAGGCACTTCAAAAAGAAATCATCAGATACTACCAAACAACAAGGACGATTGCATTCTCTAACTGCAACTATGCCAATTTTTACACATTCTGGTCAACTTTCCATATTCTCCTTAATAAGTGATTTATTTCATGAATTGGAACATGTGAATGATATACACTTATGCAGTGTACAATACCTACATGTAAACACAATGTAATGTTGGGAAATAAAGATGGAAATTAAAAAAACAAAAAACAAAACTGTATGCGTCCTGAAAATATTGAATACAACAATTTTAAGTTAAATTGGATTTAATGATAACATTGTAAACACGATGTGTATTGTGATAAGTAACTGATGTACGTAACTGTATCCTTAAAAGATTGAATACACATTATATGAAGTTACGCGGGATATAAAACTAATATTGTAAAAACGAAGTCTGTTATGATAAGCTGGCAGTGGAGACTAAGTAATTGTACCCTGAAACTAACGAATTTGGTTCTGAAGTCGAACGAATACAACCAATATTAAGTTTAGCGAAAACATACAGGAACAATTCCCACCCTTATTCTGAAACAACTTCTCAAATTCGATTGCGACCAATCATGATCAAACAGCAATATAGGCGCATTGTAAAAGAGGTAACGTGAGGCCAAGGACAATCAGACATATCACACATAAACTACCGGGCAAAAGAAAGTACTCACCTCAGTTGATTTTATCATATGTATGATTTTCAATTGCAAATATCTCAAGTTTTCGATGTCATAATCCAAAACTGATAAGTACAGGTGTTTAGTTAGCAGTCAAAAAATACTTCTACATGTTTTTTAATTAATTTTTTAAAAATGAAATTTTAAGTTTAATTTTGTTTTTAAATTATTGTTGATGATACACAACTGTTCATCGACATATAAGACATATCCTATGTGAAAATAAATAAATGTGCCTGATTCTGCACACATTTAAAACATTTTAAACAGGGCAGGGGTCATGTTGGTGAAAATTTCATTCTTAACCCTGTCTTCATTACAAAAAGATATTTGAACTAAATTTTAACCTCAGTCACCAACAAAGTCATTCAAACTACTGCAGATAAGTATTATTGTATCGTGTCATAGTCAAATACATCTGATTTCTTTTAAATATTGAATTAATCGAAATAAACTAAGGTGAAAACTTTCTTTTGCCCGGTGGTTTATAATATTCTAAGCGCACATATTGTTTTTCAAATGTTCATTGATGGTAAGAAACCCTATTACGCCAATTGTGACGTGAATGGCATATAGAGAAAGATGTTGTTAGAAAGCGATGTTATTCATTTGAGGGAAAAGTCAATAATTCGAGACTGTCAATGTAATTGTGACTATGAATGAATCATAAATATTAGCTTAGCTGTACCATTTGTATAATTAACCAACATTATTCCAAAGTAAATTATAAACGTTTGTCATTTGGAATGTTAGATTATCATGCTATACATGTTTATATCTATGTAGTATATACAACATTGCCAAGTTTGATCACCATCAACTATTTGAAACATTAGCATGTTCGGTCATCATGACATATCTAATATGTTACTTTTACAACATCAATGTTCAGTGTCCAAATGATATCAATGAAACGGTTATCATACCCTTCTTCAGAGAGAGCATACCTCACAACGGAATACAGACCTGGATCATTATGAGAGTCTACATGAAGTCAATGAAACGATTATCATACCCTTCTTCAGAGAGAGCATACCTCACAACGGAATACAGACCTGGATCATTATGAGAGTTTACATGAAGTCAATGATATCATACCCTTCTTCAGAGAGAGCATACCTCACAACGGAATACAGACCTGGATCATTATGAGAGTCTACATGAAGTCAATGATATCATACCCTTCTTCAGAGAGAGCATACCTCACAACGGAATACAGACCTGGATCATTATGAGAGTCTACATGAAGTCAATGATATCATACCCTTCTCCAGAGAGAGCATACCTCACAACGGAATACAGACCTGGATCATTATGAGAGTCTACATGAAGTCAATGATATCATACCCTTCTCCAGAGAGAGCATACCTCACAACGGAATACAGACCTGGATCATTATGAGAGTCTACATGAAGTCAATGAAACGATTATCATACCCTTCTTCAGAGAGAGCATACCTCACAAGGGAATACAGACCTGGATCATTATGAGAGTCGCTGTAAACACGTTCTCCACCTCGTTCTGGAAATAACAAGACAGTTCTTCAAATCAATTTAGCAGCATCTATAGCCATGTTGACCCGTCGTAGTAGGTAACGCAGAGGCTAGATGATAGTTAAAATAAACACATTCTCTGCTACATAAACATGTGGGTTTGTGTTTTACTATTTTCCTTCACATAGGTTTACATTCGATAACGAGGTTCTTAGTTTATAACAGATATACTGAAAGAAAAGTATAATGTGGCATTGTAAGGATGTCGATAAGAAGAAAAATGTTAGATTCAACTATGATAGAAGTAACTTAACCAAATTTGCTCTTACAAAATACATTCCGATTTGAAATAAATTTTGTCAAAATCAGATCGAACGTAACACTCGCACCTCGATGAGTTCTCGATTAGAGGACTCCTCCTCCAATACAGGCGAGAAGGTTACTATTGCTACGTTCGATCTGGTTTCAATGAAATGTTTATCTACTGTATATTTTTCACTTTCTTTAAACAATTTTATTTTAAAAAAAGTTTGGAAAGTAACTGAATTTATTGTTCATTCTACCCACAGGGGCTTGTCTTGTCGAAACTAGCGATTACAAAGAATATGAAGTCGACGATTCAGCCCCATATACTATTTTAAAAAAGTACTTTTTATTGTATATTTGGCTGGATCGTCGACTTCATATTATTTGTAATCGCTAGTTTCGACAATACAAGCCCCTGTGATTCTACCAAGGGTCTTTTTACTTGTATAATATATATATTGTTACTAATGTCTACCCACAATGTCTTCAATCCTGAGGAACCGTGGCACCATCATGATGTCCGTGCTGGAGTTGTAGCTTCTGGAGGGTCTGGCTTCCTTCACATAGTCCTCATTGTTCAGGATGATCTTCTTGATGAGTTCAGTCTCGTGCATCAAGTCCGTGTTCTGTCCATCTAAACAATCAACAATCAACAATCAACTGGTGCACGACATGAACATGTATGGCCTTTGTGTCATTACTTTGAGCTTTTGCAATTATTTTAAAATTAATTACTTAACTTAAATTTCTCACCGTTATTGGCTGCGATACTGCCGAAGCGGCGTTAAGAAATAACTCACTCACTGAACAACCAACACAGTGAGTCAACTGGTGCACGACATGTACCTTAGGAACACTGAACTGAGCTCAGTTGTCCACGCAGGCTTTACTGGAAGAATGATGTACGTGACGCATTCGTACAAAGACTTGTTTTCTTATCTTCTTCAAAGTTTAGTTTTCTGCTCTCTTGCGAACAACCACCGCCTCCACTACAAATAATATTCTACAACTCATATTCTACAACTAATGGGGCGGGATAGCTCAGTTGTTAGCGCGTTCGGCTTCGGATCAAGAGGTCCGGGGTTCGAATCCCGCAGGGGCACGGCAACTTTGTCTGCAGTAGAGAACTGTTCTACACGCAGTAAGGTTTGGATGCAATGCTACACTGAATTTCAGCGTAGTACCACCCATGATTCGCTAGTTCCAGCAGCTGCTCGCAGGTTTCACCGCCACATGGCGTTGCGGGCTTTCTCCCTGCCATAATACTAGCAGCCGCGATATAAGTGAAATACTCTTGAAAGCGGCGTTAAACCCCAACTCACTCACTCTACTGCAACGAGTACAAGAACTGCCATAAGTTCAGCAGTTGAAGTTAAGAAAAACATAATATTAACATACTGCAAATTGAAACATTAGGTATCTATATGACTTGACATGTAGATTGCAGCTGTATGTTATATAATACTTTGTGTACTACACTGGTACGCAATTCTATGTACTTGCACTGAAGAACAACGTCCGGATCTCCTATAAATTACACCAAGTTGGCGGCTTAAGTTAAGAGCGAATATTTTGACCTTGTTACATAGACTGTTGACAAGTCGTCTGTATCATTATTTCGGAGCTTTACTGTAAACATACACACATCATAAACACCTTTGGAAAAGAAGTTTAGAGTCAGAGTCACAATTCTGAAAACGTAACTAAAAATAGGAGGCTTATAAGAAACCGACATTTGATAATATATATATACATATATTAGAGTTCTTTCTAAATAAGTTTGTGTATAGATTAAGTGGATATGTTTCATTTATCTTTATCTTCATGCATATATACATACTTAATACAGGCTCATTATTCTTACTGAATTTAGTTTTGTAACACGTCTGTAACGGTTCCTTTTTATATTTGTTAATATGAATTTTAGTTTCGATCTGTCTGCATTGATTTATGGTGATAATTTCAATTTGATTACAAGTTTGCATTTAAACCTTTATTCAGCATTATAGAAAATAGGTCATACATAATCGAACGTCGTATACGTTATACAATACTTTGACCCGTTGGGCTTGTCCCATCCACTCGAAAATGCCCCGTTATAGAAAATCTGAGCCTGTGTAAATATTGACTTATTTGATGTAGGTATGGCAATCTACATGGCAACGTATATTGGGGGATTTGGCTTGAATAATAAGCGTAGAAGGACAAGCGGTAGATTTCTTGGTGTTCATCCTTTACCGAGCCTGAACTATGTCAATATTCAACATTAAAGGGCCAGTACGACAACAGTGTTACATGTGTGTAGTTTGCTTTTAATAAATCGATAAAACGTTGTTATCATATAAAACATAAAAGGGTTCATATTATTCATACGGCACCCTAGGACAAACCACCACTTCGTCATGTGAATGTGACGTCATTGAGGTTGTAAGACGTAAAGTTTCGTCCATGAAGTGGTGGTCTTACTGCGGCAACAACTGGGATCAAGAAAATATTTAGACACTGATATTTCAATATGTTCCCCATCTCATGACTTCGGCAATAAATAGAAGTTTAAAGTCGTGTCCGTGACATACTTTGTAGGTATAATCGATCGGATATACCAATACTCGTATGATATTCTCTTTTGATCATTATGTCGATGGATATTTATGGTAAAACGAGTATTGAATTAAAAAAATCTTTGACACAATAATGATTCTCTTGTTGTTATTATGGACGCAATGAACTATATTTCCATGTGTTTATGTGTTTGTAATTTCTCAGAAAATAGTCTTTATTTAGAATTGCGAAAACTGTGCACAAGAGTCTGAAGTATCTAAATCCCTGACATGAATATCAAACAAACATTTATCAAAGGTGAAACATGTTTATAGATTCTTAGATATCTTGATTTTCATTATAATCTATATTTGCCACAACAAAAAACAGACGTGCCATTTAGTTGTAATAGTTCAATTACACTTGTGACGTCATCCTATTGTTCTTTCACTCCATTATTTTTCAGTAATGGGGAGTTACACATCACATATTAATTTTTAAGTAGAAATTTAATGTAACTTTTTCAAGAAATTGTGATTAAAAAAAAGCAGTACTTTGAATGTAATTTAAGTAGGGTAATATCCTCGTAACTGTCCATTCCTTAAAAATAACGGGTCTCGGCCCCTCCGGGGCCTCGGCTCCGTTATTTTTAAGGAATGGAGAATTACTCGGACATTACTGGTATTGACGACAGACTAAGACTGGAATATAATGTCCTGCACAGCCACGTACTGTGCAGAGGTTTGTTATGTGGTGCAAAATAAAACATACAAACTATCATTGATCAGATACAAAGTCATCGAAATGGTCGTGATTATCATTATCATCATCATCATTATCATTATCCTCATCATTATCATTATCATTATCAAATCAGCATAATAAAACAACATCAACATCAGCATCAACATTATTGACAACCACCAGCTTCAACATAATCAACAACAACATCAGAAACAACCAAAGTATCGACCACTGCATCAACAGCAGCGTCAATCAGTCCTTCATCTAAATACACGCCGACATGTGTTCCTGATTCCAGTTGCACTGTATAAACACATTCTGATATATGTAGTGTCATGAAGTCACTGTAACTATTAAGTATAATGAACGGTATTAAAATGAAATAAGGTGTTGCTGCAGGCGGTACGTGTTGGAACTAATTATCTCAGGACTTTTGATCATCGATATATATATTGCAAACGCCTGTAATATATACATTATTTTGCAAAAATACTTACCAGCGGTAGTAAACAAAACTGCATAAAAGCAAATGTAGATATAAAGCATTAAAGTGCCTCGCCATCCAACGGAATTCATTTTGACTGCGCTCTCCGACCTAGAACTACTCACAAATACAACACTCGTGACCTACTTTATCATTATATACAGGATAAAACGTATCCACTCTCTAAATATATATACTTATGCGTTGGATATGTCACGTGTCCTTTTATTGGAGCACGGGTGGAACTGTTTTGCGGAGACCCGAATTGGTGACACAAATATCTACCATGTCCGATATTTGTGTAAAAATATAAATTAATCATTCTTGTCTGATTATATTAATAGTATGCAATATGTTGCCAGTACATGTAGTGAACTTTAACATCATTTTCACTGTTCATTACTATGAACGTGTAATTCATTCAGTTGGATACTCTATATTCTATTGAGTGGTAACAACAAGGGCCTGTGTCGCTTTAAATGCGTTTGACAGACATAAATCCTCCATATCCTTAGTTAGTATTACTTTGTACTCTCTAGACTTATGTTTTTCAAACGCTATAAAAGCGAAAAAAACAACTGAAATGAAAATAGTAATCATGCCGATAACACAACATACACTTTACACCAATCATCCTACTTGTATAACCCTTGATTTATTATTGAACTTGAAAATTCCCGATGTTGCCCACAGTATAATAATTGGTCTGAATGCCATTACTCATCATCACCTTTAATTAACCTTGACTGTTAAAGGGGCTGTAGCACGTTTTTTGCACAATTTATTTTTTCAAATTTCCTATTTATAATCATGATAGTTTGTGTCATTTAAATTTACTATAGAGGGTAAAACATCTTATTACACAAACCAATTATCCGTAGTTGTAATAACGGTGTTGCGTATAAAGCAACATTGCATTGCGGCCATTTTATTGTGAACACATTTTATTATTTCGAACGGCAAAAACTATTCCCATGGCTTTACTGAGCCATGTACACTCATTTTAACATGATTTTCCGAAAAGAGAAGGGTGTTTTACTGTTTATGAAATATTTTTCAAATACATTTCTTCGACTTATTTGAGCGAAAAAAAACGTGCTACTGCCCCTTTAAGTCCAATTGCTGAAGCGACAGTTAACATTTCATACATTTACTAACACAACATGTACTTGTAGGATGTACAGCAGCATGGAACCAGATACATGGAAATGATCAGGACAATGAAGACATTGTCCATAGCGTTTTCAATAGGTAACATGATAATTGATATGAAATACCAACTTCCAATGCTAATGCAGACATCTCACTGCACACAGGCTTGGAGAGAGTCTTCTATTATATCTATTTAAAGAGAGGCTTCCATCGGAGTAGCTTTTGTTTTGAGAGGACATTCCTGTTTACAAATATATGTTATTACATGCCTATCGCACAATCCAGCTGAGACACAGTACTGAGGGTACCTACCTACCTTCATTAAAAAATAAAAACAATGAGATGTGAAGCTATTCATCAACGTGACGGATGTGGAAAGCTTTGCTACGGCATAGCAAGCCGTTGTTGATTAGTTTAATACTACATGTACATTAGTTGTCACTTGTGAATATTCTATCAATCAATAACTCTTTAATCAATACCTAAAGGCCACAGACCTGTTGTACATTTAGTTGATAAAACAATAAAATAGTTTATGAAAACATATGTTTTATTTGTTCAAATTAAAATTAATGAAAATACACCAATTTTCATTTTGATGGCGCATAGATTGAACTCGCACTTTAATACCTCGTCAACAAACCAGCCCAGGATTCAGCAGTAGAAAGAGTAGCAGTAGTGTGTTCAGTAAATCAGGTCACGGGCCTATGCATATAACAATCCTTGTTTTAACAATGTAATAATAGTAAGTCTTAAATGATGGCCCACTTTCATCAAATTCATATGACTATAAGAGATTATTCACTTGAAGCGCCCAATAGTCCAAACCATTTTTGCTGGCGTATACTGATATACATAAGTGTGATGTAATCAGAGTTGTTTAACTCGCCCAGTTTCAGTCCTATTTCCAGAGTTGATTTGTCGTGTTTATTCAAAACTGCGAAGTTTTCATTTTTAAATAAATCAACTAACCTTACGTTGATCTGGTAGTGTTTCGTAAAATAATTTCTTTTCTTGAAGCTTATTTTTATGAAATAGTAACAGACTTATTTAGAAAATTCCTTCACTCAAACATTATGTTGTTGGTTTTCCCTCCTTTTTTATTTAATTTGATTCACATATTATTAGTATACTGTTTATTTTATGATTGGCGATTTCATCTGGGTCTTTCTCTTTCTAGTTATTCACAACGGGGCAAGTGAAGGGAATTATATATACTGGCCTGAACTGTACTCCTTGATTACTTTACTGATTTCGATATATTACACAGATTTGAATCGATTCATGTTCCACTGCGCTGCTCTATAAACATACTTAGATATAAAGAGTAACAATTACAAAATTGATCATACAACCCAGGAAACCGAGGAAGCTCTCGTAAAATGTGAAAAAGAATTCATGGGATGTGTCTAAATCGAAAACGTTCCTTCGTAATTTTCAAACTGAATGAGTGAGATGAAATACATATTAGCTTTTCGGAACGCATTTTGAAGATCCGCTTGATTGTCACAAATAGTTACCAACCACTTCAACTCCAACAAAAACCGAATACCTTAAAGGGACAAGGAGTGACCTCACAGCCCCCATGGTGGGATAGCGAGCTGGAAGAAATCAAGCAAACGAATACTCAGGGTACACAGAGACATTTAAGAGGCTTAAATCAATATCGTTCTTACCGGAGACTGTTCAAAAAAGCTTTTGCAAATAAAAAAAGAAAAATTTCATGAATATCAAATTAAAAATATTTGACTCTAGAATACATAAAGAGAAACACTGAATACTGAATTTTCAAATTTTTCAAGAGGTTTAATCGGTTTTGTATATTATTTTATCATACTTATAATTGCATCATTGAGATGGGCTATTTTATTCTTTCAAATGTTATCAATTTAATTGATTTGATAACTTTATAAGCCTATATAGTGACTATTAAAATGCACCTATTAAAATATATCAAACAGTAACAAAAGCCGTGAATATAAACTACCTGAATTAAAAAATGTCAGTGCAGCAGATCTACTTTCCTACTTGTTCCCCCAAGAATAACAATGAACAATGAAGAGAGACAATTCCTAATGAGTATATATACACAGTAAAAAAGTTAAGCACCCCCAAATTAAAAGTTGTATACCATTTTGGATTTTATGATCATGTTATTCAATTCGATAGACAGGCCAACTATGGTATTCTGGATGGGAACTGGGGTGGTTTCTGTTACTGAACGGTTCTCACGAACGGAGCTATTGGCATGCATATCATGCAACCCATGATTTCAGCAAAATGCAGTTTCACCCTTCGACTTGCCATGGCTAAATAAACGCCTTTTACGGCTTCAATGTCAGTTCAATACACAAAATTCATGAACAATGCCACGAAGGAGATTGTCCGAGGCTACGAGATGGCAAATTATTGGACAGCATTTAGCAGGTTTCCCGTACAAGGAAATTGGGAGAAGAACTGGTTGCCACTATTCGGTCATCAGTCGTTTAGTGAGGAAACATGCCCAAACTAACCATGTTCTCGATCGACCACGTTCCGGAAGGCCCCGAGCTACCACATTGCAAGAGGACAGGAACCTATTGCGTCATCAACGACGTCAACCGTTTGCGTCAAGTACCGTCTTGAAACAAGCCTGGCTATCCTATAGACGTATCAGCAATCAGACGGTGAGGAACCACCTCAAAGCAGCAGGTTTAAGGTCTCGACGTGTCATCAGACGTCCAAACCTTACTAATCGTCATAAACGGGATCGTAGGATGTGGTGTGGTGACCGGCAGCGTTAGAACCTGAGGTCATGGAGACGTATCCACTGGTCAGACGAAAGTCGATTCCTCCTCCATACCGTTGACGGAGTTTGGAGAGTCAAGAACAGTCGATACACACCAAGGAACATTCTTCCAAGGGTTCCATATGGTGGAGGATCCGTTATGGTGTGGGGTTGCTTTTCTTTTGATTGCAAGTTGGATTTGGTGACACTACAAGGCACACTTACCGGCGCCCGCTACATTGCAGAAGTGTTGGATCCAGTTGTGATTGACCATTTTGATGATCACAGACTTGCAACTCGACCCCTGTTCATGGATGATAATGCTCGGCTTCACTATTCACGAGCTGTGACTCAACATCTGGAGAACAATGCTGTTTCTCGTATCCCCTGGCCAGCATTGTTTCCAGATTTGAATCCCATCGAGCATGTCTGGGACATTATTGGTCGACGTCTACAGAGAAGGAACCCTGCTCCACACAATCTAAGACAACTGGAGGCCGCACTTCACGATGAGTGCCAGCAAATCCCCATGGAAGAATTAAAGAACCTTGTCAAGGGTATGCGTAGAAGACTGGCAGCAGTACTTCAGGCACGCGGTGGCAGCACACGATATTGACACTAAATCGTTCCTAAGACAATGGCACGGGTTATTCAGTATGATTTCTTCATCATGTTCAGCCTTCAACTTGAAATGACAATACATTTACGAGTCAGTGTTTTTCACCATTTTCCAGTCAATTTTTGTTTCCTGTTTTTGGTCATTTGAAATCTCTGAAGATAACACAAAAATGTCAACGAATAAAACAATTAATTACACTTGCTCCTGAAATTCGTTTTTCCCTGTGGGATATTTAGTTTTACTATAATGGGTCTCTGAAACATACCCCTATCAAAAAAAAGAAGGTGTTATATATGTACATATGCTGTGCAAATGATGTCAAATTACACCGCATAGTTTGTAAAATAGGCGTTAAACATTAAGGAAACCTTGTCTATTTAGTTCTAGACTCTTATTAATTTGCAAATAATTCTGGTTGAGTGTGGAACTGTTTTTCAATAACTAATAATAGTATACAAATATCTGTGTAACTTTAGCCAAAAATGGTATTGTTTTTGGCTTTCTTGAACCACTTAATCTTAACACATTTTAAAAGTAGCCTTAAATGTCAATCACTTATCGTTGATAAGACCATTAATAACATCAGACAAGTGAATGCCATTGAAAAGTTTATTGTTGTTAAAAAATTGCAACTTTGAAACAAAGGTATCCACTTAAAACTAGTATGTATGTTCTCCGATACCAGTAGTGCGCGATCACGAAAGAGGGATAAGGCTGGGCGACAAAGTGATATGGCATACACATTAACCCAACACAACTCAAGAATGAGCTTGAGGCATCCATTGGGACATGCTTTAGAAAATGACATCTGGGGTCAAAGTTCAGGTCTCCCACAAACAAGTGACTGTTAAAAGAGTCGAAAACACTCTTGGTATGTACAGAATGTCGTTTATGTTGTAGATGCTAGCCAAGAGATCAAAACAAGGGTTTCCATGTCCTCGTCCATGACTGCAAGCACTGCCATCACCTTGTTTACAGTGTTAAAATTCGAGGCTGGAAAAGTCTGATAGAGGATCATGTTTCTGTTCTGCAATTTTTCAATCATCGCTTTGAATGTCTCACCACCAACCAGATCGGAGTGATGACGTAACGATAGGAGAAGGGAGAAGCCCCTGCGTTTAGGAGGAAGGGCAACTACAGCTGGTCGGAGGCCAGCATGGATGAGATTGTTCATCAAGTACAAGTCTTCATCTAGGCACATTTTGCTGCAGTGTAGAGCCCCTAATCCTGCAGGACGAGCATTGACCTCAATCAGCTTGGGGCCTTCTTCTGTATCAATAACGTCCACGTTGAACACGCCATCATGTAGTCCTAGATCGTAACACATCTGGTCCGCAGCTCGGAGCATGGGTGCCTGTTTGTCTCCTGAAATCTGAGCTGGGAAGGCTTGCGCTCTGCTTATAGAATAGGGAGGCTTTGTTGTAAATGTGAGACGAATATATCCGAACTGACCATGGTACAGAACCACATCCATAATGTATTCGTCGACCTGTAGCAGTTCCGTCAGCAGGAAAGGCACCCTTGCATTGTACATTGTAGTGCACCCCTCCAATACAGAATTTACATGAGTTGGAGGCAGCTCTGAACGCTGAGTGGATGTTATTGACACAAGAACAGATCCGACGTCTGACTTGAGGCATGAGACATAGGGTGCAGTGTATCATCCGGGTACGTGGCGGTCCTTCCAGATAGATACTGATCATTCTTATTGAACATGTACACTGGGGTCTACAAAGAACATTTAGAAGTTAAAATACCAATGCGAATGTGGTTTGTTTCACTTGCAAGTTGCAGCTCCATACTTTTGTGGACATTGTTTTATGATATAAACAGTACATGTGTAAACATGACGTCATTGCTATTAAATAATGATAACAGCTACATATTGTTGCGTTTCTGTCTTGCCAGATGACTGTTCTATCTTGCCAGATGACTGTTGTTTCTGACATTCAGCTATATGAAAATATCAGGGGGTGCTTAACTTTTTTCTTTGTGTATATTAACCTAAGGCATAAATTCTGCCAATATGCTATTCAAGTTTGTTATTTCAGTCCGTAAAGCGTCGGTGTGGGTTTTCCTTTGTGTACAGTTTAGAGATATATTGTGTTCCATTGCTAGTATTTTTACGGAATCACGTAAATCATCTGTATCATCCGTATCCTTCAATTCCAGGTCTCAAAGGTGACAATTATATATTAATTATGTATATTTTAAGAACTGTGACAAGGAGAATAAATGTTTATGACATTATCAACTATGCCTTTAAAGTTTAAACACATCCCTGAAAGAGAAATCGTGATCCGGAAATGATTGAGAAGAGGCATCCAAACTGTCTTTACAGAATAATATGATGTCAGACAGGGAATAAACATATTCCATCGGTGTAAATCAAGAATCTGTCCGTGTCTGCAGATTACACTCCTCCGGGGCATGATTGAAAAGACCCAACGTAGACGGTGCTCACTGACGCTTGTAAATATTCCTGGCTCAAATGATGACAATACTGTTTTAGTTAGATATTCTATGAACATCGCAGCAAAGACTTCACTAACTGAACCTCGCTTTTGTAGTCGAGGGTATACAGTCATGTCATAACACAGATACGTTACCAGCGCTAAACTGGAATGATTATATTAGTCAAATACTTATCGATACATTTAGGGGGAGCATTTACTCATAGGTAAAACAGAAATGGTCAGAAGAGTATAGAAAATAATAAGATAAAAATAAAATATCATTAGTTAACAAAGGATAGATCTAGCAATTGTTCTTCTATCAAATGCAGCATCAAATAATAGAGAGAAAGAGTGCGGGATAGAGCATGTATAGAATGGAAGTTTCTGTTACATAGAAACTACAAACAGTACAGCGAAGCAGTAATTTACGATTCAAACGGTACACAAGCTACGAAAGGAAACAAGAGAATTAGTGAGCACAGCTCACTCATATACCCCCGCTTTTAACATTGGTCAAAGAAAAAATGTTTCAAAATAGCAAAAGGACATCAATGTTTAGACTTTTGTATGAATGGACCACAGAAATATTATTAAAGCAGACTAAGTATGTCTTCATACATACACTTGTAAGCGTGTTTCAGTAGTAAAAGTCGAAAAATTCGAAAAATGGCATTAAATATGCAAATGAGGGTATGAAATATACAATTGACGGATGTACACATCAGTGGTTATAAGTATCAAGTTTCGTAACATTTGAACAATTAGTGTCTGACTTATGAGAAGGACAGAGAAGTGTGAATGGTTAAGTCAAAAACATTTGCAAATGTGCATAGATTATGCAAATGTGGGTATGAAACATACAAAAGGCAGATGTACACATCGTTGTGATTGTACATATCAAGTTTCGTAACATTTGAACAACTGGTGTCAGCGTTATGAGTGGAACAAAAAGTGTGAATGGTTAAGTCGAAAAAAACGGAGAACACTTGCATAAATCATGCAAATGAGGGTATGAAACATACAAAAGGCAGATGTACACATTGTGGTGATTATATACATCAAGGTACAAGACATTTGAACAATTAGTGTCTGAGTTATGAGTGGGAAAAAAGTGTGAATGGCGAAGTTGAAAAAAAGAGAAAGTTTGCATAAATTATGCAAATGATGGTATGAAACATACAAAAGGCAGCTGTACACATCATGGTGATTGTACATATCAAGTTTCGTAACATTTGAACAACTGGTGTCAGGGTTATGAGTGGAACAAAAAGTGTGAATGGTTAAGTCGAAAACGGAGAACACTTGCATAAATCATGCAAATGAGGGTATGAAACATACAAAAGGCAGATGTACACATCGTGGTGATTATATACATCAAGGTACAAGACATTTGAACAATTAGTGTCTGAGTTATGAGTGGAAGAAAAAGTGTGAATGGCGAAGTTGAAAAAAAGAGAAAATTTGCATAAATTATGCAAATGATGGTATGAAACATACAAAAGGCAGCTGTACACATCATGGTGATTGTACATATCAAGTTTCGTAACATTTGAACAACTGGTGTCAGGGTTATAAGTGGAACAAAAAGTGTGAATGGTTATGTTGAAAATGGAGAAAATGTGCATAAATTATGCAAATGAGGGTATTTAACATACAAAAGGCAGAAGTACACATCATGGTGATTGTACATGTATATCAAGTTCCGTAAAATTGAACAACTGGTTTCAGAATTATGAGAAGAACAAAAACCGGACAGACGCACGGACGGACGGACGGACGGACGTGCTGACAGCTATATACAAAACAACATACCGCTCTATAAAACAACTTGAAACAATTTCCTAGTCATGGGTTCTTTTCTACAGAGGTCAAGCTATGCATACCAGTGATTTTATTTTTGAATTGTTTATATTTTTTTCATGTCAAACATCTCAATCACATCAAAATTGTCGATAGGGTCGATCAGCAAAGCAAGTTTTGGATTATTTATATATGCCACAGTACACTAAAACAGCCTCCCGCATTCACGTTTCTTTATAATAACGTTATTCTTTTAATTTTAAAAAGCCTGCATGAAGGTTGTTCATTACCTTTTCTTACCGCTGTAGGAACTGTAGACAGCAAATCATTGATGTTACGTTCGAGAGAATCGTCTTTGTCCTCGCTCTGAGGTCTTTCAACCAGTGTCAGCTCCGTAACTTTCTCCAGATCATGTCTGAAGCCTGGAGAAAGATCTCCATGCAGGACAATACAGGGAAGAAGAGATACAGCCGCCCTGGACCTCTCCACTCGCCACAGGAGACGATCCTCAAGCAGTGACGTCACGGGGTCGCTTCCCTTCATAGCACACACAAGTCCAGAGGTGTCAAGCTCACCGGCATCTCGTTCATGAAGTAGGTGACCCTTCTCGGAGGTTCGAAGACGTCATAGTAGTTTCTACCTCTCTCAAACGTCAGAGCTTTCTTCACCAGCAGAACTTGTCTGGGTTCCTCCTTCAAGGCTTCCCTCTGGAGCCAGTCTGGAGAGAGGGCGACCATGGCGTTTCCAGGAAAGATTTCAAGAGGGTCCAGATGGTGATTTGATGTCCCTGAACAAGAAATGAACATTTCTTCCGTGCTCGTGCTTCGTGGTTCTTTT
The DNA here is from genome assembly GCA_936450465.1 of Gibbula magus. Lineage (NCBI taxonomy): Eukaryota > Metazoa > Mollusca > Gastropoda > Trochida > Trochidae > Gibbula > Gibbula magus. The sequence continues at coordinate 13,882,684 of OW388306.1, forward strand.
GTTCGATCCCGTGTTGGGGTTAGCCCCTTGAAGGCTTGGAGAGATGCCAGTCTACTCAGGAGGGAATCCATTGCTTTGATATTGGTATGCACCTGAAATGGTTAGATCGCGCTTTTCTGTACAAGTTTAAATTTCTTTTGTGTAGGAAAAGTGAACTTAAATATAACAATGACATTAAAAGTACTTATTCATTTCATTTTTAGAGTCAAATATTTGAGATTTCAAAGTTATTGCATGCAAAATTCCAGTTCCCAATGATAAAGTTTAATTACTTATGTTTAACAATTGCTTGCAGTATAATGTTTAGATGTATTATTACTTAAGACTTACTTACTTACTTACTTAAGAAGTTTATACCTCCATGAACTTAATCAATTTTTAAGTCAATATTTATAAATAAATATATTCGTACCTGATGTTTTGAAAAGGTTTCATTGCTACAAATATACAAATTTGCAATAATGTGAGATGTACTATTTACACGTATGAAGACACCAAATATTAGCCCCGCCAACAACATGGGACGTGTAAACAGTCACGGTGATATTTCTAAGAATCCGTGAACTCATGGAGGCATTCTGTAACTGTTCACATACTGGAAGAACAACATTGCATTTGTGATTTTGATTTGTTAATTGTTCATTGTTCAATGAAAAGAAGTAATCTGACCATTATCCCGTCATCTTTAATGGACACGCCGACAAGACCCATACCGTAAAGTGGCTATAGCACGTTTTTTGCAAAATTTATGTGTTCAAATTTACCATTTATAATGATAGTTTATATCATACATATTTACTTTAGAGGGTAAAACATTGCATGGCGTCACATTTTATTATTTCGAATGACAAACATGATTCCCATGGCTTTACGGAACCATGTACATTCATTTTTAACGTGATTTTCCGAAGAGAGAAGGGTGTTTAACTATTGGTGATATTATTTTTCAAATACATTTAATCGATTTATTTCAGCGAAAAAAACGTGCTACTGCCCCTTTAAGTTCTTCCATCGTAACCTCTATTGGGAACGGTACTATAGGTATATGTTTGGACATCATGATCGGCAGCCATTTTCAATGCCACGCTTAACTTGTGCTGCCATCTTTTTAATGGTAACACAGAAGAATCTTACACAAGTGTTTTGATCTCCCCTTCCTGGATTTCGTTGACCTTTCTTCAAAATATCTTTTGGCTTAACTTTGAAAGACTGCAATTAAAAAACGAAACTTCTCAAAGACATTCAAAAGCTCCTTTATTAAAAGGGAATGCACATTCCTATTAAATGATACCGTAAAGCAAAACACATACTAGTGTTACGGGACACAGACATACACTTGTACGTACACGCAGTTACTCATTGGCATCCTTCTTTATACATATATGTACATTTTTCGCATTAAGCATAAAACACAAATAAGTAATATACAAAAAATCTTCAACTTACAAGTATCAAAAGTCAATAATATAAGTTAGATCTTAATTATATGAGAAAATAATGTAAAAGAAGCAATCCGACCCGGTTTATATTTGTCTAAAGGTGAAGTCGTGCTACTGATTCAAAATGCATACAGTATCTGAAACATTTTCGTAGGAATAGTAATTTTATGAGAGTTAATGAACTTAATGCACAAAAGAGGCTAGCAAATTTAATTTAATTTCCACAAAATTACATGTACCTCTGACTACCAAGATTCCAACTGGACAAGATAAAACCAATAGACATTGACATAAACGATGATTTATAGTTTATAAAACAAAAATTTCCTATGAATAAAAGTGAACCTTACAGTCCAAAAGAAACGCTTACGCTACCAACAAAATTGCAAGCTTTTTTAATCCGTCAGTGATAAGCACGACTTTATCATAGTTTCATTACGTTTCTAGAAGCCAACTTAACTGATTGTTTAATTGCGTTTCTTGAAGCCAACTTAACGGACTTTTTAATTTGTTTAACTTTTTAATTTTTTGAAACATTATCTCTTCGTGCATACTTCTGAAAAATACGCTTTTTTATAATAAAAAAAACCAAACAAACAAAACAAAACAAAAAAACAAACAAACTGTAAATGCCAAACAATCTGTCCGTAAACCATTTTGAAATAGCGATTTCAGTACCCCATGTGTGTTGGAAAACATTTATAACCATTAAAACGTATCGTATACACTTTACAAAACATAAAAATAAAAGGTCAAGGTCGATTTTATCCGGAATATTTTGTAGCGTTTGTTATGAATGTTAGTAAACACTAATCTAATAACTAAAGTCTAATATAACCTATGTGGCGGCAGAAAGTTACAATGCTTCATAGAATATTCGTTAGAGTATTCATAAAGGTTATAACGACGAATCGCATGGTTTCACACATCTGAATATATACATCTTATTGATACATTGATACAACAGCACGTGTTGAAAAACCGAGAGGAAAGAGTGTTGATAGAATATAATAACTTTTCTTGTACGGTATACCTGTTCCTTTTTCAATAGCATACGATAAGTGTCGTCACGAACTATCGTTTTTTTACTCCAGAGATGACGAAATACGGCAAGTTGCGATGAAACAATGGTTGTTAGGCAAACGTGATATGTGCTCATATCATTCATATTAACTCGGTTATTTTCAAACATATTGGTATGTAGTATATATACACTGTACGAGGCGGGGTGGTTTATATGCGTCTGCTTTTATGTTTAGGTATTGCGTATTCAGTGATTATTTTAGTTACAAGGAATAATATTATTAAGAACAATTATTAGAATAATATACAACAAGAAAGTTCGCGAGATCACCTCAAAGTGTACATGACACATCAATGTAAAGTCCTTTGCAGTTTTATGAAAGCAGAGCTAGAAGTGAGAAGAGATACAGATTAGAATTGGCAATATGACAATTCTACAGATTATGAAAGTGATACTGTGATCAAAACAACAAAAACATAACTCAGATCTATGTAACATGGACTTGTCTGATATGAAAATTAACAATGATATATCATGTTGTAAATGAAAGATTTTGTTTCTTTGTTGTTTGGTTATGGTTTAGCGCCTGCATCCACCATAGGGATGATATCGCCGGCGGTAAAAGATGTTTTTCTAACGGTTGATATCGTTTTTTACATTTGTTGTACTAGAAACATTGAAATGCTTCATGACATGTTGATTTAAGTTTTAAAAACAACGTCATTGACCCATTAACATGATATGACTGTTAATTTTATACAGTTTAAAGGGTCAGTAGCACGTTTTTTTGCTGAAATAAGCTGATGAAATGTATTTGAAAAATAATGTCACTAATTGTAAACCACCCTTCTCTCTTCGGAAAATCGAGTTTAAAAATGAGTGTACATGGTTCCGTAAAGCCATGGGAATCGGTTTTGTCATTCGAAATAATAAATTGTGTGCACAATAAAATGGCCGCCATGCACTTGTTGCTTTATACACAACATCGTTATTACCACTACGGATAATTGGTTTGTTTTATAAGATGTTTTACCCTCTAAAGTAAATATAAATGACATAAAATATAATTATAAATGGGAAATTTGAAAAAATAAAATTTGAAAAAAAACGTGCTACTGCCCCTTTAAGTTGAGGTGTCTCATATATCACAAACTTATACCAAAACGTCCAAACTTTCCCAATGAAGATAAAACATGTATATTTCATGTAATTATATTACAAGGAATGTTGCTGGTTTGATGAAAATACTCGATCGATGATCGATAATCTCAGTTCGTTAAGTAGCAATACTCATTAGAATGACATCGTACACACAAAAAAACACAATTCATGAAGAATTATGAAATCGTAGAAGCGTAATGAAAATAAATTTTAAACGGAATTCATATGAGGAAATATATTCACAGAACGGAATTCCAAACAGAGAAAATAGTTAAGTGATACCATCCTTTTGGTACAATAACATCATTCTATTCCATATCCTCATTGGTTGAGACACTGTACAAAATATACCAGCTTCCTAAAGCTGGGGAAGAATCGAAACATGAGCTTTATGGAGAGCAAAGTCAGCGGTTAAACTAATTTATAATTCATAATCCAAATTAGCCAAGGTGATTGTAGGTACTTAAATTTACGTTTCTAGAGCTTTCCGCATTTGATAATGAAATAAAACAAGTGTTTAAGGAACAACTCCGTGGTCCATCACTAAATTTCAGTTTATAATCTCCATTGACTGAAGATGCTTTAAACAAGATTCCAGCATTCTATGTCATACTTTAGACTAAATTGCAACTGCTAGTACTTGGCAAATGAAGGGCCTCGGGGGATTTAAGCTACTTCAGCACTTTAACTGAGTTTTATCACGATCAATCCACGACCTAATGTCAAACATGTGATGTTAACAATCAGTCCAGTCGACAAATCATCCGTCAATCACGTTAACAGGTTAACAGCAAAGAGCATATAGAGGATGAAAAAGGCGACGAACAAGATTCTATCGAAGACTCTGGCGAGTTCCTCCCATTCCTGGCAAACATTCTGGTAAGCGGAATCAGCCGAGTGTTTCCCGACGAGGTAGCGCAGATACCGTTTGATCTCGTCCAGGTCGTTGTTAGGTCCCCCGTCAGCAGCCTCGGCATCATCTCGGTGTGTTTCCGGTTCCGGTCTATGCAGGTCCTTGAGACTCACGGAGTACATATTGTCCACCGGTGCGTAGTCCCCGATACAGAAGAGACGTCGGAATCCGTTCCGACTCAAACACACCTGAAACGTAGGTAAGGGATCAGAAATTGTTCAGTGTTTTGTAAAACTTTGTATCTAACGTGGCGGCATACCGAATTCAAAACGATCCTATTAGTATGACCTAGTGGAGTTGTCTGTCAATGCGGTTAGTGGAGAGCTAGTCTCGTATTCTCATGTCCTGGAATCGCATCACCCCTGCTGCGTGAATACGACATACACTCCTCCCTTTAACTTGGGTAATGACATATCTAACTCCAGCTTATGAAAATACAAGGAGGACACTCGTCAGAAACCTCATGCATCGGGTAAATTAATGTATTTGTGTCTTTGGCGTAGCTCAAAGTTAGATTAATTTGACTGATTCTTACCCATTTGAGCCAGGCCGGAAGTGGTTTGTGACGCACTCCGCGCACGCTCAGATTGTTGACGAAGATTGAGAGCATTACGCTGCAGGCTGACAGACCCATCGTGAATAGGTAGAAGTAGGCTGAAACATCGTAATTTGGTTGAACTATAGATCTATAGAGACTGCTGACCAAACTGAAACATGGTAATTTGGTTGAACTATAGATCTATAGAGACTGCTGACCAAGCTGAAACATCGTAATTGGGTTGAACTATAGATCTACAGAGACTGCTGACCAAGCTGAAACACGATAATTGGATTGAACTATAGATCTATAGAGACTACTGACCAAGCTGAAACATGGTAATTGGGTTGAACTATATATAGATCTATAGAGACTACTGACCAAGCTGAAACACGGTAATTTGGTTGAACTATAGATCTACAGAGACTGCATGCTGACCAAGCTGAAACGTGGTTTTTGGGTTGAACTATAGATCTACAGAGACTGCTGACCAAGCTGAAACATGGTAATTGGGTTGAACTATAGATCTATAGAGACTGCTGACGAAGCTGTAACACGATAATTGGGTTGAACTATAGATCTATAGAGACTACTGACCAAGCTGAAACACGGTAATTTGGTTGAACTATAGATCTACAGAGACTGCATGCTGACCAAGCTGAAACGTGGTAATTGGGTTGAACTATAGATCTATAGAGACTGCTGACCAAGCTGAAACATGGTAATTGGGTTGAACTATGCACCTACACTGTGAGACTGCTGACCAAGCTGAAACATGGTAATTGGGTTGAACTATAGATCTATAGAGACTGCTGACGAAGCTGAAACATGGTAATTTGGTTGAACTATAGATCTACAGAGACTGCTGACCAAGCTGGAACATGGTAATTGGGTTGAACTATGCACCTACACTGTGAAACTGCTGACCAAACTGAAACATGGTAATTGGGTTGAACTATGCACCTACACTGTGAGACTGCTGACCAAGCTGAAACATGGTAATTGGGTTGAACTATCGATCTATAGGGACTGCTGACCAAGCTGAAACATGGTAATTTGGTTAAACTATAGATCTACAGGGACAGCTGACCACGCGAGTTTTACTGACATCGGCTGCTACATCATCTTGACTTGCATTGTTCGCTTACAAAAAGTACCCTAAAAACCTTTGATCTTTCGTCGACTTCATATACAGACCCGTAGCTCCGGTTTAGACAAATAGGGTCATTGTTATGTAGTTCATGATTCTTTGCATGATTTATAATCAATCACCAAACATTATGTTAAAGTTTGTTGGTCAAGGTATGTATACATTCTATTTAACCATTCTAAGCCGTTGTACTCCTTGTTCAATAGAAGAAGAAATATGGTTTAGGTTGTGACGTCTATGTTCGTTGTGACTCGCTGGTTCATTAAACATTTCATCATATGTGAAGATACCTCCCTAAAGCGCCAAATGACATTACATCCAGACAAAATATCATGTTTCCCAACTATTTTCTACCTCTATTTCAACTTAAGGCAATACACGTAGAAATGACCATAAGGAAAGGCCATGTGTATGACAGGTTACAGGATGATATTTTAAACGCCTATATTTAACTTACAATTGGTGCAACAGACCTGGAATTCAACACGTGTGAAAGTTGATTACCAGACCAATATGATTACATCTTTATTACATTGTATCACAGCCCTTAAAAGGTTAACAGCTTTACAAATCTTATGGACAGACTTCTTGCCAACTCTTATAATACATAGTTATCTCCCTTGTATATCATCAGTTAACATTTTTTCTGTTACAAGGTTTATACGAATAAACAATTACATAGTTGAACAATATACCCATAATAATTATGATGGCAATGTATATTCTTGATGGAAAATAAATAAATTTACATTAAATTAGGAATAAGTGAGAAAAAAATCAATTATGGAAATAAAATTCTCCACTTAATTTATCACCCGTATGGATGGTAAAAAAATCATATTAACTCTCAATTGATGTTTTCCTGGTCCAGGTTTCAAAATATTTACCAACTCTTTGAAGCAAGGATATCCATATCATTAATTATAACAATAAGCTACGATATCTGGCGGCGGTTTGTGCAAGTTGAATCATTGCCACTGTACCTATTTTAGGAGCCGTGCTATGGGTGAAGGGTATATCTTCTTCCAGTGTGAGTATCAGCAAGGTCACTGCGATGATCAACAGCATTCCTGCAAAATACGAACTCCTTCGAAGATTTCTTCCAACCGAAAATATTCGAAATAAGAAATAAATTATGTAAGAAATATACATTTGGATAGTATTATATACAATTGTATTAAATTCTATACTCTGCTATTATTTTTGAAATACGTGAACATTTAGATAACTTGTGTTGTTTTGTTGTGTTATTTCATCACCCAGGTGCTGAGATCGATAGGAAAATCTTACCAAAAGTTGTCTTCCCTTCCGACCTTGAGGGGATCAGGAACAGCAGAGGCACGAGCAATCCCAAAATGGCGGCAGGGCCGAGTGCTAGCAGACGATAAAACGTCGATTTCCGCGCCATCTTGACCGTCAGAATGATGATGATGTAAGGGTCATCGCAGCATGAATATTTGATTTTGTTCAGGTTACCTTTGGCCGATTTCAACTCCCAGTTGGGATGTGATGAGGTCGGCCATGATGTATCCGAGTCAGTGAGGCTCAGGTCGACGGTGTTAGAGTCGCTGTCCATGAAGCTGATGTCCAGGTCTCTGCTGGAGTGTGTCCAGGAGCCGAATATGACCTTACACTCCTGGGTATCGAAGGGGAAGTTGGTGACGTCAACGGTGCAACGCGTTGTCCATGACAACATGGGTACCCAGAAGATGGTCCCGTCTGGTAGCACCGTGGGTAGCTCGTCATACCTGGACAGTCCCTCGTACAGTCCAGCTCTGCCAATATTGATATCATTAACCATAAATACTTGAATAATCGCCAGGCGATTGATAATTTCAAATACCGATTTCGCCCGGTGATTATTCAAGACAGGCAATTATATGGGACAGGCGGTTATTATTTTCGAAGATGTACAACGGTATGTCTGTGTGCAATTTAAAATAAATTCAAACCTCATTTTAAGCACTGAATATTGTAAACGAAGTTCTTGACATGGGGTTAAACGTCGCCCATATGCCTAAAGTATTTGTAATAAAGGATACAATCATTAGTTTGTTTACACGATTGTGTTTAATTCAACCCGGCGATATTTATTTGAGACGATTAGTCAAGGCAGACGAGTTACTGTAAGTTGTTATTATAAAAATGAACGTTTATATCAAGAACGTTTTAAAAGATAGTTTGCATTTCATTCGGATCACTGTTTGATTGCTTTGGGAAAAAAGAAAAAGAATTCTGTCATAATTTGCTAATAAAAAGCTAAAACTGCCTGTATTATTTTTGAAAAAATATTATATTTTAATTGAATGAAGGGAGAAAATGTTATCGTAATGCATTTGTAATGGTTATTTGTTCATCGTCATCTTCCCCTATATTCGCGTTAAATCGTTTTGGTTTTTTTTGTAAGTTATTCAATTTACATTTTTATTAAAAATTGTAAACTTTCAGTGAAATGAACCTTGACTCTGCGTTAAAACATGATAGACCGTCAACGCTGTACTTTTTGTAAGTTCGTGCCATCGAAGTTAAACGTTTAAATAGGTTTCTTTTAGGATGTTTCGTGTCCCTAGTTCGTTATTTCTAATTCGCTTCCTACAACTGTGCAAATAATGTTTTAACAAAATCTAAATGGTTTGTTTAAATGAAAATGATGTTGAATGCAAAAAAGGAAAGATACGTCAATATATTTTATTCCTAATAACGTATATATTTTTTAAATAAAGACGTGCTACATTTCAAACATACGTGTTTAATTAAGGTCTATCTGATTTTTTTTATGGAAACAGCGTAACTTACGTCATATAAAATTGGTAAGAAATAGAATAATGTTCAGTGATGACCCCAAAAGTTTCTTTCATAATGAGATATTAAAAAAAACCATATTAAATCTCCTTTATCTAAAAAAAATGAGCTTTTAGCTTTTCCCCAAAGGAAGCGTCATAAAATGTGATTATCCCTTGGCCTCAATTCATTTGGAGTCATGAACACAAGATAAATGGTCATCCTAAAAAAATCCGGTTCCCAATGCAAGGCATAACCCTTGCCAGTCTCCATTACTGGCTGATTTAGGCCTTGCAGCATTTCCTAAATATCTCTGTGCTTAGAAATCCGGGCCCACTATGCATTTCAGGTGCAGCGATCCATTATCTTGGCACAACAAAGCGAGGGAAATACTGCAAGGCCTAAATCAGCCAGTTTACGTAATGCAAACTGGCAAGAGTTATGGCTTGCATTGGGAAGTTGATCTGAGACCTGAGTAAATTTTCCCTTCTGGTTGACTACGGATATCAATCGAATATTTATACTGTTCCAACGAATTCGTAACAACCAATACGCCACTGCCTTGTATCGTGCTGTACAGGTGCTCGGTGGTCGTGAACGTATAGTTAGCTATAAGCATATTTCCATAGATGCAATGATGGGTCATAATGTGTCACAATTGGTCTATTACTGAGAGATTTATACGGGCTATTATATTGTCATACTTTACTGTAAGTAGTGTAGCTGACATTTGAACTGCTAACTATCGTTTATTTACACACTGGTGTGTGGTGTTAGATCCTAGGAAGTCAGGACGATGGCGTTACACAGAGAATATTACACGTACATCCGTATAAGACCGTTATATCAATTGATTTGGTACTGATTTTAACGTTAGGACGGAGCAACGTACGTAGGCATTCTCATTACTTCATGGCATCAACAATTAATCCAAATCGAAGTAGTAAGATAACACATGTTTTGTGTTCTTATCAAACTAGATTTAATGAAGAGATCATTGTAATAACTGTACTAATATCGTGATATCTGAATTGTAAATCATTATACATTTCGATAGAACAGATGTAGACAAATATAATAGATTTATCACAAATCATGAAACAACATTATATTTAAATATTTTAATTTTTTTTAATAAAACAGATTTATATACTGACAACGACACGTAAATGTCCAAATGTGAGTGCGTGAATGCTGCAGTACGTTTGTATCAGTTTTCTTATCATATTCGTTGCCAATATTCGATGTATTGAGTTTTATAAGAACAAAACTTTCTTGAGTTTATCAAAGTGCTACACCCACCCTACGCATCGTTTCTAGTACTACTCACGCGTTGAATGGCACTACATCCGGGACCCACAGGTCCTTCAGTGGTAGTCTGAGTAGCGAGATTCCTCCGTATTTGGTGGTGTTCCATCTCAATCTGGGGTCGTTCCAGGACTGGGAACAAGACAATGTTAAAAATGCAAAATATAGACAACGATACAAATTCACCACAAATCTCATTATACAGGCATGTGTGTTTAACGTTTTTATTACATCTATACAATATAAATTATCTGACATCATCACCATCATCATCATTTCCTCATGTTCCAATGTTATGACGGCCAGGTACTACCGATAGAGCATGCCATGTGGCAGTCCTCTGTACCAGGCGGTCCGGACCATCTCCGAGTAATCGTAGTACTATGGTTATTTGGTGAAATAAAAACCTGACATGAGTTTAGAGTTTATTCAAGAGGAGATCGGCTTCGAAAGTAATTATTTACGTTAATGGTTTTGACGCTGTTGCGCAATGACGCTTCTGTGAACTGCCACTACACTACGCTACACTGCACTGGATTACACTGCACTACACTACACTCATCTTCATCGGGCCATATATGCACTTTTAGAAAATGCATACTGACCCTTGCGACATCTCGCAGGGATTTCTGAGACAGGGTCAGCGTCCCCTCTATTGACCACTCAAATCGGTCGTTACCAACCCAATCAATCAAAAAGTTGCAAATGCACCGACAGCTTTACAAATTTCTTACAATACTTTGGGATTTTTCATTTCGGATGTTAAGCTCATTTGCATACAATAAGTTTCAAAACGGATTTCAAATTAAACAAGAGAGCTATTATCAGATATTGTATAAATTGTGGTTTGTTCCATTAACCCGCACGTTGTGATAGTTTGATCACTAATTAATCGAGCGTAATCAGCGCAGTACGGGTAATTCAAATTAAAAGAAGAAACGTTCACCCAACGTGTCTGTGCGTGATTTGTAAACGCGAATTTGATTAGTCTACACCATTGCTCAATAGCCGTGTTACTTCCTGTGTCAGAAATTCCTTCGAGTAGTCGCAAGGGTCATTATGCATTTTCTAAAAGTGCATATATGGCCCGACTCGTGCAGAATATGCACTAACGCTACACTACACTACACTACACTACACTACACTACACTACACTACACTACACTACACTACACTACACTACACTACACTACACTACACTACACTACACTACACTACACTACACTACGCGACGCTACACTACACTACAAAGCTCACTCATGTACGCGATACATGTCACTCAATCTCACCTGGGCCAGCATGATGGTAGTTGTGAAACTGTTCGCCCTCTCGTTCTGGAAAAAAAACAAAGATAAAATTTAACAGCTGGCCTTTGTTCGATTATAAAGTTAAACGTTTAACCAGACAGGCGTTCGAAACAACAGCGGATAAATAATCATATAAAAACGGTTGTGACAACAACGCTGGTGCAAGAGAGATGAGGACTTTGGAAGAAGAATAGGACGTTGAAGACAACACGCTGGTGGTGTAAATGAGGGTGGGGTGGGTGTACTGGGTATAGTCGATATGGGTCACTTCTCGTTGTCACGTTGTATGTTTGCAAGAGACAAGTACGGGGAGATCGAGAGAGTGAAGCTGCAGCTTGCCACTGGCAGAAGATCTGTGATGCATTCCTTGGTACTGTTGGACATCAATAATAAAAATATAAGGGTGCTAGATAGGATGTAGTAGTGCTATGTGATATTTAAGTGATATTTAAGTGTCGAAAGACTTAATTATGTTCATGTATTGCCTTTGGACAGTCCTATAAAAATACATTCAAATTGGTATTTGGATGACAGACCTCTGAGACGTGTTCAGAATAAGTATTCGATAGTAACCGCTTCTGAACGACAACGAGTTCGCGCGTACTCGCGAATACACGCGTGACCACTTAGGAGCAGTCTCGCCAAGCGAGTATTTACAATCCAAATTGGAATCGCGTGTCACAAAATTTGATTACCTCCTTTTTCTTTCTTTTATTACCCCCTCAATTGAAATTTGGTCAGTTGCTATGTGCCAGGCACCTTTATTTTCCAAAATGGTGATGATTTTCTGAAATTATCTTGGGAAGTACTCGCAATCTCAGGTTTCCATTCAGGAGTCGTTCGCGGGTACGTGTGTACACGCCAAGCGAGTACTCGCGGTCCTGAACACGCCTCTGGTTCACGCTACGTTATAATGTATTTCAAAGTTCCCATCCTCGGTTACCCATGGTTTGATATATGCTCCGTTACTCTCCACTATATCACCCATGGGTGATATAGTGGAGAGTAACGGAGCATATATAAAACCATGGATAACCGAGGATGCAAAGTTCCAGGACCACTCACAATATCCTCGACTCCGACGAGGCTGATCTGGATGGACATGTTGACGCTGTCCTGGCTCTTGACCACTGGTCTGGCTGACCGCACGTAGTCCTCCATCAGCTCGCTGATCAACTTGCCCTCCAGGCGGTGGCTCGCGACTGAAACACGTGTAAACGTTGCATACTGATTTTGTCATCTGTGACTACTCGGGTAAGACCGGATATATGATACCAGGGCCATGTTCAAGAGAGGTTTCAAAGTATTCGCTCAAGAGAGAATGAGCGCTACTTGAGCGCTACTTGAGCGCTACATTGAGCGATCAATGAGCAATTTAAGCGCTCATTGATAGCTCAATGTAGCGCTCAATGTAACGCTCAATGTAGCGCTCAATGTAGCTCATTCTCTCCTGAACGACACGGTTCGATTCCTCGAAGTTTGCTCGCCTTGCTACGTAGTGCTACATTGAGCAAGAGAGGTTTAAAAGTAACCGGACCTCATTTATCAGGAAACCCTGCCATCCGCATGGCAGTATTGCAAATTTTATCTATGTAATTCTATGCAAATAACGATTCACTTAACCGGACGTCTTGCTATCCGGACAATTTTCAACTGGAACCAAATTGTAAGGATAAACGGAATCTGATTGTAATTTAGTAGTTCCTTAATTTATCAGAAAGGTGATGAGACACGAGCCGATGCCCCATTTATGTTTACTTCTGGATTGCCCTGTAATGGTGCAATGGGCTATTCACAAGGTTAAGACAGTGAATACCGTTATTTTTACAATACAGTTGATAATTAACCGACAGTAAGGATAAGAGTAACAAAGGCAAATGTCATGCTCGCTAATCTTAACTCTTGAGTCTTGAAATTGATTTTCGAGCATATGCTTAAAGGGACTGTAGCACGTTTTTTTTCAAATTCTATTTTTTCAGATTTCCCATTTATTATGATAGTGTATGTCATTTATATTTACGTTAGAGCGTAAAACATCCTATTACACAAAGCAATTATCCGTAGTGGTAACAACAGTGTTGCGTATAAAGCAAACATTGCATGGCGGCCATTTTAATGTGACCACATTTTTTTAATTTCGAATTACAAAAACGATTCCCATGGCTTTACCGAACCATGTGTTTTACTATTGGTGACATTATTTTTCAAATACATTTCATCGACTTATTTGAGCGGGAAAAAAACGTGCTACCGTCCCTTTAAGATACATTGAAGATTCATGTTATGATTTAGCCAGTAATGTTTGCATTGGCTGGTCTAAGATGAGCATATTCGATAGAGATTAAATGGCAGTTTCAGCACGTATGGCCGCCGGTACATATCCTTACAAAATCAAGCGTGTTCCACTGTGTTGGTTACAAACCCCCATCTCTCAGATGTAATGCATGGCGAACATAAGTAGACATAAGTATACATATTGATAGATGTTTTAAACGGGTTTTAGCATACAGTTAATTAGACGACTAGACATTCAACTCTTTTTAGCAGTGTTCCCAATAGGTTCACTATGTTTTAGGATGTATTTTACTGATGTATAATATTATATTTTTGTATACCTTATTTTACAATGTTATATTTATGTATATATGCTTTTGTCTTACAATGTTCTATTTATGTATATATGCTTTTGTCTTAACATGGTCTCTCATAACTCCAGAATGAGTTGCTTGACATGTATATTTCATTAACATTTTAGGTGAGACTCAAATAAAATATTCTGTCTGTCTGTCTGTCTGTCTGTCTGTCTGTACATCCTATGGGCACACCAAACAACACCATTCCATCCAGCTAACTGGGTATTGAATAATAAGTCTACGTAGCTCTTTCCTATTGCGGTGCATCTTGTTTGCTGTGCGTCCTACTTCGTCGCCCTATGGGCTGTGTACTTGTCTTTTCTAAAGGACGTTTTCTAAAGGTCACCTCGGCTTGCGTAATCATGCGTAATGTTTACGTAATGAAGGAATTTGATGGCTGTCGTTATTTACAAGAAAACATTCATTCGTAGCAGACTGTAACTTGGCCTGAAATATATATAGATATTAGATTTAGTCTCTCTAACACCAGAGTGCATGCATATGCAATAACATGAGTCCATTAAATCTAGAACTGTCACAGCTGTAGGTCGATTACTTATCACGCCAGAGCCTGCACACAGGACCAAACATGCAGAAGTTGGTATGCCATAATCATCGGGTGGTGCGGATTATATTACCAACACAACATACGCTTGGCAGTGTACTTCTTTAATCTATAAGCTTACAAAGGACATACTGTATACGTATATCATGAACTGGGTTTTGTTTCCCATACGTCGCCCTTGTATACTTGTTAACGTAACCCGATACTTTTCTCTCGTTAAACGTCTGACGGATGTACCCTGGTACAGAGGGTAAACGTGTGTTTAATACAGTATTGGAACACCTTGTACATCACAGAGTGTAAATCTAACACATTATGGTAGTCTGCAGAACTCAGTTAAAAATATAGTCTGATATTTAGCCTCTGAAATAATTTTTTGTTTAAATTCATTTCAGAGGCTCACTGTCAGACTATATATTACTGAGCTCTGTAGACTGGCCTCATTGTAGACTTTCTTTGGCTCATTAAATTTAAGGGGTCTGGATGACAGACTGACATTATGGGTGAACCGCTACCAGTTGCTCTAGTCAATACTCGGTGATGGGCGAGGTCACCGGGAAGCAAGGAATATGTTCTCTGTCGTCCAAACGAGATAAACAGTGGCGTTCGACAAGACCGGCGTGTATGCTGACTGCTTGTTAACAGGAGCCCTGATACAGTCTAGATAACCGTTAAGCAAAATCAAGTCTTTCTTTCTGAATATGAAATCCAACGCAAAAAAAAGTTTATAAACGAAGGTGTTGTAAATTTTATAAAACCTATACACTGAATGGATAGACAAAGACACGCCTGCAGTATTACCTGTATTCTAAGTTTATTGTGAATTGAATGCACATTTCACTTGTTAACTTGTCAGTAAGAGTTTGTGCAACGTTTTTCGCTATTCACGGATTGTAATTGCGATGCATAACTTCGATTCGCTATTCACTGGGTGATTGTAATTGCGATGGATAACTTGACCTGCTATATATCACATAGGGATACCCCATCACGACTATATATCCTCGCCTTATGACATGACTGCAACACATGATATACAACGATTAACACGTGAATGCACAACATGTGGTAAGTTGGAAACATAATTACTTACCATCAACAGCAATCACTTTGGAAATGCATACTAAGATAAAGATGAGACACTGTATTGAAGAAACCATTTTGATCATCCTCGCTTGAAGTGATTCAACAGCGTGTGCAACTATCCGTTTCAAGGGGTCGTAAACGGTTTCAAATTACACACCACTGTATTTACTCACTGACCCCATTTCTTGAAGCACTTGGGTGAAGAGGGTTGCAGGAGTTATCGTTCTTGATCTATAGCTATCGCTCCGTCAAGGCTGTCAACTTTGCCTGCATGTGTTTTAATGTTAACTATTTAATCTGGAAAATAAATTATTTGTTTTGAATATGTAAAAACCGTAATATTATTTTTTTAAATCTTTCAACAGGAAACATTGAATTTGTGAATTGGGATGATATCAGTCGAATAATGATCGTTTATATTTGACTTGTCATACAACTGTATAAGGATGTATACTCATGAGTATATTCACTAAAATATTTAAGTAAGTAGTGTGAATTAGTTTTGATAATGTCTTAATTACCTTTTTACATTCGTTAAAACTTCAACATGTGTCTCATTATATATACAAACATAGGAATTCAATCATTCATCGTCGTCGTTTCCGGGTCATATTTATGACATATAGACAAGTAGCAGTTTGCGTGTCCAAATATCTTTGTAACAAACAATCTACTTTCGCACATTTGTGTCCGTTTATAAGCAAATACTTCTTGAGATATTTCATTTGTCGGACATTTCGTTTTTTAAAAGCCGCTTCGTTACATCACAGTGAAACTTTTTTTCAATTTTCAATCACACGCACTACTGCAGAGCACTTCTCGTTTAAAGTCTTGGAAAGATTTCACACACGTGTCCCATATATACTCCTCTTTCTAGACAGTCGCCTCACCACACTTAATTATATATCATACAGTACGAGGGTAGTCGTATCAGGGTCAATATTTCTACGATAGCCTGGGCCAAAGGGGAAACTGGCACTTGTGACGTCATGGTGACGTGATATCATAAATAGAGATTATTACCCAAGGAAGTGTATCACATGACTTTTACGAAACGAGTGTGAATTTTTGTATTGCCCGAGCGAGAACGAGGGTTAAACATAAATTTGCACGAGTTTCGTAAAAGTCATATGGCACACTTTCGAGTGTAATAATTTCTTCATTACCCATTCTATTCCATTTGATTCGCGTAAAATTAGGCAGGAAATGGCCCATTTCCTTTGCGACGTCAAGCTACAATGACGTCACGAACAATCGTTTTATGACGTCACAGACGACGAACTACGGAAAGCCGCTGTGAAACAATCGTTGCTAGGCAAACGTGATATGTGCACATGTGCTCATATCAATAATATTAACTCGGTTATGTTCAACCATATGGGTAATAAATTGTGTTATTTTACCGAGAAGCATTGACTTTTGCCGAAAATTGCCGTTTTTATGACATTCGACTCGGTATACTAACGATATATAGGTACAACTAGCGATTTCTGATCGAAACCCGACAATGTACCGCGTCAATTAGTCAAACGTAATTAAAACTTATTTAAAGGAGACAAAAGACACATTTGGGCTGATAATGTTTAATAGGTCTTATAACTACTGTGTATGTACACGGGGCGTGTAGTTTCGGTTTCTGCACATGTCTAATGATGTTACTCGATTTTAATTGGAAATTAGTAAATGTGATATATTTCATGATTTGGGATAAATATGCAAATTGGGTGAAATTGTTTCAACTGAAATCAGCACACATCGTATGTTGGCACGTATTGAAGCAAAAAAAAAAATAATTATGAAACACAAAAGATGCATCTTTAAACTATCACCTATATGTGAAAACCTTATTAATCAGCATTGTTTTGTAGGCGAAAAGATATGTAGGTGAATCGAGATAAAAGCGATTTTAGCGTATCTATCCTCAATTTCATGACTTCGGTAATAAATAGAAGTTACAATATATTCGTGTATATGTCATATTACATGCATGAAACTCGGTCTGACTCGGGAAACAGATGTATTCAGGCACTCGTGTCGTATAAATACAGTATGACATAAAGGCCCAAATATTATACTCTCTATATATATTTCAGCGAAAAGAAAAGTGTATGGAGCACATGAATTGAAATAAGATCAATTATTGGGGGACTTTAAAATTTAAACTTATAGCCTGTTGGTATGTCGCATAATAAAGCTTGTAATGACGCTTCACTGACTGTGAAAATTGGCAGTGCTGACAGAAAAAGAAAACATTCATGAAATTATTTATTAAAAATTAATATCAATAAAGCTCAGTGCAATGGTTAGCAGGGGGTCTACACAAATCACTTTCCAATAGTTAAATTTGAAACAGATTTTAACTCTCTGTTAACTGACAGCCGGTGTACTAAATTTCCTTCGATATTGCCCATCTCCAACCAGTTATACCAGCTGCCGAACCTAGCGAAAGTCCCGTAAAAGAATGGAAATTTATCAAAATCTGAAACCTTGAAGAAGATGTTGAACATGTCGACAGACCACATCTCCTCCCCATGTTCCATCTTGGTCGTGGTTGATGTCAGTCCCTGGACGGAGATCTTGTCAAGGTTTGGAACAGGCATCGAAAACACATTCTCCTTCTTGATGCTGAAGTCCGAATTTATCTGGATTGCGGGGACAGACACAGTTTTATTTGTAAAAGGGTTCGTGAAGAAGGTGATAATTTCGTGAGTTTTAGGATCTCTGTATTCTCCAGAAGCTTTGATATGCAAGATATATTCTTCAACGGTAGAGTCATGTAAGGTCGTGGTGATATTTCCGGTTGCTTCGAACAGTAGACGTGATTGCTGCCCGGTTATTTCACTGAATATACTGCCATTGAAGAATATTTTGACCCGATCATTGGCAAAGATGTGTCTGACCCGTTCGTCAAGGCTGTTCGAGAGGACATCGGGATTCTTGGAGATATTTAAAAGAGGAAAGATCACATCTGGGAGTCCATGACTTCTTCTCCGATCAATTTCTTTCTTGATGACACCCCAGGTAGTTTCTGGAATCGGGTTGAATACTGATGGCGGTTGAAGAAACTGGGGATAATGTGACTTGACGAAGTTCAACAACTCTGGTGAGAAGTCATTGAATCCGTTGAGACATTTCCAGTTGGTCGTCATGTAGTACAAGTGCCCTGGAGACTGTCCCATCTGCATCCAGGGGAGATACTGACCTCTCCGGAACCATGCACCAGTCATATTCACAGAACTGATGTCGGTTGTGGCCAGGACGTCATAGTCAGAGAAATACTGGAAGAGCTCATCGGTTTCGTAAATGGGCCCGTTGGAGAAGTTACCGTAGTGAGATGGATCTAGCGGGTTTGGGTACTGCAGAAGGATATCATTTGTAAAACCAACTCCATTCTCCGGGAAACGTACTGTTGGAACCAGTATGGAACCGTAGGTGAAATTGAAGTCAACTGGATCGTTGTGGACTTGGAACACCTCGTTGCTTTCCCTGGTCATGACGTTGCTCCAGATGTCAACAATCTGACTTGTCTGCAAGTCTCGGTATATGAACACTTCTCGCGTTAACGAGAGGTACCCACTTCCGGTGTTCTGCTTCCGGCCAATGTTGAATCCTTCGAAATAGAACAATCTTTTGGCATCTTCAAATGGTTTACGACCATAAACAGTCCCGTTGCCATACAGAATTCCAACATTGTTAGGATCCAAGGAGCCGATCACTCGAACCAAACTGTCAATGTTTGTTTTAGGATCATTAATATCGAATGTATTTCCTATTTGAATAACAGCGACGAATATCACTGTTACTGATGGCATCACTTTAATAGGAACCATTTTTCTGGAACAGAAAGACAAAGATAGGAACATGCACATATATCCTGCATGGACGTAGATCTAATTTCATGAAGACCAGTTATAGGTTTGGGTATAGCAGAATTTTAACTCATGTCTATTGGGATAACTAGGAAAAAAACTTTGCTTAAATCAGAAAATATTATGGGCGTTTAAATGATAATACAGCTATAAAGCTATCTTTGTTAAGTCATGTTTTAAATTATCAAATGTCTAACTGCATTATACCACCTCAAAAACGTGACGTCATCAGTTCTATGCTTTCAGGTTGTCAAACAGGACTATTGTAATCTCACTCAACCTTCAGAGGTAATTGGGTGAAAATGAAATAATTCAGGACTTCTTGCCATTATCTTGTTATCATTATCTTTATATTTAGTTTGTTGCTGGTTTGAACGTTTTAGAAACCTTTTTCGCCCAGGTTTTATCTTCTTGCACTCACTTGGTCGTGTAACAAGTTACAAATCCCTCTATAGATAGCGATAAAATGTGGGACGAACGACATGGTCTACTTTAATAGAAAACAGTGTGTCCTATAGAGGAATGCTGCAGAATATTTAGAATACCATTGAAATAGTAAGAATGCAGTTCAAATTATCGGTCAATATTTTCCCGCACCAATGCGCTTGAAAGAGGTTTTGAATATGTCCAAATACTCGGACTTTCACAAGAATGAAACCGAGTCATTGGAAAAACTGAAAAGTACTTCGAACATTATCATGTTTTATGTTTTTCGAATTTCCAGTAATCTTCCATGAATTTTCTTACACACAGCGTTGTGACTCATTCCGGTCCAGGACGATGGGGTAAACCAGCGTATCATGCCCCTTGGACAGGGCAATCGGGGCAATGTTTGATTGAACGACTCAATTGTCGAGTTCGCAAATCAAACGCCGAAAACGGCCAACTCGACTCGAGTGGAGTCAAGAACGTACTTCCGATTGTCACAACTCCAAACGAGTTACAGATACACATTATGAATTAATTTTGAATTTGATTCAATTAAACGTGTTTATATTCACATTATTGACTTTTTTAAGTCTGTTTGAAATGAACCAACATCTGTCTGTTTGAAATGAACCTCTGACTGTTTGAAATGAACCTCTGTCTGTTTGAAATGAATCTCTGACTGTTTGATATGAACCTCTGTCTGTTTGAAATGAACCTCTGTCTGTCTGACTGTTTGAAATGAACCTTTGTCTGTTTGAAATGAACCTCTGTCTGTTTGAAATGAACCTCTGTCTGTTTATAATGATACTCTGTCTGTTTGAAATGAACCTCTGACTGTTTGAAATGAACCTCTGTCTGTTTAAAATGAACCTCTGTCCGTTTGAAATTAACCTTCTTCTGTTAGAAATTAACCTCTGTCCGTTTGAAATGAACCTCTGTCTGTTTGAAATGAACCTCTGACTGTTTGAAATGAACCTCTGTCTGTTTGAAATGAACCTCTGACTGTTTGGAATGAACCTCTGACTGTTTGAAATGAACCTCTGACTGTTTGAAATTAACCTCTGACTGTTTGAAATGAACCTCTGACTGTTTGAAATTAACCTCCGTCTGTTTGAAATTAACCTCTGACTGTTTGAAATGAACCTCTGACTGTTTGACATGAACCTCTGACTGTTTGAAATGAACCTCTGTCTGTTTGAAATGAACCTCTGTCTGTTTATAATGATACTCTGACTGTTTGATATGAACCTCTGTCTGTTTGAAATGAACCTCTGTCTGTCTGACTGTTTGAAATGAACCTTTGTCTGTTTGAAATGAACCTCTGTCTGTTTGAAATGAACCTCTGTCTGTTTATAATGATACTCTGTCTGTTTGAAATGAACCTCTGACTGTTTGAAATGAACCTCTGTCTGTTTAAAATGAACCTCTGTCCGTTTGAAATTAACCTTCTTCTGTTAGAAATGAACCTCTGTCCGTTTGAAATGAACCTCTGTCTGTTTGAAATGAACCTCTGACTGTTTGAAATGAACCTCTGTCTGTTTGAAATGAACCTCTGACTGTTTGGAATGAACCTCTGACTGTTTGAAATGAACCTCTGACTGTTTGAAATTAACCTCTGACTGTTTGAAATGAACCTCTGACTGTTTGAAATTAACCTCCGTCTGTTTGAAATGAACCTCTGACTGTTTGAAATGAACCTCTGACTGTTTGACATGAACCTCTGACTGTTTGAAATGAACCTCTGTCTGTTTGAAATGAACCTCCGTCTGTGTGAAATGCGAGCTTGACATATTTCGCATACTGAACAATGGTCTGTTATCAGTGGTTCCGTACAGAAATGCCATTTAAGATCACGAAGACTTCATGATATGGGATCTTAAAAGTTCATCGACAGATAGTGTATGCTGTAGTGGACCTGATGTCTACTCAGAGGAGGCTCTTGTTAAAATGGAAAATGATATATAGATGTACATTGTTCGGAATAAACAAATAAACAGTAAACTGATATATACACCTATGATTTGGTGGGGGAAATTACTATTTGAATGTTTGGAACTAAATAATGTTATTTTGACACTTTTGATTTGATTTGAAAAAACCAACGACATTAACATAATTTGCAACAAACTAAGTCATGATTTGAGACGTAAAATAATTTAAAGCAAATAAAGAAAATTGTTGAAGGGCATTTAAAAGGGGCATACATAAGAACAGAAATATATTCTTGATAACAATTCTTTAATGTGAAAATACACGACGTTTCGGAGTATATACTCACTCCTTAACCATTCCACCTGATGAAGAAACGAGCATATACTCCAAAACGTCGTGTATCTTCACATTAAAGAAGATGTTATTAAATAAAATCTTCCTGTTCTGAAATATAGCTGATTTAATATAAATAATGAACTGATATAATCATGGCCTTTGCGTAAATTTATAAATCAAAATCGATAAATCGCATGAACATTGGGGGTTTTTTTTAATTTAAAAAAAAACCCAGAAAATGAATTATACGAAAATTGGAATAAATTTATAAAAGCAATACTATAAAGGTAGCATTTTGACCTTTTAATCCGAAAGATGTTTAATACTTAGTAATGAGTGTCTAAGAAGGGAAAGGCTCGTAAGGACTGAAAATTACCAGCCAAAACCAAAACCAAGCTGATAAGCTGTTGGTACGGACAGTGCTTGTGATAGTGATGTGATAGAGAAGTACAAGAAATTGTACTATTGAAGGTAGTGATATCCCAAATGTAACCACGTTGTATTATATGTAGTTCCTTACGCAGTGATACTGTCGTTTCCATTTGAACAACAATACATTTTCTTCAATATAAATATGAACGTACCATGACATTCTTGTAAAATATGTGTCGGGGAAAAGAATGATGTGTATAGGATAATTATAAATAAGATAATAGATAATAGATAATAGATTTTCCTGTGGATACGTTTAGTTCAACTTCAGAAGCAATGTTTTTGTCATTTTTCAATTGATTTACTCAGTGTAAAAAATAAGGATGGAAATCAAGAGTTTCTGTTCACGAAATACACCTGCATCCCAAGAGTTTGTTCACCTACCTTTCTAAGCCAGTGCAGTTATCACGTACATTTGGATTTTGTTTGGATATCAATTACATTACTTCAACCACACTGACAAATGATCACCATTTGGAAAAAAATGTGTAAAATAATCATTCTCAAATTGACCACGTGATCACCAGGTTAGTAATGCAAGTTTGAACATTTCGGCAAGATGAAATAGACAGAAAGGGTCAGATTTTAGAAATTCCGATTTCCTTAAACTTTGGAATAACAATTTCAGTATTGAGTTAATGAGAGCATTCTCTCACAAGCCCATTGAATGAATGTTGAAACATAAGCATGGCTAATGTTTGATGCTGTTGATCACTTATTGGACACAAATTCGGAGGAAAATAAAATCAAGAGCTTTCTAAATCCTGACCCTTGATCACTTAAGAGATCGGGGAAATTGTAACGGTTAAATGTGACGTATGAAATTAAAATATGTTGATGCATCGTCGCTCTGCAGTGCAAACACAAACTTATTTGGTCTCGTGTTTTGCCATAAAAATATGCCTCAAAGACATGACACACTACATGATATTTGCACTAACATACGCATTCTAAGAAAACCTTCTTGTTACATCACCAGAAACTTAGAGACAAGGTACAAGTTGAATTTTCTTACTTGATATAAGTTCCAAGTAGACGTTATATATTGCATGATGAAATAGGACAACTCTTTCAGTACACATATAATACATTATATTATATATATATATCATTAAACATAAGCAACACATACCGTTAGGTAGTTACCTGTTAGTCAATGAACAGTGTGTATGCGCTGTAGTCACGTGGTGGTCTTAACGTGCCTATATATGGTGTTGTTATCTATAGTGCGTTTCAGAAAAGTTTTAATATTTCTTTTATTGTCACGTTCTTTCAGTGAGTTTATACAGACGATCAGTCATATCTTACACTGGTAGCACTGACGATGCAAGGTCAGTTGAATGTATTTTTTATTTCACATATTCATCACTTTTTTCCAATAAAAAACAATATACATCTGATTAGAAAATCTCATTCTCACTACTATCGCTACTAGATCTAAGGAAAATGCAATAAGACTGGTGTTAAAGTGCCAAAACCTACGAAACATAAACGAATTATCTATGAATTATACGTATTATAAGAAAGAAATAAGACACAGTTACGAATATACTACGGATTTTCACGAATAAAATGCGATACCACTATTCAGGTACTAATAGTTCGTGACAATTCGGTGATTAATCGGTACTTGAACCGTCCTTAATTCGCCACATTCTTAGATGATTCATGAGTAAGTCGACGTGAGAACATCAAAACATATCAGCAATTTTTTAAGAACTGTTTACGAAGCTGTTGCGGACTACACGAATTACGAATAGTTTACGAAGCATCTACGACACTGCAATTCGTAGATCATTCGTGAAAATATTTTGAAAAATAAAACAAATGTCACAAATTGGAGGAATGTTTCCGAATGGGCTAGGCATTTCAAGAATTAATTACGAATTGTCAACGAATGTTCACGAATGTGCAAAATTTCGCTTTCGTGATGATTTGGGAAAATTCCGGTCGTAGTGAACTTGTATTGAAAGGCCATTTTGGGTTGGTAGTGTTCAATTGGTTATCTATGCAAATTGTTCGAGATATTTCGGCTTCAGTGTGTATTTAGGGCCATTCTTCGACTTCCATGTATAACTCTATTCGCCATTGCTAGATATTTGGTATATTTGGATGAATATAAAGGTAGAGTGAGATGTTTCGATATCGAATCGGCTCCACGACTTCCTCGCCTCGTCGCTGATTGGTTTGAGTGAAAGGTCACAAACCGTGACCCCCGCTGAACAGTCCTCGGATCATGGACGCAGCTAGATATAAGTGTTAGGTTCGATCAGACTTTAAGGAGATTGCTTATATGCCACATCTTCATCAATACCTACATCTATGTCTTGTTCACATCTACATTTATATGTTGACGAATTAAACGTAGACGTTGACGTAAAAGTAGATGTAAGCGAAATGTGTGGAGGTAGGTGTATGTTTCAATGTTGATAGAAAGGTAGATGTCGATGTAGATGTAAGTATCGATGTAGACGTTGATTAGATGTACCAGAACATGTTGATGTAGATATACACAAAGAGGTAAGTATTGATTAAGATATTTATAAAGCTGTAAACGCAGAGATTGGCGTAGATGTACATGTAGATGTAGATTCTCATGAAGATGTAGACGCAGACGTGCATATTGATATAAATAATCCATCTTATCTACATGCGTAGCTCTTCGCGGTACAAGTCACATGAAACTATATTCTGAGACAAATATTTCTTCTGTTAGTTCCAGATTAATTGTCTACAAAATGTATGTAATGATAAATACTTCAGAATCTGATTTACTAAGTATCAAAGCCAGTTTTTACCCCATACACGGTTAACATATTTAATTATATTTCTCCAGGTAATGTAAACACCAACCCCTTTGCCCGGGTGAAGTGGTCTAAATGAAGATACCTTTAACAGATATTATTAATTAACTATCAATGTTTTGGCACGTATACGGCATTTACGACCTGGACCATATGATTCGACAACTGGGCCAATACGGGGAAACTGGGCCAATACGGGGGAAACTGGGCCAATACGAGACAAACTGGGCCCATATGAGTCTGAGCATGCGCAGTTGCACATTTGGTGAAAGCCCGAAGCTGTCGCTTCACAACTTTGATCCGTGCTATTTGTTCACCATTCTTGTTTATGATTATTATTTCAATATGAATGAGATGTCTAGTGTTGTGCAAATAGAATGAAAAGAAGTCAATTAATAAAATTGTCATTAATTAAGTATTTCCGTATTGGTCGAGTTACAGGTCCTCGGTCCAATACGAAAATACTTAATTAATAACAACATTATAATCATATATCTACTAGAGGGTTTAATTTGTCTTATATACCCCAGGCCCATTTAACACTCTTTGAACTTAGTTTTTTCCCGGGAGAACATCCCTGGGAAAGGGAGCCGGGCCTTACAAACCCAATTGAGAGGGCCTTACACTGGATATTACCCCGCTTGGAGGGCATTGTACAGTAACTTGCAACGGGGTATTATACAGTATAAGGCCCTCCAAATAGGATTCTTTGCACCCATTAAGTAAGATAATCTGTATACAAAATTGCCAAGTTTAAAATTATCAAGGCAGACAATGCGGGAATCGAAACCGCAACCCTTCGTTTTGTAGCCCAAGACTTTGTCATTAGACCAATGGATCGGTGACTGTGAAGAGTTGATTATTGAGAATCTATTTTGCTGTCCGAGAACTTCGATGTTATTTTATGTGCGCTTTATTTTACTTGGATCACCTGTACTGTAGTTAAAACATTTAGACAATTGCACTTACAGTCTCTTTTTCGGTATAAACAATTGATAAACACCCGCATCCTCGGGCGTTCTGGCAAAAAGAGGCCTTTGCTTAAACGCCCTCGTATTTACATGTTATCCATTACTTCATTTCTAAATGACAACTCCAGGTCATTTGGACAGGATAATCTGAAATTGTTGAAATCTGTTCATACATGTACTTATATAATAGCACCAATAAGATTCCCGTAGTTCATTAACGCATATGCATAATAAATAGAGATTATTACCCGAGGAAGTGTGTCATATGAAACGAGTGTGAATTTTTGTATTGCCCGAGCGAGAGCGAGGGTTATACATAAATTTGCACGAGTTTCGTAAACGTCATATGACACACTTTCGAGTGTGATAATTTCTTTATTACCCATTCTATTCCATTTCATTCGCATAAAATTAGCCAGGAAATGGCCCACTTCCTTTGCGACGGCAAGCTACAGTGACGTCACGAACAATCGTTTTATGACGTCACAGACGACGAAATACGGGAAGCCGCGGTGAAACAATAGTTGCTAGGCAAACGTGATATGTGCACATGTGCTCATATCAATAATATTTACTCGGTTATTTTCAACGATATGGGTAATAATACATTCTTCGTCCGTTGCTGATATCAAACTACCGACGCTTCTTAGCGGACCTTCAATGTTTCTTTGTAAACTGTTAAAACTCTGGTATTCATATATATCAGTATTGTACATTATATGTGTTTTATTCTCTGTCCACAGTTACGTCACAGTTTATGAAACTGTTCATATGTCAGGGAGCGGCATGGATATAAGCATATTTGTGCTCGTTTGCCAATCCCACTTTTCCATGAAAATAAAAATATTTAAACCAAACAATGTACTCAGTCTACTTTTCTCTTGAAACTTTCTCAAGTTTCAAACCAAGGTGACCATTATCACATATGTTACTAAGATATGTCATGACAACACATAGGGGACTGTGATCATTATCACCTATGTTACTAAGATGTGGCATGACATTACATAGGGAATTGTGATCATTATCACCTATGTCACTGAGATATGTCATGACAATACATAGGGGACTGTGATCATTATCACCTATGTTACTAAGATATATCATTATGATACATAGGGGACTGTGATCATTATCACCTATGTTACTAAGATGTGGCATGACAATACATAGGGGACTGTGATCATTATCACCTATGTTACTAAGATATATCATTATGATACATAGGGGACTGTGATCATTATCACCTATGTTACTAAGATGTGGCATGACATAACATAGGGAATTGTGATCATTATCACCTATGTCACTGAGATATGTCATGACAATACATAGGCGACTGTGATCATTATCACCTATGTTACTAAGATATGTCATGACAACACATAGGGGACTGTGATCATTATCACCTATGTTACTAAGATATATCATTATGATACATAGGGGACTGTGATCATTATCACCTATGTTACTAAGATGTGGCATGACATTACATAGGGAATTGTGATCATTATCACCTATGTCACTGAGATATGTCATGACAATACATAGGGGACTGTGGTCATTATCACCTATGTTACTAAGATATGTCATGACAACACATAGGGGACTGAAATCATTATCACCTATGTTACTAAGATATATCATTATAATACATAGGGGACTGTGATCATTATGACCTATGTTACTAAGACAGGCCATGACGGGATTGTGATCATTATCACCTATGTCACTAAGATATGTCATGGCAATACATAGGGGACTGTGATCATTATCACCTATGTTACTAAGATATATCATTATAATACATAGGGGACTGTGATCATTATCACCTATGTTACTAAGACAGGCCACGACGGGAGTGTGATCATTATCACCTATGTCACTAAGATATGTCATGACAATACATAGGGGACTGTGATCATTATCACCTATGTTACTAAGATATATCATTATAATACATAGGGGACTGTGATCATTATCACCTATGTTACTAAGATATGGCATGACATTACATAGGGGATTGTGATCATTATCACCTATGTTACTAAGATATATCATTATAATACATAGGGGACTGTGATCATTATCACCTATGTTACTAAGATATGTCATGACAATACATAGGCGACTCCGCCCCTCCCCCTCTTCCCAAAAACTGCTACACGCAGACAGTAAATCCCCCCTCTCCCCTCGGCTACGCAGACAAGCATCCCCCAACACGCCCCGCACCCCACCCCCCACACCCCACCCCCCACCCCACCTCCCTCTTCCCTCGGCTACGCAGTCGGTCGCGACTTGAACACCAGAATGTGATACTCACTCACTTTAGATAATTTGTTCTTTGCTCTGTGAGAACATTTAACTCTATAAATCTATATACTAGCTATCTGCACGTTTCCCGATAAGCACAACGAAAGAATGGGTTTTATCTGAGCTATGCACTGGAAGCTATCCACCGAAACAGGTCAACAGGGCATCAACTGTAACTGTAGTTAGCGCATTCCTGAGCCACTCCCAAAGTACGTTATAATGTGTCATAAATAAATACATGTCCACACGCAATGAAAATTTGGTGAAAATTGAGTTTTTAAAATTAGTTGAATATAAGAATTATAAAAAAAACGCAATATATTTACCCATTTTTCATTTAATGTCTAAAACAAACATATCATTACTGAACGGCTAAGCCTTAGGATATTAGATCGTGAGGTTAGGTTTGTATTGATTTGTCCAAAGACAATTTCGGTCAAAGGACCTGACGTCTGTAAGTACCTCAGTACTCAGGTTGTAAGGCCCGTTTACACAGAGCCACGTCCTTGGTACGACCCTTGAGCGACCAAACAAATGGACAGGACGCTAAATGGTTTGCATTTGGCTGACTTCGCGAAATTCCGTTTCTGTGTAAATGCTCCTGCAATATTCGTGCGTCCTTTGTTCGATCTAAAAAATGCAAATTAAATTTCCATGACGATCTTTGAACAACCTGTACGTTCACGGAGCCTTCTGTCTGCCTTCGCTGGAAGTTCACTGTGCAACCTAACAACATCAAAGTTTCAGTACAACCCGTCAGCCTCCTCTGTGATTCCACTGTGCCTCCTCTGTGATTCCTCTGTGCCTCCTCTGTGACTCCACAGTGCCTCCTCTGTGCCTCCTCTGTGATTCCTCTGTGCCTCATTTGTGACTCCACTGTGCCTCCTCTGTGCCTCATCTGTTACGCCACTGAGCCTCCTCTGTGACTCCACTGTGCCTCCGCTGTTCCTCCTCTGTGCCTCCTCTGAGACTCCACTGTTCCTCCTCTGTGCCTCCTCTGAGACTCCACTGTTCCTCCTCTGTGCCTCCTCTGAGACTCCACTGTGCCTCCTCTGTGCCTCCTCTGTGATTCCTCTGTGCCTCCTCTGTGACTCCACTGTGCCTCCTCTGTGACTCCACTGAGCCTCCTCTGTGCCTCCTCTGTGACTCCACTGTGCCTCCTCTGTGACTCCACTGTGCCTCATCTGTGACTCCTCTGTGACTCCACTGTGCCTCCTCTGTGACTCCATTGTGCCTCATCTGTGACTCCTCTGTGACTCCACTGAGCCTCCTCTGTGCCTCCTCTGTGACTCCACTGTGCCTCCTCTGTGACTCCACTGAGCCTCCTCTGTGCCTCCTCTGTGACTCCACTGTGCCTCCTCTGTGACACCTCTTTGACTCTACTGTGCCTCCTCTGTCACTCCACTGTGCCTCCTCTGTGACTCCACTGTGCCTCCACTGTGCCTCCTCTGTGACTCTACTGTGCTTCCTCTGTGAGTTCTGGTGCCCCAGCGGGTTCGAATCCTTCAATCTGAACCCACTTACACGCCGTTACCTTAGCCTCAGATGACCGCAACCCAATGGTATAACTATGAGTTCAAGTTGATTTGTACAATTAAGTATTTGTATATCAAACTGAGACATGATTAGTTTAATCTACGATGTAAATGTTAACATGAACAGTTCAGTCGATATGTTGCTCAGAAATGGCAACAAATTTTGTTTTAAAAATGTATTGTCAGCAAACAATACCCTAGGTCACATACACCGTATTCAAGGTCTTATTTTGTCTATCCATCAATTTTACTCTTTATTGAATTGGTCAAATGTAATATGTAATTCATGTGTCGAATGTTGCAGTTTCAAGTTCACATAGCTCTGATATTACGCGAATGAAATCGAAAGGCCTAAGGGGCTCCTCATATTAGATATTTCTCTGATCAGGAGCACAATTATGCCAACAAAAGTGTAGATGATTACCAAGGGTATAGAATAGGTAATAAAGAAATAAATATACTCGAAAGTGTACCCTATATGACGTCTGCCAAACTCGTGCAAATTTGTGTGTAACCCTCGCTCTCTCTCGGGCAATACAAAAGTTCTCACTCCATTTGTAAAAGTCATATGACAGACTCACTCGGGTAACAATCTCTATTTATCTTTGTTTCCAAAATACATTTCAATCTATCTTTTGCGGTCCTTTTCAAATAATAAATTGTATAGATATACAAGTTATAATGTAAATCTTAACACACATTCCAACACCGAAAACGTTATCAGTCAAATAGTTGAGGTTTTATGTTTGATTCTGGAATACTTCACATTCTGTGGTTAAGATAAGCTTCATGGGATAAAGTACCAACTGTTGCTGTTCTACTTGTCGTTACTAGCCTACATTTAATATGGAAGGTGTTTCATCAGGGTATTTGTACCCACAAGGTTACTTCCATCCTCTTGTTGTCAGCCCAACTGTTGATGAGATATGGGACCAGCCAATGAAATGACTTAAAATTGAGAGCTATTAGCACTGCCCGGATAAGCAGACCTGTTAGGGACCATCAAATATCAAAACTACAACATTTAATTGGCTGTCAAAATTAAGTCTATAAATAGCGACGAGTAACAGCCAGTAACGTTACGAGGTAGAGTATGAGTAGAACATCAGGGGGTTTGAAGTATGTTTGCACATACAAATACTTGGTACAGTCCGGGTTGAAGTTAAACGATAAACACACGATATCGCCCAAAAGTTCAGTAGATATCGAAATTAACTTTATGTGCCATTTAGTCCAACAATAATTCCGGATTTATTCAAAATGATGAAAAGAAAAATAGAGCCATCGGCTCTTAAGCTCATCATGTTTTAAACAATAAAATAATGTTTCAAAATGTAAATTTTCAAGAAGCATTTATCATAGGTATAACAAATTTGAAGTACTTGAGAAAAAGATGAAAATAGTTTGGTTATTTTAGCTTGTGACCACTATGACCCTATTTGGGGTCAGGGTGTAACCAAATCTACAATTCAGAATCCCCATTGGCCAAGGAGTCTGTACACAACATATCAGCTTTCTGGACATTTTGGTACTGGAGAAGAAGATGAAAATAGGTTTTGAAGGTCATGACCCATGTGGGGTCATAGGATTATGATAGGATAGGATTTGGAGGCAGTGCGCATTACAAATGGACTATTTATTTTATTTATTTATTTATTATATCATTGGGTCATCAAATCTACAATTTAGAATCCCCATTGGCCAAGGAGTCTGCACACAACATTTCAGTTCTGTAGACCTTTTGATATTGGCGTAGAAGATGCAAATACTATATGTTTTCAAGATCGTGACCCTTGTGACCCTATTTGCGGTCATTGGGTCACCAAATCTACAATTTAGAATCCCTATTGGCCAAGGAGTCTGTGCACAACATATCAGCTTTCTGGACATTTTGGTACTGGAGAAGAAGATGAAAATAAGTGTATAAGGTCGTGACCCCAGTAACCCTATTTGGGGTCACAAGGTTACCAATTGTACAATTTAGAATCCCTATTGGCAAAGGAGTCTGTAAAAGTTCAGTTTCTTAGACCAAGTGGTTCTGGAGAAGACGAAAAAGCGAAAAATTACAGACGGACGGAGGGACGGACGCCGGACACCATGCCATGCCAAAAGCCCATCGGGTTAATTTTAATTAGTAAAGGTAGTTTTGTGAAAGAAGGCCATTGTTGTGTCGCGTCAGTCAAAAACAGTACTTTATTGCAGAATAAAGGATCGGCGGCATCTTTAATCTTGATTCAAACATATGTATGTATATATAAAAGTGTTTAGGATGTCTGATTATAATCTACTAAACGGGTAGAATAGCGCAGGCAAACTACAAAGCAAACTGGCCATTCTGTCAGACAGAGCTGCCATTTATCTCGGTCCGCACATTATGTGCGTTATAGTTTCCCTGGAGTTCCTTTGATAGCATAAGAAAGCTCTCCTTATCTGAAGTGCTGGGCACCACATGGGTACCACATGAACAGACCATGGTGTGACGGGTGAACATTAATGAACCGACCATGGTGTGGCGGGTGAACATTAATGTATCCATACGCTCAGAGAGGATATCACGCACCATTAATCCAATAACAACATTTGCTGCGACTTTCAAATTGATACAGCAATTATTTCTTGTTACCTCCAAGAAAACTATACATGTAGCTTATTAACCCTTCTGAATGGTACTGGTTTTGTACTTAGCATGGGTCACGTGAAGGCGACATGGTTAGATAGGTGAGGTCAGAAGCTAGGTTACTGTCCGGAGTCAATTACAGTCACTTTCTAATTGATACAATTATATCAAAGACACAGTGCCTAAAATTGAAAGTCGTTTTGAGACATTTGTCAGCAAAACAAAACATTACTCCATAAACAAAATGGTATTATTTAAATCTGGTCACACCGACATGTCAAAATGTATGTGTAGGTGAGGTGGGGAGGGTTTGGGTTTAACGCCGATTTCAAGAGTATTTCACTTATATCGTGGCTGCTAGTATTATGGCAGGGAGAAAGCCCATGTGGTTATGCATTGCAGTGAAACCTGCGAGTATCGGCTGGAACAAGCGAACCATGGGTGTTACTACTCTGAAATTCAGTGCAGCATTGCACCCTAACCTTACTGCGGGTAGAACAGTTCTCTACTGCAGACAAAGTTGCCCTGGCGGGATATGTTTGTGGGCATTACAATCGTGGTATACTTACGTTACACAGCATGCCAGTTCCGATATTAACATATACCCTGCTCTCAATACCGACTAACTGAATTATAATTTAACATGGTTATATTTGGGATAACACTACCTTCAATAGTACAAATGCTTGTAAGGCTCTCCAGATTATCTTTGGAAATCCGGGCTAGTCCGAAGTTTGTCGCGACAATAAAAGTGTCGCGACTAACATTTTTTTACAAACAAATTTCATTATTTAAATGCCCTGCATGAGTTCTCTGGAAATTTTCAGGTTAAAATTATATTTTTTTCAATTTTTGAAAAAAAATTCCAATGGAAATTTTTTTTCCAATGGTTTTTTTCCCAATGGAATTTTTTTTCCAATGTGGAAAAGGGTGGTGGGATTAGTCATTGAAGGCAGTTTTCATAATAATGAATTTATGAAATATTATAATTCTATTTTTTTTAATGTGGTGAAGTTTTCAATGAAATGTTGATTTTAATAACATATATTGAGTTAGATGAAATATTGATTTTGGAAAAAATATAATGTTTGTGAAATGTTGACTTTGGAAATATTTATTGACTTTGGTGGAAGTTTTACTTTGATAAAATATTGAATTTGATGACATGTTGAATTTTAAAATATTTTTTGAGTTATGTGAATTGTTGACTTTTGAAATATTTATTGACTTTTGTGAAAGTAAAATGTAGAGTTTGTAAAAGATATGTTTAATCTAGTGAAATGTTGACTTTGATCAAGTATTTATTTGGTGAAATGTTGACTTTGAAAATATTTATTGACTTTTGTGAAAGTTTAATTTAAATAAAATGTTGACTTTGATAAAGATATTTTGTATTAAGTGAAATATTGACTTTGATCAAGTATTGACTTTGATGAATTGTTGACTTTGAAAAAGATTTTTTGAATTTAGTGAAATATTGACTTTGATCAGGTATTGACTTTGATGAAATGTTGACTTTGGAAATATTTATTGACTTTTGTGAAAGTTTAACCTAAATTAAATGTTGTCTTTGAAAAAGATTTTTTTGAATTTAGTAAAATGTTGACTTTGATCACGTATTGACTTTGGTGAAATAATGACTTTGAAAATATTTATTGACTTTTGCGATAGTTTAACTTATATTAAATGTTGACTTTGGTGACATGTTGCTTTTGAAAAAGATATTTTGCATAAAGGGAAATATTGACTTTGATCAGGTATTGACTTTGATGAAATGTTGACTTTGGAAATAATTATTGACTTTTGTGAAAGTTTATCTTAAATAAAATGTTGACTTTGAAAAAGATTTTTTGAATTTAGTGAAATGTTGACTTTGATCACATATTGACTTTGGTGAAATGATGACTTTGAAAATATTTATTGACTTTTGTGAAAGTTTAACTTGTATAAACTGTTGACTTTGGTGACATGTTGCTGTTGAGAAAGATATTTTGCATTAAGCGAAATATTGACTTTGATCAGATATTGACTTTGATGAAATGTTGACGTTGGAAATATTTATTGACTTTTGTGAAAGTCTAACTCAAATAAATAGTTGACTTTGAAAAAGAAAATTATCAAGTGTCCTTCCCCTAAACCATATATTGAGATTATAGATATGTAGTATTTTTTTAATAAGACGTTTCCACAATATATTCTCCTATCAAATATTCACCTTTGCGAAATGTTGACTCTTGAAATATTAATTGCGTTGATAAGGTTTCTATCTATTGACTTTTTTAAAGTTGAACACTAATGTCTGGCTAAAGGTGGATGTTTCAGACGGTATGCGTTAGGTCATTTGACTAGGCTATTGCCCACATTACATCAGTCACCATGACTGATTATTTATACACACCTGATTGCAGGTTACATATATATAACGATAAAAC
Organism: Gibbula magus; assembly: GCA_936450465.1. Lineage (NCBI taxonomy): Eukaryota > Metazoa > Mollusca > Gastropoda > Trochida > Trochidae > Gibbula > Gibbula magus. The sequence continues at coordinate 13,918,259 of OW388306.1, forward strand.
AATTGCAATTTAATCATGCAACTGAGGTTTAAGGGATATATCAGACTTGTGTATTGACTATCAGAATACCCTACGGCGTCCCTCTCGGTATTACGTAACATGTATATTCGATCAACTCATTAAGGCCAACAGGTAAGTAATTACCGGTTCAACGGCATTGACCCAGCAGCTAGGTGTTACAAGAACACAAATGTAGTCAGACTTCAATAGAGTGACCACATGAGCACTTATTTGTTTCCGATCTGTGTGCATTACACTGCACATTTATCTGCGATCAGATGACATTCTCGACCATGAACTAATAGCGCTTGGTAAAGGTATTGAGAATGTTTAGGTGGGACTTACAAACGTAAGTTATGTAACTTTAACATATCAGATAATGAATTTCTTATGTTGTTGTTACAGGCGAATAGTTATAATATGCATAATATTATCCATGTAGGATTTGCTGACTTTTAAGAGATTGACTTTGGTGACTGGAAACTATTTATTGGCTTATAGCCTAATAAGGTAAAAATGATTCTAAATCCCTATGTGTGACGTCTTGGCTTTTCTAAAAGGTTTAACACTTTCAACTTACAAAGGAAGTAACGAAATTTATTTGAAGCTATAATATAATGATTTTAACGGTATTTAAGTGTGCTGTGTATTAGAAAGTCCCAGGTCTTACATAATGTGCATGCAGCAAAGAACGTCTCCCCGTCAGTAGCCATGGGAATTCGCGTGTCGATGTAATTACAGGTAGCGGGAATGACCATTAACTAATTATCATATACCGACCCTCACTTAATTGTTTGTGTATCTCCTACCAGACTATTAGGGGTGGCCAAAATGCCGACACGTTCAAATGTTCTTATAGATCTAATGCACAAGTATTATATAACATGTGATCCTAGAAAGGCAGTAATAAAGCTTCAATTATCATGTACTGTAACAGATTGTGAATTGTAAACGCTTAGTCAGTCAATTACGTATCTATGTCTATTGGAAATCATATATTATTATCTTATTGTGTTATGTATAAATGAACACATAAAACACATACATTCGCTGTTGGAAAAAGGCATTTAGTAGCTTCATATTTAAGGTTGTGATGTATGATGTCATTAAAACCGATGCCGTTGAAATCTGGTCAATTTAAACATAAAACACAGAATTAATATAATAAATAGAATATCTGTCAATTCTTGACAAATATCATGTTCACCTCATCTCGTGAGGTGGGAGAGTAATATATTCTCACTTGCGCCGTCGCTGCATGCGAAAATATAAACTTGTACTTTACTCGATGAGATAATCCTGGTATAAATCAAGAAAATCAGATAGACAAGAAAGACATGTATCATCTATATATTTATATTTGTATTTAATTGTATTGTGCTGTATATCACGAGGTCATGGATAGACGCATATGATTTTCTTTCCCAGAGATCGACCACATTTTCTATTCGTTTGATTTATGTAAAAGATTAACAATTTAACTGTAAAAAACATTGATTAAACATCGTATTTATCCTAAAATGTTCCTTGCCGTCACAAATCATAAGCATAAGCATAAGCCATTTTAGTTTGTTGTACATTTAAATAGATCTCATAGATATATGCATATATGAATATTCAAAATAAAGTACACCTATTGTATAATGTAAGAATCGACGGAATTCTTAATTATCATTTTCTATAAACATGAAGACACAAAATGGAAATGGGAGAGTTATGGGACATGGATTTTGATGTCTCGGTAATGTATAATAAATGTATGTATGATAACCTGATAAAATACGTGCTTTCAAATCATTGATTACAATATGAATACGAAATACAAACGTGTAGAATGCAATGTTTATGTAACTGCATGAATATTTAGATATTATGACGCTTCCAACAACCATAAACACTATTTGAAACGTAATATATGTTGTTAACCGTTAAATGTAATAAACAAAGTCATGATATCGGTACCAATCTATCTATAATAATTTGAATTTCAAACTGTCTTGTAACAAACATTTTAAACTATTTCCGTGCTGTAGTAACACTTATATTTAGTAACATTGTCAACACTAAAATAATAAGAGAACACATGTAAATTATTAATTAAGTTCTCAAACAAAATTTGAAACAAGTGTTTGCCACTAACATGGCAATGTCCCCCGCCGGTGACATTGAGTTAGTAAGACACATCATTGGAGCTACTTTGGTTCATGATATATCGTGTTAATAAGAGTTCTAAAAGTGGTCAAAGTGTTGTAGTGACCTTGAAAATAAGGTCAAGGTCACCAAATCGACTGGCGTCTGCGTCATCCTCCAATGTAGACTGACACCAAATTTGAAAACATTTGGTCCAACCGGTCATAATAAATGGTGATAACAAGAGTTAGAAAAGTGCTCAAAGTGTTGCGGTGACCTTGAAAATAAGGTCAAGGTCACCAAAATGAACTGGTGTCTGTGTCTTTCCCCAATGTAGGCTGAAAACTAATTTGAAGACTTTGGATGCAATGTTTCATGAGATATCGCCTTAACAAGAGTTCAAAGAGTGGTCAAAGTGTCGTGGTGACCTTGAAAATAAGGCCAAGGTCACCAAAAGTGACTGGTGTCTGCGTCTTCCCACAATGTAGGCAGAAACCAAATTTGAAGACTTTGGATGTAACGCTTCATGAGATATCGCGTAAACAAGAGTTCAGAAAGTGGTCAAAGTGTCGTGGTGACCTTGAAAATAAGACCAAGGTCACCAAAATTGACTGGTGTCTGCGTCTTCCCACAATGTAGGCAGAAACCAAATTTGAAGACTTTGGATGCAACGCTTCATGAGATATCGCGTAAACAAGAGTTCAAAAAGTGGTCAAAGTGTCGTGGTGACCTTGAAAATACGACCAAGGTCACCAAAATTGACTGGTGTCTGCGTCTTCCCACAATGTAGGCAGACATGAAATTTGAAGACTTTGGATGCAACGCTTCATAAGATATCGCGTAAACAAGAAATGTGACGGACGGACGTACGGACGGACGTACGGACGGACGGACGCCGCTGAATACATAGTCCCCCGTTCCGTGTTGCGGCGGGGGACAATCAACCAGTGTGTATACAGTACAGTATTGTAGTATCTAATTACCATCACTAGTCATCCTGTGAGGAGCCAAGTCGCGCTCTTAACGAGTTAAATAGAATAAGCAAGTCTGAATATACTTGAATATGTGTGTATTGCAAGGGGGCAGTCTGTGCGGGCATTACCATAAACCAATCTAAAAATACGTACGAATGTGTATTGTCGCCAATACTGTTATTTCAATCTGAGCACCGTGACACATGTTGAGTTGACTCAGAGATACACACAAGTTGTCACTGGGATGTTCAGGAGATACGGTTCACTGACTTGATGGATAAACGCTAAAGAATTACTGTCTGAAACGCGCTCCTTTAGCCAGACATTTGTGTTTTCAAAATGTCATTAAATTCCAACTTCAACAACGCCAACAAATATTTCAAAGTCAACATGTCACCAAAGTCAATCTTTTGATAGTCAACAATTCAGTAAACTCAAAATATCTTCGCAAGGTCAATATGTCACCAAAGTTAACATATCATTAAAGATAAACTTTTACCAAAGTCATTCAATATTTCCAAAGTCAACATGTCATCAAACTCGGGATATCTTTTCAACGTCAAGATGTCACTAAACAATCTGTTACAGTACATGATAATTGAAGTTTCATTACTGCCTCTCTAAGAACACATGTTAGATAATACTTGTGCATTAGATCTATAAGAACATTTGAACGTGTCGGAATGCTGGCCACCCCTAATATTCTGGAAGGAGATACACAAACAATTAAGTAAGGGTCGGTACATGATAATTAGTTAATGGTCATTCCCGCTACCTGTAATTACATCAACACGCGAATTCCCATGGCTACTGACGGGGAGACGTTCTTTGCTGCATGCACATTATGTAAGACCTGGGACTTTCTAAAACACAGCACACTTAAATACCGTTAAAATCATTATAATATCGCTTTAAATTAAATATTCGTCATTTCCTTGTCACAATCACTCCATGTTTTTCTTGGAATATGTTTATATCGAATGAAATGCGATGTTGATTCAATATTTCAGTATGCATATGTTACACATGAGAGGTCAATCACTAGTTAATAACCGTCAAAGCGATGAAAATAGTTTGTGTCTGACATAGAATGCACCAACATCAGCTTAGTTGTGATATACATGGGTTTGGACATATTTGAAACAATCAGCCTTTGATGTCCAATTAAAAGTGTTAAATCTTTCCGAAAAGCCATGACGTCACATATAGGGATTTAGAATCATGTTTACCTTATTAGGCTATCAGCCAATAAATAGTTTCCAGTCACCAAAGTCAATCTCTTAAAAGTCAGCAAATCCTACATGGATAATATTATGCATATTATAACTAGTCGCCTGTAACAACAACAAAAGAAATTCTTTATCTGATATGTTAAAGTTACATAACTTACGTTTGTTAAGTCCCACCTAAACATTCTCAATACCTTTATCAAGCGCTATTAGTTCATGGTCGAGAATGTCATCTGATCGCAGATAAATTTGCAGTGTAATGCACACAGATCGGAAACAAATAAGTACTCATGTGGTCACTCTATTGAAGTCTGACTACATTTGTGTTCTTGTAACACCTAGCTGCTGGGTCAATGCCGTTGAACCGGTAATTACTTACCTGTTGGCCTTAATGAGTTGTTACGTAATACCGAGAGGGACGCCGTAGGGTATTCTGAGAGTCAATACACAAGTCTGATATATCCCTTAAACCTCAGTTGCATGATTAAATTGCAATTGTTTTATCGTTATATATATGTAACCTGCAAACAGGTGTGTATAAATAATCAGTCATGGTGACTGATGTAATGTGGGCAATAGCCTAGTCAAATGACCTAACGCATACTGTCTGAAACATCCACCTTTAGCCAGACATTAGTGTTCAACTTTAAAAAAGTCAATAGATAGAAACCTTATCAACGCAATTAATATTTCAAGAGTCAACATTTCGCAAAGGTGAATATTTGATAGGAGAATATATTGTGGAAACGTCTTATTAAAAAAAATACTACATATCTATAATCTCAATATATGTTTTAGGGGAAGGACACTTGATAATTTTCTTTTTCAAAGTCAACTATTTATTTGAGTTAGACTTTCACAAAAGTCAATAAATATTTCCAACGTCAACATTTCATCAAAGTCAATATCTGATCAAAGTCAATATTTCGCTTAATGCAAAATATCTTTCTCAACAGCAACATGTCACCAAAGTCAACAGTTTATACAAGTTAAACTTTCACAAAAGTCAATAAATATTTTCAAAGTCATCATTTCACCAAAGTCAATATGTGATCAAAGTCAACATTTCACTAAATTCAAAAAATCTTTTTCAAAGTCAACATTTTATTTAAGATAAACTTTCACAAAAGTCAATAATTATTTCCAAAGTCAACATTTCATCAAAGTCAATACCTGATCAAAGTCAATATTTCCCTTTATGCAAAATATCTTTTTCAAAAGCAACATGTCACCAAAGTCAACATTTAATATAAGTTAAACTATCGCAAAAGTCAATAAATATTTTCAAAGTCATTATTTCACCAAAGTCAATATGTGATCAAAGTCAACATTTTACTAAATTCAAAAAAATCTTTTTCAAAGTCAACATTTAATTTAGGTTAAACTTTCACAAAAGTCAATAAATATTTCCAAAGTCAACATTTCATCAAAGTCAATACCTGATCAAAGTCAATATTTCACTAAATTCAAAAAATCTTTTTCAAAGTCAACAATTCATCAAAGTCAATATGTGATCAAAGTCAACATTTCGCTAAATTCAAAAAAATCGTTTTCAAAGTCAACATTTTATTTAAGTTAAACTTTCACAAAAGTCAATAATTATTTTCAAAGTCAACATTTCATCAAAGTCAATACCTGATCAAAGTCAATATTTCACTTAATGCAAAATATCTTTTTCAAAATCAACATGTCACCAAAGTCAACATTTTATATAATTTAAACTTTCGTAAAAGTCAATAAATATGTTCAAAGTCATCATTTCACCAAAGTCAATTGTGATCAAAGTCAACATTTCACTAAATTCAAACAAATCTTTTTCAAAGTCAACATTTTATTTAAATTAAACTTTCACAAAAGTCAATGAATATTTTCAAAGTCAACATTTCACCAAATAAATACTTGATCAAAGTCAACATTTCACTAGATTCAAAATATCTTTTACAAACTCTACATTTTATTAAAGTAAAACTTTCACAAAAGTCAATAAATATTTCAAAAGTCAACAATTCACATAAGTCAAACAATATTTTAACATGTCATCAAATTCAATATTTTATCAAAGTAAAACTTCCACCAAAGTCAAATTTTTTTTCCAAAGTCAACATTTCACAAACATTATATTTTTTCCAAAATCAATATTTCATATATATATATGTTATTAAAATCAACATTTCATTGAAAACTTCACCAAATTAAAAAAAATAGAATTATAATATTTCATAAATTCATTATTATGAAAACTGCCTTCAATGACTAATCCCACCACCCTTTTCCACATTGGAAAAAAGTTCCATTGGAAAAAAATAAATTCCAATGGAAAAAAAAATTCCATTGGGAAAAAAATTTCCATTGGAATTCTTTTTCAAAAATTGAAAAAAATAATTTTAACCTAAAATTTCCAGAGAACTCATGCAGGGCATTTAAATAATGAAATTTGTTTGTAAAAAAATGTTAGTCGCGACACTTTTATTGTCGCGACAAACTTCCGGATTTCCAAAGATAAGCCGGAGAGCGTTTTGTACTTTTTTCGGGCCGGGTCCAATGCGGGATTCGAACCCACGCCCTCAGAATAAGACAACTATCGCCAGCATTGACTGTACCAACAGATTACCATACGACTATTTCGAGGTCCAACAATCGATAATTAAGCTAATCTTACATTCAATACCCCTCTGATAGACGTAAATTTGGCGCAGCTCCCTAGGTTGAATGCATTAGAAATACTTGCCATTTAGATAGTGAAGAAATATAACATGGTTATATTTGGGATAACACTACCTTCAGTACTTTTTTCGGGGCCGAGTCCAATGCGGGATTCAAACCCAAGGCAACTATCGCCAACATTTTACATTCAATACCCCTCTGATAGACGTAAATTTGGTGCAGCTCCCTAGGATGAATGCATTAGAATTTACGTCTATCAGAGGGGTATTGAATGTAAAATTAGCTTAACTATCGATTGTTGGACCTCGATTTGTGTCGAGGCGAAATGGTCGTGTTGTAATATGTTGGTACAGTCAATGCTGGCGATAGTTGCCTTACTCTGAGGGCGTGGGTTCGAATCCCGCATTGGACTTCAGAAAAAAAGTACAAGAATTTGTACTATTGAAGATAGTGTTATCCCAAATATTACTATGTTATATTTCTTCACTATCTAAATGGCAAGTATTTCTAATGAATTATAGTTGTTAACAAGAAAATACAAAACTGTAGCCAATCCATAGACCTCAGCCGAGTGTCTGAAGACTTTTATTCAAAGGAAATAGTTGGTTAATAAAGAAAAGTGTATATCCAACCATCGCTCCCGCTTGGTAATACACACATTCTAACTCGTTTCGTAAAAATCATATGCCACTATATCTCTGGTAATAAAGTCTATATATCGTGTACACAATCATGTACTCCCGATATACGTTTCCTATAGTAGCGGAAAGGTACTCTCTCTCTACCCATGTGGTCTAGACGTCCTATTTAACACCCACGCGTTGTTCCACAGGTGGGACCGTCGTGGGAGGTGCAGTTAACAACTAATGTGCATTCTTATCTCTGCAAGTTGGAATTTATGAACTGTCGTGTTCCACCTGTATAATAAACAAGAAATGTTCTTCAAATGAAACTAATGTCGAGAAGACTTGCTGCATCACGAGTTGTCTTACTCTCTCAGTACTTTGTTGCTCTCTTTCAAATTCAAATTCAATTTTCACTGATACATTTTCAAGATAAACACAATTTGAATAAATGAAAGAAATATATAAGTTGTCGACACTTGTTTTTATATTAGAAGTTTTAAAATGAAAGTGCACACAACGTAAAGAATGTCAACATTTAATCTTTTCTGTGCTGAATTAGGAGAACATATTTTCAAAATTCCCTAAAGTCAAACCACACATAAGGTGACCCATATCCCTCCTTCCTCGGGAATATCAGCATTGTCGAAGTCAGCCATGCTTAATTTAAGATCATATCACTGTAAGAGTCTATTGGACGAGTAACTGTATTTCTCAATACATATCTAGATCTGCTGTGCCTGTTCGACTTATCGGGAGCGTCTTGTAACTCTTTATATGGTGTTCTTATCTGCCCCCATTATCCATTATCATGACCAATCATTATCCAATTTATCCATAATCACAACCAATCATTATCCAATTTATCCATTATCACAACCAATCATTATCCAATTTATCCATAATCACGACCAATCACTATCCAATGTGTCAATAATCACAACCAATCATTATCCAATTTATCACAACCAATCATTATCCAAGTTATCCATTATCATTATCCAAGTTATCCATTATCACGACCAATCATTCTCTAATTTATCCATAATCACAACCAATTATTGTCCAATTTATCCATAATCACAACCAATTATTTTCCAATTTATCAATTATCACAACCAATCGATATCCAATTTATCCATTTACACAACCAATCATTATCCAGTTTATCCATTATCACGACCAATAATTATCCAATTTATCCATAATCACAACCAATTATTTACCAATTTATTCATTATCACAACCAATCATTATCCAATTTATACATTATCACAACTAATCATAATTCATTATTTCAATTATCACCACCAATCAAAATTCATTATTTCCATTATCACCACCAATCAAAATTCATTATTTCCATTATCACCACCAATCAAAATTCATTATTTCCATTATCACCAACAATCAAAATTCATTATTTCCATTATCACAACCAATCAAAATTCATCATTTCCATTATCACCACCAATCAAAATTCATCATTTCAATTATCACCACCAATCAAAATTCATTATTTCAATTATCACAACCAATCAAAATTCATTATTTCAATTATCACAACCAATCAAAATTCATTATTTCCATTATCACCACCAATCAAAATTCATGATTTCCATTATCACCACCAATCAAAATTCATTATTTCAATAAACGTCAAGGTACCTGAGATCTGAATCACAGTAGCGTGTCGAACAAATCTTTAATTGTAAAAAGTTCACCTCAAAGGAACGTTTTGTTAAATATCCACTAACGATAATTAAATAATTCAATTTGTCTGAGGAACATCGCAGTAATCTCCGAAGAACCATTGACGTTACACTATGAAACTGGAGACGTTGAACAGACTTCATCTCATCTTCCGTTGATTCAAATCGTGTTTCAGAACTTAGGTCTGTCACGGTAGCTCTTGTAATAAGGCCAAAGTGTACTGATCATGCAACTACAGAAACGACATTCTGTATTGTTAACAAGGAACCAAACCTTGTGGATTTAATGTTCGTGGTTAGGGAGTGACTGTTGTTAGTGTTCGTATGCAGGAAACCTTTCGTTGGTTGGGCATTTTCGAGGTTCAAGCTTTACCCAGTTAATACGTTGGGTGACGAAAAGTTTCAAATTTTACGAAATGAGAGATAATAATTAACTGAAAGACAGAACGGAGCAAATATGATTATATTCCCCGCTGATTAAACATTTAAACTTCGCTTTTGAGAAAATCAGTCTTTGACTCTTCAATCGGGTGTAGTAATTTCAAATAATCCATAAAGTAATACAGTCAACATGAATTAAACATATAAAATGTTATTTTACGTTGCCAAAGAAACGTGCCATGCAACGTTGTTATGAGAACTTAAACATTCTGTGTTAAGAGAAGTGGGGGTTTGTGTCTTTCAATGGGATTAATCTGAGAATGCATTCATTTTATGAAGGACGTGATATTTTCATCGATAGCGTAAAAAACGGAAACGGACTATATATATATATTTTGGAATTCGTATTTCGTTGTTGAACACGACCAAGGTTTCGTTGATAAGTTAAGGTGTGGCCGTCTGTCTATCACGATATTAAATGTCCATTAACATTACACGTGTATAACGACGGTCATGTTGTGGCTCTCAATATAGCAAGAACGCATTTCTTGTAGTTTGTTATTTCGTTGTTATAAGAAACAAACGTGTATGCCTGACTTTATCAGGTTATAATAATCCTCCTAGGTTTTGAAACGAAAGTTGAACATGAAATTCTATTTTCGCACGTGATGCAAAACAAACATCGGATTGGTTGGATAAAACGGCATAGACCATTATGTATTTGAGGGGCATTAGTAGTGAGTGGAGTGCATTAGAAAACTCAATCTACAGCAAGAAAAGTATGCAGTATTCAATTAAGTCTTTGATGGGCATTAGAAGTGAGTGGAATGAATTAGAAAACTCAATCTACAGCAAGAAAAGCGTACAGTATTAAATTAAGTCTTTGAGGGACATTAGAAGTGAGTGGAATGCATTTGAAAACCCAATCTACAGCAAGAAAAGTATGCAGTATTAAATTAAGTCTTTGATGGGCATTAGAAGTGAGTGGAATGCATTTGAAAACCCAATCTACAGCAAGAAAAGTATGCAGTATTAAATTAAGTCTTTGATGGGCATTAGAAGTGAGTGGAATGCATTTGAAAAACCCAATCTACAGCAAGAAAAGTATGCAGTATTAAATTAAGTCTTTGATGGGCATTAGAAGTGAGTGGAATGCATTTGAAAACCCAATCTACAGAAAGGAAATTATGCAGTATTAAATTAAGTCTTTGATGGGCATTAGACGTTAGTGGAATGCATTTGAAAACTCAATCTACAGCAAGAAAAGTATACAGTATTAAATTATTTCTTTGAGGGGCATTAGAAGTGAGTGGAATACATTTGAAAACTCAATTTTCTGGATAGCAACTTCTATATTGTGAAGATACACGGCGTTTTGGAGTATATGCTTTGTGAAAGTATCTTGGAGACCTGATTACTGCTTCGGTCTATACTTGCTATGTTGTGATAACCCTATACATACGTGGAATAAGTAAGACATGCTTTATCTTGGCTTCACAGACAGACAGACAGACAGACGTAGAGTACTGGGGTGTGTCAATAAACTAGTTCATTTCCTGACCTCACAACCTAGTATCACAGGCTAGCTTACACCGTGTCAATCTTTATTTCAGTACTTAAAAGGCCTCAGGCCTATAGTACAAAATATACAGTGCACTGACATTTCATGAAATAATGCGATTTCTATGTACAAACGCATAAAAGATAAACATGGACAGGTTTTCAATTTCTTTTTTGTTTACACTGTTTAAAAGTAGAGACAATTTTAGCTTTATTTACATAGTATTTTTCTTTGATATATTTCTTTCGATCGGATGTTGCTGTACAAAGGACAAATCAGTAAAAAATGGTATTCATCTTCTATAATATTAGACTTACATATTTGACAAAATCTTTGTTCTCTACTTACACCGTGTCATTAGCAGCATAATTGATTGTTTCATATTTCCTTTGAATTTACGATTATACTTGTTTCTTAGGAAAAAAATCTGCAGCAAAAAAAAGTATACAGTATCAAATTAAGTCTTTGAGGGGCATTTGGAGTGAAACATATCTAGGATTTTCTGGATAACAACACCTTTATTATGAACATACATAGTTTAAAATTATTAAAACAACACAATGTAGTAAAATCCTATAAAATAAATTGTGTTTTTACTGTTACAATAAATAAAGAAATGTTTCGAATGAATGTTATATGATTTATATAAATTAATTTATCAAATCATTTGTTAAAAATCATCTTATAAACAGCAAATGTGTTAATCGTCTTCTTAAACCACATCAATGCACCCACAATGTTTCCAAATTACGATTGGACGTACTTGGATTATTTTAATATTATTTTATTCCATCAATGAAATCACAAAATATGCGACATGGATGATTCAAAATTACGTGTTCAATGTGCTTGTATACTTCTAAATATCATCGTATCATTTTAGAAGAAAATGAGTGTTTTAAATCTTCAACTGGCGACATTCCCTCCATCTATCAACATGGCCGTCCCCGTGATGTTGACAGCAGCGGGACCACACAGGAACTCCACCATGCCGCTGATCTGAAATAATGAATGAATGAATGAATAAATGAATGAATATACAGGAACTCCACCATGCCGCTGATCTGGAATGAATGAATGAATGAATGAATAAACAGGAACTTCACCATACCGCTGATCTGGAATGAATGAATGATGAATGAATAAATGAATAAACAGGAACTCCAACACGCCGCTGATCTGGAATGAATGAATGAATGAATGAATGAATGAATGATGAATGAATGAATGAAGATACAGGAACTCCACCATGCCGCTGATCTGGAATGAATGAATGAATGAATGAATGAATGATGAATGAATGAATGAATGAATGAATGAATATACAGGAATTCCAACATGCCGCTGATCTGGAATGAATGCTGAATGAATGAATGAAAGTATTTTAATAAGAAATGCGTGAACATTGCATCGGTAACGGAAATCTAGTTTTCTAACGTTGACGAGGAGCAGACTCAATGAGCATTTAGAAGGACCATCACTGATATCACAACACAATTGATTACAACGAATCAAGTCAACAGCATATCTAAACAAAGGTTATGTCAGAAGATACGATTTTATAATTTAAAGGCAGAATTTGATCTTAATACAATCCTGTATGGAAATCCAAATCTTCCACAAACAGTCAATGAAAACATATTTCACCATGTTCATAAATTCATTGGAAAGAGTCAACGGTTCAGTTAATACATTAATACTAATGTACGTATTTACCATATTCAAAGTGCATTTTGTCATAAGAATAACATTTCCAATTGTGTGTTGCCTTAATAATGTATATTACATGTTTACCAACTTCGTCACTTGTAGTTTTCTTACTCTCTTCTTCATATATTGTGTTATGTATTTTAGCCTTGTCAGATAGTTGTTGATTACGTGGAGAGGGCTTCTTTAAGTTTCATTACTTGTGCCCAATCCATTTCTTAAATGAATAAAATATGTTTTCAATCAATCAAAAGATACGATTTGAGTAACTTCTGTGATAGTTAATATGTGTGCTAATCCTAGGATACATACCTCGTCTATGGTGATCCACTTCCCCGTTTTATTGGTGAATCGAGTCTGGAAAATAATCGATATAGAATCGGTCGTAACAAAGGGAAAACACATGTACAATTTTGACTGGACATGTTCAAAGTACTTAACTAATGCGTAAAGACGATGTTAGACCACATTTAATAAATCTTTCATTTTAATAATTTTGTCAAGGTTTGGTATTTTAGGAGAGGCTTCACAGAAGCTTTCAGGCAGTATTTTAATTAATGACAGTTTTTAAGGAACGAGAACATCATTATATTTCTATGTATTTTAAGTTACATGAGGACAAATAATAGTATTGTCCAAATGTCTGTAGAGGCACTCGACCTTTGCCTCTTCGTAAGTCATCCCTTTCTGTCTACTGATGTCTTCAATCTGACGAACAGCCACTGTAACAACATAGTTATCTCAAATAACAATTGACACTCACACAGGATAAATTAAGAAAGAATGTGTTAACAATAAATCGTGTTTGTTATATCGAAAAATATGTTACGCTTTTTTAAAATAAACTTTTACCATTGACATGACAGGATATATCTAAAAATATGGCAGACTTTATCTAGTAACTTGACAGGAGTTATTAAATAACATGACAAGATTTCATAATTCTCCAGTATTATCTAACAATGATCAAAACTGTTGTCAAGGTAACGTACTTGGTGCGTCTATATAACCGGGACATAGCGCGTTAACTGTAACTCCGTTCTCAGCACACTCCAGAGCCACTCCCTGTAACATACATGACACAAGACTGTGACCAACTGACAGTGTTTCCTACAGCTAGGGAACTGCTACCATTACAGTCACAACTCAAAATTAAATGTTTCAGTTTAAAGAAAGTTCATAGAAGCCTTAAAGGCATAGTTTGTGCTGTCGACACTTATCGATGGGATATCTTCGTTCGCGGTTTAATGTTATAAACAGATGTATAGAGTATGTCCATTTAAAACTTACGGTATTTTGGGGGAATACTATCCTGCTCACAATCAACCTTATGAAATTCATATTAAAAATAAAAAAAATTCCTCGGTTATACAGTCCCTTGAAACCGTATTCCCTGTTGTAATGCATCTTCCGCACGCATCGCGCCATATATGCACTTTTAGAAAATGCATACTGACCCTTGCGACAACTCGAAGGGATTTCTGAGACAGGAAGTAACACGACTTTTGAGCTATGGTGGAGACCAATCAAATGCGCGTTTACAAATCACGCACAGACAAGTTGGGTGAACGTTTCTTCTTTTAATTGAATTACCCGTACTACGTTGATTACGCTCGATTTATTAGTGATAAAACTAAATCACAATTGCAACGTGCGGGTAAATGGAAAAAAACACAATGTATTCAAGATCTGATAAAATCTCTCTTGTTAAATTTTCCCATTGAAGTTAAAATCCGTTTGGAAACTTATATTATGCAAATGAGCTGACATCCGAGATGAAAAATCCCAAAGTATTATAAGCAATTTGTAAAGCTGTCGGTGCGAACTTTTGGATCGATTGGGTTGGTAACGACCGATTTGATTGGTCAATAGAGGGGACGTAACTCTCTTTTGACGATAGGTGGCTCTGACCCTGTCTCAGAAATCCCTTCGAGTTGTCGCAAGGGTCAGTATGCATTTTCTAAAAGTGCATATGGCCCGATGCGTGCGGAAGATGGTTGCAATGCAGGGTAGATACTTCTACCGCCTGTTCTCTTCTTGGGTAGATTGCACTATCGTAAAATGATATGGTCCAATGTGATTCAGAACTATTTTTTAATAAATAGATTTTGTATGGGGCCAGATATCATTTCTATTTAATCGCGTTGATTTGGACAATCATATTTCTACTTTCGCAGACTTTCAATGAGATGGATATGATAATTGGAGAAAAAAAATAATTAATATATTTATATATGTTTTATATATTATTCATTATCTTCTCTCACCTTAGTCAAACCAACGAGACCTGCCTTGGCTGTGGAGTAAGGTGCTTTACCCGGCGTGCTTATCATAGCCATCTGAGAGGACATGTTGATGATTCGCCCCCAACCTGAGAGGGTTTTATCCGGTTATTGTTTTGTTGAAACAGAATTCGAGGGGACATTCCTGTTTTATATGTTATTAATATATGATCATAGATTTATAATACAATCCAGTTGAAGCAATTTAACGAGGGTAATATTTTAAAGACTAATATTTGACAGTTTAATAAAGACGAAGATGTGAAGTCATTCATAAACGCTACTTGTTATATACATACAAGACCTTGTGGATCAGTCTAGAGTTGTGGATGTGATATCACTGCTTGTGTTTATTATTAAAATATGTACAATTATGTATTGCTATATATAAACAAGACATTGTTAACAAGTCTAGAACGATGAGTTTGCTTTGTGGATATGATATCAATACATACAATGTATGTTTTAGTATTGTATACAATAAATTGTTTAAATGTAGCGTTTTTCTTATTTAGCGGATGTACACAATCAAGATGGCGGATACTCTCGACATAACTCACTGCTACCTTGTAGGGATCGTACCACAGTGTACTGACCAACAGTTACTTCTGAAGTTGACATCCAAATGACGGGGACAGTATTTACTGACAGCAGTTAATTACATACATACAATTATTTATATAGCGCCAATATCAATCTACGCTGTTCAAAGACTTTTTTACTTCCCTTGAACATTAGAAACTACTCTTAGTAAGGTTCTTTCGGGTATTTTTGTGGAAATGAGATTCGAGAGGATATCCCCGTTTACACATATATTCTATTAATACATGACTAAATTACATTCCATTTGAAAGATATTGAAGTATGTAACATTCTGATGACTTTATATTTGACAACGTGATATACACAAGGGAACATTTGTTGAAAAATAAAAACATTGAGAAGTGAAGTAATTCATCTACACTGCGAGCGGGTCACTGAGAACTTCGCTACGGCATGATAGAACATATTGTTTATTAGTTTTGTTATATATATGTGTTAATTTGTGAATTTTCTATCATTGAATATGTTTAATTATTTTAAAAATTAAAATAAGGTGAAATACAGCGTGTTTTATTTCACAAAATGCCAAAAAACAAAGATGGTGGATGCTGCTGTTAGATCGGTGGTAGGCATTTCCCTTTAAATTATTATTGTCACTCTTGTTCCATCTCAACTCCAATAGGAATATGCACTTTTTGCCACTCGGCTCACCAAGTCACAGCAACATGATGCATACCCATACCCAATGGTTCAGTCATTCCGTCTAGAACGTTTCGCCCACATAAAACGCCACCATTAGTGCAGACAATGGCATAGGCATAACTTCCACGGTGTGTTTATAAGGTCACGTTCTTTGTCAATGTATTTACCTTTCCGCTTCATGTTGGGTACAAAGTGCTTAATCAGCAGGAATGGAGCCGTCAGCGTGACCGCCATCATCTCATTCCACTTCTCCAGAGGGTAGTCTTCTACTGGACATACGTACTGGATCCCTGGAGTAAATTTTGCCAAAACTATCTCGGTGAATCTTTAGCTTTGGATAATGTTCTACTAAGCATGTAGGTAATTATAGCTTATTGGGGATACCATTCGATGGTTGCGTGAAGATAATTTGGATAACTTCGTTTATAACGCTATTATTAAGCGATACTCGCCAATGTGGTTTTGTGTGTATATGTAGGCCAATCTTGTTAAAACTAGCTCAGCACTGACTAATCAAAATTTATTACAAAGATTAAAGTTCTCGGGGACTGCTCCCTTAAATGTTGTGAGGAAGAGAGAAGTTAATTTGTTTTTGTTTTTTTAATTATACGTTTAATGAAACTAGGTTTTGGGTATTAATGCATCATTTCTAGCCAATACACGTGCTTTGTAGTAGTATGTTAATATTCGGAATTTGAAATAAGTAAATAATATTCACAACATGTGTTTATATACAGCATTTTAATGAACAAAGAAGTTCAGTTTAACCTTACCCGCGTTGTTCACGAGTATATCCACACCATCAGGGTACAGCTGAGATGTCTTATCACACAGGGTGCTTACTTCGGATGGATCGGTCAGGTTCGCGGGTATGTAGTCCACCTTTACTGTGTACCTGGGAATATTATAGTTCCTATATTGAAGTTGTTCTGCTTTCAAATGACCCACAAACATAACTGATGCCACTCAATTTAAACACACGTCACCTATTGCTGGCGGGCCTCTCAGCTAGACTACGAAGTCGATTTTTACTCTATACTTTATAGAAACTGCATTACTTGGGTCACCTATCTACACCGTATGCCAATTATTTTCAACTACAAATGCGGAGAAAGGGCGAGATTAAAACGGGATTATTTGACGGTTTAAAGCTGCAGTACCTAAAACATACATACAAAATATCATTAAAGTGACTGGTTTGTTTTGAGGCTAAAATGTTTAGCTATACATGAATCTAAGATTGACGCTCATGCAAATATAAAGTCGAAGAAAGGTTTCTGGCTCATTTCATCTTCTGGATTCATAAAAGATGTTGATTTGAAACTATTTGTTATTGTGTCAACGGTTTTGTTCAGACTGAAATATTACCGTTTGAAATCTTGTAAAATATGGCTGACGGCTTCTGGACTTTCGAAACCGGTTAGTATAATCGAACATCCCTTTCCTGCAAGGTGATTGGCTATTCCCAGACCAATTCCCGTCGTCGAACCCGTAACCAGGGCAACCTTTCCTTCCATACCTAACAGAAACAAAATAGTTAACTGTCAAACATAACTTAATTCCAGTTCCATGACTTTCTTTATTATGATCTATGGTGCTGACATCTTCATACATAAGCCCTAGACACAGTAAGGGCTAGGACACTTTTTTAAACAGAAAATGATATGGTCAATTCATGCTCACAAAGCAACTATTTATTCATCTTATCTGGCAATGTTAAACTCCATATATGCCAAAAATAGGAACATTTACTGAACTTTATTCTTAGTTGCCATATGATGGGGGCTTTTTTGCAGAAAGAATTTGAAAAACGTAAAACTTTCAAAAAAAAGAAACAAATATATATATGGATGGGTATATTTAACTCTTCATTGTTCAGATATATGAAAATACGTGAATATTCGGAAAATTGTTTC
Organism: Gibbula magus; assembly: GCA_936450465.1. Taxonomy (NCBI): domain Eukaryota; kingdom Metazoa; phylum Mollusca; class Gastropoda; order Trochida; family Trochidae; genus Gibbula; species Gibbula magus. Next base: position 13,936,683 of record OW388306.1, read on the forward strand.
GGGTGTGCATCATAGATACCGCCCAACCACACTTCACAGGTATGTTCTATCCTTACAATGCCGCCCGCAAAAGCAAGGAACCAAAAATATATTATGATTTTTTAAAGATTTACCAAGGTTCCTACTAGTTTTAGTCCTGTTCAAATGACCGTATATGTTATTAATGCACTTTAACTTGTAAATTAATAAATGATTTAACTTTTACTAACAGAGAAGATTGCTTACACCTGTAAGATAAAGTAAGGTCGAATGAATGAGTCGCTCTAGTCACATATATTCCGATGGATAAATTGTCCGCACGACGAAATACTTGTAAGTCGTAGTCAACCATAGAGTAATAGAAGCTCTCGTAAAATATACTAATATTGCCATTGGCGAGATCCATTCGCGAAAATATTTTCACACATTCAATTATAGAATAATTAAATTACATACCTGGATATCTTTACCTTTGGTAAGTTAACTCAATACTATAATGCATTTAAATCATCTATGCAGTAATCGTCACTTCAGTCACGAGAAAAGCACAGATGTAGCCAACAGGTCAGAAAATAGGTCATTCAAGGAAGGTAACTCTAATATCAAGGGCGGATAACTCTTAATTTATTTCCTCTCATCTGCTGAAAACTGAAGATGTCTAACTCGACGCTTGTTCCAGTTTTCCTTGCCGGTTGGCTTCAGATCCTCGTACCACAGCCATGCTTCGACAAGTTCTTTGTGGACTTCGATTTCCTGGATGGTATGAATTTATTTTATTAGCTCTCGGTTCTCAAATTGATTGTCAGTACTCAGTAGAGTCGATGAGACGTGCATTTTGGACTCTGATCACCGACGTGTCACAGGGGGCACTTGATTTGTACTATCCCGGGCATAGCCCGCTATAGCCCGGTCATGTGACCGGGCTATCCGGGTGATCCGAGCAGACGAACCAAATCAAGTTGATTCGGGTTATTGTTATGGCAACCATCAGAGCCAACTTAGTTGCCCTGCAACTAATAATCGAGCTTTTCTAAAGTGTTTGCGATAATGACAACGATATCTCGACAACAATGAACAATATTATTACTTCTCTTAGAAAAGTTTGCTACATTAGTCTTTCCCTTCAGTACTCCAATAAATAATTGTATTGTAAATGTTTAGATGGAAAGATATACGATATTTTCAAATTTGCAAAAACGAGTTTGGTCCGTATGCCGCCATTATCGCCCGCGATAGCCCGCTCATTTGAAACCGGGTCAACCGGGCTACCCCGGCGGGCGATATTGAACACCCGCCCGCCTGAATCAAGTGCGTCGCCGCTTCACAACCGGGTTGCGGGCGACCCGGGCGATAGCCCGGCTGGCAAATCAAGTCCCCCCACAGAGTGTTAACATCACCAGTCAAATGATGTAATGTGTGCACAGTAGGTAAATCTAGATTGTCTCTTAAACAGCCTACCGTATGTCCTTGAATAAAGGCCGGGAGTAAACTACTGTATATAATTATACCTTGGAAAATATAGACAATATGGGATTATGATTAGTTCAGTTCTATTATCAGAAATGTAGTTTCATGTGAAATTGTCATTATCGTATATGTGCAACATGTGAAATTGTAATAGTTATGATATGGGCAGGAGACCTCATTGCATTCCTATAATTTTGACAGTGAGATGATGCATATTGCAAAATTATATGAATGAAACATGAAAAGAAGCTGCTCTCAAATTGACGAAAGAGCTGAAGGTGGCCTGAAAGACTTAACCCCCTTAGTGCTTCATTAAAATAACGTTGTGGGTTAACCTAAAACTTCCAATATGGCAGCCAATATAACTTTCTTTGAAGTAAGGTTTTGAGAAAATGCTATAACTCAGTCGAAAATGATGCAATGTACAGTGATGTTGGTACCAAATAAATGCTTAATATTTTTTCAATGACAGTGCTCACATTATACATTAAAACATACATTAACTAAATATATATATTACTCTAAATAGGGTATGTCATGGGATGTACAATTATGTACACCTTGGCACCTCAACAGCATTTCCTGTATGCACATGATATGTGTACAAATTGGCAGCGAGGGAGTTAAACACCAGGGGCCACTATAAAAGGAAACACTCCTTCATGTAAAGTATCGCGCTTGAAACATCATGATCCTCTCTATTACCCATTTGTGTATTGCATACTGGTCTCGATTTGATTCTTTTCTGACTTCATACACATAATAGATTAACAGTGAATTTTCCACAGACCAGCATGTGCATACTTCAGATATTCAAACAGTGTTTTACTGCACATAGCATTCATTTCCAAGTCCCAAGATTGTAGATCAACTGTTTTCCGTTACTAAAGGGACCCCACAACCCGTCACCTTATGTCAGCTGTATGTATTCAGTTCTAAATGTCCTTCAAACACTTCTCCAGACAATGTACAGTAAGGAAGTATGTACTATAGAGATAGGTTAAGTGTTAAAAGTCAAGATGTTTACATTATACTCTTCATGATTGTATCCTCGTCATTCTATTGTAATAATACGTCTCTAGTAAAGAGTAGAGAATACATCTCTATCCTCCTGGCTCTCCTGCCTGGTTTTAGAATTTCTACATGATTTATTACGTTGTGTTTACAGTTCCGTGTCTGAAGGTGGTAGTAAGCAAAGGCCTCGGATTTGCAATCATAGCTGGTTCCGTGGTTGGTGAGTATTATCTTAATCTAGATAATCCATTGATTTGTTTGTGAAGCATAATTAATGTATCCTTTGTTTTGCAGCTTTCAGTTTGCACATGTTACATTGTATTGCTCCTAAAGGTTGATTTAGTTGTGCCTGCTTTAGCCATTATAGTAATACCAGTAGATAGGTGTGCAATTAGCATCATGTAACTTAATACTGTGTGTGTGAAATGTCCATTTACCTTTGTTTCAATTATGAATTTATTAAGTTCTTTCTACATATGATATTATCTGCAGTGGCGGATCCAGGAATTTTGAAAGGGGGGGGGGGGGGGGGGGGGGGGTCCACCAATTGAAGGGGGGGGGGGGGGTCCACAATTTTTTTCCCATACCAGCCAATGCAAAAAATTTTGAAAGGGGGGGTCTGGACCCCCCCCCCCAGATCCGCCACTGATCTGAACATGCATGTGATGGAAACTCTTTCACCTATAATGTTGATGTGTCTTGTTGTGGTTCTTTTCCTATTCTACTAAAACTAAGTAACCAAAGACCCATTGTCCTCCAACACCAGGCCTCCACCTCAGTTCACCAAAACACACACAAAAATTCATTCCCAGATATACAGCTTTACATTCTACTTTACCGGTAGTTTATAAACAACATTTCGTTCAATTTGTTGTACATTAATCTAAAAGCGGAAATTTATCGCCTATATCACATGCAATATTTTAGACGACACCCCAGTCTATATCATTAACATCCTCACCTTTGTTTTATTACTTCACACTGAAATTTCAGAGGTCACGTCTGTTTCACTGTACATTTCGGTCTACCTTAGGATATTGATAAAAACTGATAAAACAATCCACGATCAGCAAACAATGTGACTGGGAGTATAGCAACATAATGATGATGATGTGACAACAGGCCTCAAAATAGTGCATAATTTGGGAGCATTTGCTCCCTATTTTTCCACTTTGCTCCGTGTAATTTTGAGTTAGGAGCACACATGCTCCTTGACAAAGTTCAGTGTTCACTAAAAAAATCTCTTTCTTTATAAAATATTATAACAATTTCCCATTACATTTGCTTTAATATGGTATTAAATATTACGTAGCTAGCTGAAACAGATCCTGCTTATATTCATTGACATAAGAAATTTCAACATCTATTTTTCTGTGTGCTCCTTGAAATCTTATTTTGCTCCTTAGAGTTAGGAGCGTTTTTGCTCCTTTGAAATTTTTTTTACTTTGAGGCATGTTACAGTAGACACTACCACAACAAGCATCTACACTTAGGCTTTTACTAGTTTTAGTCTGAAGAGTTCATAATGAACAAAACTGGTCATCCCAATTTTGTAGCTGATATTTCCTGGTCTACCCCTGAAAAAGGATATAAAACAGAACGAAATTTAGTATTGTATTCATTTCTCACTTATTTAAATCACTCTAAGCTGCACAATAAAGACAAGTGTATGGATGAGCCGATGACAAGTTCTTTTTTCAGAGGGTGATGTTTAGGTACAGATTCTTGTACCATTTTCAAGCATGAATGCACTAAAACCGTTGGTAAATAGAACAGCCATGCCACTGCTGCCGCCCCGCTCTCCTCTTGCATTGTGATCACAGCAGTGTCAGATTTGGATGTACCATACTAGTTTCTTCTATCACCGTTACTTTATCACCGTCACAATCGTATCAGCCTCATGGAAATCTTAGTTTTGTCTCATTGTCGGCTAAATCACTTGGTTAAAGAGGGCATCATAATTGTTTTTCTATCAAACTCCCTTTTGCTCATGTCATACAAATCATTAAAATGCATTATATTTTATTATCCTCTAAACCTGCTTGTTTATAATTGACAACCTCCCCAGTAAGACAAAGACTGCCAGAAGGTCCAGCTGTTTCTTCTGTTCCACCATGCCATGTTTCTAAACCCTTCACTGCCTTCACGTCAGGCGACTCAATCAGAATATTATTGTCCAACCAAAGAATTTTACAAAACCAAGATCTGGGACTAAGATAGAATTTTGTTTTCATAAAATATACCAAGATAGAATTCCCCCTTTAAGATAACCAAGCCATGATGTAATGCTCTGCTAAAAGGTTTATGACAGCAAAAAAAGCAAAGCACCTTCAACTATTAAACAAAATAATGGCCTCTTTCTTCCTAGGTGGTTGTCTACAGAAGAAATTCTGACGTAATGAGCAATTCATTTATAAAGAAACACTGGGGGGTTGTGCCATGTTAGTGGAATGACACACCCAGGGATAACAGTGAATGGCTTTTCATGTAATATTTAATACACCTTTCCAGTAATAAAGTTAGAATTCCTGCTGCGGGCAACCCTTTATGAATATAGGATATATCTGGTATTACAATTTAATGAGCTTTAGCTTTTTAAACACAATTGAGCGTTGTAATCTTTACAGTGCATATTATAAACATTTATGTTCATAAGTATGTTATTTTCTTGTATTTTTCTGTTCCAGTGAAAGTACCGCAAGTGCTGAAGATCCTTGGAGCTAGGAGTGGAGAAGGAATTAGCATTGTTTCTGTAACGTGTGAACTCATCGCCATATCTGCCAGTTGGAGTTATGGATATGCACAGAAGTTTCCATTCAGGCAAATAGAATTACTACACAGAATTTCAGTGTAGTACCACCCATGATTCGCTGGTTCTAACCAATGCTCACAATAATACATAGCCACAATAGTATTGCTGACTGTCTTTCTCCCTGCAATAATACTAGCAGTCATGATAAAGATGAAATACTCTTGACATTGGTGTTAAAATTCAAATCACTTTCCCTTAATGGCAAACTGGTAATATCCTGTCTTCATTTTCAAGTAAAACCAAACGACATGTTCAAAGTTACACAGTGATGACCTATAAGCTCATTTGTTCCTCCAGTGCGTACGGGGAGGGGGTGTTCCTGGCCTTCCAGACGATGCTGATAGCGCTCCTCGTCCTCTTCTACTCGGGGAAGACGACCGTGTCGGTGATGTATGCGGCAGTCTACGCCTTCAGCATGATGTTCCTCTTGTCTCCGATGGCGCCAATGCCACTCCTGTCCGCCCTACAGGCTTGCAACTCTCCTATAGTGGCCGTCAGCAAGGTAAGCATGCTACAGCAACTCTCCTATAGTAGCCGTCAGCAAGGTGAGCATGCTACAGCAACTCTCCTATAGTGGCCGTCAGCAAGGTGAGCATGCTACAGCAACTCTCCTATAGTGGCCGTCAGCAAGGTGAGCATGCTACAGCAACTCTCCTATAGTGGCCGTCAGCAAGGTGAGCATGCTACAGCAACTCTCCTATAGTAGCCGTCAGCAAGGTGAGCATGCTACAGCAACTCTCCTATAGTAGCCGTCAGCAAGGTGAGCATGCTACAGCAACTCTCCTATAGTAGCCGTCAGCAAGGTGAGCATGCTACAGCAACTCTCCTATAGTAGCCGTCAGCAAGGTGAGCATGCTACAGCAACTCTCCTATAGTAGCTGTCAGCAAGGTGAGCATGCTACAGCAACTCTCCTATAGTGGCTGTCAGCAAGGTGAGCATGCTACAGCAACTCTCCTATAGTAGCCGTCAGCAAGGTGAGCATGCTACAGCAACTCTCCTTTAGTGGCCGTCAGCAAGGTGAGCATGCTACAGCAACTCTCCTTTAGTGGCCGTCAGCAAGGTGAGCATGCTACAGCAACTCTCCTATAGTGGCCGTCAGCAAGGTGAGCATGCTACAGCAACTCTCCTATAGTGGCTGTCAGCAAGGTGAGCATGCTACAGCAACTCTCCTACATAGCTCAGTCTTCGTAGACCAAGTCCACTGGCATTTAATTGTAAGCCAAATACAATTGTTAATCAGTAGTGAGCTGAAGGCCAAAAAGTATCTTATGAGTGAGAATGCTGCAGCACTTTTAATGAATAGCTTGTCTTTGTATTGCACATACACTTGTTGAGCAGCAAGTGGGAAGGATCCTGTTGCTCCAAGGACTAAATCCCTAGCCGTTTTAAAGTTGGTGCAATGTTAAGGATCCTGTTGCTCCAAGGACTAAATCCCTAGCCGTAAGTTGGTGCAATGTTAAGGATGTTTTGTGCAACGAATCATAATCTGCCATCAGTCCTGAGGCTACATCAGCAAGCAAAATTATTTCTTTCCCCCAAAACCTCAAGGAGGAAGTTTCAGAAAACCTACTCAACGCTTAGACCCAAGTGCTTGTCAACAACAAGTTAATTAGCAACAGTCAACCAGACAAAGTTTACGATATTGAAATCAATATACTTATGAGACCAAAGAAGCCTTTAGTACGGTTGTCATCAATGAGTAAAGGGAAGTAACTCTGGTTTTCTAAACTTCATTGTGAGAGTACTCATTTCAACAAGCATATTGTCAGCCATGAATGTTAGATGGTGATCCTCTCCCCTCAAGGTTAACTATATGCTTGTCGTGTGACAAGCTCCCATTCTGCCTTACAGTAGTTCAATGCAGTTAGAAATAGACTCAAGAAAACTTGAAATTATTATTTTATAACCTGGGGTTCTCTCCCTTGACAAACACGATCGGTGGATAGGTTCAGTTCAGAAAATCTTTTCACCTGTATTACTAATACTCTATTTCTAACGTTGATTATTTCGATTCATTTCAGATTATACAGGCCACGAAGAACTACACCAACGGGAGTACAGGACAGCTCTCCGCGGTGTCAGTATTCCTTCTATTTGCCGGCTCCGTAGCTAGGATCTTCACATCCATACAGGAGACCGGGGACACACTCATCATTGTCACTTACCTCGTGTCCTCGTTCTTCAACGGACTTATCTTTGCTCAAGTCATGTATTACTGGAACGCCAAGCCCAAGGAGAAGACACAATAGAAACTGTCCTCAACATTACACTTGTTGCTCATCTGCCTGATTCAGAATATTTCGTCTTCCTAACGGCGACGGACCTGCAGGAAGATAGGATATACCTTGACTGTTTCTTAATTCCTTAGTCTCTAGGCTCTATCACTGTTCATTAAGTAACTGTACTTTGTCATGATCTGTAATATAAGGTTATTTCAAAACTTGATACTTAACTCCCTATACGCCAATTTCTCTAAGACATTCAAGAAAATGCCAAGAATCTAAAACTCTGCTGCCCTAATTATTATGTCCATATTATCACCCAAACTGCACGTTAATATGCCAACTCCATATCTCATGTCTTTCTTCAAACTCCTCATCCTGACCAGCGACTGCCTCTAATGTTTGACGATTTCTTTCATGATTCGCAAAACGATGCATCCTTCTTCATTTTAATCCTTGAAGTGTATTCCGATTGGGCTTTAAAGATTGCAATAATATGATTTTTCCAAATCGGTGTTAGATACCAAGGTACAGACTAGCCAGATGTCTATACAACCTTACTGTAGGTCATCCTTGTATGGAGGATGAGTATTTCTGCAAATTGTGGAATGTGATTTATCTTGCAGGATGAAGGTCATTCTCTCCCAAGTCATATCTTCTCACATAACCTTTGTTACATTACGTCATAACTTAGTTCAGTCATTAGAGGATTGTCCCCAGTCTTCCAGGGTGTAGTGTTCCAACACTTTGTACAATATTACTCCTGGGCCTTTTCACCAGGAAGCTAGATAGGTTCAGGTGAATATTTTTACCTTTATGCACTCGGATTATTAAAGTAACATTAAAAATCAAAATCGTTTAAAATGCTTTATGCCTTTCGAAATTTGCTAGTTTTGATAAACTTTAAAAGCAGTCTTTGGATGTCAACAAACACCCTTCACATTCCATGAGTATTTCATCAATAAAGCTCCTCATCAAACTACAAACTTGTCACTGAGGATGTCTTGCAATGTGCATGTTTCTTTATAGTTATAATACGGCCTTGTAGCACCTGATCTGAGTTGTGTTTTGATTCGATTCAAATATAAGAGTGGTAACTTGGTTCAAATTATTCCGTTAGAGGTTTTACAGCAATAAAGGTTAATGTGACAGAGGCTATGGGAAGGAACTGAGGAGAATGAATTCAATTAAGATGTGAGGAATTTAAAACAAAGAACATTTTAGATCAAATAAAGAATTGCAGTGAAATTTCTTCCAATTGGTACATATCTAACATCTGCATATATCTCCTTCTCTTAATGTGAACTAAACGAAATAGGTCAACTGAATATATTTTGATTTATATTTTGATTTGTAATAATCTTTGCAAAGGCTTCATTTTAAATTCAGAAAGATCTCAAATATTTTGTGATCACAAATTTAGATTGTGGTCAATAATCAGATATTTCAATTAGAGAGGAGAACAACAGTCAGAAGTATTATCTCTGGAAGTGTGGAACTTTGGGTAAATCATTTATCGTTATGCATAGTACTGTTTTGTTTGATTGTTTGACATTCCTATGTGAACATTTTATCCATGATGTCATAAAAATAAATATTATGAACAACATTTTCTTTATAAGCAGTATTATTACTATAATCATAATCATGCTCATACAAGTAAACAGGACCAATATGTTGAAGCAATAAGCCTATCTATCTATATATTCCACTTGAGTTTAACTTGGACCAAAGCGATCTTTTCAAACTGTTACATGGAAATGTACATTTTAATTTCAACCAAATTTTGCACATTTCTTTTTGTATAATGTTGGCCATCCTCTCATTTTACTGGTAAATTTCAATTTTATCTTGTATTGAATCAGCATCATTGAGTGTAATGTATGTATTTAAACATGCAAAGTATGTATTTAAACATGCAAATATGTTTCTTTTCTCTTATAAAACTTCCATTTTATCGGATAAATAATTTTTTTAAATGAGTTTTCATTGTAGTCATATTTTTCTTTTTAGTCAAAACTGTCTCATTACCAAAGTGTGAAATGAAATAAAGTCGAAATTACATTTTGCTTACAAAACGAACATATTAAACTGTATTAAGGATCTCAGTTTCTGTCAAATAAATAATTTCTTATGTCGTTTATTTGTATTTGAATCCTTGTTTTCCAAGCATTTATCATAAGACTTCGACATGTTGGTTTTACCAATCCATTACTTTTCTGAATAAAATATGTTCAAATCATGATTTTACTTTCCCTTAAAAGAGATTTGTAAATACTACAAAATATTATGAAGTGAACATACACAACAAGTATCAATCCCAATGCAAACATTTCTAGTTCACACTGAGATTGAAGAAATTGTTGATTACTATTCGTGATCTTGTACCCTCAATGTCAGTAGTGTGTTTTAATCTCAACAAAGCAGTGCCAAACACGATTCATTTCATTCTTTTTGTTCAATACAGAAATCCATAGTAAATTCAGAGAAATGAATAGAGGATATTTGCCATGTTTCGTGGAATACACAGTGAAGTAGAACTTCATATTTCCAAGAGTGGCACAGCCACGAATGTAAATATATAGTTTTGACTTTAGAGTTGAGATATGCATGTTAAGATCTAGATGTTAATCGATGAGAAATGTCAAATATTATATCTATCATATTTCCCAAAACAAGGCTAACCTACCACTGGTTATATCATCATATTGTTACATGATGTCATATGATTGAACGTGTTTATTTCACTAAGTAGAATAACATGTAATTTAAATCAGAGAACATTTTATTTTATCTTTTAAATGCTGTATATTATCATTGAAAATATAATAATTACATTATTTTCTTTTAGTTACGATTTCTTGAGTGGATAACCACATAGAAGAAGCACCATGTTTTGAAAATAAAATACATATCCGAAAATATCTTTCTTCTGGTTATTACCCCCAAATTTTGTATTTCTTAAAACACAGTTATGAAACGATGGTTTTAAAGATATAAAACATGCTTGATCAGCTCTTCTTTCAAGCTACAGATGGTCATGTTTAATGCAAATGTTAGGATTCATCCACTTCTCCAGGAACTGGTAACGCTAGGAAGCTCATACTTTGATAATGACATCTCTGTTGGATGGGGAATAAGATTTGTAAATTTCATTACCCTATTCCCAAAATTAAGAATGCGTCATGGGGAATATTTACCCTGTCCTAGATAGAACTGAGTGATTTGTTTTCCATTTTAGACGCGTTGGTTTCCAGTAAAAAGGTTATTGTTGCAGGTTTGAAAGGGTTTTATCCCTGTTTTGATGATGTGTATTCTGTTTTTGTGTGTTTGAGCTCGGGATTGCAGTGATCTGTTTGTGTGACATTCTAAAAGTTGCAGTCGTGACAAAGTACTGATTTAATGGATGTTCAATATTTTGGAATATATACAGTGTTCAATCATATGGTAACAAGGTGTATATGAAAAGGCTACCCATGGAACATACATATGAGATAAAGCCATACATAACAAAAGAAACGGTTGGAGATTATCCAATCAATTTTATCTCCGAGTGCCTTTCCTGTGTCACATATTTCGCCAAGTATTCTTTCCGCATTTATAAATACTGTATTTCGATACAGTTGCTGTATCATTAAATCACAAAAAAACATCATTCATCGATTTTTAAACGGGAACATTACAGGGGCTTGAAGCAAATAGAGGATTTAGGCAGTATACTTTTGCAACTTTCAAGAAAAGGCACCCTTTGTAAATGCCTTTGATATCAAGGGACACGTTATAGTCCAATGGATGAACCTACCACCGCGTAGGCTACTGTTAGTGATAGTTCGCTGTATCGTCAGTTATCAGTTACATACTTGTTATTGATACGATGGTTCACTTTCTAGGTCAAGGCCAGTAATCGGTCCACTTAATAATTAGCGAGATAATGAGTGATGTCACTACTCGTGATTGGCAATCATTTGTAGACCAACTTTAATGTCGACAGTACAGGGAGGTGCAGGACTTTCAGGTACAATTCCCTTGTACAGTTGATATCATAAGTATTGTGTAGACATACTCAAATATCTATCACTGGGTATTTGCGACTTTGTCACATGTGTAATGGTCGAATATGTCTTTCGAATGGCGAGTGTCTCTCCGATATCTTTTTCTCTTATTCTCCAAACATGTCATTCATTTAGAGAAGAGAAATCTCGTTGCTGTATCCATTTAATGGAATGAAAGTATAAGAAAAATGCGTGTACAAATTCATTTGAGACCGTTATAAGTTTAAAGAAATGAAACTTAGGAGGAAACTAAATTGCATTCTTTGACTTCATAAATGTAAATTCATTTTAAAAACAACACAGGCTTTATTCCTTCATTGACCTTTCGACATTAATGAATACAGAGGAACGGGTCCTCTCGACGGATCTGTTGATATCCCCGTTCTAATGGACACGGTCCCAGTGAGTTAGTCGCTATTCTCTAGAAGTAACATGGCAAATAACAAAAACAGATCATTGAAAATCGGTCATATCTGTGGATTTAGATCTATTAGATGTGGAAATGGTTTGAAATTGAAATAGAGACGTTTTAACGTGTTATACAACACAGTTCTAACAAAGTACAATAATAATTTATTTCAGAATGTTTGAATACTTGTGCGTCCAGCCCGTTGCCCGGTTCATCAGATGTCATGGTCTAGTCATCTGGGGAAGCATCCTTGCCATCGTTTCCTTGGTAACGTATCTCAACTTGACCGGATTCCACTTTGGTCACCATTCCCATCAACTTGGCGGGCCTGGCCAGCTCTCAGTCGATGACGTCACAAGTGACTTCTCCGGGTTTATGTGCATCAACTACAACGTCAGTTCATCATCCAACATGGACGTCTACCTTGTAACAGCGCCGGCTGAAGTCGACACCAACAACAGGACAATGACAACAAGACAAGCATCGGATATTTTCCCTGGACGATTTCTCCCAAGAAACGCTTTTTATCTTCTCGAAGGATCGGTCATAGAAATAGAGGCATGTTTGAATGATAGAAACGTTCAAAAAGACGTATCCGTTCTCCTATTCAAGGGCGATAACTCTTGGAATGATTGGATGACCGGAAGTTGTGATGGTTGCCCATTTGAGCGTGATCCTATCGAAGAGAAATGCAGCAACGGTACAGTACCTATAAGATTCACAGTTGCTAGTCGAGATACCTACTACATAACAGTTACAACCGGAAATGACCACAGCATTACCTCCCTTGACGTGACTGCGGATGTCATGGTTAACGCGACGATCTTTGACACCAGTAAAGCACTCCAATCATGTATCGCTACCGGGGATTGCTTCCTCAACTTAGACTATTCTGTAAATGAAGCAGCTATTGTTGAATTTGACGTGGATGATGGCCCAGTATCATTCAGCACCAAATGTTCCCCCAGACCTTCTGTTTGGACGGCATTCTTCATTGTCCTTCCAGTACTCGTTATGCTGATTAGTACAGCTATTTACTTTCTGACATGCTACAAGAAAAAGTCCAAGAACGATCCACGGGAGTCTATGGTGATCAACGAGGACAGAACAAAACTGGTGTCAGACTATTCATCTCAAAAAGAGTACAGAACGATGTAACATTGGGACTCAAAGGCTTCAGTATGCTGGCTGAATTGTGTTTATTTCCGGACAAACTATAGTGCCAATAGGTTTAGAAACTTTGATAAATCACCATAGATAATCATTAGTTGTGCAGTGAGTCTGTTGTTTATCTAGGTTGCATCTGTGTTTTTTTTATCACAGATATAACTGCTATCTATATTGGAGTTCGACCTGGACCCACTTACACAAAGTTCTTTTCGACTAAAGGAACCCTGAGCCAGTAGTGACAACATTGAGTTGATAATCTCAGCCTAAGTTGATGTTTTGCAAGTTGTCACTGTAAGCTAATGTCCAAAGATCCTTTTGTTTCTTCCTTTATTACGGTGGTCAATAAAGTCGTTAGGATACATCGGTGGTTTATTTAAATTATGAGTTCATATTGTATGTTTGTTTTGTTTTTATGGGTTTTTTTGCTAATGGACAAAGGCATCTTGATTATTCAAAATGTCTTCCATCACCGTAGGAGACAATATAATGCGGTGGGATCCCTTCACCGTGAGAGACAATATAATGTGATGGATCCCTTCACCGTGAGAGACAATATAATGTGGTGGGATCCCTTCACCAGAGCAAGTGTCAACGGCCACTCGATGATAGAGTTAAATACTACGTTTATCACTCGTTATACTGCAGTTTCCGTCATTTAATGAGTACAAATAACGTGTTTGCTATGATAGCACTTCTTGTGTCTCTGCACTTACCTATAGTCCAAATACTATCGTACCAACAACGAAAGGTTATCGTTTCAATAGTTGCGGATCAAGTCAATGTTGATGAAATATCGACGTAGGAACTGAAGCTTCCTTCTGTTGCTCGTGACATTTCTTTATGTTTTTCATTTGGTGCTTAGCATTTTAGTGAAATAAACGTCTTATCTTAAAAGATAAATGTACATGCATGATAGTGCTTTTACATTTAAAATGTTTCATTTATCACACGACCATTGTTACACATAACGTTCATAAACAGATATATTGATCTTGTCATTGTTGTACATAAAGCTTCAACTAACGTATAACCTATCCATATGACTGTGTATCTTAAAAGACAAAGGCACATTATTGCGCTTATCATGGTAAAGCTGTCATTATCGCTGCACACACGCTTCATACAAAGATACCGTGAACTTATCATTGTTACCCATAAAGTTTCATGAAAGATACCGTGAACTTATCATTGTTACCCATAAAGTTTCATGAAAGATACCGTAATCTTATCATTGTTACACTTTAAGTTTCACACAAGGATACCGTGATCTTATCATTGTTACACATAAAGCTTCATTAAAGATACCGTGATCTTATCATTGTTACACTTCAAGTTTCACACAAAGATGCCGTGATCTTATCATTGTTACCCATAAAGCTTCATGAAAGATACTGTGATCTTATCATTGATACACTTTAAATTTCACACAAGGATACCGTGATTTTATCATTGATACACTTTAAATTTCACACAAAGATACCGTGATCTTATCACTGTTACACTTTAAGTTTCACACAAAGATGCCGTGATCTTATCATTGTTACACATAAAGTTTCATGAAAGATACCTTGATCTTATCATTGATACACTTTAAATTTCACACAAAGATATCGTGAACTTATCATTGTTACCCATAAAGTTTCATGAAAGATACCTTGATCTTATCATTGATACACTTTAAATTTCACACAAAGATACCGTGAACTTATCATTGTTACCCATAAAGTTTCATGAAAGATACCTTGATCTTATCATTGATACACTTTAAATTTCACACAAAGATACCGTGATCTTATCATTGTTACACATAACGCTTCATGAAATATACTGTGATCTTATCATTGATACACTTTAAATTTCACACAAAGATACCGTGATCTTATCATTGTTACACATAAAGCTTCATGAAAGATACTGTGATCTTATCAGTGTTACACTTTAAGTTTCACACAAAGATACCGTGAACTTATCATTGTTACCCATAAAGTTTCGTGAAAGATACCGTGATCTTATCATTGTTACACTTTAAGTTTCACACAAAGATACCGTGATCTTATCATTGTTACACTTTAAGTTTCACACAAAGATGCTGTGATCTTATCATTGTTACACTTTAAGTTTCACACAAAGATACCATGATCTTATCATTGTTACACTTTAAGTTTCACACAAAGATGCCGTGATCTTATCATTGTTACACATAAAGCTTCATGAAAGATACTGTGATCTTATCATTGTTACACTTTAAGTTTCACACAAAGATACCGTGATCTTATCATTGTTACACATAACGCTTCATGAAATATACTGTGATCTTATCATTGATACACTTTAAATTTCACACAAAGATACCGTGATCTTATCATTGTTACACTTTAAGTTTCACACAAGGATACCGTGATCTTATCATTGTTACACATAAAGCTTCATTAAAGATACCGTGATCTTATCATTGTTACACTTCAAGTTTCACACAAAGATGCCGTGATCTTATCATTGTTACCCATAAAGCTTCATGAAAGATACTGTGATCTTATCATTGATACACTTTAAATTTCACACAAGGATACCGTGATTTTATCATTGATACACTTTAAATTTCACACAAAGATACCGTGATCTTATCACTGTTACACTTTAAGTTTCACACAAAGATGCCGTGATCTTATCATTGTTACACATAAAGTTTCATGAAAGATACCTTGATCTTATCATTGATACACTTTAAATTTCACACAAAGATATCGTGAACTTATCATTGTTACCCATAAAGTTTCATGAAAGATACCTTGATCTTATCATTGATACACTTTAAATTTCACACAAAGATACCGTGATCTTATCATTGTTACACATAACGCTTCATGAAATATACTGTGATCTTATCATTGATACACTTTAAATTTCACACAAAGATACCGTGATCTTATCATTGTTACACATAAAGCTTCATGAAAGATACTGTGATCTTATCAGTGTTACACTTTAAGTTTCACACAAAGATACCGTGAACTTATCATTGTTACCCATAAAGTTTCGTGAAAGATACCGTGATCTTATCATTGTTACACTTTAAGTTTCACACAAAGATACCGTGATCTTATCATTGTTACACTTTAAGTTTCACACAAAGATGCTGTGATCTTATCATTGTTACACTTTAAGTTTCACACAAAGATACCATGATCTTATCATTGTTACACTTTAAGTTTCACACAAAGATACCGTGATCTTATCATTGTTACACTTTAAGTTTCACACAAAGATGCCGTGATCTTATCATTGTTACACATAAAGCTTCATGAAAGATACTGTGATCTTATCATTGTTACACTTTAAGTTTCACACAAAGATACCGTGATCTTATCATTGTTACACATAACGCTTCATGAAATATACTGTGATCTTATCATTGATACACTTTAAATTTCACACAAAGATACCGTGATCTTATCATTGTTACACATAAAGCTTCATGAAAGATACTGTGATCTTATCAGTGTTACACTTTAAGTTTCACACAAAGATACCGTGAACTTATCATTGTTACCCATAAAGTTTCGTGAAAGATACCGTGATCTTATCATTGTTACACTTTAAGTTTCACACAAAGATGCCGTGATCTTATCATTGTTACACTTTAAGTTTCACACAAAGATGCCGTGATCTTATCAGTGTTACACTTTAAGTTTCACACAAAGATACCGTGATCTTATCAGTGTTACACTTTAAGTTTCACACAAAGATACCGTGATCTTATCAGTGTTACACTTTAAGTTTCACACAAAGATACCGTGATCTTATCAGTGTTACACTTTAAGTTTCACACAAAGATACCGTGAACTTATCATTGTTACCCATAAAGTTTCGTGAAAGATACCGTGATCTTATCATTGTTACACTTTAAGTTTCACACAAAGATGCCGTGATCTTATCATTGTTACACTTTAAGTTTCACACAAAGATGCCGTGATCTTATCATTGTTACACTTTAAGTTTCACACAAAGATACCGTGATCTTATCAGTGTTACACTTTAAGTTTCACACAAAGATACCGTGATCTTATCATTGTTACACTTTAAGTTTCACACAAAGATGCCGTGATCTTATCATTGTTACACTTTAAGTTTCACACAAAGATACCATGATCTTATCATTGTTACACTTTAAGTTTCACACAAAGATGCCGTGATCTTATCATTGTTACACATAAAGCTTCATGAAAGATACCGTGATCTTATCATTGTTACACTTCAAGTTTCACACAAAGATGCCGTGATCTTATCATTGTTACCCATAAAGCTTCATGAAAGATACTGTGATCTTATCATTGATACACTTTAAATTTCACACAAGGATACCGTGATTTTATCATTGATACACTTTAAATTTCACACAAAGATACCGTGATCTTATCACTGTTACACTTTAAGTTTCACACAAAGATACCGTGATCTTATCATTGTTACACATAAAGTTTCATGAAAGATACCTTGATCTTATCATTGATACACTTTAAGTTTCACACAAAGATACCGTGAACTTATCATTGTTACCCATAAAGTTTCATGAAAGATACTGTGATCTTATCATTGTTACCCATAAAGTTTCATGAAAGATACCTTGATCTTATCATTGATACACTTTAAGTTTCACACAAAGATACCGTGAACTTATCATTGTTACCCATAAAGTTTCATGAAAGATACCTTGATCTTATCATTGATACACTTTAAGTTTCACACAAAGATACCGTGAACTTATCATTGTTACCCATAAAGTTTCATGAAAGATACTGTGATCTTATCATTGTTACCCATAAAGTTTCATGAAAGATACCTTGATCTTATCAGTGTTACACTTTAAATTTCACACAAAGATACCGTGATCTTATCATTGTTACACATAAAGCTTCATGAAAGATACTGTGATCTTATCAGTGTTACACTTTAAGTTTCACACAAAGATACCGTGAACTTATCATTGTTACCCATAAAGTTTCGTGAAAGATACCGTGATCTTATCATTGTTACACTTTAAGTTTCACACAAAGATACCGTGATCTTATCATTGTTACACTTTAAGTTTCACACAAAGATGCTGTGATCTTATCATTGTTACACTTTAAGTTTCACACAAAGATACCATGATCTTATCATTGTTACACTTTAAGTTTCACACAAAGATACCGTGATCTTATCATTGTTACACTTTAAGTTTCACACAAAGATGCCGTGATCTTATCATTGTTACACATAAAGCTTCATGAAAGATACTGTGATCTTATCATTGTTACACTTTAAGTTTCACACAAAGATACCGTGATCTTATCATTGTTACACATAACGCTTCATGAAATATACTGTGATCTTATCATTGATACACTTTAAATTTCACACAAAGATACCGTGATCTTATCATTGTTACACATAACGCTTCATGAAATATACTGTGATCTTATCATTGATACACTTTAAATTTCACACAAAGATACCGTGATCTTATCATTGTTACACATAACGCTTCATGAAATATACTGTGATCTTATCATTGATACACTTTAAATTTCACACAAAGATACCGTGATCTTATCATTGTTACACATAACGCTTCATGAAATATACTGTGATCTTATCATTGATACACTTTAAATTTCACACAAAGATACCGTGATCTTATCATTGTTACACATAAAGCTTCATGAAAGATACTGTGATCTTATCAGTGTTACACTTTAAGTTTCACACAAAGATACCGTGAACTTATCATTGTTACCCATAAAGT
This sequence comes from Gibbula magus, assembly GCA_936450465.1. Taxonomy (NCBI): domain Eukaryota; kingdom Metazoa; phylum Mollusca; class Gastropoda; order Trochida; family Trochidae; genus Gibbula; species Gibbula magus. The sequence goes on from OW388306.1 coordinate 13,955,594, forward strand.
TTCGTGAAAGATACCGTGATCTTATCATTGTTACACTTTAAGTTTCACACAAAGATACCGTGATCTTATCATTGTTACACTTTAAGTTTCACACAAAGATGCCGTGATCTTATCATTGTTACACTTTAAGTTTCACACAAAGATACCATGATCTTATCATTGTTACACTTTAAGTTTCACACAAAGATGCCGTGATCTTATCATTGTTACACATAAAGCTTCATGAAAGATACTGTGATCTTATCATTGTTACACTTTAAGTTTCACACAAAGATACCGTGATCTTATCATTGTTACACATAACGCTTCATGAAATATACTGTGATCTTATCATTGATACACTTTAAATTTCACACAAAGATACCGTGATCTTATCATTGTTACACATAAAGCTTCATGAAAGATACTGTGATCTTAACAGTGTTACACTTTAAGTTTCACACAAAGATACCGTGAACTTATCATTGTTACCCATAAAGTTTCGTGAAAGATACCGTGATCTTATCATTGTTACACTTTAAGTTTCACACAAAGATACCGTGATCTTATCATTGTTACACTTTAAGTTTCACACAAAGATACCGTGATCTTATCAGTGTTACACTTTAAGTTTCACACAAAGATACCGTGATCTTATCATTGTTACACTTTAAGTTTCACACAAAGATGCTGTGATCTTATCATTGTTACACTTTAAGTTTCACACAAAGATGCCGTGATCTTATCATTGTTACACTTTAAATTTCACACAAAGATACCGTGATCTTATCATTGTTACACATAACGCTTCATGAAATATACTGTGATCTTATCATTGATACACTTTAAATTTCACACAAAGATACCGTGATCTTATCATTGTTACACATAAAGCTTCATGAAAGATACTGTGATCTTATCAGTGTTACACTTTAAGTTTCACACAAAGATACCGTGAACTTATCATTGTTACCCATAAAGTTTCGTGAAAGATACCGTGATCTTATCATTGTTACACTTTAAGTTTCACACAAAGATACCGTGATCTTATCATTGTTACACTTTAAGTTTCACACAAAGATGCCGTGATCTTATCATTGTTACACTTTAAGTTTCACACAAAGATGCCGTGATCTTATCATTGTTACACTTTAAGTTTCACACAAAGATACCGTGATCTTATCATTGTTACACTTTAAGTTTCACACAAAGATGCCGTGATCTTATCATTGTTACACATAAAGCTTCATGAAAGATACTGTGATCTTATCATTGTTACACTTTAAGTTTCACACAAAGATACCGTGATCTTATCATTGTTACACATAACGCTTCATGAAATATACTGTGATCTTATCATTGATACACTTTAAATTTCACACAAAGATACCGTGATCTTATCATTGTTACACATAAAGCTTCATGAAAGATACTGTGATCTTAACAGTGTTACACTTTAAGTTTCACACAAAGATACCGTGAACTTATCATTGTTACCCATAAAGTTTCGTGAAAGATACCGTGATCTTATCATTGTTACACTTTAAGTTTCACACAAAGATACCGTGATCTTATCATTGTTACACTTTAAGTTTCACACAAAGATACCGTGATCTTATCAGTGTTACACTTTAAGTTTCACACAAAGATACCGTGATCTTATCATTGTTACACTTTAAGTTTCACACAAAGATGCTGTGATCTTATCATTGTTACACTTTAAGTTTCACACAAAGATGCCGTGATCTTATCATTGTTACACATAAAGCTTCATGAAAGATACTGTGATCTTATCATTGTTACACTTCAAGTTTCACACAAAGATACCTTGATCTTATCATTGTTACCCATAAAGCTTCATGAAAGATACTGTGAACTTATCATTGTTACCCATAAAGTTTCATGAAAGATACTGTGATCTTATCATTGTTACACTTTAAGTTTCACACAAAGATGCCGTGATCTTATCATTGTTACACATAAAGCTTCATGAAAGATACTGTGATCTTATCATTGTTACACTTCAAGTTTCACACAAAGATACCTTGATCTTATCATTGTTACCCATAAAGCTTCATGAAAGATACTGTGATCTTATCATTGTTACACATAAAGCTTCATGAAAGATACTGTGATCTTATCAGTGTTACACTTTAAGTTTCACACAAAGATACCGTGAACTTATCATTGTTACACATAAAGCTTCATTAAAGATACCGTGATCTTATCATTGTTACACTTCAAGTTTCACACAAAGATGCCGTGATCTTATCATTGTTACCCATAAAGCTTCATGAAAGATACTGTGATCTTATCAGTGTTACACTTTAAGTTTCACACAAAGATACCGTGAACTTATCATTGTTACACATAAAGCTTCATTAAAGATACCGTGATCTTATCATTGTTACACTTCAAGTTTCACACAAAGATGCCGTGATCTTATCATTGTTACCCATAAAGCTTCATGAAAGATACTGTGATCTTATCATTGATACACTTTAAATTTCACACAAGGATACCGTGATTTTATCATTGATACACTTTAAATTTCACACAAAGATACCGTGATCTTATCACTGTTACACTTTAAGTTTCACACAAAGATGCCGTGATCTTATCATTGTTACACATAAAGTTTCATGAAAGATACCTTGATCTTATCATTGATACACTTTAAATTTCACACAAAGATACCGTGATCTTATCATTGTTACACATAAAGCTTCATGAAAGATACTGTGATCTTATCAGTGTTACACTTTAAGTTTCACACAAAGATACTGTGATCTTATCATTGTTACACATAAAGTTTCATGAAAGATACCTTGATCTTATCATTGATACACTTTAAGTTTCACACAAAGATACCGTGAACTTATCATTGTTACCCATAAAGTTTCATGAAAGATACCTTGATCTTATCATTGATACACTTTAAATTTCACACAAAGATACCGTGATCTTATCATTGTTACACATAAAGCTTCATGAAAGATACTGTGATCTTATCAGTGTTACACTTTAAGTTTCACACAAAGATACCGTGAACTTATCATTGTTACCCATAAAGTTTCGTGAAAGATACCGTGATCTTATCATTGTTACACTTTAAGTTTCACACAAAGATACCGTGATCTTATCATTGTTACACTTTAAGTTTCACACAAAGATGCTGTGATCTTATCATTGTTACCCATAAAGCTTCATGAAAGATACTGTGATCTTATCATTGTTACACTTTAAGTTTCACACAAAGATACCGTGATCTTATCATTGTTACACTTTAAGTTTCACACAAAGATGCCGTGATCTTATCATTGTTACACATAAAGCTTCATGAAAGATACTGTGATCTTATCATTGTTACACTTTAAGTTTCACACAAAGATACCGTGATCTTATCATTGTTACACATAACGCTTCATGAAATATACTGTGATCTTATCATTGATACACTTTAAATTTCACACAAAGATACCGTGATCTTATCATTGTTACACATAAAGCTTCATGAAAGATACTGTGATCTTATCAGTGTTACACTTTAAGTTTCACACAAAGATACCGTGAACTTATCATTGTTACCCATAAAGTTTCGTGAAAGATACCGTGATCTTATCATTGTTACACTTTAAGTTTCACACAAAGATACCGTGATCTTATCATTGTTACACTTTAAGTTTCACACAAAGATGCCGTGATCTTATCATTGTTACACTTTAAGTTTCACACAAAGATACCATGATCTTATCATTGTTACACTTTAAGTTTCACACAAAGATGCCGTGAACTTATCATTGTTACACATAAAGCTTCATGAAAGATACTGTGATCTTATCATTGTTACACTTTAAGTTTCACACAAAGATACCGTGATCTTATCATTGTTACACATAACGCTTCATGAAATATACTGTGATCTTATCATTGATACACTTTAAATTTCACACAAAGATACCGTGATCTTATCATTGTTACACATAAAGCTTCATGAAAGATACTGTGATCTTAACAGTGTTACACTTTAAGTTTCACACAAAGATACCGTGAACTTATCATTGTTTACCCATAAAGTTTCGTGAAAGATACCGTGATCTTATCATTGTTACACTTTAAGTTTCACACAAAGATACCGTGATCTTATCATTGTTACACTTTAAGTTTCACACAAAGATGCCGTGATCTTATCATTGTTACACTTTAAGTTTCACACAAAGATACCGTGATCTTTTCATTGTTACACTTTAAGTTTCACACAAAGATGCCGTGATCTTATCATTGTTACACATAAAGCTTCATGAAAGATACTGTGATCTTATCATTGTTACACTTTAAGTTTCACACAAAGATACCGTGATCTTATCATTGTTACACTTTTAAGTTTCACACAAAGATACCGTGAACTTATCATTGTTACACATAAAGCTTCATGAAAGATACCGTGATCTTATCATTGTTACACTTTAAGTTTCACACAAAGATACCGTGATCTTATCATTGTTACACTTTAAGTTTCACACAAAGATACCGTGATCTTATCATTGTTACACATAAAGCTTCATGAAATATACTGTGATCTTATCAGTGTAACACTTCATTCTTAATGTAAACACAGATATATCTCCTCATTTAATAGAGTTGGGCTTGTAGTATTGGTAAGACTGGTTAGTCGTTTACGGTGTCCTTTTTTCATAATTAGTTAAATGTAATTATGTACAGTCAACATTATGCATTACTGTGAAAATAAAGTCAATGAAGTTTGTTTTCCAATTTAGTTCACTTATATGAAATATGATTAGAGGGATTATCATTAGATAACATCATTCTTTATGTAAGCACTTAATCTTACCAGCAATGATCTTGTCTCAAACCACGTGACCACCCTCCCGGAATATTCCGTTATGCCTGTACAGTGTTCCAATTAACCTTGTGAGTCCGGCCTCTGACACCACATGCATTGGTGTAGGTGACTGTGTGTTAAATGGGATATACTACCATGCGTAAAGCACACAGATAAATTCATAATCATACACACAGCATATATACTTCGTGTTCAACCATATGCTAATGAGATCAATTAACATTGTTGGTAGTTAACGCCCTGATTATGAGGTTGAATTCCGTTATTCTGTTAGTAGTCATTTTCACATCTTGAATATAGCGTTCTATCACCGAATTTCCGCCATCTTTCTTTTTTGCCTTACGTGAATACAAATAAATGTTGTATTTTCACTAATTTTAATTTTTAAAATAGTGAAACATATGCATTGATAAGATATTCCCAAAGTAATAGCAACTATGTCTTACTTTCAACTATCGTCACTCTGATGAATGGCTTCACTTCTCATTGTGTTTATTTGTTTATGGATGTGAGCTAGCCTTTACCAATTTTCAAATATAAAGTCATAAACATATTTCCCTCAGTAATATGTTTCACCTAGGTTTTACAATAAGCATAGATTAATAACATGTGTGTAAACAGGAATGTCCTCTCGAATTTCGTTTCCACAGAAATACCACGATAGAACCCTCTCTTTAAATGAGTTTTCTTTGTTGTGAAAAAGGGGAACTGTTGTAGTGGACGCAAGGCCGTTATCTCTGATTGCACTGATGTACACACAAGCTTTACTGTTGTAGAGGACGCAAGGCCGTTATCCCTGATTGTACTGATGTACACACAAGCTTTACTGTTGTAGAGGACGCAAGGCCGTTATCCCTGATTGTACTGATGTACACACAAGCTTTACTGTTATAGAGGACGCAAGGCCGTTATCCCAGATTGTACTGATGTACACACAAGCTTTACTGTTGTAGAGGACGCAAGGCCGTTATCCCTGATTGTACTGATGTACACACAAGCTTTGTAGAGGACGCAAGGCCGTTATCCCAGATTGTACTGATGTACACACAAGCCTTACTGTTGTAGAGGACGCAAGGCCGTTATCCCAGATTGTACTGATGTACACACAAGCTTTACTGTTGTAGAGGACGCAAGGCCGCTATCCCTGATTGTACTGATGTACACACAAGCTTTACTGTTGTAGAGGACGCAAGGCCGTTATCCCTGATTGTAATGATGTACACACAAACTTTACCAAATCAAGTACACGATAACTAAATTGGGAATGTCAGTTATTACCTAAACGTGAAACAAAAGTTATGTAATATTTTCTTATGCGCACATGAACCCATATCACATTTGCCTATCAATGATTGATTCAGTGCTATTTTTATCCGATTCAAAAGGGATAGAATGGGTAATAAAGAAATTATTTCACTCAAAAGTGTACCATGAGACTTTTATTAAATTCGAACGTTTAAATTTTAAAAATCCACACTCGTTTCGCAAAATTCATATGACACACTTCCTTCGGTAATAACGTCTATATACTAACCCCGCAAATAAATTAACTTATCTTCTATGTAATTCGTAATGTGGATCATATTGGACAAGTAATGTGGATCATGTTGGACAAGTAATGTAGATCATGATGGACAAGTAATGTGATCATGTTGGACAAGTAATGTAGATCATGTTGGACAAGTAATGTGGATCATGTTGGACAAGTAATATGTGGATCATGTTGGACAAGTAATGTAGATCATGTTGGACAAGTAATGTGATCTTGTTGGACAAGTAATGTAGATCATGATGGACAAGTAATGTGATCTTGTTGGACAAGTAATGTAGATCATGTTGGACAAGTAATGTAGATCATGTTGGACAAGTAATGTAGATCATGTTGGACAAGTAATGTGGATCATGTTGGACAAGTAATGTAGATCATGTTGGACAAGTAATGTGATCTTGTTGGACAAGTAATGTAGATCGAGTTGGACAAGTAATGTAGATCATGTTGGACAAGTAATGTAGATCATGTTGGACAAGTAATGTAGATCATGATGGACAAGTAATGTGATCTTGTTGGACAAGTAATGAAGATCATGTTGGACAAGTAATGTGGATCATATTGGACAAGTAATGTAGATCATGTTGGACAAGTAATGTAGATCATGTTGGACAAGTAATGTGATCTTGTTGGACAAGTAATGTAGATCATGATGGACAAGTAATGTGATATTGTTGGACAAGTAATGTAGATCATGTTGGACAAGTAATGTAGATCATGTTGGACAAGTAATGTAGATCATGTTGGACAAGTAATATGGATCATATTGGACAAGTAATGTGATGTTGTTGGACAAGTAATGTGGACAAGTAATGTGGACAAGTAATGTGGACAAGTGACGTGGATTATATTGCACTAGAAAGAGTAAGCACGACCGGTGATCAGGGGGCCGTTGCACAAAAAACGTTAACTAATGTTAACCTTAGAACCTCTTTTTAATTAAACCTCTAAATCCTGATTGCATTTGTTTTTCCATTATCATCGATAGCCATGTGCTTAAAAAGGGGGGGTTTGCTACAGCGTTTGTTGCAAACATTCACCGGCTAATGGCTCATATGTGATGTTTTATTCAAATAGGACAATATTTTACTTGGAATTAAAACCAAAAACACTTGTAATTGGGATGAATGGTGTTTCAATGTCATGTCTTGCTTCGTAAAAATTGAGCACTTATTTATACGTTTACCATTTTATGTGAATGTCTTCCTTCGTACTGATTATCATATTGCTCTTGTATTTATCTTACCAACATTATGTTCATTAATGTGACTTTTTTAGAACAACGTTGTAAAATCTTATCACAGGAGAGGTTTGTCAGAAATTCTGCAAAAACTAATTGGAAACATTTTACAAAGAAAAAATAATGACTGGATTGCGTCTGCGGTTATCACAGGATTCGAACCTGCTATTCCACGTGCCACAAACGTATAGTTCTCCATTGACTCGATGTAACCGCTAAACTGCGCCAGTCGATCTGCAGGATAATGTTAAACGTGTGTATCAACTGCTATCACGTTATGGGTGTATATGTAGAGTGAACAGTGGTGTTGTTATCTATGTTAGTAAATCTATCTCTGTATGTCGCTATTCAAATACGCTAACTTACTTATACGTAAAACGATAATATTAATGGTTAGACTATCCGGTGTAACTGTATATTAAATACTGGTGCAACCGACACTTGACATGCATTTCGCCTTTAACAATACAAATCGTGTGAAAATGTAAATGCACGAGCCGCAAGTGCGATGCTGTAATTTTATCGAAACCCGAGATTTCCACTGCACGAGATGCTCGTGAAATTTCGACTTATATATGAAAATATGAAATAATAAAATAATCTTGACTAAAATGCTGCACGTCACTGTTGACCTTTGACCCTCCAACCCAGGATCATATCTATACCTGTGTTTGTAACGAGATACATGTTAAAGATGATGTCTGTAGTGGCTGGCACAGTTAGGCGGTTACTTCGCTTCGTATGTCTGGTAAACATAACACTGCAGGTTCGAATCCTGCAATAACCGCAGGCGCAATCCAGTCTTTTGCATCTTCTATCTATCTATCTACACTGATTGGATACTTTTATCAAATACATTTTCGAGTGTTAGAATATTCGAGGATCAGATTTTATTCATCATATAGATTTGTGTGTTAATGAAAAATCATCTAAACTGCACACTACGTGTGTGTGTGTGTGTGTGTTGTGAAACGATCTCTTACCATGACATCACCAAGTCACTGTGCAAAATCTACTGTCAAAACGATATCTCCTACGAAATGCTGTTTGATCTCACACATGTAGTATATACCCTATAAAATATTAGATCCTAATATTCACGTATAGAATCAATTGCTCGAGAACACGTGCAGCATCCCTAGAACAGAGTCGTCTGCAAATAATAAAAGGAAGATTTGAAACAGATCTGGGTGTAACGGGATTCCATTTCTGCAGTTGTTTTCAAGTTGCATGGCTAATTCGTTGAGAAAGAGGGAGAATAGAACTGGACTTAGTATACCGCCTTGTCTAACACCAATTTGTACATTACATTTGCACTACTGTTGCTACTACTACTACTACTACTACTACTACTGCTACTACTACTACTACTACTACTACTACAACTACTACCACTGCTACTATAGATTATATTATTATTCAACTTAATTCTATTTTATTACAATATCGAAAATAATCGATCACGAAAATGATCGATATCTTTGACTCATTCCAGCATTCAAAACCTATCAAAAGACTGGATCGCGCCGGCGGCTAATACAGGAATCGAACCTGTAAAGTTTTGATCTACAGTCAAATTGTGTACCATTCACGCGAAGTAGCCGCCTAACTTTGCCAGCCGACTATTACAGCAAAGTTTAGCTATGTCGACAATCAAGCGAGTGTTGATTTGCTTCACTGGCCATGTGGGATGTGATCATTCTCTTATATTATGTGGGTGTCCATAATATTTGTCCGAAGTCCAAACTGCACCCATTCTCTCAGGGCGACTGTGATTAAGTCTATGCATATTCCAGATGCAGATATCCTCGCTGTATGAGACGGAAAAGTTTCCGTCAATACTCGTTATAACTCGGATCAATCCGGAAATCAGGTGAGCCGGGATCGATTCCAGCTGCGAATAGATGGGAAACTTTTTGAGTTCTGTTTGCATATTCTTTCAGTGTTTTCACAATACAGACAATACATAGAGGACACTAAACGATATTTAATGTAATATGGTATTGATAAAATGTACCCAGGCAAATCATTAACGGGTTTGATAAACATGATATTGCATTGAATATCCTTTAGTACACTCACGGGCAAAGGAAAGTATATCTTATTTTTTTTCACAGTCAAACACAAAACGTTGAAAACGGAAAAAATCGTTTATGAATGTTAGTGATGAGGATATATCTCTTGAAGAGATATACAAAATGTCATTCATGAGAGTAAGGGGTGCCGAGATTGCTTTTTCAAAGGTGTTTTTACAAAATGTTTGGTATTTAAGGTAATGTGTTTATGAAATGTGGAAACTATGTAAGTATAACATGTTGTCGGCATAATGTCATTCTTTGACTTTAAATCGATGACAAAATTAAATTTGATGTCAAAAAACGAAAGCACGAAAGCAATATTTCACTCACCTATGGTCGACCCTGCCATGACTCCAAGATCATGCTACTACCACTACCACTACTAATATGACTACTACATCGACTACTGTCATTCTGCCACTATTGTTACTACTTATTGTAACATTCAAACCACATATAAAGACTGGATCGTGCCATTACTACCACTACTACCACTAAGTACTACCACTACTACCACTACTACCACTAAGTACTACCACTACTACCACTAAGTACTACCACTACTACCACTAAGTACTACCACTACTACCACTAAGTACTACCACTACTACCACTAAGTACTACCACTACTACCACTAAGTACTACCACTACTACCACTAAGTACTACCACTACTACCACTAAGTACTACCACTACTACCACTAAGTACTACCACTACTACCACTAAGTACTACCACTACTACCACTAAGTACTACCACTACTACCACTACTACCATTACTACCACTAAGTACTACCACTAAGTACTACCACTACTACCACTACTACCACTAAGTACTACCACTACTACCACTAAGTACTACCACTACTACCACTAAGTACTATCACTACTACCACTACTACCACTAAGTACTACCACTACCACCACTACTACCAAAACTACAACTATCATGATTCAAGTTTACTCTATTTTTATAAGAATATCGCAAAAAAATCATGCACGAAATTTATCGATATCATTGACTCAATGCAGCATTCAAAACCCATCAAAAGACTGGATCGCGCCGGCGGCTAATACAGGAATCGAACCTGTACAGATTTGATCTTCAGTCAAAGTGTGTACCATTCACGCGAAGTAGCCGCCCAACTTTGCCAGCCTGTTGGTTCAGTTCAGTTTAGCTATATAGTATACAGTCAAGCCGGACTCCCCAGTCCAGTTGCAATGGTAATGTAGGATGTCGTCATTCTGTTCTTTATACAGAAAATAGTGTATGGGTGCTCATGACATGCTATCTATCCGAAGTCCGAACCACATAGTGCGAGGCGGATATGTTTCCGTCACTATTCGTTATAACTCGGGTCAATCCGGAAACATCTAGGCCGGCGATCCAGTGAACCGGGATCGAACCCAGCTGTGATCAGGTGTGAAAACTTTTGAGTTCTGTTTACACATTTTTTCCGCACAATATACAGCACAAAAAATAGAAGAAACTAAATGACCTTCCAAGTGACATGATATTCATAAAACGAATGAATGATGTTGTATCCAGGCAAAGCATTATAATAAATTATAACGAGTTTCATTACAATGGTATAACTTGAAGATCGTTTAGAATTATGTTGCACTTCGCCTACAATAATCAAACGAAACAACCGCCACTGCCATGGCTTTAACATACTGCTTGTACTACCGACATTACTACTACTTCTACTACTGTTATGATTACTACTGCGACCTCTACTTCTACTAATAATACTACTTTAACTACCAAATGTGTCTACTATTACAACTACTACTGTTCCTACTTGTACTACTTCAACTACTACTACCGTTACTACTACTAATACTACTAATACTAATAGTAATAATACTAATACTAATATTAATACCATTACTTCTACAATTACAACTACTTCTGTATTATTATTATTAGTAGTAGTATTATTACTAATACTAATACTATTATTACTACTATAAGTATTCCTATATTACTAGTTAGAGTAAAATAAGGATAATATAACAATGCGTAAACTATATTGCAGCATTCAAAACACATCAAAAGGCTGGGTAGCGCTGGCGGTTAATACAGGAATCGAACCTGCAAGAATTGATTTCATCTCAAATTGTTTACCAGTCACGCGAAGTAACCACCTAACTTGGCCAGCCACGTGTAGAAGTAATGTTTAGCTATAGTATACGACATACATTCAAGGTATATCGACCCGGACCAAAATAGAACTAGCAGATCGGGTGGGATTTCGTCATGCCACCCGGAATATGTTCTCGTCGCTATTTGTTATGTGTTTGCTTTTGCCGCTATTACTATTCTTCTACAAATAATAACAATAATACTGCTACGTCTCATTCCTCTATTGCTGCATGTGTTCTTATTTACTACTACAACTACTACAACTACAACAACTACTACTACAACTACCACAGCTACTATAACTACAACTACTACTACTACTACTACAACTACTACTGCTGCTACTATTATCACTACTAGCATTAATTATAGTACAACTACTACTACTACAACTACTACTGCGTCTTCTAATATTACTTTATCTACTACTTATCTTTATCTAGCAGTAGTAGTAGTAGTAGTAGTAGTAGTAGTAGTAGTAGTAGTAGAAGAAGAACTACTATTATTATTATAAGTATTACTTACTGCTTCTTTCAGTATTGCTACTACTACTGCAAGTACTATTGCTAGGCAGGTAGCAAAAGGAGAATGTATGTAAAAGGCTGGATAGCGCTGGCGGCTATTACAGGAATCGAACCTGTGGGATATGATTCAAAGTCAGATTGTGTACCAGTCACGAAGTAACCGCTCAACTTTGCCAGCCGGGTGTAGAAGTGATATGTTTAGCTATAGTACATAATGTAGACACAACAGTATATAGGATACAGTACAGTCAAGCGAGATAGCCGACAGGAAAAAAATAGATTTCGTCATGCAATCAGGGAGACAACAGTTGTACTTTTACTACTTCTACTACAACTACTACTTCTACTACAACTACTACTACTATTGCTGCTACTGCAACTACTACTACTACTGCTTCTACAACTACTACTTCTACTGCTACTACTACTACTACAACTACTACTGCTACTACTACTACTACTGCTACTACTACTACTGCTACTGCTACTGCTACTGCTACTACTACTACTACTACTACTACTACTGCTACTACTACAACTACTACTACTACTACTACTACAACTACTACTGCTACTACTTCTGCTACTACTACAACTACTACTGCTGCTGCTACTACTACTACTGCTGCTACTGCTACTACTACAACTGCTACTACTGCTACTGCTACTACTACTACTGCTACTACTACTACTACAACTGCTACTACTACTACTACTGCTACTACTACTACTACTGCTACTGCTACTACTACTACTGCTACTACTACAACTACTACTTCTACTACAACTACTACTACTATTGCTGCTACTACAACTACTACTACTACTGCTTCTACAACTACTACTGCTACTGCTACTACTACTACTACAACTACTACTGCTACTACTACTACTACTGCTACTACTACTACTGCTACTACTACTACTACTACTACAACTGCTACTACTGCTACTGCTACTGCTACTGCTACTGCTACTGCTACTGCTACTACAACTACAACAACCCTATTTGAGTCACAGGGTCGCGAAATCTACAATTTAGAATCCCCTTGGCCAAAGAACTGGTCGAGATCGATCGAGAGAGATCGAGATCGATCGAGAGAGATCGAGAGAGAGAGAGAGAGAGAGAGAGAGAGAGAGAGAGAGAGAGAGAGAGAGAGAGAGAGAGAGAGAGAGAGAGAGAGAGAGAGAGAGAGAGAGAGAGAGAGAGAGAGAGAGAGAGAGAGAGAGAGAGAGAGAGAGAGAGAGAGAGAGAGAGAGAGAGAGAGAGAGACTATATTGTTTGATTTTTTTTTAAATAAACATGGCAGTAAAAACATACGCGAGCAGTGAGCTTGGGCATGCATTCTACAGGGGTGTTCCTAACTTTACTGTGTTTGTATGACTTCGATGCCTAGTACATGAAGTGTAACCTGTCTCGAACAAACATACTTATAAACATACAGGCTTTTATTAATTAACTATTGATGTTATGCATATGGCACTTATATGGCATATACGGCCTAGACCATATGATTCGACAACTGGGCCAATACGGGGTTACTGAGCCAACACGGGAAAAAACGGGCCAATACCGGACACACTGGGCAAATATGAGTCTGAGCATGCGCAGTTGCACATTTTTGAAAACCCAAAATAAAATAACATTATTTATTAATTAACTATCAATGTTATGGTACTTATATGGCATTTACGGCCTAGACCATATGATTCGACAACTGGGCCAATACGGGGAAACTGGGCCAATACGGGAAAAACTGGGCCAATACGAGACAAACTGGGCCAATATGAGTCTGAGCATGCGCAGTTGCACATTTTGGTGAAAGCCCGAAACTGTCACTTCACAACTTTGACCCGTGCTATTTGTTCACCAATCTTGTTAATAATTAATATTTCAATATAAATGTCTAGTGTTGTTCAAATAGAATGAAAAGAAGTTAATTAATAAAATTGTCATTAATTAAAGGTATACACTTCGGCGAATTTAGCTGTGGAAGGCATTAATTAATTAGCTCACAGCGAGGCGGAAAACTCAATCAGCGCTCCCTCTACTCAGCGGTGTTTTCATTGCGCAGAGGCCTACTCGCCACTACTTGCCGTACAAGCGCGATACTCAACGGATGCGAGCGTCTTATACACAGTCAGTGGCCAAAAGTCTGTTCGTAGTGACGTATTTTCAATAGACTTACATGTAAATTATCTTTTGCGAGAATAATTTTCATAAGTTATTTGTTTGGCGACTGGTTCTGAAATCCTTTCCAAAATAATGCAAATTATCTGAGCTACAGACACATAATTACCATTAAAGTTTCCTATTATTATAAAAACAAAATACATCTTCTTAAACAACACATATATGCAACATTCCGTCGTTACAGATTACCGTCAATGGGACATTGGAATCACAAGTTGTACATATGATGTTTAAACAAGTGTCATTCAAAAACTAATTAACCGGTAAATGAAATGTAACTATGTGCGCATAGCTGAGTTGATTTCAAAGCTGTCTACAAAATATGGCAGCAAATGCACTTTTACTTAAATTAAGAAAATTATTCTCGCAATAACTGATTAACATGGAAATCTATGGAAATTACGTCACAGCGAACAGACTTTTGGCCAATGACTGTATATGAAAGTATAGAGAAAACATACACACGACGTAGGCCTACAGGCCAATTATATCATTTTTGTAAATATAACCAAAATACAATTGTGATGATTTTGCAAATATTTCGCATGCGAATAGCAATCTACAATGTGTGATTAGAATAACGAACCTGTGAGCTTGGTAATCCATGCACATCGTCGTATAACACCCTAAGTTGCCTAATTGTTATTGGACTGACGTTTTTACGTCTGCGTTCAGAGATAGTGACCGTTAGTAATCGTCCAATGATATGGTTTTATTCAAATGAGTGTCAAACAAACAAAATACAAAACTATCATCCTATTCCTAAATTCCATTGGTCGAATAAATATTCCTAACTTTGATTGGCTGACAATATCTAGACTGAATGTCGCATTAATGTGTATTTGTTGTCATGATCAGCCTTGTGTCACCAAGACCGAACATTTGACAATTAACATGTCTATTGACATGCCGGTCACCGAGATGCCAGTTGTTGTGTAATAGCACCGGTCCAGTAAACTTGTTAACTGTAAAATAATAATAATTACACTCGAGGCTCCTCCCTTTTTCTCACCTATACTAAGCTTATTTGACTTTGTTCTGCTTAATTACGTAAACTTATTTGCTGTAACAACACTTCTCCCCTCTTTGATCTTGAAGAAGCGTCTATATGGTACGCGAAACTGATCATTTGTATATGGAGCGGCAAGTAAATTCTATCAGCGTATTTACCGATCCGTGTCGTTTTCATTTACAAGATGTACAGTAAGTTTGGTAACAAAAATGATTTCATTCGATCTTGTTCGTTGTCTATAAATGTGTATAATCACAATGTTGTTTAATTGTATTTTATTCAATGAGAAGAAATGAATTGGAAAACAAGTCTAGATGACTTTTGTAAATGCCAATCAACAACGCATGTATGGTTCACATTTATACATCATGTTAAAATGATGATAAATTTATGAACACAATAATCATAATGTATATGTGTGCAAGTACAGTGCAACAATTTGCATGTAAAATTCAGTGAGTTTGTTCAGTTGTTGACCAATCCAGTTCATGCATTTATACATGAAATAAATTTCATAAAACTCATATAGCAAGTGAAAATGGTTTGCATTGCATTGCATCATATAGGGGTCTAAACAATATTTTGATCGACAAACTTGAATTAAAATAACCTTTTATGTTTATGTTCTTACACTTTTGGATATACTTTGTCACTGATATCAAACGTGACAGCAACAAAGAAACGTTGAATGAAATGTGAGTCGTAACCATGATATTTTCACCAAACACGCACACATCTTTTCAGGAAATCGATGTCGTAATATTACCCCTCTAATGCATTTTATGAAATCATTTAGTAGCATTTAAATTATATTATTATTTATTGGTATTCAGAAACTTGGTAAACGACGACTTTCTCTATGAAATATTGTAACAAACTTGTTGAAATCACAATCCTGGACGAACATTACATGCAGTTTAGCAATGATAAATGTGTGTGTGTGCCTGTAACCCTGTTTGACATCTTTTAACGGCATCTTGAAATACATGCCGTTAAAGTAATATATACGTGTTCTTACATTTACATTTAATCCCGTATGTGAAGTTTTAATGTAGAAGTAGATTCCGAAAGATTGTATCAACAACCTGTCAAATAATTTCGAGTTGAAAATATTTCTATTAATTTCGTTTCAAGATGTTAAATATTGTCATTACTAATAATATTTATAGAATGTATAAACATTTACTCTTCAAATACGACATCAGAAGCGTGAAAAACTCAGGACAAGGTGTACATGTCGGTGTGCAGTGAGATGAAACAGCCAATCAGCGATCGCGTGTCGAAAGGGGAAATCCCCCGCCTTGACATTGACGAGCTCGCTCGGCAGAAGCCCAGTTTGAGTCACGTGACCGTGTTGGCCATAAAATCAAATACGTAATGGGCTCGTTAGCGGCGGTCAGAATTCGCCCGAAGTGTCTCCCTTTAAGTATTTCCGTATTTGCCGAGTTACAGGTCCTCGGTCCGTTGTATTGACCCTCGACTTCGTCTCGGGCCAATGTAACGGACCTCGGACCTGTAACTGGGCCTATACCGAAGTACTTAATTAATAACATTATAAAAAAACACTGGGTCAAAATGGGGATAATACGAGGCCAATATGAGAAAACTGGGAACAACTGATGAATGACCTGTGCTATCTGTTTATCTTGTTTTCAAGTATTGCTGCCATATTACTAATGTGCAAATAAAATGTAGATGTCAATTAATAAAATTGGCATTATATAATAGGATTACACAAAGATTAGTGGTGTGTTAAGGCGTGTGTTTGTGCTATTGTGACAAGTGATAAGATTAGTGGTGTGACGAGTGATAAGTCACAAAGATTGACCAAAGGCTACTTGTATAGTCTAAAATGACTGTGAACTTGAATGTTATTGTATAATGTTATGAAAAAAAATGTATGTTATTGTTTTTATTAATGTCTAATAAAAAGTTGTGACTTTTTTTCCTGTGTTTTTTTTTCCTACCAAATTTTGTGACTTTTTTTCTGTGACCAAATTTCCTGTGACTTTTTTTCCGGTCACCTTATATAAGTATATCCGTATTGGCCGTGTAATATGTCCTTGATCGCCTCGTTGTATTAGCCCTCGACTTCGTCTCGTTTCAATACAACGTAATCTCAGACTCGGCCAATAGGGAAATACTTAGTTAATGACATATGCTAAACAGTTGTATTACGTTTGCATGTGTTTGCATGTTGAGCGTGCAGATATATCATGCATGCAACTGTAAATAATAAAGGTAAGTCTGTCGGTGTGCGTATGAAAGAAAATATGATAAAATATGCATGAATGTAGATTGGACAAAAAAAATTAGGGATACATCTAAATTTTAATGTTAAAAATAATGATTTAATTATTGGCATAGTGAAAAAAATCCTAAAAATTAAAAACTCCCTAATCAAGTTTGTCCAGTATGTTATATAATGCATGCATGTACGTGTGTTTATCTGAATGTTATGCATATATGCAAAGTGTGTATATATGTACGGCGTTAGGTGTTTTGATATATTTGAATGAAATCTGTGAATATCTGTTAATGTGAGAAATTACCTTATCTATGTCCTACTGCATTTACTATTTTAAGGTGACTTTTGGCCTGGTTTTACTGCCCTGAGTGCTTTATACACTTTTACGCATGACAGTGTAATCAACAATATTACTCTCACGAGTTACCCAAAGCTCTGAAACGGTTATAGAGCAAAATAAGATTTTATCATAAAAACATAATATAGGCAAAACAAAAATGGATACAATGGACATGACACAAATTCACAATCATGTAACATATAACATTATAATACACTATAATATTATACAATGGACTAAAAATCTTGCAAATCAAATCACTTATTCAATATGACAAATAAAGCTGAGCAAAAAAAACAGTCATTTCATATAAACATTTATATAGCGCCAATATCCAGCTAAGCTGCTAAAAGGTGCTTTTGATTTCCCCAAATCATTAGATGTCACTCTTACGACACTATTTGTCAATCTCAGCTCCATATGGAGTATCAAACAAAGGTATCAATTTCCTTAGACAGATGAAAATATACAGTTCATTCTCCACTTGGTTTAGCTGAACCAAGGGGACAGGATGTCAACAAGACTGTGACATGCACGTCCATAGTCAAGGTTGTGTAGGCCTACATCTTCATCGGCTTCATGGACTCGAATGTCCATGTGGTCCAACAATGTCCTGCCATATACACTGTGTACATTTCCTTTGAATTAATCTTTCAATAAGTTATTCTAGTATGCCTCAAGTGAGACGGAGGACACTAGTTTGCATCATAATATTTAAAAGAAAGACTAATTTTGATTTTCAAAACATACAAAAGTTTTCAAAACATTACTTCACAATGTTCTTGGTGAATATTGTTTTCTGAAGCAATGATGCACACAAAAAATATCACTTCAAATTTGAGTTGTACTACTTGTCCCTTTGAACAAATAAGTCTTACACTATAGGTTTTAGATCTAGAAAACATTGACAGGGTTTAAATGAACTGACGATAGCCTTATTATAGTTGGCGAACTTTCGAGTGTCAACTTATTTTCAACCACCTAGGTTATTTTAGAGCATGATTAAACTGTGCCGAACATTTCAGAGAAGTAAAATAAGTTTGAAGGCAAAGCAAGAGAATACATAAATTCGGAACGAGTTTAACCATACTGTACCTTCGAGAATATAATTAGAATGTGTTGAAAACTTTAGAAAAGTACAATGATCTTAAATCAAACTCAAAAGAGAATTTTGAAATGAAAAATGTGTTTAAAGACACTTGAATCCTTGTTGAGAATGAGTAAAATGTGCCGAATAATTGAGAAAATAAACAATTTTGAGCCGAACCAAGATAAATTGAGATATCGAATGAGATTTAAAATCATTGTTGGCAATTAAAATATGCCAGAATTATGAGAAAAGTAAAGACAGTTTGATGTCAAACGAAAAAGATAATTTCAAACTTTTGAATGAGATTAAACAAACTTGAGTATTCTCGGAGCATTGTTATAATGTTATGAACATCTTAAAAATGTAAGGGAATTTAGAAGCCAAATAGAAATGAGGATTTTGAAATTTGAATGAGATTAAATAAACTTGGATCCTTGGACCACAATTAAACTGTGCACGAAATTTGCGAAAAATAACTAAAAATAATGAAATTTTGAAGCCTAACCGCAATTTTTTTAATTTGGAATGTGATTAAAGACACTTTTGCCCTTGTGGACCATAATTAAATATGCCAAAAAAATTAGAAAATTAAGAACCATTTGAGGTGAGGTGAGTTGGGGTTTAACGCCGCTTTCAAGGGTATTTCACTTATATCACGGCTTGTATTACGACAGGAAGAAAGCCCGCAACGCCATGTGGCTATGCATTGCGGTGAAACCTGCGAGCAACGGCTGGAACAAGCGAACCATGGGTGTAGCATTGCACTCAAACCTTACTGCTTGTAGAACAGTTCTCTACTGCCGTGGCAACGGGATTCGATTCGAACCCGGACCTCTTGATCCGAAGCCGAACGCGCTAACCACTGCGCTATCCCGCCCCTATGAACCATTTGAACCCAAACATAAAAGAGAATTTGAAATAGGTATGACGTTAACACACTTTGGTCCTGATTTATCATAACTCAAAATGTGAGAATTTGAGAAAAATAAGGACATTTTAGAACCAAGCCGAAAAGATAATTTTGAAATTTGAAACGAGATGTGTGCCCTTTTGGATCATCTGTTAATGTACTTAAATTTGAGGTCTTTTGAATCATAATAAAATGTGCTGAACATTTCAGAATAGAAAGACACTATTGAACCACATTTGAAAAAGAATTCAGAAATTTGGAATGAGATTAAACACACTTGGGTCCTTTAGGATCATAATTAAATGTGTTTAAACTTTAAGAAAGAAAGGAACACTTTGAAGCTAAGAATACACATGGGGCCGTTTTTGATCACACTCTAAATGTTCTGAAAACTTAGAAACGTGAGATAAAGGCAACGCGTAAAGATAAATTTCGAAATATGGAATAAAATTAAACACATTTGTTCATTGTTAAATTTGCTGAACATTAAGATGTATTTAAAACCAAGTCGAAAAACACCAAAAATATGGAGTGAATTGGTACAGTTCGGATCAAACATAAAATGTGTTGGGAATTTGTGAAAAGTAAGAGAAAATTTTAATCATAATCAAAAAAAAAGAATTTTGAAATTTTGAATGGGAAATTTGAGCCATAATTAAAATGTGCTGAACATGTGTGAGAAATCTAGTTTAATTTCGAAGCCAAACAGAAAAGACAATTTTGGAACATTACATACATTACATACATTACATTTGAGATTATGATGACAATATGCAGGAAATTTGAGAAAAGTTAGAACATTTTGAAACCGAAAGAGAAAATGTTGAAATTTGGAACGAGATTGAACACATGTGTGTCCTTTCGGGTACTAATAACAAAAGCTGTGAAGAACATTTGAAATTAAAATGGATTTAAGCACTTGGGACCTTAGAATGAGGTAACTGGTTCAAGGCATTTGATATTTCTTTTGGATCATCATCAAAATATATTTAACATTTGAGAAAGCGGAAAAGAGAATTTAAGAGTTTAAATAAACTTGTGTCCTGATTGATTATGTGTAAAATTAACTCTAAAAATAGGATTTAGCATAACCGAAAAGACTATTTTGAAATTCAATAAAATTAAGCACGTCATGTCAATTTTGATAATAATTAAAATGTGCCTCAAATTTGGGAAAGGGAGATATATTTGTGAAGAGGATTTTGAAATATAAAAAATATTGAACACTTTGGGACCATTCTGGACCACGTTTAAAATGAGCTGGACATTTAAGAAAGGCAACACTGGAAATGAAGTGAAACATGGAATTATAAAATTTGGAATTAGTTTTAAAAACAACCTTTCGAAATAAAGCGATAAATTTGGAAATTTGGAGTGAGTTTAAACAAACTTGGATCCTTTTGGACGAAAATTATATATTATATAGGGGTAGGTTTGTTTTACCTATGTTTTACCTACATTTTATTTACGATATCGAGTTCCTGTGGTTACAATATCGATAAAAAGTTGTGTTTGTAAAATTTTCGGGATTCATTGTTCGTCGGATTTAAACTAAATTTGCGGGTGTTGAGTAACAATGAATCCCGGAAATTTTACAAATGCAACTATTTATCTTATAATTGAATATCAAAAGTTGAGACAGAAACATCCTTATGTCTTTTTGACAAAAAAAAGAAGAATGACTGGATAGCGTCCGCGGCTCTTACAGGATTCGAACCCGTAAACTCACGTACCCGAAACGTATTGTGACCATTCACTCGAAGTAACCGCTAAACAGCGCCAGTCGACCTAGCTCCGACTTTTACAGGTGCATATAGTGAGGACTGGTGAAATATGGTTGATAATGATAGGTCAGTGGTCGCCATGGAGATGACCTAGGGCATGTCACTGTGATATATAGACATCGGGGTCGTGTTCAAGAAGAGCGATTACTTTTAACCTCTCTTGAACGCGATTGCTCAATGTAGCGTTACGTAGCAAGGCGAGCAAACTTCGAGGAATTTGCACTTTGTCGTTCAGGAGCGAATGAGCGCTACTTGAGCGCTACATTGAGCAATCAATGAGCGATTATAAGCGCTCGCTGTTATGGAACGGGGCCCAGATATGAACCATCCCGGTCTCCTGAGAGGAACGATAACAGTTTGCGCTGCGAGGATAGCGATGTTAATGGTCATAATCGTTCACAATACGTGAACATCATCATCAAGAAAAACGCTGTATTATTTCTAATTTTACAACGTTTTAATAACATTATGTATACGACTTATGATAAAAACATTACTTAGCAGTAATCAATCTCAAATGTAAATACTTGAGATGGTCCTTCCTTTATAATCAAACACATACACACAGCAAAACTGGCACTAGATACAGCACTTAAAATTGATGTGCATGCCAACGATACATATAAGATATGTAAGGTATACATATGTAAGATCTAAAACAAGTCAATTAACCCTCTAAAACACATTGTCCCTTCTTTTCTGGGTGTACCTGTTTTATAAATGGATGATATCTATCAATCAAAACACATAAAAAGGCTGGATCGCGCTGCCGGCTATTACAGGAATCGAACCTGTGGGTTTTGATCTTAAGTCAAATAGTGGACCATTCACTCGAAGTAACCGGCTCACTGTGCCAGCCGCTAGTGACGGCAAAGTTTACGTGTGCTATATGCAGTGGAACGAGCGCTGGTTTCCCCATAACCCTGTTGCAACAGTTGGAGGGATTTCGTCACTCGTTTACCGTTAAACTTCGTCAGCGACATGTCGGGACATGTATAACACGAGAACTCGGTGCATTCTGTAAAGAAAGTACATTCCAGTTTATCTGCAATAAAGTTTACATTAACAATAAACAGAATGGGGCCCAGAAGTGAACCCTGGGGTACCCCAGTGGACAATAATTTGAGGATTTCATAACGAACCATTAATAAAAACTCTTTGCGTTGTACCATTTAGGTAACAATGAGTTCGACTTCCTCTCCAGTTCCAAACGGTCTAGAGAGCTGAAAAGTTGTATGCAGACTCCTTGGCCAATGGGGATTCTAAATTGTAGATTCCGTGACCCTGTGACCCCAAATAGCGTCACAGGGATCATGACCTTAAAAACCTATTTTCATCTTCTTCTCCAGTTCCAAGAGGTCAAGAGAGCTGAAAAGTTGTATGCAGACTCCTTGGCCATTGGGGATTCTAAATTGTAGATTCCGTGACCCTGTGACCCCAAATAGGGTCACAGTTGTCACATCCTTAAAAACCTATTTTCATCTTCTTCTCCAGTTCCAAAAGGTATAGAGAGCTGAAAAGTTGTGAATCACAGGGGTCACAATCTAAAAATATTATTTGCTTGTTAATAATGTATTACTTATACTGACATAGATATTCAACCTTAGATTATAAATCACTGAATTCCTGATGAGCTATAGAGCTCACGGCTCTGCTTTTACATTATGTAATAAACCTCTGTGCTAAACGCTTTTGAAACATTGCAAAATATTATACAGTAATCTTCTCTACGACCAGAGACACAGCAAATATTGCTCCATAGCTCTTTCGATTGATGAGTTGTAGAATCCGTTACTTGAAATCAGGATAGACAAATGTAAAACAATTGAATTTCAAATAAGTATTTCGATATATGCAAAACAACTGATCAACAAAATGGGTCGATCGTGACTACAACTAAATTTAGATTATTTCGAGGTTACGTAAGTGTGTATTATTTTCAGAAAACACAATTGTGTACTACATCGAAGCAAATCATTTTGTTATGATATGTGTAATACTATGATATCATGGTCGCACAGTAAGGCAGGTTTCAGATGTATAACATATTTAAATGCTTCACAATTGTATATCAAACATGTCAAACATTGTTTGTAACTACATCATGTGATAGAAGACATAAAACACATATCTCTGACCTCGTTTTTTTTTTAAATTATTAGGTCATGTGATAACGTTTTTTTAAATGTGTTGTCTGATTCCGTTACAATGCGAAACAGTGTACAACTTCATAACTGAGCAATCCGTTTGACTGTTAAAATTTTAAATTACAATTGGAGAGAGCGGGGATGGTTCGGGCGATTTTCAGACAAATCTTCCTGGACGATTAAATACTAAGATATAAAAGCCGTGATACATGCCTCAATAAAGTTAAATATCTTATCTATGTATATGCCTTGAATGAGTGCTACGTCTCATAGTAAAAAAAGGTGTCTTAGAAAGATGTCCACATTGTCCGAAGTTACCCCACAGGTAGGGATACTTCGGACAAGGGGTGGGGTACATCCGGACACTTACTGCTTGTGCTGAAACATCAGTTTATTGCAATGAAGTAAACATGAAAATGAAATTTATATGAACCAACATCAAGTATAACTATAAACTACTACTGCAGTTTTCTGCTGTTCTTTAACCACAACTTACATGACATAACATCAAGGTGAGTAATCAAAAACGAAATCCAGGATATGTTATCCTTACAGCATTGAATAATCCAATACAGCTCTTATAAACATCTACAACGAATACAAGAAGAATCAAACGTATTTAGACGTTCTGGAAATTCAATAAAATCTTTTAAAAGATTTATATTGAGGTTATTGCAAAATGTTTCTATATTTTATTAGTGACGTTCAGGAGAAGGCATTGTTGTGAAAAACAATCTTAACCAATCATACGTCTATTATCGTATATTATAACATCAAAGTACTCGGACTACCGTCCTCGGTCAGCTGATGATATAGGCTGACCCTTTATTGTTCAGTAGGTCAGCTGATGATATAGGCTGACCCTTTATTGTTCAGTAGGTCAGCTGATGATATAGGCTGACCCTTTATTGTTCAGTAGGTCAGCTGATGATATAGACTGACCCTTTATTGTTCAGTAGGTCAGCTGATGATATAGGCTGACCCTTTATTGTTCAGTAGGTCAGCTGATGATATAGGCTGACCCTTTATTGTTCAGTAGGTCAGCTGATGATATAGGCTGACCCTTTATTGTTCAGTAGGTCAGCTGACGATATAGGCTGACCCTTTATTGTTCTGTAAGTCAGCTGATGATATAGGCTGACCCTTTATTGTTCAGTAGGTCAGCTGATGATATATATATTGCCCCTCCTTTTCTGGGTGTACCTGTTTTATGAATGGATGTTTGTTTCAATGGTCAGCTATTCGTTTACTCATTATAAATAAGTACATCATTTAAATGGTTCTATGATGCAACTAAGTAATGTATAATGTTACCTAAAGAGACCGTCTGGTTAAGATAGACAGTTTTCCGAGGAATAAAAGTTGCACAAATTTACATCTACCGGGATACGAACCCAAAACAGAAATAATGTACACAACCTTTAAGAGTTTGTCACTTTGGTTAAATCATTCATAGATGAAGATTCGATTCAAAAGTAAAAAATATGAATATTGAAAAAGGATAAAGGTATTATTTTGAAAGTTGAATCCCGTCTCCGTTATCATTTAAAATTTCAAAACAGTAAATGTCTAAAAATTCAGTTTGAATCTCTTTTTGTTATAAAAAAAAAACTTAACGGCATACAGTTTTTCAAATATTTCAACAATTTTAAACATCGAGAAAAAAGATAAATACCAATTTAAGATGAAAAAACAGATCATCATAATTCATATTAGCTTTTACTATCAATGACTGCTTAATTGTTGATTGTTGATGTCTAATAAAACACTTGCCAATTTAATTCTGTCATTATTTATATGCTTTAATCGTTTCTACCACTTTTAGATTTATTTCCTAGTAGTATATATCATTACCTTCAATATATGCACCTTTAGTATGGATATAGCGCTTTATAAATGCCCATTATTATTATCATTATTATTAGTAATACTCAAGGTACGGGTATAATACATAATATCTATCAATCAAAACACATAAAAAGGCTGGATCGCGCTGCCGGCTATTACAGGAATCGAACCTGTGGGTTTTGATCTTAAGTCAAATAGTGGACCATTCACTCGAAGTAACCGGCTCACTGTGCCAGCCGCTAGTGACGGCACAGTTTACGTTGCTATATACAGCGGAGCGAGCGCTGATTTCCCCATAACCCTGTTGCAACAGTTGGAGGGATTTCGTCACTCGTTTACCGTTAAACTTCGTCGGCGACATGTCGGGACATGTATAACACGAGAACTCGGTGCATTCTGTAAAGAAAGTACATTCCAGTTTATCTGCAATAAAGTTTACATTAACACTAAACAGAATGGGGCCCAGAAGTGAACCTTGGGGTACCCGAGTGGACAATAATTTGAGGATTTCATAACGAGCCATTAATAAAACCTCTTTGCGTTGTACCATTTAGGTAACAATGAGTTCAATTAAGTAGTCCCTCACCTATATAGTGATTTTTAGCTCATCAGGCCTGAAAGGTCAAATGGGCTTATGGAATGGCATGGCGACCGGCGTCCGGCCGTCCATCCGTCCAATCGTAAACTTTGCTTTTTCGACTTCCTCTCCAGTTCCAAAAGGTCTAGAGAGCTAAAAAGTTCTTTGCAGACTCCTTGGCCAGTGGGGATTCTAAATTGTAGATTCCCTGACCACGTGACCCCAAATAGCGTCACAGGGATCATGATCTTAAAAACCTGTTTTCATCTTCGTCTTCAGTTCTTAAAGGTCTAGAGAGCTGAAAAGTTGTGAATCACAGGGGTCACAATCTAAAACCTATTATTTGCTTGTTAACAATGTATTACTTAAAATAACATAGATATTCAACCTTAGAGTATAAATCACTGAATTCCTGATAATCTACAGAGTCCATGGCTCTATTTTTTTCTATATGTAATAAACCTCTGTGCTAAACGCTTTTGACATATCGCAAAATATCATACAGTAATCTTCTCTACGACCAGAGACACAGCAAAAATTGCTCCATATAGCTCTATCGATTGATGAGTTGTAGAATGCGTTACTTGAAATCAGGATAGACAATTGTAGAACAATTGAATTTTAAATAAGTATTTCGATATATACTTCCAAACAACCGATCAAGAAAATGAGTCGATAGTGACTGCAACTAAATTTAGATTATAGTTCGAGGTTATGTAATTGTGTATTATTTTCAGAAAACACAATTGTGTACTACATCGAAGCAAATCATTTTGTTATGATGTGTGTAATACTATGATATCATGGTCGCACAGTAATGTAGGTTTCGGTTGTATAACATATTTAAATCCTTCACAATTGTATATCAAACATGTCAAACATTGTTGTAACTACATCATGTGACAGAAGACATATAAAACACATATCTCTGACCTCGTTTTTTTTTTTAATTTATTAGGTCATGTGATAACGTTTTTTAAAATGTGTTGTCTGATTCCGTTACAATGCGAAACAGTGTACAACTTCATAATTGAGCAATCCGTTTGACTGTTAAAATTTTAAATTACAATTGGAGAGAGCGGGGATGGTTCGGGCGATTTTCAGACAAATCTTCCTGGACGAATAAATACTAAGATATAAAAGCCGTGATACATGCCTCAATAAAGTTAAATATCTTATCTATGTATATGCCTTGAATGAGTGCTACGTCTCATAGTAAAAAAAGGTGGTTTTGAAAGATGTCCACATTGTCCGAAGTTACCCCACAGGTAGGGATACTTCGGACAAGGGGTGGGGTACATCCGGACACATACTGCTTGTGCTGAAACATCAGTTTATTGCAATGAAGTAAACATGAAAATGAAATTAATATGAACCAACATCAAGTATAACTATAAACTACTACTGCAGTTTTCTGCTATTCTTTAACCATAACTTACATGACATAACATCAAGGTGAGTAATCAAAAACGAAATCCAGGATATGTTATCTTTACAGCATTGAATAATCCAATACAGCTCGTATAAACATCTACAACGAATACAAGAAGAATCAAACGTATTTAGACGTTCTGGAAATTCAATTAAAAATTTTTAAAAGATTTATATTGAGGTTATTGCAAAATGTTTCTATATTTTATAAGTGACGTTCAGGAGAAGGCATTGTTGTGAAAAACAATCTTAACCAATCATACGTCTATTATCGTATATTATAACGTCCTCGTACTTTAACTATAATAGTTCAGGGCAAAACTATACTTTATTACAAAACACATTGGGGTACAGAGAACTTTATTACTTTTCTAAGATAACCCATAACACAGTATTTTACAGAGTTTATATAGGCTGACCCTTTATTGTTCAGTAGTCAGCTGATGATATAGGCTGACCCTTTATTGTTCAGTAGTCAGCTGATGATATAGGCTGCATGACACTTTATTGTTCAGTAGGTCCGCTGATGACATAGGCTGACCCTTTATTGTGCAGTAGGTCCACTGATGATATAGACTGACCCTTTATTGTTCAGTAGGTCAGCTGATGATATAGACTGACCCTTTATTGTGCAGTAGCTCGGCTGATGATATAGGCTGACCCTTTATTGTTCAGTAGGTCAGCTGATGATATAGGCTGACCCTTTATTGTTCAGTAGTCAGCTGATGATATAGGCTGCATGACACTTTATTGTTCAGTAGGTCAGCTGATGATATAGGCTGACCCTTTATTGTTCAATAGGTCCACTGATGATATAGACTGACCCTTTATTGTTCAGTGGGTCAGCTGATGATATAGACTGACCCTTTATTGTGCAGTAGCTCGGCTGATGATATAGGCTGACCCTTTATTGTTCAATAGGTCAGCTGGTGATATAGGCTGACCCTTTATTGTTAAGTAAGTCAGCTGGTGATAAAGGCTGACCCTTTATTGTTCAGTAAGTCACCTGATGACATGGGCTGACCCTTTACTGTTAAGTAAGTCAGCTGATGATATAGGCTGACCCTTTATTGTTAAGTAAGTCAGCTGATGACATGGGCTGACCCTTTATTGTTAAGTAAGTCAGCTGATGATATAGGCTGACCCTTTATTGTTAAGTAAGTCAGCTGATGACATGGGCTGACCCTTTATTGTTCAGTAGGTCAGCTGATGATATAGGCTGACCCTTTATTGTTAAGTAAGTCAGCTGGTGATATAGGCTGACCCTTTATTGTTCAGTAAGTCACCTGATGACATGGGCTGACCCTTTATTGTTCAGTAGGTCAGCTGATGATATAGGCTGCCCTTTCATAACGTAATGTCTTTTTAACAACGCTGCATCGAATTATTCCTATTTCCATGTCTTCTTATGCATAAATAGTGTTCAAAACAGTATTTCTCAACTAACAACGATTTAATGTAGAATTGCACGGTGCCAGTTCATTCATATATGTCGATGATAATTAACATATATGTTTATGCATAATGTCTAATACTTGATATAAAGCAGACACTATTTCATAGAGACACATGATGTTATATAATGTTTATATCAACTGTGACAGAATGTAGATTAACGCCGGCTCATATCGTATTTAAGTAGGTCACTAGATTAAACAATTAAAATCAGTTACCATAAATATGTACATGTTTTAATTTCAATATCCTCTTATACTTTACTGGTTTTTTATATGTACTATGCTTATATTGCATGGCAAATTTGTGTTTAACAGTTTTAACAAATAACAGGGATGTTAAGCGTACTGACAATGAGGAACGTGCCCCATGCCCTGGTTGACATGTTCGGGACACTGACCTACATAGGAGGGTCTGTTCGAGAGCTAAACTCTTGAAGCCGCACGCTCATAACCTGGGTCTGGTTGACCATTTGAGTTTTGAACACACCCTGTACATTTCACTGACACAGCACGTATAATTCGTGCATTCTTAACGGAAATCTACATCATGGCTGGCGTCCAACTACACGTGTATTTCGTGGATGCGTTTACAGATGAAGCGTTCAAGGGAAATCCCGCAGCCGTGTGTCTCTTACCTGCAGGCGTCGTAAGTGAAAATCACGTGTTTAACATGCACGCGTAGTGTGCTTATGATGCAATATTTTATCATGACGTTGTTAAACTGTTGTCATGGCTGATACCTTATTACTTGGGGAGAAATGATCATGAGTGATTGGTTTTAACACTCAAGTTTAATTAGAAATTTCATTCATATATTGAATCCTAAAAGAAACCCACAAATAGTTCAAATATATCTTCTTTGTTGCTACCATACATTATCTCACCAAAAAGTAAAACATTTTCCATTAATTACCTTTCCGGTATACCTTTCAATGTGTTGCTGCAGCATTCTTTATAATACATTTGCGTATTAATACATTTACGCTATGATTCTTATTTCACAATATCACACCTAATCCCTGGGTGAAAGGCACTAGCATGCAGGACATTATAGATTATCTCCCTTTACGTTATCTACCCTAGGGTCCCAATCATGCTCGATTTTGATTGTAAGCAAAGCCATTATCATGTTCTCTGTTACATTACTTTCCAATTGTTAAAAACATTTATACCATTTCTCTCTGATTGAAGTCTCGAAATGGATTTTAATACCAGTCCATGTGTTTTCATTTTGTCGACGTATGATTATTACACTGTCGCCGTTCCTATGTTAAGCAGTCTGATTAAAATCGACCTTGTTCCGAGGAATAAAATTTGCAAAATTTTGCATCTGCCGGGATACGAACAGGTTCTGTAGATTCCTCGCCACAAGGTCTGAAAACACCCCGTATAGGCGCATGTTCCGAACCAGTTTAGCACAGCGAAAGCCCAGTCAAATAGCTGACCAATCACAACGTAGTTTTTAAACGGTCACTGTTTTGAAAGCATTCGGAACAGATCAAAGGATAACTGTTTGGAGTTATCTGCCCCTAGCTTGTCGCACCGAAAGCATTTGTTGGGCGTTTTTTGATTGGCTACCTGACATTGCGCTCGAACACGCCAGTCTACGGGGTGTTTTCAGACGGTTTGGCGTGGAACCTACTACCGAGTTCGTATCCCGGTAGATGCACTATTTTGCATTTTTCATTCCACGGAAAACCGTCGATTTTAATCAGACTGCTATGTTAAGTTTGGTTAGACACAATGAGTATAAACGGAGAGGGCCCTGTACAGTGCTATTAACCACCCATTGCCACCTTTAAATATTACCGTAAGGATAAATTTGATTTATGCAAAACAGAATTTCGTGGAATTGGCATTCAACGCCCCTATACTTGGAACACTGTTCTCTCAAATTATTATCTTTTTTCGGCCTTTTTTCATTGAAAGGATGATTCATATTCCTGCAGGAATTAAACGACGACGTTATGCAGAAAATAGCTGTGGAACTGAATCGGACCGTTGGTTTCGTCAAACTGCTGAACAGCACGGATACATTCAAAGACGGTTAGCTATTGATTTTACGAATGCTTCGCTAGCTTTGTCGGCAATTATGAGCTGATTTGATGTTCAGAAATGTCTTTAGTTTAATTTTTTACATGTTTCGGGTATTATTTTTTTCTCCCTTTTCCCTGGTTGTTATGTAAATGATTTTAGATATTTAAGATAATATTATGTTTCGTTTTGCTATGTGATACTTTTCTTATTGTTTAAAACTGTTTTACTTAATGTGTTATTTACTTTAATTACTTGCATGGGTACTTGTACATTTCCGCCAGTAAGAGCGTTGTCTTCCCCTAATTGGTATTCTTCTTTATAACTCATGTTATTTGAAAGATTATTGTTCTCTGTTATATTCTGTTCCCTCGGAATGAGTGCTTTCTACAACTATATCAATAGACAAGAGACAAATAGATATATGTCAAAATAGTAAAATGTTGATTTCTGTATTTCATCTACTACCTTTGGCAAACGCTTTTATTCAACAAAACACACGTCAGGGAAGTGGTCACAGGCCTTCGTTTTTCATATATAAACCTATTTTAATATGTTGAATTCAAATTTTCAGCTTCTACATTTGGCCTCCGGTGGTTCACTATTAAAGCTGAAATCAAGCTCTGCGGTCACGCTACCCTGACGTCAGCAGCTGTTTTATATGAGAAAATTGGTAAGCCAGTAAAAGGACAGGGAAACAGACAGAGTGTATCACCCAAGTGTTTTCTGATATCAAACTTATCAACACAAGTTGATAAAAGTCACAAAGGTCATATAAGGCTTGCCGAGGACATTTTGATTTTAATAAAGAGTGTTGATATATGTGATATCAGCCTGCTCGGTCAGGGTATTTGTATTCGCAGTGTAACTTCAAGCCCCTGACCCCCTAAACAGCTTCCGCCTCGTATCAATGAAATCTGGTTACTCAATGCTATATATACTGCGTACATTGTATTTTGTCAGCCAATGAAATTGGATGATTGCTCAGCGGTTATCTCATCTAGATACTCGATTTTAACTCGTTGTATTGGTTGCTCGTCATTGCTATTATATTTATAAGAAATAATAAATCGCGAGTCGTTCGACGATACAAACCCCTGTGATAACAACTTTGACAAATTTAATTCATGGCTTGACTTCTAGAATAAATGTTACGAACATAACCAATTGATAGGCTAAATTGTTTAGAACTTCATTTCATTATTTTTATAGCCTGTGTTTCATTCCTCAAGGAAACAACGCTCCAAGTATAATTTTCAAAACATTAAGTGGAGAACTCATAGCAAAGAAAGATGGCGACTATATTCGAATGGATTTTCCTGTTGCTGACATGGCTAAAGAGGTAACTATTCTCCTCACAGTGTTTATTTGTCTTCACTTTGCTTTATATCACAGTGTTTACCTTATAATATATATTACTTCATGCAGTAAACAAACACAGAAATGGTAACATTTTTCTTTTGCTTTAACAGGAGCATGCTGGAAATACAGCCTTGATACAGGTGAGCATCGGCTTGATACTGTCATACTCTTTATAGTGACGTAGTTAGATCTCAATCAAAATGGGTTTCAGTCCATCAGTTACATACATAAACTGTTTGAGACATTCTAGAAGTTGGTGTGATGAAGAAAACAAATATTTATGGTTAATAAAGAAGTTGATCATCCATAAATATTTGTCTTCTTCAGTTACATACATGTTCGTAAGAAAACCATCCGCGACTGTATACATTTATCAATGTTATTGTCTCTATACGTATACGAAAGTTAATCATTTCATGCAAGCACTACATCGTCCAAGGTTCATACGTTATCAGACTTATAAACCGTTCAGCAAAAAAATTATATCAACATGTGTTCAGAAATCGAAGCGCTACTAATGTCCCCCTGGGACATCGCCGCAGTATAAAGAAATGTACTTTTTCGGATCATGTTGTAATATTCACGACCTCGATTTCAGCAACTCCGTTACTTTCTCTTTTAGTCTCTGGGCAATACACCCGGTATTGGTGACATCGTCTTCTGCGAGCGACTGCGCATGCTCATTGTCCGGCTGAAAGATGGTTGGACGAGGTACGTCATGGCATTGTTGATGTTGGCTCAAGGGTGGGGTTGTAATCTGTATATGAACTACTATGTATTACATAGTCCACTAGGTGCGTGCATATATCTAACCAGGGCCCATTCACAGCTTGGGTGACTGAAATATGTAACCACAGGTAACCCGTATCCTTTGAAAAACGATAGTAGAATAGCGATATCTTGTGATAGATATATATGCATGAAACAGTAGATATTACATTTAATAATGTACAGTTTGAGATTTACATGTTATATTAATGAAACCTCACAGAATAAATATTGATACATGTATATAATAGGTTGTTCTAGCAGCATGTGTGGAAACATCGTTTCAATTCTCTAATGGTTTTATGATTTTCATAAATTGAATTTCTCATTCTCAATATTTATGTACTATTAAGAGGTATCCTATTTTAAATTATTAATATTAATTCAAAGATAATAATTACTTTTACTACAATCCTAAAACACGAAACCACAGTTCATCTATCCTGTGAAACGATAGCGAACTATTAATTAATTATATTTAAGGGATGTTCTATTCCATTCTTGAAAGTTTAAATACAAAGTTAGAAGTAATTTCAAAATATTCTTGTTCACATAGGCAGGAGTTCGAGTCCTGGTCTCCAGATACAGCAGCTATGAAGGCAGCAACTGACAGACTGTTGATTCTCATTGTCACTACCAGAGGGAGTCCTGAACAGGGATATAAGAGCGACAGCGGATCACCCTATGACTTCGTGTCTCGATGTTTCTGTCCTTGGATCAACATCCCAGAAGACCCTGCGACCGGAAGTGCGCAAACTCTGCTCGTTCCATATTGGGCGAAGCAGTTGGGCAAAACTAAGTTCAATGGTAAATATCAATATTTCCTTTTTCATTCAACATAGAATTACGATTTGTGATAATTGGGAGACGATATAAGACATTGTCTATTCCATTGAAGCGTACGTAAAATATGGGAATATAATTTTGTAGAAGAAAAATCGGCGAATCAATTTGTAGTTATATTCACAGAATGTTAGGTTGCTGAAGAACATTATTATCCTTTTGATGCAAATTAGTTCAGGGTAAGGGAACAATATAAAAGTGAAAGTCGTGATTTTTTTTATCGAAAACACGACATGATTTGACATTTTTTCAATTCAAATCAGCACTGTGGTTTTTTGGCACTTATCAAAGCCAAACAGAATTTTTTAAAACAAATAATAATCTTTTTCCCTTAAAGAAGTTGAGTAGGAAAAGGCCAAAATGGCCAATAATTTAAAACACGTCTTCTGCCCAAGTAGGCGAGATAAATGCGAATTCTTTTGTTTCCAGTACGACAGTGTTCTGCCCGAGTAGGCGAGATGAGTCTGCAGCTGACAGGAGACCGGGTCGGTCTACTGGGGAGGAGTGCCTACGTTCTGGAGGGCGATCTGTCCATCTGAGACGCTACGGGGGCTGATTCGTGTCCTTGTGGGGCGCTTCTCGGGCGCATTTACTTAGTGAAGCGTTTTAGAGGTGCTCATGGGGCGCCTTTTCAGTTAATTCTGACGCTACTTTTTCTGGGTTACTCTTGAGTTACTTAGGGACGCGCTACTGAGACACGTTATAGGAGTTTCAGTTATAACGAACTTTCAGTTATAAAGAACTGCATTTATTGTACATGATAGTAAGTCATAATAAACATACATGTTGACACAAGTAGGTTACTGATAGTGCTACATAATTATCGCTACTGGAATTATCGAACTATAAGTAACTTTTGCGAAATTCATTTGGGGACATGTGAAAATTTGTTAGGGGCATGATGGAGTGAGTTGGCAGCATGTGAAAACTAAACCCTTTTGGGACATGTTAATTTCTTTTGGGGGAATGTGAAAGTTTTGGGGGGGATATATGAAAGTCATTTAGGGGCATGCGAAAGTAATTCTAGAACAAGGCTCAGGTTTCCTCATCTCCGCTGTCAATGACAAGTCTACATTTGATATATATACGTGCCATAGATGTAATGTATGCCTCAGAAAGTGTTACGCACAAGAAAGATTATCGTTGTTTTATTCTTATTCAAGTATATGTATTATCAATTCTTAACTTCATTCCGTAAGGAAATAATTATTTTTACTATTTTTTTTATTAAATATATTTAAACCAGCATTTTGTTATTCTTGAATTGTTTTTCACGCATTGTAAAAATGTTACTTTTGAGAACATTTATTTTGCTTGGCAAAAAATAAATCGAGAGCATTTAAGACCAAAATTTTTAGATAAATCATTATGGTCGTTTTTCTCATAAAATATCTCTCTATATTTCTCGACATAGTGTTTTACACACAGGTACTCGATATCGTGTATATTGTAGGTTGTTTTTTTTACCTACGTTTTAATAACGATATCGAGTTTCTGTAGTTTTATACTACCCGACATCATAAACTCCAAACGAGATATTGAGACAAAACCCGTGTACACTGTGTAGTCTTTAAAACAGTCTCTGACAACTGTGTTGCTGTGTATGCATTGTATCGAATTTGTCAAGCTAACATCAATAAATCAAAAATCCATTGAAGCGTTCGTAAAATACACAGCAACAGCATAACAAAACATAGGGCTGTGATCTTTGGGTAGCGTTTCCAATGATGAAATAGACATATATTTTGTCACTTATATATAAAATATAATCTAAGGACTGATATAGAAACGCCATAGCCATACTCGTATTCAGGTAAACAGTACAAACTGTAAAATATCAAATTGCGAAAGAATAAAGTATTTTTTTAAATCACCAAAGCCCCTCAACAAAATTATGCTCAAGACTCAAATATATAATTTGTTTAAATCACCGAAGCTCCTTGACAAAATAGTTAATGAACATTCAGTTAGATGTACAATTGTACTACAAAAATGAAAAAAAAATATATATAATTTTTTTAAAAATAATAATATCGAACTATCCTTTAAAAAGAACAAGTTTCCTTTAGAGGTACTACCATCATTTGATGTTATCTACCGACAGAGTTTGATTGACAAATATCGGAATATATGTTTATATTGTGGCGTGTCCCTGAGAGAAGATATATAGTCCCCGTGGATCCATATAAGTATATAGGTCACTGCAACCAGTCAGCTCTATATATAGCCCATGCATTTCGCAACTTACACTCCGGCCGGTCGGTGGCTGTTATCGGGAACACGTTGCGAACACGTGGGGTGAATAGGCGTTTTATTTAGCGAATGGAATGCACATTTACAGATATTTCTATTCGCTTAAATTGTTAACGGCTTTATTTTATTCCAAAGTAATTGAAATTGAGTCGGTCGATAAAGATAGTTCCTATGTTACATCCAGGATTTATATACATCCTTAATTACATATTATGAAATCAATTTTATTCTAAAAATACATTCAATTTTTAAAATTCGTAAAAGGTGGTTTCTTTGATTGACATTCTAGAAGTTGAGGTGATGAGGTGACAATTTTACGTATGTACAACTTCTTTATTCTCAGGAGGTGACGTTCCTTATGTTGATATCAAGCGAGCGATACTAAATACATTAGATTCGATGTCGAAACGTCGCCTTCAAATACAGAAGTTGTACATCCACAAAATTGTCTCCACTCTTCAAAAGGTGGTTTCATTTCTTTGTTGGGACTTGGTTCTATAATGTAATAAACAACTCATGCGTGGTACGACATCAGCTAGGCTTAATGTAACTGTTTGAAAATAGGAGTATACAAATTACAAAATTACGAATTACAAAAACAATTCCATGGCTGTACCGAACCATGTACACTCATTTTTATCATGATTTTCCGAAGAGAGAAGGGTGTTTTAGTTTACTATTGGTGACAATATTTTTCAAATACATTTCATCGACTTATTTGAGCGAAAAAAGGTGCTAGAGTCCCTTTAAAACCATATCATACCATTGTCACACCACACCACACCACACCAAACGATACCATAACATTACCATAGACTTACCATACTATACCATACCATAGACTTACCATACTATACAATACCATAGACTTACCTCACTATACCATACCATAGACTTACCATACTATACCATACCATAGACTTACCACACTATACCATACCATAGACTTACCATAATATACCATACCATAGACTTACCATACTATACCAAACCATAGACTTACCATACTATACCATACCATAGACTTACCATACTATACCAAACCATAGACTTACCATACTATACCATACCATAGACTAACCATAATATACCATACCATAGACTTACCTACCATACTATACCAAACCATAGACTTACCATACTATACCATACCATAGACTTACCATACTATACCATACCATAGACTAACCATACTATACCATACCATAGACTAACCATAATATACCATACCATAGACTTACCAAACAATAGACTTACCATACTATACCATACCATAGACTTACCATACTATACCATACCATAGACTTACCATACCATAGACTTACCATACTATACCATACCATAGACTAACCATAATATACCATACCATAGACTTACCATACTATACCATACCATAGACTTACCATACCATAGACTTACCATACTATACCATACCATAGACTTACCATACTATACCATACCATAGACTAACCATAATATACCATACCATAGACTTACCATACTATACCAAACCATAGACTAACCATAATATACCATACCATAGACTTACCATACAATAGACTTACCATAATATACCATACCATAGACTTACCTTACTATACCATACCATAGACTTACCATACCATACCATACCATACCATACCATACCATAGACTTACCATACTATACCATACCATAGACTTACCATACCATAGACTTACCATAATATATCATACCATAGACTTACCTTACTATACCATACCATAGACTTCCCATACTATACCATACCATAGACTTACTATACTATACCATACCATAGACTTACCTTACTATACCATACCATAGACTAACCATAATATACCATACCATAGACTTACCTTACTATACCATACCATAGACTAACCATAATATACCATACCATAGACTTACCATACTATACCAAACCATAGACTAACCATAATATACCATACCATAGACTTACCATACTATACCAAACCATAGACTTACCATACCATAGACTTACCATACTATACCATACCATAGACTTACGATACTATACCATACCATAGACTTACCATACTATACCATACCATAGACTTACCATACTTTACCATACCATAGACGTACAATACTATACCATACCATAGACTTACCTCACTATACCATACCATAGACTTACCCTAATATACCATACCACAGACATACCTTACTATACCATACCATATACTTACCTCACTATACCATACCATAGACTTACCATACTATACCATACCATAGACTTAACATACCATAGACTTACCATACTATACCATACCATAGACTTACCATACTATACCATATCATAGACTTACCATGCTATACCATACCATAGACTTACCATACTAAACCATACCATAGACTAACCATAATATACCATACCATAGACTTACCATACTATACCAAACCATAGACTTACCATACTATACCATACCATAGACTTACCATACCATAGACTTACCATACTATACTATACCATAGACTTACCATACTATACCAAACCATAGACTTACCATACTATACCATACCATAGACTTACCATACTATACCATACCATAGACTTACCATACCATAGACGTACCTAACTATACCATACCATAGACTTACCATACCATACAATACCATAGACTTACAATACTATACCATACCATAGACTAACCATACTATACCAAACCATAGACTTACCATACTATACCATACCATAGACTTACCATACCATAGACTTACCATACTATACCATACCATAGACTTACCATACTATACCAAACCATAGACTTACCATACTATACCATACCATAGACTTACCATACTATACCATACCATAGACTTACCATACCATAGACGTACCTAACTATACCATACCATAGACTTACCATACTATACAATACCATAGACTTACCATACTATACCATACCATAGGCTAACCATACTATACCATACCATAGACTTACAATACTATACCATACCATAGACTAACCATAATATACCATACCATAGACTTACCTCACTATACCATACCATAGACTTACCGTACTATACCATACCATAGGCTAACCATACTATACCATACCATAGACTTACCTTACTATACCATACCATAGACTTACAATACTATACCATACCATAGACTTACCTCACTATACCATACCATAGACTTACCATAATATACCATACCATAGACTTACCTTACTATACCAAACCATAGTATTACCTCACTATACCATACCATAGACTTACCATACTATACTATACCATAGACTTACCTTACTATACCATACCATAGACCTACCTCACTATACCATACCATAGACTTACCATACTATACCATACCATAGACTTACCTCACTATACCATACCATAGACTTACCTCACTATACCATACCATAGACTTAACTTGCTATACCAAACCATAGACTTACCTCACTATACCATACCATAGACTTACCATACTATACTATACCATAGTCTTACCTCACTATACCATACCATAGACTTACCATACTATACCATACCATAGACGTACCTCACTATACCATACCATAGACTTACCATACTATACTATACCATAGTCTTACCTCACTATACCATACCATAGACTTACCTCACTATACCATACCATAGACTTACCATACTATACCATACCATAGACTTACCATACTATACCATACCATAGACTTACCTCACTATACCATACCATAGACTTACCATACTATACTATACCATAGTCTTACCTCACTATACCATACCATAGACTTACAATACTAAACCATACCATAGACGTACCTCACTATACCATACCATAGACTTACCATAATATACCATACCATAGACTTACAATACTATACCATACCATAGACTTACCTCACTATACCATACCATAGACTTACCTCACTATACCATACCATAGACTTAACTTGCTATACCAAACCATAGACTTACCATAATATACCATACCATAGACTTACCTTACTATACCATACCATAGACTTACCATACTATACCATACCATAGACTTACCATACTATACCATACCATAGACTTACAATACTAAACCATACCATAGACGTACCTCACTATACCATACCATAGACTTACCATAATATACCATACCATAGACTTACCTTACTATACCAAACCATAGTCTTACCTCACTATACCATACCATAGACTTACCATACTATACTATACCATAGACTTACCTTACTATACCAAACCATAGACTTACCTCACTATACCATACCATAGACTTACCATACTATACTATACCATAGTCTTACCTCACTATACCATACCATAGACTTACCATACTATACTATACCATAGACTTACAATACTATACCATACCATAGACCTACCTCACTATACCATACCATAGA
This sequence comes from Gibbula magus, assembly GCA_936450465.1. Classification (NCBI taxonomy): domain Eukaryota; kingdom Metazoa; phylum Mollusca; class Gastropoda; order Trochida; family Trochidae; genus Gibbula; species Gibbula magus. Next base: position 13,996,666 of record OW388306.1, read on the forward strand.
CTTACCTCACTATACCATACCATAGACTTACCTCACTATACCATACCATAGACTTAACTTGCTATACCAAAACATAGACTTACCATAATATACCATACCATAGACTTACCTTACTATACCATACCATAGACTTACCATACTATACCATACCATAGACTTACCATACTATACCATACCATAGACTTACAATACTAAACCATACCATAGACTTACAATAATATACCATACCATAGACTTACCTCACTATACCATACCATAGACTTACCTCACTATACCATACCATAGACTTACCTTGCTATACCAAACCATAGACTTACCATAATATACCATACCATAGACTTACCTTACTATACCATACCATAGACTAACCATACTATACCATACCATAGACTTACCATACCATAGACTAACCATACTATACGATACCATAGACTAACCATACCATACCATACCAAACCATAGACTTACCATAATATACCATACCATAGACTTACCATAATATACCATAACATAGACTAACCATACTATACCATACCATAGACTTACCATACTATACCATACCATAGACTTACCATACCATAGACTAACCATACTATACCATACCATAGACTTACCATACTATACCATACCATAGACTAACCATACCATACCATACCAAACCATAGACTTACCTCACTATACCATACCATAGACTTACCATACCATAGACTTACCATACTATACCAAACCACAGACTTACCATACTATACCATACCATAGACCTACCATACCATACCAAACCATAGACTTACCATACCATAGACTTACCATACTATACCATACCACAGACTTACCATACTATACCATACCATAGACTTACCATACTATACCATACCATAGACTTACCATACCATAGATTTACCATACTATACCATACCATAGACTTACCATACCATAAACTTACCATAATATACCATACCATAGACTTAACATACCATAGACGTACCATACTATACCATACCATAGACTTACCATACTATACCATACCATAGACTTACCATACCATAGACTTACCATACAATACCATACCATAGACTAACCATAATATACCATACCATAGACTTACCATACTAGACTTACAATACTATACCATATCATAGACTTAACATACCATAGACTTACCATACTATACCATACCATAGACTTAACATACTATACCATACCATAGACTTAACATACCATAGACTTACCATACTATACCATACCATAGACTTACCATACTATACCATACCATAGACTTACCATACCATAGACTTACCATACTATACCATACCATAGACTTACCATACTAAACCATACCATAGACTAACCATAATATACCATACCATAGACTTACCATACTATACCATACCATAGACTAACCATAATATACCATACCATAGACTAACCAAACTATACCAAACCATAGACTTACCATACTATACCATACCATAGACTTACCATACCATAGACTTACCATACTACACCATACCATAGACTTACCATAATATACCAAACCATAGACTTACCATACTATACCATACCATAGACTTACCGTACTATACCATACCATAGACTTACCATACCATAGACGTACCTAACTATACCATACCATAGACTTACCATACTATACAATACCATAGACTTACAATACTATACCATACCATAGACTGACCTCACTATACCATACCATAGACTTACCGTACTATACCATACCATAGGCTAACCATACTATACCATACCATAGACTTACAATACTATACCATACCATAGACTTACCTCACTATACCATACCATAGACTTACCATAATATACCATACCATAGACTTACCTTACTATACCAAACCATAGTCTTACCTCACTATACCATACCATAGACTTACCATACTATACTATACCATAGACTTACCTTACTATACCATACCATAGACCTACCTCACTATACCATACCATAGACTTACCATACTATACTATACCATAGACTTACCTTACTATACCAAACCATAGACTTACCTCACTATACCATACCATAGACTTACCATACTATACTATACCATAGTCTTACCTCACTATACCATACCATAGACTTACCATACTATACTATACCATAGACTTACAATACTATACCATACCATAGACTTACCATACTATACCAAACCATAGACTTACCATAATATACCATACCATAGACTTACCTCACTATACCATACCATAGACTTACCTTGCTATACCAAACCATAGACTTACCATAATATACCATACCATAGACTTACCTTACTATACCATACCATAGACTAACCATACTATACCATACCATAGACTTACCATACCATAGACTAACCATACTATACGATACCATAGACTTACCATACCATACCATACCAAACCATAGACTTACCATACTATACCATACCATAGACTTACCATACTATACCAAACCATAGACTTACCATAATATACCATACCATAGACTTACCTCACTATACCATACCATAGACTTACCTTGCTATACCAAACCATAGACTTACCATAATATACCATACCATAGACTTACCTTACTATACCATACCATAGACTAACCATACTATATCATACCATAGACTTACCATACCATAGACTAACCATACTATACGATACCATAGACTTACCATACCATACCATACCAAACCATAGACTTACCATACTATACCATACCATAGACTTACCATACTATACCAAACCATAGACTTACCATAATATACCATACCATAGACTTACCTCACTATACCATACAATAGACTTACCTTGCTATACCAAACCATAGACTTACCATAATATACCATACCATAGACTTACCATACTATACCAAACCATTGACTTACCATAATATACCATACCATAGACTTACCTTACTATACCAAACCATAGACTTACCTCACTATACCATACTATAGACTTACAATACTATACCATACCATAGACCTACCTCACTATACCATACCATAGACTTACCTCACTATACCATACCATAGACTTACAATACTATACCATACCATACCATAGATTTACCATACTATACCATACCATAGACTTACCATACTATACCATACCATAGACTTAACCTACTATACCATACCATAGACTTACCTTACCATACCATACCATAGACTTACCTTACTATACCATACCATAGACTAACCATACTATACCATACCATAGACTTACCATACTATACCAAACCATAGACTTACCATAATATACCATACCATAGACTTACCTCACTATACCATACAATAGACTTACCTTGCTATACCAAACCATAGACTTACCATAATATACCATACCATAGACTTACCATACTATACCAAACCATTGACTTACCATAATATACCATACCATAGACTTACCTTACTATACCAAACCATAGACTTACCTCACTATACCATACTATAGACTTACAATACTATACCATACCATAGACCTACCTCACTATACCATACCATAGACTTACCTCACTATACCATACCATAGACTTACAATACTATACCATACCATACCATAGATTTACCATACTATACCATACCATAGACTAACCATAATATACCATACCATAGACTAACCAAACTATACCAAACCATAGACTTACCATACTATACCATACCAAAGACTTACCATACCATAGACTTACCATACTACACCATACCATAGACTTACCATAATATACCAAACCATAGACTTACCATACTATACCATACCATAGACTTACCGTACTATACCATACCATAGACTTACCATACCATAGACGTACCTAACTATACCATACCATAGACTTACCATACTATACAATACCATAGACTTACAATACTATACCATACCATAGACTGACCTCACTATACCATACCATAGACTTACCGTACTATACCATACCATAGGCTAACCATACTATACCATACCATAGACTTACAATACTATACCATACCATAGACTTACCTCACTATACCATACCATATACTTACCATAATATACCATACCATAGACTTACCTTACTATACCAAACCATAGTCTTACCTCACTACACCATACCATAGACTTACCATACTATACTATACCATAGACTTACCTTACTATACCATACCATAGACCTACCTCACTATACCATACCATAGACTTACCATACTATACTATACCATAGACTTACCTTACTATACCAAACCATAGACTTACCTCACTATACCATACCATAGACTTACCATACTATACTATACCATAGTCTTACCTCACTATACCATACCATAGACTTACCATACTATACTATACCATAGACTTACAATACTATACCATACCATAGACTTACCATACTATACCAAACCATAGACTTACCATAATATACCATACCATAGACTTACCTCACTATACCATACCATAGACTTACCTTGCTATACCAAAACATAGACTTACCATAATATACCATACCATAGACTTACCTTACTATACCATACCATAGACTTACCATACTATACCATACCATAGACTTACCATACTATACCATACCATAGACTTACAATACTAAACCATACCATAGACTTACAATAATATACCATACCATAGACTTACCTCACTATACCATACCATAGACTTACCTCACTATACCATACCATAGACTTACCTTGCTATACCAAACCATAGACTTACCATAATATACCATACCATAGACTTACCTTACTATACCATACCATAGACTAACCATACTATACCATACCATAGACTTACCATACCATAGACTAACCATACTATACGATACCATAGACTAACCATACCATACCATACCAAACCATAGACTTACCATAATATACCATACCATAGACTTACCATAATATACCATAACATAGACTAACCATACTATACCATACCATAGACTTACCATACTATACCATACCATAGACTTACCATACCATAGACTAACCATACTATACCATACCATAGACTTACCATACTATACCATACCATAGACTAACCATACCATACCATACCAAACCATAGACTTACCTCACTATACCATACCATAGACTTACCATACCATAGACTTACCATACTATACCAAACCACAGACTTACCATACTATACCATACCATAGACCTACCATACCATACCAAACCATAGACTTACCATACCATAGACTTACCATACTATACCATACCACAGACTTACCATACTATACCATACCATAGACTTACCATACTATACCATACCATAGACTTACCATACCATAGATTTACCATACTATACCATACCATAGACTTACCATACCATAAACTTACCATAATATACCATACCATAGACTTAACATACCATAGACGTACCATACTATACCATACCATAGACTTACCATACTATACCATACCATAGACTTACCATACCATAGACTTACCATACAATACCATACCATAGACTAACCATAATATACCATACCATAGACTTACCATACTAGACTTACAATACTATACCATATCATAGACTTAACATACCATAGACTTACCATACTATACCATACCATAGACTTAACATACTATACCATACCATAGACTTAACATACCATAGACTTACCATACTATACCATACCATAGACTTACCATACTATACCATACCATAGACTTACCATACCATAGACTTACCATACTATACCATACCATAGACTTACCATACTAAACCATACCATAGACTAACCATAATATACCATACCATAGACTTACCATACTAAACCATACCATAGACTAACCATAATATACCATACCATAGACTAACCAAACTATACCAAACCATAGACTTACCATACTATACCATACCATAGACTTACCATACTACACCATACCATAGACTTACCATAATATACCAAACCATAGACTTACCATACTATACCATACCATAGACTTACCGTACTATACCATACCATAGACTTACCATACCATAGACGTACCTAACTATACCATACCATAGACTTACCATACTATACAATACCATAGACTTACAATACTATACCATACCATAGACTGACCTCACTATACCATACCATAGACTTACCGTACTATACCATACCATAGGCTAACCATACTATACCATACCATAGACTTACAATACTATACCATACCATAGACTTACCTCACTATACCATACCATAGACTTACCATAATATACCATACCATAGACTTACCTTACTATACCAAACCATAGTCTTACCTCACTATACCATACCATAGACTTACCATACTATACTATACCATAGACTTACCTTACTATACCATACCATAGACCTACCTCACTATACCATACCATAGACTTACCATACTATACTATACCATAGACTTACCTTACTATACCAAACCATAGACTTACCTCACTATACCATACCATAGACTTACCATACTATACTATACCATAGTCTTACCTCACTATACCATACCATAGACTTACCATACTATACTATACCATAGACTTACAATACTATACCATACCATAGACTTACCATACTATACCAAACCATAGACTTACCATAATATACCATACCATAGACTTACCTCACTATACCATACCATAGACTTACCTTGCTATACCAAACCATAGACTTACCATAATATACCATACCATAGACTTACCTTACTATACCATACCATAGACTTACAATACTATACCATACCATAGACTTACCATACTATACCATACCATAGACTTACAATACTATACCAAACCATAGACTTACCATACTATACCAAACCATAGACTTACCATAATATACCATACCATAGACTTACCTCACTATACCATACCATAGACTTACCTTGCTATACCAAACCATAGACTTACCATAATATACCATACCATAGACTTACCTTACTATACCATACCATAGACTAACCATACTATACCATACCATAGACTTACCATACCATAGACTAACCATACTATACGATACCATAGACTTACCATACCATACTATACCAAACCATAGACTTACCATACTATACCATACCATAGACTTACCATACTATACCAAACCATAGACTTACCATAATATACCATACCATAGACTTACCTCACTATACCATACCATAGACTTACCTTGCTATACCAAACCATAGACTTACCATAATATACCATACCATAGACTTACCTTACTATACCATACCATAGACTAACCATACTATATCATACCATAGACTTACCATACCATAGACTAACCATACTATACGATACCATAGACTTACCATACCATACCATACCAAACCATAGACTTACCATACTATACCATACCATAGACTTACCATACTATACCAAACCATAGACTTACCATAATATACCATACCATAGACTTACCTCACTATACCATACAATAGACTTACCTTGCTATACCAAACCATAGACTTACCATAATATACCATACCATAGACTTACCATACTATACCAAACCATTGACTTACCATAATATACCATACCATAGACTTACCTTACTATACCAAACCATAGACTTACCTCACTATACCATACTATAGACTTACAATACTATACCATACCATAGACCTACCTCACTATACCATACCATAGACTTACCTCACTATACCATACCATAGACTTACAATACTATACCATACCATACCATAGATTTACCATACTATACCATACCATAGACTTACCATACTATACCATACCATAGACTTAACCTACTATACCATACCATAGACTTACCTTACTATACCATACCATAGACTAACCATACTATACCATACCATAGACTTACCATACTATACCAAACCATAGACTTACCATAATATACCATACCATAGACTTACCTCACTATACCATACAATAGACTTACCTTGCTATACCAAACCATAGACTTACCATAATATACCATACCATAGACTTACCATACTATACCAAACCATTGACTTACCATAATATACCATACCATAGACTTACCTTACTATACCAAACCATAGACTTACCTCACTATACCATACTATAGACTTACAATACTATACCATACCATAGACCTACCTCACTATACCATACCATAGACTTACCTCACTATACCATACCATAGACTTACAATACTATACCATACCATACCATAGATTTACCATACTATACCATACCATAGACTAACCATAATATACCATACCATAGACTAACCAAACTATACCAAACCATAGACTTACCATACTATACCATACCAAAGACTTACCATACCATAGACTTACCATACTACACCATACCATAGACTTACCATAATATACCAAACCATAGACTTACCATACTATACCATACCATAGACTTACCATACTATACCATACCATAGACTTACCATACCATAGACGTACCTAACTATACCATACCATAGACTTACCATACTATACAATACCATAGACTTACAATACTATACCATACCATAGACTGACCTCACTATACCATACCATAGACTTACCGTACTATACCATACCATAGGCTAACCATACTATACCATACCATAGACTTACAATACTATACCATACCATAGACTTACCTCACTATACCATACCATATACTTACCATAATATACCATACCATAGACTTACCTTACTATACCAAACCATAGTCTTACCTCACTACACCATACCATAGACTTACCATACTATACTATACCATAGACTTACCTTACTATACCATACCATAGACCTACCTCACTATACCATACCATAGACTTACCATACTATACTATACCATAGACTTACCTTACTATACCAAACCATAGACTTACCTCACTATACCATACCATAGACTTACCATACTATACTATACCATAGTCTTACCTCACTATACCATACCATAGACTTACCATACTATACTATACCATAGACTTACAATACTATACCATACCATAGACTTACCATACTATACCAAACCATAGACTTACCATAATATACCATACCATAGACTTACCTCACTATACCATACCATAGACTTACCTTGCTATACCAAACCATAGACTTACCATAATATACCATACCATAGACTTACCTTACTATACCATACCATAGACTTACCATACTATACCATACCATAGACTTACCATACTATACCATACCATAGACTTACAATACTATACCAAACCATAGACTTACCATACTATACCAAACCATAGACTTACCATAATATACCATACCATAGACTTACCTCACTATACCATACCATAGACTTACCTTGCTATACCAAACCATAGACTTACCATAATATACCATACCATAGACTTACCTTACTATACCATACCATAGACTAACCATACTATACCATACCATAGACTTACCATACCATAGACTAACCATACTATACGATACCATAGACTTACCATACCATACCATACCAAACCATAGACTTACCATACTATACCATACCATAGACTTACCATACTATACCAAACCATAGACTTACCATAATATACCATACCATAGACTTACCTCACTATACCATACCATAGACTTACCTTGCTATACCAAACCATAGACTTACCATAATATACCATACCATAGACTTACCTTACTATACCATACCATAGACTAACCATACTATATCATACCATAGACTTACCATACCATAGACTAACCATACTATACGATACCATAGACTTACCATACCATACCATACCAAACCATAGACTTACCATACTATACCATACCATAGACTTACCATACTATACCAAACCATAGACTTACCATAATATACCATACCATAGACTTACCTCACTATACCATACAATAGACTTACCTTGCTATACCAAACCATAGACTTACCATAATATACCATACCATAGACTTACCATACTATACCAAACCATAGACTTACCATAATATACCATACCATAGACTTACCTTACTATACCAAACCATAGACTTACCTCACTATACCATACTATAGACTTACAATACTATACCATACCATAGACCTACCTCACTATACCATACCATAGACTTACCTCACTATACCATACCATAGACTTACAATACTATACCATACCATACCATAGATTTACCATACTATACCATACCATAGACTTACCATACTATACCATACCATAGACTTAACCTACTATACCATACCATAGACTTACCTTACCATACCATACCATAGACTTACCTTACTATACCATACCATAGACTAACCATACAATACCATACCATAGACTTACCATACTATACCAAACCATAGACTTACCATAATATACCATACCATAGACTTACCTCACTATACCATACAATAGACTTACCTTGCTATACCAAACCATAGACTTACCATAATATACCATACCATAGACTTACCATACTATACCAAACCATTGACTTACCATAATATACCATACCATAGACTTACCTTACTATACCAAACCATAGACTTACCTCACTATACCATACTATAGACTTACAATACTATACCATACCATAGACCTACCTCACTATACCATACCATAGACTTACCTCACTATACCATACCATAGACTTACAATACTATACCATACCATACCATAGATTTACCATACTATACCATACCATAGACTTACCATACTATACCATACCATAGACTTAACCTACTATACTATACCATAGACTTACCTTACCATACCATACCATAGACTTACCTTACTATACCATACCATAGACTAACCATACTATACCATACCATAGACTTACCTTACTATACCAAACCATAGACTTACCATACTATACCATACCATAGACTTACCATACCATAGACATACCACACTATACCATACCATTACATGCAGACTTTCCAAACAAGTACCATACCACACCAGTGATACCACACCATAGACCTGTCATACCATACCACACCAGTGATACCACACCATAGACCTGTCATACCATACCACACCAGTGATACCACACCATAGACCTGTCATACCATACCACACCAGTGATACCAACCCATAGACCTGTCATACCATACCACACCAGTGATACCACACCATAGACCTGTCATACCATACCACACCAGTGATACCACACCACAGACCTGTCATACCACACCACACCAGTGATACCACACCATAGACCTGTCATACCATACCATACCAGCTCTCGATTGACCAGTTGATAAAAAAAAAAGATTGCTTGATAAGAAACTGTTGCTGGCAATGAGATATAGAGTGTACGAAGTGTAATTGTTTACATATAACAGTGAGAAGAAATATTTAAGTAGTTTTATTTCCTGGTTGCCAGCGCCAAATTGGTCTCGTAAATATCTAGTCCCTATACTGTATACAACTGATTCAAGCACAAGCTTTGGACCCAGAATATCTCGGTTCACTAAACACGGACTATTAAGCAGTGAATTGATGTAGACGTACGTAATAAAACATTGATCAAGTGGAATAAATTTAGTTGAAATATTCGAGTATAAATTATACCCTTACTGTCTAAAATGAATACAAGTCATTCCAATTAACAAACACACGATGGTATAAGCATGCGACGTAAGAATTAAAACATGTCTTCACAATAAAATGCGACACATATTCAAAAATATGTATTTGAATACTCAGGAGATATAGTTTAACTTGAGACTGTACAATTTACAATTGAAAAAATATTAACATTCTTTAGAAATGCGGAATCCATTGTTTCATTGTAAAACACATATGTTTCTCCCAATACCAGATGGAGTCCATTGTTGAAGCAATCAGTCCGACAGGTGCGTGTATTTATATATATTTAGAGCACAGTCAAATGCTTTCGTCCAATCATATGATTGTATTGTGGTCACGTAGAGTACAATTATATCACGATAGATGTACACTTGTCTGGTTGCGTTCGGGTATCATATTTAGCACGACTCGTATGTTTTATATAAAATGTACGCCTCATGCACCTCGGACAATTTAAGAAATTCAGTGCTCACAGTACCGACGATGACGTCAATGTCCCTAACATTGGCATATGAAAAAATGTTTTGCATGTTGTGTTCGAGAGAATGTTTCCCAAATTTATTGACAATTCATGTGTAATATATCATTTTAAGACATTTTTTTCACGACTCAAGCATTTGACTGTGCTCTAAGATAGATAGAGAACTCGCAGCAATACATTATCGGGATATAAATGTACGGGTTTGAGAGGGTTGGGCTCGGCGCCAATCCTCTCAAACCCGTACATTTATATTCCGATAATGTACTGCTACTCGTCCTCTATCTATTACTTATATATATATATATATATATATATATATATATATATATATATGTGACCTCGTGCTGTAGTACTTTTATTAATATTAACAAAGCATGTTTTATATAGTTATATAAATTCAGACTTTGAAATTTAAGCGATATGCTCTCTGCTGATTGGATTAAACAAGGTCATGTGACCGGTATACATTCTCATAAACACAAGACTGACAGCTGAAAAGGATAACCTTCATAACCTGACGTTTACAAAAAATAACCTGCGGTACTACTTTATCACTGTATCATTGCGCAATTATTACACTCCTATCACATGCTCTTTTCTTGATTAAACTTTCTAAAAACCTTACAACGTGAATTCTAATTGTAGTTTGATTTGAAAGTTTGATTAAAACAGCATATTAGAACCAAACATTAAATACTTTTATCATATTTCCTGTGAACTACGTTTTGCGCGTGGTGACACATAAGTGATGCGGTATTATTGTGGGCGGAGCTTAGCGCATGATCTAAGACAATACTTAATATAACATTTGTTTTATAATGCACTGTACACTTTTTGCAGAGATTTTTTTTATATTCAAAAGTTTATTCACTGATAAGAAATCACTTAAATTTCAAAGTTTGAATTTATAAGAAATAGATTTCATAATGTGTTTGTTCACTGGCTTATAAACGGTTTGAAAGTTCAAGTTAAACTGTAGTATAAATGCCGTCGACAAGCTCCGGCATTTATACCAGTTTAACTTGCACCTTTTAAACCGTTTATAAGCCAGTGAACAAACACATTATGAAATCTATTTCTTAAGTGTCAGACATGTTATATAGTTGATTAATAGTTCTCTTTTCACAAAAATGCAAATAAATCCCATGTTTGTGAATTAAAATGGAATAAATCTCATTGGATATTTCAACAAATAAGTCTATATATATAAACGTGTAATTTTTAAATCTAAAGTTTTAGTGATTACATACTCCTCGTAAATGAAGTTAAATGTGATACAATTGCTTGAAATACTCAGTGTATATACTTATAAATTCAGACTTTGCAATTTAAGCGATATGCTCTCTGCTGATTGGATTAAACAAGGTCATGTGACTAGTATACATTCTCATAAACACAAGACTGACAGCTGAAAAGGATAACCTTTATAACCTGACGTTTACAAAAAATAACCTTCGGTACTACTTCATCACTGTATCATTGCGCAATTATTACACTGCTATCACATGCTCTTTTCTTGATTAAACTTTTTTTTAAACCTTACAACGTGAATTCTAATTGTAGTTTGATTTGAAAGTTTGATTAAAACAGCATTTTAGAACCAAACATTAAATACTTTTATCATATTTCCCGTGAACTACGTTTTGCGCGTGGTGACACATAAGTGATGCGGTATTATTGTGGGCGGAGCTTAGCGCATGATCTAAGACAATACTTAATATAACATTTGTTTTATAATGCACTGTACACTTTTTGCAGAGATTTTTTATATTCAAAAGTTGATTTACTGATTAGAAATCGCTTAAATTTCAAAGTTTGAATTTATAAGAAATAGATTTCATAATGTGTTTGTTAACTGACTTATAAACGGTTTGAAAGTTCAAGTTAAACTGTAGAATAAATACCGTCGACAAGCTCCGGCATTTATACCAGTTTAACTTGCACCTTTCAAACCGTTTATAAGCCAGTGAACAAACACATTATGAAATCTATTTCTTAAATAAACACGTAAGATATGGAGGTTAAGTTGAGTAATACCTTTTGTAACTAAAAATTCAGATAATTCCATTTTTCATGAAGAAACATGTTAGGATACTTCTTTCATATCTATTTCAACAAATAAGGCTATATTTATGAACGTGTCATATAATAGGGTTGCAATCACCAAGTAGTACGTCACTGTGGTATATCATATTGTTTTATCACCTTTGGCGTTGTCACGTAACATCCCCATTGGATCGTGTCAGCATGAATATCTAGATCGCCATCTGACCGTGTCACCATGAACATCTAGATCGCCATCTCATCGTGTCACCATCGAGATCTAGATCGCCATCTGACCGTGTTACCATGAAGATCTAGATCGCCATCTGACCGGGTCATCATGAAGATCTAGATCGCCATCTCATCGTGTCACCATGGAGATCTAGATAGCTATCTGACCGTGTCAGCATGAAGATCTAGATCGCCATCTGACCGTGTGAGCATGAAGATCTAGATCGCCATCTCATCGTGTCACCATGAAGATCTAGATCGCCATCTGACCGTGTCACCATGAAGATCTAGATCGCCATCTGACCGTGTCAGCATGAAGATCTAGATCGCCATCTGACCGTGTCAGCATGAAGATCTAGATCGCCATCTCACCGTGTCACCATGATGATCTAGATCGCCATCTGATCGTGACAACATGAAGATCTAGATCGCCATCTGACCGTGTCACCATGAAGGTCTAGATCGCCATCTGACCGTGTCAGCATGAAGATCTAGATCGCCATCTCATCGTGTCACCATGATGATCTAGATCGCCATCTGATCGTGTCGGCATGAAGATCTAGATCGCCATCTCATCGTCTCACCATGATGATCTAGATCGCCATCTGATCGTGTCAACATGAAGATCTAAATCACCATCTGACCGTGTCAGCATGAAGATCTAGATCGCCATCTGACCGTGTCACCATGAAGATCTTGATCGCCATCTGACCGTGTCAGCATGAAGATCTAGATCGCCATCTCACTGTGTCACCATGATGATCTAGATCGCCATCTGACCGTGTCAACATGAAGATCTAGATCGCCATCTGACCGTGTCACCATGAAGATCTAGATCGCCATCTGACCGTGTCAGCATGAAGATCTAGATCGCCATCTCACCGTGTCACCATGAAGATCTAGATCGCCATCTCACTGTGTCACCATGATGATCTAGATCGCCATCTCACCGTGTCACCATGATGATCTAGATCGCCATCTCACCGTGTCACCATGAATATCTAGATCGCCATCTGACCGTGTCAGCATGAAGATCTAGATCGCCATTTCATCGTGTCACCATAAAGATCAAGATCGCCATCTCATCGTGTCAACAGAAAATCACCAAAGGGCAGTATCACCATATACAGCTCTTTTACCTTAGAACCATCACGGGGCGTTGTCGCCATAAATATATCAGCATAGAGCATTGCTATAGTTCAGAAAGAAGTGTTGTTTGACATATTATACTCGTTTATTAACTTATTATTGCATACAAACACGATACAGTCGACTGTCATAAAAGTTTGCCTTTGTAATTAAAAATAAATAATTTCTATAATAAAACAAGAAGTTCTGGATGACACAATTATGTAGATGTACGACGTTTCGGAGTATATATGCTAACTCCATTATCAGGTGGGGTGTGGGATATATGCTAACTCCATCATCAGGTGGGGTGTGGGGTATAACAAGGTGGGATAAGATTTCATATTCGCGTGTAAAAACATTTATTTGTTTAACAGACGTATTACAGCCGTGATATGTTCATAAACCTGCCTGTGAGAGTGGTCGGCACGCATGACGGAGGCCCAGTTACTGGCATTTCAGTTAAAATGTGTCAGCGTCACTCCATCCATTCCAGTTCTTCCACTTCAGACTAAACGTGATACATATATATGATCGTGGAATGCAAGTCTAGATTTTTAAGGCTCCTTTTCGATACATGATTTATATAAATTACAACATTCTGATCTGGTATGGTAACATTTAATGCGTAACGTTTGAAATGATTAAGACCATTAATAACTGTTTTGTCCTAGTTTACTTTTAGCCAGAGTGACCCGTGCAGCTTTAATTTTACACTTAGCTTAGTTTAGCTACAACTGCAGCCTGCTGCATGGTTGAATACCGTTCAGCTTATGTAGCCAACCAACCAACCATACTCAGGGGGGAGCAAGCTATAATGAAGTGTGTTCATTATGTTATATTTACATACGGGCACTCGCGTGTATGCTTTCAAAATATCAAAGCTGACAATAACAAGCTTCTCTCATAACTTTACGACGTTAGCTGTATTTGTTATTCTATGTCGCCATAGATATTAGAAATATCAAAATGGACAAAAACACGTTGATACATAGCATATAGTTTACCAATTATTAAATCTCGCGTGTTTCAGGGACGAAGTGTCAGTATATAAACAAAAGGACATGGTTAATTCAATTTAGTGTCTCCTCACATACATATAAAACTACCGTGAATCCAAAAAGACATAAGCCACAATTTAAGGGTCATGAGAGACTAGAGTAGAAAAGTCTAAACATAGAAAGTTGAAATTATAAAAAAAAAACAGCGCATATACATGTGTACATACATAAAAGATAGATCTATACATACCTATGCTTCCTTGTTTGTAAAAGATAAGAGCAGGTTTTGGCATTTAAAATATACATGATATTTATAAAAAAAATATCTATCACGCAACAGTTGTTAGACTCACCTGGGCTGTGTTTAAGAGCCGTTTCAAAGTAATCGATCAATTAGCGATTACTTTTAAACCTCTCTTGAACGCGATTGCTCAATGTAGCGCTACGTAGCAAAGCGAGCGAACTTTGAGGTTTTGCACCGTGTCGTTCAGGAGAGAATGAGCGCTACTTATACGCTACTTGAGCGGTACATTGTGCAATCAATGAGCGATTATAAAGTGTCATACAATAACAGTGCCATGGGGTATCTTAGCGCTGATTAAGCGAATCTAATGCTGTAGTGTTAGGGTATAGCTAGGTTAGGGTTAGTTCCTACTGTTACTGGGGAATACGTGAGTATGTTCAAACACTTTTAGGCTGTCATAGCAAGGAACATTAGGCCTACACTTTAGGCACAAACATGTCACACACATATGGTATAGTTGGGTAGTTAGTTAGTTAGTTAGTTAGGTGGGTAGGTAGTTGGTTAGTTAGTTAGGTAGGTAGGTAGGTAGTTGGTTAGTTAGTTAGTTAGGTAGGTAGGTAGGTAGGTAGTTGGTTAGTTAGTTAGTTAGGTGGGTATAGGTAGTTGGTTAGTTAGTTAGTTAGGTAGGTAGGTAGTTGGTTAGTTAGTTAGGTAGGTAGGTAATTATGTAGGCAGGTAGGTAGGTAGGTAATAGAGAGACCTAAACAAACATGTGTCTTCCTGTCTGTCTGTCTATTAAACATAACTTGACAATCGATACTTGATAAACAATAATTAAAAAACAATGTGATGCTGACTACATAAATCTGACTGTGATTATAAAAATCTCGTTTTTCGGTCGATAATTCTATATTTCTTTAATTACAACTAAAAAGATCCGCATATCCTATGTGATGAGGAGGCGAAATTGTTCAAGAGTATTTAAATGTTATCAAAAGTATTAAAAGGTGAAACATGTGACATTGCTTTACCATGTACATTGGACGTGTTCCCTTTAAGAAATAAGAAAAACAGTAATGAAACGAACATCGTCAAACGTCTACAACTATACACACCCACCCACACACAAACACCTAATTTGTTTGATATTTCATTTAGTTTTAGTCAATTTAGTCAATTAAACCGTAAACCGGCTTTCCAAACGTTATAATACAACATGAAAATGACTTATGGTGTAATTGATACTTAAAGATAATGAATAGTAGGCTACATATGTAGGATCTCGATCAATGGGAATAAAAAGGTTCATTGTCCTTCGAAATTCTAATTTCAATCATCAATAAATACGAACATACTAATGCCTACTATTCGACGCAGCTTACACTAAAACGCATTTACCGGCATGTTGACCCGTTAATACCTTGACACACATAATCTCTTATTTTAGATCAAAGATTTATTCTGTTGACCTAACACCAGATGAACCATGACAGATATTTCGCAATGACAAGTTGTAACTACAGCGGTCCACGATCAATCCCATTATGATAGTAAAACGAACCAATCGCTAAAGGTGTGTAGGAAATTGCGAAAGAGTGGGCGTATCGTAAAAAAAGATCTGTGTATATAAACGCCGGTTAATAAAATGCGCCTTCACATTAAAACGATCAAACTTGTTTTACACCACGAATTACTGTTCTTACCAATCTCCAATGAGTGATATCGCTACAAAAGCCTACGAGAACGAATTTTGCGAATCCAGTCATTTTGACGGAGCGAAAGTAAACCGTTCTACAGGCAAACCTCAATCCCCTTCGCGGGACAAGGGAGACAATCCAGACAATGGCTTCTCCAAATACGATGCCGACTTCGACAGGTAAAATAAATTTATCTGTATTAGGCTCTTTCGTTTTAAATACTTCGTTGAATTTAAATGTTTGTGTATTCCAAGTCCTATTTCTAAGCATTATGTTTTTATTTGAATATAGGCTTGTAAATGTAGGAGATTTGCCTACTTTAAAAATATAAATTTCAAAGAGAAATATTTAAATTATTGTTCAGTATGAAGTTTAAATTGATTTTCATTTATTATATATAATGTGTACGGACATTGTTCAGTCAAGTCTAATTTCGACGGAGGTTTGGAAAGAATTGGTGTAAGTATATTGACTTTGTAGGTCTATATGGTATAATAGGCCCCTATTAGGCCTACGTGGGCCTATATAGGCCTATGTCTCTGAAATATAGTTAGGCCCTCAATCAATTTGTCGTTTTCACTGCACAAACGTCAAAACTAGCCTACTGCATTTTTTATAATTCAAAGCTCAAATTACAGTATTAAATATGGTTATTTGCAATAGATAGAAACTTACTGTAGATATGTGTGAAACATGAAACGTCAGATGGCGATTTTTATCTCAAGACGATAAAGTATATATAGGCCTATATAGGCTACAAAGATAACACCCAAAAAAATAAGAATTTATTTCACAGGTAGGCCTAACCAGACACCTTTAATCATAATTATGTGTTATCACTAATTAACCGATCCCAAATCTGAGCCACAATATGACGTCGGCTATGTCTGTACCACTCCCTAAACGCCCAACATTATTGGCACTTCGATCTTGTCACGCATGTTAAAGTTGCAATATATATATATATATATCATACACATCTTTAAATTATAATATTCAATCATTTTTAAAGAACAGTTGATAATTAAATAATAAAATCAAACAAAAGTTTATGATTCACCATTACAAATAATTATCCTAAGACAAAAGGATAATTTTAATTTTGTTCGCCCGCTTATATTGACGTCACATCCCTGAAATGGCGAATCCGTAGTAGGAAGACAAATCACTCCTTCAATATTCATACGCCAACTTAAAAATAAATTTGTGGTTCTCAATATGCATTATAATCAAGAATTTAAGACCTAAATCCCATTATTAACTTTCATGTGGCATAATTCTGTCCAGTTTTGCCCCTAGCAACAATTAGTTATGAAATATTGCGAAATCGCCAGGTCTTCCGCATAGTGAATCGGCTCGCACTCATTCCTTTCATCACGACTAGAAGAAAGAGAACATGTCATATAACTCTGACTATGATGATCGGTGAGCATTTGTGAACCTTTTAGACCGATTTCAACTTTAAAATTTTGTAGATTAACTCGAATAGATTACAAGAGTATGTAAGTAGTGGTTAGATGTTTCATACGATCGTACTTTCTTCGTATTCCGATCTTTTTTGACAGCCAGTGCTGTTGCGGAGCCGGAAACATGGCCGCCATTGGCGCACGTGTGTCATCGGTGAACATATGTTGTAGAGGATATAACGCACGAAACGACCGTTTTAGTATTGTTTTACTTACTTATGTTGAATATATAACACGTATAACCTTAATGTGGCAAAAACAGAAACTATTGAAACCGAATTTCAATGATGTCTGAGCATTGGATATTTTTCCATATTCGGAATGAGGTGCATTTTTAGACTTCTGGATATCTATTCATGATAGTTCATGAAAGTTGACGTTTTATTACTCGAAACCTTCTTTAATACAATGTTCAATTAGGCCTATAATATATATTTGGAAACCGAAATAGGAACTTTTGTATTTTCAAGACCCAGATGAACCAACCTACATAGGAAACCTGTTGGTTAGTTCATATTAGTCCCACCACCCTACAGTACACACTCTGTAGAAAATATGTTAGGCAATTTCGTTTTATGGAGTTAAAAGCTGTAATGCCCTACTAATGATTATTTGTTTGCTGCACTTGTATACTTCTCAGTCTTCTGTTTTGACAAGATAGAAGTTCATTTCAGATAAAATTATTCTGATTCTGAAGTAAAGCATCAAATGCTTTGGATTGAACTAGTGTTTTCTGGCATTAATTTTAAAACATTGTAATATCGCGTTCCCAACACAAGACACTACAAACATGCTATTACTATAGGCAGCTACTTCACGTTGATATGCTCCCAAAAGTTAAAATAACAACCTTTGTCAAGTGGAATGTAATGTTTGGTTCTACAGAAGAGGCTATAATCTCTTAATTATTTCAGTTCAATAATCTTGTATTTCTTTTAACTTCTGACAAACTACCTAGGGACTCCCTTTCAGTTTGGAACCAATATTTACTTTTGAAGACGGGGTTCCTAATTAGCAATCCCCATCTCCATGATTAGTGAAAAAGTAGCTGGGCTTTGTACAGTGTTTTGAAATTTCACTGATATTCCAAAAGGTTAGTTTAAATTTAAAGATAGGGACCTGTAGATGCATATGCTAGCTGAAATGACTTAACTGGGGCTCCTTTCGCAAAGCTATCTTTACATGGGTTAACCTTAACTCCCATACTTAACATTGCACTAAGGTCTACTTGTCACTTACTATCACCTTCAGTGTTAGAAATTAGCACTAGTCCGGTAGCCCATGGCTAGTGAAAAAGAAGCTGGGCTAGTAGAGTGTAAAAACTGGTAGTCTGAAGGACTAGTTAAAATTTGAGGTGAAATGATCATGGAGATGTATTTGGCTAGCTGGAATAAGTCTGGACTAGTACTTTTAGAAATTCGCTAGTCCGAATGGCTACTGCATTGAAAGGGTTAATTTCGGCCCATGACCTTGGTGCTTTGTGAAAGGAGACCCCGGTACTTAGCAAACTAGTGCTTAAATAAGGTTAAGAGTAACCCCTGAAGACCTTTGTCCACTGGTTTATGTTAATCTGAGTCTCGTGCCGACAGGTCTCAACAAACACAGAGACCAGAAGCGCCGTCAAGCAAGGGAGAAGTGCAGCAGGAGCAAGTACCAGACTCTGATCTGGTCATCGAGGTGAGCAGCCTAATTTAAACTTGTGGATAAATTCCTTCCATTGCTTTCCATAGTATTAATAATGAATATGAATAAGAAATAATGGCCTGCTTATAACTTGTACTTGTATCTATCTAAGGAGTTGCTCAAAGTGATGCATAATATTACCCTGACAAGACTCGGTACTTACAGTGCCCCTACTAAGCGCTTGGCGTGACCGTTGGGAGAGTTCTATCGGGGTATTTTTTGTGGAAACGAAATTCAATAGGATATGTCTGTTTACACATATGCTATTAATACATGATTAAAACACAGTGAAATTAAGACATTACTGAAGTTAATACTTTCATGACTTGACATTTCACAACTTTGACAAGTGCACATTTGTTGAAAAATAAAAACAATGGGAATTGAAGCCATTCATCGATGCTGCGAGTGGGGAAAACTTCGCTACGGCCTAATAGCATATTGTTTATTAGACTATAGTTTTATGATATGTTATGTGTTGCTATGTGAATATTCTATCAGTGTGCATGTTTTATTATTACAACAAAATAAAAATAAAAATGCCAAGAATCCAATATGGCCAATACTGCCAATAAATCGGTGATAGAACTTTCCCTTTTAAGTCTCTGCTTCCTTTGTTCAGCTTCCCTCTATCATTAACAAGAACTTGTTTGCTTTTAATACTGAACTCCTTTGATCCCTTGTTTTACAGAGCAACTGCATTGAAATCGTTGAGTCTTTCGATGACATGCAACTGAATGAACGCCTCCTTAGAGGAATCTACGCCTATGGGTTTGAAAAACCTTCCGCTATTCAGCAGCGTGCTGTTATGCCTGCAATCAAAGGTATGTATTGAGCGTAAACATTTGATGTTCTTTGCAGATTGTGATTTGAACAACTTCACTTTAATGAAAGAAAGAACTAGAAATGTTAAGGATCAAATTCTGGAAATTTAAAATTTCTTAGCATGGTTTGTCTCTTGGCTTGAATAGTTAGTTAGCCTTTTATACCCAGTTGCTGGGTAACTCCAGAGGCATCTATTGTTAATCCTTATCCAAAATGGGGAGGGGGACGATTCCTGTATAAATTCCACCACTGAGTGGCCGTGGTGCAATAAGTCCATCCGTCCCGAAATGGTACTTGTGTTCTGAAGTCAACTCCTCCCACAGTTTTTTACCAATCTTTCTGAAACTTTATGCATGCTTTGGGTATACATTAGCGATACGCCTGTGCTTTTTTGGGACCAATCAGATTAATATTTTCAGAGTTGCTGCCCTTGACTTTGAGCACTCAGTTTTCCGATTCTTAGTCAGTACCTGTGTTCTAAAATCAACTCCTCCCACAGTTTTTAATCAATCTTGCTGAAACTTTGGATATACATCGGTGATACGCATCTGCCTTTTTGGGATCAATTGGATTCATATTTAAAGAGTTGTGGCCCCTGACTTCAATAGATCATTCAGACAATGTCATAATTTTCAAGCTGATCAAAGATCATCTCACGTTAAATGCAGATCTAAATAAAATCGAATCTTTCTTAATTGCCCTTACATTTAAACTGATTATTTGGAGGATAAGGAACCAAGAGTTCTTGTGCTTTCAAAGCAGGTGAAATTAAGGGTTTTAAAATCACCTCTGTTGTCCTGATGGTGATGGCTTCATTGGAGTTGTAAGCAAAGTAACTTGCTTTTATTCACCATCTATTCAGTCAGATCCCAAAAACTTCCTACACTAATGAATAACTTCTCACTCCTAAGAAATCCAGGTACAATATGACATACTCATAAAATTAACATGAAATGTCAAAACACATGAAGGGAGTGTGATAGCGCATTCAGCACGGCAACTTTGTCTGCAGTAGAGAACTGTTATACACACAGTTAGGTTTGGGTGCAATGCTACGCAGAATTTCAGTGTAGTACTACCCATGGTTCGCTAGTTTCAGCCGATCCTCGCAGGTTTCATCGCAATGCATAACCACATGGCCTTTCAGACTTTCTCCCTGCCACTAGCAGCCACGATATAAGTGAAATACTCTTGAAGGAGGCGTTAAACCCCAACTCAACTAGCTCACCTAAAACACATTAGGCCTTCCATGACTAGTTTACCATTTGGGGCCTTCCAGGAGCCTGGCAACCTAGATTGCAATAATACATGTAGTCATGATGTAAGTGAAATACTCTTGAAAGTGGCGTAAAACCCAAAATTACCACCATTTAGGAACACTCAATTCATTTACTAATAGTAAATTAATTTGTTTTTGTTTCCAGGCAGTGATGTCATAGCCCAGGCTCAGTCTGGCACCGGCAAGACCGCGACCTTCTCCATTGCTATCCTGCAGAAACTGGACATATCGAAGAGGGCGTGTCAAGCTCTAGTTCTTGCTCCAACCAGAGAACTCGCACAACAGGTACAGATTTCCATAATGATTCACTTGAATTTTGTAAGATGACTATGCAAGCTATGATTTTGTACATCGGTCATGTCCCCTTTGTTTAACTAGCAGCCAACATATATACATTTATTGCCTTCACACTTCACACTGGTTACACTCGCACGCCATGTGCTATCCGTCACTCACAAGTGATCCCTCACATCCGGGTTGTCCTGAAGTAAGCCAATACACATAAGCGAAAGGAAGGTATTAACTGCAGTTATAGTTGGCAACATGGATTGTCTTTATTTCTGTCTATCAAACATTGGTTTTACATCTCGACTGACTTGTCTCAAGAGATGGTCATAGGATTTCAATTATTTAAAGATTTTCTTTTGACATAAATATAGAAGTCTATTTAGCCATTTGAGATGAGGCTTTAAAATACTTTTGTGCATTTGGTGTACTAAGGGCATTTATGCAATAGATTTTACTTCCCAAAAGCACCGTATTGTTGCTATGACAGTGCAGGTTGTCAAGTGGAAGAAGAGAAAAGCATATCACTTGGGTGAGGTGTCAGTCTTATGGCGGTCATCTCAATATTGTGTGCTACATTGGAACAGTGAGTTTACGATGTTTACAATCTCGTAGCTCTCTCTCCCCACACCGTACCAGGTAGCTCTCTCTCCCCATACTGTGCCGGGTAACTCTCTCTCCCCACACTGTGCCGGGTAACTCTCTCTCCCCACACTGTGCCAGGTAACTCTCTCTCCCCACACTATGCCAGGTAACTCTTTCTCCCCACACTGTGCCGGGTAACTCTCTCTCCCCACACTGTGCCGGGTAACTCTCTCTCCCCACACTGTGCCAGGTAACTCTCTCCCCACACTGTGCCGGGTAATTCTCTCTCCCCACACTGTGCCAGGTAACTCTCTCCCCACACTGTGCCGGGTTACTCTCTCTCCCCACACTGTACCAGGTAACTCTCTCTCCCCACACTGTGCCAGGTAACTCTCTCTCCCCACACTGTGCCAGGTAACTCTCTCTCCCCACACTGTGCCGGGTAACCCTCTCGCCCCACACTGTGCCGGGTAACTCTCTCTCACCACACTGTGCCGGGTAAGTTCGGGGTAACTCTCTCCCCACACTGCCAGGTAACCCAAACTCAACTTCTTTTGCAAGTAGGCCATATTTTTTGGACTTTACCAAAGTCCCCTTGCATGGCTACCTACTTGTACAGTTTTGGACTATTCTGTACATATATTATAATCCTAAGATATGATTGTACACCAATGTTGTAAATTGTTCAATTCATAAGTTTCTGTATGGAACAATGGGAGAACTGAACTGTTACAAGAGTTTAATTGTTCCAGAGTAAAACCCAGTAAACGAAGTCAGGCATAGGTTATTGTTGTCAAACCACACCATGACATTTTGGAACTTATAGTATCATTTCTGTACACCTTATCATTATAGAATACTCAATACACAAAGCGAAAGGAAGGTATTAACTGCAGTTATAGTTGGCGACATGGATTGTCTTTACTTCTGTCTAATCAAACATTGGTTTTACATCTCGACTGACTTGTCTCAAGAGATGGTCATAGGATTTCAATTATTTAAAGATTTTCTTTTGACATAAATATAGAAGTCTGTTTAGCCATTTGAGATGATGGCTTTAAAATACATTTGTGTATTTGGTGTACTAAGGGCATTTATGCAATAGATTTTACTTCCCAAAAGCACCGTATTGTTGCTATGACAGTGCAGGTTGTCAAGTGGAAGAAGAGAAAAGCATATCACTTGGGTGAGGTGTCAGTCTTATGGCTGTCATCTCAATATTGTGTGCTACATTGGAACAAAAAGTTTAATTCTAATATCTATTTCGTAAAGTTATATATGATTTTCATTTTGAAAAAACTGGTTTGTAGGAGAAAGGTTGTCCTGTGTAAGTCCGCTATTGCCACTACTGAATATCCAAATGTTTTAACCACTCATCTAAAAGGAATTTTCAAAAACAAATTCAGGAATTAGCATGATCGTATTCAATTTGTGTAATAATGTGGGGCGTTTGCTTACTGCGTTTTTGTTTGGATAGAAATAACAGTATCTGTATGGTAAATTTTCTTTACTAGGCGCTTCTGCTATAACCAAATAACATCACTGAATTGTAACAGGTGTTATGTTGGAAGAAATCTCCAAGTATATTTTGTGGGGAGAGGATGAACCAGTATATGATAAACATTTTACTTTTGTTAGCACTTGATTGTAGTTTGTAATTTCTGACTTGCCGGACAGTTGATAGTTTATGGCATATTCTACAAGCCAGACGGCTTGCTTGAGACTATATTGGCTGGTAGGCAGGCAGGAAGCTATTTCAAAACAGTTTACATTGCTAAAAACTAGAGATGGGTGGTTTTACTGGTATACCGTAAAACCGTTGTTTTTCAATCAAGTGGTATGTACCGCGGTACATTGGAAAAAAAACGGGGTTTTTATTAGAAAAACTTACTTTTTTCAGAATATTTGTCAGAAAAATTTAATATCTTACTAATAAAAGTAACATATTAAATCTTTAAATTGTTCTTTAAACTGTTGTTATCTGATGTAGTTTGAATGTAATGCATACTGATTGGTTGCATGTTGATATGCTGATATTCCTTAAGAAAAACTTGAAATGATAGTTATGATTTTTCTACTTTTGAATTCTTCATCTTTGGTGTTCTGTTATACTGTGTTCTGAATAAAGACATCTGGAACAATTCTACCTGTATATTAAATATAACCTGATCCTATTCATTTCAAGCACGGTATATCGTGATAAATACTGTGGTACTTGGAGAGAAAAAAACCCAGATATACCGCGGTACTGAAATGTGCGTGGTACCCAACCCTACTAAAAACTACACCAAAACGTTAAATCTCAAACTATATATAAACTTTATTTTATTACAGATTCAGAAGGTGGTGGTTGCCCTCGGAGACTACCTGGGAGCCAAGTGTCATGCGTGTATCGGCGGCACCAACGTGCGAGATGACATCCGCAAACTGGAGGATGGTATCCACGTCGTTGTCGGAACACCCGGCCGTGTGTACGACATGATCAACAGACGTGCTCTCTGTAAGTGCTTCTTAAATCCACATGTTCTGATGTAGTTGCATTTTCAACTGTATACCTTTTTCCTATAGAAAATTTTGATAAATGATAGATCATTTGAAATGCTCATCCGTGGTGTCTTTCGTTAGTTGCGCGTTTCATTTGTAAAGTAAACTTTTCTTATTTGCTATTTTTGTTCTAAAGGTTGCAAAGACATCAACATGTTTGTCCTGGATGAAGCCGACGAGATGTTGTCGCGAGGGTTCAAGGATCAAATCTACGATGTTTTCCAGCACATGCATGCCAATGCCCAGGTCAGTTCTTGTATGGGTTATCTCCCTTGGTTCTCATTTGATCACTCTGCTATAAGGCTCTACTAAAGACCAGTTCTTGTCCTAGATATTGCTTAATACCGTCCTTTCTGCTTTATCATAGACAATACCCTAGTTATGAACATTCTTTACATTTTCCCTGGTTGCTGTGATGAAGATTATTCCAATATTCGCAGTTTCCACAGAGAGGGTAAAACCTCGAAGATGTTTTAACGCCTTCCTTGGATGTCTGAGCAACAGTCTTTCTTCCGTCAGCTAATAAATTATGATTTTTTTACACTGATAAATCCATATTTAAAAAAAAAAATAATGTACAAATCAATCCATCAGGTTGTCGATCATTTGTGGATTTGTCAGAGATAAATAAAACATTCTTGAAATTAGATAGAAATAGTATTACTTTGAGAGGAAAGGATAAAATTGAAGCAGATGAGGGTAATTTGATAATTTTTGTCATGAATCACATGAAGTTAACATACGTCCTAGATTGTCGAGTTTCTCCTCCCTGATGTTGCTGTCCATGTTGTAGGTGGTGCTGTTGTCGGCCACCATGCCGGTGGAGGTCCTCGAGGTGACCCAGAAGTTCATGCGGGACCCCATCCGTATCCTCGTCAAGAAGGACGAGCTCACCCTAGAGGGTATCAAACAGTTCTACATCGCCGTCGAGCGAGAAGTACGTACAGTCGTTCAGTGTTGCTCCTAGACTAAGAGGTCCTGGGGAATTGCCTTTTTCACCTTTTGTTCATCAAAATTTGGAAAAATAGATACCTTTGCAATTTCAAATTGTCCTTTTTGTTCAAACTTCGCCACAATCCCTTCAACTGATGATTTACTCACATTTATCAGATCTTTTAAAGTTCAGTTTCAGGTTATCAACATTTATATCTGAACTAGTATATTTACAAGTTGTGAAGTTAGTTTTTATGGTTGCTGTGATGAAGATTATTCCAATATTCGCAGTTTCCACAGAGAGGTTAAAACCTCAAAGATGTTTTAACGCCTTCCTTGGATGTCTGAGCAACCATTTAAAATAGGTTTACCCAAGTACTGCCACTAAATTAATGCTGTTAGTGAGTAGTTTAGTTTACCTCAGCGATTTGTTATTTAAAACTTAAACTTTAAAGTTTGCTATATGGATGTCCAGGACAGAGACTTGGGTTATCATAACTCCCTAAAGTTGTCTTATCGTGGACAATTGTCCTGTTAGAACAGTATGCATGACAAAAAAGTTTCAAAATGGAAACTGCAAAACCTGCCGCTTGTAACTAACACAACATCTATAGCTCTTTTCGGGGGGGAAAAAAGGTGTAATGTTGAAAGGTTTTAGAAATAGTCACTAGAAGACATTAAGCCTTTTCCTGCTGATCATATTTTGGATATTCTGATTTTGTTAGCAGCCTTACATTCTATTCATAGAAAAAGATCAAATGTCTAACTGTAGATTTTACTTCCCAAAAGCACCGTATTGTTGCTATGACAATGCAGGTTGTCAAGTGGAAGAAGAGAAAAGCATATCACTTGGGTGAGGTGTCAGTCTTATGGCTGTCATCTCAATATTGTGTGCGACATCGGGAAAACAAATCAGTGAAACTAGTTTATTTATCTTTCAACAATACTTGTAATCAAAGAGCTTTAAGTTTTTCAGATGGCTTATCAAAGACGTTAATATTTTGGTTATGTAATTCAGCTCTCTAGAAAGTCTGGCAACTTTTCAGCTGTGTTAAAATTTAGATTTCTAATGTATGATGATACTGCAATATTGCCAGAGTGATGTTAAACATGACTCTCATTCATTTACGCAGGACCAGTAATGCCGCAGTTTTCCCCTTGCTATTCCTGCCACAGGCTTGGCAACTTTATCTGCATTGTTCTACATGAAGTTAGGTTTGGGTGCAATGCTACACTAAAATTCAGCGTAGTACCACCCATGGTTCGCTAGTTGCATTGCTGGCTTTCTCCCTGAAATAATACCTGCAGCCGTAATGAAAGAGATATACCCTTGAAAGGGGTGTAAAACCCCAAATCACCTCACCTCCTTTCCTATTGACCATACCTCAAGGCCCACCATTATAGTGACTCCATCGTACAAGAGTATCTCAGGACAAAGGCACCATGATAAGAGAGGAAGTCTTAATAAACTTGATAGATTTTGCTTCCCAAAAGCACCGCATTGTTGCTATGACAGTGCAGGTTGTCAAGTGGAAGAAGAGAAAAGCATATCACTTGGGTGAGGTGTCGGTCTTATGGCT
This sequence comes from Gibbula magus, assembly GCA_936450465.1. NCBI lineage: Eukaryota > Metazoa > Mollusca > Gastropoda > Trochida > Trochidae > Gibbula > Gibbula magus. The sequence goes on from OW388306.1 coordinate 14,026,135, forward strand.
GTCATCTCAATATTGTGTGCTACATTGAAAACCCAGGCTGATAATCTTACATCTCAAAATTATAACTGGCTTTCAAAAGAATAATTCAGAGTTTGTGTGCTACAAGCTAATACTAGGTTTACCTGAATACCTGAAAAGGGTTGCTGTTGTTAAAGGCTAGCGTTGTTGAACCCAAAACATATCCTTTGTTTACTTTGATTTATTGAAAGTCATCCATTCAGACATTGGTGGGATTTGCAGCAGGTTTAAGATTGACTCTGAAACGTTGTGGTGTCGGAAATAGAACATATTTTGCTACAGAAGGTGTTGTGATTTAGTGAATCAACATTTTCAGATGGTATGGAGGTATCAAGTATAAACAATGACCAAATGAAAACGATAACGTCTTAGAAACTATGAATAAATTTTACTTCCCAAAAGCACCGTATTGTTGCTATGACAGTGCAGGTTGTCAAGTGGAAGAAGAGAAAAGCATATCACTTGGGTGAGGTGTCAGTCTTATGGCGGTCATCTCAATATTGTGTGCTACATAGCAGAAACAAATTCATTTTACTTTGTCAAAGATTTCAGTTTTGACCCCAAACCAGTTTTGATATTGTCAGCAGCAAGATTTGTAGTTGCATCCCTTTACGAGTTCAATTAGCTGTTGGCAGATTAGCTTCATCTTTGTGTGAATAGCAGGTCGAGATATTTGAATATGAACAATATTCATGTTTAAAGTCATATGACTTTGAAACATAAAGGTTATGAGTGATTTTGTGTAGATACAATTAAATCGTCATAATCAAGGGTGGAAGTATCTCCACCACAACACAAATAATAGATAACAAGGTCTCTCGCCAACTGCCTGACAAAGAGGGTATTTTGAATACTGTATACATGTTGCATCATCTATTGCAGGAGTGGAAGCTGGACACCCTGTGTGATCTGTACGAGACTCTGACCATCACCCAAGCTGTGATATTCTGCAACACCCGTAGGAAAGTCGACTGGCTCACCGACAAGATGCACAGCCGAGACTTCACTGTATCTGCACTGGTTAGTTTTCCTTCTCTCTACTAATCTTACCTCTCTTTATTGAGTATGTCTATCTAACACAGGATTAATCAAACTTTAGGGTAAGATGGAAATTGAAGACATAAGTTTGAAGTTGCTATGATGAAGATAATTCCAATATTCGCAGTTTCCACAGAGAGGGTAAAACCTCAAAGATGTTTAACGCCTTCCTTGGATGTCTGAGCAATGAAAAACTGATATTGAAGTGATATGATGCACTTTATGTATTATCTTAAGAGGTCTTTCTAAATAGTATGAACATTTGGAAATGTGATTATCTGTCTGTCACTAATTAGCTTAATTTGGTCAGCACATTATTTGGCTTCCTCCTCCTGCCTTTCTCAAGACTCCCTTGCGACGGCCAAATTTCCTATCTAAACTATGAATAAGGAAAAGATTTAACCTTGTTTGTTCTTACTCCTGGACAATTAATGAATACAAATTGCTTCAAAACTAGTTTAAAGAGAAGTCACTGAATATATAAACTTGAGTAAAGATGACAAATAAAATGAAAATGGATACAATTGAAACTTTGTCCATGCAGCACGGAGACCTTGACCAGAAGGAACGAGACGTGATCATGCGTGAGTTCCGGTCCGGCTCCAGTCGAGTGCTCATCACCACCGATCTGCTGGCCCGCGGCATCGACGTACAGCAAGTGTCGCTTGTCATCAACTATGACCTGCCTGCCAACAGAGAAAACTACATTCACAGGTTCGTCTTTGATATATATGTCTTTAGATGCGTGATTCAATAAGCAGTGATAATTTACCCATGAGTCCTGCATCAAATACACATAAAATTTGGAAAAGACTCCTAAACATCTAAGCTGTGGGTTCCCAGTACACAAAGGGTGTCGTATGTTGTATTTGCTTATTGAGGGACACGCTTATATCTACTGGGACTCACAAGAGCTTGTGGTAGCAAGTTCCTGGACTCTGCAGGTCATATTTGTAAATTCATTGCTGAATAAGTAACATAAGTTCACTGTGAGGAGACAAGGATTCATAACAATTCAAAATTTCTAGAAGAGCTGGCATATTCTTGCTGTGTAATACAGTCGCTTGATCATTGGCACTTCAGCCTGTAGAACATTAAATGTGAAATGTGTCTGAATTAGGTCAATATTTTGCTACAGTGATTTCGCTGATCCAACATTACATGATAGCGTGTTGATGTCATATCTAAACAGTGGCGATGGTCACATGAAAAAGATCAAATGTCTAACTGTAGATTTTACTTCCCAAAAGCACCGTATTGTTGCTATGACAGTGCAGGTTGTCAAGTGGAAGAAGACAAAAGCATATCACTTGGGTGAGGTGTCAGTCTTATGGCTGTCATCTCAATATTGTGTGCAACATTTTCTTGTTATAGTTATTAGCAGCTCCGACTAAGTCGGAGCTGCTATCAGTTTTTGCGCAGTTTCAATTGCCGCCGCCGCCGCCCGCGCGTTTTGTATTGGCTATAACTTTTTTCCTAGAAGGTTTTAAGAACTCATATACATAACTTCTTACTTATACCCCTGGGGAATTTTTTTGACATGTTCACATTCAAGGTCAAATGTCAAGGTCACGAGTTTTGAAATCTCTAAAAAAAAATCCTTGTAAACACGATAACTTGAAAAATATTTGTGCTATTAGGCTCTTATTTGGTGTATATCAACTTTGGAGAAAGGCCAAGATTTGAAAAGGTTTTCGCTGACATCCGTCAAAGGTCAAGGTCATAGCAAGGTCACAACTTAAGCATGCTTTTGCGAAAATGTCTTATTTCAACTATTAACACTTTGAATCATTACGTGATTGTGATACACAATGAAAAGTGATCACTGATTGTGTGACCTTGTTTTTTAAAGGTCAAGGTCACAAGATATGGTCATGCTGACCAGTTCTGAAATCACTAATTAACTTTTTCCCATTAAGATATTAATACCTCATATAGATAGCTTAATTTCTTTCTTATACACCTGGTGAATGATTTTGACATGTTCACATTCAAGGTCAAAGGTCAAGGTCATGAGTTCTGAAATCACTACAACAATCCTTGTAAACATGATAACTTCAAACTTTTTTTTGTGCTATTAGGCTCTTATTTGGTATATATGAACTATGGAGAAAGACCAAGATTTGAAAAAGTTTTCGCTAAAATCTGTCAAAGGTCAAGGTCACAGTGAGGTCAAAACTTAAGAATGCTTTTGTGAATATGCCGTATTTTAACTATGAACACTTTGAGTCATTGCATGTTTGTTATACGCTATGAAAAGTGTTCATTGACTGTGTGACCTTGAAGGTCAAGGGTCATGAGATATTGGTTGAGGCCGCGTTAATCCTTTGGTCAAATTTTGAAAGAAGAAATAGGTTTTAAGAACAAACTTGTGAAAAGTGACCCCAGTGATGATTAGTAATAACTTGAATAAAGAACAAATTTTTGTTAAAAAGAATTCCCATTTTATTGATCCTGAAGAGAAGGCGGAACAGGGAAAGGCGAGACCCTAAGTTTCGGAGCTGCTCTGCTTTTGCGGTGTCCCGCAAACGCTAATCTAGTATTGTATCAATGTCTCTCTGGCTGTAGGTATCAAATATACCAGACAAAAAAATAGGAATACATGTAAATTTTGAATATAACTATTAATTGATAAATTTATTCATTGCCTCTCTGATGAAACATTGATCATAAAATTTCTAACATCCAACACCCAAAGAAGCTACAGTTGAAAAATAGAAACTATTTTATGGATATATAACTTCTTTGTTCTTTGAAGCCGACATTTGGACAACAATTTTCTGAACACTTGCGTGACATTAGAAACTATGGCGAAACTTTGCCTTAAAAAAAAAGAAAAAAGTTGTATATCCAAAAAAAATTCTCAATTTTCCACCACCTCATCTTCGAGAATGCCAATCAAAGAAGTAAAGCTACAGTCTGCTTTATTTTACCAAGACATTTTTAAAAAGTAAATTGGGGTCTCAATTTGAAAATAAATGTTTGAATGAAAGGTGCTTATTATCTGAACTTCTGGAATTGTTTATTTAAAAACATCATTCTAAAACTGCATATCCTTTTCCAGAATTGGACGAGGAGGTCGATTTGGCCGAAAAGGCGTTGCAATCAACTTCGTGACGCAGGAGGATCACCGAACAATGAAGGACATTGAGACTTTCTACAACACACAAGTCGAAGAGATGCCCATGAATGTTGCCGATCTTATTTAATTTAAACCCATCCTAGATCGTCGCCATGGAGACGGCGCTCTAGCCCCGACGGACCGATCAGGCCCGTCCTTGGATTATGTTTGAAAATGAATTGACTAAATGCATTCACCAACTATTTTGTAATGTTTTGTCATCTTCTGCCCTCTGCAAGATCAAAATTGTCGAGGGAAATCATCTGTTGTTCCGCCGAGTGCTGTATTTATCAGAAAAAATGTTGACGAAAACTTTAAATAATGTCTTAATTATGATTAGCACTGCACTGTTTATTTTTATTAAATTTTTTTCTCCCTCTTGCGCCTGTAAAAAGCACTCATAGTCCAAACTATTTTGATATTGGCACTTGCTTGTGCAAAGTATCGCTCCAACAAGACTGGGCAAAAAGAAAAAAAAGATAAAAAGTACAAAAAAATAGCAATTTTCATTTGAAAAAAATTGTAACTTAAAAAAATGAAGCTGTACAGAAGTTAGCATGTATCATTGAGTGTTGTTCGTCGTTCATCTTGTATACGTCTGTTTACCCATCATGCATCTGGTGGGAGACGGTGTCGGTCCACGAGACCAAGGGTTATATGACTGTTCACTAAACCGCGGCGAAAATACTAGATGTATTAAAGTCATGTATTGATACTCCTGTCTTCTGTCATTTCTACATCACATTTGATTATAGCTGGCTGGCTTGAAGAGAGAACGCATGCTTTAAATCCACATTCGTGGTTGAAAAAAACCCAACACAAAATAAATCTTTTGCGCTGGCTTGTTCAACAAAAAAAAGAAAGTGCAGTCCAAAGGTTAACTCTATACTCGCTTCGAAATCTCGAGGTGTTTGGCAACTTTGTCTGCTGTAATTAACGTTCTACATGCAGTAAGTGCAATGCTACACTGAATTTCAGCACTGGTCCACTCCTTGTTCTCTAGTTTCATCGCCGCTAATGGCTGCGATATTGCCGAAGCGGCATTAAACAATAACTAACTCTCTAGTTTCAGCCAATACAGTGGTGATGTGAGTGAAATACTCATGAAAGCGATGCTGAATTCCACCTAGTCTCATTTCATTTTGTAGTCTAGTTGTGACCATTTATTCGTGTGTATATATATAATATTCGTGAAATGTTTGCATTTGCCAAACCTCAACACCACAGTTGGTAACAATCAACTTTAATCAAGGATTAAAATTTACCCTGTTTCAAAGAATTGAAGTTTCAAGTTCATGATCTGGAATACAAACTCTTGATTTCTTCTCCACAACCTCTGTAAAAGTCACGGGGTTGGAATCATTTTGACAGTATTTTTAAAATTCAAAATCTAGAATTTTGCAAATGAAGATTTTATATCAATAGCGGGGATATTTATCTCAAATCTTTATTTCTTAACGGATTTCACTCAAATTTGGAATACAGGATCGCCATATCATATATAAACAGTATGAGATTGCAAAAATCTCTATTTTTAATTTTGAAAATATTGTCAAAACAGCGATTTGAACCCCGAAAGTAAAGGCACATGTTCTGACCCAAACTCATTTTAGTAATCACAATGGTCAAAACAAAGGCTATTAGTACACAATAGATGCAATGTTTTGAAAAGTATTTCTTGGAACAGTGAAAATTCTGATTAGTTGCAATGAAAGTTAGTTGTGCAATCAGGGACGTTGAAAAGACCCATTACCTCCCTTCACCTATACTAGCCTTGCATATTTCAAACAAGATTGTGTCACTGGAGATGCAAGACTATTTTTATTGGAAAGAGAACAGTCCAAGCTGCATGTCCACTTGTCCAGAAATGTGGCACCCTTGGAGCAGAGGTTACGTTTGAAGCAATGACGTGGTCTGGAGAGAATGACCTGTACTTGGAGAAGTTGTTTATGCATTGAGTCGGTGTTTGAAATCAAGAAATGGAAATCCTAGCTGTTTGGTTGAACTGCTTCACAACCCTACTGCTAAGCACCATTATCCTACCTCATGTTGATCCCTGATTGATCCACGTGACCATTAACAAATAACAATAAACACCGTCATACGGGTTAATAAATCTTCCCGAGGATGATAAATCTTTTATATCCCGCAACATAAATAAAGCATACATCCATGTCACGTCACACAAGTTTAGGTCCTTGTTTGTTGATCGATCAGCTGTTTTCTGTCAATGACATTTTGAGACATGCGGTAAGATAAATACGTTAAAACATTCACTTTGTTTGGGTGACATCGTAATTTATCAGATCCTTCTCAGTCTTTATCCAACGAGCCTACGGCTCGGATGAACGCTAGCGCGGGTCTGATAAATTATGATGTCACCCTCCACTGAATGTTATAACTTATATTATCAGTTCTCTTTAACATGAAGTATGCCGATTTTCTCAATACATAGATGGTAAATTAGCACATATACTTCGCTGCCCCAATGTCATAAAACACCTAAAATGTATTTAATATGTATGGTGCCAACTTCCCAATGCAAGGCATAACTCTTGCCAGGCTCCATTACTGGCCGATTTAGGCCTTGCAGTATTTCCTTTAGATCTCTGTGCTTGGAAATCCCGGCCCACTTCCTATGCATTTCAGGTGCAGTGATTCACTATCTTGGCACAACAAAGCGAGAGGAAATACTGCAAGGCTTAAATAAGCAAGAGACTGGCAAGAGTTATGCCTTGCATTTGGAAGTTGGTATGGTGCTTGCAGACAGTGTAAATACCTGATGAAACAATTGGCAGGCTTGCTGAGCAACAATAATTAGTTATCAAGGGATTAATACATCAAATGAGAAGCTTCCAATAGTCCTGTATATTTTTAAAAGGCCCCGAAATAAGGAGTGAGTGAGTTAGGGTTTAACGCCGCTTTCAAGAGTATTTCACTTATATCAAGGCTGCTAGTATTATTGCAGGGAGAAAGCCAGCAACGCCATGTGGCTATGCATTGCGGTGAAACCTGCGAGCAACGGCTGGAACTAGCGAACCATGGGTGGTACTACGCTGAAATTCAGTGTAGCATTGCACCCAAACCTTACTGCGTGTAGAACAGTTCTCTACTGCAGACAAAGTTGCCGTGCCCCTGGCGGGACTCGAACCCCGGACCTCTTGATCCAGAGCCGAACGCGCTAACCACTGCGCTATCCCGCCCCCCAAAATAAGGACATCAGGAATAATGGAAATGGAAGTGCAGTGAATTCAATGGCGTCATGTACAACAATAGAGAGACAACCTGTCAATAGAAAGGTCAAGAATTGCATGACAAGCATCTTCCCATCTGATAGCTTCAGGGCTCTCTCTGTATGATCCCTTTATAGCAGAGGTCATGTGGGCAGCAATGACTTGAGTATCCAATTAGTGTAGAGAAAGCTTGTTTGGCAAACTGCCGAGGCTTGACCAAACATTAGACACTTTTCAATTTAACTGGATGCATTAACTAACTATAATCTGTTTGTTTCAAAATATTCCTTATCATTATGTTCAATTCTTAATTTATTTGGATATCTTTGTTACCGGTACATGGAGACTTGGTTTGTTCATTTTGTCTTCACCCCCCTCAAATATGTTTGTGGCAAGAACTAGTTATGCTAGAAAGGTTAAATTTGGGGAATACAAATTATTATCTTTAATGAATGCCACTAAGATTTGTAAATTTCTTTGCCCTCGTCCAAAAAATAAGAGTTGGGAAGATCTTGAAAACTCTTTTGAGCCAGACATAGCTTGTTATATCGATGATCCACAACCAAGTACTGACATTACTTCCCCTTATTAGAATGTTTTGGATTGGACTGCTAAGAGCAGGTGCAGCGTGCTGACAATCTGGCAAAGAAAAAGTGATAAGATGAAGCAAGGCTTAAATCAATGATCCAGGACCCATATTTTCGAACCTCTCTTTGCGCTAAGATTGTCGTAAGTGCCATATATCTACATTGATTTACGAGTATCTTAGCACTAAGACAGCTTCGAAAATATGGGCCCAGGTGTACATTCGGCATTGTCTTGGTGGTAAGACTGACCAGGTACTTCCAGGAATCTTAGTTCATTGTCAGACCGCGCTTGAGTAGCACCTGGCCATCCCTGAAGTACCCCAGCAGGTCAGGGGTTAAAGTAGATTCAGTCCCATGGATTGAGGAATAAACAAAACTCAACTCGCAGAAAAGATTCTGTATTTTATTTCAAAAATATGAAGTCATAGGTGACATGGGTCGGGGTGGACGTTGCTATACCACAAGGTGAAGTGTCAAGTTCAGTTGTAGAAACAAGAATATAAAAGATAGAATATACTTCAAATCAAGATCATAGTTTTACGTTTGCAATTATCAATAGCCCGCATGAATGACGCAATAAAAAGGCTGAAGTCATTTCCAACTATCGTTGGAAACTTCAAGTTTGCTAGTTTTATTATTGACTATACACCTAATCGACATCTCTAAAACGTGCAACACATTTGATTGTAGAAACAAGAATATAAAAAGACATTCAAAAGATTGTAAACTTCACATCTAATATTTGATTCTTGTAAAATCCTTTCTATTGAATTCGAACAGCAAAATTAAAAACTCTAATTCTAACATTATTTTAAATAATTTTTAACATGAGCCGTATATTATTACCAGATGTGAACATGGTTATTTTTGGAATTATTTTGAACGTTTGTCACATATTAGATGCCCACAGATATATCTGGCAGACATTATAAAGAAGAAACAATAAAGTTGTTTTAAATAAGATCAAAAAGACCAAAATATCCTGCATTACTTCTTACAATATCTGGTTTTCTGAGAGATATCTCAATTTCTAAATGAACACTTCATGACCAGGGAAGACTTCAAGCTCGAAGTCACTCAGTAAACACATAAGCATAAATCTAAATATTCCCAGAGGCCATTGCTCCATTGAGATTTTTGATATGCACTTGTTATTTAGGCACATATCACGTGGAATGTTTTATTTTGAGGTAAAGTTTTTCAAACAAAGATACTACCAAATCAAATCTAGATTTGTTGGTCTATGTACCCTTGGGAGTCACATGATCCAACAAACTCCCTTCTGGCTGCCATCAAGTAAGCAACTGTCTGTCTCTATTTTCCCATATCTAAGCTCTTGACTTCTCAAATTTTCCAATCGACTCAATTAAAAAATATGATATTTACCCACATGCTACAGATCCAACCAGTTGTTTCAGAAGATACTTTTATTTTTCAAAAACAAATTTTAAATAGTTTCGGATCTTGATATTTTTAATTACAATTTTAATTGAAAGGGACCTCAAAACAATTTTCAAAAACTTTTGAAGAAGATCATCTTTGACTGTCTGCAATCTGGGCAAGGTGTGTGAAATACACAATACTCATATATATATCCCCTGGATCCTAAGCCGAACACACTAACCACAAACCTATGAAGTCATGGAGCAACAGTACATCAACAGTAATCCACTGCTCTGACCAAGCAAGCTTTTTAATCATCGACCGACCGACCGACCGTCGTGTGACTTTGACACGAACCAGAAGAGAGCGAGGTTGGATCGCAGGTGTAGGAGACGAGAGTTACACTTCACATACATACTCTGGTACATATTGCAGATTATCAAGTTTGATTTGGTTATTTTCATTTACATATAATCACTGAGGTGTCTGAAATGAATATAAGTAAATTGTAATCTATCATGGGTTTCGTTGATTAGAAGATCAGAGTAGAAAATGATTGACATAAAGGGGCGTTCACAATAAGATGAACTTCATAATTAAGTGTAATTAACACACAACAATTGTAACTAGAAATCTTGTATACATCAAAGGCATGAAGATACTGTGAACATTCTTATTTAGAAGAATATAAAAATATAAAAGACAATAGAAAAGTATAGATTATTCTAAAGCTGAAGCTATACCTACTTGAAGCATAATCATCCATATTTAGGGCTCAATGAAATCACAGAAGTGCCCTTACCCTGAATACTCAAGATTGAATATAGCTGTTAATAGTTCTACCAAGTAAGGCACACAGATAATCCACAAAAGTGTTGAATGTATGACCTGGCTTGATAAGGGCCCAATGATTACAGTACATGGCCCCTAACATGATTTATTTTGTTATTATCTTATAAGGATGTTTAATTCTCTTGTCATTAATTATTTTAATCAAATTTTAATTAAATGAAATAAATTTCAAATAATTGTCATACAATATGACATGTTTCATCATTGTTTTAAAACACATTCAATGTATATAATATCTTATGTTTGACAGAAATCAGTTTTTACAACACACAAGGTAATTATAAATAATTACAATTATTTGTATGCAGCAAGACTTGATAAATAGCATTAGGGAAAAGCCGAGAAAAATTATAAATCGTAGGGAGGGGAGGGAAGATCTGTTACTTATATGATCGTATTTTCTCTTGACAATAGTGAAAAGATACAACAATTTGGGGCAACTTGGAGAATATTGCTACTTAATTAATTCAAATCAAAATTAAATCTAAAATTATAACATTGATATCTCTTTCAATATGGAAAGAAAATTTGATTTTTTAAAAAACTATTTTGGCCATTATTTAAATATGTACTCAATTGGAAACAAAGAATGTTGAATAAGTTTTAGAGCCAGTTGTACATGTCGTGTGAATGGTACAAAATTGAAAGCTAACACGGAGTGATGAATCAAGGATTATTACATTGTCCCAGTTGGTTCTAGTTCTCTTAGTGCCAGGACAGGAGACAGTGCAACTGATGGCCACTGTGTACTTCACGAGAGGAATTAAACGTACAGCCGTTAAAAAGTGATACTTCAACAAAACAAAGTAACAAAATTAGATAAACGATCCAGTTCTAAACATGTGAGATGTAAGGTAAGCTGATTCATTATAATGTCGCTTTCAAGAAGATTTCACTTTAATCATGGACTAAAAACTTGATTGAATCTAGCCAGCCCACATCACTGATGTGACTAAGTGCATGTTGTGGTGAAACCTGCAAGCATTGGCTGGACCTAGCTAACCATGGTACTCAAGTTGATCTAATTGAAGGTGTGCAAACAAAGCCTACTGCTTATACAACAGTTCTTTAAAGCAGATGAAGTTGCGAATACACTGACGAGTATCAACGAGCAGACCTATTTTTGTAAAACCTGAAGTCAAATACACAAAACCGTGTTTTATCGAAACTTGCAACGGTCTGACAGGTATTGAATGATCATTACGTTACAATGGAAGATCTAAGACAGGTAATCTTTATGCAGTGCAGTCAGATTATATAACTCGACACTGAATCATCATTATCCGAGCACTAAGAGATCTTTGAACATCTGGACACGCGTGTGAACATTAACTTACATAGATTGTATTGGAATACAACACGTACATTGTCATAATACAAAATGGAAGCAGAAAATGGGTAACCATAGCAACAGGTGCATCTTGGGATGTTATTTAGAGGGATATCACAGAAGAAACTTGTTGAGTCACATTCGATTCCAGCTCTGCAAAGTCGGACCTGTATTTTCTAACCTCTCCTAGTTTTAAACAGTCATAAGCACCAGGTAATCAACATTGGCTTACAACTATCTCAGCATTAAGAGAGCTTTGAAAACATGACCACAGGTCTCTGAATTACTTGCTTTCCTAAAAAAACATTTTAAAAACTTATTCCTTTGTTTACACATCTTCAAAAACGTTTCTTCAAAACTTTATATAATTTTCTAAATGTTTTTGGATCCAAAACATCAGAGAAACTGTTATTCTAATATGATAAAATCTTCCATATTCAAGATGAGCAATGTTTAACTTTTAGGGTTGTGACGGCTTTTGAAAAATGTAGCTAATTTAAAATGCCTTAATCAAAATCATACCCTTTGTTAGGAAGAGAAGAAATCCAGAAACATTGTCTTTGCAGAAACGTTCATTCAATAACACTCTGATCCTACTCCAGCCATGTGGTGCAGATATATCAACTACTGCTAGATATTACGATGTATGGGAGGGCAGGGAGGTAGGGGGGGTGACCTTGGGAGACGAAGAAAAGCAGAATCTTCGCCTCGTTACGATATCAAACGTTCAAATGTTCAACTCCTTCCCATTTTAAGCCTTCTCTGCAACTATTTGAAAATGTTGGTAATAATTCATTCCTGGTTGAATTTTTTTTCATAACAATAATTTATTTCTGGCTGATAATGATTTGTTTTCCTGCTTGAAGATTATTTACTCCAGTTCAATAAATAAATTTTCCTAAATGACAATAATTTATTCTTTGTTTATAAATATTTTTCCTGTTTGAAAAGAAGTTATTCCCGGTCAATAACTATTTTTTTCTGCACTATGATAATTTATTTCATTTGATGATGATTGTTTTCCTGATTGATGATAATTTATTCCTTGTTGTAAATAATTTTATCATGTCATCATTCACAGATTAACATCATGCTAGTAACCAACTATCAGGAATATGTTTGCCCAGACTAATTACCTGTACAAGCTCAGTGTTTATTTCATTGTTAAATTTGTTTAAATTACTTGTCTGTTTAATATTTTCACATAAATGTTGCTTATGTTGAAAGCTGTACAATCATTTTGGTAGATAAAATTCACTTGAAAAACATGCATAGTCATCATGTAAAAAGCTGTATTAAATGTTTTGTAACAAAAATAATAATAATAATAGGGCATTCTTTCTCAACTTCATTCGGTTCTTCTCACAGTTTTTTTACTTTGCGTGTATAAAAATGGACTACAAACTACGATGTGTGAAAACATTTAGCAAACTTGGAAATGTATTGTGTTGTATAGGTTGAGGACACACAGAACCACTCATTGATATGCAAGGATTAAAGTATTACAAATGTGGAAAATATATTTACAATATCAAAATGATCACGATCATATAAATAGTACGCCATATTTGAAGGTTTTGTATCAAAGAAGGTCACACTGACAACAACAATAACATCGAGTGATAGTCGTACAACAGACAATAAATAGGAAACATATATATATACGTAGATACAAATGATTGTTTACTTTTGCACCTTTTGAAAAACATCAATATACACATTTGGTAACAGGGATAATAATTGCAAAAAAATAGTTATTTCTGATTTTATAGAAATGGAAAAAACAAGAGACAACAATTAAGGTGTTAAAGCATATAAAAAATTAATTCTCTGGAAAGTGAAAAAACACAGGTCATTTCATCCATATTAGTTAAACATACATATTTAAAACTGTGTCAAAACATTCATTCCCACTGCTCTCAGTCAGTCAGTCCTCTATTGGGATCTATAGCCACTGATTTTAGTTTTCTTCATCTTCAATCTCAAATAATTCATCATAAATATCATTTTAAAATGTATTACAAATGGTACTTGGTTTATTGGTAATGCGAAAAAATAACTTTCAACATAAAATTCATCCCTTGACTTAAATGACAAACTCAAACTCTTGAGTGCATTAGGTCAGGTAAGCCATTCTCTTGGGGCCGAGGACTACTGTGGCAGGCAGAGGGTTAAGACTAACTCTCGAGCAATGTCACTTCATTTTGACTACAGTTTTGGATATGTAAATTCGTGTGTATTAATTCAATTCTAATAACATGTCACTTGAAGTCTTGTAGCACCTTTGAACAAAGATTATTATCAGAAAACATACTGTACGAGACATTGAAAAATATTTAAAATTCTACAAAGTAGATACAAAATGACTAGGTTCTAGGGAAAACTCAAAGTCTAACAACTGTCAAAAAAATTGCCTTTAAATATTTTGATAAGTGATAAATGAATGCAGAAATATGAGGAAGCGTGAAATTCTTTTACGTGTAAAAGTTGAACTTATGAGAGTGAAATATGAAAATATACATAAAGATGAATGAACTCTTTGGTCTGGAACCAGTAGAATGATACAGGCCTGCTGTACATAGAATATAACAGTAAATAATAACAGTCTTACAACATCATATACAAACAATTGATTGTTATAATTCATGCCAATATGCAGCAAATCACATCTTAACCGATATTTCCTTTTCTTGAAAAGTATCACTTTATCACTTTGATTCAAACATGTAATATTTATCACGTTTGTAAATGTTTTCTTAAGTAAAACTGCTTTTGATCATGATGAAAGTAATTTTGAAGCAATGTGAAGTATGATAATGAAAGCTGAAATAAATACTGCAAAATATAAAACACGTACAGACTTGCTGCAAGTTGTATAAAATTAATATTTTTCTAATTTTGGCCACACTACATATTTTAGGCCAAACAAGCAGAATAACATTTCGGAATTCACAAAAATATGGCAACACGTAGTAGAACAGTCGGTCATGACTTTCGAAAGGGAGATAACTCAGAAGTCATGGAAACTGTTGCTCTTGTGAGGATCCTTAGTCTTGAGTTCTCACAATGTCCTCCTGCTTCCTTGGTCCCTTCAGACAATCGCACAATATCCACATTCCATTCTCTTGTAGGAACTATCCACATTCCATTTACCATTCTCATGTACAAACTATCCACATTCTATGCAGTTCATTCATGACCTAGTCAAGTTTTCTTTTGTGGCACACAACAATGAGTCGTTTAGAGTTGTCTCCCTTCAGAGTAGGGGAGGTAACTGTTTAAAAGGTTGTCTCCCTTTAAAACAGAGAATTTCAGTTACAACATCCCATTGGAGTAATCTCCTTTTAATGAAGGGGATAACTCTTTCAAGGGAAGATAACTCTTACTCAGCACCAAGTGTATCGGTATTCACTCGTATATTACAGAGCTATTTAAGAAGCATCATTCAGGTTGCACTCTCCACAAACAGTTCACAATTTCAACAGACATGTCTATTCATCTTTCACAAATATGTTGAGATTCATTGAGATTCTATTGATGTGCCAGTCCAAAACTGTCTTTGAATAATAGAATTTCGTTAAACTTCTATGCAACCTCAGCTATTTTTCCATATCACTTTTTACATTATCAGCATGAGTCAATCATTTGTAACACATCAACTCAATCTGTTTGTCAAACAGTTAGATAATCTATTCCCTTATGGGTGTTACCCGACTCATTCATGATTGCCATTTGTGGTTCAAAAAGTCAAACCAGGTTGCTATCCATGTCCTGTAACGGGATCACATTATGATATCTGAACACATGCCTTTACAGCACTCCGATATCAAGCTCTTCATATCAGTATGGCATATTAGCTAAAGATGCAGAGTCTGGATTGATATCATACATCACTTGGTACTCTGCTGTTAGAACACATTGTTATCACACATCTCCCTTTTGGCATCATATACTGTTATCTGAATAGCATTACCCCTGATATTCTCCATTAGTCCAACGTGATATCCTTTCACTTACTATGAATTTATGCCTAATATCAATATCCATATTGATAATCCTTAGTCATTTCATGACATCACAACCTTGATATACAGTCAATATGACATGATATCTCATGCCCTACATTTGTATCACTGTCCTGGTATTAATATAACATACAGAGAAATTTGTATTACACTGATATCCTCCCAAGGTAAGACATGACATCATTCTCCCAATACCTTTCATCTGCTTGATACGTATCACATACAAGTATTACTCCCCTTGAATCAGTAAAACATACTGATATATAGTCATTCTGATATCACATCCCTGATATCCTCTTTAAATCAGACATGATATCAAGTCTCCAGATATTTTTCATCTGTACGATACGTATCACACACAAGTATTACTTTTCTCGTATCAGTAATACATACTGATATCATACAGTCAGACAGATATCACGCCCCTGATATCGTGTCAATATGACATGATATCCTCCTCCATGTGATAGGCTGGATGTCATGTGCTGGATTTCTCTGCTCTCTCTATGGCTGCTTCGCGGTTGACTAATTCCTTTATTCCCTGTTGTATTCTCTTCAAGTGGCCCACCTTTGTGACACCGAGATCCTAAAACAAGAGTTTCATATAGACTCAGTACCTCTGTTGATATTAAGGAGGCTGTAGCAAGTTTGTGGTAAACTTAGAGGGTAAAACATCTTACTACACAAACCAATTATCCGCAGTGGTAATAACGGTCAAAAACTATTCTCATGGCTTTACTGAACCATGTGCACTCATTTTTTAACTTGATTTTCCAAAGAGAGAAGGGTGTTTTACTGTAGGTGACATTTTTTTTCAAATAGATTTCATCAACTTGTTTGAGGGTAAAACATCTTACTACACAAACCAATTATCCGTAGTGGTATTAACAGTCTTGCGTATGAAGCCATTTTAATGTGAACACAATTTATTATTTCGAATTACAAAAACTATTCTCGTGGCTTTACCGAACCATGTACACTCATTTTTTAACTTGATTTTCCGAAGAGAGAAAAGCATGTTTTACTGTAGGTGACATTTTTTTTCAAAAAGATTTCATCAACTTTTTTGAGCGAAAAAACGGTCTTCTGCCTCTTTGATAGTAATATTAATACCACATTTCCCGGAATACAACCTGGGGCTTTATTTAAACCAAGGGGTCATGGGGTGCTGAGGTAAATACAACCCGAGTCTGAAATATTTAATTTAAGCACTACCGTATTTCCTCAAATACAACCTGGATTTCGAATCGATTTTGAGGATGAATACAATATATGTATTACTTTTACACTGCATCAATAAAGAATGGAAGCTCATTACACTGATCATTACACATGACACTAGACTCGACCTTTGTTGCTGTTACATATCACAGATCTCTCACCAGTATTTTCATTATTTAAAGTATGCTATGTAGCAAAATGAATAGTTGGGCTGATATTCTGAATTAACAAGAAAAAAGTGAGCATGGCTCACATACCCCCGCCATCCGCTATTCGTCCATTGAGAATTATAGATGTGAAGGGTACTATATATATGTTTAAAAAACAGCTTCAAGCATCATAATATTGTCCAAAATAATTTTAGGAACTGGCTTTGTTATTACAAAATTCATCACCCAGATGTAATATTTTTCAGTAACTTATTTTTCCCATTAGAGCATCATACCGGTAATTTGTACCAAGTTCAATTACAGATTCAAGGGCTTCATATCTCCATAAACATAATATTTCGGAACTGGACTGTGAACTCGACGAAGAGTATCATCTTGACTATCTACATGTAAAATTTCATTTACCTAGATGTAATAGTTGCCGAGAAAACTTGTCCCAATTGGAGCATCACAGCTCTTTTGGTACAAAGTTCAATTTCGGATTCAAGAGCCATAAATCTGTAAAAAATAATATTTCGGAACTGGTTTTCGAACTCGATGAAGAGTATCATCTGGACTACCTCCATGTTAAATTTCATTCACCTAGATGTAATAGTTTTCGAGAAAACTTGTCCCCATTGGAGCATCACAGTTCTTTTGGTACTAAGTTAAATTTCGGATTCAAGGGCCATAACTCCGTAAAAAATAATATTTCGGAACTGGTTTTCGAACTTGATTAAGAGTATGGTCATGAGTACTCACAACCAAAATTTCATTCACCTAGGTTGAACAGTATCCGAGAAAACTTGTCCCCATTGAACACAATAAAACTAAGTCCAAAAAGTAACGTATCCATGGAAACGACAACAAATTTAAATCTCAGAAATTTGAAAATTGTCTGTGCACGATCGGAAGAACATGGTTGATAACTGTACAAAGTTTGGTTGATGTACCTTTGATGGTTTTTGAGAAAATTGACCGGACGGAAAGACGGACGGAATGACCGCTTTATACCCCCACTTACTTCGTAGCGGGGGTATAATTAAAGGTACTACATCAGTAGTTAATTGTGTATATGCAAAGTTTCAGAAAATACGAGAGTTGCTTTTACTGGGGACCCGTTCACATATTGGAAAGGGTGGGGTTCAAAATGGGGGTCCGTAAAATTTACAAACAACATTTTTCAAAAGAGGGACCTCTGAATAAAGCATTTTGAGAATATTACATCAGCAACAAGAGGACAAACCTTAAGGTCTCTCCGCTCCAGGTTGAGGAGCTCGGAGCCACGGATCTCGTGACTGATGAAGGAGTCACGGTATTCTCCGAGGGAGAGTTTCTCCAGCCACGTCCCGACCTCCTCCAGGGTCCAGCCTCTCACCTCGTACCCTGCAGCACACAGATGGGACATTACTTACAGGTGCTCTAATACATAGAGAGGTAAGCCCCTCACCATGTACCCTGCAGCACACAGATGGGACATTACTAACAGGTGCTCTAATACAAAGAGAGGTAAGCCCCTCACCTCGTACCCTGCAGCACACAGATGGGACGTTACTTACGAGTGCTCTAATACAAAGAGAGGTAAGCCCCTCACCTTGTACCCTGCAGCACACAGATGGGACATTACTAACAGGTGCTCTAATACAAAGAGAGGTAAGCCCCTCACCTTGTACCTTGCAGCACACAGATGGGACGTTACTTACGAGTGCTCTAATACAAAGAGAGGTAAGCCCCTCACCTCGTACCCTGCAGCACACAGATGGGACGTTACTTATGAGTGCTCTAATACAAAGAGAGGTAAGCCCCTCACCTTGTACCCTGCAGCACACAGATGGGACGTTACTAACAGAGAGGTACCACACTTGATTGCTCCAATGACATTGTAAGTACAAGAAGGATTGGATGTATGCTGTTGTCATGACGATCCAAGGATCCAGGACATCCTGCTCCATCAAGGTCAGACCAAATCAAACAAGTGTTCCCGCCGCCGTTGAATCAAGAGACATAAATATACCAGTTTTCTTCATTTGGTCAGATTGTGGTTCCTAATATCTTGCATTATTGTAGTCATGGTAACTTTGAAAATAGGGCAAGGGTCAGAGATGGCTCTGTAATGACGCCTCAATCTAGGCTGTACACCAGATTTGAAGATATAAGAAGAGTTTGAAAAGTGGTCAAAGTGTTGTGGTGACCTTGAAAATAAAGCCATGGTCACTTAATATTTTTACACTGAAGTAATTAATTTTGTTCGTTAACTTAGTAATTATATTTGCAAAGGTCGGAGAAATCAGTTTCAGTTAGAAATGATCTGTCATTGAATAAATGCTAGTTTGAATTAGTTTTGGAAAAAATAAATTTCAATTTGAAATGAAAGATAAAGCATTCTGATGTAGCCTGGTTTCTACAGAAGCTATGGTAATAAAGATGTTAGTATTGATTAATATAATGAAAGTACAGGCTCGTTCTTGAGTAATAAAGATGTTTATACACTTCAAACTTACATAAAAGAAAGATCAAAATGAAAATAATTAATTTAAGACCTTTTTTTACATGACCCAAAATGGTTGCTTACACAGAGTCATTAGTTCTGTAGTTTATTTGGCTTTAATAATACATATGATATAAGGCAGAAAACATAAATTTTCCAGAGGTAGTTCTCTAATTTTCGTAAAACCTTCATTGGCCAAGGTATCTGTACACAACATTTCAGCTTTCTAAGGCTCTTGGTTCTTGAAAAGAAGATGGAAATAGGATTCAAGCCATTAGCCTACATGGCCTTTATACAGGGCCACAGAGTCACCAAATCTACATTTCTAATCCCAATTTGCCATGGTGCCTATTCACAAGATTTAAGCTTTCTAGAGCCAATGATTCCTGAGAAGAAGTGAAACAGCAAAAAGATGGACAGACATTGGTCACCATGCCATGCCATAAGCCCATCAGGCCTTTCAGGACTAATGGGCTAAAATTAAAAAAATATGAATATATGTGAAACAAACTCATTCTATCATAAACTATTTCATAAAATAATGTTAGTAGCCTATTCACCGAAAATAAATCTTACTGTTTATGTTGAATCGGTTGAATCTATGAAAATAACAATTTTTAACATTCATTTTCAACAACTGACATAATTGATTCAATAGTAGACAATGTATAACAAATGGACATATAAAAGCCCTTTTAGTGTAACATTGTATCATAAATAGAGAATATCACATGATAAAGTGAGTCATATGACTTTATAAAACCTGTTTGAATTTTGATATTGCCTCAACATGTTAACTAGCCAATGAGAACCAGTAAATGTGGGACAGTCATTTCTAACCAGCCAATGGGAGACCTAACGTACCTGAAGCTCCGACGCCCCGCCCCTTCTCCTTCTCCTTGCCCTTGCCCTTGAGCTTGCTGTACACCTGCCGGAACTTGCCGTGCTTGTGCCGCTTGTGCTGCTCGATCAGATGAACCTAAACCAACACGTCACAGTTGGTATTGTGTTGTCAAATCAAAGAACATTTAACAAACATTGGGTACCATCTCACTCAGTTAAAGACTCTACAGTTGAAATAGACCTAGACAGATTTTCATTTAGAGACTATACACGTAAAGTGTTAACTCTTCCACAACTTGCACATCCACTGCACAGCGTAACGGCCTTGGACATGTCAGTTATTCAATTTTCAATTCCCTCTAACCAACACTTGGTACCATCACACCCTGTTAAAGGAAGGCTGAAATGAATTATTTTCTATTGAATTCTTAACTGCAATTGGTTCATCAGACTATTTTGTGCAAAAAGAAACCAAAAAATAAATCCATATGTTGTTCCTATATTTAACTAGAGCGGCTTAAAAACACCAAAAAACATCGTCTGCTTTTCACCCGTGACCAACAAACCAAAAATGGGGCGGGGCTTAGAGAGTTGGAAGATACCGGAAGTGACGTACGTGAAGGGACGGGGTGTAAACATTCGCTTACTATTTACAATGGCAAACACTGGGGAATCGGTCAGTTAATCTGTTATATCTACGCTTTGCAATGATGCCACATCGCTGTTCTGCTGTGTAATCTGTTTGAGTAATGTTAGTTATCAAGTTTCACTTTACAAATGCACCAAAATATCGTTATATATATCAAATCAAATATAATTGGTATAACTAGTGAGAGACGGTGGATTCATAGACGTTCGTAGACATAGGATAAATCAATGCTAATGATATATAAGATGACAAAATGAAACCAAGATATGATAATATGAACGAAGTACAGTTTAGACAACGAAATCAGATAGTCGGTGTTGTTGTTATTTTTTGTTAGAGATTGTTTGTGTTTAAAATAAAAAAACAAACGTGAGATAAGCACGCCGGCGAAGTAGACCCTATTGTGAGCCATCGACAATAAAAGCACTTCACAACATCCTGTTTTTAAACATCGTTAATCAACCGACAACCTAATTTACTAACTGTACATTACAAAAATCAAAATAACTCCCCACATATTTTAAAACATCAAAAGAATAATACGTCTACGAATCCACCTACGAAAACATCGCATCCCAATGTTACCTTTTACGATTTAGTTATCACTTATTACACATTAAAACATTCAGAATTTCATAGTTTATAAGATAATGGTTTCAATAAAATGTGTGGTTAATCAAATATAATCAAATAAACATCGTATTAAATTGACAATTCATCAAGAGTGTCAATTAATGTAAGAAACTTACCTTATAACCGTATCCAAAAGGACAATATGAATATCCAAATGCACATTAGACACAAAATGTTAACCTATAATTCCATCAATGACAGTACTTGGAAACAGAAGATGGTCAAATAATAACCCTCTTTCAGCAAAAGTCTTTTCGCAAATGGCAAGATAGAAAACCAAATAGTTTTGATGATTTTACACTAAAAATAATTTCATTGGTACATTAGATTTAAACAAGAGTTTTTATTGGATAACTTGATAGAGATATGTTCAAATTTCTAGACTGAATGTCGCGTTAAGTGTATTGTGTGTCACCAAGACAGGACGTTGGCAATAAACATGACATGCTGGTCACCGACTTGTGTTATATAATTAAGTCGGTCCAGTAAACTTGTTATCTGTACAAACATAATTACACTCCTTTCTTCTCACATACTCAGCTTCTTAATTGCGTAAACTAATGTGCTGTAACAACACTTCTCCCCTTTGATCTGGAAGAAACATCTATATGGTCCGCTAAACTGAGAATTGTGTGTTGATGTGCAGAAGTGACACATAAAAGCAATCAGACTATTAATTAAACCATTTCGTTTTCATTAACGATATGTTCATTAAAAGGCTTCTGGTAACATAATTCTTTTATTCGATAATGTTCGTTGTCTATATCAATCTGTGTATATGTTTAGCGTGCACAATAGAGCAATCTTCATGTAAATTTCATTGAGCTTGTTGACCAAAACAGTTCATTTATTTATTCATGAAAGTGAAGTGAAAATGGTTTGCATTCCGTTACATCATATATAGAATATTTTAATTGACAAACTTAAAATACAGTAATCTTTTATATTAAATACAAAATGTTATTTATAAATCTGCAACGTTGTCTCGCTTGTTTGAACAGTCAATCGTTCAGTGTATATGAAGTTATACCTACCATATATATTTATTTATTAATACATACAAAACAAAATTAACATGCCGATTATTCAACATACTTTGATCAATTGATGCTACTTAATCTCTGTTCACCCGATTCCCGCGATAATCTTCTTCCCTTGTTTCAGTGTCACTTGAACTGTCATACCTTCCCTTCTAGTTCCGCGATTAATTGGTACAAACATACTATACAAAAGCGCAGAATGCACTCTAATAAAGCACGCCCCGGTTGTTGTAACCATATAAAATCGCTAGTTGAATAGTTTAGTAATCCGTTTATCGAAAATTTGGGTTGTTTTGATGAAGTTTTCTGTCTTATATGAGCAGTTTAAAAGTGGGGAAAACGCGTTAAATTATGATTAGCGGCCATGTAGAGGCTCCTTCACGTACGTCACAGCCCGATACGCTTCAGTGACCACCCCCGCCCATTTTCATTCTGGTCGCCGGGGCTTAATTGGGCACTTTTAAAAAAAAGCCGTATATAAGTTATTTATGGGTCGATTTCAAAAATTTAAAATCTAGCAATTGTCAAATTGAAAGCCCTTTTCAACGAATCCGAAAGTGACCATATGTCATTTCATCTAACCTTTAATGACTTATTCATTTAGAGAACTATAAAGTGTTACCGGTAAGTGTTAACTTTTTTCACAACTGGCTGTCTACAGAGCAGCCTTAGGGCCTTCTGACAAACTAATGAGGAGTTTGGGACCACATGCTACACATACCTCCTCCGGGGTGTGGGTGAGTTGTCCCACTCCGCTGATCTCGGCAACTCTCTTCATCTCCAGTTCAAGGGTCGCCAGACACATCGACAGCTTCTCCTCCAGATCGGGCCAAAGGTGCTGCAATTAACAGGTGTCATGGTAACCGGGCAGTTGTCATGGAGACATGTCATAGTGGTAATATGGGGTTTAGTAGTGACAGTGAGTTGTCATGGAAGCATGGGGTTATGCTTATTAAATGTTGTCAAGGTGACAGGTGGTTTTCATGGTGACCGGTGGTCGTCGTGGTAACATTGGGTAGTAGTGGTGACAGTGAGTTGTTATGATATTTTACAGTGTTATCAAGGTTACTCCAACTGTCATGGTACATAATTCATAAGACTTCACATAGTGATTGTTGCAACAGGCTCTTGGCATCATAAAATACATTTGGAAAGACAAGGTTCACAAGTCTAAGATCGGTTCAAAAGAAGTTTGTAAAACTCCCTTTATAATATTTACACCAGCTCCAGATAGCACAATGCTATGTTTAAGCGATGTCCCATAGCATCTGAATTACTCAAATTATACTACACAATTTATAAGTCTGCAACTCACGAAGCTGGACATGGCGGTGGCCTTGTCGGACAGGAAGAGGCTGACCTCGTTGTAGAGTAACTTGACGCTGTGGAGGAGGTCCGACACCTGGCTGCGCAGCGTCGGCTGCACAACAAATATTGGAGATGTTATACATGGAGACTTTATCATAATAATTATATTTTATCACTTTTCTTTTAAAGATTTGTTTTAAGCTGTTAAAATAGTTATCAAAGTAGTTTTTATAAGATGATGTCCTTGTCTGATTAGATAGATTAAAGCAAGTTGCCGTCGAAGGACCTGATCATTATAGACCTGGGCTAACGAGCAAAGCTATGATTTTATAAATATGAGCCCCATTGATAAAGCAGAGAGAGACTCGCTTTAACATTTTACCTTTTTCATGAGTGGCGTAATTAGTCACAAATTAATTACACAACTCGTTAAGGGATTGCCCATCGTCTTTAGAATATTCCATCTTTAAAATAGCATTTGTTACATATTTGAATTGATTTTTTAATGGCCAAAATTATAGATTGGTTTAATTAAAAGCTTGGCTCTTTTAGAATTCTAATAACAATACATATGTTATCTACTAAACTACTAAATATTGAATGAGAAATTAAGAAGTATTAAACAATCAATCAACACATATACGGAAGAATCTGAAGATCAACATTGACAAAGTGTTAAATTCTTTAATCATATTTCTAAATTTGACAACCTAGTTCTAGAATGACATGCTCGTGCACACATGACCATACAATCAGTCGAACACATATATACTTGTTATCAAATATAAATCTTGTAATATATGTAACACAATCACTTTGCAGAGATACGTATGTGTACATGTATATGTCATTCAAAACGGAAACACAACGGTGAAACTTAGGACAGAGAAGTGTGTGAGGCTGGTGATCACTGAGCCTCAGAGAAGTGTGTGAGGCTGGTGATCACTGAGCCTCAGAGAAGTGTGTGAGGCTGGTGATCACTGAGCCTCAGAGAAGTGTGTGAGGCTGGTGATCACTGAGCCTCAGAGAAGTGTGAGAGGCTGGTGATCACTGAGCCTCAGAGAAGTGTGTGAGGCTGGTGATAACTGAGCCTCAGAGAAGTGTGTGAGGCTGGTGATGACTGAGCCTCAGAGAAGTGTGTGAGGCTGGTGATCACTGAGCCTCAGAGAAGTGTGTGAGGCTGGTGATCACTGAGCCTCAGAGAAGTGTGTGAGGCTGGTGATCACTGAGCCTCAGAGAAGTGTGTGAGGCTGGTGATGACTGAGCTTCAGAGAAGTGTGTGAGGCTGGTGATGACTGAGCCTCAGAGAAGTGTGTGAGGCTGGTGATGACTGAGCCTCAGAGAAGTGTGTGAGGCTGGTGATGACTGAGCCTCAGAGAAGTGTGTGAGGCTGGTGATGACTGAGCCTCAGAGAAGTGTCTCAGGCTGGTGATCATTCCTATGGGTTACGGCGCTCCTTCTGGATATATATTTAAATGTGACTCTTTTTTTTTTTACAAACATTGAACAAACAGATTGGAAAATATCTTCCAATTGATTCATTTATGTGCTTTCACACTTCTTCACAAATCACTAAGAAATATGTCAAAATTTTCACTCGTGTTTCCTTTTTGAAGAGTTATACATAAAACAACCAATTTGTCAAAATTGAACCAAAAAGGTGCAAAATGAGTGAGAAAGCATTTTTAAAATATACACTAAAGATGCAAAAAAAACCCCAGTCAAATGGACGCCATATATATAATAAAAAAAACAACGGACACAACATTTACAAAACAAACCTGATACGTATCGGTCTCCGAAGACTCCAGCTAACAGAGAAATAAATTTGTGTCATAGCCAAACACCTTACTTTTAAAAAAAATAAAAACCTAAAAATCCTTAAGCCATATTAAATATCAACTTCCCCACTCGCGCCAGTCTCTATCAATGGCTAATATAAGCCTTGCTACATTTTGCCAACTTTTCTTTTCTTTTCAGCTTACAATACCAAGTCTAGGTGCAGCATGCTGATACGCTAGCACAGAAGAGCTGACTAAATGCAGCAAGGTGAAAGTGATAGAGACTGGGGTGTGTTATAACTTGTGGGGGAAGTTGATTAAGTAGTAGTGCCAAAATCAGAGAAATAATCTAAAGGAAAACTATATGGCAATCAGTTAGCTAAAGGACGGCAGTTATGTCGATCTATCGAAAGTTACCACCCAAAGGCAAAATACAACCAAAACTTTACTTGACAGATATCATCAAAAACAAACTATCCAATAAGAAAGACAACATTGATAAAGACCTATGTTTGTAGTGGATGATAATATGACTCAAAGTTTGTTCAAATATTTAGAGACATATGACTCCTGCTGGTTCCTACAGAACTATTGTAGACATAACTCTGAGGACGCTAATAGAACTATTGTCATAATATGGAAGCTGATAATATTTGGTTCGGTAATATTTTGAGGTTCCTTCTCCTATTAGATTGACAAAATAACACTTTTGGGCTTGTTGCGTTTCCAGCTTATTTCAACGTACCTCTGTGATCTTTCCAGCTGGGTAGAGGCGATCCAAGCATGACGACGCTTCCTGTGCAAGGGGAAACAACTCTTGTTCGATTGAACTATGACCCCGAGCAGCAACCTTTACGCTGTAAACAAAACATAATTGTTAAATTCAGAATCTTTCATTTCTTAATGAATTTCAGTTTTCTAATCAATAAACAAATCCTGAACACATCTTTTATCATTTTGAAGAATAACCGAGTGAAATAAAATATCAGTATTATGTAACATTATATTACTGATGTTGTGACCTCCAAAAAGTAATGAATAAATCAAAATCATGTAAGCATTCATTTTTATATACCATCATATTAATGATTAGGTGGCATTGATAATGTGTTGAACAATATAAAAATAAAATATCAATATTAGGTTACTATCTATGTTTAAACGTACCATCGTATCAACGACGCGGCAGCCTCCACGAATCCAAGCAGGACGTGAGCCTCGTCTTCAGTTAGCGGCGCCGGCTGGGGACTAACCGACCTCTCGATCTTCTGTTTCTCCGACCACGACTTCAACACGTTCTCAAATGTCTGCAATATCATCAGTTTTTAATGCTCAAAATGGTCACAAGTGAAAGTGGCAACACTACAACAATGAAGAAACTATTCCAAGATTGAGATTTTTATGTAATTCAAACACTATTCATAGACTCAGATAGAGACTACATACCCGATCCCGTGTGAGCATCTGAGCGCGGTTCTTGTGTACGATGCGGACATAACCAGGGGGTTGTATCCACGCCTCTCCGTCCACCTGCACCGGTACACCCTCGTCTCCCAGGATTGTGATCTTCACCGTCCGACACTACAGCAGACAAGGTATCAAACATTTGTTTACACTTATTTCAATTATATGAACATTTTGATTTTACATGTAGAATCCTGAAAGACAGGAGAACATTAATAATAATAATAATAATAATAATATTTTCTCCCATACTCTTCCATGCAATGAGGATGAAGTGCCTTGCCCAGGGACACAACACAGTATGCGACAGATCACAACTGGGATTCGAACCCAGGTCTTTCGTCAGAGAAGCCAGCACAATCACAATACCACCGTGCTCCATTACCCCTCTTTCATCTGATGCAGAAATATTTCTATTTGTTGATTTTTATCCAATCACTGACTAGTGAACCAGTTGCCTCCTCTTACTCAGCCACTCAGAATGGAAAGACACTAAAGGTTTAGGTGATGCAATTTAGGTTCTAACACCACTCTTGGGAGCATCTCTCTAATATTATTACAGGGAGAAATTAACCCTCATTTCGAATAAGTAACCTTCAAAGAAATGAAGAAATTGAAGAAAAGAAGAAAATTTAACTTCTAAATGCTGAGGTGAGTTAGGGTTTAACACTGCTTTCACAAGTATTTCATAGCTGCAAGTATTATTGCAGGGAGAAAGCCCGAAACGCCATGTGGCTATGCATTGTGGTGAAACCTGCGAGCATCGCCTGGAACTAGCGAACCATGGGTGGTACTACGCTGAAATTCAGTGTAGCATTGAACACAAACCTAACTGCGTGTAGAACAGTTCTCTACTGCAGACAATGTTGCCGTGCCCCTGGCGGGATTCGAACCCCGGACCTATTGATCGGAAGCCGAATAGGCTAACCACTGCGCTATCCCACCCCCTGCTGATAAATATTATGATGATGTAGAAACTTCTACTGACAAACATACCTGACAGATGCGGTGGTGTTGGATATCCAGAACTCTTGACACAGCCATCTGTACGCCTCCGAACACAGCCACCACCTCCAGTATCTTGTCGTCAAAACTTGGAGCGGTGAAATTCTGAAATGAGGAAAATTCAAGATTAAATTATTTTTTTTGTTAAACTTCTTCTGTAATTATTACTATGGGATTTATTCTGGGTCCCATTCCTCTAAACTATTTTAACCATACAATCAGTCTTGGTCAGTGATCGAGATGTGTTACATACGACTGATCTTGTGTCCAGCGTGGTCAGTGGAACATAAAGTGTACAGGCATTAATCTATGTTTGTAAACTGATTTATGTCAAAGTGATTTCCAAAGCAACACTTTTACACACTTGACAAAAATAGTTAGCGATGTAAGCAAATTTATAGCGAGCACCTTCAGTATCCCTCAATGGATATTGCGAAATTTCATAATGGATAAATAAAAAATTACAACTTAAAATATCATAATATTGTAAATAAGTAATGTTTTATTTATTCTCTCTATTAAACTCTGATGAAATATCAATCATGAAAATTAAAATAACCCTAACTTATTTTGTAAAGTGTATAACATTTATGACCCAAATCATTTACAAAGTTTTACAAAACGTCTCCCAGCTTACCTCATCTTCTTTGGTTCCTCCCCAAAAATTGGCCCCTCCACCATAACTAGAAGCAACGAAACAAGCATAAATATGCAGGTGAAATAACAGAACAAGTGAATGTGTTTGGAACAAACAGTGAAGCTTTTCCCACACAACAAAACCTTTCAAAATTATTAAATATAGTTCTAAGATCCATCATCGGTTCTCTATAGTTGCTGAATTGATTAGTGCTTAGTGATTCTGTGAGGCCAAATTACATGAATCACATTTCGTTATTGAACTAGATGAGCGTTTGCGGGACACCGACTAAGTCGGGGCTGCTAATAATCCAGGAATAGTAACTTGCTACAGAGAGGCTATTATTAATACTCAAGTACGTGGTCAAAACTGCTCAGTTACCCAAACATATTTATTAGCACCAACAGTGAAGAACATGTAAGGACACAAGGGGAGATTACTCTCAAACATATTAACAAAGGGTCATGTTTCTGAATCAGCCTCAAAGAAACAAGAAGGAACAAACATTTACATAAACGTTTGCCAGCTTCTTAAAGTCCCTCAAATAATCAAAAGCAACCAAAAGACAAACCAAAGGCTGTTGCGACACGGGAAGGGAGGCAACTCTCACCTAGGAATGTTCAGAATCACGATGCCCTGAAGGCTGGGTAGAGGAATGCGCTGTCCGTCGCACTCGAGCAAGACGCGCTGGTCGAGGTTCTTGAAGGTTCTGTTGAGGATCTCCTTGCCCCCGAGCACCCCGTACCACATCATGTTCTTGGTGCGACTCCGACACTTCTCCGGATGCTCCTCCCTCTTGTTCTGGAACTCAAACGTTATCTTCGCGTCCAACCCGATCCCGAAGTAGTTGTTCATTACGCACCTCTCTGTGTATAGGTCTCTGAAACACCAACATTGTTGTCATTACAAGAGTGCAAAGATGTTGTATATTAAAGAATAATCATAAACGTCAACAGTTATTTTTATAAGTTTACAGCCTCAAGTTTGTCATTACAGAGATGGTCTGTTAATGGGAATTTCTATAATTTATTTCTATGTTTGTCTCCACACAACAAGGGTATTAATTTCACAACCCTTGATAGTAGGATAATAACATCTCGGAAGGTCCTTTCATTCGAGAAAAGTTCCATTTCCACATTAACAAACTAACGACTGCTAAACAATATCATGTAATTGTTATAATTTCAGAACAGAAAGATTTTCTGGACAACAACTTCGTCCTGTTCTTCTAATTGCCACTTCTATTGGGCCTTGATAAAAAAAGTCCTCTGGAATTGACTGGTTTCAGAGTAGATTCAGGAGAGAACTCTTCTGAATGGAGAAATTGGAAGGGGACATAAATAAAATTTTAAAATTACATGAAAATTGATGAACAAAACTCACGGGATGTCTTCCTCAAGTAGCGGTGAGGCGGCCGCACATAAAGCATCGGCGTTGGCGAGAAGCACTTTACTGATGAAACTTCCTCCACCAAGAGTCTTCGCTAAACTGCTGCTCATACCTGCAGCAGACGACATGGCAGCCATTTGTAATTTCATTTGACATTTCAAATAATTGATGACTTTTTTATTACTGATAAAAATTATTATACATAGTTCACCTAAAATCACTTAATTTCATTGAATTCTTATTTATTTACTTATTTCTCTGCTTGTCTTGCAGCTTTTGCCTTGTATCATGCTATAAATAACCAACCAATATATGGCTTTAAATCGATGAAAAAATAGAGCCATGGGCTCTGTAGCTCATCAGTATTTCATTGATTTATTATCTAAGGTTGAATATCTAAGTTATCTCAAGTTATACATTGTTAACAAGTAAAATAATATGGGTTTTAGATCATGACCCCTGTGACCCACATTTGGAGTCACAGGGTCACCAATCCTACAATTAAGAATCACCTTTGACCAAAGAATCTCTACACAACATTTCACCTTTCTAGAGCTTTACATATAAACTGGAGAAGATGAAAATAGGTTTTTGGGTCGTGACCCGTGACCTAGATTGGGGTCACAGGGTCACAAAATCTACAATTTAGAATCCCCATTTGCCAAGGAGTCTGCACACAACTTTTCAGCTCTCTAGACCTTTTTGAACTGGAGAAGAAGATGAAAATAGGTTTTTAAACATGTGACCCCTGTGACCCCATTTGGGGTCATGGGGTCACGAAATCTACAATTTAGATTCCCCATTCCCCAAGGAGTCTGCACACAACTTTTCAGCTCTAGACCTTTTGGAACTGGAGAAGAAGATGAAAATAGGTTTTTAAACATGTGACCCCTGTGACCCCATTTGGGGTCATGGGGTCACGAAATCTACAATTTAGAATCCCCATTCCCCAAGGAGTCTGCACACAACTCTTCAGCTCTCAAGACCTTTTGGGAATGGAGAAGAAGATGAAAATAGGTTTTTAAACATGTGACCCCTGTGACCCAATTTGGGGTGATGGGGTCACGAAATCTACAATTTAGAATCCCCATTGGCCAAGGAGTCTGCACACAACTTTTCAGCTCTGAGCTCTCTAGACCTTTTTGAACTGGAGAAGAAGATGAAAATAGGTTTTTAAGGATGTGACCCCTGTGACCCCATTTGGGGTCATGGGGTCACGAAATCTACAATTTAGAATCCCCATTTGCCAAGGAGTCTGCACATAAATTTTCAGCTCTGTGGAGTTATTGGTTCTGGAGAAGAAGTCGAAAAAGTGAAAAGTTTACGGACGGATGGACGGACGACGGACGCCATGCCATGCCATAAGCCCATCGGGCCTTTCAGGCCTGATGAGCTAAAAACTGATGAGTTACTATAAAATTTCAAATCACAACATTTCACTGGCTGCCAAAATATATATATATAGTACCGGTAATGAGTAATCAGCCTTCAGCAATACAAGGCAAAAGCTGGAAAGAAAATCAGGGGGATTCCAGTACCTGGATACAGACATCATGGATGGAAGGTAAAAGGTTTACAATAAATAGACAGAGATCATTCCGCAAACTACTGAACCCTCAATATTGAAACTAAACTTCTATCTCAAGCGTGAAAGCGACCAGACACTTGGGGTGAAACGGTTCACAACTACAGTAGTTGAACTGCGGTAGTTTGCTTTTGGTTCGATACACGGTACATCAACATGATTTTTCGGTATATACCGAACGTATAACTTAATTAAAGAATTTTGTATTATTAACTCAGATGAAATTATATTTTCAATTGTACAATTTTAAAACCAAATGATTACCACACCCAACTAACTAATTCTGTAGAAAAAGATGTGATTTGTTATGGTTTAGTTCATATATTAAAAGACATTCTTGGTTTTGTACCGAACCGAAAATGTACCGAACCGAGGTTCCTGTACAGCAAAACGTACCGAATCAAAGTTCAAGCGAACCGTTTCACCCCCACCAGACACTATTTCCCACCTGGTAGCATCATGTGGTGATCAAGGATAGGCAGCCCGAGGGTCGGGACCGGCATGTTGTCTCTCGTCGGACTTCTATCCCTCCCCCGCGTACACAGGTTCGACCCTACGCTGGACGACCGGTTGAACGTGCTCATACTACTGATTCTTCTTGAGGACGGACCTCGTGGTGACCTCGAACCATCTGAAGGAAACATTTATCTTTATTATTGTAAATATTTGAAAATGTAAAGATAGCTTAACTATCGATTGTTGGACCTCAATGTTTGTCAAGGCCCCAGGGTTGTGTGGTAAGCTTTGGGTACGGTCAATGCTGGTGATAGTTGCCTGACTCTGAGTGTGTCGGTTCGAATCCCACAAGGAAATCTGCCTAAAAAATTACAACATTTTGTAATTTGGAAGGTAGTGTTAAACCAAATATAAGAAAATCATATTTTAAATATTACTTTTGGAAAACTGTATCTTGATACGTTGAATATATTCAATATATTAGGGCTTATCCTGGTTAGGGGTTATGGCTGTGTTGACTGGATGAACCGAAGGATGTGGGTTGGTAACGCTAACGATGGGTCAATAGTAAAGAGGGATTGTAGGAGCACCAACCAAACAGATAGTAAATCCAGCGGTTGAACAGAAAATTTTTAAGTTTAATAATGTTTCCTGCCCTCTGTATTACCAGTTTGATGAGCACATGGAGTCTACAACACGCTGATATTGGGTCTGTACAATTAATGAGATCCTCGTGCCTATCACCTGAAATAAGATCCTCCCTCATGTGGCTGAGGCAGGGGAGGTAAAAATAGAAATATGATAACAGAAGAAGGATTAACAACGAGAGTAGATAACAGACAACTTACCTATGCGTGGAGGGGGCGGGGGAGGTTGAGGATGGGGGGGCTCCAGTGTGAAGATGGAGAAGCTCGGAGCAGAGCGAGATGTGGAGCTGTGATCTACGAGCCCTGCACTCTCCAGGTCGCGGTTATCTCCCCCTGCCAGCATCATTTGCCTCGTCTGCTCGTTCTGCTCGTCCACCGCTGTCAGGAAATACATTATATAGTTTACGTCTGAGATGGAAATGATTAGGGGTTCGTCTTTGTGATCATATAAATAAATTCTGATCCAGGTTTAAATGTGGAATTTGCAGAGGATGACTCCACAAACTACAAAAATGACTTTGCATTGAAAATTAACATTTCTTGTTAATTTGAAAAAAAACCCAACTCAAATCAAATGAGAAAATTATATCAACGAGTTCTGTTTTTTTTCCTTTGTCAATTTAAAAAAAAAAAAAATCATTAGTTAGTGTAGCGCTTTGAGCATGGCCCTTAGTGTTGTGGAGTTCAGCGCGATATAAGTATCCTCATTATTATTATTATTATTAATATAAAACTTGAATGGGCTGTAACTATGCTGTACCTTTTTCTGTGTGCTCAATTATCTGTCTGACGGCCTTCTTCAAACTGTTTGCTCGAGACATCAGCGCATCTTTAGGTCGGAAACTCTGAAATGTTTTTCAAACTAATTGTTAAAGAATCTCAGATAATGATGAAACATCTCACAAAATTCACAATCGTATTTCAAACATGTGTAACTGATTTTATTGAATGTTTAATCCATGATGATGATGGTGTGTGTTTAACGTCAGCTTTGACATTAAAGTCTTTTCACCGACGGGTTCGACCCAAGACAACGCCAATGTTATGCTGACGCAAATAAAAACGATGCTTGTCCACTTCAAATGCTTTTACTTCCATTTCGATGTAAATGCAATAAAATTGAAAGAAGCAAAAGGTGAAAGAAAGGCCCGTTAAAGGCATTACAAATGTACTTAAGTATTTTTCATACAACACTTTAATAACATATTACTCCAAGTATAGAGAAATATTATGTCGAATTCATTAGAAGCAAGATGGATGACTTTGAAATGTTCTCTGCTCACCGGTCTGACTTTTAGAGGCACAGTTATCTCCCCTGGAACATGGTCGAGTTCCGGAGATCCGATCACTGGTTCCGGGACTATTTCTTCTTCAAGCTCTTCTTCAGACTCCTGGACAACAAACAACATTATTTGTAAATATTTAAATTATATTTCAAGTTTAAATGACTTCAAATTTCTGGGGTTTTTTTTATCTTTAACCTTTCTACACCAAAATATTGTGATAATATTTAATGGATGCAAATTTGTATCAATCTCTAAATGATTTCGTCTTTATGTTCAGATGCAGAATCTTGGGTTTACAAATGACTTTTTAAATATCTACACTCTTTCTTAGATGCTTGTGTTTATCAGACTTTCAAAGTATAGTTTCAAATGATCCGTGCACATTACACGATTCATGAGAGCATTTTGTATATTCAAAGATTCAACATGCTTATTAGAAATAATTTATAATTTCAACATTTCGAAATTCGAACCAACCTGCAGAGGTTGCAGATTCTTTGAAGGGATCCTCCTTGGGGTACATATAGCATAAAAATCCTAATTTTTAACTTGATGACAGGTTGTAACTTAATTTTCAAAAATAACAGTAAAAATAAGTTCAAAAAACACAAAATAAGTGTTTTCCGAACGTGTGACCACCCTGTGTAGAGCCCCATCCCAGTGCAAACCAAGGGATGTAACTCTAATCTCGCCACTTATCAATCTAACCAAGTCAGACAGAATAAGGGGAGGTGGGTGGCCGTACCCCAAGGAGGATCCCTTCAAAGAATCTGCAACCTCTGCAGGTTGGTTCGATTCTTTTTCAGAAGGGATCCTCCTTGGGGTACATATAGCATAAGGCAGACTCCCAAAGAAGACTTAGGATGTGGATTCTGTCTGTACACTAAATATCCCTTAAAAGTGCTCTACTCAATCCAATAAAGGTGTCACACTTACCAGATCACGTGACCTCCCGCGCCGAGGGCTGAGGATGGGTGATCCCTTGGGGACTAACCAATCGGCTTAATCTGCCTGATTACCGTTATGTAGGCCAAATACCCCCCCCCCCCCCTCTTTTTTTCAAAAGACTATTGGGGATCAATAGGAGTAGGTATTTACCCGCTAGGCAGTGCCACCGGGACACCTGCTGCGGGGGATAAAAATGCCCGTCAAACAGTGCAACTGGTTAGGATGAACAACTAGGTTAGTTTATTAGTCTTCTTAGAAAACTGAACTGAACCAAACTGAACAATAACTCGAAAGCTCAATCAGCTAGAGAGTTTCAACTCTGCCCACCTGAGAGAACCGACTGACCAAACCGAGCGCGCTCCCTAGAGTGCCTATCTAGTTGGTAGTGTCGAATGAACGTGCTCGGCCGGCTCCAGATAGCGGCGGAGCAGATCTCTTCGATGGGCAGAGCCGCCGCGAACGCCTTAGACGTCGCAACCGCTCTAACCGAGTGAGCTTTCAACTGACCTGGGGCTTCTAAGCCCTTGTGAACGTAGCCCATGACAATCGCAGACACTATCCACCTGGATATTGACTGCTTAGATGCCGGCAAACCAGGCTTGGTGCCTCCGTAACAGCAGAAAAGTTGCTGGTCCTTACGGATAGCCCTGGTGCGCTTGATATAGACCTTGAGAACCCTGCGCACATCCAAAATGTGAGCATGGTTCCCCATAGACCCCGAAGAGGCCGGCTGCATAAGAGTCGGCAGTTCGATAGGAGCCGTCACATGGAACGAATGGTCGACCTTGGGACGATAGCTGTCGGGCAGCCTGATACTGACTCTGTCTTTGTGAAAGACAGTCAGTTCGGGATCAGCAGACATCGCATGGATATCGCCTACCCGCCTGCCCGACGCCAATGCCACCAAAAAAGCGGTCTTCCACGTCAAAAGCTGCAATGACAGTGCGTTCAAATCTTTGAACCCCGGACCTGAGAGCCAATCCAAAACAATTGAAAGGTCCCAAGTGGGGCTGATACGCCGGAGAACCGGACGTATCCTGTCCACACCTGCTAAGAAACGCTGTACCAGTGGATGCGATCCCAAAAGAGCACCGTCCACCGGTATGTGGAAAGCAGAAATAGCCGTAGAGTATCCCCTGACGGTCGATGCGGCTAAACCAGCATCTAACCTGGACTGGAGGAACTCCAAAACAGCGACTAGATCTGTAGAAAAGGGATCGAGAAGCCCTCTATCGCCACACCAGCGCGCATAACAGGCCCATCGATCTTCATATTGAAGGTTTGTCGAATCCCTCCTCGAAGCCAGTATTGTGTCTGCAACTCGTGCAGGAATACCGCTCTCCTGGAGGCGATTCCGGACAGTGGCCAAGCCACCCACTGAATCCTGGGATTCGGGTGTGGTGCCCCTTCCTGAAATAGTATGTCTCGTCTCGAGGGTAACAGTACAGGAGGCTGCACTAGAAACCTGAGAACGGACGGGAACCAACTCTGAGCCGACCAAAGTGGTGCTACAAGCACTAGGAGGCGAGCTGGTTGAATGGTCAACTGAGAAAGAATCCTGGGGATCAGAGGCACTGGAGGGAACGCCCACAGTACTCTGTCCGACCAGTCGATCGCGAAGGCGTCTCTGGCTAGAGCCCTTGGATCTGGTATTCTGGAGCAGAACACAGGTATCTGATTCGTCATCCCTGACGCAAACAGATCCACCTGGAACGACCCGAACAACAGGGAGATAGTTCCGAATATCCCCCGGTCGAGCATCCACTCGTGAGGTGTTAGGATGCGCCGAGACAAAGCGTCCGCACGGACGTTGTCCACTCCCGGGAGATAAACAGGAACCACCTGAATGCTGAACTGGTCGCACCACAGTAGGAACTGCCACGACTCCTGAAGGAGAGATGGAGACCCTGTGCCGCCCTGTTTCAGAATGTAGGATATGGCTGTCTGGTTGTCCATTTCTAGACGAACCACAAGCCCCCTGATCCGCTCCTTGAAGCACTCGAACACACGTCGAACTGCTCTGAGCTCTAGCACGTTGATGTGCAATTTCGACTCCTCCTGTGACCAAAGGCCCGAGGCTGTCAGGTCGCCCAGGACCCCCCCCCAGCCTGATAGGGAGGCGTCTGTCTGGATGGTGACCGAAGGCGTTGGAAGCTCTAGCGGAAGACCCTTGAGAAGGTTGCTCTCGACAACCCACCACCGAAGGTGCTCGAGCACCCAAACCGGCGTGGTTAGAACCTTCTCGAAGCTGTCCGAGTGTGACCACATTCGTGCCAGCGCTTGCTGAACCGGTCTCATACTCAAGCGAGCTCTCCAAACCACGTCCACTGTCGACGCCATATGACCCAACAACTGCAGCCAAGTCCTGGCTGTGTGGGTCGGCGATTGAAGGAACAAGTGGACTGCCCCGATCACTCTGGACACCCGATCCGGGGCCAGGGACACGGAACCGGAGGCCGTATCGAACCTTGCGCCCAGGAAGACCAGGTCCTGCCTGGGCGCTATGTCTGACTTCTTCAGGTTGATGATCCAACCCAGCTTGAGCAAGATGTCTAACACCTGCTGGGTGGCCTCCTGATTTAGTTCTCGAGACAAGGTTCTGATCAGCCAGTCGTCCAGGTACGGATGACAACACCTGCCCTGCGACCTGGCGGCCTGTGCCGGCACCAACATCAACTTGGTGAATACCCTCGGAGCAGTGGAAATGCCGAAGGGTAACACCCGGAATTGGTAGCACGTCCCGTCGAAAGAGAACCGAAGAAACTCCTTGAAGTCGGGGTGCATTGGAACATGGAGATAAGCATCTTTGAGATCTATTGACGACAGCCAATCTCCCGTCTCTACTGACGCTATGACCGATCTCAAGGTTTCCATTTTGAACGTTGGAACCTGTAGACTGCGATTCAAATATTTCAGATTGAGAATCGGTCTGAACCCTCCGTCCTTCTTGGGCACCAGGAAGTAGGTCGAGTAATAACCGCTCTCTTCCTGACCCTTCGGCACTACCTCGATGGCTGCTTTGTCTATTAAAGCTTGCACCTCGGCACGAAGGACTTCCGCCTTCTCGGGCAACTCGGGCACCTTCGTGTGCCGTATCCCGGAGAAAGTCGGTGGGTCGTACTTCCAAAGTGGTAAGTGGCCCTCGAGGTGACTTTCTCCCACTCTGAGACGAAGTGAGATAGTCTGCCCCCCACTGGAAGATCTTTGGAAAGACAGTGTACCCCCGTCTCCGGCAGCATTCGAGCTGCTGGACTTTTGGGTGGTAACACGGGCTTCGGAGAGCCTAGGTTTGCTTGTTTTGCCTGCCTCGGTTCCGAAAATTCCGCTGGCCCCTTTGGCCCCCACGGAAGTGCCCTTTCTTTCCCTTCCCCTTGAATCTCTTCTTGTTGCCCATAGGGCCATTCCAAGAAGCTTGACCCGAACCCCCCGGCGTGGGGTATAGGCCATCAAGGGGGGAGAGCCGCACACGCTTATCTTGCGGAGCTGGTTCCTCGAGGAGCACCTTGGAGTCCTCGAAGGCAACCTTCTGCTCAGCGGCTTCCTTGACTACGGCCTGCGATCCAGGGAAGAGGGTGGACCCCAACCTGAATGGCAGGTTCTGCAAGGTGAGGCGTGTGGACTGCGAATACTTTGATGTTGCTAGCCACAGCCGGCGCATCCCCATGACTGCGCCCATCATCTGACTCGAGGCACTCCTGATTGAGTCCCGAGCCAGATAACTCGATACCTCCGCCAACTGCTTCTGGAACGTGGACACCTTGGTGCCCAGTTCCTGCACTTCTGCCAGGTCCTTAGCCTGCATAGCAGCAAGGTAGGCCCCGTGTACTGCTACCCTTAGTTGTTGGGCTCCGTTCCGGTATGTGTCCTCATGGGCACGGAACTCGGCCTTCAACATGGCAGCCTGTGACAGAAATGGAGGCAGTCGCCGGCCCTGTTTGCCTACAGAAGGCTGCGCCTGAGCGCCGGACAGGGTGACGGAGGTCAGGACGCAATCGTCCACAACCGGAAGGTCGAAGAGACCATCCTCTCCCAACTGGTACCTCTTGTTGAGTTCAGGCAAATCAGCCTTCGTACGGGCACCAGATAGAAGAGGATTGATCGCCTCCACCAACAAGCTGTCGATGATGCGGAGCCTGGTCGCCGGAGGCTTGCTGGGAGCAAAAGCCTCCCCCGGAAGCCGGAACTCCTCGGTGACCTGCTCCGGGACGGGAACGAGCGTCTGCGGGATAGCGATCGCTATTCGGTCACGCGTCTCCTTCAGAAGCTCGGCGAGCGAGACAGCTCGGCCGGATTCCTCATCCTCCTCCTCTGAATAGTCGGAGTCCTCCTCCTCCGGATCCCCGGCACCGGAGCCACTAAGCTGTGACCCGGTGTCCGAAGCCCGATCTCGGATTGTCCGTTTGAGAGGGATGCGGAACCCAGCGCTGCTCGCCGGCGCTCGTTCCCCGACCGGAGCCGGTCCCCGGGGCTGCGACTGCACCGGCGCCGAAGCACCGGTGACCGTGGCCTTGGGGTTACCTGTGCCCCTCGACGTGCTCGGTACCTCGGCACCTTGCACCGACGAGGGGGCTTTGGTTACTTGCGTACGAGGCAGAGCCGGAGCAGTCTCTCGGATGCCTGCGTCGGGAGCCACTACCTTGCCGGGGCCTGCGCCCGGTTCAGTAGTGCCCCCGAGGTCATTACCCGCACGAGTGCCGGTTGACCCTCGGACATCAGGGTCCGGCAGGGCGACGACGGTCAACTCCTTACGGAGCTGAGCCATCATCGTCCCCACCATCCCCGTCATCTGCCCCTGGATTATGGCAGTGATAGCTGCCGCGTCCAGATTAGGGTTAGTGTTAGATTTAGTTTTAACATGCAAGTGTGCTTGAGGTGAAAGAACTGAAGGGGGCGTAGAACCCCCCGCAGCAGGTGACCCCACCTCCATATCCACCTCATCCGATGAGGCAGAGGGGATAGGAGGGGAGTGCACCTTCTTACCCTTACCCTTGCCCTTACTCCTCTTTTCTTTAGAGGGGGGGATAGCACCTTTAAATTCCTGCCCTGCCTTCTGCAGGTTCCTATAGAAGAGCATGTCGATACCTCGCTCCTTCTTGGCCCTCGGGGTGAAAGCGAGGCACAGCTTACAGGTGGTGTCGTCGTGCTCATCGTCGACAAGACAAGGCAGACACCTGTTATGCTTGTCGGCAGGGGGAATGCGGGTCTTGCACCCCACACATTCGGTGAAAGACTGCAAGTCAAACACAGAATGTTTAGGGGTGTGCATGTGTGTAAGTGCAATGTTTATGTTTCATAAATGTGCATCATACAAACAAAACGCAGAGGCGATACTATAATAACTAAGCACTAGGCAAGTAATGAATAGTAAGCCACTGAAAGAAATAAAGCATGAATATCCCTAGTACATGCTTGCCGACTGAGACGATGACCCCGAGAATGAAAAAATTCAAACAGGGAGAAATCCTCGTCAGTAAAGTGCTGCCCTACAATGCGAAGCACGATAAAGAACCTTCAAAACAATCAAATCTCAATACAAGAATAGCAAAGTACTAACACATTGCATTTTGTTTGAGATCCGCCATTTTGAGCGTTTTCCATCCGCCATTACTCGTTCAATTCGAAGCACGTGCGAATTGAAAAACGAAGTTACAACGCGACAAAAACCATATAAGTAACCTAAACATTCGCCTCTACGAATAAAAAGGGGTTACCACACATACAGTACTCTTTGTCTTGTCCATTTTCTCAAGTGGAAACTTATTTCAAAGTCAAAAAACTTTCGGAGCAGAAGAACGTCTTGCTTGCTCGATGACAGATTGATAAGTGGCGAGATTAGAGTTACATCCCTTGGTTTGCACTGGGATGGGGCTCTACACAGGGTGGTCACACGTTCGGAAAACACTTATTTTGTGTTTTTTGAACTTATTTTTACTGTTATTTTTGAAAATTAAGTTACAACCTGTCATCAAGTTAAAAATTAGGATTTTTATGCTATATGTACCCCAAGGAGGATCCCTTCTGAAAAAGAATGTTTATGTATGATGAAACTTGCTATTCCTCATGATGTAGATATAAATCAATTTTAAAACATGGATCCAACAGGTAATGTTAAAAATAATGAAACATTGTTACCTGTGCAGATGCAGATTCTTGTTTCAAAGTCGTTAACAGCCCTTCTAGTTTCTCATTGAGTACCGCACACTGCAAGATAGAAACAGTCAACCAGGTGTGGTGAGTTCAACGCTGCTTTCAACAGTATTTCACTTACATCACGACTGCTAGTTTTATTGCAGGGAGAAAGCCCACAGCGTCTGCATTGAGGTGAAACTTGCGAGCTTTGGCAGGTACTAGCGAACCATGGGTGGTACTGCACTGAAATTCAGTGTAGCATTGCACCTTTACTTTACTGCATATAGAACAGTTCTCCATAGCAGACAAAGTTGCCGAACCCCTGGCCGGACTCCTTGAACGTGCTAACCACTACGCTTTTTTAACATTCTATCCAAATTTTGCGTTACATAACAGGCAATGGACGCCAGACGATGATGATGCCACAAGCCTATCGTACATTCAATGCCAGGCAGCGGTGATGATGTTCATTCTTTCATAGGAAGAACCAGTAATTTTTAGTGGATTTGGGGTTCACTTCCTGGGTCCATTAAGTCTGCATTAAAAATTTCAGGGGGGGGGGGGTTTGGGAGGGTTGAAACCCCTGAACCGACCTCTGGATCCACCACTGATCATATTTACTTATTTACTTACCTTTTTACCAATGGACTCCTCATCAACTTCCTCCTTCTCTCCCTCCTCCGTGTGAGAGTCTCCCACTTTCGCTACGAAATCTTTGACTGTTTCACATAATACTCTGCAAACAGAAAATATTATGACAATCCTAAAATGAACTCAACAAACAATGTAAGGAACACCCAAAAACTCAACATTTAAATATTATATCGTTTACTCTATGAACTCGGTAATACTGAATGATATTGAAAATTAGTTTGAGATCTAATTAACTATTTTGAAAGAGTATATTTTGTAATATGTTCTAAGATTATAATTCGAAATGACAGAAATGTGAAAGAAAACATTAAATTTTAACTTTGATAATAAATATCCTATTTATATATATCACAGAGCTCACAACTATAGGCTGCTCACGGCAGTTATGAAACATTCACGAAAAGGGTGCCATTCCACAAAACACTAAGGTAACCTTATATCACTAAGGTGGTTTTAGTGCAATGTTAAATGATGGTACTAAGGTTAACCTTAGGAAAGGTTGTTTTGTGCAGTGACCCATGCAGATCTTCAAATAATTCAGCAGCAATGTCGGGAGGTATGTAGGGAGGGAGGGGAGTTTTGAGGAAGGGGGAGGGAGGGAGGGAGGGGGAGGGAGGGAGGAGGGAGGTATGTAGGGAGGTACATAGAGAGGGAGGGAGGGAGGGAGGGAGGGAGGGAGGGAGGGAACTACTCACTTGGCAGACGTTATCACAACTTGATGATCATCGGACTGCAGGATCTTGGACAGATGGGCGGCGACCGAGTCCTCGTACTGGGATATAGGGTCCGTCTGATGATACGAACAAACAACATCTTCAGA
Source organism: Gibbula magus (assembly GCA_936450465.1). Taxonomy (NCBI): domain Eukaryota; kingdom Metazoa; phylum Mollusca; class Gastropoda; order Trochida; family Trochidae; genus Gibbula; species Gibbula magus. The sequence goes on from OW388306.1 coordinate 14,068,854, forward strand.
ATATTGAATAAAATAGAAGATGTAGTACAGTGAGACCCCCTTTATCCGCACGATTTGGTTACAGCTGAAAATCGTCCGGATAGCGACTAGTGCAGTAAAGTGAATCAGAATTTGTATAGAAATGCATAGAGAACATTTGAAAAAGTACTGTGGACGGATGGACGGGTTTCTGATATACGGGGTCCGGGTAAACGAGGTCCGACTCTATAACTGTTTCAATGGATAAAGAGAATGTCAACCAGTCTGTTTGTCACTATACCAAAAAGAGTGCTCTGTGACTTCTGACGGATGGATAAACACATCCCTGCTCACGTGGATCACTATATGTATTGATTAACCCGTTGGATGCCACATTATTCTTTCGTTTCCTGCGAGGGTTACAAATTATCGGGTTGCATAAACTGCTCTTAGAAGCAAGCAGATTGACACAAGCAGATCAGTAATTGACAAAATGTGGTGACTTATTAACTTTACAGATTTGTAAATGAAATATTTTTAATAGGGTAGCGTTAAAGTCAACAGATTATTAGCTTTCCATATCACAGATAGCTTTAACTTATTTCTGTTACTGTTGAAACATGTTTCACTAAATGCTGTTTACCTGTTGTGAAAGCTTTCTCAGTGGCGGCATAGTACCTTCGTACGTCCAAATACTCCATCTGCAATAGAAACGTTATTGATTGTCAGTGTCAAAGGATGATGGGTAAAGACAGAAAGGCTCATAGTCATAATAAAATTTCGTAGCTCTCAGGAATTTTTCTTTATCGTGGCATGTGTGTTGGATCAAGAAATTCATAACCCGGCCAACAAACATAGAAGAATGGTCAGCCAGTTAAAGGGCGAGTTCTACGAGGGTATTTTATATGGAAACAAAATTCAGGATACAATCCTCTTTATAGATGTTATCAATAGATGAGTTATAACACTATCAAGATGAAGCATACCACTAAGGGTGATATTCTGGCGACTTTAAATTTGACAATTTCGCTAGGAATAACATATATTCAATTAAAAAATAGAAATGTAGAGTGAGTGAGTGAGTTATTGCTTAACGCCGCTTCGGCAGTATCGCAGCCATTAGTGGCGAAGAAACGTAGAGAAGCGAAGTCATTCATCAGCGTCATGAATGTGGACACTTTCTTACGTCACAAAAAGACAATGTTGACAAGTTGAATGAAAATTTTATGGTTACTTTGTATATACTATATCAGTATACAAAACTTTGTAAAATTATCAATAATACAGTATTTTTTATATTTCACATAATGCAAACAAAATGGCGGATCGCCTGAGAGAACCCTGCCTTTAATACTCCACTCACCTGTCTAACATTTTGATCTGAGCGTGCTCAAGTTTCTCGAGGGCTGCAGGTAACTGAGTGTCGTCGTCGAACGCCGCCCCCCACCCTAGCACCCGGGCTAGGTCGTTACCCGTCCCGAACGGTAACACTCCTATTTGGCACTGAAATTATATAACCTAATATGTCAACTGCTTGAATTATTACTTAGAAGAAAAAATTACATCAATGAAAGCAGTGTCATTTCGCCAACCGGCACAACCAATTTTGCAATGAAACTTATCCTGTACAATATGCTTGACAGTTTACATAGAAATTTTGTTTGCTGTGCCAATGGTATAAATCCAGGGATACTTCTGAATTCTATTTATCAATATTTTTATTTTTATCTATACTTTATTTTACAAATTCTGCATTTTTTTGGATAAGGGTACATGTAGAGAAATGAGTTGAGAAATCTCTGTGCAGAGAGAATGTTCTAGTAAAAGTGATGTATTCTCAGGATCTCACCTGGCGATGTAGATCTAGTTTATCTATTTCTGATAGCACCCATCCGATACTGCCGTCACCCCCACAGATGAGGATTCGGAAGGAATCAAACTTCTGGAATAATCGTAACCTGCAAACAAACGTTAAATCTCAATATTGGAATTCATTATACAGTCCATTAGTTCGTACAAGAAGTTGCTCCAAATTGCAATAAAATATTGAGGATTTTGCATTTATCTCTCATAGAGTGACGATCGTTGGGTAAAGTCATCAGTTTCACAAGTTCTTCAACTACGAGTGAAAATAAATGCGTTATCTTGTCACTTAAAAACGCAAACTTTACCCCTAATAATATGCTTCTGTGGTCGGAAAAAAAAGAAGTATTTAGGGTTTTTATATTGCTTTCCCCTGCTGTGTCATACAAATATTACAATCCTTTTCCTACTCGCTTGTTTCATTAAGATAAGTAGGGAAATCAAGTTGCATGTTAAATCAAACATAACAGATTAGACTATAACTTGATTATCCGTGTTCCGCGCTTCAAATACTTACCCTGGGAAGGGGCCTCCATTCATGAGATCAAAAGCCTGAGCAGGATTTAATAATTGTTTGAATCTTCGTAAAAATTTTACTCCCTGAAACAAACCAAATATATATTATTTATAATTTTACAAGCATAGTATTATGTCAATGAAAAACCACACATATCAACTTAGTCCGCTTTCAGTAACACATTGTCTCCTGGACTGTTCACTCAGTGAGCAGACAATGTATTACCATTCTGAGTGGGCAATATACAGGGATATATAGGAATGATATCGAGGGATTTGTCACTGGACACTCCAGATAGGCTATACCAGAATTTGGGACCAGCTGTCAAAGGGTTACATAAACCCAAAATAGTTAGGAATATATAAATAAATTTTACATCAAAAATAATAATCCAAACACTGATAAAATATCAACCATAACAATTCCAGTACCCCTGAGTTATTTTGAAGACTGAAGTTAAGTGTGCACCAACCTGATTGTCGCCACTCTTGGTGTTGACGAAGACTAAGAGTGGGCTGGTGCCCGGGGGTCGAGTAGCCTCCCAATACCCGTCTGAGTCGATACTATTTATAGCTGTAGGCGGCAGCACCGACAGGCGACACTGGCCTAGCGGACACTTCTTGTAAAATTGTTCACGACAAGCTGTATGCACCTGCAATTAAATACATAGAGTTTATCTTTTGACAGTAAATACGTCCTAGACTCGGGGGCCATCTTCTTTCACTGAAAACAGTCCCCTGGAAACATGAAATCTCTTTTCATTGACACTCGAGAGTGGGAAAATATTGTGAAAGGTATTATGATGTCACATAGGAAAATGTTTTTTCCCTTGAAGTAAAACCCTTTCACTCAAAAGATAAGAGATAGTTCCCTAATTGGTTGTTCTAAATTAAGTGTGTTTAAATCATAGGTTTTGCAAATGATTTGAATTATGACTGTACAAAAGAATGAGGTGTTGCAAACTTCTGAAAATGAGTAGGCTATACATCACTCACCATTGCTCGACACCAGAGACAGCGCCAGTCTTGGAGACGCAGGACGCTGCCGCAGGTTTTATCACAGACATTACATTTAGCGCTGACGGGCAAGTTACCCTCCAGCCATTGGTGGGGCAATGAGATCTGAAACAGTACGAGTTATATCGTTCATCAAGAATATCTCCCTTCATTTGTGATAAATATTAACATTAACCATTACGGATGGACATAACATATAGCATGGACAGACAGGTGCCATCCAGCCAATGGAGGATAAACCAGGGCTGAAAGTGCAAGAGTTATCTCCCTTAATCAGAGTTATTCTCCTTGTATCATGCTAACATCATTATTTAAGTTACCCACAAACAACAGATGAGTAGCAACAGCTAAAACTGTAGAAATGTATATATGTCTACACATCCAAATTCTATAAATATCATGTAACTGTAACTGAGGTGACACATTCCAATGTGTAATATTATTAGAATGTTAAAAAAACCTTGAGATATCCCAGTGACAAAGGTCAAATGGCATTTCTCATTGTGACATTTAAATGAAGGTCAAAGTCACACAAGCTTTCTCATGTGTGCAAAATATTAAAAGAATCTAGTAAATAGTTATTAAGATATTCCAATTTGTACGTATGTATGGTGGGGATTATTAATATATCAAAATAATTAATTTTCCCTCGGTTCTTCAGCAGTTTTTAGAGCTTGGAATTATCTATACATGAGCTTATCTTGAAATTGTAGATTTTCATCAATTTTTATTTTGGAATCTTGACCCATAATAATCCACGCCTTTATCCTTTATTTACGCATGCAGTAATCTTTCAACTCCACAATATCTGGATTCAAATATAACTATTTCACCCTAAAAAGACCATTCGAATGAGGAAGAATTCTATTCATGTGTTATTTCACTACTTGACCTACATTAACTTAAACCTCAAGACTTGTGCCAATCCTTTGGGTATTTTATCTGGAGAGAAACTATTTCATACTGATATATATATTCCAAGGACAATAAATTCTATTCCTGCGAGACATTTCCTGACCGACTATGGTGAAAGCCTGGAGAACTGTTCCATACCCTCTGGCTATAGCTCAATCCACTTTACGTTTGTATACGACCGACTCACTCGGAATCAGCACAGACAATGCCCTACAGGCAGAGACAGATTTAGACGAGAACTCGAAACAATGACAAGAAGAACTGAAATAACTCAGATTTTCTTCAATTAGAAATCTTGAGAGAGAAAAAAAGTTGAAGATAGTCAGTTATTTGGACTCGTAAACTAGAGAAATGGGTTAAGTGTTTCGCTTCTCAATTTGTAACAGGCTCATTCGTTAAAGTTAGATTGACGTCAAACAGATAAAAGATAAACTAAGTTCTTAGAAAATATTTTTTATGATTTCTTAAGGACTGTTAGGATGAAATTAACAAAATTATCTTAACACTTCAGCTTGTGAATCGATTAGCGCCAAACAATGAGGAGAAACCAATCTACAAGAAACACAACCCGTTAACAAAGCAAGCAGCCTGGAACTGGCAGCATGAGGATGTCATAGCATGGATATCGTGGAACATCCTGGACAACGAGCAAAGAGGTAATTATAACTATTCCCATCACAGGAATTAAGATTTAATGGTGATACCAAAAGATCAAAAAGACTGTCTTTAAAAAAATATTTTAAATGTGTATGCAAGGTACCAAATATAAAACAATTTTGTCCAAAATAACAATAACGAGTATCTTATATCCCGATGGATAATTTGAGATAATATGAGTTCGCCAGAAGGGGACTCCAAACAAGGAAAGACGACCTTGATGAGAAGACATGATGCCAAGGGGCGTCTACGTTGGGAGAATATTACGTAATGAACCAGAGGACTTGGATGGTCCCATGGGGCTGGAGAGACGGAGCAAGGACGTGTAATGATTCCTAAAGATAATTTGAACAAGCTGTTAATGACAGATAAATACTATGTGCGATTATAGCCACTCTCCTAAATTTTGAGAAATTGCTGAATGATTTATTTCCAATTGATCCCAAATACTTTAATATTTTTTTTATGGTTAAATTTTTTGTTAAAAGGGATAGTTCTGTCAGGAAAATGTTTTGCAGAAAACAAATTTGAGGCGACATTCCTGTTTAAATATTATATCTATACATGATTATAGCGCAAAACATTTGAAACTTAGGGCAATATTTTGGTGTGAGGTGATTTGAGGTTAAACACCGCTTTCAAGAGTATTTCACTTATATCGCAGCTGCAAGTATTATTGCAGGAAGAAAGCTGGCAACGCCATGTGGCTATGTATTGCGGTGAAACCTGCGCGCATTGGCTGGAAATAGTGAACCATGGGTGGTACTACGCTGAAATTCAGTGTAGCATTGCACCCAAACCTATCTGCGTGTAGAACAGTTCTCTACTGCAGACAAAGTTGCCGTGCCCCAAGCGGGATTCGAACCACAGACCTCTGGATCCGAAGCCAAACATGCTAACCACTGTGCTATCCCGCCCGGTAATATTTTGGAGACTTTATATAGATATAGTCGTTTAAAGGTTTTAGAGATAAAAAATATGCCACGATCATATTGAGCTAGGGTCAGGAACAGATGTACAACATTTTATCCCCTGGGTGCATTAAATTTAAGTTTTTGGGGTGCATCGGTTCTGATGGAGGAAGTTAACGGACAGCGGACGGACACCAACCCATGCTGTAAACCCATCTGCCCTTATAAGCTGGATGAGTTAACCCTGATTCTGAGAACAAAAATGTTATACTCACTCCTTCCTCCTCATCTTCGATAATATCTTTCCCTATAGAAGACAGAGAGGTCCACTTACAGTTGGTGGGGGCCCGCACCGCGCACCGCTTGTGGGCCTTGAACTTGCACACTGAAACATGGAAACAGAATCTAATGCATGACATTTTTTATGAACAAGGTGTTTTAAGCACATTGCTGAGTGTTAATTGTACACTGTACATTATGATTTATCTGCAAATGTTATACATCGACCAAAATCCTGGGCTCCCTGTGATACCTCCACCCAGGTGGCCAGGTCTGGATTTCTTTTACACATACAAGTTAACCTTCGGACAGTCAGTTATGCAGAAATACAAATTTGTTAAAGAAACTTTAGAATTGGTAATTCTTTTTTTCGAATTTGTCCATATCAAGTTTCAAGAGATCAAAGAGCCTGCAGAGTGGATGTACTCACTCTTATTAAAAAAAATAATAAGTGGTCATATATAAGTAGGCCTATATATCTCACCCAGATCTAACATAAACATAATACAATATTATTTCTGACTATTTTACCTGTGACTTTGTTCACAGATTTTTTTCCTACATTCCAAATTAAAAGTACAGATCCAAGGTTACCAAGCTATGACAGCAGTTTACGAATCAAGCCCTGCACCCAGTCTTACTCATGTATATTGTTGTTTTAATTAATCATTTTAATTTGCAAATGAAGTTTGAACAAATCACAATAGCATTCCATTTTTACCATATTCTAGGTTTCACTATTGGTGGAGGGAGACCAACAATAAATTACTCTGCAATGCTTTTTGTGGTTATCTTGACATAACCAAGTCTAGATTACGGTATGCTGAAAATTTCATTTTCTCATGCACCTTTCGAAAATTTGATAAAACATTCCTTATGAATAAATAATATAATTTTTCAGAGACTAAATGTAAGTCTACTTCTAAAAGACACATTCCTGCAATCTCGATAATCCTGGCATCTATAAATACCACAAGACCACACGACTCTCGGCGCTAGACAGAGACAAGACCAGCAGTGTTAACCAACCAACTGGCATCATTGTCCCTCCGTCCATCTGCAGGTCTAATCCCTGTTTGATCTGACAGTGTGCTAGCAGTCACTTGTCCACTGGGGTGTTTGCAGTGCTGACACTTTACCTACTGACTCAGTGCCATGCCTTCTCTGAGAGGCCAGTTTACAGCACTCAGAGCTCATTAGCACAAGGAACTATCGGGGATGAGAATGCAGAGGTTTGTTGAAAAACACTGAAATATTCACGTCTAGTATTGGAGGTATTCTAGTATGAAGACTATTGGGGTAGGTTTGGTGGGGTAGGTGTGTTTGGTAGGGTAGGTTTGGTGGGGTAGGTGTGTTTGGTGGGGTAGGTTTGGTGGGGTAGGTTTGGTGGGGTAGGTTTGGTGGGGTAGGTGTGTTTGGTAGGGTAGGTTTGGTGGGGTAGGTTTGGTGGGGTAGGTTTGGTGGGGTAGGTGTGTTTGGTAGGGTAGGTTTGGTGGGGTAGGTGTGTTTGGTAGGGTAGGTTTGGTGGGGTAGGTGTGTTTGGTAGGGTAGGTTTGGTGGGGTAGGTTTGGTGGGATAGGTTTGCTGGGGTAGGTGTGTTTGGTAGGGTAGGTTTGGTGGGGTAGGTTTGGTGGGGTAGGTTTAGGGGGTAGGTTTAGGGGGGTAGAGTTTGAGGGTTTAGAATTGGTGGGGCAGGGTTGGAGGGGTAGCCACCTCCATCAGAGATAATCGAAGAGTCTAAGAGCTGAAATCCCTCGATTTCAAACTCAGGTCTTTCAGCGACACAAAGTCAGTCTACCACTAAGAAAACTCCACACAAGTTCCAGCTTCAACAAGGATTCCAATCAAAAAGTTCAAAATCCTTTTTTTGTGGTTAAACATGTTTCTCAATATTTATTTCTAAACAGCGACACAGCATCAGTCTAACACTAACAGAGCTCCACAAATAAACCAGATTCAAGAGCGATTCCAATCCAAGTCCCCGAGAGCTCAAATCCCGCTATTGTGTCGGGTGACATTTCGGAGCCTGGACACCAGGATCCTGGCTGGTATTCCCGGACGGACGACTGATAGATCTGCAGCGGTAAAGGTCAACACTGCAGCATGGCAGTACACTAGCTTCTGGCGGACTGAGATTGAGTGTGTGAACGAGGGGACTCGCATCCACTCACTTATGTTTTGTCATCTCTCCACATCGTGCACCTGATGCCGACATACTCTTGCGTAGTGGATCCAAAAATAATCACCTTTTATTTTGCTAGCTGCTTAAGGTTCTTCATGATTATTTTGTTTTGATGACAACATGCTGATAAACAATTTTTTAAAATTTTTTAATACATTTCCACACATTTCAATAAAAACTGTTGTGCAAGTAATTGTACATGCAACCTACTCATGGCATTAGATAGGATTTCTACCAGACATAGGGAGAGAAGATGAAAATGTAGGGAAGCTTGCATGTTTACAGTTTCAAATGCAATAAATTTCATTATCTTATAATATCTCTGCTCATTGGTTGTTGTTGCAAAGGTTTGAAATGTAGTTGAACTTTCACAATATTGCATCTGAATGGTATTGATTTTGTATAAGCATAATTGCATTCAGAGAGTTGTTATTTATATTTTTTAACCAAAAAAATATAATCTCTTCATTCTATATTGACTGCTGAAGCTGATTAACTTGTAGCTCCAGAACCTTGACTCAACTTCTTGTCATACTCTTCTCACTACAAGTTGTAACCATTCACTTTTCCAATCATTAGTTTGAGATTTTTACTGCTTTGCAGTGAAACCAGATTCTTTTACTGAAATAAAAATACCAAATAAATTTCACACCTCCAACCAATATTTTCTAAAATCGGAGACACATGCTCTGTTGCTCACCATGCTTAAAATGATTTGAAGTTAGCATAATAGCTGAACAAAACCAATTAACTGCTTCTGTGGACTATGACCTGACCTTGAAAATAAATATTTTGTCACCAAAACAAATGCTGTAAAACAAAATGTGCAAAAACCAATTTGAACAAAATCCATTCAATACTTCTCCAGATATTACAACAACCCACCCCTTCATACAACGTAGTAAAACCCACCTTCACAGGAGAGCCCATGGGAGGTAACTCTGGATATTACAACAACCCACCCCAACTAACAACGTAGTACACCCACCTTCACAGGAGAGCCCATGGGAGGTAACTCCGGAGAGTGCTTCCCGGCACACGTTGCAGTAAGTAGGTCGCGCATGTGAACACGCGTACCAGTTGTGTTGGCCGGACATGATCTCTGTGTGGCTTGTAGTCCCCTGCTGTAAACAAATCAAACACTCGTTAGCATGTTGAAAATTTTTTTTTTTTTAGTTTTAAATAAAATCTATTTGTTGTTGAACCAGCCATTTTCATCAAAACTTAAAATAGAAGTTGACATGATTGGTTTGGCAATCATCAAAAGCACCTATATTTGGGACCATATTGTTATATTTGGGACCACATTGTTATATTTGGGACCACACTATCTGAAATTGTAAAACTACTCTTCGGGACGGGTCCCTTGTGGGATTTTGAACCCACACCCTCATAGTCAGGCACCAACCACCAGGACTGACTGTTACAACAGCTTACGTATTCGGCCACCATAACCTCAACAAAAAAAAGGTCCAACAACCGACAGTTATGATATTTTTACATTCAGTAGCCCTCTGATAGATGTATCACAGCACAGCTCCCAAGGCTGAATGCATTAGAAATACGTGAAAGTGGGATCCCAAATATAACAATGTTACATTCGTCCACTATCCAAACAGCATACATGTATTTCTAATATCAAGACATGCCGTCCAGATTAACTAGTTTATACAGATCTTCAAGAATCCAGATTCTTCTTCAAATGAGCCATACAAACAAATTATGAACGAAACATAAAATGTTATTACACAGATACATGTTTATATTAAGATTTGCTAAAACATTTCTAACAGAAAATTTAATTGCTTGTGGTGACAGCTGAGGCGAATTTTGGTACTGAGAGACAACAATTGGGCCAATGTTCAAAGCGTTTGATTAAAAACATCAAAATGCATTTGTTGACTCAACACAGCCCCTGATTTCATAAGGGAGGTAACTCTAATGCAAAGTCGTCCTTGGCCAAATGGCTTAAGAAACATGTTTTAACGAAGATGTTTCCTCCCAAAGTTGGGTTAAGGATTCGTATCTATAACATGGTATGTGATGAAGACCGACCCGACCCGGTACGTTACGACCTACGCTGAATTACTTCGAGGAGCTGGTCCCTGACGGGTGATGTATGTGACATTCAAGAGTCAGCTTATAAGGAACTTCCCTGTCAGATGACCTTGATGAAGTACAGGACTGTAAGCACCAATGGCTACAGTTGCACAAGTTCTAGATAAGTTTTAGTAGAGGTCAGAGACAACCGGTCTGGGATTGCTTTACAACGAGTCCGCATTCATCAACGTCAGTTCATAAAGAACTGAACTGAAAGATGGCACTGATGGTGAAAGTTACAAACACACTTTGGATTCACTTTATCCATTAAATACCGAATTTACATTCACTAGTCCCAGGTTATACCTTACTGGACTGTCACAAGAAATGAAGGCACCTGTTGGAAGAGGAACCATCCAATGAAAACAGTGTAAGTCGCAGACACTTTTGATTCACTCTATCAATCAAATCCCACTTGTCGCTTCTGATTCACTACACACACTTTGTCACACATTGTAAGGAGTCCATTCATCAGGTTACACAGAACTGAACTTGAGAAAGAAAAAGGCGAAGGAACTAAAACTAAGTTCAATGTCAACAAGACCAAACCAAGCTACAGAATCCAAGGCTAGGCTACACCAAACCAGGCTAGAGAATCCAAGGCTAGGCTACACCAAACCAAGCTAGAGAATCCAAGTCCAAAACAACTGAAAGAAAGAAGTAAGTATTCTCCACTGTATATACTGCTATACTACACGTACTGCTAGATGGACACACCCAGGGTGTGTCTAGATACAGCTGGGGATAGATCGGTCTCATTAAGCTGCTGGCTGATCAATGCAGTGATGGACAACCGACTTCTCACCTTCTATTGACTATGCTCTCTCACGTCATTGCATATAGCATTGCTGGAGAAGAGGCTACGATAGTCTGGAAGAGGTTAAAGGAGCAGTAGCATGTTTTTCACTCAAATATGTCCACAAAATGTATTTGAAAAATAATGTCAACAACAGTAAAACACCCTTCTCTTCTCTTTTTCAGAAAATCAAGTTAAAACTGAGTTTGCATGGTTCGGTAAGGACATGGGAATCGTTTCTGTGATCGAAATTATACGCAACGCTGTTATAACCACTATGGATAATTGGTTTGTGTAATAAGATGTTTTAACCTTTACAGTTAATATAAATGACATAAACTATTATTATAAATGGGAAATTTGAAAAAATAAAATTTACCAAAAATGTGCTACAGCCCTTTAAAGGGAGAGTTCTATCATTATTTTTTTTCGAAAATAAATGTTAAAGAGTGCATTTCTGTTTTGAGATATGTTCTAAATGTATGATCATAATACAATTCAGTTGAAACATATTACTATCAGAGTGTGATACTTGGGTGACTTTTGATATGACAATTTGAAAATAGCCTACATGCATCAAAGGTTTTTTAAAACAATGACCATTGAAGCCATTCACTGAAGCAATGGGTGTAGAAAGCTCAGCCATGGCATATCATCTCATTTCACGTATATCATCGACAAAAGTAAAATGGTAGATACTCCACTAGAACAAGTCCTTTAGTTGGAAGATAGGGATAGCGATTTCTGTGATTCAACAGCTTTCAGAACAATGCAACGAGGAACACCACCTTGTAGTGACTGTAACACCAGGTGTCAGATCAATGCAACGAGGAACACCACCTTGTAGTGACTGTAACACCAGGTGTCAAATCAATGCAACGAGGAACACCACCTTGTAGTGACTGTAACACCAGGTGTCAGATCAATGCAACGAGGAACACCACCTTGTAGTGACTGTAACACCAGGTGTCAGATCAATGCAACGAGGAACACCACCTTGTAGTGACTGTAACACCAGGTGTCAGATCAATGCAACGAGGAACACCACCTTGTAGTGACTGTAACACCAGGTGTCAAATCAATGCAACGAGGAACACCACCTTGTAGTGACTGTAACACCAGGTGTCAGATCAATGCAACGAGGAACACCACCTTGTAGTGACTGTAACACCAGGTGTCAGATCAATGCAACGAGGAACACCACCTTGTAGTGACTGTAACACCAGGTGTCAGATCAATGCAATGAGGAACACCACCTTGTAGTGACTGTAACACCAGGTGTCAGATCAATGCAATGAGGAAAACCACCTTGTAGTGACTGTAACACCAGGTGTCAGGTCACTGTTAGTCCTACTCAAAGACTGTAGTACATAATATTTCCATCACCTACAAGCAGGTCTTGATTTGGTCAGGACATCCCCAACTAATTTTTCGAGTATTTGACAAAACGGTAATTTTTTAAATGTTTCAGTCACCACAGTGATTGCAGTTACTAATCATGGCAGGGAGAAAGCCTGCACAAGCCACAAGGTGAAATGAGGTGAAATTATTTGGGGTGTAGAGTATTTCACAAATATCAAAGCGCTAGAATCAACAACAATATATGCTATGCACTGCAGTGAAACCTGTTAGCGTTGACTGGAACTAGCGAACCATGGGTGGTACTGGGCTGAAATCAGTGCAGCATTGACTGGAACTAGCGAACCATGGGTGGTACTGGGCTGAAATCAGTGCAGCATTGACTGCAACAAGCGAACCATGGGTGGTACTGCGCTGAAATCAGTGCAGCATTGACTGGAACTAGCGAACCATGGGTGGTACTGGGCTGAAATCAGTGCAGCATTGACTGGAACTAGCGAACCATGGGTGGTACTGGACTGAAATCAGTGCAGCATTGACTGGAACTAGCGAATCATGGGTGGTACTGGGCTGAAATCAGTGCAGCATTGACTGGAACTAGCGAACCATGGGTGGTACTGGACTGAAATCAGTGCAGCATTGACTGGAACTAGCGAACCATGGGTGGTACTGGGCTGAAATCAGTGCAGCATTGACTGGAACTAGCGAACCATGGGTGGTACTGGGCTGAAATCAGTGCAGCATTGACTGGAACTAGCGAACCATGGGTGGTACTGGGCTGAAATCAGTGCAGCATTGACTGGAACTAGCGAACCATGGGTGGTACTGGGCTGAAATCAGTGCAGCATTGCATCCACACTTCACCTCTACAGCCCAAGATGTTGCCGAGCCCCTGGAGGGATACAACAAAATTGTGGTTATTGAAGATAGCGACGGATCTGACGTCATGGCTTTGTGATCAAAACATTGAAGACTAACTGTAAAAGAACTGATCTACCCTTATAATGATCCTCCCCTTATACCAGGTCATGTACAGTACTTCATCAGGTGGACAGTGTAAATAACAGTGCATGGGTCATGTTGTAGTACTACCGTAGACCGATCTCTGGGTGTTAATATCTCCCCACCTCCCCCCTCCATCTGGATCTGCCACTAAATGTAAAGCACGTCACTTACAGCCCCATCCTCCTCATACACGGTGTTGGTTGAATATTCAGGTTCCACGTCGAGGTCCGAGTCTAGGTCCGAGTTCGAATCCGGACCTCCACTGCATCTAGTCAGGAAGTATTTCCTCATTGTTGTCAGCATGGCGATTCAGGTCATATAAATGACAATTTTCCGACCAAATATTACGTGGCGTTTTGTTTGTTTGACAAGTTTTTGTTACTTTACATTTATTTTGTCAGCAAGTATAGATTTTGTGTCACAAATATAATTGTTCCTCACAATTTTATCATTTGACACAAAATTTTGTTTCTTATATATATCTAAACATCTTTGTTTGTTCTTTGGGGAAATGATTTTTTTCTTATGTCACAAATTTGGTTCTTTGGTTTCATTTTTTACCACAATGTTGTTATTCGTGCCACAGTTTAGCAGCTATGTGTCACCATAATCACAATTTTAGTTCCCTTGTAACACTTTTGTGTAACTTCGTTCTGTTGTTCTTTCATTACTTTGTTTCAATTGTTCATCATTTGTGAAACTTTTGTGTCACATCTTAAAACTACATGTCACTTGCTCCACATGTTTCATAAATCAATGTCATCATCCACATTAAGCAATAGGGAACAAAACAGTCTCCATGGACAAATGAAAATGCATCTTCTCTTCTGTTGTTTGTTTGATAGCAGATTGACGTTATAGAATGTCTTCATCATCTTGACTTCTAAAACAGAACATAGTTTGCAAATGATCATTATTTTGACCCTATTTCATTTACATTGGTGATTTCAGTTTAAATCTTAAGAATAGAATTATTTCACATAATATTTTTTTTTTTTAATGTGCGATTTTGTGTAATAAACTTAATTCAATTAACTTTCCTAGTTATTATTTAAATATATCTTTATATTTTCTTAAAGCTATTTTAAATTGCAAATTAAATTTGTTACGATAATCTTAGATATGAATATTTGAATAGTCAATTTGAATCTATGAAACTAAATTGAATTCTTATAAAGTACTGCGTCAACTTTTTAAAACTATTTAGTTTACTATTCAGTTTGTTAGTTATCATGATTTATATGTATTCCACTTCTTAGCCATTTGGAAATTTGTTTTGTCTTATTTTCCTTTCATATAACTTATCTCAGTATACCAACAACAATGGATCACAAATCCGTAAATTTGTTCAGAAGAACTTATCAAACATTAATTTTCTCATATTGTTATGAAAAACATATAGAAAGAAAATCAAGCTTGAATACAAAAAGTTTCATGCGTCTGACCAAACCAAAATGAAAGCTAACAAAAAATCTTAGTACAAGTCGAGCACTATGAGCTCTGCACAGGAAGTTACATTAAGACTGTAACAAGCTCGGCCGTTACATGGCCCTGTCTACACTGAGTGGCTGTCTATACTCGTCTGTAATCGCCACTGCACGATTTCTTTTTACATGATCACATGACTCATATTTGAAATCATTCCTTCAACAGTGGCAAGAAATGAAAGGACATTTGTACAGAGCTATATATACCCACAAGCTTCAGGTGGTATATAAAGCCCTGGGTATGCTATTGGTTTACGTGTAAAAAGAAATCCGAAACTCTTTCAATGGGCAAATCTTGGTCGGCTAGTGTCTATTTGTAAAGCACTTCTTGAAACGATATGAACAGTGACCTATCAAAGAGATCATTTAGCTGCCTTTTTTAAAATGTATTCAAAAAAAGTTTCTTTCATCTTACTCTCAGTTAATGAGAAAGTTTTATCTACCGGTATATGGAATTATAGAGAACATGTTAAAGGTCAAATAATTTATTCGGATTCAAACATCTTTTTATGTCGTCATAGTTACTGCTAATGACCTCATGCATGTTTGCACTAAATACATACATCCTGTTTAAAATGTGATATTTAACTATAGGGGCTTCCAAGAATAAAGAAATCTTTTTTTTTAATAATAATAATAGCAGAAATAATTTTTAGTATATTCATTGGGGAAAAAACATTTAAAATAAAAAGGACATTTTGATATAGACGAAAAAATTAATTAATTAATTCAAACGTTTAATTTTGAAAATGATTTTGATGAAATTAGTCTTTTTTTGCTAGAATGTAAAAGATATTTTAATAATTTGATCCCTTTGACATATTTCTGATCAACAATGTCGCGATGGTGCAGTTTATTTGAAAACAGTTCTTAGTCAAGTCTAAAGACAGTAGACATAAAATCAGATAATTGTTTCCTGAGAAACTTTTTTCTCTCATAACGAAATGTACAGCGTGGAGGACAGTGATATCCTTTTCCGGTTTCACAAGGGTCAAATTTCACAAACAACATACTTTATAAACAACTTTTATTTACATGCATGCAATATATCATATATCATCCTCTTTATGTATTGTATATCATTGTATTTATTATGTGGACCTAGATTTATAATGCAATATACAGTTAAATATTGCAACTACTTAGGAATATTTGTATGCAAGTATTAAAGTTTGATTCATTAGATATTCAAACAATTGTGAAAAGACATTTTTAAAGACATTGACTACCAAAAATCATCTAAGTCTTATGGGGGTTAAATACTTACAATATAATACAAGAACTTTACCAAGATAGATAAAAACTGATCTACTGATATGAAATGTGAAATTAATCCCACTTTACAATTTTGGTGAAATTTAACCAGAATTACAGAAACTATAAAACATAAATCCTTTCTACCAAAAAACTTACAACTAAGCATGAAAATAATGTTTCAATGTCTCCCATCAAACGTTCCAAAGTAATTAGATTAATTGCGGCATTTAATTACTAATGATCCCGTCGGCCATATAAAACATTCTATGACCCTAACGTGTGTCATTTCGCAATAAACATACCAAATGACGACTTATCCTAATTAACTGCTCATAATTTAACGAATCATCCTGATTAATTGCTCATATTTGTCTGACAACCTGTTCTAATTAGCTAATTACTTGACTACACCCTTCATTAGGGTAAGCAGATCAAGTCAAATAACGAGGAGAAGATTTTATAACATGCTAAATGTTGTCATTAGTTTCATCAAGGTCATCTAGTTTTTTCTCTGTTATACTTCTTCTGGTTAACGAACACATTCCTCCTTATCCAAATAAATAAGGATTTTTTATTTCAAAATATACTGCATACATGAAAATTTTAAGCATAGCATACATGAACAAAATATTTAAAAGTCATTAAAAACATTTTGGAATAATTTAATCTTATGAATATTTCAACATTATTCTTGTGAATTAGTTTGATTTAAAAATACCATATTACAATCTTAAAGATATATTTACCTGGATAATAAATAAATATCTGGATAATAAACAATCATTATATTTGGTACTTTGAGTGGTATGTTTGAACTCATCACACTTCAATAATGTTATTACCAGGAATAAGATTGATTAGACTTTGAGGTCAATAAGGTGATACAAATAGTGAAATGTTAGTTTCAAAATCAAGATTCATTTTCAATTTCATCATAATCAATTATACATATCTAATTTAAATATATAGGAAATCAAGAAATTTATATTAATAACAACAATACCTTTTCAATTTAATTACATTCAATATTACCCACAGAATTTAGTCACATTGAATTATGAATTTCCTAATTAGAAATTTTAGGTCACAACAAAGGTGAAAAATAGAGGTAAAATCCTAGTTTCAAAATCAAGTTTTAAATACCACATACACAATTTGTTAAAAATTTCATATTTAGAATGGAAAGCTATTTTTAAAATCATATTGAGATATTTATGAATAATTGCATTGCAAAATCATTTGACACTAGATTTCCCAATAGGTTTTGCAGTAGATCCATAATCACATTTAAGAAGCCTTGAATCCACCACAGTAGATATATATATCCATGGTCTGAATTCACTTTCAATCCGTCGTTATCCAAGTGTTGTATCCGTGTCATATGGCGATGTCTCGATGTCTCGTCACCAGTCATAGCCAGGCTAGTAAAATCCAACTCTCATGTGTAGTTCAGCCATGACTCTCTCAATCTATGAGGTTTGAACTCGCACAAAACTTCCTCCAACTAACAAACAGGAAGTTTGTACTTTGATAGTGTCACCCCTCCCTCTTTGTTTGGTTTGTCCCATATCTGTGCTGTATCATTGATAAAAGGCTATCCCATTTCAAGTGTGAGGGGTCAATGTTGTCCTATAGGTTCCTTTATCAACTGGGCAGGGCCATGTTGTTATCATTCACACACACAGAGCTTCTACACTTCCTTCTCTTCATAGATATATTTATATATATATATATATATATATATATATATATATATGTGTGTGTGTGTGTGTGTGTGACGTCACTTTATTTCATTTTGTCTCTTCAATTCATAGACATGATTTGAAAATAATTAAATTTTAGGTAAAAGGAATTATTTCGTTGTCACCTACCATGATTCTGACATATTTGAAAAAAAATTCTATTCAGAATCCTTGATCCCTATTAAAAATATTTTCAAAATTTGGCTTCCCAGGGATTAAAATATCCAAAGTCCAAAGTCATTGATTTACAAGAGTTTACCTTTGAGTCACCTCCACAAATCACTACAAAGCCAACAACAACTTGCCTGTTGTAAAGCAAATCAATTACCAACACTGGCTTTGTGATTTAGGGTAAAAAAAATTGCTTTAAGTCCATGACTTATGATAGAGATAAGATTTTTAACCCTTACTAACCTGAACATTTAAGGTCACTTTCTATTAACACTAGATCAAATTTGCTATTTCTTTTTATATCTCTTACCTTAAGGCATTTTACTCATTTAAATCTGTACTACAGCCAATTTTTACTAGCCTTATGATTATGTTGAAAATGACATACATTTTCTTTTTCAAAATACACATACTAACACAATCTGTGTTCATTGATAAATCATTGAGGAAGTTCAAATGTCATAAAGCATTACATTGAGTCACAGTGAACCAGTTTGAACAGTAAGTACACTGTCACCTTGTTAAAGGCACAGTGGGACCAATGTTTGTTGTATGTGCACTATATTCTCTTGTGCACTGTACACTGATAGGTATAATATAAGTATCTGGGGGATGAAACCTAACTGTCCATTTAGGGGGTTTAAAGGGGCTTTTCTCAAATTTCCCATTTATAATGATAGTTTATGTCATTTATAAATACTTTAGAGGATAAGATATCTCATATTAAACAAATCAATTTTCTGTAGTGGTGTTGCATATAAAGCAAAAATTGCATGGCGGCCATTTTAATGTGAACACATTTTTTATTTCGAATTACAAAAACGATTCCCATGGCCTTACTGAACCATGTACACTTTTTAACTTGAATTTCCGAGGAGAGAAGGGTGTTTTACTTTTAGTGACATTATTTTTCAAATACATTTCATCCACTTATTTGAGCGAAAAAACGTGCAACTGCCCCTTTAAGGTTTCTAATATTTCAGAAAACACGATCGAAAACTACAGTTATTTTCAAGCTGTGCTGGTGTATAGGTACACCTAAAATGTATATTAAATGGATCTTGTAGGTCAAATCAAAGGAAAATGAAAAAAAATGTATGTCAGAACATGAAGCAAATGTACGATCAACATCAATATTACAGGGACTATATTTCACTTTCAATGAAGCTTTTTGTTCTCTTTTATCTACTAATTTCAAAGGGTTTATTTGGAAAAAGGATAAATATCTGCCACTTTATCTATTGAGTTGCAAATGACATGGAGTAGACTGCAATGCCTGACAGTGTTATATGGATGTGTGCTGGGTCTGTGATGTATATCTGTGTCCTGGTGAAGTGTGTTGATCTGTATGGGGGTCAGTGAGGGTACTTATACCTTGTTAAATCCACACCAAGACGGGGCATGCTCACAGCGATACCACAGTACTATCCTGGTGTAAGGACCAACATCATTCCGTTTTCATTCTCAACTCACCGGGAGTGTGTAAACCAGCTGTTATCTGACACATCCCTTATATCACGGCCGCTAGTATTATTGCAGAGAGAAAACCCACAATGCCATGGTGGCTACGTATTGCGGCGAAACCTGCGAGCATCGGCTGGAACTAGCGAACCATGGTAGGTACTGTGATGAAACTCAGTGTAGCATTGCACCCAAACCTTGCTGCGTGTAGAACAGTTTTCCAAAACAGACAAAGTTGTCAAGCCCCAAGCGGGATTTGAACACCGGACCTCTTGATCCGAAGCCAAACACACTAACCACCGCGCTATCCTTCCCAATGCTATATTGAGTAAGTGTCCTATGTTGATGATAATGGACGCCATTACGTGCCCATGTGCCATCAGTAAATGTCAAAACCAGGTCAAACTATGTTTATTATAAGGTTGTGATGATGCACAAATCAATACTCTATATACAGTAATATGGGGTGGGGTGGGGTGATTATAGTAGGAGTTGAGTTGAGTTGAGTTTGGGTTTAACGCCGCTTTCAAGAGTATTTCACTTATATCACGGCTGCTAGTATTATGGCAGGGAGAAAGCCCGCAACGGATTATAGTAGGAAGAAAGCTGGCAATACCATGTGGCTATGTATTGCGGTGAAACCTCGAGTTGAGTAGAGTCGAGTCGAGGTGAGGAGAGGTGATTATTGCAGGGAGAAAGCTGGCAACACCATGTGGCTATGTACTGCGGTGAAACCTGCGAGCAAGTGCTAGAACTAGCGAACCATGGGTGGTACTACGCTGAAATTCAGTGTAGCATTACACCCAAAACTTATTGCGTGTTGAACAGTTCTCTACTGCAGACAAAGTTGCCATGCCCCTGACGGGATTTGAACCACGGACCTCTTGTTCCGAAGCCGAATGCGCTAACCACTGCGCTATCCCACCCTCGATGATATCAGAAGGACTATAGTAATATTGACAGAGGACCTGCAACACAACTGTTGCACTGCGTTAAAGTAAAACCTGTGAGAGTTGACAAGAACTGGCAGACCTTTGGGTACTACAATTACAGACTTAAATTTAGTCTTTGGAATTTTTATAATTATGTGAACCTTCATCCTTATGATTATATTAGTTAATACTTTCATATTCAATATTCCATTTCATATTCCATTTCATATTCCATATATGTAATCAGTTTATCTGAACTTGCTGAATTAGGATCTAGACTGTATTAAAGGCTCTTATTTGCTACACAGTCACAGGGGTAGGACTATATACTGAACTGTAAGCAGCCTGTACGAAAACCGTACTGTACAGAAGTAGGAGTCTCCAGTACAGACACATATAACTTTCAGTGACCCTGGCAGGATTTAAAAACAATGAGTTTTATGACGTCAAACATGCTTAAACCCATGCATTATCCCGTCCGCGAGAACATCGGAACGTTCCCTACAGGACACATAGTTGTGTATGAACAGTCCCGAGGGAAGACCTCATCCAGGGAGTAATCTGCTAATTAGCCGCTAGAAGTACTGCGCTGTGCATGTAAGAGGTTTAAGTGTTGAATAAAATCTCTCTCTGATGCAGGTTTAAGTCAACACGTAACATGTTCTAGCGTAAGAACGTCTAATCCTTTAAAGGGTATTGATCGGTAAATCGGGGTGTTTAGTACATATTTACCACTCAGTTGAAACTGAACATAAGAGCTTGTTGAAAGACATGCCCGGGCTAAAACCGTGTTGTTTAACCTTCTTGTAACTCAAAATTGATTAATCAGAACTTGGCTAATTGACAATAGCCTTTCATTTAACTCTTTAGTGTGAACAGCGAGAATATTTCACGTAGCCTTTTTTCAGGCAGTACCTCTACGAAATCATTCCCTTCGTAAAAGAGTTGTTACCCATTACAT
The DNA here is from genome assembly GCA_936450465.1 of Gibbula magus. Lineage (NCBI taxonomy): Eukaryota > Metazoa > Mollusca > Gastropoda > Trochida > Trochidae > Gibbula > Gibbula magus. Next base: position 14,090,423 of record OW388306.1, read on the forward strand.
AATTCAACTTCTTACAACTCAAGATAAAGATTAAATTGATTAATCAGAATGTGACTAATTACAATAACCTTTCATTTAACTCTTTAGATATGCTGAATACCCAAAATATTTCGATTAGCCTTCCATTAGCCACGGACAACTCCCAAATTAGTTGCTTCCGGTTACATAATTCAACTTCTTAAAACTTAACACAAAGATTACACTGATTAATCACAACTTGACTAATTGACAATTACCTTTCATGCACTGATTTAATCCCTCAGTGCAAAGTCAGGATATTTAGACTACCTTCAGCCATTGATTCTCTTTGAAAACAAGTTAAATCCTGTAAAATGGCCTCCATCAATGGTTTGGCACTAATTAATTTTCAAGTTAATTATTGCTTATCTATTCCTGAGTAGTGGAACTACTGGAATGATGACACAACAATCTCGACCCAAACTCGATAGAACATGGAAACTCGCCATCGTTAATGAATTACAAAAATGTTTCCTTCAGATACTGACACATGCAGTCATTTTTACTTAAACCACGGTAGTAGATTTTATCAAATAATACATTCTCGTATCAGACTTGAATGCAGCAACTTAAATGCACACAAATATGAAAGATTAATATCACAAACTTCCGACGGTTCCTGTGGCCATAATCTTGAAGACACAACGCACTTTTTCTTTTTAGTGTTACAAGGCAAAACATGTTCTTTCAGAGAAGATTTGACTTGAAATCAGTTTTATTTGGAAATCCAAATTGTTCGTCTCCCAAAAATAATGAACTTCTAATCTCAGTTCACGATTTTATAAATTTAACAGGCAGATTTGTTCAATAAGTTATCGGTTGATGATTAATGTAGTGGCATTTGTTGATTGTTTTCGTTTTAAAGTTGTACTCGATATTACTTGTTTGTAATAATGTATAGATATATCATATATATTGTAATTTCACCATGACATGTATTATATTGTTGTATCTTGGAGCAGTATTCATATAAGCTCATAGCTTGCTTACCAATCCAATTGTTCATGAAATAAATATGTTTAAACCACAATCTCGACCCAGATTCTGGAAGCTCTCTCAGCCTCCGATCAAGGATTGAACCACAATCTCGACCCAGATTCCGGAAGCTCTCTTAGCCTCCGATCAAGGATTGAACCACAATCTCGACCCAGATTCCGGAAGCTCTCTCAGCCTCCGATCAAGGATTGAACCACAATCTCGACCCAGATTCAGGAAGCTCTCTTAGCCTCCGATCAAGGATTGAACCACAATCTCGACCCAGATTCTGGAAAATCTCTCTCAGCCTCCGATCAAGGATTGAACCACAATCTCGACCCAGATTCCGGAAGCTCTCTTAGCCTCCGATCAAGGATTGAACCACAATCTCGACCCAGATTCCGGAAGCTCTCTTAGCCTCAGATCAAGGATTGAACCACAATCTCGACCCAGATTCCGGAAGCTCTCTTAGCCTCCGATCAAGGATTGAACCACAATCTCGACCCAGATTCTGGAAGCTCTCTTAGCCTCCGATCAAGGATTGAACCACAATCTCGACCCAGATTCTGGAAGCTCTCTTAGCCTCCGATCAAGGATTGAACCACAATCTCGACCCAGATTCTGGAAGCTCTCTTAGCCTCCGATCAAGGATTGAACCACAATCTCGACCCAGATTCTGGAAGCTCTCTTAGCCTCCGATCAAGGATTGAACCACAATCTCGACCCAGATTCTGGAAGCTCTCTTAGCCTCCGATCAAGGATTGAACCACAATCTCAACCTAGATTCCGGAAGCTCTCTTAGCCTCCGATCAAGGATTGAACTGCTACTGAGGGCAACCCTGGATTATCCCTGGATTCATTGATTCGTCTACAAGATGTAGTAGTAGTGAAAATACAAATTTCAACATCCAGGGAGATTCGAACCTGGGAACTCCGGGTGAGAGTCAGACGCTCTACCTACTGAGCTAAAGGGACATCCCACCAGTCCAAGCCAGTAGGAACGCTATCGACCTCACCCTGCCACAGATACATGAATGAACACAAGTTTCTGATGAGCTTATGTACAACCCCATTACGTCACACGGCTCAAGGAGTGCTGAGGTGAGCTTATCTGATGCTTAACACCACTTACAATAGTATTTCACTTACATCACCGCTGCTAGTGTTATGGCAGGGAGAGCTCACAACATCAATGTGGCTATGCATTGCAGTGAAACCTGCGAGCATCGGCTGGAACTAGCAAACCATGGGTGGTACTGTACTGAAATGCAGTGAAGCATTGCACCCAAACCTTACTGCGTGTAGAACAATTCTCTACTGCAGACAAGTTGTAGAGCCCCTGGCTGGATTCGAACCCCAGACCCATTGATCGGAAGCCCCTGGAGTGCTGTGTAGGATTAATTGGGTTAAAGATAGGTAAATTTGTAATATTCTCAAACTTTCAGGTAAATTTGTAATATACTCAAACTTTCAGGTAAATTTGTAATATACTCAAACTTTCAGGTAAATTCATCATATTCTTGAACCCTCAGATTAATTTGTAATATTTTCAAACTTTCAGGTAAATTTGTAATATTTTCAAACTTTGTAATATACTCAAACTTCCAAACTCTAAGTAATACAGTCAAGGGTTGACTGAAGTATGACAGAGTTCGGATACAAAACACCAAGTTTACAGCCTAACTGATTTAATCCGAACTATTCAGGGACGACGTAAACAAGGCGAGCGGTGCTTTGGTGGATCGTGTTTTTGAAAACCCTCGCATTGATGATCATGAAATGAGGACTATTCGGTGCACCAGGAACAAGCAAGGAAAGTCGTGACAGCCCTGTTTACAAAGTGGGCGGGGCAGTTTCATGCCTCCAGAGTGGTTTATAGACACCGGTGCACACGGTGGTGTTACTCCGCTCTGCTGACAATGCTAATCTAACTGGCTTTTGTTGCTGCAGAATAGTCATCTGGTACTGTGGACACCGTTTAAAAACGTTTTACAAATGGGTGCGGCACAATCCTATTATCCATCAGTCGATATGGGCAGAAATATTAATAGTCTATATAGGCAAAAATATTAATAGTCTATATAGGCAGAAATATTAATAGTCTATATAGGCAGAAATATGTCATAGCCTATATAGACCGAAATATTAATAGTCTATATAGGCAGAAATATAAATAGTCTATATAGGCAGAAATATTAATAGTCTATATAGGCAGAAATATGTCATAGCCTATATAGGCAGAAATATAAATAGTCTATATAGGCAGAAATATTAATAGTCTATATAGGCAGAAATATGTCATAGGCCCTTGGTTACAGGTGTAATCTATTGTATAGGTAAAATATATTTCTCGGGTAAATAGGTGAGTAAGTGAGTTACTGTTTGACGCTGCTTCAACAGTATCACGGCCATTAGCGGAGACAGTTAAAGAGGTACATTATTCATAAAACATTCACAGCATTACTCAAGTTCAATTGAGTTGTATCTAACTAGCATTTTTATAAAAACCTTTCTGTACAACCATTGGTAGTTCTATTTGTACTGTGACAATTATCAAATCTATCTATATCAAAATTCTGCTTCAATCCTCAAATTGACAATTACTCCCCTGGGGAGTATACACTCTCAAACCTTTACGTCACTTAACAATTCCGATCTACTGATTTCACATTATTTTGTGTTGGAGGTCACCCTTAACCCTTAACCCACTAAAAAACCTGAACGTTAATACGTTTTCTAGCCTCTGTAGAGGCCTGTAGGGGTGAAAGGGTTAAAGCACAAATACAATCTTAAATTTCAGGATTAACTCCATGGGAAGTATGCATAGTAATCATCATGAGAACAATCATTGCAGAATGTGCACGTACCTCGTAATATTCCTTGTTGGCGGCCATCTTTAATGCGCTGATCCAGTCCTCCATCTCCCTCCTGGAGTCGCTGCACAGGATCAGGTTACGGAACGGGGTGATCACCTGCAATAAATAAATATAAACATCGTCAATTTCGAGAGAATTTATCCATTTACAGGGCTGATTGATATACCGTAAATCCTTGAATAACCGCCTGGCAATTATTAATTTCAAAAAAAGATTTGACCGACCCGGTGATTATTCACGGCAGGCGATTGTTCAAGGAACTAACTCTAAGTGAGTGAGTTATTGTTAAACACCACTTGGGCATATTACCCTTGGTGAGTAAGTGAGCGAGTTATTGTTAAACACAACTAGGGCATATTGTGCACTATCAGCTGCAAGTATTACCCTTGGTGAGTAAGTGAATTATTGTTAAATAACTATAAATCTACACTTGGGCATATTGCCAGCAGGTATTACCCTTGATCAACAAGCACCTGTCAGACTATCAATGTCAAGCAGTCACCATTCAAGCTACCACTGCATCATACCAGGTACCCAGATTACTGCTGGGTGGATACACACACACCTCAAACTAAACTTTTAGCGTGGGTGACGGTGACCCCACCACTCCTGAGGCTGAGTATGCAAATCAGGCACAGAATTTATGAAGAAAACCATAATTTCAAAGTTCATCTGTAAAATCTGGCAACATTTGTAATTTGGTGGAAAAACTTGACATTTTTTATTTGGCAGGGATTAACATCTTAATCTCTCCAAATTAGTCAAAAATATGGTAAGAGAATCAGAAACCGTCTATATGATTATTTTACATCCAATAATATTTCCCCAAATAAATATACTCACACAGGTAGAGACAAAGCAAGCCACCCCACGTTAACGCGTACAGCTACCGTAGAGAGAGAAGGAACGACCAAATTAAGAGATAAGCGGAACCAATCAATATCAGGAAACAACGTGGCTAATGTCAGGGGTCACCATTCATTATTTATTTTGTTCTAGTCTCAAGCTCTCCCTGAGGCGGTAAGATTTAATCCCACCCACACTTATCGTAACGGCCTAATTAGCAAATAGGGTAATTATAACGGTCTTACCACCTGCAGTAATTCCTAAATTATTAATATCGGAACGGTTCAATTATATTTGTTCCGGATGGTGGGGGTCTCTATAAATATTGGATTTGTCGGCCATGTACATTTTGCCAACAACTGCGGATAGTAATTGAATTGCTGTTAACATTATGGTTGTCCTTGTGACGTGTTTGGCCTGAATTATAAACAGTTTCATAGTCAGAGTTGTTACACAAGAATCTCACCCAAGTCTCTTCTGATATTAAGTACAGCAACAAGAGTTACTTTAAGTAACAGATATCTCAGAGATTAAAGAGAGTTGATATACTAGAAGAGACAAGCTGGGATTAGGTGAGGTGAGGTGAGTTGGGGTTAAACGTCGCTTTCACTTATAAAAAGGCTGTTAGTATTATTGCAGGGAGAAAGCCTGCAACACATTTGTGGCTGTAAAACCTCTGAAAGCACTGACTGGATCTAGTGAACCATGGGTAGTACTACGCTGAGATTCAGAGATATGAACCCCAGACCTCTAATCACTGGGCTATCCCGCACACACAACCTTGAGATTTCATTTATCATCCAAATCAATCTCACACAGAGAGAATCTTACCCAAATCACCTCTGATCACAACTTAACTTGTTTCATCCTTTCCATTCCTTAACATTTATGTCGTTGATAATTTTTTGGGAGTAAGGTTTGACAACTTGATAAACCTTTGTCTACAAAACGGTGCTATCCTGACTTACATTAAGAAAACTGATTTTCAATCAACTGACAATATCTGACTCAATATCTTCATCCGAACTGTCATGATATTATGTTTCACATGTTGTGTTATTTTCACATGTTGTGCATCACATGTTTTAATTGTGTTTCACATGTGGTGTTTCACATGTTATGTGTCCATTGTTATGTTTCACGTGTTAGTTGTTTGTTGTATCACATGTTTCACACGTTACATTTCACATATCATGTTTCACATGTATAAGGTACGCCAAGAGTACTGTCACTTTTCAATCTAAATTGGAATTTCATTAATTGGATTCTCAATTTCACTGTTTCTTAAAAAACACTTTTCTTATATTCTGTGTTTGACAATCTTCTAACTTAACACAAGTGTAAAAATTTCTCAAACAAATTCTGTGATATTTTATAAAAGAGTTAGTTCCAATGTTATCTAAAAACATCTTAATAATAAGATAAACAGTGACGTCTGTCGATATTCAACACCCACAAAAACAACTTAAAAACCTACAGCATTACATTATTTTCTGGAGTCAAGGCTGCATCACCTACAAATTCTGCACTCTAAAGTCTTATAAAATTTCACTGTCAAGTACAGATTTCCCCTCCTACTTTAAGAAAAGTGCTGTCATTATTAAATGGCAACATAAGAAATCATTTCAATCAACAAGCATTTTCCAATGTTTTACCACAGTCAAGGATAGTAAATATCATTCCTCACACACTAAGTTAGTTTTTCCTAGAAAGGACAAAAAGAATCGCTTCATATTTTACCCATATATTTACAAACAATTCCAAAGACACACCATATAGAATTTTTCTTGCAGGTATTTAGAAATCACTCAAGATCGAAGTCATTTTCTAACAGATTTCCACTGTCACTACAACATTCTTACCTCATATTCTGCGTACAACTATATCCTGCAAGTTGTTCTGCCTCTCACATTCTTTCTCCAACAAATTCTAACAGATTTCTACTGTCACTACAGAATTCCACGCTCAAAATCGGTGTCATCCATTCCTTGAGGCAAACTCCTTACAGCAAGGCCAGATCAAAACCATGCTGCAGAGTACGAACATAACCTTCTAATTGCCAATACAGGTATCCTAGATTTGCCTGGCAAACACTCCTGCTAACCCTGGAGGCAATTGAATCACTACAGCAGTGATGGGAGATGAACCTCTCCTGGAGAGACAAGACAAGACTACGCGAGACGTCTGCTCATTAATTCTACGCACAGAGACGGTGATCCAGGGACTAAGAAAGGGTTGGAGACGCTATTGTTGGTATCGGTACCAAGGAAAGCTATGACGTAGTGACTCAAATCACAACCCTAGGAATTGACGTTGGAACATCATACCGAGATTACGCCGCCAATTGAATTGATGTTGGGACATTGTCACATCATAACATGGTTCCTTATTTTCAGGTGAAATGAGTCAAATAAAATATTTACTGCCAGAATATTTTTGGAGATACTGCTGCATTATAAGATATATATATATTTTAGTGTGTGTGTGTTTGTGTGTGTGTTTGTGTGTGTGTATGTGTGTTAAGATAAGTCAGGAGAAAATTCTCTGAAGGAATTGACATCATAATATTGTTTCATTTTAATAAGAACTATGCTCTCTGATGAGTCAATGAACATTACTTCTGTGGAACATTGTAACATTGTTGAATCATAACAAGATGTATGCATTCTGATGTATCAAATGTATGAAAAGAATAGGTAATAGGACTTAATAGGAGTCGACCGAAAGGTCCACTTTGGTCAAAATAAATGTCAAAATTTAACAAAGATATTTTAAAACTTTCCGAGATTCAACCCTCATCATGAACTGTGAAATGAATTTGAAATACTGTCTAAAACATGACATGACATTAACTATGTGTACTAAGATGAGTAAAAGTGGAAACTCTTCTATGGAAGATTATAGCACTGTTAAAGAAGCTCCGATGAGCGTAAATGCCACAAGTTGAGGGTATGTCATCATCAGAGCAGTTCAATATCATCAGCTGTGACAGGCAGAATTGAATACAATTTCGCTGATTATACCGTGCTATGAAAACACAAGGCACGCCCTGTCAGGAGCCAATCAATACATGAGAGGCAGCGGTTTCTTTGAACCACTTTGTTTCTCAACATCGCTATTAACTGAACTGCGGACGAGGCTATTCACAGATGAGCATAGCTCAACATTGTCTGGCTGCTTGTCTTCATTTCATGCATGTGACGCTGAGTTTTTTCACTCATGTCATACCAAATGGGAGGTAGATTTGTTTATATCATAGAGGCTGTTATAGTGCAAATAGGTGATGTGAGGTGAGTTGGGAGTTTAACGTCGCTTTCGAGAGTATTTCACTTATATCACGGCTGCTAGTATTATTGGAGGGAGAAAGCCCGCAACACCATATGGCTATGCATTGTGGTGAAACCCGCAGGCATCGGCTGGAAATAGCGAACCATGGGTGGTATTGCTCTGAAATTCAGTGAAGCATTGCACAAAAACCTTACTGCGTGTAGAAAAGTTCTCTTCTGCGGACAAAGTTTCCTAGCCCCTGGCAGCATTTGAACCACAGACGTCTTGATCCGAAGCCGAACGCACAAACCACTGCGCTATCCCATCCCCAGTGCAGATAGAAAGCCAGCAACAGTATTGTAAAGATTTGTGGTGAAACCTGCATGCGTTGACTGATACTAAATACCAAGGGAAGTGAAATTGGGTGTGTCACTGCTTTCAGGAATATTTGCTTATTTCACACAATGTTTTAGTGTAGTTACAAATGTAAACTCAAATCGGCTCGAAAACATAAATTGTATAAATCATTGCAAACGATTGATATCTTAATATTCTAACAAGTTTTGAAACAAAGTTATAGTTACAGCAGTAATTACTTTAAATTTGTGATGCAAAATTTTCACACAACATTAATTGTTATAGAGGTTAGTTGTCGAAACATTTTGTTCACAAATGTATTTTTTTTCTGTATTGTTATTCTAAATTTTCAACATAAAAAAGATCATGGTTAATATTCTAACTGTATGATTCTAATTAGAAGCTTCAATGAACCCAATTATCATAGAGTAAGACAAAAGCAATAAATTTAATTGGGAACACATCCTTAAATAAAACCGTACATTTTTCATGTGAGTTAATTAATATGACGTAATTAGATTCAGTTCTTCGGCAACAACCCCTCCACTCGTCCAATTAAATCTAAATTTAAATCTAAAGGTAGTGCAGAAGTGTCATAGTTAATTTCATTGGGTTAAAAATGTTGCCACTTTGTTCAGTCTCAAGAGACTTTAATACATGAGTCGATGTGAGGTGATTTGGGTTTTAACGCCGCTTTCAAGAGTATTCTCTCATATCATGGCTGCTAGTATTATTGTTGGGAGACAGCACACAACATCTTGTGCCTATGTATTGCTGTGAAACCTGCGAGCATCGGCTGGAACTAGCGAACCATGGGCGGTACTGTGCTGAAATTCAGTGTAGCATTGCACCCAAACCTTACTGCGTGTAGAACAGTTCTCTACTGCAGACAAAGTTGCCGTGCCCCTGGTGGGATTCGAACCCCAGACCTATTGATCCGAAGGCGAACGTGCTAAGCACTGGATATATGTAGGATTGGTCAGTATAGACATTCATAAGTTCCAGTGACCCTGGCAGGATTTGAAACCACAGATCGGCTGGAACTAGCAAACCATGAGTGGTACGACCCTGAATTTCAGTGTAATTCAGTATAGCATTGCACCAAAACTTTACTTCAAGTAGAACAGTTCTCTACAGCAGACAAAGATGTCAACCCCTGGCGGGAGTTAAAGTTGTGAATTAAAAGTTGAAATGTTTTCAATGAAAAGAGGTCAGGGTTAGGGTTATCAAGAACATTTGATTCATCAGTAAAGGTAATATCAAACTAGGAAGAAAGTCAGCAACACACAACTATAAGCATTACAGTGAAACCTACAACTTGCAGCAGGGAGAACTCTGTGGATAACACTAGAGTCACATCGCACCCAAAGCTGTAACTGCATGTAGAAAGATTTCTATGCAGATAATAATTGTTGCTTGAGAGATGGATACAGAATAAAGAAATGATCATAGAAACAGGTCTAAATTGTTTTGAAATTACAAAAACAATATTTATGATAAAACTGAGAACTGCCTGACAAAATGATTGTACAAAAATGAAAAATAATCTCTGCAAAAAAATTCAGATTAGAAGTGAACACCTTGTGAAGAGAGATTCTGGTGTATGAAGATTTGACAAAATCCGAAAGTAGAAAGTGCCATGGGAGTAACATCAAACAGCATTACAAATCTAACAATCTTTAATCCTGAAGCACGGAGCTGGCTTGCAGGCATCTTGTGTCTTTAATGTAAGGGGATTTTGGCTTTGAACACCCCTTTCAAGATCATTTCATATCATTCTTCCAGGCAGGTTTAATACTTTAAGAATGGTATACAGCGTGCAACATTGTTCGACAAGTTCTGACATTATATCATATTATGTCCCAGTCAAACAAGCAATAAATGGATCCCTTGTCTCCGATATATCCAACTGAACAAGAAGGTGGTGAATGGGAAATGTAACAGAACAAAGAAGCTACGAGTGTTGTTCAACACAGGAAGAAAGCCTGCCACAATCCCACACTTGCTGGAAAGAGGAACCTGAAAAGCTGTTTTTCTTCAAATTACACAGATTTGTTTTGCTATATTAAGAATAATCTAATTCAAGTATCCTCCAGAATTTTTGGAAGTAGAAAGTCTTCAACATCTGTTTCTTTGCTTCGCAACAAAACCTACTAGCAAGAAATAGAATAATGGCTTACACAACTTACCGTCATTCCTCTTACTTACAAATCTTGCTAGTTTTCATTTCATAATATTCTAATGACTGTGTTATTAATGTATTATTAACTGTATTTTAATGACTAATTAATTATTTTTTAAAAATCACTTTTAAAGTTATTTTCAATTTAACACACCATGTTGTTTGTAAAATATCCATCATAATTAAGCCCTGCATACATGGTTTATTTGTTGAAATAACACCAAGATAAAAACTTCTCAAAATCCATAAATCACATCTTAACTGGAGAAAAAACATTACCGTAATCCCTGCCACAAATTAGATTACACAAACCTTTTTCCCGAACAACACATTTAGTCTGTTTCCGCTCGTGACATTAAAGTTTAATCGTGAATCTCACCAGGTAACAACGTAATGTTACTATTGGGTGAACAATCCGCTCTCCGTCATTAGCCGGCACCTCGTCCAATCAATAACCTCCTGGCGAGAGCAGAATGTCGCAGAGAGTGCGGGATTCTTATTGTAGAATAGTCCATGCTGATTCTCAGATTGGGTTCGATGTTTTGTATATATATACATATATACATAGAGATTCAACAAAGTCATATAATTTTAATAAAATATTTGTTTTTAAATTTAGAAGTTTTGTGATTAAGTGAAAATTCAAAATACCATATTGGTGAATACAACAGTTTTGGGGGGACACTAATGACAGAATTGTCTATGCTGATTTTATATTGGTTTCAATATTAAGAAAATGGATGCTTTGTGATAAAATTCATGAATTAATTGGGTTTGAAAAAAAGTATATAGTGATGTCAACTTTTGAAATACTTCATATTTCAAATTTTGAGCTGAAAATATAAAGGGGAATACATATTTTCTTGGACATTCTTTAAAAGTTAAATGTTGGTTTTAAAGTTTTAAAGTTTCTGAAAATGAATCCGATTCTATGCTTTGTTTCAGTGAATTCAAAATAGAAGGGTTCTATCGGGTTTTTTTTGTGGAAATGAAATTCAAGGGGATAATCCTGTTTACACATATGTTATTAATACATGATTAAAACAGTCAAATTAAAAGATATTAATGAAGGCAATATTTTGATGACTTTATATTTCTCAACTTAATAAAGACAAACGCACATTTGTTGAAAAATTAAAAACAGTTAAGCTATTTGTCCGCGCTGCAAGTGGGGACAACCTCTAACTTTCACGCCATAACAGTAAATTGTTTAATAGTTTTATGAAATGTTATATGTTATTTTGTGAATATTCTATCGGTGTTTCTTTTATTATTAAAATGTTACAAAATTATAGGTGAAATGTAGTATGTTTACATTTAACGTAATGCAACAAATCCAAGATGGCAGATACTGCCTATAGATCAGTGATAGAACGTTCCCTAGTGATAATATCAACTTGAAAATACCTTCAAATAGATGCAAGTTGAGCTGAAAATACTGAAGAGAAACTCTTTTCTCTTGGATGCACACAATAGAATAGTTCGATCATGCTGGTGTTAAACTGCGTTAATTGTTCTCAAAGTAGACAATGTGTGACAAAGTTAAAACAAGTTCAATACAATGGTTTGAAAATAAAGAGGTTTGTGACACTCAAATACTTAAATACCCAACACAGAACACCAATTTCACAATATGAGGGAGGTCTGAGCAAACACTGAAAACCCAGCAAATTTTAGGTTGAGTTTTAGACAAACTGTCTGTCTTACAATTTTGATAAGATACCAGATTGTTAGATCCATGATGAAAGTCGGTCAAAACCGAGAGCTTTCTGTGTAATTTTGGTGAATATTCACATGATTTCACACATTTCATGGATGGGGGATTCTGTTGAAGATTACATATGTCAACATGGCTGTCACAATCTCAAAATAGACAACAAAGTCTCCATGCAGTCCTTACCCTAGGCAGACTCTCAAGTTCAGCAGAGATTTAAAGGTACATCCATTGTGTTGGTGGGGGTCAAATGTTCCAAACGTTAAAAATAGTGTTACTTTATCGAGAAGTACCGACTTTTACAGAAAAATACCATTTTGGTCATAGTCGACATAGTATAGTGACGATATGAAGGTAAAAGTAGTGATTTCTGATCGAAAACCGGACAATGCACCTATTGTGGCGCGCGTCAATCAGTCAAACGTAATTTTCGAAACTTATTTATAAAAGGCAAAAAGACAAAGTTGTGTTGATAATGTTTAACAGGTCTTATAACTACTGTGCATGTAAATGGGTCGTGCAGTTTCGGTTTCTACACATGCATAATGATGTTTACTCGATTTTAATTGGAAACTAGTAATTATGATATATTTTGCGATTGGGAATGAATATGCAAGCTGAGTGAATTTATTTGTACTGTAAACAGCACAGTTGGTGTGTTGGAACGTATTAAAGCCAAATAAAAATTTATGAAACACAATGGATGTACCTTTAAGATTTGACAGTGGACAATGAAAATGGTTAGCCTAGGTTGCCTGATTCGTTATTAATATTGATAATCTAAATATATTTGCTCAGCAAGGAAAAATCCGATTTTGCTTTATTGTCTTTGAAGGGCATTCAAAAGTGGAATACATCAGAGAATCAAGATGTTCTGGATAACAACTTCTTTATTGAGATCAAACAGGACATTTTGGAGTATAATCTTACTTCATCAGGTGACAGAGGAGTGAGCATATACTCCAAAATGTCCTGTTTGTTCACAATAAAGAAGTTTTTATCAGAAAATCTTCTTTCCTTTGCTTCAAATGATCAATGGTATGAGATTATCCAAATTCAGAAAAGTGGGATGGTTTCAACTTAAAATCTTAAATCTCATATTCCATCACTGATACTAAAAAATAAACTGGATATTTCAGGTTTTCATGGAAAAATCACTTTTTAATAATAGAAGTTGGTAAAATTAAATCTTTTCAAACACATCACCATGTATTTCAATTCAATAAACAAGGCAAGTTTATTTGAATAAATACCATCTTTCCTGAAGGACAATCTTGTTCCTCGAGATATTATAGCTCCCTTCAGTGATCTAGTTGTATTGATGACTTTTCGTTAAACTTGACTCCCTGCTAGGATTGCTACTTTTATTATCTGCGACTATCTTACGCACAAGTCTAGTTTATATACCATATTTGGGCAATTTAATACCTGAGCAGTTTGAAACGGTTTCCATGGCGACAGGCTTCAGACTTTGTGTACAGCACTGTGGTATCAGATTGTCGCAATCTAAGAAATGTCAGAAGCTTCTTTCCTTGAGAAATGTCAATTAGATTACTCAAAGTTAATCCTTATTTAGATCTCGTTACGAGAAAATGGATAAATCTTCGATAAACAATGTAACGCAATTAGAAGGCAATTAACTGGAGTTAAACCAGATCAACATGACTTATATTGTCATAACTGGAGTTATTTAGTTATTTCTTCTAAGTATTTTAAGTGATCAGGAGACGAATAAAACAAATTCTATGAGTAAAAGAAAAACAAGATATAAACATATTCCTTATTGCACAGATTGGCCAAATTTAGTCTATGGAATATATAGAGATTATTACCCGAGGAAGTGTGTCATATGACTTTTACGAAACGGGTGTGAATTTTCTTATTGCCTATACGAAAGCGAGGGTTATACACAAATTCGCACAAGTTTCGTAAAAGTCATATGACACACTTTCAAGTGTAATAATTTCTTTATTGCCCATTTTATTCAGTTTGATTCGCCTTAGAATAGTCCGGAAACAGCCCACTTCTCTTGCGACGGCACGCTACAGTGACGTCATGAACAATCATTTCACTGACGACGAAATATGTGGAGTCGCGCTGAAACAATGGTTGCTAGGCAAACGTGATATGTGCACATGTGCTTATATCAATAATATTAACTCCATTATTTTCAACCATATGGGTAATAATAATAACTACTATACCTTCATCCCTCTGATCTCATTTCTTGTTTGTTCCATGTGTATTCAGTTTGTTTAGACTTGCTGAATAAGGGACTATATTAAAGGCTTTTAATCATACACTTTCAAAGGAAGGACTATTGCAAGGACTATGATGGCTGCTTGCTAATATCTACACAAAATGTTGGGGGGATGAGGGATGCTGAAAGAAATTGAACCATATTGGGTGTAAAAACTTCAAAAACTCTTTTCTTTCAAATTTTCAAGACTTGCCAGGGCTTTTATTAAATTTTAGGAGCTATATTGCCAACAAGAAGCATTTTGTACATTCATGAAGATATTTTCAGGCATTATATATTAGTCCATCGTATGTCAGACACGATATTAGGAGCTGGATGACAGATTAAATCAGAACATATCCGATGCTTTCAAGAAAGAAACCCCTGAACTAACTACGTAACCTCCCTCAAACCATGATCCACCCTCATAAAGCAAGTCTAGAGTTGGCTCTCAGCTTCCCCATCCTCACAGGATCCTTGGCAATATTTAATAAATTGTAATTTTTAATATTTTCTTCAGAGACTAATGGTCAGACCACGAGCTGGGATACTTGATTTGAAGCTCTATTCTTTCCATTCACAAAGTCTCAACAATAAAATAGTCTGCTGCAGTCTCCACTTTGTCTTCTCCTGTATTTGTTAAGTTTAATTTCAAACCTATGAAGTTAGACTAAAATTTAGTCTATGAAATTTTTATAATTACTGTACCTTCATCCTTATGATTACAATTTTTTAATACCTTCTAGACTACTTTATCTAGACTTGCTGAATAAGGATCTAGACTGTATTTAAGGCTCTTATTATTTACACAGGACTACTTTGAAGTCATGCAGTCATGATTTTGACCTTAATCACTTATGCATGAACCAGGTGAAATCTCTCGATTAAAATAGTGATATTTTCCTCAGAACATTCAGCAAGATATTTTCGTTGATTAATATAAATTGAGACATGGTAACAATTAACATCCACAATGTTAACTTTCCCAGTTAATTTTGGTCCTTGACCACTCATATTCTGTATGATTATCAAACTATTTTCAGATGCAGTGCATCAATGATTTGAGAAATCTGTCATCATATTGACTCAAATCAGTCATGCACGAACCGTAATCATTTCCAATTTGCTCATCACTCACCGGCAATCAACAACATTTTGTACATTCAGCAGGCATTTTGTTAGTCCAGCATCACCAAAAGTCAGTCAGCGTATCGACCAAAATCAGTCATGCACGAACAATAATCATTCTAATTTACCTATAAACTCATAATAGGTCATAACTGCCTACAAGAAGCATTTTGTACATTCAGGAAGATATTTTCAGGCATTATATATCAGTCCATCGTACGTCAGACACGATATTAACCCAAAGCACTGATGCACGACCTATAATCATCACTAATTTACCCATAAACATGTATTTACCTTTCATGCATCGCTCGTCAAAAATATTCAATTAATTACGCGAGACATCAATCCAGCTAGTGATTGACATATTTGGGTGAATATGACAAAGTAATGTGGCTGACCAATCAAGAATGACATACCTTGTCATATATCATAATCGTAACACAACACGCGACCAAACTTAACGCCCAGAAATATCAGTTTCACATCAACATGTACAAAATCACAGAAACCAACAACGGATGCCTGAAATAAGTGTAATAAAATCAGTAGTTTTAAATTTGGCAGAATAAAAATTAGTAGTTTAGTGAAAACTTCTATTTTTTAAAAGAAAATTATAAAAATATCAATTCTTAACACTTTCTAAAGAGGATTTAACACTTCATCTTAACTTGTTTCTTTACAATCACCAAGTCAACTAATGCACATGAGGCTGACAATGCAAACATAAATATTTTTCGGACTTCGGACTACAACAATATCAGCAGAATATTTAATACTTTATATTTACAATAATTGGATTTATTAACAATGATTACTATGACTTAACTACAGAACTCCATCCTAACTCTCTTCTTTTCCTTAAAGTACCGGGAACCTCGAGGGGTACGTTTTGCAGAAATGATTATGACATCAGTTAAGAAAATAACACTTCCACTTCATTTTGTTCAAATCAAACCGGAAATAATTTTAAATTAGCTTTTTAAATGTACATCACGAAAACAGTCGGCAAACGTTTCAATTAGCCAATCACGGCTTGCCACGTTTTAGGCACTTGGGCAACCCAAGCGAGCGTCTCGCTAGTGTTATTGTTTGCATTATTGAATCGAAGGGGTCACGTATTTTAACTGATTGTGTCTGTTACAACAATTACTAAGTTATGTCAACAGTTAAACAAAGTCTAGACACATAACATCATTAAGTTGATTAGCTTTTCTTGTTACGAACATGTGTGTTTGAAGGCTAATCTATGGGAAATCTAAGATAATGCCGAGGAAATGTATTTAGATATTCGCGATCTCGCATTGAGACATTTAACAAATACTACGGATAGATTTAATTTATCCGAATTGCATCTTATTGAGCACTGTAAGAAAATAATACAACACACCTTGCATATATAATAATGTTAGCAGTTACATGTGTCTTTTTCAAGGTAAATTTCGTTTCGTGTCCAGTCCGAAATGGCTTCTACGATATCCAAAATTGAAATGGAGTGGAGCGATTTTATTTCACATGATGTATTCCCTACTCAAACTTAAGTTATTCTTTTCAAAATACCAAATGATTAAAACAAATATCCATTGGATAAATACATATAATTTATGAACATCTAAATGAAAGCGAACAATTATATCGATATCTAATTGGTTTTTTTAATGATAAAAGTACTAAAAGTGGATGAACTAGATGGATATAGACAGCATATTGTAAGTTATTCATTTCAAGATGCAAACATAATTTGTGTATATTCAAATGTTAATTACTTTTGACAAATAATGGTTCAAAATAACGTACCTGTTCAAAATAATCGAATAATCCCTGTGTATATGTCCTTTACAAAATCCATGCATGCTCCAAAAACTGAACCTACATTGGGCACCGGGGTGTACTGAATGTGACAGAAGGAAAATGTGACCACATCTGAGACACTGAGACACATGACAACTAACAACCAGCATTGAATAAACACCAGTTAGACCCCGTCTCGGGTGTATTGCTAGAACAACATAATAGTCTCAAAGTCAACGCTGTCTAAAAACAATGTTACTTTGTTTATTTCATGTTTCCTCGAATCGACTGAATAAAAAGTGGGATTAATTAAAAATTAAAAGTTGATTGATATAAGAAGCGTGTCAGAATGCATATAGATATATAGACACGTTTAACATAACTGACTTAAAATTAAGGTTTGCCTCATAGCACAATAAATATATGTACATGTATATATTCCAAATATCTATATTTAACTATAATGTACGTACTAAGGATAATTTAAAAGTGGACATAGAAGAACACCTTGTGACTTTGTATTATATTAAATACAACGACTGTCAAACATAAATTATTTTATTTTGAAATAAAATTTCACACACTATATTTAGTCAAATATTTTATCGTCAAATCAGCTTTGTGGCCAAATATACGATTCATTAATCAGCTCCGTGAGAATAGCAGATTAATCGAGGTCAATAGGTCAAATAAATAGACATAAAATTAAATCGTCATTTATAATCTACAGATATATTTTTATTACTTAACTTCATATCATATTAATAATTAATGCACCCGATTAAATCTTTAATAAGATGGAAGTCCTAATTGAAAAATATCTTAAATCCCATTTCCGCGACCCGATCCAAATTTTAGCGTTTACGGGTAACAACGGAATTCGCTCCCTTGACTTGAATTCTTCGAGTTTCGTAGTTTATCGGCTCTTAAAACAAATAAATATATGTGTCATATGTAAAACAGAATATTTTTAAATGACAAGATGTTACTCGACAGTTAATATGAAAAAAAACTCTGGACGTTGATTGTAGAAATTATTATGTTGTTGATGGAAACATCAATGATCAAGCACGGCAGTCTGGCCGGCGTGTTACTGTCGTTATTTGGTGTTTTATATTGTTTACAAAGTAGTTTTTCAAAACTTTTCTCCTCCGAGAGGAACATCCAAACATTGTCTTTAAATTAGGGAAACGAGTGTAGAAGGAATATTGCTCCTTCGCTATGAATACATAGACGAATGTCACCCATCACAACACATAATATCACTATTATCCATAGTTCTATTCTGACTATGATGTCACCAGCCTACTTCGGGCATGCGCAGTAGAGCTAGTCCCGCGCACCCGTTTTAGGGACTTCTCGCGGTTGAGTTCTTCAGCAGTCCAATATTTACGCACTTTGAACATTAATATCCCGTTAATGAGAGGACCCATCAACACCAAATTTTCAGGATTTACAGTTGAAAGTATTGTCTGTATAAATACATTGATTAAAATAGAATACAAAATGAGGTTCCAGGTTCTTTAACAATTGTTACGTCTTTCCATCAATGAACAATAAGACTTACTTACTGAAATAAGTCCCTCAAAGAAGACATCAAGCAATTCCTCTTGTCCCCCTAACCTTAAAGTGCATTCACATGAAATAACAGTCACAATGTATTTTTTTTCTTTCTAATTTGAACATCAGGAAAAAATATATTCATAATAACTTCAAAAGATAACCAGAAACTTTTCCTAAACTGACTATCAGTAAAATTTGAATTTATTTTAACTTCATAAATAAACACAAAATTTCATCTTCCTCTCACCTTAACAAGTATTCAGCTGCCTGAAATAACAGTCATGACATATTTTTTTCTAATTTTAACATAAAAAATATCCATTTAAAATCATTTTAATAGATAACCACAAATGTTGACCTCCCACCATAAAGGTTAGTACACCTGCATAAACTACAACATCCATCTTTTTCTAAATAATATTTACCAACTGAATATTGGTATCACATTCATCCATAAAAACTTCAGAAGATTAAACATAATGAGGTACATCATACCTGTTTCTCTCACCTTAACGAGTTCCTATATTAATACTCAAGACATACATCTACCGGTACATCAAATATCAAAATATTTTCACTAAATTCATAAAAAAACCTCAAAAACGTTGGCATAGATATTTTTCTAAATTAAATATCAGTCACATATCCATTCATAGTTTTACTAAGACTAAACATAACTTCATCATTCCTGTTTCTTTCACATAACAAGTTACTATACTCGTTGTGATGACTTACAATCTACAATAAATATCAGAAAAATATAACCTCTCATAAAGCCACAATAAACTTGAAATAGATATTTTTTCTAAATTGAATATCAGTGTAACATAAAATCATTACAAAGATGACGATAAACTTCATCCTACCTGTGTCCCTCACCTTAACGAGTATCCACCTGAATGCACAGTGACGACATACATCCTACACCAAGCACCTGTGTCAGGTTTCGGGTTAATTTTAGTAACAGCCAATCGCATATTTGCTTTAGAATCGCCACCTTTCCAGCTATAAATAGTCGGCTTTCAACTCACGTCCATTGACTAGGTGAGTACTACGTAGTAGCATCCATGTAATACAAACCACTATCTACCTGTGGGTCTCGCGTCTCACAGGTAAGGGGCAATTAGCAGGTGAGAGACAGTACAGGTGACACTGATAATAGCAGGGATGAACATTAGGATGAAACTGGTAACAGGTGATAATAGGGTATGAATGAATGATCAATAAATTAGAGCCTAAATATTGCTGTTGTATATTTTAGGAATTATAACTTGGTAAGGGGAATAATCCACGATGATCCACTGGTTAAACTTTACGCTACACCTGTCATCTTCAGGTATCTTCTATGTACCTTATGAAGTTATTGGAAGAAGGAGAAGGAGAAGGAGAAGGAGAAGGAGAAGAAGAAGAGAGATGCTTTTCCATACCTGGAATATGCTCTCAGTGTGTGGCAGCTTTTAATATTTGATTGCATTTTCAAAATGATCAGTAATTTTTTTTTTCTACACTTCGAACCAATATGAATGAACGACCACTTTCACTGCTCTAGATATTAATAATGTAAAACAAGAATTAAATAAAATACATAAGGATAAAAACATTTTTATGGTACATATATTCAATATTGAAAGATAAATCTCAAAAGCAGGAGAGCGATGAAAGCACACTGGTTTCTCATTAACCCTAATGTCCATTAACGATCTATTAATCGTCCATTTACTTCCCAATGTCATCTATCTAATCTATGATACTAAAAATATCCAGTATTTGTAACTGCACAATAATGGCTACCATTAGGAGAAAGAATAATAACCAAAACAATTTATCTAAATATAATCATTAGTGTCGACTGTCAACTGCGATTAACCTTTCGATGAATTTTACAACCTTCTAAAATAGTATCTTTAATTAATTAATGTAATCATTAATCATTCCCTTGATTTCACAATCTTTCCAAAATAGTTTCTATAAATCAACTGATCAAACCGTTTTCCAATTACATATTTCACAATGACGTCTTTCGACATTTGAATTGTTGTTTCGTTAAAAAGATTTTCCCATCATACAATTACTTCCATTTAAATACAACGGAAACATGCTGGTAATACCAACTCATTTACAAAAAGAATATTCCAGAATATTCCAGAATTAGTCACTGGGTGAATATTGGTTAACCTGGAGTTTTCAAGGACCTGAGGATCCATCAGGGTAAGGTGAGGTGAGGTGAGGTGAGTCTGGGTTTAACACTGCTTTCAAGAATATTTCACTTACATCGCGGCTGCTAGTATTATTGGAGGGAGAAATCCCGCAACACCATGTGGCTATGTATTGCAGTGAAATCTGCGAGCAACGGATCGAACCATCGAACCATGGGTGGTACTGCACTGAAATTCAGTGTAACATTGCACCCAAACCTGACTGCGTGTAGAACAGTTCTCTACTGCAGACAAAGTTGCCGTGTCCCTGGCAGGATTCGAACCATGGACCTCTTGACCCGAAGCCGAACGCGCTAACCACTGCGCTATCCCGCACTCACAATCATTGTAAAGACAAGTATAGACAAGCGCCTCACCAAACGAAGTAATGGGACTGTTTAGAGAAGAGAACAGAAAGGGTTTCCGATTAACCCCCTTGCTGATGAGTTGTCTTAAACGTCTTATCTTCAGATAAATTAAGTCCACTCGATAAAATATCATCTTCATCTTTGTGAAATAAATTTGTCATTTGACTGAGTTCTAAACTAAAATTTAGCTTATGGAATTTTAAAAATTATTTGTACCTTTACTTTCAGTTCCATATTCATTTTATTCAGACTTGCTGAATAAGGATCTAGACTGTATTAAAGGCTCTTATTTTTAACACAGTCATGGGCAGAAGTAACCAAGTTTCTAAACCTAAGAATAGAATTATCAACATTATATCTCTAGTTGATTGGTTTCAGTCTTTAAATCCAAGACACTACACAGACAGCCTTCTGCTGTCTGTCTGTTAATCTCTTATCAAGAGTTTGGGAGATTAATTAGTGCCCTGACCAGTCCCAGTTTATCCAGCTGTTTGACCGCTAATGACCACAAGCTTATCAGTGTCTAGACTCTCTTTGAGTCACCAATATGTAAATATTAAACATATTTAATTATTTTTTTCAAATTCTACTTGATTTTAGATTTGATCTGAAAGTTCTAATAAGAGTTTATATAAAGTTTCTGTTTTTACAGACATTTCTCAAGCTCTTTTCAAGTCAGTGGGGTTCTGGTTGTTTGTTTTCTGATAATTTTAATCAGGAAATATTAAGATCAACTCGTATATTCTGAGGATGACAAGAAGCATCTACCAATGAAGTGTGTCATTGGTCAAATTTAAATATCTTCCCATGAACCTTTGCATAGATAATTTCTGCCACCAGTAGAGGTTCATAGCACAGGTTTTCAATAATTTCCAATTTCTGGGTCTACATCTTTTACTTCAAAGTCAATAAGCTACTTGTCAACTTTGATAAATTCACTTAAGATTTGATTGAAAACTCAATCATACTACCACTAGAAGGACTTGATGATTACAATCCCAACTTGTGTGAGTTCACTTGGTCCTCCCAGGGCCATCAAACATCGGAGATACTAACAAACGATGCTAATGGCCAACCAGCCACTCATAAACTGTGCTTTATTTAGGCATGCTTATTGTCACAATTTCAATAAATCTTATTTGTTTATCTTTAAACCCTGCAGCTCATCTTCCAGAGGAGTTCATGTCTAATCTGTCTTTCCTCTAGACTTCACCACGGTCTCCTGGTCATTTTATAAACTATAAACCTATCTAAATCCTTGTCAAAATAGAACACCTTAGTCAACTCACATTCTCACTGATAACACATAACAAGAATAGGATGATATTCTCTATATTCTCATTGATAACACATAACAATAGGATGATATTCTCTATATTCTCACTGATAACACATAACAAGAATAGGATGATATTCTCTATATTCTCACTGATAACACATAACAATAGGATGATATTCTCTATATTCTCACTGATAACACATAACAAGAATAGGATGATATTCTCTATATTCTCACTGATAACACATAACAATAGGATGATATTCTCTATATTCTCACTGATAACACATAACAAGAATAGGATGATATTCTCTATATTCTCACTGATACAACATAACAAGAATAGGATGATATTCTCTATATTCTCACTGATACCACATTATAAGAATAGGATGATATTCTCTATATTCTCATTGATAACACATAACAAGAATAGGATGATATTCTCTATATTCTCACTGATACCACATAACAAGAATAGGATGATATTCTCTATATTCTCACTGATACAACATAACAAGAATAGGATGATATTCTCTATATTCTCACTGATACCACATTATAAGAATAGGATGATATTCTCTATATTCTCACCGCTACCAGATAAGTGGTATAGCATGATATAACAGTTGATAAGGCCTGTGATTTGTCATGTAGGTGAAGAGAAGATTTTTTCAGAATTTTAGATTTGAATGTCATTTTTATGAACGCTCCCCCACAACTCACTCGGTGCAAAACCTTCATTAACCCCCTGGAAAATTTGTGGATCCACTAAGACCACCTTCCCCCTGTTGCGCTCTTAATTTAGCGATGTAAGAGTGTTGGGTAAGATCAAGTTTCAATGAGATTTTTACAGCAAACTCTGCTGTGTCTTAACATCGTGGATCAGTGGATGCATGAGTATCCCAACTTCCACGTGAATGACGTCAACGTGCAGAGGGGCACTGTTCCATCAAGCAAGTTTAGCTATAATTCAATCATAACCCCTCCTTGTATCATTGTACCAAGGAGATTTAAAATTTAAGTCTATGGAATTTTAACATTTACTGTATCTTCATCCATGTGATTTTATTTCTTTAAGCTTTTACTTCCATATTCAGTTTGTCTAGTCTTGCTGAATAAGAAATTAGACTGTTAAAAAGACATAGTTTGTCATCCAGACCCTTAATTCTTTAAGAGCCTTGGCAAGTCAACGACGAGACTACAGAGCTCATACTTTACATGAAATTGCAGACATATCAGAGGCGGCTTAATTTTTTATTTTATTAAAAAAAAATTCAAATTTGGAAATTCAACAAAAAATTCATTTCTAAGACTAAATGTTATATTACCACGGAGACTGAATGTTATATCACCATTGAAACTGAAGGGCACTATGAAGATATTCTCAAACGATGAACATACATTGAAGCTCATTCTCAATTCTTCATCTCATCACCTTCAAGAATATTTTACAAGATTTGAGTTCATTGTAAATTGTAGCAGGACATTTAGTATTCTTTACTCCCACTAAATTACAGTCATGTTACAATATCGGTAACAACATCGATAATAAATTAGATTTACGAGTGTTGAATAACGATCAATCAAGGAAATTTCACAAACACAACTATCTATATCATAATTGCAATCTATCTTTTCACTGACTCTTAATTTAATGAAAATCAACATGTATATACTTGAGTTTTTTCTTCCATTTCAAGGAAACAGAGACAGAATGTGAATCTATTATCTATCTGACTGATCTTTCAACTCTTCGAGGTCATCGCCAATCACAGCTGACCGACCTGGCCACAAGTTCCACACATGATTGACAGGAGGTCTGACCAGTCCATGCCGTGCCCAACAGATCAGGGCACGGGTCAGTTCTCTTTGACCACTCCTAATATGACTGAGGTACCACTCCACAAACGGATCATGATCATTAAAGGAACAGTTAGTCTTACACCGAGTCTTCAACATGACTTTTTGTTATTTCCTAATTTAAAAAAAAAGAAAAATAATGATCAGAAAAGATGGCTTCTCCCCCAGCCCCACATAAGTTAAACAAGCAGACAGAGTCGGCCATATCCCCGCCATGTAGAAATTATGAATATATTTATGCATTTTGAATATATAATGCATTTACTTTCTTGAGTATTAATGGAAAACTTGGAAACAGCAAATTCGATGAAGTTGAAAACGCAAAAAGGTACAATGACACATGATGATTGTTCCATATTCTAAGTTTCATGACTCAGATATTACAGTTTTTAGTGATGGTTCAGATATGGCTTGGGCAGATGGATGGACAAAGGTAAGTTTTATTATTAATTTTTCATATCTCAGTTTGTTATGGTGGGGGATAACATCCAAGAATATTGAAACTCCTAAAAGGACAAATTTCTATATAGCAAAAGGCACATCAAGACTACTTGGTTGATACCTGTACAGACGGACAGACGGACAGAGCTCATTTCTATATCCCCCGCCAACTTTGTTGTGGCGGGGGATAATAATACATCAAAGATGCAGCTCAGTTGGTAGAGTGTCCGCTCATCACCCGGATTGGACCGGGTTTCAATTCCCGGCTGCATCATACCAAAAGATGTTAAAAGATGGGGGTTTTTGCTTGCTCGGTTGCCACTCAGCATTATAAGGACAGAACAACGCTTGAACTGGCGCTGCACTGTGGCTGTGGGGTGCCATTATGCACAAACCAAATTTCCAATGTACAGTGAATTGCGGACAATAAAGGGTTATAATTACATTATTAATCAGTTTTAGCAGTATATGATTTTGCTCATAAAAACTGACGTCTCCTCCTTCCCCCATTTAATTCCAGTTATTACCTTTAATACTAAATGACAAAGTCCAAATTGTTGGACTGAAACTGTGGGAAAAAATGGTTAAACTCCCAAAAGGCACATCTTCATGACATGGGGAGGCAGTATATCTAATTTGGTGAGGATTGGTGAAGTAGTTTTAGAGATCTGCTCAGGAAACAAACCCAACCTTCAAATAGACAAAGTCCAAATTGTTACCATGGAAACAAAACAAACAAGAGAATTAGTGAGCAAAGCTCACTTATGATGCCCCCGCTTTTACATTAACATTGGTAAAAGAGAAATGTTTGAAAATAGCAAAAGGGTATCAATGTTTAAACTTTTGTATGAAAAGACCATAACATATATTATTAAAGCAGAGTAAGTATTACACCTCTAAGCATGTTTTAGAAGTAAAAGTCAAAGTGGTTTCGTAACATTTGAACAACTAGAAGAGCGTTTGCGGGACACAGCAAAAGCAGAGCCGCTCCGAAACTTTGGGTCTCGCCTTTCCCTGTTCCGCCTTCTCCTCAGCATAAATAAAATGGGATTTTTTTTGGATCAAAATTTTTTCATTATTCAAGTTATTTTAACAAGTTGAATCATCACTGGGGTCACTTTTCACAAGTTTGTTCTTAAAACCTATTTCTGATTTCAAAATTGGATCAAAGGATTAACATGGCCTGAACCAATATCTCATGACCTTGACCTTGACCTTAGACCTTCAAGGTCACACCATCACTGATTACTTTTCATTGTGTATAACAATCATGCAATGACTCAAAGTGTTCATTGTTAACATAAGGCATATTCACAATAGCATGCTTAAGTTGTGACCTTGCTGTGACCTTGACCTTTGACAGATTTTAGCGAAAACTTTTTCAAATCTTGGTCTATCTCCATAGTTGATATATACCAAATAAGAGCCTGACAGCACAAAAACGTTTGAAGTTATCATGTTTACAAGGATTATTGTAGTAATTAAAGCACTCATGACCTTGACCTTTGACCTTGAATGTGAACATGTCAAAATCATTTACCAGATTTATAAGAAAGAAGCTATGTATATGAGGTGTTAATACCTTCTTGGAAACAAGTAGTATTTGAGTTATGAGCGGAACCAAAAGTGTGACACAAAGACGCTTAAAAGTGGAAAATCTGAAAAAATAATCATGGAATCTGAGGGAAACATAGAAAAGGCACATCTAGGGACCATAAAGTGTACATGTATAAAGTTTCATAACAATTGAACAAGTAGTATTTGAGTTATGAGCGGAACCAAAAGTGTAAGCATAGACGCGCACACAAAGACGCTTAAAAGTGGAAAATCTGAAAAAATAATCATGGAATCTGAGTGAAACATAGAAAAGGCACATCTAGGGACCATAAAGTGTACATGTATAAAGTTTCATAACAATTGAACAAGTAGTATTTGAGTTATGAGCGGAACCAAAAGTGTGACCATAGACGCGCACACAAAGACGCTTAAAAGTGGAAAATCTGAAAAAATAATCATGGAATCTGAGGGAAACATAGAAAAGGCACATCTAGGGACCATAAAGTGTACATGTATAAAGTTTCATAACAATTGAACAAGTAGTATTTGAGATATGAGCGGAACCAAAAGTGTTCCGGACGGACGGACGGACGCAAGGACGGATGGACGCAAGGACGGACGGACGCGCTGAGCGCTATATACCCCCGACTACTTCGTAGCAGGGGTATAATTAAAAAGGAGCCACTTCCTCGGATTTGTCAACTTTAATCTGAGCTCTGTAGTCTTCTTGTAGACTTTCTTAAGGCTAAACAATGAAAGGGGTTTGGAGGACGCAACAATATAACCTAGGCCATTGTTCTAGAAAGGTAATTTAAGGGATATTTGAATCTTTTGATTGTTATTTTGACAAGTTTAAAAGGCAAGATCAAACAACATTATATTCTTATTTGTAGATCAACACAATCTATCATATACACAACCCAAATTCGCCTCATCCCCATCTATTGTAAAAATATTATTTTTTTATTGCCATTTTTTTTCATACATTCGACCTGGTTGACAATGACTTTGAATAGTATCTATGTGGAAACGGCACCGATACAGAATGTAGAAGTTGTATATCCATATAATAGTTCTCTATTCTTCATCATCTCAACTTCAAGAATGCCTATCAAAGATTCTCCTTTTTTCTACCCATATTAAAACTACCTTTGGCGAACAGTTTTTATCAGAATAAGGAATTAATAAAGCCCAAGTATGTGTTGACTGCAGGGACGAGAATGCCACGGTTTGAAAAACACAGAAATGTTACTGGGGTTCAATAGTTTTCTAATTCAAACTTCAAAATAAATGTGTAGGGAATAAACTTGACTCCAAAACAGAGATAAAAGGTGATTATCTGACACCTGAAACACATCAAACACCTGAAAAACATCTCATTAGGTACACATTTTTTACATAAAACATGTCCCCAACATGTCTCAATTAAAATTCAGAAATCAGTGATAACTCTCATCATTAATGAACAATTCTCATCACTGTGAATAATTACCATTCCTGAATGGGCAATGAGCAGGATTCATTTTGATATGAGCCCTACATTAGCTAATTAACATTGTTAAATTAAAACAGTATTGAAACACAAAACTAGTTGCAAGCCGTGGAGCAAGTCTTGGTGCCATCTGACAGAGCTTCAATTAACATGTACACAACTGTCCATGAGCAACATGATTATCTGTGAGCCATCCCCTGCCAAAGGTGGATTATGCTGGCCAGGGAGATGAAGTTTTACGAGCTATTTCTACGTCAGCGGCACCTTCTCAACCTACAAAATTCGACCACTTTCACACATGGCCTCTCCTTTTTGTGTCAATATCACAAAGTTTGGATGATCGGACGTCATATCATGACCACGAGGATTCTTTTTAGCGGGCTTCGGTACAGATACTTCAATTAGGGTTCCATGTTTACAGAGTTGCGCCACCTGGTGTCCTTCTATCCATCACGATCTTACTAAAAATTCTTCATTCTTAGTGAAAAGCATGACATCAATTTAATTTGATGCTAAAAATTGTATTAACAGTTTTCTGAACTAGATCCATTAATATCATACTCCTGGAATATTGTACGATAACCTTTCTTTAGTATGGAGTCTTAAGTGTTGTGATTCCTGAAGTAAGACCTCAAAGAATAGTTTGGCATGAATTTCTTCAACTGTTTACGTGTGATGTAAACATTTTATTTTGCTGTCATAAATGCATAACATAAATCAAATTTTATCAACAGTTTGTCCACTAAAGTGTAATTTGAGAATTTCACATGTTGAAATGTAAGTAGAATTTCTATGTTTGTCACTAGGAATCTCTTTAAATTCAAATTTTTAAAATATATACATCAGTTATTCCCTTAAAAGAAAATGTTGTTTTCTTCTTTTTCATATTCTAACATATATTTTTCATTATTAGTCAGGTGGGGTACCATCCAACGGTTGACACAACTCTGTTGATTGAGTGTTATTCAGTTACGTTACGGGAGGGAGACCCCATCATCTCCTCCACCAGACCAGAAACAGCTGGCCCTCTCTGGGTTTGACTCCATCCCCCTCAATGTGGACAGCGCCAACCCAGTCTTCATTATTACTATTCGGAATGAAGACGGTAAAACTAACCCAAGTCTTTGATTTTCAAGCAAGTTTTTCAATCTCCCGTCCCTCATCACCCACTTAGTTGATCTAGACACTTATCTTAAAGGGAGGGTTCTATCAGAGATGGAAGTGATGGAGGATACGACAGCCGGATACCAACACTTTGAGGGAGAATCTTCACACATGGAGGAAGGAAATGTTTACAAGTTCATCGAAATTCTTCAGCCTCCTTGCAATTTAATCTCAATCTTTCTGTGTCTTGGAGTAATGTTTGAATAAATCAACCTGAAGAACCGAGATATTTTGAAACATAGCACCCCAACATCTGAAAAAAATTCTTATCTTAAATAATGATGGAAGCTCCTGGACAGGGTGAGGTATATGGTCTGTGTCAGGAGCTGACTACCCTTACACAACTTGATTTCAGTCTCCTAAATAGAAATTATTACCCAAGGAAGTGTGTCGTATGACTTTTATGAAACGAGTGTGAATATTTTTATTACCCAAATGAGCGTTATACGGGAATTTGAAAAGAGTTTTTTGTAAAAGTCATATGACACACAAGTGTAACAAGCAGACAGAGTCGGCCATATCCCCCGCCTTTGGGAAAATTTATTGAGGAATAGTTGTTGAATAACAGTGACTATGAACCTTTTTCAACTAAACACAACACAAAAAATTTCAGCTCCTTAGACAAAGTGGTTCTGGAGAAGAAGACAAAATGCTAAAAGTTTACAGACGGCTGGACACCTTGCAATGCCATCAGCCCATTGGGCTTCAGGCACATCTACATATGATGATTGTTCCACACACTAAGTTTCGTTGAGATATGTCTAATAGTTTTCGAGTTCTGTTCCGGAAACGAAATTCTAAGTTACATTTCCATGGAAACGGTAAAAAAAAATAACTCGAAGAAGTTGAAAACCCCAAAAGGCACATCTACACATGATGATTGTTCCACACACCAAGTTTCTTTGAGATATGTCTTATGGTTTTCGAGTTCTGCTCCGAAAACGAAATTCCAAGTTACATTTCCATGGAAACGGTAAAAAAAAATAACTCGAAGAAGTTGAAAACCCCAAAAGGCACATCTACACATGATGATTGTTCCACACACCAAGTTTCGTTGAGATATGTCTTATGGTTTTCGAGTTCTGCTCCGGAAACGAAATTCCAAGTTACATTTCCATGGAAACGGTAAAAAAAAATAACTCGAAGAAGTTGAAAACCCCAAAAGGCACATCTAGACATGATGACTGTTCCATACACCAAGTTTCATTGAGATATGTCTTATGGTTTTCGAGTTCTGCTCCGGAAACGAAATTCCAAGTTACATTTCCGTGGAAACGGTCAAAAAAAATAACTCGAAGAAGTTGAAAACCCCAAAAGGCACATCTAGACATGATGATTGTTCCACACACCAAGTCTCGTTGAGATATGTCTTACAGTTTTCGAGTTCTGTTCCAGAAACGAAATTCTAAGTTACATTTCCATGGAAACGGTCAAAAAAAATAACTCGAAGAAGTTGAAAACCCCAAAAGGCACATCTAGACATGATGATTGTTCCACACACCAAGTCTCGTTGAGATATGTCTTATGGTTTTTGAGTTCTGCTCCGGAAACGAAATTCTAAGTTACATTTCCATGGAAACGGTCAAAAAAATAACTCGAAGAAGTTGAAAACCCCAAAAGGCACATCTAGACATGATGATTGTTCCACACACCAAGTTTCGTTGAGATATGTCTTATAGTTTTCGAGTTCTTCTCCGGAAACAAAATCGGGACGGACGGACGGACGGACGGAGCCCATTTCAATATCCCCCCCCAACTATGTTGGCGGGGGATAATAACTTCTATATTACCAATTCTATGATTTGGATCCCGTAAAAATAGTCAGGAAACGAACCACTGCTTTTGCGACAGCATTGTGACGTCACGAATGATTGTTTTATGACGTCACAGTGGTCGAAATAAGTGAAGTAGCATTTAAACAATGGTTGCTAGGCACACAGGATTTGTGAACATGTACTCGTATCGAAAACATTAAATTGTTTATTTTCAACCTTATGGGTAATAATAATAATATCTTTCATCAGCGACTGAAATTATCTCAGTTCACTGATATTTAAAATGGCTATATCTCACTTATCAAAGTTAGCACTACACTATACATTTCAGTTTTCTATGACTTCTAGTTTTTGAAAGGAAACGAAAATTGGTGTCAATAGACCCAGTTGCAGGTTCACAAAATGTCCACTCTTTTGAGGGTTCTGACGACAGACGGACAGCCAAGCCAAGCCAGGCCAAGCCAAGCCAGGCCTGATGGGCTAAAACTAAACTATACTGGGTTGACCTTTAAGTAGCAGACTTCCCATGATTGAACCAAAGTAGATGTTGTCTTACTGCTGCAGTTTTTGTAAGAAATCTATCCGCTTTGCCAATCATGATTTATAATTGAAGTCTCTCAAACATTTAGGACCACCATAAAAGAAAATCTTAACGATTTACATTATTACTTCACCCACCTTGTATCTAGGCACGATTAACCCTGGCTGATAATTACTGCACAACCAGCATCTAAGTTTGAGGAATCAAAACTTTAAAAAAATATTTTTCTCTGACCCCAGATTGACATGTGCTGAATTTTTCAACAAATTTCAAATGCACCATGAACAATGAACATGTCCTATTTTCAAGTGCAATAGTTGAATAATTGAAGAAATACATACAACAAATAAAAACATAGAGCATTTATGGTTTGATTTTTTACGAACAGATAGAGTATAAACCTTCCTTCACCCCAAAATGTTCATATATAAGCAAGACAACCAATCTGACAATGAAAAGATTTCTCAACCCCTGCTGATGCATATCATTCCCAACTCAAAATATGAAAATATTAGCCCTGAATGAAAAGTATTATGCATTTATAAAAAGGAAGAAAAGTCTATCTCTGTCATAACAATGATGTATTGTCAATCTTCCCGGCACAAGGTAGTGTGATATAGTGTGACATTATGTAACATAGTGTGACATAGCATGACATGATGTAACATAGTGTGACATAGCATGACAAAGCATAACTCTGGTTAAATACACTTGTCTTATATTTGATGTATATTTTACTGTCTTTTTCACTGCTCTTAACATGTATTTTATTTATCATTTAACTTGTTTTACAATGTACAATTGTGTCTCATAAGCCAAAATGGCTGGGCATTAACTCATATATATGTTTTAATATGTTACAAAATGTTGAGTTTTATGCGTGACACATTAATAAACTATTTCTCTCTCTCTCTCATAACATGACATAGTGTGATATAGCATGACATAATGTGATATACTGTGACATAGCGTGACATAATGTGATATTGTGTGACATATAGCATGACATACTGTGACATAGTGTCATATAGCATGATAGAGCGTCATATAGCATGACATAATGTGATATAATGTGACATATTGTCTAACTGGATTTTGTCTTGTTACCTATAGGTCACGATGTGAATATCAATATCATCGATTTACCATTACATTATACCATACAACAACCCACGTACATACTCATTACCAAGTAATGATATAGATTAAACTGTCTAAGTGCCGTCCCACACACACTATGTAGTGTCCACAGGTCGTTAGAGGATGTTCCTAATTAACAGCAGACATCTTGTTAAATATACACAGGGCATCATTATGTTATGTCAACATCTTATTGTAAATTTACGGTAGTGATTTATTAAAATTGTTTTTTCCAACTTATTCATTTCAATGATGTTGTAACATCTTATAGAAGGGTCTACAAGTCGTTAAAGGATGGTCCATATTTGATTACAGACATCTCTTTAAACATATACACAGGGTCGTTACATTACGTTAACGTCTTGTAAATTTTGTCATTTATGTTTCTTTTCTATTATGTTTTCCTTCAGTTTTAACATTTATTCTCTGGAGTATTTGGTAAATTATGTTTCATTAATTGAAACAGTTGACTTTGTATAAACATTTCTGATGTTTTGAAAGCCTCTATTGAATAATGAGACTTTTATCATTAAAAGTATCAAAACCAACTTGAAATAGCTGATTGAACTTTATTTATCAATTGAGATCATAAACACTTAATTTGTATTTATAATAAAACAGATCAAACTTTGTTTAACATATCCAATTTATAACTTCAACTTTTGTTAAATGAAACAAAAGTAAAATGCATCGTCAAAATGGATTCAAATGTGTAAGTTCATGAGTAAATTTCAAGCATTTTGTAAAATTTCTGTCCAATTTGGAAACAATGTCTTTCAAGTTGAATCGGGAGTGGATAACCAAAGTTATTTTATTTAATTAAAGTTTAGTAAATTATGCATCTATTTCTTAGTTTACAAGAGATTTCCAAGAATAGCTGATCTTTAGCTAGCTACCAGTTCTAGACTATTTCCTTTCAAGGAGGGTTGCGATCTCAGTAGACTGGCAAATCAGAACGATGTGACACTTCTTAATTCAACTGCCAAATTGTTAATTTGCAAAAACTAATTCTTAAAGTTTTGAATGAACAGTACATCAATAAACACAAGATTAAAATAGGCAAACGAAATGAGTCATTTAAAATGGAGGGAAATGGGAAGGGTCAGTTTATATTTGACCTTTCAGATTGAAACATTTGAACAGGCACAGAATAAAGTCACACAAAGCTGGCTCATAGGTATGGGAGAGGTCAACCAGAGTTTACATTGCTCTACAATCTACACTTAGTCTATTGTACACTTCTCTCTCTCCCTCTTCATCTCAAACCACTACTTGTATTTATCTATACAAAGTATAGAGTCATACATTTCATATTTACAAAGTATGAAACATAAAACACAAGTTTTATATTAATTGTTGAAAGAACGTTTCCATGACATGTTTTCAGAAAACACCGAATGTTATTTTTGAAGGGTATTGGTACCATAAGCAACTGAAGGCCCTCACTCAGCCTCCGCAACCAGACCCAACCTTCCGCTACAAAGAGCAGTTCCTTGACACGATTTCACAAACCACCCAATATCAGGATAATTGAAAAACTATTGATGGGAGACCACAGGCATCCCCAAAACTACAATTCCCACTAAAGTGGTTGTGTATATCTTCAATCTTTTGAATACTTCTATGAACAATCAGGTTTTATGTATATTTGCTACTGATAAAGTCTCAATTTAAATGTTTAAAATAAGACAACACACGGACAATGATTGACAACTGTTAGCTGTGTGACAAACACGTCACACCTGAGACCCCTTTTATGAACGAACTGGAATGAATGATCACTTTCTACTAATAATCATACATGCTGCACTGATGGTGGTGGTGATGGTGATGATGATGATGATGATGAAAAGATTATTATAATCATATTATGTTGATGTTGACTTTTACGATGATGGTGATGATGACCGTAGATGGCTATTAATGTTTGCCTATAAGAAAGTTATAACTCCTACCAAGCGTCTACCGACGAAGACAACACCGACAATGATGATAATGTCGTTTTCAGACTTATAACAAAATCTACATAGGAATCCAGCTCTTAGTTACTGAATATCACATGAACCATTATATATATAGGTATATTCTCCCTGAAGATGAAGCAGCCATACACCTGGACATTTGACTTATTATATATATATACTGAATATCACACCAAGCATTAAATATATTTATATATATACTGAATATCACATGAACCATTAAATATATATATATATATATAAAGCAGTCACTTGAAAATTGCACGAGCATGAAACAATGTTGTCGTGACACACCATGACTCTGTAGAACACAGACTTGAATTTCTACATTACATATATATATATCAAAGAATAACAGCTGTATACATTAACGGATGTATGATTGTAATTTGGGAAGGTGGACACCACTTAATGACTCACAAGCAAAATCGACAAGTATAGATCCGTGTATGAAATTGAGTTCTTGACTTCGTCAGGGAGATCCTACCTGATATCAGCGGTAATCCCAATCTAGGTGACTCACTTATACATATCTATATACCGGTAAATATATATATATATCATACACTTATACAAGGTACATATGACAAATGAAAACAGGTAAACTTTACAAGCTCCTACCTGATGGGAATCTTGAACTACCATTAGTTCCACGCTTGTCAATTCTCAAACCAAACTTCAACACATCATTGACTAGTTTTCAACCCACTCAGAAGGGGGAAGGGTTATCAAAAACATAACCAAAACATATATCTATATTTACAATATTTATCCCAAATATCCAAATTAATGAATTTAGAATTTTGTTTCATGTACCTTGAACAATTTCTTTTTAAAATAATTAAGATTAATTCATAAATTCAAAATAATGACGACCACCCACACCAACCTACCACCCCTACAAACATAATGGTTCAATCCATCACAGAGCACCATGCTGCCAAGAGCTCTAGTTGAAGATGAGGCTCTCCATGAGTAAACCGATCACATTTTTAAATTTCAGAATTTTCAATTCAACAATCATCACTCCAGGTAACATGATAAATATTGATCAGGTGAAAATAATGTAAGAGTTTCCAAGTTAAGACAGTTGTAATTAAGATTTGAAATGTAAATTATGTTTGCTCGTGAGCCCCCCTGTTCGAGAGCCTCCGTAGGTATATCAGGTTTCCCATCTGTACACTGCTTCACCTTGTGTGTAGTCTGCGTCTCTCAAAGACATTTCCCTGCCGCTATACTTAGATATTTTAATTAAGGGGATCTAACGAGCAGCTATGATCATATGACCGACTCATTGCATCTGTGAATACATTTAATTGAAAAACGTGCAAATAATGGAATATCGGTTTAAATATAGCATAAATATTCTGACAAAAATTGGCATCATCATTGATGAGTTAAAGGAATAAATATGGAATTCTCTCCTAAAAATAGTCAATATTTTGATGAGTTTAGAAATCAGTAAGGAATTAATTTCATGTCAAAAAAACTTTATCTCAGACTTTTTTAAAATGATATATGATTTCAAATTATCAAAATAAAGTTTTATCGGCACATAGCTATAATATATAAGAATATCAAATTTACCAAATCAAAATAATTACTTTTAATAATCCCTTTTTGAGTTACACATAAAGACCAAATTAAACCTTGTCACAGATATTCATAAATATTCTTTTTTCATAATCACAATCAAGAAGTCCACAGTACGGTCCCCAGTAAGGTTCCTGAATCAACCCATCTGGATCTGCAGCCCCTGTTACTGCTTACTTCACTGACGTTATGAGTTAACCACAGGTCCAATAGTCACAGGGGAAAATATTATTACCAGATTACACGAAAAAAATATTTGTAAAATATCACCATTTTATTAAATATTAAAAAGGAGCCCATGAGAAATGGGGGGAAAAAAGGGATCTTTTTCCAAATTTGATAAAATGGGGATATTTTCAGAATAAATACTTTTTAGATAAAGGCCATCCATCCATTGTTGAACACACCCAAAGCTGCTTTACTTATAATGGCCGGCTTGGCTACTCACAGGAGGATGTAGAATTTTATTGAACGGGCCAGAGCAGTATGCTTAAACTTTTATTTACAATAGGTATCGTGTTCTTAATCCCATACTGTTCATGGACATAGAACGGCAAACAATGAAGTAGCATTAAAGCGCTGATTATCCATATTAGAGTTCTAAATCAGACAGAAGAGGTTGATCAAACAGTGGGATGGTTCGAGATTGTCTTGTAGAGAGGATACAGAGGAGAGAATGAGAATTAAAGACAGGGCACTATCTGCCATCTTATTTACATGAAAAAAATTATGAATTGAATAAAACAGAGCCATGGGCTCTTTAGCTTAACAAGAATAACACATATTTCATGCAAGTTTTTACTTCAAATTTAAATTTTGTATTTAAGAATTTTGCATGAATCATGGTGCTAGCCTTTATCAAAATGTTCGAATATAAAGTCACAAGAATATTACCCTCAGAAATATGTTTCACCTGGACAATGTAATAAGCATGTATTTATAATATAATAGTAATAATAATAGTATATTTATAATGCGCATATCCATGCACAATGCATGCTCAAGGCGCTACACAATTATTACCCTGAGGAATCATACTTTCGGTGCTGCCTCTGAAGCT
This sequence comes from Gibbula magus, assembly GCA_936450465.1. Taxonomy (NCBI): domain Eukaryota; kingdom Metazoa; phylum Mollusca; class Gastropoda; order Trochida; family Trochidae; genus Gibbula; species Gibbula magus. The sequence continues at coordinate 14,127,829 of OW388306.1, forward strand.
CTCCGCGCGACCGTATAGGTCCATACATTCCCATGTCCAGGTACCCATTTGTACAGCTGGGTGAACTGAGTGCAATGTGGATGAAGTGCCTTGCCCAAGGCCCCCCCAAGGACACAACACAGTATAAGACCCAGGTCACAAATGTTTGGGGTCTCCACCGGGATTCGAACCCTGGCTGTTGGCGTGAGAGGCAGACATGCTAACCACTACACCACTGTGTATTTCAATAATTTACATTTCAATATATATATATATATATATATATATATATATATATATATATATATATATATATATATATATATATATATATATATATATATATATATATATATATATATATATATATATATATATATATATATATATATATATATATATATATATATATATATATATATATATATATGAGTAGACAGGAATGTCCTCTCCAATTAGGTTTAAAAAATAAAGATCCTGATAGAAGCTTCTCTCCAAGAGTTCACTTTCTAACACCACACCAACCTTTTTTCGTCTGATCTTCAATGTAGCGCACACAATGCACACGGAAAGATGAACATATAAAGTTGAATATAGCTGAAGGACATGATCGCTTACGATGACGCATCTAAGTCAAAAGCTTTCTTCATTGAATTACGACCACTGAACTATGAGGTCATTTGTGTGCGTAAGAACATCACAACTTACGCACAAAGGAAAAATATGTGTTATCAACATAAAGAGGTGTTGACAAGATCCATGTTGAGCTGTAAATGAGATTAAAGAAGCGCCGAAGGGTCCAGAATGTACGACAATGCTACTCGGGCCGGTTGGCAGACCGACGTCCTTCACATCAGCAAATAATTAAGGGGATAAGTGTCAACAACATTAGCTCCGAAACACTTGAGTGATCGGTTTTCTCTTAATACACTTTGCTAACTTGTAATCAACAAGAAACTAACATGGAGCATAACAAGGAACACTGTTAATTTTATAGAGGAAATATAAGACACAAATTTTACATTATTAATTAATAATTTTTTTAAATTGTCGGTCACATTTTTAATTTGGAGCAAAAATGTAACAATATATTTATTTAGGAAAGATTTTGAGTAGCCTTTTTCTTCTTTCTAAATTTGTCATTTTCATGTGATTGTGGAAAAGAATTTTTTAAAAGATTTATACTATTGGCTCCCCTTCCCATCTTGAGAGTAATATTGCGATTATAGCTAAAGGTAGTGCCAGGCCAATCCTAGCATGAATGTAAGATAAGACACAGAGGATATTACCGGTATATGAGTGTCAATGTCATACTATGTTTACGACACGAGTGCCTGAATATTATTATTACCTGAGCGATAGCAAGGGTTATAGAGATATTCAAGAACAAGTGTTGTAAATAGAGTATGACATAGACACAAATATAATGTCCTATGTATTACTAAAGTCATGAAATTAAGAAAAATACGCTAAAATGTACTTTTGAGAATTGACTGGCAACCCACCATCGCCACATTCAGAACACAACGTCATGTAAAAAACTTGTAAGCATGACATCATAACATTGTCTTGTCATCACATCACCATGATAAAGTGATAAGTGATAAGAGTGCAAAAAAAAGAGGAAAAAATATGTACCCCGATATGATTGCACTTGTAGGCAATAAATTCCAATAGTTTATGCAGCCACTGAGAACAGCGGCCTGTACGGGGTTATAGTGAGCTGGGACAGTTAGATTGAGAGGAAGAATCCCGTCACAGCAGAAGATGAAGAAAGAAATACGAGGAAGCCGTGTGTTTACACAACTTGGATAACTTCATGGTATTGATAATTCTAGATGGCTTGTCATGGAATCTACTTTGTAGAGTAAATTGACAAACAATGAACAAATGGATTTAACCTTCATTGTCCATTAGTGGACGCAACTTCATTGTGTGTTCTTTTATGTTGTGAGGCATCATGATGGCTTTACAATTAGATGAGGAAGCTCACCATCTCTCTCCCTTTCAGATGAAAAGCATTTTCCATCTTGATTTGCGATCATAAAAGGATTGTTATTAGAAAGTTGACATACCATACCAATCATACCAAAGAGGCCAAAGGTTTTGAGATGCATATCTATCTATCACAAGGCAAAATCTATATATGATGCATGGCAAAATCTATTTGTTATATGATGCATGGCAAAATCTATCTGTTATATGATGCATGGCAAAATCTATCTGTTATATGATGCATGGCAAAATGATGTCTATCTCCACAACGGCCGACATTCTGACCTCTCTATCTTATTCCTGTAATCTCCCTTCCAACAGCCAGATCTCCTCAATGTTCCAACCTTCAATCTAAAAACCATGCCATGGCTATCAAGCTTTCTCCTATGCTGCTCCTACCTACTCTATGGAATTCACGTCCCTACCACCTGAAAACTGAGATAGTCTGGACTTCTTTAGACACAATCTTACGACCACCTTTTTGCATTGCATTTCCAGTAACCCTTGTCCGATTACCTTATTATGTATATATGTGATTTTATTCTCTCCTTGTCCCAGGAGCATATCTATTGATGTGGAGAAGGCACACATATGAATATGCTTATTATTATCATTATTTGCACTGGGACATTTTGTTCAGTGTCCTGTTTGACTAAGCAATGTTCGACCTACGACCATCTATTAACTCTTCCCCTGCCAGTACAGTTCCAGGTATGTTCAAGGTATGCCAATCAACAGTCCTGACATCACCTATATCATCATATAGCTTTTACTCAGGAACCATATCCAGGAGAGGGTTAATTTCACATAGCTAAGGACTTCAAATGGTCTGTAGGGATTTACAAAATTCCACCCTCTCTCTGTCTCCCCTTCCCCCCTTGAAAGCATAAAACCAGTTTCATGCCCATATTAACCCTGCATATCTTCTAATGGAGTAAATTTGGAGTTACTTTTCATAAGCACATGGATTATTCCTTTTCTTTAAGCAAGCCCAGCTTAGCATGGAATTATTCTGAAGGTTGCGATCGAAGATAACTTTAATGACGCCATGCTATTACAGATAGGGTTCTCTCGCCGACTATTTGGTTTTTTTGGGGTTATGTCCCCTCCAACTTTGTTTCCACAAAAAATACCCTGATAGAACCCTCTCTTTAAGGAATCTGACATAGCCATCTTAAGTTGGTGGCATAAAAGCATCATGATTAAGCAATTTGACATAGGGGTTGGTCAATACCTTTCAATCCATTACCTGTCAAGAGTTTGTTCTCTAGAGCAAATATATTGATTGTTCTCCCCCAGGACTAAAACTACTGAGAGAAAAGCTGAAATAAATCACCAGGTTTCTGTCAATACAAGCTGGCTATTAGGTCATATGAACTTATTAGTGGCTAGTTACTTTTGAAGTGGAATTTTTTTCTATTTTTTTTCGTCTTTTATTTTATTTGGTTTCACATAAGTACCTCACTTCTGTGTGTTTTTATTACACTGAAGAAACATCAACAGTTAGGCTGCATAAAAAGGTAAAATGTTTCTCGGACACATTATTATCAAGTTACAAGGGCTGTAGTCCTTTCTTTTTAATTTTTGTTGGAAAAAATAATGACACGAAAGAAGTACATTTGATTTTTTTCCCCATCAAAATATAGCCTCGAAGCAGTAGAAGTATACAAAACGGAAGCACATCCCTTCCTGCAGACCCATTTATTTGGTGGACAAATGAATTTGGGTTTTACCAAAAGTGATGCAGTGAATTCTGAATTTATTTTTTCAAATGACAATAAAAAGTTGTCACTTGTACAAATAAAAGGGATACGCGGACGCCAGAGAAAAATTTCCATTTTTTATTTAGACTTAGGTGATTAGTAGCTAGAGTTGCGGACTACAGAGCAGGAGGGGGAGAGAGAGAACACCTGTCATTATGTGACAACCAACAATAATACATTAATACATTTAAAATGTGATTCTGCTTCCCTAAAGCCGAATTAGAACTTCAGAACTCTTGAAACCTCAGCAGCCTCTCTGTACTGGACGAGTCAGCCCCTAAAGCATGTGGGGTTGGATGACAAATGGAAAGTATTCTCTTAATATTATGTCTTTTTGCAGGGTAAAAACCTGAACGACACCAATGTAACTTTGTATTGCCATGAAACCTACAAGTATCAGAACACTACATACCATGGTTATAACATTGCCATATTTTGGATCACCTATTTGCAGTAGTCAATATACCTGCATATGTTTGAAGGCGAGTCAATTGAGTGATCACAGTAAAAACTTGCACCCTCAGAGTGCTACACCTATCCCGAGAACTGAATGACCCAAAAGCTTATCCACACAGCCACCACATTGCACCCAAACCTTACTGCATGTAGAACAGTTCTCTACTGCAAAAAAAGTTGATGTGCCCCTGGCAGGATTCAAACCCCAGACCTCTTGATCCGAAGCCGAACACGCTAACCACTGCGATATCCCGCCCCTAGCTTTGCTTGTACCTTTGAAAATAGTGCTTACTTGTAACTACTTAAATGTCTTTCAATGGTGGCAAGTTTTCAAATGAACATGATTTGCCGAGCCGTCTGTGGAATTTTTATTGTTACTGTACCTTCATCTTTAGGAATTTGCTGAATAAGGATCTAGAATGTATCGAAAGCTCCTTTTATACAGACATGGGGCAGGACTTGGACCAGTCTTATAATAACAATATTTATAATGCGCACATATCCATGCTCAATGCATGCTCAAGCGCCACACAATTATTACCCTGAAGGAATCGTACTTTTGGTGCCGCCTATTAAGCGCTCCACGCGACCGTATAGGTCCATACATTTCCATGTCAAGGTACCCATTTGTACAGCTGGGTGAACTGAGTGCAATGTGGATGAAGTGCCTTGCCCAAGGACACAACACAGTATAAACCCCAGGTCACAAATGTTTGATGTCTCGACCGGGATTCGAACCTGGGCCGTTAGCGTGAGAGGCAGACATGCTAACCACTACACCACTGTGCTCCGCTAACCACTACACCACAGTCTTGGTCGTAAAACACACGAACCTGTGTCCTCTCGAATTTTGTATTAAAAAAATATACCGCGATAGAACTCTCTTGTTAAGCATCAATTTGGAAGGTCATAGGCAGTTTTCTTCAGTTTTTTAAAAATTAGCAAGGGACAGCTTGAAAAAAAAACTAGAAAATAAAATCAAAATTAATCTTACCTAGTGTCCCTCCAGAATTGTACTTCCCGTCCTAGACAGAAACTCTCATTTAAATGTGGACCAAACGACCCGCCGACCCAATCTAACACATGGCCATTATTGTTAATTTAGGGGAAACGATGGCTCAATTACAAACATTATCCATCAGTGGACCGATTTACAGCCCATGATAGTGTACTTGGTTAGGCATGGGACATTACAGGACATTAAAGTAAGGACATTATATATATTAAGTGAAGACTACCATATTATCACTATCTGTGACTACTCTTAACCCATGTACCAAATCGTGGGTGTTTTGTAATTTCAGAGAGATGAACTCAACGTAATGGCTTGAAATTGTCACAATGGATGGATTCGTCAGATAGGAACAGAGTCCTTTCCATTTCTATCTCAAATTAAGGTTCAAGATAACGGACGTCAATTAACCATGAACGTATGCCTCTATGTGCAAGAACCCTGTATATTGAGGGACATCCTATCTGTCTCCATACAGTTCACGAGGCCGAAGCTGCAAGCTGTTGGTAGAGTTAATGCTGACAGCTGATGCCTCACTCTGAGGGTGTGGGTGCCTCACACTGAGGGTGTGGGTGCCTCACACTGAGGGTGTGGGTGCCTCACACTGAGGGTATGGGTGCCTAACACTGAGGGTGTGGGTGCCTCACATTGAGGGTATGGGTGCCTCACACTGAGGGTGTGGGTGCCTCACACTGAGGTTGTTGGTGCCTCACACTGAGGGTTTGGGTGCCTCACACTGAGGGTATGGGTGCCTCACACTGAGGGTTTGGGTGCCTCACACTGAGGGTATGGGTGCCTCACACTGAGGGTGTGGGTGCCTCACACTGAGGGTGTGGGTGCCTCACACTGAGGGTTTGGGTGCCTCACACTGAGGGTTTGGGTGCCTCACATTGAGGTTATGGGTGCCTCACACTGAGGGTATGGGTGCCTCACACTGAGGGTGTGGGTGCCTCACACTGAGGTTGTTGGTGCCTCACACTGAGGGTGTGGGTGCCTCACACTGAGGGTTTGGGTGCCTCACATTGAGGTTATGGGTGCCTCACACTGAGGGTATGGGTGCCTCACACTGAGGGTGAAGGTGCCTCACACTGAGGTTGTTGGTGCCTCACACTGAGGGTGTGGGTGCCTCACACTGAGGGTTTGGGTGCCTCACACTGAGGGTGTGGGTGCCTCACACTGAGGGTGTGGGTGCCTCACACAGAGGTTGGTGGTGCCTCACACTGAGGTTGTGGGTGTCTCACACTGAGGGTGTGGGTGCCTCACACTGAGGTTGCTTCAATTTCTATTGGTTGAATATCTGTTTCCGTGTGACAACTTATTTCCAACATTTGAAATTGGAAAACATTAAATCAGATATGGTTCAATTTCGTTTCTTGATTGGATTTCTATTTCTGAAATCAGAAGCTGCCTCAGACGAACACATTTTGAAATGGATGTACACGATAAACAGCTAGCTTCCATCATCCAGTAGTCTCTCATATATAACCTGAAGGAATCTACGAGATATGTATGCAAGTAATGAGATTAATTGTCATATCTATAAACTTAATGTTACGAATTGTAACAATAGAGCCATTGACTCTGTAGCTCATCAAAATTTCAACGATTAATTATTTAAAGTTGAAGATCTAAAAACATAGTTTCTCAAGTAATACTATGGTCAAATACTGTCAAAATGCCTTACATGCTGTCAATAAAATAGCAAAGAATATGCCTAATAAATAAGAAGCAAAAAATCTTGTTGGTCCCACAATTGGCTCCAACCCCCAACCCTTATCTTCTCATTAGTTGGTACGGACTGGAAGCTATGCAGTATAATGCCTTGGGTAACAACTCACTGAACCCCAGCCAACATAGATCCACCTAGCAATATCACCCCCCCCCCTATTGCACATTATTCTCTATTCTTTGAGAAAGAGCTCTGCACCAGAATTCAATATACAACAGCTTGTCACTGTGAAGAGGAGATATAAAATTACCCTCTTTTCTTGATTTATGGTGCTACAGACATGAAAATGGGCTGGTTATATTGCCAATATTTGTGTTACCATTTAAACAAAGTCATTAAAGGGGCTCACCACTTAAAAATGAATCCCTGCCACTCCCTTTTTTCAAGGAATAGGACAATGTAAGTGGCAAATCTTCACCCAACAACCATAATAGTCTCAACATTTTAGCTACTGGGCATTACTAGTTCGAGGAAAAAAGTGGAAAAAGAGTTTGAGTGTTAACACCCTACCACACTCATATTTGAGGGGGATCATGACCAATTGAACAAACTTTAGTCTCCATGTAACTGAGATATTATTCTAACACTTTCACTTTTCTATGCCAATTGGTTTTGGAGAAGAAGTCATTCATGACTTTGATCCCCTGGGTCCAAGGTGCATCTCCGCCAAAAAAAAACAGCGAACGACAGTCCATGCCATAAGCTAAAACTGGACGTCATGTGAAGTGTTCCTTCACGTGGGCCTCACAAGCAATAATCATCCATCACCTGTCAATATTACACAATGATCACCACATCCAGCTCTTAAAGGACACGAGGAAACCTCGGAAATAGCATATAAGAATGTTTCTATTTCTGTGTGGATTTACTTAGCTTCAGACATCTGTCTCTAAAACAAGGACAGTCTGAACTAAGATGGATCAGCCCCTGGATAAAGATACGCTATCCAGCAGATTTGAGACGAAAGGATTTGACAATGATGTCATCTAACCTGTGTGTCCTTAAAATTAAATATTACGTATGTAAAGATGTGTTCTAACTTATCAAGATACATATCCTCAGATGATTAAAAGGTTCACATGAAATGCAGGTGTAATACCCATCACTAACGCCTTGACAAGCAAACTGTGAACAGGTGTATACCGCCGTGAACAAGAGCATCGCCGCCGTGAACAAAGTCTGTCGCCGACCTGAACAAGTGTCCGCACCGTCGTGAACAAGTGCGTCAGTGGCGTGAACAAGTGCGTCACCGTCGTGAACAACTGCGCCACCGCCGTGAACAAGTGCGCCACCACCGTGAACAAATGCGTCACCATCGTGAACAAGTGTGTAACCGCCGTGAACAAGTGCGTCACCACCGTGAACAAGTGTGTCACCACCGTGAACAAGTGCGTCACTGTCATGAACAAGTGTGTCACCGTCGTGAACAACTGCGCCACCGCCGTGAACAAGTGCGTCACCACCGTGAACAAATGTGTCACCGCCGTGAACAAGTGCGTCACCATCGTGAAAAAGTGTGTCACCGCCGTGAACAAGTGTCCGTAATAATTGTTTACAAATCTGTCACCCGTGTGTGTTACCTAGGTACAGATAACTAGAGTCATCAGAAGATGACATATCCCACCAGTCCCACATAATTTGTAAAACACATCTTTGAAAGATAATTGTATATCATCCAAAATTGCCTGTGTAAGATCAAGTGATACCTCTCAGGATATATTGTTTTGGCAGTAGATTTTGCACAAAGCCCTGCAACAGTCAAACACATGTCATCACAATGCTTTTACATCACCAAGTAAGGTGAGGTGAGTGTTAAACGCCGCTTTCAAGAGTATTTAACTGATATTACATGTATATGAAATTCCACAAATACATTATTGAGTTCATGCATTAAATATACATATTGCGGGAAGAAAATCTGCAACACCAAGGTGGTTATGCATTGCAGTAAAACCTGCAAGCATTGGCTGGAACTAGCGAACCATACGTGATAATGCACTGAAATTCGGTGTAGCATTGCATCCAAACCTTACTGCGTGTAGAACAGTTCAACACAGCTGACAAATTAACCAAGTCCCTGGCGGGATTGAACCCTGGACCTCTTGATTCGAAGCCTAAGGCGCTTACCACTGTGCTATCCCGCCCCAACATCATCAAGTAATGACTCCCAATTCTATGACATCACTGTATTGAAAGTAAAATGGCAGTGATGTGCTCAGAGACGTACAAAATTCATGTTACCTATGTTCATATAATTACATACCTACCTACTCATCAATCAAGGTATGTTACCTATGTACAGATAATTGCATACCTACTTATCAATCAAGGTATGTTACCTATGTACAGATAATTACATACCGGTACCTACTTATCAATCAAGGCATGTTACCTATGTACAGATAATTACATACCTACTTATCAATCAAGGTATGTTACCTATGTACAGATAATTACATTCCTACTTAAAAATCAAGGCATGTTACCTTTGTACAGATAATTACATACCTACTTATCAATCAAGGCATGTTACCTATGTACAGATAATTACATACCTACTTATCAATCAAGGTATGTTACCTATGTACAGATAATTACATACCTACTTATCAATCAAGGCATGTTACCTATGTACAGATAATTACATACCTACTTATCAATCAAGGCATGTTACCTATGTACAGATAATTACATACCTACTTATCAATCAAGGCATGTTACCTATGTACAGATAATAACATACCTACTTATCAATCAAGGTATGTTACCTATGTACAGATAATTACATACCTACTTATCAATCAAGGCATGTTACCTATGTACAGATAATTACATACCTACTTATCAATCAAGGTATGTTACCTATGTACAGATAATTACATACCTACTTATCAATCAAGGCATGTTACCTATGTACAGATAATAACATACCTACTTATCAATCAAGGTATGTTACCTATGTACAGATAATTACATACCTACTTATCAATCAAGGCATGTTACCTATGTACAGATAATTACATACCTACTTATCAATCAAGGCATGTTACCTATGTACAGATAATAACATACCTACTTATCAATCAAGGTATGTTACCTATGTACAGATAATTACATACCTACTTATCAATCAAGGCATGTTACCTATGTACAGATAATTACATACCTACTTATCAATCAAGGCATGTTACCTATGTACAGATAATTACATACCTACTTATCAATCAAGGCATGTTACCTATGTACAGATAATTACATACCTACTTATCAATCAAGGTATGTTACCTATGTACAGATAATTACATACCTACTTATCAATCAAGGCATGTTACCTATGTACAGATAATTACATACCTACTTATCAATCAAGGTATGTTACCTATGTACAGATAATTACATACCTACTTATCAATCAAGGCATGTTACCTATGTACAGATAATTACATACCTACTTATCAATCAAGGCATGTTACCTATGTACAGATAATTACATACCAGTACCTACTTATCAATCAAGGCATGTTACCTATGTACAGATAATTACATACCTACTTATCAATCAAGGTATGTTACCTATGTATAGATAATTACATTCCTACTTATCAATCAAGGCATGTTACCTATGTACAGATAATTACATACCTACTTATCAATCAAGGCATGTTACCTATGTACAGATAATTACATACCTACTTATCAATCAAGGTATGTTACCTATGTATAGATAATTACATACCTACTTATCAATCAAGGCATGTTACCTATGTACAGATAATTACATACCTACTTATCAATCAAGGCATGTTACCTATGTACAGATAATTACATACCAGTACCTACTTATCAATCAAGGTATGTTACCTATGTACAGATAATTACATACCTACTTATCAATCAAGGTATGTTACCTATGTATAGATAATTACATTCCTACTTATCAATCAAGGTATGTTACCTATGTACAGATAATTACATACCTACTTATCAATCAAGGTATGTTACCTATGTACAGATAATTACATACCTACTTATCAATCAAGGTATGTTACCTATGTATAGATAATTACATTCCTACTTATCAATCAAGGTATGTTACCTATGTACAGATAATTACATTCCTACTTATCAATCAAGGTATGTTACCTATGTACAGATAATTACATACCTACTTATCAATCAAGGTATGTTACCTATGTATAGATAATTACATACCAGTACCTACTTATCAATCAAGGCATGTTACCTATGTACAGATAATTACATTCCTACTTATCAATCAAGGTATGTTACCTATGTACAGATAATTACATACCTACTTATCAATCAAGGCATGTTACCTATGTACAGATAATTACATAACTACTTATCAATCAAGGTCTGTTACCTATGTACAGATAATTACATACCTACTTATCAATCAAGGCATGTTACCTACGTGTAGATAACTTCATTCCTACTTATCAATCAAGGTATGATACCTACAGATAATTACATACCTACTTATCAATCAGTGTATTCCTCATCTGCAGGTAACATTGACCGGCAGTGGTTGCGGAACATGGAAACCGATCACTCCTGGCAAACCGATGAGGTTCATGTTGGATGCAAAACGTTACAGACGGACTCACACACAGAATCAAATCGTGAGTTCTACCACCCACACACACAGTGCCCAGTAAAAGGAGAACCGCAGTAAACTCATCGCTAAGGCAACACAGTGGCGCTTTGAAATGGTTTTGTTAGTGAAACATTATCAATGGTTCATTTAGACACGGTGGAGCTTCTTTCTCTGTTGGAAATAGTTTGTTTGTGGTCATTGATCTTTCTTTAAAGGGGCAGTAGCACATTTTATGCAAATTTTATTTTTTCAAATTTTCCATTTATAATGATAGTCATTTAAATTTACTGAAGAGCGTAAAACATCTTATTACACATACTAATCATTTAGTGGTAATAACATTGTTGTGTATAAAGCAAAATTTGCATGGTGGCCATTTTAATGTGAACCAATTTTATTATTTCGAATAACAAAAACGATTCCCGCGGCTTTACCAAACCATGTAAAATCATTTTCTTACTTGATTTTCCGAAGAGAGAATGGTGTCTTACTATTGGTGACATTACTTTTCAAATACATTTCATAAATTTTTATGAGCAAAAAAACCGGACGATTGCCCATTCCATAATCCAATCAGGTTTTTCCGAGGTTATGGCACTTGTGCTGAAATCAGTTTCCAAAGATGCTACATCAAATGAAAACTCACAAAGACTATAAGTCGTTTGACGAAACTATATTCTTTGCTGAAGGTTATGGGGTTAAATCAGTTTCCAAAGATGATTATTCCTTCCCAAGTCAAAAGGAACAAATCAAGCGAACCGACAGCGTGATCAAAGAGAAGAAAGTGTTATGAAAACACCTTACACCAACACATCTCCAAAACGTGACCAGTAATCCACCATAATTACAAGAGGATTTCGTTACGCCAAATTTGGAAATTCTGATTGGGCGACATGTAATTGTTCTAGATGAATGCATAAAAATGCACAGACATATATCTTTCATACCTGGGTATTTCACAATCAATTTGATATCGAATACAATTTGTGGCGGTTGTTAATGTTGGAGTATGATGGTAATAAAAGTGTTAATGTTGATTGAGCTAAACATGTTAAATCATCAGGGATATTGGATTTTTTATCTTTGATATTTTATTAATGTGTCAATGTATAAACATATTATTATCTATAATTAGAGAATCTCACCCCAATGTATTAACATATTTTTATCTATAATTTAGAGAATCTCACCCAAGTGTCTTCTGATATCAAATATATCAACAGAGTTGAAAAAAGTTATTATTTATTAAAGTTCTATTTTTACTTTTATCAACGAGTGTTGATTATTTGATATCAGAAGACATGAGGGTGAGATTATATTTATCATCCAAAATCTTTCTTATTACGTTTCAATGAAAATAGTGTACATCTCTGAGCACAGATCTGCAATTTGACTTGCAATATCATAGCATTGTGACGTCATAGCATTTTGATGTCATTACTCGATGATGTAAAAGCACTGTGATGGCATGTAGTTGACGGTGATAATCGATACATTCAATTGATCGTACAACACACAACAGTCTGTGCTTTACAAAGCCAATATCCATTAACAGTGCTGTGTGTGCACTAGCGAGGAGTATATTTTGACTTCCCTTGAAGTTTGCCTTGAAGTCTGTTCAAATACCAGGGCTATTTTTAGGTTTAACACGGTACTGGCTTCTATCAATGATGACTCCAATCAACCTAAACAGGAGACAAAAGCCATTAACGGATCCAAGAATTTTCAGGGGTTCAATAAATTTACATTCAAACGTAGGGGAACATGGTCCTAGCTGTGCATAGCTCAGTCGACCGCTATTACTGTAGTTCAGCAACAATGGGCACGGCTCGTCGCATGGGTGATGTTTATCCACTTCATTGGTGAAGTAACTGAGAGTTTGAAAGGTGATTCCCTGCCCCACACCGAGACACGAGTTGACTTGTGGTGTCAACCTGGGTAAGTGGCTCTGTCCAATGCGTTGCCTGTTTAGCCAAGCAGTACAGGTGTATGAGGAGAAGTCCTTCAAGCAATTTGGCAGCCAAGGATATTAATGCAGTGAGCACCTTGAGCATCTATTCGGTGTGGATATGTGCCCTCTATAAATATCCACTAACTATCATGTTTTAAAATAGTGCCATTGACTCTGAAGCTCATCAGGATTTGTTATTCATTGTCTCTAGATATCAAATAATAAGGTATAATAAGAATAAGTCATCAAATTTAAAATTTATTATCGAAATTGGTTTCACATTTATCCACATTATTCATAAATATTATAGGCCTTTGCATTATATTGTTTAAAGCGAAAAGTTTACGGACGGATGGACAGACCACATGATGAGCTAAAAAGGGGGGAGGGAGTTTCGACCCGAGTGTTTAGACTCAATCAAACACAAGGCAGGACTATTTCACGTTAAACATGGTGTCCATTTTTTTTATGGGTGTTGGCTTGCAGTATGGTAATAACAAAATTTCACTATACCTGGAAACTGTGGTTTATGTTCTTGGTACTGCATTCCGCCACGCTCAAGTTCGTTAGGTCAATTTCGTCAAATATCAGTGACTGAAATAGAATAGTTGGCATGGTAACATGTATTTTTAATATTGACACCTGGCAAGATCACACACAAATTTTGGGGATATAAATTTGCATAACTGACATTTAAAAGTTAATTTGATCTGCATGCTTATAATACTCAACGCCAAACACAGATGTTTGTGTCTTCAAGCGTCAATAGTTTACAAGGGGTGTTACAATGCATAGAACTATCAAAAGATCATGATTGTCCACTTTCCGATAGTACTTTATCAATAAAAACACAATCGATGCATCGATAGTATGTTAAACAACTAAAGGTAAACTATCAATAGGAAATATGAAACAATCGATGCATCAATAGTAAGGTAAACTATCAATAGGAAACATTAAACACAGTCGATGCATCAAAAGTAAGGTAAACAACTGAAGGTAAACTATCAATAGGAAATATGAAACAATCGATGCATCGATAGTTACCGGTAGGTAAACAATAGATAGGAAAACATGAAACACGTTCGATGCATCAATAGTAAGGTAAACAATTAACAGTTACGATAGTTTAATTTTTCCTTAATAAAGGTTGATTTAGAATTATTTACATATATATTTCTGCAAGTTGATTTCATATCATTTTCCCTTTGAAGGACAAGAAGTATGACTAACAAAATACAAAAGTACAAAATAGCGAGGGTGTTTCATTGCTGTTTTATACATATAGTTTGTAGTATGTTACTTTCAGCAGTTAGATGATTCTAATAACACTTACAAGAGTGACAAGAAGATGTAACTTTTTGTTTGGCTTTAATAGTGTTGCAATAGCTATTGCAATAGTGGGCCACACAGTTAATCACTGTTGCAATAGTCATTATCCTACCTCATGTAAGAATGTCGATCCCTTATTGGTCCACGTGACCATTAACAAATATCAATAAACACCGTCACACGTGTTGATAAATCTTCCCGAGGGTGATAAATGTTTTATATCCCGCAATATGAATAAAGCATGCATCCACGGCAATCATTCCATGTCACGTGACACAAGTTCATAATTTGTGGATCGATCAGCTGTTTTCTTTTTTAATAATATTTTGAGACATGCGGTAAGATAAATACGTTATAACATTCAGTTTGTTCGGATGACATCAAAATTTATCAGACCCTTGTTAGTGTTTATCCAACTCGCCTACGGCTCCTTGGATAAATACTAACAAAGGTCTGATAACTTTCGATGTCGCCCTCTACTGAATGTTATAACTTATAAATCCCCTTATCACTTGCAATATCTCCTATAATTATAACATGTTTCAACGGTGTTGGTTATGACCCAGGCAAATAAAACGTTCAGATTTTCTCTCCCTTTTAAAAGTTTTCCTCAATAAGCACTTTTTATTTACATTTTTTTTTTTTTATACGAGTCAGTGTGAGGTACAATTTGAACACTATTAAACCTTGTCATTTATTCATTCAAATTTGAGCAACTGCATTCGATTACATTTTCCTTTGCATCCCCAAACCTACCAATTGGGAGACAACGAGACAAGGCTATAGTGGAGACAGTCGACAGAAACTAAGGGCAGTGGAGTTGACTAGACTCTTCAAGGTACTGCGACGGTGAGGAAAGCTTCAATAAATGAGACTGGCCAACAGTCTACCATGGACCGTATGACAAACAGTACATTAGACAAGATTGTCACGACAATCCCTCTGCCAACAACCAACTCAGAAAATTCTAAATTGATTCTTAAAGGTCACCCGACCAGCATTAAAGTCCCACTTCCGCCTACTAGATCGTTAATCAACTCTCCCTAATTATACATTTTAAATTTTCTTTCATGCCCCGCTATTGATCTCCAAGTTAACAAGCTAATCCGAAAGAGCAGGGCTAGAGACGCAGGACATAGTCATCGGCGCGGCCGCACATTTGATCGTTCGGGACAATACCAGTAGGGGGCACTTTCCTCTCTGCCATAAGAGGAAATGAAAAGCCTGGCTCTACTGCTTCACTCGCGGGCTATGACGTCATAGCAACGTTCTCAATAAAGGCACGTGTGCACTGGGACTAATTACGAGTGGACGGTAGGAGTCTGTGAATAATGGAAGCGCCAGGCAGGCACTGAAGGCAGGATTAGCTCTTCTTATACAAATCTAAAAACTAGAAAAGGTCACAATCGACAGGCTTGTTTCCACGGCGACATACTGGCAGCATTCTGTAGAGAAATGGTGCGTTGAACAGTCATTAAAATATATTCAAATCAAAAGTTGCAAGACAATTTGATGAATAATTTATATATTTAAATTAGAGTTTTCTGAATACTTGACATGTAGCATGGACTATCAGTGTTCTATTTGACCTAACTGGGTTGCACATGACAGCGGAGGAAGGGTGCTTTTTAAAGAGACGGTTATATCAGAGCATTTTGGTGGAATCAAAATTCAAGGGGGCCTTTCTGTTTTCACCCAGTTATCAATACCTGATTCTAACACCAGTTGAAACATATAATTGAGGTCAATATTTTGATGACTTCATTTTTGACAAGTTTGATAGAGAAAAGAATACGTTCAATAAAGGATAAAAACATTTAGAAGTGAATTTTAAGCCATTCATCGGGGCTAAGAGTGTGGAAAGTTTTGCTGAACATGATATTGTTAAGCAGTCATCTGATTAACTAGTTGTTACTTTGTGGATGTTCTTATTATTTCTATCAATATATGTTTTATTATTACAAAGATGTAAATTTTAACAAAAAATAAAGTGTTTTTCTCATTTTACATAAGCACAAAAACAATATGGCAGACACTCCTGGTAGAACTCGCACTTTAAGTATTTCATTTTGAACTTGGTCTAAATAGCGGAGTCATCTGCACTCGAACATTGATTTAAATGTAAACATGTTGGATTGTATGCTGAAAGGACAATTTTGTGGATGCAAGATAAAAACCGTGGGCAATCTGGTTTTCCCAAATTGTATTTAAATATAAAACAGTTGGATTGTAAATGAACTCAACATAAGCTTTACATACAAATGATTATGTAAAATAAATGGGATTCAAAGTTCCATATTCTGAATATTCAAATTATCTTTTTGATATTTATTTAAAGACCCTATTCCTTTTATTTACATAAATACTTTCATAGACTAAATGTAAGTCTAGGCCATAATAAACCATCACCATTATAAACATGCTGAAGAGGTATGCACTGAAAAGCGCCTGCACTTGCTAGTTAAAGGTTGTACAGTGCAGTGCCTAATGCCCCCTCCTGATGCCCCATCCAAATGGCCTGTCATAAAGCCCCATCCTGATGCCCCATCCTGATGCCCCATCCTAATGCCCCATCCTAATTCCCTATCCTAATGCCCAATTTTATTGCCCCAATCAGTATACCCCTTCTTAATACCCCAATCCGAATATCCCCATCTTAGTACCCAATCCGAATACGCCATCTTAGTACCCAATCCGAATACGCCATCTTAGTACCCAATCCGAATACCCCATCTTAAAACCTCATCTTAATACCCCATCTTATTTCCCCCATCCGAATACCCCATCTTATTGCCCCAATCCGAAAACCCAACCTTAATGCCCCATCCTAATGCCCCAATCCGATTACCCCATATTAATACCTCATCTTAACCCTTACGTTGCGTATATATATTTTACCATTTTTAGCCCCTGTGGCGGAATTTACAGGTTCGCAGCTCGCAGCAGTAGTTTGGGCTTTGGCACTAACTAGCTCTGCTGGCGGAATTTCCAGGCGGCGATTCCGGTACCGTTTTTACAAAATATACCGTATCTACATGGCGAATAAGGACTATATACGGGCGTTCAATACAATTTCAAGTAGCGACACCCGTACACAAATGGCTAATTCACACCCGTAACTTTGAATGAATTTTCTATGTTTTTTCGTTTTTATTCTATTACTTTCGAAAGATTGTCTTTAATTCGGGTCTCGTAACATCATAAATACGAAAAGAAAAAAATTCCATTTATATACGGACTTGAAGACAAGATGTCTAGCTTCACAATGATATAAAAATTATTAGAATGCAACCTTTGGTTATAATTCTATAGCTATGTAAAGTTTGTCTTTATTTCTGTGAGATAATTATGCGCATTTTATATAGAACAAGTAGTTGTCACTAAGGTGACATGATCCCCCGCCGAAAATTAAACTTCAAAATTTAAAAATAATGTCAAGATCAGCAAAATCGACTGTCAAACATGTCGAAAAAGTCAAAGCTCCACTGTAACCTTGACAAATATGTCAAGGTCATCAAATCTAATCAGCCCTTTGTCTTTCCTAGGAGGTGCATTATGTAAGATATGATGGAATTCCGGTGAATGGTTCTTGAGATATCCCGCTGACAACCTTTACATGTACATTAACATGTCGAAAAATTTAAAATTCCACTGTGACCTTGAGAATAATGTCAAGGTCACCATAATCTAATCAGTCCTTTTGCTTTGTGTAAGATATGATGAAATTCCGGTGAATGGTTCTTGAGATATTCTGCTGACAACCTTTACATGTACATTAACATGTCGAAAAATTGAAAGTTCCACTGTGACCTTGAAAATAATGTCAAGGTCACCAAAATCTAATCAGCCCATCGTCTTCCCTAGAAGGTGCTTTGTGTAAGAAATGATGGAATTCCAGTGAATGGTTCTTGAGATATCCCGCTGACAAGCTTTACATGTACATTAACATGTCGAAAAATTCAAAGTTCGGCTGTGACCTTGAAAATAATGTCAAGGTCACCAAAATCTAATCAGCCCGTTGTCTTTCCTTGGAGAAGCTATGTGTAAAATATGAAGAGAATCCAGAGAATGGTTAATGAGATATCCCGCTGACAAGGGTAAAATAACAAAGTCTTGTTGTGACCTTGAAATGAAGGTCAAGGTCACAAACCTATGTAAGAACATTACTCTTCCCATGATGAACCCATATGCAAAATATGAAAAGAATCCAGTGAATAGTATTTGAGTTATTCCATTTCGTACGGACGTACGTACGTACCGACGGACGGACGCAGCCGAATACTATATCCCCCGCTTCGCGCTAAACGCAGGGCGGGGGATAATAAAAGATTATTCTTTTTGGTTTATTGTGATATAAAAATCATGAAAATGCATTCAGTATTTTAGCCGTGATAAATGTGCAAGTTGTTGTGAAAATCGCCGATTGTTAAAGGGATTGTCGGTGTAAACGTGCCCTTTTCCACGGCGCTTGCTGTGTCTTTATTATTTTTTTGACATTTGCTAATTTTATATGGGAATGTAGTCCATTGTTTCCCCTTTATTTTGCCGTATTTTCTTTTGAAAACAAACAATTCGCTCACATGATATGAAGTGCAGGAGTAAGACGAGTTAGCGATTTTTTCCCCGTCTCGCGAGATGCGAGGCAGATAGCAGTCTCGGGCGAGGCAAACCCGACGCAATACAAACACGTGGGTGAAAATAGCCTCAAGCGAATTAATGCTTCGGGGGCTAAGCCCGACATAATTGGCCTTTTGTAAAGCTAACTATCGATGCGTTACGGGTCAACAATGCACACGCAAATTGGTGTGAATTTTGCTGGACGTTCTGACCAGACACTGAACAAAGCTTTATTCTCATTGCGGGCTGCGAGGCATAAATACAGCCATTCTCATGCAGCAAGTTGCGGAAACAATCGACTCGGGACCCGGTATGGGGGATAGAAAAATATTTAGACAGCCGTGAATTCTTCTAAGTAAGCGATCCGGGATCCGTATACAGACACCTCGGAATCGCTTATAGCCCGCCCGGATAATTCCGGGATTCGCAAGTTAAGGGTTAATACCCCATCTTATTGCCCCCATTCGAATACCCCATTTTATTGCCCCAATCCGAAAACCCCACCGTAATGCCCCATTGATTGCCCAATCCAAATGCCCCACCTTAATGCCTCAATCAGAATACCCCATCCTATATGCCCCATCCTATATTGTTACATTAGAAGTTAAAACATCTCATTACACGACCTGATAAGCAGTGTACATAGAAAACGGTTATCTGTCTTGGCAGAAAATGGTGCGACGTCAATGTCAGAGGTAGATTTGTAGGTGTTATGCGATGTTGAAAGTTCAGACAGCAAGATAGTTGACCATTCCATCATTGTACCATATTGAAAACTCTACTCTAAGTGTTTAGGTGTCACTACATCAGTCAAATAACTTGAACTACCTTCAAGCAGCCATTTTAATGTGCACACTCGATGGGAAATGAACTCGCATGGCTCAACCGAACCATGTACATTAGTTTTAGAACAATTTTTATTGATTCAGGAGATTTATTTAGCCATTGGTAACACTTATTTGCCTTTTTTTTAGATAACTTTATTTCAGTAAGCAGAACGTGCTACAGCGCCTTGAAAGATTTTTTAATTCTCTATACAAAACATATAGGATGCTGTCCGAAGCTCAGATATCCAAATTTGTTTAAATGTGTAAAAGTGTTTGTTTCTCCAGAGTCCAGAGAAGTCCAGAGAATGAAAAGGTACCGTACATCCTTGAATAATCGCCTGCCTTGAACAATCGCCTACCTTGAATAATCACTGGGTCTAAGCCCTCTTTGAAATAAATAATCGCCTGCCTTGAATAATCGCTGGGTTAAATTTAGCAAATTTAAATACCGGTAAACTAATGGCCATCTCCTTTTCATAATTATAAGCATATTTATGCGAATATTAACCTCATGATATGCACTTCATTTACAATATTCATAATTTAAACCATACTGCAATGATGGTTATGTCATGATTTTCAAAAATTTCACATATTTATCATGGATTCGAAAAAAAATAATCGCCTGCCTCGAATAATTGCCGGGTCAAATCAATGTTTGAAATTAATAATCGCCGGGCAATTATTCAAGGATTTACGGTATGTCCTTTAATCAGATATGACGCCATGATAGACTGTTGACATGGCACTGTAAACTGAGGCACATAAGCCAATACTGCTTATCTCCCTTGAATGTCACCTTCTGACCTGTAAGCCAAATGCAAATTCTAACAAATTCATCCATGTGGGTTTTTTTTTTTAAGGAAGTTGAATTTGAAAATTGTACATTTTTTCATAATTTTATCTTTTAATCATCAGTATAAGATTTCATATCTAAGAACCCCCCCAAAATATCATTTCTGTATAAATGACAATTTTAGGCAAAATTGATCCGGATGATTTTCTTACAATACAGGTATGTTACAAACATACAATAAGTTGACTTGTTAGAAATTGGTATTTTACGATCAACATATTGAATAACATGTAAATTACCTTTGTATCTTTCGCATAGTAGAGTCGTCTCCCCTGTAGTTTGAAGCATCTTCGTTTCCATCTCTGTAAATATACAAATAGGGAGAAATATTATGGCCAGACAAAATAAATTATTTGGGTTTTGTTAGCAAAATGTCTAAATGTAGGAGAAAAAACGCACAATTCCTCTAGTTTAAATTGAAGTAGCATAAAATATCAGGTAAGCGAAACAAGCACAGAATTGAAAAATAAGATAGTAATATTTCATTTTTTGGCTTATCAGTAAAAATTGGCAGGAGTTTTAATTGGGAAGTAATATTTGACAATTCAATGAGCATTCATTATCAATAATACAATTTATTGAATAGAAACATTTCCAAGTTTATGGACGAATCATGAAGAAAAAGTTCACAAAGGACACAAGGCAGTAAATTTGACACATTCTCTGTGAAGTTGTCTCCCTTGGACCACTACTTGAGTTAGAACCTAACACTGCCTAGATTTTCGAAACTCTCTTAGCACTAAGATTGTTGTGCTAAGATTGTTGTAAGTCAATGTTAACAAATGATTCTTACGACTGTCTTAGCACTAATAGAGCTTTGAAAATCTAGACCCTGGCCAATAAGAGAAGAAAGGTCTGCAATGCCCGATCTATGACGCACAATTTGTCCTGTAAATTGTTAAATGGTCACTTGGGTTTGATTCTCTGTATACACAGGACAAAGTACATAAACAAAACATACTGTGCCCATTAATTGAAAACTGCCATGTTGAACACTAAATTAATGAATATTGTGTTTATCAAAAACAGTCCTTTACATGATGAATTACAATATATCATTTTAAGAAACAGTATTGATGTGCAACTTTTAGTATTTTAAAGGGAGCTGTAGCATGTTTTATGCAAATTTTCCATTTATAATGATAGTTTATGTCATTTATATTTACTTTAGAGCGTAAAACATCTTGTTACATAAACCAATAATCCGTAGTGGTAATAATGCTGGTGCATATAAAGCAAAAATTGCAGGGTGGCCATTTTATTTTAATGTGAGCACATTTTATTATTTTCAATAACAAAAACTATTCTGATAGCTTTACCAAACCATGTATACTCATTTTTTTACTTGATTTTCTGAAGAGAGAAGGGTGTTTTACTATTGGTGACATTATTTTTCAAATACATTTCATCGACTTATTTGAGCGAAAAAACATGCTACTGCCCCTTTAACCAATGGAGTGAAGTTTGAAGTGCTCAACACACAGATTTAACGTTGTTGTTTGCCAAACCCTGTTTAGAATTTTAAGAGGAAGAAGATGTTTATATAGGTTTACAAACTTTATGTTTGTGCATATTTTCAATATTTATATTTTACCCTTTTTGTCCCCAAAAGATTATTAATGGTAATTCAACGACAATATCCTTAACTTCTGTGACTTCTTTGATGATACTTTGAAGGTTTTGAAAAATACATGCACATTTGGACAATGTTGCACTTTCTCAAGTGTGAAATATAGAACAACCTAAGGTCAGTTTGAATCATAAGGTCACATGATACTAAAATAGGAAGTATAAATTTGGCCTTTTTCATCATGTAAGGATAATAATGGTACTACAGGATTTATTCTTAGGTTGCTATCTATCTTAGAGTATACTTTGGAATACATGTGAAACGTCGATGTGATATATATTACTAAAGTTACACAAGTTTCACATAAGTAATACATAAGGTTAATAAGTTACACATAAATTACATGTAAGTTACACATTAGTAACATAAGTCACACAAGTTTCACAAAATTTATACATAAGTTACACATAGGAGTTTAGTAAGGTTAACTCACCTGAAAAGAACTTGTTTGCTTGAGTAAGTATCCTTCCTTGGTACACGTCTGAAACAGAGGAGAAATGGTACATGTTTAATACAGAGAGGTGAGTAAGAGTATTTCACTTTTATCACAGCTGCTAGTATCATGACAGCGAGAAAGCCTGCAACGCCATGTGACTATGCATTGCGGTGAAAACAGCGAGCTAGTTTTGAACTAGCGAACCATTGGTGTTACTGCCTTCAAATTCAGTGAAGCATTGCACCCAAACCTTACTGCATACAGAACAGTTCTCTACTGCAGACAAAGTTGTTGTTCCCCTGGTGGGATTCGAACCCCGGATCTCTTGATCAAAGCCGAAAGAGCTAACCACTGTGCTATCCCGCACCCTACCATAATACAGAGAGAACTTGTTAACAAAGGGATTACTGAAGGATCCACTCCTTATTATACTCAGGGGCTGCAGGTTAAGAGGATACACCAGGTAATATGGGGAAACTTGTCGGGCTTATTCCGTTTCACCCTTTTCCTTTCAAAAAGGGGAGATATGGAATTACCATATTTCCATTAATAGGGACATTTAATGCACTGCACTTACTGGAGGCCCGTCTCTTATTTATCTTTAGCTACATTTACCACCAGCTGCTAGTAGAGGCCCGGACCCTATTAGAGGGAATTTGGTACATGACTAACTGGTTAACCCCCTGCCTGCTGAAAGAGCCTTTGTGTGGCTGGATTACAGGAACCAGAGCTGGATAACAAAGGAAATATTCCTAGTTTGACCTAGGGTAAACGTCAGATATAGCATAGGCGCTATTCAGGACAGTAGCGAAGAGTGACCGGTAAGCCTTCAAGACTAAACCAAGTTGAACGCTGTACAAAATATCAAATTGTGTGCGTCTGAAGCAAGCACTTTGACGGGTGAGAATGTTTGTTGTGAAGATTATCAGCTGTTGATGAGAGAGACATGGTATCTAGGGTGCGCCTCACCCAGCTGGGCTTCCAGCTCATCTTGTGTGGATCCTAATTCTTTGATGACAGTGTATGGAATAAGCTTGAAATACAGCCCAAAAGTGTTATTTTGTCAATTTAATAACAAAATTAAAGAAAAGATTCAGGGAGTTGGGGTTGAACGTCGCTTCATAGAGTATTTCACTTATATCACGGCTGCTAGTATTTTTGCAGGTCGAAAACCCGGAAGAACATTGTGCCAATGCATTGGTCTGAAACCTTCGAGCATTGGCTGGAACTAGCGAACCATGGGTGGTACTACACTGAAATTCTGTATTCAGTGAAGTACACCCAAACCTTACTGCATGTAGAACAGTTCTCTGCAGTGGACAAATATGTAAAGCCCCTGGAGTGATTTGAAACCCGGACCTCTTGATCCAGAGTTTAACATGCTATCTACTGCACTGTAAAACCCCTGGCAATGCTGTGAGGTATAGCATTATAGTATTATATAAAAGACTTGTGTTCCTGGGTGATTCTCAGAATTGTTTGGCAATTATCAACTCAACAGTTGTCAAAATAGCTTACTTATTTTTACATGCTATAACAATTTATCATATTTCCATTTTCCATCTATTAATTTATAACGATATCAACATTAAGCGATAATTATCAAATGCCATGAAGGAAATGTCAACCAAATAACATAGTTGTCATGAAAAAGGTCGAGGGAATTAACTCTGCAATTGCTATGTCACAGACTGAGGGGAGAATAGAGAAGAATGCTCCGGGGAAGGAGTGGGGACTTTCTAGAACACTAATGGGGAACTGTTCTCGACTATGGAGACTGCTGGCCGCACAGCGAGTACATACCGACATAGCCTTGAGGTGAACGCTTCCTTGTAGAGTGTTTCTCTCAACCTGTTGCCTCGGGGACTGTCCACAAATTGGTTACTCACAATTGGGCACTAGTGTCTGTCATATGATTATATGGAGATGACTGAATACACCTTTGATACACTTTTGAATACAAAATTAGGAGGAAAGCCTGATACATGATCCATTTATGTTACAATGGAACCTTTCATATTTTGAAAGTTTGGATATAAATAATTAAATTATTTTAGACTATCAGTATAAAAACACCTCAGTTGCAAAAGATCTATGGATAGGGCATTATTATCTAGGAACTGTTCAGCCATAAAAAAAAGACCCGTCAGACAAGAACAGAACTCACAATGTGGAGTATAGGACTTATCATGAAACTATCAGCGCACTAACTGGAAGACTTCTGAGGCAACAGATTCATGCAATGTTTCATGCTGTGCCTTTGACCTTTTGCCTCGGTGGCAACTAATTTGTTTTTCAGGGAACCATCATGAACTGTCAAAGCATCATTGTCAACTCTCTTAGAAAAGTATGTCCAAGAACTCTCACAGAAGCATCAACAACTCTCAGAGAACCGTCATCAACTCTCAGGGAACCATCATGAACTATCACAGAACCGTCATCAACTTTCACAGAACCCTCATGACCTCTCAGAGAACCATCATCAACTTTAGCAGAAACTCTCAGAGAACCATCATCAACTCTCACAGAACCATCATGAACTATCACAGAACCGTCATCAATTTTCACAGAACCATTATCAACTTTCAGAGAAACTCTCAGAGAACCATCATGAACTATCACAGAACCGTCATCAACTATCACAGAACCGTCATCCACTATCACAGAACCGTCATCAACTCTCAGAGAACCATCATGAACTATCACAGAACCGTCATCAACTCTCAGAGAACTGTCATCAACTGTTAAAGTACCAAGATCCTCTGCAATGTTATCATTTTAACTGCTGTTGAGTTTGGAACTAGCAAAGCATGGGTGGTACAACTCTGAAATTCAGTTCAGCACTGTATACCATTGCACTAAATCTTACTGCATATAGAACAATTCTCTGCAGCAGACAAAGTTGCCAAGCCCCTGTTGGGATTCGAACTTCGGATCTCTTGATCCAAGGCCAAGCATGCTTACCACTGCCCTATCCCGCCCCGTTAATATTTAAAAGATAGCAGGTAAGGGGTTAGGCATGAATTGACTATATTTCGAGGTACTGCCTGACACAGAGAAACACATTAACATCAATAATTTCATACATTCAACAATTGTCATTGATAAGGAGGCAGTGCTAAATGCACCTAGCTTATTGATTTTACAACCAATGAAAGTGCAAATGATTTACTCAAACCCCCGAGAGAGTGATCGGTAATGATTCAATATTGTATAGCACACGGATCCAGACAATCAGCGTGTATCATCTCCTCCAATTAGCATCAACTATCCCACTCCACCTTAACCCTCTCCCTGCTGACACCTGCTAAGGTTGCCCTAGCTATTACTGCACCATGTCAATCATGGATTATTCCGTTTGATAATGATTTTGATTGCACAGGCACACTAGTCACTCTCAAAGAGCCATATACAAAACCAATTAATAAAGTCTCATTATTCAACAAGAAGACATAGTCATCAACATCCCCCGCCAGACAAAAGAAATCGGAACAAGGGCAATAATTCAAGAAGAAATAATTGTGCGCTTCTCATTTTCTTTCCATTAAGGTATCGATATCCTCAAGCCACGCAACTGATTTGATGTTAAACAATGTCTGAGAAAAGCTATATCCTTTGAAGACACTTGGAACAGAGGGAAAAAGGGCACGGAACAAGGACAATAACTCCGGAAAAAATCACATGCTTCTTTTTTTCCAACTGCATCAAGGTATCGATACCCTCAAGCATCACACCATATTTGGTTATCCTATCTTAAATAGTTTCTGAGAAAAGCTGTCCCCTTTAAAGATACCATGAACAGAGTAAAAAAAACTACAGAACAAGGGCAGTAACTCTGGAAAAAATAATTGCATGCTTTTCATTTTTGAACTCCATCAAGGTTTTTATGCCCTCAAGCACCACACCAAATTGGGTAATCCTATCTTTAATAGTCTCTGAAAAAAGCTGCCCCTTTAGATATACCATGAACAGAGTCCAAATTATGGTACAAGGGCAATTGATTTATTCTGGAAAAAATAAGGTGTTAACACCCTCAAGGCACACACAGAATTTGGTTATTCTATCTTAAGTGGTTTCTGAGAAAAGCTGTCCCCTTTATCTCGGACGGACGGACGGACACATGGACGGACAGAGTCCAAATCTATATCCCCCTTTCACTTCGTGGAGGGGGATGATAACTACATTTAAGGGACGGTGATAAAAATTGCATCTTATTGTTTTAGAACATTAACATGTTGTGTGTTTATTCAATCACAAACATCAACATCCCTCTTTTTAGCTGTTATTTCACCTGATGCTGCAAACCAGTTGATCACAATAGAATTACGGATGTTCTACCAGATGTGATTACCGAAAAATGGCCACCTTGATTGGTGTGACACTAATTAATTCGGCAGCAACAGTATAAAACTTTTCACATTTTAATCTAAAGAAGAGGATAAAGTCCCCATCAACACAGAAAGACCAGAATAATGACCAAATGCAACTTCCCAATACAAGGCATAACTCTTGCCAGTCCCCAATACTGGCTGATTTAGGCCTTGCAGTATTTCCTTAAGATCTCTGTGCTTGGAAATCCAGGCCCACTATGCATTTCAGGTGCAGCGATTCACTATCTTGGCACAACAAAGCGAGGGAAATACTGCAAGGCTTAAATCAGCCAGTAATGGAAACTGCATGGCAAGAGTTATGCCTTGTTTGGAAGTTGGACCAAATGTGGTACCTGTTTCGGGGGGAAAACCCTACATTATACTCATTTTCATCTCCTTCACAAAGACAAACACTACGGGGCTATTCCCCTTTTCATTTCATTTTCATCTGCGTAACATAATCGTCAAATTCAGCATCAAGGAGTAGGTAACGGTACTATTTGTAAACAAGTGTTGTCATCAGACATGGAAGAGACAAACAGAGTGACTGATAGACAGACAGATGTTAAATCGGATAGGTGTCAGGACGTCGCCACTTGCGAGTAAGGAGCGACTTCCTGTCAGTCTGCTCCTCGCAGGTTTATACACGGTAGTTAATACACAGTAATTCATACACAGTAGTATATACACAGTAAAGTATCCTTTTAAAATGCATATATCAAATTATTTTAGAAATAGAGTGTTCCGCGGGAGTTTGAAGCAAATAATGACCCGATTGCCTCGCGTTATGGCAATAAACTTTGCATCGGGCTAAAACCCTCGCGAGTTTATATGCCATAACCGCTCAGCACCGGGTCATTATTTACTACATGTCTACAAAAATGTGACTGCCAATCTGGAAATGTCTAGTTAGTAGTTATGAGAGCCAGATCTTTTTAAAGAAGGTTTTCAGGAGGAATATTTTCTACAAAAAGGCTGCCTTCATAAAATTATAAAACTTCAGTACCAATTGTTGTCGTAGGGGGCATACTTGGTTTGATTTTCCTTGCGATGCATCATACCATGCCGCAAAATTTTTATTTTTCATAGACCGTGCAAACTCTAACCAATGCATAAATACGATGCTTTGTGATATGATTTGATGAAAATAAATGTCGCACCTATTTTTGCTTCATTGTAAACGAAATCGCATGGGGTTTCCCTTTCTCACGTCATATTTTGCAATTGTTGTAGGTGGTTTTCCTCTCAAATTATGTGGAAGGAAAGTAGTGGGTCTAAATCATTGTTGCCAACTTCCCTACGCCAGGCATAACTCTTGCCAGTCTCCATCACTATCTGATTTAAGCCTTGCAGTTTTTCTCTCACTTAGGAGATAAACCTACTGTGTTTGAAAATCAGAGACATGTTATACTCGATTGATAGCGAGTAAACTTTAAATTGCCAGCAGCTGTGAATGACGAGCTTGAGAACATGTATTTATTAAAATGAAGTGTTTCAGGTGAGGAGGGTAACCGTCTCATTCGGGTAAGGAATGCACATTCTAGTTACACACGTAGGTGTGCAGATGATATGACATATGTATTTCTTATTTTGCATCAAAACGTTACGCTCGGTTTTCAGATCCGGCTGGCCACAACTGAACACAACTGATACCCTCTTCATCCTCCTCATCCAACATCAGCATAGCTAAGTAGTCGTCAGTTCTCACGCAAAGCTAAACCACCTGTGAAACCGAATCTGGTCATGGACAGAACAATCATACAGAAAGTCCAAAGTCATAAACTTTTAGGCATAACACACCAAAGCAACTGCTGATATTGTACGAAAATTTCGCCCAATGATCAGTTGTCTGAGGAGTTTCAAATAATGATTAACACATAAAACCTTGGATACAATGTATAAGTCGTATATTTTGCCGATATTTGACTATTGTTCACACATTTGGGAAAACTGTACGTCTGAACAATCGCGAATATGAGAAAACTTGCATCCAACATCAGCATTGCTATGTAGTCGTTTGTTTCGCTTCTCTCATATTCCCCCTAGTATAAGACCGGGGGCAAGGCAAATTAACATCTTGAAAACATGGGGTGGGCTTTTAGACGGGAGAGACGGGGATGGTCTTAGGCTTAGTCAAACAGACAAACATTTATAAAACGCAATGTTTAGCACACAGCTTAACGTGTGCAGGGAGCGTGGATAAACTGCAACACAACACATCGTATGCAAAATGCATGGGTAATCAAATGTAGTGGATCCTAGCATATGCGAGGTTGTAAATATTATTTTGAAAATTCTAATTACAAAACTCTTGTATTTTGCCTACAGACAAAGCCTCTCTCAAAGAGACGAAATGTTCAATGTAATCAACTTTTCGAAGTCAGCTTCAATGTTCCTTTGTCCCGGATATGCATATATTTTGTTTTTTTACATGATTTAAACATAAACTTTTCTACACTGGCAGGTTCCTCGTGTCACTACTTAATTCAACGGAATAATTCATCTTACTAAAAGAAATAAAAACGTCATTAGACTGGATAATGTATAATGTAAATAAGACTCTGAATCCATTGCCCTAATATAACAGGGAAGAAGAAATCATATGTTCGGTAATCAGCATTCAACACAAAGTTCATGTTCACATTTACATGACAAAATAATACTTTTATAACAGGGATCAGCTTCCTGAAAATGTTTACTTAACGATTTAACGAAGAGCTGAAAATGGTTTTGTGGGGAGTGATTCTTTGGCTTCTCCGAGGGTTCTCTCCTTTGTTGACCTTTAACTTGGATTTTACCTTTCTAAAGCTTATAAATTTTGCGGATGAAATCAGGTTTACAATGCATCATGGGGCCCGTGTCAATGGTGGAGTGAGGTAAGTTGGGATTTAATACCGTTTTCAAGAGCATTTCACTTGTATCACAGCTGCTCGTATTATTGCAGGGAGAAAGTCTGAAACGCTATGATGACTATGCATTGCAGTGAAACCTGCTAGCAGAGGAACTAGCAAACCATAGGGGTACTACGCTGATATTCAGCATTTCACCCAAACCCTACTGCATGTAGATCAGTTCTCCACAGCAGATGAAGTTGCCGAGCCCCTGGCAGGATTTGAACCCGGGACCTCTTGATCCAAAGACGAATGCGCTAACCGTGCTATCTCCCACAACACCTCAACAGTCACAGGGCAAATAAATCTACAGATCATAATCTCAAGTCAGATGACAAGATTTTCACTTCCAATTAGGGCAATTAGTTCTGGAGAAGAAGTGGCTAATGTGGTAAAATCTACAGTTTTCATCATTCTGAGAACGTCAATCTGGCGGCCTCCTTGCTGGTGTCTTCTTCACCAACATTCACAATAACTTGATATCCAAGTTATATCGCCCCGAAAGTTTTTAAAATGACCATTGAAACTGTAGTCAGGGCCCCCCTCCCCCCTCCCACCCCTTTCAGAGAAAGACAGTGCATATACATGTACACTGTAATAAAGTACTGTAAGGGGTCATCCAGCATCCTTCTGCTCAATATCACAATCCCCCCACTAACACAATCCCCCATCCTCCCACTAATACCGTCCCCACTAACACCATCCCCCCCCCCCCCCCCCCCCCCCCCCCCCCCCCAACACCGGTTTTGAATCCTTGGTAAGCGCACTCCTCTTTCATAAAGCAACTTTCATTTTTTTTAAATGTCGAGCACATATTATGTCTCATATTCATGCCTAATGTATAATTGCATCCCTATTCATTATCTATATCCTATTTATTATTCATTATAAGCATTGTAAACAAATAGTAAAAGCCATGACATTCATTTTTGGACATAACATCCCTGTAAATGGACGGTAACCTTCTTTATAGAATGTCAAACCCGAAACAATGAAATGTATGGCTATAACCCTACAGCCCTTGCCTCATTTCTTCATTTTTACCATGTTTTCGTAAATCAACCTGACAGCATTAATGTGGTATTTTGCCAATCTGGCAAAATCATCAACAAGATTGTTCCGAGATCACAAGAACCCCCCTGAGTTTGTCTTATTGATGTACAAACTATCCTCCAACAAGTAGTTGTCACTAAGGTGACATGTTCCCCCGTCGCAAATTAATACTTCAAAATTGAAAAATAATGTCAAGATCAGCAAAATCGACTGGTCCCTGAATTTTCCCTAAAAGAGCCACTGGTGTAAGAAAATGATAAGAATCCAATAACAGTTCTAGTGATATCGATTCCCCTGATAAGCTTAACATGTCGAAAAATTCAAAGTTCCACTGTGACCTTGAGAATAATGTCAAAGTCACCAAAATCTAATCAGCCCTTTGTCTTCCCTTGGAGAAGATATGTGTAAGATACGATGAAATTTCGGTGAATGGTTCTTGAGATATCCTGTTGACAAGCCATACATGTACATTAAAATGTCAAAAAATTCAAAGTTCCGCTTTGACCTTGAGAATAATGTCAAAGTCACCAAAATCTATTCAGCCCTTTGTCTTCCCTTGGAGAAGCTATGTGTAAGATATGAAGAGAATCCAGTGTATGGTTCTTGAGATATCCCGCTGATGAGGGTAAAATGACAAAGGTTATTAAAAAAGAAGTGAAGCTATACTATTGAATGATTTAATAGACATTATATATCAGTCTTATGATAAATTAAGTTGTAAAATTATTTTACAAAATGCAGTTAAATAGAATGGTGGATGTTCAATAGTCATGCATTATTCCCTTTGTTAACCCTGCAAACTGACCACTTAGAATTGTTTAGGACAAACTAATAATTAATTCTGCAGCGAAAATGTTACCCTGTAACAGCTAGTGAATCGAGAAAAATAGCAGTTTAGGTTTCACCACTTCTAGAGAAGTTTAATAGTAACGTTGAAATTGTAGGGCAGAAAGACAACTGGACCTCCTTTCACAAAGCAACCTTTACTAAGGTTAACCTTAACTCCCATTCTTTGACATTGCACTAAGGTTACCTTAGTGACTCACAATCACCTTAGCCCAGGCCATTTGCTCCAAACCTGTTTTAACTGATAAGCCTGATGAGCTTAAAAGTGGTGAGATACTAAAATATCTTGTTCAATGGTTTAAGTGCAAAATGACAACAATGTTAATGCATGTATTGTGAAAGAGCAAAAAGAGTTTCACATTATCATGATATCACACACATTTACATGTCTTATGGGATTATATACACAATGTAGTACATTAGTGTTACTGACATGGGAATATATATGTATATTGTATTGTAAATGTAACATTATGGCGTTTGGATATATAGCATTATCTTTATTGCATTATTTCAAAATGCTCTTCCTTTTTTTCCGGCATTTAAGTTTTATATATTTCTCTCCAAATAATGGGGTTCGAATTTATTTCTTTTTGTAAAGATTTCCAAAACATTTCATCTTAAAAGGCATAATAGCCAAATTCTTGATGAAATTCTCATTTTTGTGTGTGAAGCCTGTGTGTGAAGCCTGTGTGTGAAGCCTGTGTGTGAAGCCGATGTGTGAAGCCGATGTGTGGAGCCTGTGTGTGAAGCCTGTGTGTGAAGCCTGTGTGGGAAGCCTGAGTGTGAAAAAGGCCCATTTTCAAAGGTGTCTTTCCCAATCCCTGCGTTAATTAACAATGATTTCAACTGTTTAAACAAAATCTTTGATCATATGACGAGCCCGAGTAATGTTTTGATTTTCCTTGCAAGGTTCTATTTCAAACAATTATTGAGACTTTTTAAAGTTTCTGTCTAAGAGAATAAATCAATATCAATACAAATTAATTAAATTAATTTGTTACAAAGGGAAGATATTTAAATAAATGTTAAATCTTTCAGAAGGATAATATCACAATAAGGAGACCAGAAATCAAAACATTCATAAAGAAACACAAAGCAAAGTTAACCCTTCACAGTAGTCAATCTAAAAAGGGGGGGGGGGGGGATTTCTTTTTGGGCAAAGAACCTTGAGAATATAGAAAAAAATAATACAGTGTTATTTCTTACAGTTTTGGCTCACACAGTTTTAGGAAGGGATGCTTGATTGTGTAGCAGGGGTGCATATTTATTTTAAGTTAATTTTGAAATATCAATATTAAACACATAATTTAATCAAAACTTTCAAGAACAAACTCAAAAACAATTGAGATTGTGAAAATTGCATTTCCCCACTTCATTTACTGTTTGACTCCATCTATGTAAAAACAGTCGAGTATATACTTTGGTTGATTAAATACTCTCTTCAGGACTTGTACTAATCTATTAATTACATCAATAATTAATTGTGAAACACATGCCTGTGTCCGTTGATTTTCCCCGATGATCCAGTAATGTTTGCTTGGCAATGCCACTACTCGTAAGAATCGTCCAACCCGCTATCTGCCACATTGGCTTTCATCCACAAAATTGGAGACGATATGCTTAAAATGTTTAAAATTAAACAAAGTAATTCTATCAAGATACAAGTCGGTCTGCTGTCAGGTGTTATACAATCTAACAGAGTATTTACAGGATTGGCTTTGATCGAAAAATTTAGATGATATTGCCGAAACGGTTTTGGAGGTTTGATAAAATTAATACTATCATGAATTAAAAGTCACAATTAATAAACTGTTAGTCTTTATAATCTATTCACTATTAAATTCATTGGCTTTGATAAACAATATTAAATATATGACCAAAATGTTAGAAAATTCAACAATTGTTTATAAAATCATAATATCAGCCTACAGTTTAGTGGAAATTAAAGCTTTACTTTGACATTACAAAACAGATAAATGGTCAAAATGTATAAAATTGTGTTATGAAATACAAGTCAATCTGCTGCCTAGTGTTCTATTATCTACCCCAGTAGCATACTGCCTGACATGATGGGCCCCATTGGAGGTGATATCGGCAGAGTGTTTCAAACTTACAACAAGATAGATAATAAATTGTTTTTGCCTGACATTCATACAATTGCCCAGTGAATACTTTAGTTCTGCACATTTATTCAGCGTATATACAGAATATGAAATAAAGGCAGTCCCTTAATTATGACAACCCTCAATCTGGTATCTTTTCATTGGGGCTTGCAAATTTTGTTTTTTTTCTTCTTTAGTTTTGCTATTAAAAGAATCAAAATAATAGGGGTGTAACAGTAGATCGAACTAACGACTTTTTCTTACTCATTAATTATTGTTTGAAATGTTATTTTGTTAATTATAAATCTTCAATTTTAAAAATAATAGTTAATTTAATGAAGAAAAATGGTAAAGATAAGTAATTAAGCTTAGTTTCACTTTTGCATCCAAATTGTTTTGGAAACCTTAACTTTTACTCTGCCAAAGGCCAGTAAGTGTGCCCAGCGATATAATGCGCCATGGTTGGAGATATACTCATATTTATTATATACTTACATATTCCTCTTGCAAAAAAATAATAATATCCTATACTTATTTAATTCCACTGTAGATGATGTCTTAGCAGTGTGTGAAATATTAATAAACCTTATTTAGACTTATTTAGACTATTCACATTAGCATCCCACATGCATCACATGTTCTTTGCCAATATTGATTTGATTACATTGACACAATAAAGTAGGCTATCTATTAAACCATGATTTATGTTTTTTTTAGCATTTATAGAATTATTTAAAAAACCGATTCATTGAATCAGAGCAGATACCAATGTTGCTCTCTCTCGATCTGCTGACTGCTTTGTTCTGCTGTCAAAAATCACGTCCTGACAGACTGTGCAGTGAAGCGTATGGCACGTGCGTTGGGCGATTCAGTCAATGTTTACACCAGACAATCGCCTAACACGTACATTTCACATTTTCCAACAAAACACAAACTAAAACTTTCCTCTTTGAAAGATCACCTGAAAGCGTCAGCAGTTCAAAGACAAGAAACGTGCGAGTCAATCGGCGAGTACTAATAGTGTAAACAGTGATACAATCCGCCTGACGATTCCATACACCTTGAATCACAGCTCGACAACGCGCTTACTTACCGACGATTTGATTGCCTTGTTGGTAGATATCCTCCTGTGAAAGACTTTGGCCGGTTCCGTCTCCCCCTCACTATCAGAAGAATCCTCCTGCAGGCCGAGATCTGCCAACCTACTCCCATCTTCGCCATGTCTCTTGGAGGCGGCCATTTTACTTCGAACGTCAAGTTTAACGAACTCTTCTGTGCTGAGGCCGAAAAGTTCAAAGGTTAAAAGCGAGGGTCCCGCTATGGAAACAGAATCCATATGTTTATAATGAGGAAGATGTATTTGAGAATGACGTGATTCGTTTGCTATTTTATTTGCATCAGTTTTGACTTTGAGAGATGTTGATTAATGTAATATTGCATGGACAATTTATTTCTATGAATTATCAATAGCCAATATTATATTTCTAACTTATAATAAATTCATATCCTTATTATTTAATAATGACAATTGAGGTTCTCAGGTATAATGTATGTTGACATTGTAAAAATACATCTTAGTATAGAATATAGATAAGAATAAAACATAGGCCTACGATGTGGAAACAAGACACGATTAACGACAAATATAACTAAATATCAATAAATTTGTCACTCAAGTTAATAAATCGAAATAATCACCATTAAATCAACATATTTTTGCTGAAAATAACTATAGATATTTAGGGATTTTAAAAAAGTATTCTAGCAATTGATATGAAAAAGTTATCCCTACTATTATAGAAAGGCGAAAATTGTACAATATGTATTATCTTGTCCTTGGACATATGACCAAAGTCCCGTCATAGGAAAAAGTAACAATTAACGAATAAGGTTTTATCTATCTAAATACATATATACATAATTACTATATAAACTCATCGAGAAATCTTTTATGATTGCCATTGTTATGAACTGATTACGAAATGACAAATATAACAAGGCGTAATTAACCGTTTCACGTGGTACCACGCACCTGTTAATCATACACGCATGCCGAGGGTGATATTGAGAGGTGATATTGAGGGATGCTTATCGTTATCCTCTCGTCACCCATACCCCTTGCTTCCACATTCATTGCATAATTCTTCATCGTATTCTTATAAATATCGTCTCATTTTGTTTTACTTGCAGTGACCACACAACATGTACATGATGCTTTGTGAACATGATCACTTGTAAATCCTGCAGCTCGTGAAGTCGGTAGTAGTGGTATAGTAGTAGTAGTCGTAGTAGTAGTCGTAGTAGTAGAACAAGTAGTAAGTAGTAGCCTAGTGATAGTGGCGGTAGTGGTAGTAGCAGCAGCAGAAATGAATAGATATGGGTATAAATTTATCCCATTACCTGTATATACCATAGAAGACTATACTGGTGATGCATAGAGATAATGGAACTATTGGAAGTATATGAATTCATGGATCATTGCCCGTAATCGGAGCCAAGTTCAATCAGAAAAATCTATAAACGACGTACTTGATTTTTCGCTTTCATCAACTAAAGCAACGGCCTGTTAGTGAGCGCTCTCCTGCGTATGAAAGTAAACACACCACAGATTGCAGTGGATAAACCGTATTTGCTCTAATAAATTAAGTCCGTGATTTTCCTATCTCAGCCCTTTCCCCTGGAGTAATCAGAGTTCAAGATTAGGGTACCTTATGATATTTTTTATTTAAAAATAAAATGTCTATCAAGTAAAGTGTTTTGTGTGTCACGTTATATGAACAAATTATGTATGACGTCCGGTGTTGCAAGGGTTTTTGTGGGCATAAGTTGTATACCTTCCTTCCCTTCCCATATGTTTTGGCGAAACTGATGAAATAATGAATTGCAGAGTTTTAGTTTTGTTTCTTTGCCATCGAGAGCAACCATATCGGGTACCCTGGTTACAGTTATCATGCGATGCCTAAGGATAATGTGGACAGAAATCATGCCTCGGATATTGTAACTTTTATCAACTCGTGTTGATATATTGGATATCAGAAAACTCTTGGGTGATATTTTATTTATCACCTCTCGCTCGGTAGATATAGTACCAATATTTAGGTGAGATAGAGCGAGGCGAGTTGGGGTTTAACGCCGCGTTCAAGAGTATTTCACTAACATCGCGGCTGCTAGTATTATGACAGGGAGAAAGCCCGCAACCGCATGTGCCTATGCACACAGGGAGAAAGCCCGCAACATAAATACGCTGATGAAGCAGACTGAGTAAAGCCATTTCTAGTGGTTTAATAATGCAAGGTAGGCTGTGTACGCAACTGAATAACTAACCAAAGCGATTCACCGAATGCCTCTGCGTAATTGGTCGCTATTGATTTGAGAACTTTGAAGAATGGTCTCTTACAAAAATGTTACCCAGAGTGATGTTAATTTGTCACCATTTACAAGTACAGCACTTGGAGCATACGATCTGTGGATAGGCGTTATATCAGTACTCATTTATTTCTATATTTGTTCGGTGCATATTATGACAAAGTTAATGCCTATTTAAAATACGCACCTTAAGTTGATCTCTGGCATGCAGTCTTACAGTTAATACGGTAGTCCAGTTGCCTGGTCGGTGTGCCCGAACTAGTGTACGTTCTGCTGGTGACCGCCACAGGTAGGTAGATAGCCCAATGGTTGAACGAAGAGCACAGATCGATAGGCCGGGCCGGCGACATTAATGCGAGGAGCCATTCGCGGTAGCAGCGTTGTTGGGTGTGAGAACACTATTAAGTCTATCACTGTGTAATTACGTATTATTAAACATCGCCATTAACATCTGCTTATTGAAGCCGTATATCGATATTATCTATTGTGCTAGTATCAATACCGTATACGGCGGCCCGGGTGATATAAGCTGTGAGGCATATGGTATATCGGCTCAGTAAACAGTGATTTGTTAATCGCTAAACTTGTGTAGGTTTATGCTCGTCAAAACTGAGCATATTGAAAATGGAAATTGCTTTAAATTAAAGAGGCAGTAGCACGTTTTTTTCGATCAAATAAGTTGATGAAATGTATTTGAAAAATAATGTCGGTTATAGTAAAACATATTTCTGTCTTCGGAAACCAAGTTGAACAATGAGTATACATAGTTAGGTAGTAGGTACAACTTCCCAATGCAAGGCATAACTCTTGCCAGTCTCCATTACTGGTTGATTTAGGCCTTGCAGTATTTCCTTACAAAATCCAGGCCCGCTATGCATTTCTGGTGCAGCGATTCACTGTTTTGACACAACAAAGCGAGGGAAATACCGCAAGGGTTAAATCAGCCAGTAATGCAAACTGGCAAGAGTTATGCCTTGCGTTTGGAAGTTGAGTTAGGTAAAGCCATGGGAATCGTTTTTGTCATTCGAAATCATAAAATGTGTTCACAATAAAATGGCCGCCATGCAATTTGTGCTTTATACGCAAAACCGTTATTACCATTACAGATAATTGGTTTGTGTAATAATATGCTTTGCTCTCTAAAGTAAATAAAAATAACATTAACTATCATTATAATTAGAAAATTTGAAAAATTAAAATTTGCAAAAAAATGTGCTACTGCCCCTTTATAGTCTGTATGCTCAGTCGATAATGTTTAGACCTGCCTAAGTATGTAGCCAGTTGAATGGTACTTATTTCGAATTTGAAATCAACTATTAAGTAATAGTTACAACCATAGTTTCCCATTTGTATCGGGAAATAGCAGGACAGTTTGTCCTAGAGGCCGAGGTCCAAGGCCTTTACGCCGAGGACCGGGCTCGAGGAGAACTGTCCTGCTATTTCCCGATGCAACGAGGAAACTATGGTAGTAACTGACTTACATCTCACTTATTCCGAGTGAAATAACATGAATTTTGAATAATGTAAAATACCATAATATTTGTGTGGCCCTTTCGCTAGTGTATGAATGAAATGCGTAGTACTACGGATGTTCCGCCTGATCGATTTTAGCACGTGATTCTCGCGTGTAAAATTAGGCGCACGAAATGAATGTTCAAAGATCGTGCATGTTCGTGCAATTTACGAACATACGGGTAATTTGCGACGAACCTTCACAGTTTGTCAATTTCTGGATTGCTTTGGAAGAATGAGGTCGTCTTATTAGCGTGGCTTTGAGACAATGGAGACTGTAGGTGACTTTTAGATATGATTAAAATCGGTTGGATTTTAAATATTTACGTAACTTTAACATACTTATAAATTATTTATTTTGTATATTTCCTTAATCGTATATTATTTTCTATACTTCAAACTAATATATTTATAGGTTCTAACATAACTTTCTAAACCGTTGTTGTGAATTTGTGGTAGAAAATATATCAAAGTCATGTTTATTTCTTGGATCTATTCTTTCTAGTTCATTTGTCGGTAGAAGTCAATCAATTGATTCAAGTATTTTACTCCCAACCGTATTGAGTATTACATCAAATAAGTTCGTTTTTATTACGCCTTGATCTAAGTGAATCAAACGTTTAGCTCAATCGTTATGTTATATAGGCGTTGATAAACTGTATCTTATTTTGTTTAAAAGTGGTTTTGAAAGTGTTGCTCATAAAATACAACAAAATCCACAATGTCCGCACACTATGACAGTTCTGACTATGAAAGTATGAACTTGTTGCACGTGATGGGGTAACACGTGTATTCTTCCCTGCATTTCCTGTCCCCTACAGTCCAAACGTTTTCAACGCGACCCTTCTGAGGGGTTTTCTTGAAATTCCGGCGACTATAGTTCAACATTCAGACTCGGAAAAATGTAAAATATGACCATTTTATTAGGCTAAATATTGAAAAGGAGTCTATAAGAAATGGAATTTTCAGAAACAGAGGCTTCTTTTCAATTTTGAAGAAAATGGTGATATTTTAAAAAATAAATATCTTTTTCAGAATGTTCGACTAACCGCCCAGTAACCGGCGCGCTGAATATGTAGAACGAGATGTAGGCCTGCATGAAAATAAACCTTTCAAAACCGTTTTGAAAAATAATCAATATATTTATTGTTCGTGAATATGAGGAAGGTATTGGTATCAATAAATGGTATCCCCAAAAATACTTAATCAATTTTGTTAAAACCTTTTTAATATTTTTTCGCCGATACCTAGACTATATTAAAAGCTATTATTGTTTACATAGTTATGAAACAGAATTTGTATATTATGGATGTACGGAGCTATAGCAGCGATCCGGGTCCCTACCTACGTTCATAGTTACAAACAAACGGGGTCCATGGTAACTTCGTTAGGGAGAAAATTGCATTTGTCAGAATAAAGTGAATGACATTGGCTTAATCCTTATAAAATCTCTTGGCCAATTCAGGAAATGTGGTTTGTGGCAAATCATCACGTAGATCATCAAGTGGCTCCACCATCCTCACACGACTGCCGCTGGTCGGTTGGTGATAACGACACTAAACGCAGAGTACTATTGTTGGTAGTGCTTAACCCTCTCCCGGCCATGGTCACTGTAAGCGGGTCGTCTTGTTTCCTAGCTTTTAATTCGTAGTAGTGTTGTTACCAGAGTAGATTATAGTTTAATTGATAGAGTCTCGAAACGTACGTAGCCTTTACAATTCTCAACTTCGATCGTAGCCCATGTGTTAAGAATGGGCTTATATGAAATTCGTAGGGCTACGAACGGTTTGAGAGTAAGAGCCCGGCCCGTTTTGTTAGAATCATAAGAGAGTTTTTAAATTCTTAAGTTCTTAATTGTAGTTCAAGGTCATAGACGATGTTATATAAGAACACATGTCAAACTTTGTAGAGGCGTGAAGATAGTTAGATATAACAGAACGATACGATTCGATACGATACATGTCACGATATCCTGTTTTTTCTTTAAAATCCTTTAATGTGGCTTAAAAAAAACCCAAACGACTCGATATTCAGTATATGCTTATGTCAACGGTACGTGTAATTAAAAAGAAATATCACGATATCGTCACATTAAGTTTCACGATACTTTCACATGTCAATGCGTATATCGTCACACTAAGTATCACGATACTTCGATATATCGATGCATTAATTATCATTATAATACACTATATTGTCACATCTTTATATACCTGTAAGTTCATCCTACAATTTCAATATATGTTGATTTGTATAACAGGTGCCCTTTCTCATACAGAGAAACAGTTAATACTGCGGTTGCGTACTGCGGTTAAACTGAAATCATTTAAACATTACACTATAAGACAATATTAGAGACATACGGTGACCCCAGTGCTTTGTGAACAGGTGGACGTGCCAAGCCAAGATGTAGGTTAATGTGTATATTTCCTCACCTAATGTGATTACTCCACGCTGATTGGATGTGAATCAATCATGTTGTTATTGTGAGTATATGTGTTTGGTATAGTTATATAATGTTGTTATGAATAATTGATCATATATTGATGATTGTATAAACCCCCAACAACACGCTGTAGCTATCAATATCACCGATTTTTATCATCCTTATTTCTAATATTATAATTTCTAAGTTATCAAAATGGGACCATTTTAATTTTTTTTCAATGAGGTTCTATTTTGTTTAGACCTGTGGTTAGGTACGATTTGTCCTCGAATACATCTGTCTCGAATACAACATATGTCTCGAATACATCTGTTTTGAATACAACATATGTCTCGAATACACAGAATCTGTCTCGACAACATATGTCTCGAATACACAGTATCTGTCTCGAATACATCTGTCTTGAATACAACATGTCTCGAATACATCTGTCTTGAATACAACATGTCTCGAATACATCTGTCTTGAATACAACATGTCTCGAATACACAGCATCTGTCTCGAATACATCTCCTGTATTGAGTACAACCCCTGTAGATTCTACGAGTTTAATGTTACCAATCTCATTCAAATCAGATCGTTATTAAGCTCTACTCTACGTCACACATATATTGTGTAACGCAGTGCAATTAACCAGCTCTGATTTTAATGAGACTGACAATGTTACAGCATCCCGGCCCGGTCGCCCAGGGACCAGAGTTCCAAAGATCCCTTAGTAGTACGTAGTAGTACCAGCATGCTTGTAACCATTAACACAGACTTCCGACTATATTTGTGCTAAGAGAGCTTCTAAATCTAGGTTTAGCCATGGATGTTTCTATAATATGACATGTGTTGAGCACGGAAGCAATCAGACCTGTTGTGGTGCTGTTACAGGCTAATTGCTCACACATACTATATGTACAGTGTATCTGGATTGAGAACCTCATTATTTAAGAATCTACTTCATCAAACAACATACATACTTATACTCGCATTCTGTCAAACTATACAAAACGATATCGTCGCTTCTGGTGTTATAAGATAAACCATGAATATAGCTTATTACCCGAGGAAATGTGTCGTATGACTTTTACGAAACGAGTGTGAATTTTTGTATTGTCCGAGCGAGAGCGAGGGTTATAAACAAATCCGCACGAGTTTCGTAAAAGTCACAAGACTAGCAAACTTTCGAGTGTAATAACCCTAACCTATGGTTAAAATAACCGACTAAATATATTCGATACGAACACATGTGCACATATCACGTTTGCCTAGCAATCATTGTTTCAGTGAGACTTCCCGTATGTCCTCGTCTTTAACGTCATGAAACAATTGTTTGTGACGTCAATGTAGCTTGTCGTCACAAGAAAAGTGGGCCGTTTCCTGGCTATTTTTACGCGAATCGAATAGATGAAATGGATAAAAAGGAAATTACTGCACTCGTAAGTGTGTCATATGACTTTTACTAAACTCCCTCTC
Source organism: Gibbula magus (assembly GCA_936450465.1). Lineage (NCBI taxonomy): Eukaryota > Metazoa > Mollusca > Gastropoda > Trochida > Trochidae > Gibbula > Gibbula magus. The sequence continues at coordinate 14,171,080 of OW388306.1, forward strand.
GCTCGGGCAATAACAACATTCTCACCCGTAAAGTAATTGATATGGTACACTTCCACAGGTAAGGGGAACTACCAATCTCAATATATTTGATCATCTATATCATCAAACAATATAAACCTACTAGTATATTCGCATGCATCAAATATTATATATACATTATGGTTTGCTAGATAAACAATATATACACTGTACTCACTGCCTGTTCTCTGTCTCGCTGTTTAACTGCACTAACCTCTGTCGATGTATATGATGTCGCAGGAGATATGAGGCCAGGCCTTTCAAACCGGGAAGTAAAGTCGAGATGCACAGGCAAATATCAGTGGTGCAACACACCGCTTACTTAAACAAACACCGCTGAATGCATCTAATGAAAACAGAAACATCGGCCCCGCAACACACGAGGAAGTAGGCATAACGCTAGATAACCGACTCCAGCTTGGAGACTCCAGAATGAGGTGAAGGGAGACTATGGGTGAGGTGAGGTGAGAGAGGGAAGACTTGAGGTGAGGTGAGGTGAGAGATGGAAGACTTGGGGTGAGGTGAGGTGAGAGAGGGAAGACTTGAGGTGAGGTGAGGTGAGGTGAGAGAGGGAAGACTTGGGGTGAGGTGAGGTGAGAGAGGGAATACTTGAGGTGAGGTGAGGTGAGAGAGGGAATACTTGAGGTGAGGTGAGGTGAGAGAGGGAAGACTTGAGGTGAGGTGAGGTGAGAGAGGGAATACTTGAGGTGAGGTGAGAGAGGGAATACTTGAGGTGGGGTGAGGTGAGAGAGGGAAGACTTGGGGTGAGGTGAGGTGAGAGAGGGAAGACTTGGGGTGAGGTGAGGTGAGAGAGGGAAGACTTGAGGTGAGGTGAGGTGAGAGAGGGAATACTTGAGGTGAGGTGAGAGAGGGAAGACTTGGGGTGAGGTGAGGTGAGAGAGGGAAGACTTGAGGTGAGGTGAGGTGAGAGAGGGAATACTTGAGGTGAGGTGAGGTGAGAGAGGGAAGACTTGAGGTGAGGTGAGAGAGGAAAGACTTGAGGTGAGGTGAGGTGAGAGAGGGAAGACTTGAGGTGAGGTGAGGTGAGGTGAGAGAGGGAATACTTGAGGTGAGGTGAGGTGAGAGAGGGAATACTTGAGGTGGGGTGAGGTGAGAGAGGGAAGACTTGGGGTGAGGTGAGGTGAGAGAGGGAAGACTTGGGGTGAGGTGAGGTGAGGTGAGAGAGGGAAGACTTGGGGTGAGGTGAGGTGAGAGAGGGAAGACTTGAGGTGAGGTGAGGTGAGAGAGGGAAGACTTGGGGTTAGGTGAGGTGAGAGAGGGAAGACTTGGGGTGAGGTGAGGTGAGAGAGGGAAGACTTGAGGTGAGGTGAGGTGAGAGAGGGAAGACTTGGGGTGAGGTGAGGTGAGAGAGGGAATACTTGAGGTGAGGTGAGGTGAGAGAGGGAATACTTGAGGTGAGGTGAGGTGAGAGAGGGAAGACTTGAGGTGAGGTGAGAGAGGGAATACTTGAGGTGAGGTGAGGTGAGAGAGGGAAGACTTGAGGTGAGGTGAGGTGAGAGAGGGAAGACTTGGGGTGAGGTGAGGTGAGAGAGGGAATACTTGAGGTGAGGTGAGGTGAGAGAGGGAATACTTGAGGTGGGGTGAGGTGAGAGAGGGAAGACTTGGGGTGAGGTGAGGTGAGAGAGGGAATACTTGAGGTGGGATGAGGTACGAGAGGGAAGACTTGGGGTGAGGTGAGGTGAGAGAGGGAAGACTTAAGGTGAGGTGAGGTGAGAGAGGGAAGACTTGGGGTGAGGTGAGGTGAGAGAGGGAAGACTTGAGGTGAGGTGAGGTGAGAGAGGGAAGACTTGGGGTGAGGTGAGGTGAGAGAGGGAATACTTGAGGTGAGGTGAGAGAGGGAATACTTGAGGTGAGGTGAGGTGAGAGAGGGAAGACTTGAGGTGAGGTGAGGTGAGAGAGGGAAGACTTGGGGTGAGGTGAGGTGAGAGAGGGAATACTTGAGGTGAGGTGAGGTGAGAGAGGGAAGACTTGAGGTGAGGTGAGGTGAGAGAGGGAATACTTGAGGTGAGGTGAGGTGAGAGAGGGAAGACTTGAGGTGAGGTGAGGTGAGAGAGGGAATACTTGAGGTGAGGTGAGAGAGGGAATACTTGAGGTGGGGTGAGGTGAGAGAGGGAAGACTTGAGGTGAGGTGAGGTGAGAGAGGGAAGACTTGAGGTGGGGTGAGGTGAGAGAGGGAAGACTTGGGGTGAGGTGAGGTGAGAGAGGGAAGACTTGAGGTGAGGTGAGAGAGGGAAGACTTGAGGTGAGGTGAGGGGAGACTTGGGGTGAGGTGAGGTGAGAGAGGGAAGACTTGAGGTGAGGTGAGGTGAAAGAGGGAAGACTTGGGGTGAGGTGAGAGAGGGGAACTTGGGGGTGAGGTGAGATGAGAGGGGGACTTGGGGTGAGAGAGGGGTGACTTAGGGTGAGGTGAGAGAGGGGGACTTGGGGGTGAGGTGAGATGAGAGAGGGGGACTTGGGGGTGAGGTGAGGTGAGAGAGGGGTGACTTGGGGTGAGGTGAGAGAGAGGGGGACTTGGGGGTGAGGTGAGATGAGAGAGGGGGACTTGGGGTGAGATTAGGGGGAATCACCTATACGCTACAACCCCAATTCACGGTGCATAAACCGGAACCATTCGGTGACTCAGCATGTGTAGTCGGACAAGTGGAGTGTTACTTGCTGTGTACCCTCCTCCCACATCGCATCGGTCGTTAGATTTTTTCAAACCACAATAAGTACCTGGAAAGTATGTCACACGACTTTCACGAAACGAATGGAATTCTGTTCCGTTTGAATCGCGTAAAAAACAGTCCATTTCTCTTGCGACGTCAAGCTACAGTGACGTCACGAACAAGTGTTATATGACGTCACAAACGACGAAATACGGTCAGTTTCGCTGAAACAATGGTTGATAGGAAAACGTGATTTATCATCCAAAACTGTGTTCCAAAGGAGTTATCGCTTGTGTGAGATCAACCGATATCTCCTAGGAGATATCGTTTTGGAAGCAGATTTTGCACAATGCCCTGTCACCGTCAACTACATGACATCACAATGCTTGTTCATCATCGAGTAATGACATCACAATGCTATGACGTCATAAACATCATGACCTCACCGCACTGGAGGTCAAATGGCGAAAAAAATTTATTGTTGTGAACAAGTCTCAAAATTTATGGATTACGTTGTTTTGGACATAGGCTTATCTGTACACTAACGGGGAGCGCTTAAATTTACCGTAACGCCTTTATAACGGTCATTTTACGACATGCCGCATACGTTACCGTCACCTATATTCGCGGTAAATATGTTACTACGTGTGTTATTCGAATTACATGCGTATCTCAAGTTAGTGACGAATTTAAATAGCCTGGTTATAATCAACTGAAAGTTATTTTTTCACCGTGCACTCTTAGATTGATAATATGTTCAATAATGATTACACGGTAGGCCGTCAAAGTTACACTTGAAATCATCAAAACTGCCGTAACGTCAGGTTTTTACGTTTATGTGGGTAATTTAAAAAATGAGATTAAAGTGATAAAAAACGTTCAGTGACCCCCTATTATTATTTCTGAATTCGTTTGTTCAGTTAACGGCGCACATCATATTAAATTTATAGCAATATCTAAAGTATGTGTGTTAGTGAAAAGTCAAGTTGAACATGCGAAAAACGATGATAAAAATTTCGTTTTTAATTAAAAAGTGCTTAATTTAATTTTGTTTCTCTTTCAAGCGTCATTAATTTTCAAAATATAAATTTGCTATACATCCCCGTATGTGATTAAAATGTATCTGAAAGGATTCGGAGTTTATTCGTTGAAAGCGAGAGCTTAATCTAAATACACCAAATCAGGTGTATTATTGGTGATGTCGATAACTCGTTAAATCGTTCGGTGACCCTCATATTTTCGTACATTTTTGGATAAAAGACATAATTAACTTGCTATTTTGAAAAAATAAACGAATTCTAAAATATTTGATTTCATCGTCCCATCTCTCCTTAAACGTAACAATATAATTTTTGGATGATAAATAGAATCTTACCCTCGTGTCTTCTGATATCAAATATATCAACACTAGTTGATAAACGTAAAAATATCTTCGGATTTGTATTTTTCTCGTGTTGATTTATTGAATATCAGAAGGCACGAGGGTGAGATTCTCTATATGTGCACATGTGTTCGTATCGAAACTATTACCGAGGTTATTTTAAACATATGGGAAGAAAATACTTCCCCAGGCGTCTTCTGATATTGAATATATCAACATGATACGTTATAGATATATATTTGTACAGAACAACCTCTTGACTTATAGGTAAGTGCAACTTCCCAATGCAAGGCATAAATCTTGCCAGTCTCCATTACTGGCTGATTTAGGCCTTGCAGTATTTCCTTAAGAAATCTGTGTTTAGAAATCCAGGCCCGCTATGCATTTCCAGTGCAGCGATTCACTGCCTCGACACAAGAAAGCTAGGGAAATACCGCAAGGGTTAAACCAGCTAGTAATGCAGACTGGCAAGAGTTATGCCTTGCGTTTGGAAGTTGAGGTAAGTGTTGTCATAGCAACATTACGTCATATTATTGTGATGTCATCAGGTTTTGATATCATATCGTTGGGAGTCACGTATATGAAGTTAAAACACTGTGATGCCATCAAGTTGATGATGACGGGACACTGTGCATAATCTGTCTCTTAGAAGACATCACTTGATTTCACACACGCGTTGTCTCCTTGTGGAACGCAGTTTTGAATACCAAAAAATTAGTCTACTAAATTATCATGCTCTGTCCCTACCAAGACTAACATTTAGTCTTAGAAATAAGTATTTTCATTATCAACAGCACTAGTATTCTCGAAACGTTCGTAGCCTTAAGAATTATTAACTTTGATCGTAGCCCATGTGTTGAGCATGGACTTAAGAAGTTCGTAGGGCTACGAACGCTTCGAGAATACGGACCCAGAGTTCAAATAGTTATACAACATTAAGCCCTGAGACGCCTTCTGGTTTCCCTGGAGCTGAGGTATCTCGACACTTATAATGTTCTAGACTGGACTGGTCGTCAATTGAATATAATGCTCTAGGGTCTAGAGGACAGACTATACGTCCTGACCAGGAAGTTGATGATATAGAAGATCGAGGGTTTATATTTCACTGAAAAGCATATGACGGCAAGTTTTTAAAATAATGCAAACCCATCATCTCCTTATATATCGCTTGCTTGTGTAACCAAATCATCCGCAACATATATACTACCGTATTTCCTCTAAGAGACGCCGGGTCTCGAATAAACGCCGGGGGGTATGACAGTTTGAATGAAATAGACGCTGGGTCTCGATTAGACGCTTGGTGATAAGATGAGCAATACTTTTTTTAAAATGCAATGTATGTATGTTAACGTATGCCTCTTAAAGAAACACATTCCCGTTCAATACTGACTAAATTAATATTGACCAAAACAAGTTCGCAGTCAAAGAGTTTGTCATGATTGCACGTCTGCTAGTCGGATGGTGTATATGCCAAAAAAGAATAGACGCCGGTCTCGAATAGACGCCGGGTCTCGAATAGACGCCGGTCTCGAATAGGAGCCGGTCTCGAATAGGAGCCGGGTCTCGAATAGGAGCCGGGTCTCGAATAGGAGCCGGGTCTCGAATAGGAGCCGGGTCTCGAATAGGAGCCGGGGCTCGAATAGAAACCGGGTCTTGAATAGGAGCCGGTCTCGAATAGGAGCCGGGTCTCGAATAGGAGCCGGGTCTCGAATAGACGCCGGTCTCGAATAGGAGCCGGGTCTCGAATAGACGCCGGTCTCGAATAGAAACCAGGATTGAAGGAGGTTTGAAAAAAATAAACGCCGGGGCGTCTGTTGGAGGAAATACGGTATATCTAGAGATCAGAGCGAGACGATACACAGACCTTCCTTGTACTGTATAGATACTGTATTTCCTCGAATACAACCCGGGTTTCTATTTCGTTCAGCACCCCCTTAACCCCGTACCCCGTACCCTTCCAACTTAGAGTGGGTTGGGTGGAGGATGGGGTAATTAAAAAGAAAAAAAACAGATATGTTGTTCATAGATAAAATAACATTTCTACGACAACGACGGAAACATACTAAATTGAGATGTATACAGGTTTCTTCTCTCGTTAGTTAATATAAAGACATGGCGGTTTTAACAGAACCATTCCATTATCCTATTAACACCGGATGAAGCAATACGGGCAAACATCAACAGAGAATCACATGTTTTCCTAAACGATATGTTCAGATAAAAGAGGTACATTAAGTGAATCATTTGAATCATATATTTCTATTTTATAACGTTGAATAATGAGATCTAGACGGAAGGGAGACATGAGAGTTAGCGCCACTGTCTAGAGTATTATATTTAACTACCAGCCGTAGAGTACGTGTCGGGAACTGGGGCGGTACGAGGCAAACTGGGCCAATACGACTTTGAGCATGCGCAGTCGCACATATTGTGAAAGACCAAAGCTGTCGCTTCAAAAGTCTCACCAGTGCTATCTGTTTAGCAAATTGCCAATCGTGGTTTTAATTTTGATTTCGATGGATATTAGATGTTTACTATTGTGTAAAGAGAAAGGAAAAAGGTTAATTGATAAAACTCATCATTGCATAAGTATTTCCGAGTAACAGGTCTTCGTCCGTTAGCCTGCTCTCAACTCGAATTCATCGCAACTATAGATCTAGCTCATCCAAAACTGCGTTCTCTTCCAACAAAGGTTACTCCCTTCACATTTTCGATCCTAGCCTCTGTTCTACATGGCTTGAATCCGAATGCAGAAATGGAGTGTGCTAATTGGTTGCAATTGCATCTATAGTTGTGCAATCAGCGACGCCGTTGTAAAAATTATATTTGCGTTATAATGATAAAATAAACGGAAACTAAACCTTTTCTCTTTTAATGTGTTTTCCTCGAAATATGTTTTTTTGATTTTGTGTTAACAATTAATCATAAACATGCTGATAAATAAAAATGACCAATTAAAACAGAGACAAAAATACAGTTCATTTGTGTCATTTACATCAGACATATTCGATGGATATGCTAAGATCGAATGCCTAGATCTTTGAAGTCACTCGGTCGACATGGCCTCTGAAAGTTAAGAAGCAGGGATACAGTTTGAGGTTCCCCTTTTCCCCGCTAGGGGATTTTGTTTGAGCCTTGGAATTCATGCCATGTAGAACAGAGGTTAGGATCGGAAATCTGAAGGTAGTAACTACTGTGGGAAGAGAATGCCAAAACAGTGTTCCACAGGTGATGTTGCTCGTGTGAGATCAAGCGATTTATTATATGATTGCAGGTGAAATACCGGGATCTATCAATGAAAATAAATGTGTTATAAGTCACTAGTGAAAATAACAATGGAACGTGTTATCAATCACAAGTGACTGATATAACAATGACCTGACGGTTTAAAACAATGCTCCGACGTCATGACACCAAAGCCAAATATCCTCTATATATCCTAGGAGATATCGTTTTGGCAGTAGATTTTGCACAATGCCCTGTCATCGTCAACTACATGACATCAAAATGCTTTGACGTCATAAACATGATGACGTAACAATGATATGACATCATTGCATGTCAGTCAAATGGCAGAGTTGTGCTAAGAGATGTACAATATTTTCATTGAAACGTAATAAGAGTGATTTTGGATGATAAACAGAATCTCACCCTCGTGTCTTCTGATAACAAATATATCAACACTCGTTGATAAAAGTAAAAATATCCTCGACAAGCCTCGGATTTTTTTACTTTAATTAACTCGTGATAATATGTTCGATATGAGAAGACACGAGGGTGGGATTCTCTTTAAACTACTGATACTGTTTAGAGAAGTACTGTTTCTTTGGTAAAAACTGTCTCCTCAGATATATGTTACATACTACTACTGCTTCTGCTACTACTACTACTGCTACTACTGCTGCTGCTACTGCTACTGCTACCGCTACAGCTGCTGCTGCTACTACTACTGCTACTACTACTGCTACTACTGCTGCTGCTACTGCTGCTACTGCTGCTGCCACTACTACTACTACTACTGTTTATACTAATACTACTACTTCAACTTCAACAACTACTTCTCCATCTTATACACTACTTAGACTCTGAATAACAAATATATCCTAAACATATCACCAATTCATCAAATAGTGAGGAGGCAGTGAGAAATCTCTACTACAACTAGGCACTCCTACTTCCGCAGATGTAGGTTTTAATACGTCTACCTTCTCTTGTCCCATATATATCCACTATGCTCTAATCACCGTCAACAATTAGACAAACTCAATACATCAAACAGTTTTCAAAGCTTTTGAGAAACGATATCTTACCTTTAAACGGTATAGTTTAAATCTCTACGTCGTAATCAGTGCAGCAAAGTGGCATCACGATCGGTGAAACGTCGCTCTCTGTCACCCTAGTCGTGAATGGACCAGCCACTCAATCGCTTGTCAATGGCTCGAGTTGTACCCAGGATAACCAATCAACTAAATGGCATCCCGTCGCGTGCCCAGTCCCGCCAAACCCCGAGCGAGTTGTTAGTGAATTTATATAAGCAGAAATATTCCACTTTTGCCCAAGGTCTTTTCTCTGTTTGCTCCAATAGCTGTTACAATAACGACATGATGATGTATTCACGCCAAATCAAAGAGGGAATTAATTTATATAACACCGGTGAAAGGGGGAGATAGAATCCTCGAGGTTATCTACTTATACGTCGTTTCTAATTGTTGGCAATTACATTGTCTATGTGAGACACTAATTCAATGCAGATAGTCCGATTGTTTAGCGTGTATCTCGTTCCATTATTGTCTCAATTTGTTTGCTATCAATGCTACGACTATTGCTGCTGCTGCTGCTGCTACTACTACTACTACTACTACTACTACTACTACTACTACTACTACTACTGCTTCTGCTGTTGCTTCTGCTACTACTACTACTACTACTACTACTACTGCTTCTGCTGTTGCTTCTACTACTACTACTGCTGCTGCTATTACTACCACTACTACTACTGCTGCTACTACTACTGCTACTACTGCCATTGCTACTACTACTACTACTGCTGCTGCTGCTACTACTACTACTACTGCTGCTTCTGCTACTACTACTACCACTACTACTGTTGCTGTTGCTTACCCTAACCCTAGTGCAGCTACTGCTATGACTACCCTACGACCATCTACCCTAACCCCTAACCGATCTACCCTAACTCCTCTCTCGTCTACCCTAACCCCCTCCCATCTACCCTAAACCCCCTCCCATCTACCCTAACCCCGCCCCATCTACCCTAACCCCTCCCCATCTACCCTAACCCCCCTCTCATCTACCCTAACCCCTCCCAATCTACCCTAACCCCTCTCTCATCTACCCTAACCCTCTCTCGTCTACCCTAACCCCCCTCCCATCTACCCTAAACCCCCTCCCATCTACCCTAACCCCGCCCCATCTACCCTAACCCCTCCCCATCTACCCTAACCCCCCTCTCATCTACCCTAACCCCTCCCCATCTACCCTAACCCCTCTCTCATCTACCCTAACCCTTTCTCATCTACCCTAACCCCTCCCCATCTACCCTAACCCCCCCCCCCCCCTCTCATCTACCCTAACCCCTCCCCATCTACCCTAACCCCTCTCTCATCTACCCTAACCCCTCCCCATCTACCCTAACCCTTTCTCATCTACCCTAACCCCTCCCCATCTACCCTAACCCCTCTCTCTTCTACCATAACCCCTCTCTCATCTACCCTAACCCCCCTCCCATCTACCCTAACCCGTCTCTCTTCTACCCTAACCCCTCTCTCATCTACCCTAACCCCCCTCCCATCTACCCTAACCCCCTCCCATCTACCCTTGCCCCTCCAATCTACCCATACGCCGACCTCAACTACCCTCAGTCATGTCGACGTTTAGCTAGCAACTACATCAACACAAGCTTGTCTCGTATTCTGGAGACCATGCAACTGTACACGCCTGTACATACGTGACTATCACTGTGTGCTGTAAATCACAATGTCATTTAACACTGTCGTTCGGTATGGTCCAAAGCAAATTAATAGTTGTTTGTTTTTGGATTACCTTCCTGTGCTGATAATGAAAGCTTTGACTATCATCAAGGCTATATGTGGCGGCACCAACTACGTGTTGACAGCTGCTCCCGTCTAGGTGTCTTTACTTGAGCTGCTCAGAGACAGACAGTGGGACTGACGAGTAGTACTGGCAGTGTGTTTTTAAACAAAATATTACGTTTACAGCAAACAAAAAAACACTTTTAGATTTTGATAGAGGAGAAGGGATAATCTTTGGATTCGGTTAGCGGATATAAATTAACTTGTACAACCTTTTGAGCTTGACTGTGGGACTGCGTTGCTGAATTTTTTTTCTCACAAAATGTGATATTTCCAGAAAGCATACCTTTTATCATCATTCTATAAGAGGAAAGGCGGGGTTGCACAGTGGTTTGGGGTTCGAATCCCGACAGGGGCTCGGTAACGTTGTCCACTGTGGAGAACTGTTGTATATGCAGTAAGGATTTAGTGCATTGATATACACTGAATTTCAGCGCAGTACTACTGTGACCAATAGTGGTTTCAACACAATGCAAACCCGATGTTGTGTTTCGGGCTTTCTCCCTGCAATAATACACACATCCGTGATAAAAGTGAAACACGCTTGAAAGGGGCGTTAAACCCCAAATCACCTCGCCTTACCTCACCTCACCTCACCTCACCTCACCTCACCTCACCTCACTTCACCTCACCTCACCTCACCACACCACTGGATAAGAGGATGAACATGTGTATAGGGCAAGGATGGTCCTGTAAACAGACCATGCACGAAGTCCCCAAATTAGTAAATCCAATCTGACACAAAATTGATGCTTTCTAGGACTATTCATTCTGGAGAGAAAAACGAAAATAGTTTTTATGGACGTGAACACCGTGGCACTTATTTTGGGTAAAAGTTTCACCAAATCTACAACGCAAAATCCCCATTGGCTAGTAGACTGACCATATTTCATTTCGATCGATATTTTCAAATATTTAATTTGTGAAAAATGATGTTCTCGGAGAGTACACTTCCCCTCACACTTTTCTTCTGCCTATCCGTTCTCTCCTCCTCCTCCCGAAAGGTTTACGGACTGACGCACAACCGGACCTACGCCATGCCACGCCATAAGCCCATCAGGTCACTTAACCCTAAATATATTTGTTTAATCTGCATTTATTAAAAGCAATGCGGTATATTGACAGAAACACTAAACATCGCACTTAACTGTGTAAGCGCTGAAAACCACTTTAACTGACATGCTGTTTATATGCGATTTAAAACATGACTGTGTTGATAGGATGATGGGTTGTGGCCAATCAAATATGTAGCATAAACATGTCTGTTTAATCTAATAACTGTAAACACGGCAGTCACATTGCGATCTTTGATCGGTATGGTTGTTAATTTCGGAAGAGCGAGCTAATGTTAAACATATATCCGTCAAAACAACACCTGATAAATGTATGGAAAGACCAGAAATTATTTTACCAATTTTGCCATGTTACACATAATGGAGGACGTGGGTATTCGAGCGTTGGTATACTTATTTCACGTCTTGACTGACATCCGACCAGTCCAATGATTCAATACAGAGGAGATTGTCGCTGCCCTGTACATCGTGTGGACAATTATGTCGTCGATTTTGTGGACGGGTTCGGTCCTTGATGTTGAGAGATTGTAGAGGTTGTAGACGAGGGTTGTAGATGAAGGTTGTATACGAGGGTTGTAGATGAGGGTTTTAGAGGTTGTAGACGAGGGTTGTAGAGGTTGTAGACGAGGGTTGTAGACGAGGGTTGTAGACGAGGATTATAGAGGCTGTAGACGAGGGTTGTAGAGGTTGTAGATGAAGGTTGTAGATGAGGGTTGTAGATGAGGGTTGTAAATGTTGTAGACGAGGGTTGTAGATAAAGGTTGTTGATGAAGGTTGTAGACGAGGGTTGAAGAGGTTGTAGACGAGGGTTGTAGAGGTTGTAGACGAGGGTTGTAGATGTTGTAGACGAGGGTTGTAGAGGTTGTAGATGAGGATTGTCGAGGTTGTATACGAGGGTTGTAGAGGTTGTAGACGAGGGTTGTAGAGGTTGTAGATGAGGGTTGTAGAGGTTGTAAATGAGGATTGTAGATGAAGGTTGTAGACGAGGGTTGTAGAGGTTGTAGACGAGGGTTTTAGATGTTGTAGACGAGGGTTATAGAGGAGGGTTGTAGAAGTTGTAGACGAGGGTTGTAGAAGTTGTAGATGAGGGTTGTAGAGGTTGTCGACGAGGGCGTGTGAAGGGTCTTCTTGCCTTCCAACCACCCGGGATGTAGTTCCGCTGGTAGAGCGCCCGCTCATCACTCGGAAGGACGGGTTCGATTCCAGCCGCCGTCGTACCAAAGACACTATATAATCAGAGTTGTTACCACTTCATCATTATAACGCTTGAACTTTGTTGTATTTTGGCTGTCGAGTGTCAAGAGTGCAACAAGATCGAACGAATTTACAGTTTAATGAGGACAATTAAGAGTGATTATTATTTTAAATGGGGCGACATAACTCTTACCTCTGCCTGTTCAAAGCGCTAATAAAATATAATAAGGGACATAACTCTTAACTTTGCCTGTCCAAAGCGCTAACAAAATATAATAAGGGACATAACTATTTGACATTGCGTAACGGTCTTTACTACAGTCTCGATATCAACATTCTTAATTTAGGGTCCCTGTGGCTTATTCAACGGTAACTGAGAATTGCTTCCATTTACAATATTTACCTTTTGTTGATGAAGTCTTGTCGCTTGGACGCCAGGACAGATCAGTGTTGTGCAAGGGTCGACCCACCACCGTTGCCATCAATTTGCCACCTATAACAAGTACAGGTGTCTAGACTCGAGTTCGAACCGTGCTGATGTCTCAAAATGTTCCTTTGCTTGACAAGTGGATAAACACGGGTATGACTATGTCTGTCACGGGATAGAAACTCGTTTATGAACACGAGCATTATGCAGTTCTGTGGTGAGTCTCTGATCGTTCACTAATTCAGTAACATTTCCTTGACCTCAATGGACAAATATCGTCAGATGTTCATCATAATATACAGGTGTTGCTTTACTTTTTATCATTGGTTTTTATAACGCAACTACTTCGTCGGCATGACATGTTTACCCGGTGTTTTCAGGATGTGAATCCTATGGGGAATACGCGTCTAACTCAGTAACATGGCCAACTGCGTATGTTTGCAGCTTTTAATAATACCGATTCTAATTACGCAGTAAACGTTAATCAGCTATATATAAACGTTAAAGAGGAATCCTTTAAGAATTATAGCAATGTTATCAGAAGGGCTCGACGATATTTTGTATTTACTAGAAACTGATAAATTTAAAACGAGCACTAAAAATCTGGAAGATAAAAGTGGTTCGTAAATGAAAGAAATATATCAAAATATGTTATCATCCTCTCTAAGGGACGTTTTTGAAGTTGGAAATAAGATAAAGTACATTCTTTGGCGATAACACCATCTATATTTTGAGTTAAGAAATGTTATCTATTTTTTTTTAAAATTGCCCTTGAATGTTATTAATCACTCGCCTCGACTCTCCTTATACCATTCAACTTTCATTACCACAGACACAAAAACATGGCGTCGACTGGTTACATATCATCAAAATATGTAAACATGCGTTTGTGTAAACATCTTGTCATACATGTATATTATCTTTATCTTGCTTTTTAACGTTTAGCATCATTTCATCATGTCAGATAGGAGCTGGATTCATCACTGTCTGGGAGAATGTTCTGCTGCTGCTGCCAAGCAGAACATCGTTAAACTGTTCGACAATCGTAAGCTTTTAATCGTGATTAAGCAAAGATTTTATAATTTAAAGGCAGAATTTGATATTAATACAATCCTGTATGGAAACCCAAATCTTCCACAAACAGTCAATGAAAACATATTTCACCATGTTCATAAATTCATTGGAAAGAGTCAACGGTTCAAATAATACATTAATACTAGTGTACGTATTTACCATATTCAAAGTGCATTTTGTCATAAGAATAACATTTCCAATTGTGTGTTGCCTTAATAATGTATATTACATGTTTACCCACTTCGTCACTTGTAGATTTCTTACTTTCTTGTTATGTATTCTAGCCTTGTAAAATAGTTGTTGATTACCTGGAGAGGGCTTCTATAAGTTTCACAACTTGTGCCCAATTCATTTCTTAAATGAATAAAATATGTTTTCAATCAAACAATCAATGATATTGTATTTCTTACAGTAAGATGAAGTTAAAAATGTCAAATGTCTATCCTTATTTTGAATATTTAAATCATGTATAACGGCATTATAGCAGGGAGAAAGCGTGCATCAACTCTGTCACTGGGCATTGCGATGAAACCTCTGGGCGTTCGGCTGAAACAAACTAGCTTCACCAACCTTCTAGCCATATAAGGTGATGCTTGCAACCACCTTTCTAAACCGTATCACCCGGTAAGAAGGATTTACACAGATAATTGTAAATCGTGTAAGGGGGGATTATAATGATTGTAAATCCTGAGATATATCGTGTAAAAAATGTAAACTGAATATAAACTGTGCAACGTTTTGACGGAAGTGTGTCGCGAATAGCAGACATACGGAGCTAACCATTTTCTGCTAGTAGCAACTAAAGTTTCCTTCATTTGGTGGTCGCGAACCCGTATCCACTAACACCAGTGGTACGAAAGCCAACACTTTAACCTACTGTGCCACCGAGGCACACAGAGTCCGCAACTCGCGGGACAGTAAACAGTTGTAACAATGATTTCATGGGTGACTCTATTTACCACAGATCATCACTGTAACGCGATATTTTAAAAAAGCGTCTTTTTGACTTAAAAAACGGTTGATATTATGGAGAAACCATTCAACCTCGGAATTGGTAAGGTTGTAAACTCTGATAGTCAGGGAAAGCCGGAGGATACGAAGGGTTTTTCCTGACTATCAGGGTTTACAACCTGACCATATCCGAGGTTGAATGGTTTCTCCTTATATTAACCATCTGTGCCGGGTACAAGCGGGGCATCAGGGATTACAAATCCTAAAAGGTTTCAAGGGCCGAAATACACCACAAAATACAACAGAATCTACCGTGAACTAGCACCTCGCCCACACAAACCCCAAAATAAATTGCATTTATACAGAAATAAATTATACATGTGGTGCCGTTTCGAACTGCCTCACTTCAAAGCAATTTTAAGTAAGACAAATATATATTAGCCCCTCGCGTTAAGACTGACCGAAGGTTTGGGGTTGTTAACGTGAAATGAGAGATACGTTAGAGTTGGAGAATAGATAAAATCAAAAGAATATTACACTAAGAATACTAGGATACTAAACTGGATTGAACAGGTCATACCACTAACCGATCTTAGCCCCAAGATCAATCCTATAAGCCCTTTCAACATTGGCTGAGATTGGTTTTAAAGAGGCAGTAGCACGTTTTTTCGCTCAAATAAGTCGATGAAATGTATTTGAAAAATAATTTTACCAATTGTAAAACACCCTTATCTCTTCTGAAAATCAAGTTTAAAATAAGTGAACATGGCTCAGTAAGGCCATGGGAATCGTTTTTGTCATTCAAAATGATAAATTGTGTTCACAATAAAATGGCCGCCATGCATGTTTTTGCTTTATACGCAACAACGTTATTACCACTACGGATAATTGGTTTGTGTAATAAGATGTTTTATCCTCTTAAGTAAATTTAAATGACACAAACTATCATATAAATAGGAAATTTGAAAAAATACATTTTGCAAAAAACGTGCTACAGCCCCTTTAGATCGGTTAGTGGAACGGTCCCAAGGAGTAAAATCGACTTGCCGAACATCTAAACTTGTGACCCTTCACATGTTTATGGCTTCCATGACAGACAGTCCGTAGTCATCCTCGGTTACCCATGGTTTTATATATGCTCCGTTTCTCCCCACTGTGATCTAGTGGAGAGTAACGGAGCATATATAAAACCATGGCTAACCGAGGATGGTCCGTAGTCTACATAAATGTTTTTAAAAATGTTTAATCTTATTAAAAATTAAAAATTCTTTTCAGACTTCTTGTCATTCAAAATTAGAATTAATAATTTCTAAGATCGACATACGTAAATACCAACTGCCCGGCAACAGCGACCGTGATGTGCAGCAATCAAGACAAGACTTTGGCTAGTCAGAAGAGCCATGGCATTCGTTGGATATTAATTGAACTCGGTGTGACATAATATCCTATTTACTTCAAAACTAATTGTCATTTAAAGACGTTGTTACGTAACATTAAAGTTCCATGTAAACTCGGTTAAGCGGGAAAGTGGGCGTTTTTGTCAGCGTTTGCGTCACACCTGGTCCACTAATAGGGGGCTGTAATGCATCCCTTTAATGAAAGCCTGGTTTGTTTGTTCATTTGCAATTCTCATACTGGAGAGCTCTTCAAAGAGCGATAATTCTTTTCATAAATGGTCTGTTGGTCACGTGATCTGCAGGTGGATTTCTAAAGTTTAACGAATTTCCTTCATTCTGACTGATGTACGATTAAAACCGATGCAAATCTAACGACAGTAGGCCTATAGATTGCCCAGTACCTTACCCAGTTTCCTTTTTTTTATTGATTTAAAAGCAATTAGTAATTCGAACTATCTTCTTCCTGTATTATATTATCCGATATTAAAGTGATTGTGTTATGTTTGCACTTGATGCAAATATTTGTATATGCCAGTCAAATATTTCATCGCATTCAACAATCTGTCCACTAACCTTTGCAATAGTTTTCATAATTTCAATGTTCAATTAACCAGAATACTTCATTTGAAACAGCAGTACCCATATCCACTTCCATTTGAACTGCCGTTGATTACGTAAAATTAGTGACGTAAAGCACATGACATTATTAATAGACATACTGATGAGAACAGAGAACGTCAGCTTGTGATGACGTCATAAGTAAGAGAAACTAAGATGGTCGACTCAATGATCGTAACCATTGGCGACGCATATTCCAGTTTTTTTCTGGATCGACTGGGAAACTGCTCAGTTGATAGTCTTGTTAAATTGGTCATTTATCCCTTTAATAATTATAAAATAATTTATGTCTCTGATATTTTTCTTTTTTTATTTATTTATTTTTTATTCCTCTGTTACATCAAATCGACTTCCATTCCAGGGAAATGGAGGCCACTTGTACAAATAGGTTTTAATGGAGTGGTATTTTCTACATATATACAACAGCTCTGATATTTTAGAAAGAAGAAAGTTTGTTTATATTCAAGGCCTCATGTGCCGAGACTATATATATATATATATATATATATATATATATATATATATATATATATATATATATATATATATATATATATATATATATATATATATATATATATATATGTATATACAATTTTCAGTAGGCCTACTTACACATGGACATCGAAATAATTAGTTACATATACGCTTTAATAATGCGAGATTTTCTAAACACATAGTGTTATAGGACGCTATTCAACTTTTCATGTGTTTGATGTGTCTAACATTATCTAGGTAACAACGATTTCCTACGTCTTTCATCATATGGAAAGACGTATAGGCCTACAAATGTTATTTCATCTTGAATAACGCCACAATTACATTGTGTACATTTCAGTAAATCAGTATTTACGTTATATCGTATCGATATTGATGGATATTAAGTTTTTTGCTTATGCATTTAAATCAACACATACAGTACGCATAACGTCTCTGTTCGGAGTTTCGAAAGCTCCACTTTACTAACGCATGATGATGTTTGTTACATTTCAAATCAAACAAATTCCAGTACCAAGATGATACAGTCACATTAAATACTCGAGTTATTTTCAAGAATCTGAAAGAAGATTAGCAAACGTTTGGAATGCAGCTTTACACAATATCAACCTGAAACAAATGACATCACTTATCATCTTTCCAATCAGCAGATATTGTCGTACATATTTCAGAACTGATTAGATTATTGAGCTGTCTCTTAATGCCATAGGGCAACATGTGACGTTCGCGGACCGTCTAACGGTATTTGTAACCTCTTAATCTGATAGGACATGGCTGTGTCGCATGTTGCCCATGCTGCGCCGTCGTAACGTCGCTCATCATCGACGTCTGGTTTTTGTCAGGGACGAGTCACATGTAACATGCAAACTGTTGATTACAGACTCAGCGGCAGCGTTTGACGGAGCTGTTCGGAGCTTACGACATCAGCTTTGGATGGGTCAGGGAAAATCTTAACACGTGAAGGCTGATATCCCAGAATGCACTGCTATGTCTTTACTCGCGCGTATAAATCGCGAATATCGATGAGATAACGTTGTTTAAGTGTCACTTGACCCGAAAACCTCTTGAAATATGTCTTTAGTCCTACTCTTAGTTATGAGTTTTGACAATTTTTTGTCATGTTGTATTTTTAAACTTTATGCACTAAATTCGAGACATTGCGTATCACCACGGACTTAGTTAAATACATACTGTAATTGAAGTCCGTGGTATCACATATCACGTTTTTTTTTTTATCAATTATTAATTTATAACCAATAAAGTTTTACAGATTAAAAGTAGTATAACGATATTTATGGTTTCATCCTGAGATTATTCATTATTTTTTTGCTTACATGAAATGAGAAAACGCTACTATATATAGTATTATGTCTCAACTTCATTGTGTTTTATTCCTGTATTAACATATAGGAATTAGATATAATTAGATATAACAAATTTTGTTAATTCCTTACATTCCACCTGATGAAGAATTGAGTATACACTCTGAGACATCGCGTATTTTCAGATTAAAGAAGTTATTATCCAGAAAATCTTCCTGTTCTTACATACCACCTGGTGACCATGCAAACTGTACACAATTGTCAACCATGATGTGTTTTTCAGTTACACCTATATGTGAACAGGATACAGAGCACAGGCTGACCACATTATTTCATTTCATTATGATATTTCCCATATTGAATATTAAAAATAAAAGTTTTCAACCAGCTTTTCAATAGATCACCAATAACTTGAAACATGGAAAAAGTAGCAAACTGTAAACTCCATTGTACACACATATCTTAATCAATAGGCCTACTCATCAATTTCCATTTTGATTTGACGTTTGTCATGTTGACTTTTTTAAACTTTTCGCACTAAAGTCGAGATTATAAACTTATATATGTCATACTGGATTGATAGCGAGTAAATTTTAATTTGAAATTAAGCGAATGCATAACAATGTCGTGGAATTGATTGTTTGTATGTTCAGAATCACCGTGCATGTGGCGATCTTTCAATATGTATACAAGAGGGCAGACGTGCATCAGTCCGTGTGAAATTATTATTTATGGTTGCGAAGTTGCCTCAATTGTTATAAGTATTGCAGTGAATTACAGTTTTCTCCTGACCTATTATTAGCTAAATAGTTGCATTTGTACATTTTGCTGTTCTTTGTTTCATCGTTATTCAACATCATGACAGCAATTCTATTAACTCAGGAACTAATGTCATAGGATATCGTCTGTAAACTTTTACATTTCGACTTCTCCTCCAGAACTGCATGCTGTACTTCCAAAGCGAGAATATAATGGGAGGGAACCTTTATCGGAGCAGCATTTACATCAGCAACTTTTGCTTGTTTTCCAATCCCGATTTTCATTTTCATGGAAAAAAATATGTTCAAACCAAATATAAGGGCGTGACAAGGGCTAGATGTCAAAGAAGTGTATCGATTTAAGGACAATGGTGAAATATTCAATGCAATGATCATATTGTTCTGATGAACAACATTCAAACGAGCCCAAAATCAAGTCTGTAAATCCAACATTAAGGGAAATAGAGCAATACAATAAATATGATCCAATGATCTATCTCGCCACTATTTATTTGAATAACTGATGTCACAGTGATGTGTGAAGACCAATGCTGACCTACGTGTAATGCCTGAGTTACACCAATATGGTTCTCACTACGTTCTACTCAATCCAAAATTTATTGTAAAACGATCTCGAGCAATACAGAAACGGGAAACTTTTGTACATAATTTTCCAGTACGATCCAGTACGTTTACAGTCAGTTCTCAGGAAGTCCATCTAGTCTTTATACCCCGTCCAGTTGGTACCACGTTTAGATGGGAGAGTGTTGCTCGTTTATTACGTTTTCAATCAGTTCAATCCCGTTATCAGTCACTTTATATCAGTTCTCAACTAGACATATCTCCACATCATACACGTTGCGAGAAGAATCATTCATGTTGACAGTTTAGGTTATTATTATTGAAAACTGTTGTCGACACATGTTCAAATGGTAGATCCACGGGAAGCAGAGTGAATAGTATAAGTTTAATCCCTTTGATCTTTGGAAATGTGATTTCAAGGGATTAAAATAGTGGGTAATAGGAAAAGTTTGAATTCGAAGTGAATAAAGGTTTCAGATTTTTAGTTTCAAGTGTATTTGGATGGATCGAATAATAAATATAGACCTATTATCAATAAACTATCAGTAAGAACTTTTATATAACAATATGCATATTATCAGTAGTATGTAGGATGAGATGAGTTTTGGTCATGGTGAAACTTGTTCAGCCCCCCCTAAGTAATTGAAGGAAATGCGTCAATTTTGAAGAAAATCCATCCAAATTTGAATGAAATGCGTCCATTGCGGAAGAAAATGCTTCTTTTCTCGAAACAATCGTTGTTTGAACTCAAATAAGAAAGCAGGTTGGTACATGTCGTGTTGTTTGTTTTTGTTTTATGATTTGAAAAGTCTAAACTTTCTACTTACTTACAACCGTTGGGGAAAACAATTCACTGACCGCATGCATGCTCAATCACTTTATTGTAGTTGCAATTGAGAAGTATTTAATTCTGCGCTTGTGCTATTTCTAGGACTGGTGAAAGTTTTTCTCACTGGTATTTGTTGGGAAATTTCGTTGCATGCCACAATAATGTTCCGGCATTCGGTAAACGTTATACTTTTGAAAGAACTAAGCCTTCATGTTCATGTAATGCTTTCAGCACACGTAGCACTAAAGTACTTTAAAAAATTCTAGACAATTTTTATCGACATCAAATAAGTCTAATCAATAAATCGAGATAAAGAAATATATGTCAACTCGTCCAACATCTAACTAATCTACTCTGTCGTGAATTGCACTGTTATATCACAAGAAACGACTTTCTACAGTTAAAAATACTAAAATTCAACTACTTACCTCTTAATCTTAGTGTCAGAGAATTATTTTCGGTAGGATCGGCAACAATTCAGTTAATGTAATTGTATTGTTTCCAAACTAATTAATTGTATTGATATATTCAAAAGGTGTGTTAATGATGTTGTTGATATCACTGTTTGTAAACGGTTTTTATAGCATTCTATCAATGGTATATGTTTCAATGCATAACATTTTATTATTCATTTTCTGCAATTGAAGCCTATACTAGTTTAATTTAATTTACTTATAAATAGTTTGTGTTCAATTCTAACAAGGAATTAAATCCCTATCCTGACTTCAAATTTAAATTTCTCTGTGATCAAACACGTGATACACAAATAGATTAATAAGTGCAAAGAACAAAACAGACCGTTTCAGAACTAATTAATAGGGCGCAGCGCAACGCAGCGTATTGCTATAGCTTGTACTTTCAGAAATAACGAACCCAGTTTGGAATCAGCCCTCACGTGTTAAGATTTGCCCCGACCCGCTTTGGATCTTTCATGAAAATGCAAGAAACAATCGGCGTGATCACTTTTACGTTTTACTTGTGTTAAGTCGTTGACGTTGTAAAGTAGTATCACACGCGTAACCGTTTAGTATGCTCTGTCTACTGAGTTTTAGAATTGGAATACATCAATCTTGTTTTCTTCTGTATCCATCAATCAGTTGAAAATAACACAAGTACGTTCTCAACAAGGAGATGGACTCTCTTAAACTATCAAAACGACCTGAAAACTGTAGAAAAACTGATTAAATCCTGTGGTGATTATTATACGCTATTTAGTGGGAAAAAAAATCTTCTTCTAAATAATGAATTATCTATATTTCATATTGTTTAACAAAACAAAATTAAGCCCATCTTTTAGCAGAGGATCAAATAACTTTCACATAAACCAAAATCTTCATTTAATTAAAACAAATAACTCATGAAGGAAAAACAATATATTCTGAATGGTCTGTAGAGAAAAAAAGCCAACATTAACAATCATTAAAATGAAAATTGATACTTTCCGGTAATTGTACCAATGAATGTATGAGGGGAAAGAAAGAGAAGGAAGTAAACAAATGAATGACTGGACTCGACATGGCTGTTCTTGAAACCGGACCCCCATTCATCCGATGTTTTACTGACGTCATCACCGACATAAATGTCGAGGTTTGATATTAGCTTGTCTCGTTGACTTACTTGGGGGACACACCCTCGGGGCTGCTGAGCGTAATGAATTGTCATATAAACCCAAGAAGAACCGTCAGTCGGCCTACATTGTATAGACTGTCCTTCAGTCGACAGAATCAATACTTCTGATAAAACGATGGTTTAAAGGATAGAATATCCTCTAGTAGGCCTACCCTCACATCCCTAAATTTAAAAGACAAAGCTTATTTCATACTCCAGAAACAACCCTAAAAAGACTTTTAAGGTCATAATGTAGGCCTACCTACTTACCCGAGTTTATTCATTGAAAGCGCGTGCTTCATTCCGTCTTCACAACGTCACATGCGTAACGAAAATATTTCCATATCTTCTCGTTCCGTAAAAAAATGGAGAGATCTCGATACATTTCACCTTGCCGTGGGAAGATGGCTTCATTCAGGTATACCTAATCTGTTAAAATAGCTAATTTGCCGTCGGCAGTATTATTATTAATACCGATTACTCTTTAGGTGTCCCCCAAATTTTCTTTCATTTTTGGATTAAAGACATAATAAACTTGCTTTTTTTTTTTTTTAAATGTAATATATTAAAATATTTTATTTCATCGTCCTTTCTCTCCTTCGCACTGTTCGTGGACAAGCACGACAGTCCTCCACACATATTGTGACTGAACGAAACTGTCAACAAGTGGTCATGTTGTTCTAAAGCCAATACACAAATTGAAGAACAAATTATGCCAACGAAGTTGTTGGGACATTTGGAAAAGACCTTCGTCTGTTCGTGCGTCCGAGTTTCATTTCCGGACCAGAACTAAAAAAATTGTAAGGCTTAGCTCAATGAAACTCGTTATGTGGAACAGTCATCGTGTGTAGGTGTACCTTTTGCAGTTATCGACTTCTTTTGATTTTGATTTTTATCCGGTTCCATTGAATGGTGCAATACTACACCGAATTCCACTGTAGTACCACGGTTCGCTAGATCCAGCCGATGTTCACAGGTTTTACCACAATGCGGGCTTTCTCCCCGTCATATAATACTAGCTGTCGTGATATAAGTGAAATACTCTTGAAAGCGGCGTTAAACCCCAACTCATGTAACTCACCTCACCTCGATGCGCAATGTCACGATGCAGAGACTGATGGCTGTTACGGACCACCATACATCAAATCCATTTTCAACTATTCATTCACTCATTCATTCAGTTATTCAGGTTCCTCCTCTTATCAATAATAGATTTCGGTGAATGAGGAAAAGGAAATGTCATTGAAATAATAAAGACCAAATTACCCGCCATTAACGGACTTCCTATAAACAGTAGGATTAGTAGTTGATATTCAGAAATACAGCTAACATTTACTAAACCGCCGATGAGACTTCTTTATACATTATTGATCATTACTGAAACATGTAGTCGTCATTATGTTTTCGAAGGGGAAGGGAAATTGTAATTTCCAAACGGAAACATTTAATCCATTCAGAAAACCGGCTCGCCGTGTTTTCCCAGTAAACATACAAACATTTATCATTCCCCAAAAAACGCCGAAGTATAACCTCAAGTGCTTTGGTCAGAGATGTTTTGAACATTTTGCTCCTAACATGTGGAACTCTTTTCCCAAAACTCTGAAACTCTTCCAACATTGAGTCATTCAAATCAAGTCTAAAAACCTATCTTTTTGTTCAGATCTATGGTTTGTAAGGACTTTCATTTTCGCAGCAATTCTATACATGGACTTGTTATTGCTGTTCGTGTGAACTGATCACATTCGAATGTGCCTGACTACTATTATTATTTATTAGCATTATGATGTTTAGCGCCTTGAGCATGCTTTCGAGCGTGGATATGTGCGCTTTATAAATATGCACTTTTATTATTATTATTCCAATCAGAAACGTATGCTGAAGTATACATGTGATTTTGTAGAACAGCGGCATTTGTTTTAAAGCAATTATATACTTTGTCATGAAACGACATCTTGGCCAGACAGACAGCAAATTCATGTAATGATATATACACTATAACGTATAACCTACCTTAGATTATTACCTCAATGCTATGATGTCATTTTTATTGTTTAACAATGCAACCATGCAACTACTCTTTCATTAACGAATTGAAAATAAACTCAATTCTGACAGATTTCATCCAGATTTGTTGTCTGATTGTACTTATTTGTCCTTGACCTTTCCTTACAACGAACAATGGTGACAATAAACAAGCATAATTCAGATCTAATGCAGATTTAATTGGCGGGAAATTGCCATGCACGGCACGTGCTCTCGCTTCGTGACGAGAATGACAATTCCAAGATGGCCGCCATCTAGCTTGAATATGGCCTTCGGAGATAGAACTGGTTCTAGGAAATGATAGATTGGTCTGTGAGAGTACTTGGTACTCAGAGATAGAACTGGTTGTTGTAAATGATAGATTGGTCTGTGAGAGTACTTGGTACTCAGAGATAGAACTGGTTCTAGGAAATGATAGATTGGTCTGCGAGAGTACTTGGTACTCAGAGATAGAAGTGGTTCTAGGAAATGATAGATTGGTCTGTGAGAGTACTTGGTACTCAGAGATAGAACTGGTTCTAGGAAATGATAGATTGGTCTGCGAGAGTACTTGGTACTCAGAGATAGAACTGGTTGTTGTAAATGATAGATTGGTCTGTGAGAGTACTTGGTACTCAGAGATAGAACTGGTACTAGGAAATGATTGATTGGTCTGTGAGAGAACTTGGTACTCAGAGATAGAACTGATTGTTGTAAATGATAGAATGGTCTGCGAGAGTACTTGGTACTCAGAGATAGAACTGGTTCTAGGAAATGATAGATTGGTCTGCGAGAGTTCTCAGTACTCAGAGATAGAACTGGTTCTAGGAAATGATAGATTGGTCTGCGAGAGTACTTGGTACTCAGAGATAGAACTTGTTCTAGGAAATGATAGATTGGTCTGTGAGAGTACTTGGTACTCAGAGATAGAACTTGTTCTAGGAAATGATAGATTGGTCTGTGAGAGTACTTGGTACTCAGAGATAGAACTGGTTCTAGGAAATGATAGATTGGTCTGTGAGAGTACTTGGTACTCAGGGATAGAACTGGTTCTAGGAAATGATAGATTGGTCTGTGAGAGTACTTGGTACTCAGAGATAGAACTGGTTCTAGGAAATGATAGATTGGTCTGTGAGAATACTTGGTACTCAGAGATAGAACTGGTTCTAGGAAATGATAGATTGGTCTGTGAGAATACTTGGTACTCAGAGATAGAACTGGTTCTAGGAAATGATAGATTGGTCTGTGAGAGTACTTGGTACTCAGAGATAGAAGTGGTTGTTGTAAATGATAGATTGGTCTGTGAGAGTACTTGGTACTCAGAGATAGAAGTGGTTGTTGTAAATGATAAATTGGTCTGTGAGAGTACTTGGTACTCAGAGATAGAACTGGTTCTAGGAAATGATAGATTGGTCTGTGAGAGTACTTGGTACTCAGAGATAGAACTGGTTCTAGGAAATGATAGATTGGTCTGCGAGAGTACTTGGTACTCAGAGATAGAACTGGTTGTTGTAAATGATAGATTGGTCTGTGAGAGTACTTGGTACTCAGAGATAGAACTGGTACTAGGAAATGATTGATTGGTCTGTGAGAGAACTTGGTACTCAGAGATAGAACTGATTGTTGTAAATGATAGAATGGTCTGCGAGAGTACTTGGTACTCAGAGATAGAACTGGTTCTAGGAAATGATAGATTGGTCTGCGAGAGTTCTCAGTACTCAGAGATAGAACTGGTTCTAGGAAATGATAGATTGGTCTGCGAGAGTACTTGGTACTCAGAGATAGAACTTGTTCTAGGAAATGATAGATTGGTCTGTGAGAGTACTTGGTACTCAGAGATAGAACTTGTTCTAGGAAATGATAGATTGGTCTGTGAGAGTACTTGGTACTCAGAGATAGAACTGGTTCTAGGAAATGATAGATTGGTCTGTGAGAGTACTTGGTACTCAGGGATAGAACTGGTTCTAGGAAATGATAGATTGGTCTGTGAGAGTACTTGGTACTCAGAGATAGAACTGGTTCTAGGAAATGATAGATTGGTCTGTGAGAATACTTGGTACTCAGAGATAGAACTGGTTCTAGGAAATGATAGATTGGTCTGTGAGAATACTTGGTACTCAGAGATAGAACTGGTTCTAGGAAATGATAGATTGGTCTGTGAGAGTACTTGGTACTCAGAGATAGAAGTGGTTGTTGTAAATGATAGATTGGTCTGTGAGAGTACTTGGTACTCAGAGATAGAAGTGGTTGTTGTAAATGATAAATTGGTCTGTGAGAGTACTTGGTACTCAGAGATAGAACTGGTTCTAGGAAATGATAGATTGGTCTGTGAGAGTACTTGGTACTCAGAGATAGAAGTGGTTGTTGTAAATGATAAATTGGTCTGTGAGAGTACTTGGTACTCAGAAATAGAACTGGTTCTAGGAAATGATAGATTGGTTTGCGAGAGTACTTGGTACTCAGAGATAGAACTGGTTCTAGGAAATGATAGATTGGTCTGTGAGAATACTTGGTACTCAGAGATAGAACTGGTTCTAGGAAATGATAGATTGGTCTGTGAGAGTACTTGGTACTCAGAGATAGAACTGGTTATAGGAAATGATAGATTGGTCTGTGAGAGTACTCGGTACTCAGAGATAGAAGTGGTTGTTGTAAATGATAGATTGGTCTGTGAGAGTACTTGGTACTCAGGGATAGAACTGGTTCTAGGAAATGATAGATTTGTCTGTGAGAGTACTTGGTACTCAGAGATAGAACTGGTTCTAGGCAATGATAGATTGGTCTGTGAGAATACTTGGTACTCAGAGATAGAACTGGTTCTAGGAAATGATAGATTGGTCTGTGAGAATACTTGGTACTCAGAGATAGAACTGGTTCTAGGAAATGATAGATTGGTCTGTGAGAGTACTTGGTACTCAGAGATAGAAGTGGTTGTTGTAAATGATAAATTGGTCTGTGAGAGTACTTGGTACTCAGAGATAGAACTGGTTCTAGGAAATGATAGATTGGTTTGCGAGAGTACTTGGTACTCAGAGATAGAACTGGTTCTAGGAAATGATAGATTGGCCTGCGAGAGTACTTGGTACTCAGAGATAGAACTGGTTGTTGTAAATGATAGATTGGTCTGTGAGAGTACTTGGTACTCAGGGATAGATCTGGTTCTAGGAAATGATAGATTGGTCTGTGAGAGTACTTGGTACTCAGAGATAGAACTGGTTCTAGGAAATGATAGATTGGTCTACGAGAGTACTTGGTACTCAGAGATAGATCTGGTTCTAGGAAATGATAGATTGGTCTGTGAGAATACTTGGTACTCAGAGATAGAACTGGTTCTAGGAAATGATAGATTGGTCTGTGAGAGTACTTGGTACTCAGAGATAGAAGTGGTTGTTGTAAATGATAGATTGGTCTGTGAGAGTACTTGGTACTCAGAGATAGAAGTGGTTGTTGTAAATGATAAATTGGTCTGTGAGAGTACTTGGTACTCAGAGATAGAACTGGTTCTAGGAAATGATAGATTGGTTTGCGAGAGTACTTGGTACTCAGAGATAGAACTGGTTCTAGGAAATGATAGATTGGTTTGCGAGAGTACTTGGTACTCAGAGATAGAACGGGTTCTAGGAAATGATAGATTGGTTTGCGAGAGTACTTGGTACTCAGGGATAGAACTGGTTCTAGGAAATGATAGATTGGTCTGTGAGAGTACTCGGTACTCAGAGATAGAACTGGTTCTAGGAAACGATAGATTGGTCTGTGAGAATACTTGGTACTCAGAGATAGATCTGGTTCTAGGAAATGATAGATTGGTCTGTGAGAGTACTTGGTACTCAGAGATGGAACTGGTTCTAGGAAATGATAGATTGGTCTGTGAGAGTACTTGGTACTCAGAGATAGAACTGGTTCTAGGAAATGATAGGTTGGTCTGTGAGATTACTTGGTACTCAGAGATAGAAGTGGTTCTAGGAAATGATAGATTGGTCTGTGGGAGTACTCGGTACTCAGAGATAGAACTGGTTCTAGGAAATGATAGATTGGTCTGTGAGAGTACTTGGTACTCAGAGATAGAACTGGTTATAGGAAATGATAGATTGGTCTGTGAGAGTACTCGGTACTCAGAGATAGAAGTGGTTGTTGTAAATGATAGATTGGTCTGTGAGAGTACTTGGTACTCAGAGATAGAACTGGTTCTAGGAAATGATAGATTGGTCTGTGAGAATACTTGGTACTCAGAGATAGAACTGGTTCTAGGAAATGATAGATTGGTCTGTGAGAGTACTCGGTACTCAGAGATAGAACTGGTTCTAGGAAATGATAAATTGGTCTGTGAGAATACTTGGTACTCAGAGATAGATCTGGTTCTAGGAAATGATAGATTGGTCTGTGAGAGTACTCGGTACTCAGGGATAGAACTGGTTCTAGGAAATGATAGATTGGTTTGCGAGAGTACTTGGTACTCAGAGATAGAACTGGTTCTAGGAAATGATAGATTGGTCTGTGAGAATACTTGGTACTCAGAGATAGATCTGGTTCTAGGAAATGATAGATTGGTCTGTGAGAGTACTTGGTACTCAGAGATAGAACTGGTTCTAGGAAATGATAGATTGGTCTGTGAGAATACTTGGTACTCAGAGATAGAACTGCTTCTAGGAAATGATAGATTGGTCTGTGAGAGTACTTGGTACTCAGAGATAGAACTGGTTCTAGGAAATGATAGATTGGTCTGTGAGAATACTTGGTACTCAGAGATAGATCTGGTTCTAGGAAATGATAGATTGGTCTGTGAGAGTACTCGGTACTCAGAGATAGAACTGGTTCTAGGAAATGATAGATTGGTTTGTGAGAATACTTGGTACTCAGAGATAGAACTGGTTCTAGGAAATGATAGATTGGTCTGTGAGAGTACTCGGTACTCAGAGATAGAACTGGTTCTAGGAAATGATAGATTGGTCTGTGAGAATACTTGGTACTCAGAGATAGAACTGGTTCTAGGAAATGATAGATTGGTCTGTGAGAGTACTCGGTACTCAGAGATAGAACTGGTTCTAGGAAATGATAGATTGGTCTGTGAGAATACTTGGTACTCAGAGATAGATCTGGTTCTAGGAAATGATAGATTGGTCTGTGAGAGTACTCGGTACTCAGGGATAGAACTGGTTCTAGGAAATGATAGATTGGTTTGCGAGAGTACTTGGTACTCAGAGATAGAACTGGTTCTAGGAAATGATAGATTGGTCTGTGAGAGTACTCGGTACTCAGGGATAGAACTGGTTCTAGGAAATGATAGATTGGTTTGCGAGAGTACTTGGTACTCAGAGATAGAACTGGTTCTAGGAAATGATAGATTGGTCTGTGAGAGTACTTGGTACTCAGAGATAGAACTGGTTCTAGGAAATGATAGATTGGTTTGCGAGAGTACTTGGTACTCAGAAATAGAACTGGTTGTTGTAAATGATAGATTGGTTTGCGAGAGTACTTGGTACTCAGAGATAGATCTGGTTCTAGGAAATGATAGATTGGTCTGTGAGAGTACTTGGTACTCAGAGATAGAACTGGTTCTAGGAAATGATAGATTGGTCTGTGAGAGTACTTGGTTCTCAGAGATAGAACTGGTTCTAGGAAATGATAGATTGGTCTGTGAGAGTACTTGGTACTCAGAGATAGAACTGGTTCTAGGAAATGATAGATTGGTCTACGAGAGTACTTGGTACTCAGAGATAGAAGTGGTTGTTGTAAATGATAGATTGGTCTGTGGGAGTACTTGGTACTCAGAGATAGAAGTGGTTGTTGTAAATGATAGATTGGTCTGTGAGAGTACTTGGTACTCAGAGATAGAACTGGTTCTAGGAAATGATTGATTGGTCTGCGAGAGTACTTGGTACTCAGAGATAGATCTGGTTCTAGGAAATGATAGATTGGTCTGCGAGAGTACTTGGTACTCAGAGATAGAACTGGTTCTAGGAAATGATAGATTGGTCTGTGAGAGTACTTGGTACTCAGAGATAGAAGTGGTTCTAGGAAATGATAGATTGGTCTGCGAGAGTACTTGGTACTAAGAGATAGAACTGGTTCTAGGAAATGATAGATTGGTCTACGAGAGTACTTGGTACTCAGAGATAGAAGTGGTTCTAGGAAATGATAGATTGGTCTGTGGGAGTACTTGGTACTCAGAGATAGATCTGGTTCTAGGAAACGATAGATTGGTCTGCGAGAGTACTTGGTACTCAGAGATAGAAGTGGTTGTTGTAAATGATAGATTGGTCTACGAGAGTACTTGGTACTCAGAGATAGAAGTGGTTGTTGTAAATGATAGATTGGTCTACGAGAGTACTTGGTACTCAGAGATAGAAGTGGTTGTTGTAAATGATAGATTGGTCTGTGAGAGTACTTGGTACTCAGAGATAGAACTGGTTGTTGTAAATGATAGATTGGTCTACGAGAGTACTTGGTACTCAGAGATAGAAGTGGTTGTTGTAAATGATAGATTGGTCTTCGAGAGTACTTGGTACTCAGAGATAGAAGTGGTTGTTGTAAATGATAGATTGGTCTGTGAGAGTACTTGGTACTCAGAGATAGAACTGGTTCTAGGAAATGATAGATTGGTCTGTGAGAGTACTTGGTACTCAGAGATAGAACTGGTTCTAGGAAATGATAGATTGGTCTGTGAGAGTACTTGGTACTCAGAGATAGAACTGGTTCTAGGAAATGATAGATTGGTCTACAAGAGTACTTGGTACTCAGAGATAGAACTGGTTCTAGGAAATGATAGATTGGTCTACAAGAGTACTTGGTTCTCAGAGATAGAACGGGTTCTAGGAAATGATAGATTGGTCTGTGAGAGTACATGGTACTCACAGATAGAACTGGTTGTTGTAAATGATAGATTGGTCTGCGAGAGTACTTGGCACTCAGAGATAGAACGGGTTCTAGGAAATGATAGATTGGTCTGTGAGAGTACTTGGTACTCAGAGATAGAACTGGTTCTAGGAAATGATAGATTGGTCTGTGAGAGTACTTGGTACTCCGTGATAGAACTGGTTCTAGGAAATGATAGATTGGTCTGCGAGAGTACTTGGTACTCAGAGATAGAACTGGTTCTAGGAAATGATAGATTGGTCTGCGAGAGTACTTGGTACTCAGAGATAGAACTGGTTCTAGGAAATGATAGATTGGTCTACAAGAGTACTTGGTTCTCAGAGATAGAACGGGTTCTAGGAAATGATAGATTGGTCTGTGAGAGTACATGGTACTCACAGATAGAACTGGTTGTTGTAAATGATAGATTGGTCTGCGTGAGTACTTGGCACTCAGAGATAGAACGGGTTCTAGGAAATGATAGATTGGTCTGTGAGAGTACTTGGTACTCAGAGATAGAACTGGTTCTAGGAAATGATAGATTGGTCTCTGAGAGTACTTGGTACTCCGTGATAGAACTGGTTCTAGGAAATGATAGATTGGTCTGCGAGAGCACTTGGTACTCAGAGATAGAACTGGTTCTAGAAATGATAGATTGGTCTGTGAGAGTACTTGGTACTCACAGATAGAACTGGTTGTTGTAAATGATAGATTGGTCTGCGAGAGTACTTGGTACTCAGAGATAGAACTGGTTCTAGGAAATGATAGATTGGTCTGTGAGAGTACTTGGTACTCAGAGATAGAACTAGTTCTAGAAATGATAGATTGGTCTGTGAGAGTACTTGGTACTCAGAGATAGAACTGGTTCTAGGAAATGATAGATTGGTCTGTGAGAGCACTTGGTACTCAGAGATAGAACTGGTTCTAGGAAATGATAGATTGGTCTGTGAGAGTACTTGGTACTCAGGGATAGAACTGGTTCTAGGAAATGATAGATTGGTCTGTGAGAGTACTTGGTACTCAGAGATAGAACTGGTTCTAGGAAATGATAGATTGGTCTGTGAGAGTACTTGGTACTCAGAGATAGAAGTGGTTCTAGGAAATGATAGATTGGTCTGTGAGAATACTTGGTACTCAGAAATAGAACTGGTACTAGGAAATGATAGATTGGTCTGTGAGAGTACTTGGTACTCAGAAATAGAACTGGTACTAGGAAATGATAGATTGGTCTGTGAGAGTACTTGGTACTCAGAGATAGAACTGGTTCTAGGAAATGATAGATTGGTCTGTGAGAGTACTTGGTTCTCAGAGATAGAACTGGTTCTAGGAAATGATAGATTGGTCTGTGAGAGTACTTAGTACTCAGAGATAGAACTGGTTCTAGGAAATGATAGATTGGTCTGTGAGAATACTTGGTACTCAGAAATAGAACTGGTACTAGGAAATGATAGATTGGTCTGTGAGAGTACTTGGTACTCAGAAATAGAACTGGTACTAGGAAATGATAGATTGGTCTGTGAGAGTACTTGGTACTCAGAAATAGAACTGGTTCTAGGAAATGATAGATTGGTCTGTGAGAGTACTTGGTACTCAGAGATAGAACTGGTTCTAGGAAATGATAGATTGGTCTGTGAGAGTACTTAGTACTCAGAGATAGAACTGGTTCTAGGAAATGATAGATTGGTCTGTGAGAATACTTGGTACTCAGAAATAGAACTGGTACTAGGAAATGATAGATTGGTCTGTGAGAGTACTTGGTACTCAGAGATAGAACTGGTACTAGGAAATGATAGATTGGTCTGCGAGAGTACTCAGTACTCAGAGATAGAACTGGTTCTAGGAAATGATAGATTGGTCTGCGAGAGTACTTGGTACTCAGAGATAGAACTGGTTCTAGGAAATGATAGATTGGTCTGTGAGAGTACTTGGTACTCAGAGATAGAACTGGTTCTAGGAAATGATAGATTGGTCTGAGAGAGTACTTGGTACTCAGAGATAGAACTGGTTGTTGTAAATGATAGATTGGTCTGCGAGAGTACTTGGTACTCAGAGATAGAACTGGTTATAGGAAATGATAGATTGGTCTGTGAGAGTACTCGGTACTCAGAGATAGAAGTGGTTGTTGTAAATGATAGATTGGTCTGTGAGAGTACTTGGTACTCAGGGATAGAACTGGTTCTAGGAAATGATAGATTGGTCTGTGAGAGTACTTGGTACTCAGGGATAGAACTGGTTATAGGAAATGATAGATTGGTCTGTGAGAGTACTTGGTACTCAGAGATAGAACTGGTTCTAGGAAATGATAGATTGGTCTGTGAGAATACTTGGTACTCAGAGATAGAACTGGTTCTAGGAAATGATAGATTGGTCTGTGAGAATACTTGGTACTCAGAGATAGAACTGGTTCTAGGAAATGATAGATTGGTCTGTGAGAGTACTTGGTACTCAGAGATAGAAGTGGTTGTTGTAAATGATAAATTGGTCTGTGAGAGTACTTGGTACTCAGAGATAGAACTGGTTCTAGGAAATGATAGATTGGTTTGCGAGAGTACTTGGTACTCAGAGATAGAACTGGTTCTAGGAAATGATAGATTGGCCTGCGAGAGTACTTGGTACTCAGAGATAGAACTGGTTGTTGTAAATGATAGATTGGTCTGTGAGAGTACTTGGTACTCAGGGATAGATCTGGTTCTAGGAAATGATAGATTGGTCTGTGAGAGTACTTGGTACTCAGAGATAGAACTGGTTCTAGGAAATGATAGATTGGTCTGTGAGAGTACTTGGTACTCAGAGATAGAAGTGGTTGTTGTAAATGATAGATTGGTCTGTGAGAGTACTTGGTACTCAGAGATAGAAGTGGTTGTTGTAAATGATAGATTGGTCTGTGAGAGTACTTGGTACTCAGAGATAGAAGTGGTTGTTGTAAATGATAGATTGGTCTGTGAGAGTACTTGGTACTCAGAGATAGAACTGGTTCTAGGAAATGATAGATTGGTTTGCGAGAGTACTTGGTACTCAGAGATAGAACTGGTTCTAGGAAATGATAGATTGGTTTGCGAGAGTACTTGGTACTCAGAGATAGAACTGGTTCTAGGAAATGATAGATTGGTTTGCGAGAGTACTTGGTACTCAGGGATAGAACTGGTTCTAGGAAATGATAGATTGGTCTGTGAGAGTACTCGGTACTCAGAGATAGAACTGGTTGTTGTAAATGATAGATTGGTCTGTGAGAGTACTTGGTACTCAGGGATAGATCTGGTTCTAGGAAATGATAGATTGGTCTGTGAGAGTACTTGGTACTCAGAGATAGAACTGGTTCTAGGAAATGATAGATTGGCCTGCGAGAGTACTTGGTACTCAGAGATAGAACTGGTTGTTGTAAATGATAGATTGGTCTGTGAGAGTACTTGGTACTCAGGGATAGATCTGGTTCTAGGAAATGATAGATTGGTCTGTGAGAGTACTTGGTACTCAGAGATAGAACTGGTTCTAGGAAATGATAGATTGGTCTGTGAGAGTACTTGGTACTCAGAGATAGAAGTGGTTGTTGTAAATGATAGATTGGTCTGTGAGAGTACTTGGTACTCAGAGATAGAACTGGTTCTAGGAAATGATAGATTGGTCTGTGAGAGTACTTGGTACTCAGAGATAGAACTGGTTCTAGGAAATGATAGATTGGTCTGTGAGAATACTTGGTACTCAGAGATAGAACTGGTTCTAGGAAATGATAGATTGGTCTGTGAGAGTACTTGGTACTCAGAGATAGAAGTGGTTGTTGTAAATGATAAATTGGTCTGTGAGAGTACTTGGTACTCAGAGATAGAACTGGTTCTAGGAAATGATAGATTGGTTTGCGAGAGTACTTGGTACTCAGAGATAGAACTGGTTCTAGGAAATGATAGATTGGCCTGCGAGAGTACTTGGTACTCAGAGATAGAACTGGTTGTTGTAAATGATAGATTGGTCTGCGAGAGTACTTGGTACTCAGAGATAGAACTGGTTCTAGGAAATGATAGATTTGTCTACGAGAGTACTTGGTACTCAGAGATAGATCTGGTTCTAGGAAATGATAGATTGGTCTGTGAGAATACTTGGTACTCAGAGATAGAACTGGTTCTAGGAAATGATAGATTGGTCTGTGAGAGTACTTGGTACTCAGAGATAGAAGTGGTTGTTGTAAATGATAGATTGGTCTGTGAGAGTACTTGGTACTCAGAGATAGAAGTGGTTGTTGTAAATGATAAATTGGTCTGTGAGAGTACTTGGTACTCAGAGATAGAACTGGTTCTAGGAAATGATAGATTGGTTTGCGAGAGTACTTGGTACTCAGAGATAGAACTGGTTCTAGGAAATGATAGATTGGTTTGCGAGAGTACTTGGTACTCAGAGATAGAACGGGTTCTAGGAAATGATAGATTGGTTTGCGAGAGTACTTGGTACTCAGGGATAGAACTGGTTCTAGGAAATGATAGATTGGTCTGTGAGAGTACTCGGTACTCAGAGATAGAACTGGTTCTAGGAAACGATAGATTGGTCTGTGAGAATACTTGGTACTCAGAGATAGATCTGGTTCTAGGAAATGATAGATTGGTCTGTGAGAGTACTTGGTACTCAGAGATGGAACTGGTTCTAGGAAATGATAGATTGGTCTGTGAGAGTACTTGGTACTCAGAGATAGAACTGGTTCTAGGAAATGATAGATTGGTCTGTGAGAGTACTTGGTACTCAGAGATAGAAGTGGTTCTAGGAAATGATAGATTGGTCTGTGGGAGTACTCGGTACTCAGAGATAGAACTGGTTCTAGGAAATGATAGATTGGTCTGTGAGAGTACTTGGTACTCAGAGATAGAACTGGTTATAGGAAATGATAGATTGGTCTGTGAGAGTACTCGGTACTCAGAGATAGAAGTGGTTGTTGTAAATGATAGATTGGTCTGTGAGAGTACTTGGTACTCAGGGATAGAACTGGTTCTAGGAAATGATAGATTGGTCTGTGAGAGTACTTGGTACTCAGAGATAGAACTGGTTCTAGGAAATGATAGATTGGTCTGTGAGAATACTTGGTACTCAGAGATAGAACTGGTTCTAGGAAATGATAGATTGGTCTGTGAGAGTACTTGGTACTCAGAGATAGAAGTGGTTGTTGTAAATGATATATTGGTCTGTGAGAGTACTTGGTACTCAGAGATAGAACTGGTTCTAGGAAATGATAGATTGGTTTGCGAGAGTACTTGGTACTCAGAGATAGAACTGGTTCTAGGAAATGATAGATTGGCCTGCGAGAGTACTTGGTACTCAGAGATAGAACTGGTTGTTGTAAATGATAGATTGGTCTGCGAGAGTACTTGGTACTCAGAGATAGAACTGGTTCTAGGAAATGATAGATTTGTCTACGAGAGTACTTGGTACTCAGAGATAGATCTGGTTCTAGGAAATGATAGATTGGTCTGTGAGAATACTTGGTACTCAGAGATAGAACTGGTTCTAGGAAATGATAGATTGGTCTGTGAGAGTACTTGGTACTCAGAGATAGAAGTGGTTGTTGTAAATGATAGATTGGTCTGTGAGAGTACTTGGTACTCAGAGATAGAAGTGGTTGTTGTAAATGATAGATTGGTCTGTGAGAGTACTTGGTACTCAGAGATAGAACTGGTTCTAGGAAATGATAGATTGGTTTGCGAGAGTACTTGGTACTAAGAGATAGAACTGGTTCTAGGAAATGATAGATTGGTCTGCGAGAGTACTTGGTACTCAGAGATAGAACGGGTTCTAGGAAATGATAGATTGGTTTGCGAGAGTACTTGGTACTCAGGGATAGAACTGGTTCTAGGAAATGATAGATTGGTCTGTGAGAGTACTCGGTACTCAGAGATAGAACTGGTTCTAGGAAACGATAGATTGGTCTGTGAGAATACTTGGTACTCAGAGATAGATCTGGTTCTAGGAAATGATAGATTGGTCTGTGAGAGTACTTGGTACTCAGAGATGGAACTGGTTCTAGGAAATGATAGATTGGTCTGTGAGAGTACTTGGTACTCAGAGATAGAACTGGTTCTAGGAAATGATAGATTGGTCTGTGAGAGTACTTGGTACTCAGAGATAGAAGTGGTTCTAGGAAATGATAGATTGGTCTGTGGGAGTACTCGGTA
Organism: Gibbula magus; assembly: GCA_936450465.1. Classification (NCBI taxonomy): domain Eukaryota; kingdom Metazoa; phylum Mollusca; class Gastropoda; order Trochida; family Trochidae; genus Gibbula; species Gibbula magus. Next base: position 14,208,612 of record OW388306.1, read on the forward strand.
CTCAGAGATAGAACTGGTTCTAGGAAATGATAGATTGGTCTGTGAGAGTACTTGGTACTCAGAGATAGAACTGGTTATAGGAAATGATAGATTGGTCTGTGAGAGTACTCGGTACTCAGAGATAGAAGTGGTTGTTGTAAATGATAGATTGGTCTGTGAGAGTACTTGGTACTCAGAGATAGAACTGGTTCTAGGAAATGATAGATTGGTCTGTGAGAATACTTGGTACTCAGAGATAGAACTGGTTCTAGGAAATGATAGATTGGTCTGTGAGAGTACTCGGTACTCAGAGATAGAACTGGTTCTAGGAAATGATAAATTGGTCTGTGAGAATACTTGGTACTCAGAGATAGATCTGGTTCTAGGAAATGATAGATTGGTCTGTGAGAGTACTCGGTACTCAGGGATAGAACTGGTTCTAGGAAATGATAGATTGGTTTGCGAGAGTACTTGGTACTCAGAGATAGAACTGGTTCTAGGAAATGATAGATTGGTCTGTGAGAATACTTGGTACTCAGAGATAGATCTGGTTCTAGGAAATGATAGATTGGTCTGTGAGAGTACTTGGTACTCAGAGATAGAACTGGTTCTAGGAAATGATAGATTGGTCTGTGAGAATACTTGGTACTCAGAGATAGAACTGGTTCTAGGAAATGATAGATTGGTCTGTGAGAGTACTTGGTACTCAGAGATAGAACTGGTTCTAGGAAATGATAGATTGGTCTGTGAGAATACTTGGTACTCAGAGATAGATCTGGTTCTAGGAAATGATAGATTTGTCTGTGAGAGTACTCGGTACTCAGAGATAGAACTGGTTCTAGGAAATGATAGATTGGTTTGTGAGAATACTTGGTACTCAGAGATAGAACTGGTTCTAGGAAATGATAGATTGGTCTGTGAGAGTACTCGGTACTCAGAGATAGAACTGGTTCTAGGAAATGATAGATTGGTCTGTGAGAATACTTGGTACTCAGAGATAGAACTGGTTCTAGGAAATGATAGATTGGTCTGTGAGAGTACTCGGTACTCAGAGATAGAACTGGTTCTAGGAAATGATAGATTGGTCTGTGAGAATACTTGGTACTCAGAGATAGATCTGGTTCTAGGAAATGATAGATTGGTCTGTGAGAGTACTCGGTACTCAGGGATAGAACTGGTTCTACGAAATGATAGATTGGTTTGCGAGAGTACTTGGTACTCAGAGATAGAACTGGTTCTAGGGAATGATAGATTGGTCTGTGAGAGTACTCGGTACTCAGGGATAGAACTGGTTCTAGGAAATGATAGATTGTTTTGCGAGAGTACTTGGTACTCAGAGATAGAACTGGTTCTAGGAAATGATAGATTGGTCTGTGAGAGTACTTGGTACTCAGAGATAGAACTGGTTCTAGGAAATGATAGATTGGTTTGCGAGAGTACTTGGTACTCAGAAATAGAACTGGTTGTTGTAAATGATAGATTGGTTTGCGAGAGTACTTGGTACTCAGAGATAGATCTGGTTCTAGGAAATGATAGATTGGTCTGTGAGAGTACTTGGTACTCAGAGATAGAACTGGTTCTAGGAAATGATAGATTGGTCTGTGAGAGTACTTGGTTCTCAGAGATAGAACTGGTTCTAGGAAATGATAGATTGGTCTGTGAGAGTACTTGGTACTCAGAGATAGAACTGGTTCTAGGAAATGATAGATTGGTCTACGAGAGTACTTGGTACTCAGAGATAGAAGTGGTTGTTGTAAATGATAGATTGGTCTGTGGGAGTACTTGGTACTCAGAGATAGAAGTGGTTGTTGTAAATGATAAATTGGTCTGTGAGAGTACTTGGTACTCAGAGATAGAACTGGTTCTAGGAAATGATAGATTGGTTTGCGAGAGTACTTGGTACTCAGAGATAGAAGTGGTTCTAGGAAATGATAGATTGGTCTGTGGGAGTACTCGGTACTCAGAGATAGAACTGGTTCTAGGAAATGATAGATTGGTCTGTGAGAGTACTTGGTACTCAGAGATAGAACTGGTTATAGGAAATGATAGATTGGTCTGTGAGAGTACTCGGTACTCAGAGATAGAAGTGGTTGTTGTAAATGATAGATTGGTCTGTGAGAGTACTTGGTACTCAGAGATAGAACTGGTTCTAGGAAATGATAGATTGGTCTGTGAGAGTACTTGGTACTCAGAGATAGAACTGGTTCTAGGAAATGATAGATTGGTCTGTGAGAGTACTCGGTACTCAGAGATAGAACTGGTTCTAGGAAATGATAAATTGGTCTGTGAGAATACTTGGTACTCAGAGATAGATCTGGTTCTAGGAAATGATAGATTGGTCTGTGAGAGTACTCGGTACTCAGGGATAGAACTGGTTCTAGGAAATGATAGATTGGTTTGCGAGAGTACTTGGTACTCAGAGATAGAACTGGTTCTAGGAAATGATAGATTGGTCTGTGAGAATACTTGGTACTCAGAGATAGATCTGGTTCTAGGAAATGATAGATTGGTCTGTGAGAGTACTTGGTACTCAGAGATAGAACTGGTTCTAGGAAATGATAGATTGGTCTGTGAGAATACTTGGTACTCAGAGATAGAACTGGTTCTAGGAAATGATAGATTGGTCTGTGAGAGTACTTGGTACTCAGAGATAGAACTGGTTCTAGGAAATGATAGATTGGTCTGTGAGAATACTTGGTACTCAGAGATAGATCTGGTTCTAGGAAATGATAGATTTGTCTGTGAGAGTACTCGGTACTCAGAGATAGAACTGGTTCTAGGAAATGATAGATTGGTTTGTGAGAATACTTGGTACTCAGAGATAGAACTGGTTCTAGGAAATGATAGATTGGTCTGTGAGAATACTTGGTACTCAGAGATAGAACTGGTTCTAGGAAATGATAGATTGGTCTGTGAGAGTACTTGGTACTCAGAGATAGAACTGGTTCTAGGAAATGATAGATTGGTCTGTGAGAATACTTGGTACTCAGAGATAGATCTGGTTCTAGGAAATGATAGATTTGTCTGTGAGAGTACTCGGTACTCAGAGATAGAACTGGTTCTAGGAAATGATAGATTGGTTTGTGAGAATACTTGGTACTCAGAGATAGAACTGGTTCTAGGAAATGATAGATTGGTCTGTGAGAGTACTCGGTACTCAGAGATAGAACTGGTTCTAGGAAATGATAGATTGGTCTGTGAGAATACTTGGTACTCAGAGATAGAACTGGTTCTAGGAAATGATAGATTGGTCTGTGAGAGTACTCGGTACTCAGAGATAGAACTGGTTCTAGGAAATGATAGATTGGTCTGTGAGAATACTTGGTACTCAGAGATAGATCTGGTTCTAGGAAATGATAGATTGGTCTGTGAGAGTACTCGGTACTCAGGGATAGAACTGGTTCTAGGAAATGATAGATTGGTTTGCGAGAGTACTTGGTACTCAGAGATAGAACTGGTTCTAGGGAATGATAGATTGGTCTGTGAGAGTACTCGGTACTCAGGGATAGAACTGGTTCTAGGAAATGATAGATTGTTTTGCGAGAGTACTTGGTACTCAGAGATAGAACTGGTTCTAGGAAATGATAGATTGGTCTGTGAGAGTACTTGGTACTCAGAGATAGAACTGGTTCTAGGAAATGATAGATTGGTTTGCGAGAGTACTTGGTACTCAGAAATAGAACTGGTTGTTGTAAATGATAGATTGGTTTGCGAGAGTACTTGGTACTCAGAGATAGATCTGGTTCTAGGAAATGATAGATTGGTCTGTGAGAGTACTTGGTACTCAGAGATAGAACTGGTTCTAGGAAATGATAGATTGGTCTGTGAGAGTACTTGGTTCTCAGAGATAGAACTGGTTCTAGGAAATGATAGATTGGTCTGTGAGAGTACTTGGTACTCAGAGATAGAACTGGTTCTAGGAAATGATAGATTGGTCTACGAGAGTACTTGGTACTCAGAGATAGAAGTGGTTGTTGTAAATGATAGATTGGTCTGTGGGAGTACTTGGTACTCAGAGATAGAAGTGGTTGTTGTAAATGATAAATTGGTCTGTGAGAGTACTTGGTACTCAGAGATAGAACTGGTTCTAGGAAATGATAGATTGGTTTGCGAGAGTACTTGGTACTCAGAGATAGAACGGGTTCTAGGAAATGATAGATTGGTTTGCGAGAGTACTTGGTACTCAGGGATAGAACTGGTTCTAGGAAATGATAGATTGGTCTGTGAGAGTACTCGGTACTCAGAGATAGAACTGGTTCTAGGAAACGATAGATTGGTCTGTGAGAATACTTGGTACTCAGAGATAGATCTGGTTCTAGGAAATGATAGATTGGTCTGTGAGAGTACTTGGTACTCAGAGATGGAACTGGTTCTAGGAAATGATAGATTGGTCTGTGAGAGTACTTGGTACTCAGAGATAGAACTGGTTCTAGGAAATGATAGATTGGTCTGTGGGAGTACTCGGTACTCAGAGATAGAACTGGTTCTAGGAAATGATAGATTGGTCTGTGAGAGTACTTGGTACTCAGAGATAGAACTGGTTATAGGAAATGATAGATTGGTCTGTGAGAGTACTCGGTACTCAGAGATAGAAGTGGTTCTAGGAAATGATAGATTGGTCTGCGAGAGTACTTGGTACTCAGAGATAGAACTGGTTGTTGTAAATGATAGATTGGTCTGCGAGAGTACTTGGTACTCAGAGATAGAACTGGTTCTAGGAAATGATAGATTGGTCTGTGGGAGTACTCGGTACTCAGAGATAGAACTGGTTCTAGGAAATGATAGATTGGTCTGTGAGAGTACTTGGTACTCAGAGATAGAACTGGTTATAGGAAATGATAGATTGGTCTGTGAGAGTACTCGGTACTCAGAGATAGAAGTGGTTGTTGTAAATGATAGATTGGTCTGTGAGAGTACTTGGTACTCAGAGATAGAACTGGTTCTAGGAAATGATAGATTGGTCTGTGAGAATACTTGGTACTCAGAGATAGAACTGGTTCTAGGAAATGATAGATTGGTCTGTGAGAGTACTCGGTACTCAGAGATAGAACTGGTTCTAGGAAATGATAAATTGGTCTGTGAGAATACTTGGTACTCAGAGATAGATCTGGTTCTAGGAAATGATAGATTGGTCTGTGAGAGTACTCGGTACTCAGGGATAGAACTGGTTCTAGGAAATGATAGATTGGTTTGCGAGAGTACTTGGTACTCAGAGATAGAACTGGTTCTAGGAAATGATAGATTGGTCTGTGAGAATACTTGGTACTCAGAGATAGATCTGGTTCTAGGAAATGATAGATTGGTCTGTGAGAGTACTTGGTACTCAGAGATAGAACTGGTTCTAGGAAATGATAGATTGGTCTGTGAGAATACTTGGTACTCAGAGATAGAACTGCTTCTAGGAAATGATAGATTGGTCTGTGAGAGTACTTGGTACTCAGAGATAGAACTGGTTCTAGGAAATGATAGATTGGTCTGTGAGAATACTTGGTACTCAGAGATAGATCTGGTTCTAGGAAATGATAGATTGGTCTGTGAGAGTACTCGGTACTCAGAGATAGAACTGGTTCTAGGAAATGATAGATTGGTTTGTGAGAATACTTGGTACTCAGAGATAGAACTGGTTCTAGGAAATGATAGATTGGTCTGTGAGAGTACTCGGTACTCAGAGATAGAACTGGTTCTAGGAAATGATAGATTGGTCTGTGAGAATACTTGGTACTCAGAGATAGAACTGGTTCTAGGAAATGATAGATTGGTCTGTGAGAGTACTCGGTACTCAGAGATAGAACTGGTTCTAGGAAATGATAGATTGGTCTGTGAGAATACTTGGTACTCAGAGATAGATCTGGTTCTAGGAAATGATAGATTGGTCTGTGAGAGTACTCGGTACTCAGGGATAGAACTGGTTCTAGGAAATGATAGATTGGTTTGCGAGAGTACTTGGTACTCAGAGATAGAACTGGTTCTAGGAAATGATAGATTGGTCTGTGAGAGTACTCGGTACTCAGGGATAGAACTGGTTCTAGGAAATGATAGATTGGTTTGCGAGAGTACTTGGTACTCAGAGATAGAACTGGTTCTAGGAAATGATAGATTGGTCTGTGAGAGTACTTGGTACTCAGAGATAGAACTGGTTCTAGGAAATGATAGATTGGTTTGCGAGAGTACTTGGTACTCAGAAATAGAACTGGTTGTTGTAAATGATAGATTGGTTTGCGAGAGTACTTGGTACTCAGAGATAGATCTGGTTCTAGGAAATGATAGATTGGTCTGTGAGAGTACTTGGTACTCAGAGATAGAACTGGTTCTAGGAAATGATAGATTGGTCTGTGAGAGTACTTGGTTCTCAGAGATAGAACTGGTTCTAGGAAATGATAGATTGGTCTGTGAGAGTACTTGGTACTCAGAGATAGAACTGGTTCTAGGAAATGATAGATTGGTCTACGAGAGTACTTGATACTCAGAGATAGAAGTGGTTGTTGTAAATGATAGATTGGTCTGTGGGAGTACTTGGTACTCAGAGATAGAAGTGGTTGTTGTAAATGATAGATTGGTCTGTGAGAGTACTTGGTACTCAGAGATAGAACTGGTTCTAGGAAATGATTGATTGGTCTGCGAGAGTACTTGGTACTCAGAGATAGATCTGGTTCTAGGAAATGATAGATTGGTCTGCGAGAGTACTTGGTACTCAGATATAGAACTGGTTCTAGGAAATGATAGATTGGTCTGTGAGAGTACTTGGTACTCAGAGATAGAAGTGGTTCTAGGAAATGATAGATTGGTCTGCGAGAGTACTTGGTACTAAGAGATAGAACTGGTTCTAGGAAATGATAGATTGGTCTACGAGAGTACTTGGTACTCAGAGATAGAAGTGGTTCTAGGAAATGATAGATTGGTCTGTGGGAGTACTTGGTACTCAGAGATAGATCTGGTTCTAGGAAACGATAGATTGGTCTGCGAGAGTACTTGGTACTCAGAGATAGAAGTGGTTGTTGTAAATGATAGATTGGTCTACGAGAGTACTTGGTACTCAGAGATAGAAGTGGTTGTTGTAAATGATAGATTGGTCTACGAGAGTACTTGGTACTCAGAGATAGAAGTGGTTGTTGTAAATGATAGATTGGTCTGTGAGAGTACTTGGTACTCAGAGATAGAACTGGTTGTTGTAAATGATAGATTGGTCTACGAGAGTACTTGGTACTCAGAGATAGAAGTGGTTGTTGTAAATGATAGATTGGTCTACGAGAGTACTTGGTACTCAGAGATAGAAGTGGTTGTTGTAAATGATAGATTGGTCTACGAGAGTACTTGGTACTCAGAGATAGAAGTGGTTGTTGTAAATGATAGATTGGTCTGTGAGAGTACTTGGTACTCAGAGATAGAACTGGTTCTAGGAAATGATAGATTGGTCTGCGAGAGTACTTGGTACTCAGAGATAGAACTGGTTCTAGGAAATGATAGATTGGTCTGTGAGAATACTTGGTACTCAGAGATAGATCTGGTTCTAGGAAATGATAGATTGGTCTGTGAGAGTACTCGGTACTCAGGGATAGAACTGGTTCTAGGAAATGATAGATTGGTCTGCGAGAGTACTTGGTACTAAGAGATAGAACTGGTTCTAGGAAATGATAGATTGGTCTACGAGAGTACTTGGTACTCAGAGATAGAAGTGGTTCTAGGAAATGATAGATTGGTCTGTGGGAGTACTTGGTACTCAGAGATAGATCTGGTTCTAGGAAACGATAGATTGGTCTGCGAGAGTACTTGGTACTCAGAGATAGAAGTGGTTGTTGTAAATGATAGATTGGTCTACGAGAGTACTTGGTACTCAGAGATAGAAGTGGTTGTTGTAAATGATAGATTGGTCTACGAGAGTACTTGGTACTCAGAGATAGAAGTGGTTGTTGTAAATGATAGATTGGTCTGTGAGAGTACTTGGTACTCAGAGATAGAACTGGTTGTTGTAAATGATAGATTGGTCTACGAGAGTACTTGGTACTCAGAGATAGAAGTGGTTGTTGTAAATGATAGATTGGTCTACGAGAGTACTTGGTACTCAGAGATAGAAGTGGTTGTTGTAAATGATAGATTGGTCTACGAGAGTACTTGGTACTCAGAGATAGAAGTGGTTGTTGTAAATGATAGATTGGTCTGTGAGAGTACTTGGTACTCAGAGATAGAACTGGTTCTAGGAAATGATAGATTGGTCTGCGAGAGTACTTGGTACTCAGAGATAGAACTGGTTCTAGGAAATGATAGATTGGTCTGTGAGAATACTTGGTACTCAGAGATAGATCTGGTTCTAGGAAATGATAGATTGGTCTGTGAGAGTACTCGGTACTCAGGGATAGAACTGGTTCTAGGAAATGATAGATTGGTTTGCGAGAGTACTTGGTACTCAGAGATAGAACTGGTTCTAGGAAATGATAGATTGGTCTGTGAGAGTACTCGGTACTCAGGGATAGAACTGGTTCTAGGAAATGATAGATTGGTTTGCGAGAGTACTTGGTACTCAGAGATAGAACTGGTTCTAGGAAATGATAGATTGGTCTGTGAGAGTACTTGGTACTCAGAGATAGAACTGGTTCTAGGAAATGATAGATTGGTTTGCGAGAGTACTTGGTACTCAGAAATAGAACTGGTTGTTGTAAATGATAGATTGGTTTGCGAGAGTACTTGGTACTCAGAGATAGATCTGGTTCTAGGAAATGATAGATTGGTCTGTGAGAGTACTTGGTACTCAGAGATAGAACTGGTTCTAGGAAATGATAGATTGGTCTGTGAGAGTACTTGGTTCTCAGAGATAGAACTGGTTCTAGGAAATGATAGATTGGTCTGTGAGAGTACTTGGTACTCAGAGATAGAACTGGTTCTAGGAAATGATAGATTGGTCTACGAGAGTACTTGGTACTCAGAGATAGAAGTGGTTGTTGTAAATGATAGATTGGTCTGTGGGAGTACTTGGTACTCAGAGATAGAAGTTGTTGTTGTAAATGATAGATTGGTCTGTGAGAGTACTTGGTACTCAGAGATAGAACTGGTTCTAGGAAATGATTGATTGGTCTGCGAGAGTACTTGGTACTCAGAGATAGATCTGGTTCTAGGAAATGATAGATTGGTCTGCGAGAGTACTTGGTACTCAGATATAGAACTGGTTCTAGGAAATGATAGATTGGTCTGTGAGAGTACTTGGTACTCAGAGATAGAAGTGGTTCTAGGAAATGATAGATTGGTCTGCGAGAGTACTTGGTACTAAGAGATAGAACTGGTTCTAGGAAATGATAGATTGGTCTACGAGAGTACTTGGTACTCAGAGATAGAAGTGGTTCTAGGAAATGATAGATTGGTCTGTGGGAGTACTTGGTACTCAGAGATAGATCTGGTTCTAGGAAACGATAGATTGGTCTGCGAGAGTACTTGGTACTCAGAGATAGAAGTGGTTGTTGTAAATGATAGATTGGTCTACGAGAGTACTTGGTACTCAGAGATAGAAGTGGTTGTTGTAAATGATAGATTGGTCTGTGAGAGTACTTGGTACTCAGAGATAGAACTGGTTGTTGTAAATGATAGATTGGTCTACGAGAGTACTTGGTACTCAGAGATAGAAGTGGTTGTTGTAAATGATAGATTGGTCTACGAGAGTACTTGGTACTCAGAGATAGAAGTGGTTGTTGTAAATGATAGATTGGTCTGTGAGAGTACTTGGTACTCAGAGATAGAACTGGTTCTAGGAAATGATAGATTGGTCTGTGAGAGTACTTGGTACTCAGAGATAGAACTGGTTCTAGGAAATGATAGATTGGTCTGCGAGAGTACTTGGTACTCAGAGATAGAACTGGTTCTAGGAAATGATAGATTGGTCTACAAGAGTACTTGGTACTCAGAGATAGAACTGGTTCTAGGAAATGATAGATTGGTCTACAAGAGTACTTGGTTCTCAGAGATAGAACGGGTTCTAGGAAATGATAGATTGGTCTGTGAGAGTACATGGTACTCACAGATAGAACTGGTTGTTGTAAATGATAGATTGGTCTGCGAGAGTACTTGGCACTCAGAGATAGAACGGGTTCTAGGAAATGATAGATTGGTCTGTGAGAATACTTGGTACTCAGAGATAGAACTGGTTCTAGGAAATGATAGATTGGTCTGTGAGAGTACTTGGTACTCCGTGATAGAACTGGTTCTAGGAAATGATAGATTGGTCTGCGAGAGTACTTGGTACTCAGAGATAGAACTGGTTCTAGGAAATGATAGATTGGTCTGCGAGAGTACTTGGTACTCAGAGATAGAACTGGTTCTAGGAAATGATAGATTGGTCTACAAGAGTACTTGGTTCTCAGAGATAGAACGGGTTCTAGGAAATGATAGATTGGTCTGTGAGAGTACATGGTACTCACAGATAGAACTGGTTGTTGTAAATGATAGATTGGTCTGCGTGAGTACTTGGCACTCAGAGATAGAACGGGTTCTAGGAAATGATAGATTGGTCTGTGAGAGTACTTGGTACTCAGAGATAGAACTGGTTCTAGGAAATGATAGATTGGTCTGTGAGAGTACTTGGTACTCCGTGATAGAACTGGTTCTAGGAAATGATAGATTGGTCTGCGAGAGCACTTGGTACTCAGAGATAGAACTGGTTCTAGAAATGATAGATTGGTCTGTGAGAGTACTTGGTACTCACAGATAGAACTGGTTGTTGTAAATGATAGATTGGTCTGCGAGAGTACTTGGTACTCAGAGATAGAACTGGTTCTAGGAAATGATAGATTGGTCTGTGAGAGTACTTGGTACTCAGAGATAGAACTGGTTCTAGAAATGATAGATTGGTCTGTGAGAGTACTTGGTACTCAGAGATAGAACTGGTTCTAGGAAATGATAGATTGGTCTGTGAGAGCACTTGGTACTCAGAGATAGAACTGGTTCTAGGAAATGATAGATTGGTCTGTGAGAGTACTTGGTACTCAGAGATAGAACTGGTTCTAGGAAATGATAGATTGGTCTGTGAGAGTACTTGGTACTCAGAGATAGAACTGGTTCTAGGAAATGATAGATTGGTCTGTGAGAGTACTTGGTACTCAGAGATAGAAGTGGTTCTAGGAAATGATAGATTGGTCTGTGAGAATACTTGGTACTCAGAAATAGAACTGGTACTAGGAAATGATAGATTGGTCTGTGAGAGTACTTGGTACTCAGAAATAGAACTGGTACTAGGAAATGATAGATTGGTCTGTGAGAGTACTTGGTACTCAGAGATAGAACTGGTTCTAGGAAATGAAAGATTGGTCTGTGAGAGTACTTGGTTCTCAGAGATAGAACTGGTTCTAGGAAATGATAGATTGGTCTGTGAGAGTACTTAGTACTCAGAGATAGAACTGGTTCTAGGAAATGATAGATTGGTCTGTGAGAATACTTGGTACTCAGAAATAGAACTGGTACTAGGAAATGATAGATTGGTCTGTGAGAGTACTTGGTACTCAGAAATAGAACTGGTACTAGGAAATGATAGATTGGTCTGTGAGAGTACTTGGTACTCAGAAATAGAACTGGTTCTAGGAAATGATAGATTGGTCTGTGAGAGTACTTGGTACTCAGAGATAGAACTGGTTCTAGGAAATGATAGATTGGTCTGTGAGAGTACTTAGTACTCAGAGATAGAACTGGTTCTAGGAAGTGATAGATTGGTCTGTGAGAATACTTGGTACTCAGAAATAGAACTGGTACTAGGAAATGATAGATTGGTCTGTGAGAGTACTTGGTACTCAGAGATAGAACTGGTACTAGGAAATGATAGATTGGTCTGCGAGAGTACTCAGTACTCAGAGATAGAACTGGTTCTAGGAAATGATAGATTGGTCTGCGAGAGTACTTGGTACTCAGAGATAGAACTGGTTCTAGGAAATGATAGATTGGTCTGTGAGAGTACTTGGTACTCAGAGATAGAACTGGTTCTAGGAAATGATAGATTGGTCTGCGAGAGTACTTGGTACTCAGAGATAGAACTGGTTGTTGTAAATGATAGATTGGTCTGCGAGAGTACTTGGTACTCAGAGATAGAACTGGTTATAGGAAATGATAGATTGGTCTGTGAGAGTACTCGGTACTCAGAGATAGAAGTGGTTGTTGTAAATGATAGATTGGTCTGTGAGAGTACTTGGTACTCAGGGATAGAACTGGTTCTAGGAAATGATAGATTGGTCTGTGAGAGTACTTGGTACTCAGAGATAGAACTGGTTATAGGAAATGATAGATTGGTCTGTGAGAGTACTCGGTACTCAGAGATAGAAGTGGTTGTTGTAAATGATAGATTGGTCTGTGAGAGTACTTGGTACTCAGGGATAGAACTGGTTCTAGGAAATGATAGATTGGTCTGTGAGAGTACTTGGTACTCAGAGATAGAACTGGTTCTAGGAAATGATAGATTGGTCTGTGAGAATACTTGGTACTCAGAGATAGAACTGGTTCTAGGAAATGATAGATTGGTCTGTGAGAATACTTGGTACTCAGAGATAGAACTGGTTCTAGGAAATGATAGATTGGTCTGTGAGAGTACTTGGTACTCAGAGATAGAAGTGGTTGTTGTAAATGATAAATTGGTCTATGAGAGTACTTGGTACTCAGAGATGGAACTGGTTCTAGGAAATGATAGATTGGTTTGCGAGAGTACTTGGTACTCAGAGATAGAACTGGTTCTAGGAAATGATAGATTGGCCTGCGAGAGTACTTGGTACTCAGAGATAGAACTGGTTGTTGTAAATGATAGATTGGTCTGTGAGAGTACTTGGTACTCAGAGATAGATCTGGTTCTAGGAAATGATAGATTGGTCTGTGAGAGTACTTGGTACTCAGAGATAGAACTGGTTCTAGGAAATGATAGATTGGTCTGTGAGAGTACTTGGTACTCAGAGATAGAAGTGGTTGTTGTAAATGATAGATTGGTCTGTGAGAGTACTTGGTACTCAGGGATAGAACTGGTTCTAGGAAATGATAGATTGGTCTGTGAGAGTACTTGGTACTCAGAGATAGAACTGGTTCTAGGAAATGATAGATTGGTCTGTGAGAATACTTGGTACTCAGAGATAGAACTGGTTCTAGGAAATGATAGATTGGTCTGTGAGAATACTTGGTACTCAGAGATAGAACTGGTTCTAGGAAATGATAGATTGGTCTGTGAGAGTACTTGGTACTCAGAGATAGAAGTGGTTGTTGTAAATGATAAATTGGTCTGTGAGAGTACTTGGTACTCAGAGATAGAACTGGTTCTAGGAAATGATAGATTGGTTTGCGAGAGTACTTGGTACTCAGAGATAGAACTGGTTCTAGGAAATGATAGATTGGCCTGCGAGAGTACTTGGTACTCAGAGATAGAACTGGTTGTTGTAAATGATAGATTGGTCTGCGAGAGTACTTGGTACTCAGAGATAGAACTGGTTCTAGGAAATGATAGATTTGTCTACGAGAGTACTTGGTACTCAGAGATAGATCTGGTTCTAGGAAATGATAGATTGGTCTGTGAGAATACTTGGTACTCAGAGATAGAACTGGTTCTAGGAAATGATAGATTGGTCTGTGAGAGTACTTGGTACTCAGAGATAGAAGTGGTTGTTGTAAATGATAGATTGGTCTGTGAGAGTACTTGGTACTCAGAGATAGAAGTGGTTGTTGTAAATGATAAATTGGTCTGTGAGAGTACTTGGTACTCAGAGATAGAACTGGTTCTAGGAAATGATAGATTGGTTTGCGAGAGTACTTGGTACTCAGAGATAGAACTGGTTCTAGGAAATGATAGATTGGTTTGCGAGAGTACTTGGTACTCAGAGATAGAACGGGTTCTAGGAAATGATAGATTGGTTTGCGAGAGTACTTGGTACTCAGGGATAGAACTGCTTCTAGGAAATGATAGTTTGGTCTGTGAGAGTACTCGGTACTCAGAGATAGAACTGGTTCTAGGAAACGATAGATTGGTCTGTGAGAATACTTGGTACTCAGAGATAGATCTGGTTCTAGGAAATGATAGATTGGTCTGTGAGAGTACTTGGTACTCAGAGATGGAACTGGTTCTAGGAAATGATAGATTGGTCTGTGAGAGTACTTGGTACTCAGAGATAGAACTGGTTCTAGGAAATGATAGATTGGTCTGTGAGAGTACTTGGTACTCAGAGATAGAAGTGGTTCTAGGAAATGATAGATTGGTCTGTGGGAGTACTCGGTACTCAGAGATAGAACTGGTTCTAGGAAATGATAGATTGGTCTGTGAGAGTACTTGGTACTCAGAGATAGAACTGGTTATAGGAAATGATAGATTGGTCTGTGAGAGTACTCGGTACTCAGAGATAGAACTGGTTCTAGGAAATGATAAATTGGTCTGTGAGAATACTTGGTACTCAGAGATAGATCTGGTTCTAGGAAATGATAGATTGGTCTGTGAGAGTACTCGGTACTCAGGGATAGAACTGGTTCTAGGAAATGATAGATTGGTTTGCGAGAGTACTTGGTACTCAGAGATAGAACTGGTTCTAGGAAATGATAGATTGGTCTGTGAGAATACTTGGTACTCAGAGATAGATCTGGTTCTAGGAAATGATAGATTGGTCTGTGAGAGTACTTGGTACTCAGAGATAGAACTGGTTCTAGGAAATGATAGATTGGTCTGTGAGAATACTTGGTACTCAGAGATAGAACTGGTTCTAGGAAATGATAGATTGGTCTGTGAGAGTACTTGGTACTCAGAGATAGAACTGGTTCTAGGAAATGATAGATTGGTCTGTGAGAATACTTGGTACTCAGAGATAGATCTGGTTCTAGGAAATGATAGATTTGTCTGTGAGAGTACTCGGTACTCAGAGATAGAACTGGTTCTAGGAAATGATAGATTGGTTTGTGAGAATACTTGGTACTCAGAGATAGAACTGGTTCTAGGAAATGATAGATTGGTCTGTGAGAGTACTCGGTACTCAGAGATAGAACTGGTTCTAGGAAATGATAGATTGGTCTATGAGAATACTTGGTACTCAGAGATAGAACTGGTTCTAGGAAATGATAGATTGGTCTGTGAGAGTACTCGGTACTCAGAGATAGAACTGGTTCTAGGAAATGATAGATTGGTCTGTGAGAATACTTGGTACTCATAGATAGATCTGGTTCTAGGAAATGATAGATTGGTCTGTGAGAGTACTCGGTACTCAGGGATAGAACTGGTTCTAGGAAATGATAGATTGGTTTGCGAGAGTACTTGGTACTCAGAGATAGAACTGGTTCTAGGAAATGATAGATTGGTCTGTGAGAGTACTCGGTACTCAGGGATAGAACTGGTTCTAGGAAATGATAGATTGGTTTGCGAGAGTACTTGGTACTCAGAGATAGAACTGGTTCTAGGAAATGATAGATTGGTCTGTGAGAGTACTTGGTACTCAGAGATAGAACTGGTTCTAGGAAATGATAGATTGGTTTGCGAGAGTACTTGGTACTCAGAAATAGAACTGGTTGTTGTAAATGATAGATTGGTTTGCGAGAGTACTTGGTACTCAGAGATAGATCTGGTTCTAGGAAATGATAGATTGGTCTGTGAGAGTACTTGGTACTCAGAGATAGAACTGGTTCTAGGAAATGATAGATTGGTCTGTGAGAGTACTTGGTACTCAGAGATAGAACTGGTTCTAGGAAATGATAGATTGGTCTGTGAGAGTACTTGGTACTCAGAGATAGAACTGGTTCTAGGAAATGATAGATTGGTCTACGAGAGTACTTGGTACTCAGAGATAGAAGTGGTTGTTGTAAATGATAGATTGGTCTGTGGGAGTACTTGGTACTCAGAGATAGAAGTGGTTGTTGTAAATGATAGATTGGTCTGTGAGAGTACTTGGTACTCAGAGATAGAACTGGTTCTAGGAAATGATTGATTGGTCTGCGAGAGTACTTGGTACTCAGAGATAGATCTGGTTCTAGGAAATGATAGATTGGTCTGCGAGAGTACTTGGTACTCAGAGATAGAACTGGTTCTAGGAAATGATAGATTGGTCTGTGAGAGTACTTGGTACTCAGAGATAGAAGTGGTTCTAGGAAATGATAGATTGGTCTGCGAGAGTACTTGGTACTAAGAGATAGAACTGGTTCTAGGAAATGATAGATTGGTCTACGAGAGTACTTGGTACTCAGAGATAGAAGTGGTTCTAGGAAATGATAGATTGGTCTGTGGGAGTACTTGGTACTCAGAGATAGATCTGGTTCTAGGAAACGATAGATTGGTCTGCGAGAGTACTTGGTACTCAGAGATAGAAGTGGTTGTTGTAAATGATAGATTGGTCTACGAGAGTACTTGGTACTCAGAGATAGAAGTGGTTGTTGTAAATGATAGATTGGTCTACGAGAGTTCTTGGTACTCAGAGATAGAAGTGGTTGTTGTAAATGATAGATTGGTCTGTGAGAGTACTTGGTACTCAGAGATAGAACTGGTTGTTGTAAATGATAGATTGGTCTACGAGAGTACTTGGTACTCAGAGATAGAAGTGGTTGTTGTAAATGATAGATTGGTCTACGAGAGTACTTGGTACTCAGAGATAGAAGTGGTTGTTGTAAATGATAGATTGGTCTGTGAGAGTACTTGGTACTCAGAGATAGAACTGGTTCTAGGAAATGATAGATTGGTCTGTGAGAGTACTTGGTACTCAGAGATAGAACTGGTTCTAGGAAATGATAGATTGGTCTGCGAGAGTACTTGGTACTCAGAGATAGAACTGGTTCTAGGAAATGATAGATTGGTCTACAAGAGTACTTGGTACTCAGAGATAGAACTGGTTCTAGGAAATGATAGATTGGTCTACAAGAGTACTTGGTTCTCAGAGATAGAACGGGTTCTAGGAAATGATAGATTTGTCTGTGAGAGTACATGGTACTCACAGATAGAACTGGTTGTTGTAAATGATAGATTGGTCTGCGAGAGTACTTGGCACTCAGAGATAGAACGGGTTCTAGGAAATGATAGATTGGTCTGTGAGAGTACTTGGTACTCAGAGATAGAACTGGTTCTAGGAAATGATAGATTGGTCTGTGAGAGTACTTGGTACTCCGTGATAGAACTGGTTCTAGGAAATGATAGATTGGTCTGCGAGAGTACTTGGTACTCAGAGATAGAACTGGTTCTAGGAAATGATAGATTGGTCTGCGAGAGTACTTGGTACTCAGAGATAGAACTGGTTCTAGGAAATGATAGATTGGTCTACAAGAGTACTTGGTTCTCAGAGATAGAACGGGTTCTAGGAAATGATAGATTGGTCTGTGAGAGTACATGGTACTCACAGATAGAACTGGTTGTTGTAAATGATAGATTGGTCTGCGTGAGTACTTGGCACTCAGAGATAGAACGGGTTCTAGGAAATGATAGATTGGTCTGTGAGAGTACTTGGTACTCAGAGATAGAACTGGTTCTAGGAAATGATAGATTGGTCTGTGAGAGTACTTGGTACTCCGTGATAGAACTGGTTTTAGGAAATGATAGATTGGTCTGCGAGAGCACTTGGTACTCAGAGATAGAACTGGTTCTAGAAATGATAGATTGGTCTGTGAGAGTACTTGGCACTCAGAGATAGAACTGGTTCTAGAAATGATAGATTGGTCTGCGAGAGCACTTGGTACTCAGAGATAGAACTGGTTCTAGGAAATGATAGATTGGTCTGCGAGAGCACTTGGTACTCAGAGATAGAACTGGTTCTAGGAAATGATAGATTGGTCTGTGAGAGTACTTGGTACTCAGAGATAGAACTGGTTCTAGAAATGATAGATTGGTCTGTGAGAGTACTTGGTACTCAGAGATAGAACTGGTTGTTGTAAATGATAGATTGGTCTGCGAGAGTACTTGGTACTCAGAGATAGAACTGGTTCTAGGAAATGATAGATTGGTCTGTGAGAGTACTTGGTACTCAGAGATAGAACTGGTTCTAGAAATGATAGATTGGTCTGTGAGAGTACTTGGTACTCAGAGATAGAACTGGTTGTTGTAAATGATAGATTGGTCTGCGAGAGTACTTGGTACTCAGAGATAGAACTGGTTCTAGGAAATGATAGATTGGTCTGTGAGAGTACTTGGTACTCCGTGATAGAACTGGTTCTAGGAAATGATAGATTGGTCTGTGAGAGCACTTGGTACTCAGAGATAGAACTGGTTCTAGGAAATGATAGATTGGTCTGTGAGAGTACTTGGTACTCAGAGATAGAACTGGTTCTAGGAAATGATAGATTGGTCTGTGAGAGTACTTGGTACTCAGAGATAGAACTGGTTGTTGTAAATGATAGATTGGTCTGTGAGAGTACTTGGTACTCAGAGATAGAAGTGGTTCTAGGAAATGATAGATTGGTCTGTGAGAATACTTGGTACTCAGAAATAGAACTGGTACTAGGAAATGATAGATTGGTCTGTGAGAGTACTTGGTACTCAGAAATAGAACTGGTACTAGGAAATGATAGATTGGTCTGTGAGAGTACTTGGTACTCAGAGATAGAACTGGTTCTAGGAAATGATAGATTGGTCTGTGAGAGTACTTGGTTCTCAGAGATAGAACTGGTTCTAGGAAATGATAGATTGGTCTGTGAGAGTACTTGGTACTCAGAGATAGAACTGGTTCTAGGAAATGATAGATTGGTCTGTGAGAATACTTGGTACTCAGAAATAGAACTGGTACTAGGAAATGATAGATTGGTCTGTGAGAGTACTTGGTACTCAGAGATAGAACGGGTTCTAGGAAATGATAGATTGGTCTGTGAGAGTACTTGGTACTCAGAAATAGAACTGGTTCTAGGAAATGATAGATTGGTCTGTGAGAGTACTTGGTACTCAGAGATAGAACTGGTTCTAGGAAATGATAGATTGGTCTGTGAGAGTACTTAGTACTCAGAGATAGAACTGGTTCTAGGAAATGATAGATTGGTCTGTGAGAGTACTTGGTACTCAGAGATAGAACTGGTACTAGGAAATGATAGATTGGTCTGCGAGAGTACTCAGTACTCAGAGATAGAACTGGTTCTAGGAAATGATAGATTGGTCTGCGAGAGTACTTGGTACTCAGAGATAGAACTGGTTCTAGGAAATGATAGATTGGTCTGTGAGAGTACTTGGTACTCAGAGATAGAACTGGTTCTAGGAAATGATAGATTGGTCTGCGAGAGTACTTGGTACTCAGAGATAGAACTGGTTGTTGTAAATGATAGATTGGTCTGCGAGAGTACTTGGTACTCAGAGATAGAACTGGTTCTAGGAAATGATAGATTGGTCTGTGGGAGTACTTGGTACTCAGAGATAGAACTGGTTGTTGTAAATGATAGATTGGTCTGCGAGAGTACTTGGTACTCAGAGATAGAACTGGTTGTTGTAAATGATAGATTGGTCTGCGAGAGTACTTGGTACTCAGAGATAGAACTGGTTGTAGGAAATGATAGATTGGTCTGTGAGAGTACTTGGTACTCAGAGATAGATCTGGTTTTAGGAAATGATAGATTGGTCTGTGAGAGTACTTGGTACTCAGAGATAGAACTGGTTCTAGGAAATGATAGATTGGTCTGCGAGAGTACTTGGTACTCAGAGATAGAACTGGTTCTAGGAAATGATAGATTGGTCTGTGAGAGTACTTGGTACTCAGAGATAGAACTGGTTGTTGTAAATGATAGTTTTGTCTGCGAGAGTACTTGGTACTCAGAGATAGAACTGGTTGTAGGAAATGATAGATTGGTCTGCGAGAGTACTTGGTACTCAGAGATAGAACTGGTTGTTGTAAATGATAGATTGGTCTGCGAGAGTACTTGGTACTCAGAGATAGAACTGGTTGTTGTAAATGATAGATTGGTCTGTGAGAGCACTTGGTACTCAGAGATAGAACTGGTTCTAGGAAATGATAGATTGGTCTGTGAGAGTACTTGGTACTCAGAGATAGAACTGGTTCTAGGAAATGATAAATTGGTCTGTGAGAGTACTTGGTACTCAGAGATAGAACTGGTTCTAGGAAATGATAGATTTGTCTGTGAGAGTACTTGGTACTCAGAGATAGAACTGGTTGTTGTAAATGATAGTTTGGTCTGTGAGAGCACTTGGTACTCAGAGATAGAACTGGTTGTTGTAAATGATAGATTGGTCTGCGAGAGTACTTGGTACTCAGAGATAGAACTGGTTGTAGGAAATGATAGATTGGTCTGTGAGAGTACTTGGTACTCAGAGATAGAACTGGTTCTAGGAAATGATATGATCCTCAGGGATATAACTAATTCTTGGAAATGATGGATTGGTCTGGGATAGGACTGGTTCTTGGAAATGACAGATCCCCCACTCCCCTTTACAATTTGGAGTCCTTGAAAAGTGCAACCCCCCTCCTCAAGGCTGAACTATACGAAGGAATTGCGTGCCATTGTTTGTCGGGGATGTGGTGAAATTTAAACGAAACCAAAGAGAAAGTTATGTTCATGGTGGAATCCTGGTTGAACTCGCTACGTTCTCTCTGGTGGATGTCACACAATGCTAATTCTTTGTTAACGAGCTGGGTGATATTTCTGCTGCAATACCTTTTAGACTTTAAACTTAATCCTATTTACAGACATTTTTCTAAACATCAGTAAAGCAAAGCTTTTAACCAGTTCTTTATAGAAATAAAGGCTTAAAATAAAGATCTCACCGGGTGATGCTAAGACATATAACCGTACTTGCTCGAATAACATGGCCGATAGTATATTGATCAGCCACCTTACTTGAGTTCAGCGTACATTGAAGTCATAGTTTCTCTAACGGAAGCCATTGCTACGGAGGCGTTTACGATGTCGTAAGTCAAACGTAAGTAAAACGTAAGTAAAAATATTAGTCTCGGATGTAGGTTCTTTTTTTACCTATATATGTTTTACCTAGGATGTACTTACGTGGTATTATACAGTGATTATTTGACCAATGTAATTTGGAGACCTCAGTGTACTAAGGTTTTAAGTTAGACTCTTGCTTGAATAGATTTCAAAATAAACAAATACCTCATGGCTCATTTCGCTGAATTGTCTTTTGCCTTGAAGTACTTTAACTGAGAAAGATTAAATCTAGCCATCCTGACAAGAGGCTACGTCACGTGGTCGTCACAGTACCATTTCTTTCATTTCATAACTGATCAAGTTTTTACTTATATAAATACTTGCATCAAAGACATGCATTTTCAAATCAAAACATCTCAGCTACATAGTTAAATGTTTAATAATCACCAAGTTCGAAGGTAGATATATTTTCAAATGAAAACATCTCAAAAGTTTTGTTTTGATACTCAAACTTGCATCAAAGACATGCATTTTCAAATGAAAACATCTCCAAAGTTTTGTTTTGATAATCAAACTTGCATCAAAGACATCATTCAAATCAAAACATCTCAGCTACATAGTTAAATGTTTAATAATCACCAAGTTCGAAGGTAGATATATTTTCAAATGAAAACATCTCAAAAGTTTTGTTTTGATACTCAAACTTGCATCAAAGACATGCATTTTCAAATGAAAACATCTCCAAAGTTTTGTTTTGATAATCAAACTTGCATCAAAGACATCATTCAAATCAAAACAATTCAGCTACATAGTTAAATGTTTAATAATCACCAAGTTCGAAGGTAGATATATTTTCAAATGAAAACATCTCAAAAGTTTTGTTTTGATACTCAAACTTGCATCAAAGACATGCATTTTCAAATCAAAACATCTCAGCTACATAGTTAAATGTTTAATAATCACCAAGTTCGAAGGTAGATATATTTTCAAATGAAAACATCTCAAAAGTTTTGTTTTGATACTCAAACTTGCATCAAAGACATGCATTTTCAAATGAAAATATCTCAGCCCCACAAACCTAATCTCCCTATGGGTCAATTAAAACACTGATTAGGACTGTTCCATTGCAGCTATGGGTGTTGTGTTAATTAATCACCTACTCCACTGTCTAAGTTATGGCTGTCTAAGTTATGGCTGTCTAAGTTTTGGGACATAATCTGCTGGTTCGAACGCTTCTGTTGATTACGGTACAGACTTACTTCAACCTGAAAATTAATTTAAGCCTGTGTTATGTGTATTCTAATCCACACTTGTTGATATATTTAATATCTAAAGACATTGATGACAAGGTGTATCCCGTGTACTATCTTTAAACGGTAAAGTGAGGTCCGGTATAAACGTTTGTTTATAAAGAACTTTATTTGATTGGGATTCTAGAAGTTGATGTGATTAAGAATAGAAACATTTTATGGCTAAACAACTTATTTATTCCTTGAAGGCGACGTTTCGACACAGATTATACTGCTGTTGTCAAGCAAGTCATACACAGGGAGAAACATGTTATATTATAAACATGATTTTTTTTTACAACATGTTGGAGATGAGTTGTTTCAATAATATACAGAGTTGATGGACAAAGTTTGAATAGATGTTTGAGAGGAAATCAGTTATGTGAGGTACAGAGACTGCAGGAATGATTAGCGAGGTGATTGGAAGTCAGGTGAATGTGTTTACAGATGATAGATGAGATTGGTGTATATGGTTTAAACATATTTTTATTTCCAAAACGAAATCTGGATTGACGAACAAGCCATAGGCTTATTTTAACGCCGCTCCAGATTGGTGTATACATGGAATAGGTAAGTTGATAAAGACGGTTTACATATACTAACGGGGAAAAGAAACGTCCCCACAGTTATAAGAGAGTATAGAACGAAATACCGCTGTCGCAAAAAGCAGATTTTGAATCTATTCGGCACATGTTTAGTAAAGAAATATATTCACAATTTCATACATCAGAGTGTGATAGATTTTTTCTGTCAGTTAGAATACACTTTGTATGGTGAAGTCACTTGTTCAAAGTCGTTTTTGCCGACCAGACTGTTTGACATTTAACTTTAAAATTATAAATTTAGAAATTTCATTAATAAAATATGTTATCGACATTAATAATCTGCTTAGACTTTTGACTTAGAATAAAGTTTGGACGCATCATTACTGCAGCGCTTGTAAAAAAACAAGCCAAAAAGCCCGTTTTGAGTCTAGTTAAGGAGATTTGAAAATGATGATTTCTTAAAACGTTTGTTCCTCAGAAATATGAACAGATATTGTATTTAACTTGCAGATTTAGTTTAATTTGCTTCTGAAGATATGATGCAACTCTGTTACAGTCGTATGGATCGCTTGTGGAGTGAAATATTTTTTTTTAATTGTGTGTATGGCTACGTTTCTTTTGCACGTGAGTTTAACTGCATTGAAAACATATTTTATTCATTTTAAAAACGGATTGGGCACAAGATATAAAACTTATAGAAGCCCCCTCCACATAATCGACACATATTTGACACGGCTAAAATACATAACACATGCAGAAGAGAAGTTTAAAATCTACAAATGAAGGAAAGACATAGTTTCAGCGTGTAAACATATAATGTACATTATAAACGCAATATACAATTAGAAATATTGTTGTAACGGCAAAAACAGTATGATTGTGCATTAATACATATGTATGAGTTAGTTGAACCGCTGACTATTTCCAATTAATCCATAAACATGGTGCAACATGTTTTCATTGTTGTGGTAGATTTGGATTTGCCATACATGATTGTATTTAGATCTACTTCTGCCTTTAAATTTTGAAATCTTTGCTTTAATACTAAACGGAAATTAGCTTATCATATAGGAAAATTGCCAAAAATCTATCTCTGTGAAATATATACACTTAATTTTTCCCAATTCTTTTCAATCCCAAATAAGCCGAGAAATTGCACTAATTAATAAAGGTGTTTTCCAGTCTAAATATCTATATCTAAATATCTAAAAGTCTATTATTTTCAAGCGCAAATCATCGTGGTCTAACTCACACACTGTATACTAAGATACGAAGGATAACAAAGTTCATGAGCAATGAAAGAAATTAAAATATATAAGTTTTGGCTGTTATTTATTTACCATTTCATTTAATTAATGAGAGTAACAATTTGTCATGATTTGCTGGTCTTCTCTCAATAAAAAGTACATTAAACAGGCAATAATTTGTATATTTTTAGGACATTTAGAAACATTGTTTATAAAGCAATCGTCACATTCAGTAATGTGTGACAAGGGTAACTTGCAAGAGAAGCACGTGCAGCACATGGATTGTTATGGCGACTTGCGCTTGAGACGAGCCTTTACGCTTCGGAAGCGCTTGCTTGTTGTGTAGTACGTTTTACGCAATAAAGGGGATTATGTTTATATGACGTCAGATACCCTTAGCGCGCGCTACTTGAAGAGTACTTCTCTTTGAAACCAAATGTACATATTAGGTGGTGTCTGTCCATATTAGAGGGTGTCTGTACATATTAGAGGGTGTCTGTACAGACTATAGGGGTCTGTTTTGATTTTATAATTTTTTAAATTACACGAAAGTTTAAACTGATATTCGCAGAGGTAAACTATCTTTCGATACACACTTTCGATTTGATGACTGCACCATTGATCAGTTGTTAAATGTAATTCTTCATTTGCAGTGTACGATATGAGCTAGAAGATTAGCCAGTTCGAAAGTGTCAAAAGCTCTTTTAAAAAAAGCTAGCCCCGGCCACAAGTTGCCAGGTACCAGGCTGTCTTATTTCACACATTGTCACAATAATCTTTCACAATCATTTGAAACGCTCACTTACTTCGAAACTGTTTGGGTCAATTTGTGATTTGTGATAAAAACACCCAGCTTGTTCTTGTTGCAGTGACGCTGTAAATGCTGCACTAATTTCCATGAAACATTCTTCTTCAAACTGTTATGCCGGTGTAGAATACCAAGCTTCGCCCTACAAACCAGGACCAAAAGTCTTTCACGTGGCATTTTTCATAGACTTGCGTGTTAATTAACCGTTGCAGGAACAATTTTCATAATTAAACTGTCTGTAAAATGTTTACCAAATATATACCAGAACATGGGAAATAACTTCAGCTACATACACATAATTTCCATATTCGCTTCCGTCAAGAAAGTTGTCTTCATTTAAGTAAAGCATACATTATGCGTCAAGAGAATTAATAAAATGGCGGCCAGTGGGACATTGGTACATGAACTTGTAGATATACTTTGTTCCGTCGGCTGTCATTTGATGAGTGATCAACATAAAGATGAACAAAATTATAGATGAACAGCTAACATAATTACAGAGATGTTTATTTAAATGTTATAACAATTTGACTACAGCTTAATTTATGAAAAATATTCTTGCAAAGGTTAATTAACAGGTAAGTCTATGGGAAATCCCAGAGTGGAGAAATACTTTTGACCCCAGACTGTAGAGTTATCCTACCTATTATCTTTTGGGCAACGTAAAATTGGAAACAAAATATTCTTGTATGATAAAATGCGGTTTATATTTATCGTCACTGAGAATGCAGCAGCTGGTGAATATTTTAATATTTTATGAACGCTTCTTTAACTTTTGGTATGCCTGAAAGAGTTACCGTTCTTCGCACCTTTTAGTGACGTCATTGGTTTTAGTGCACAGTTCTCATGGCGAGCGACCATGTGGGGTAAAGATAAAGTTGTGTTTACTGGATAAGTCTTAAAGATCAATCACATTTTCTTTGAAAATGGATGAAATAAGCAAGGATGAGCGATTTGCTCATATTCCTAAAGATCCTCGGTTTCGATCGATGTCCAGAAAACAGAAAAAGGTGAAAATTGATAAAAGATTTCAGTCTATGTTTCACGATAAGAAATTCAAGCTGAAATACTCCGTAGATAAACGTGGAAAACCAATGAACTTTACGACGAATGAAAACTTGAAGAAATACTATGAACTTTCAGAGGACGGTGAAGATTCTGACGAAGACGAGGATAGTGATATGGACGAAGAAGAGAAACTTATTGCTGATCTTAAAAAAAAAGCTATGTTGAGAAAAAATCTCAAAATGAAGTCAAATGTCAGTGCTGCATCTGGTACAGGAAATGGGCAGGTAGAAGAGGAAGAAACTTCACAAAATAAAACTGATACGAACAATACAAAGAAAAATTTAAAAGAAAAGAATGAGTCAAGTGATGATGACGACGATGACGTTGATATTACCAAACAAAGTAGCAAAGATGATGATCACGAATCCCCAGATGAGGACGCCGATTCATGTGAGGAGGACGCCGATTCAAGTGAGGAGGAAAGTAGTTCCGATTCTGAGGTAGGAGATGATGCACCAGATTATGCGAGAGGTGAAGGACTTATCGAAAGTTCCACGGATGATGATGAGGATGAAGATGATGTTGACGATGAATTTGATCACCAGTGGGGCGAACTCGATAAAGACGTTTCTGAAGCTGAGGAACTAACCTCAAGATTAGCTGTTTGTAATATGGACTGGGACAGAATAAAAGCTGAAGATTTATTTGTATTATTCAATTCGTTCAAATCATCAAAAGGAGTCATAAAGTCTGTTCACATTTATCCGTCAGAGTTCGGCCTTGAAAGAATGGAAGAAGAACAGGTTCATGGACCTACAGAGTTGAAAGAATTGGCCAAAACAGTTGACGTTGAAGCTGAAGTTGAGAGTGAAGAAGAAGATGAAGATGATGAAGGAAATCAATACCATCGGGAAAAACTTCGACAGTACCAGCTGAACAGACTGAAGTACTATTATGCCGTGGTTGAGTGTGATTCGGTTGAAACAGCAAGTAAGATCTATGATGAGTGTGATGGAAGAGAATATGAGTCGAGTTCAGCACGACTTGATCTCCGGTATATTCCAGCTGGTATGACATTTGATGAGACGCCTAAAAGCGAATGTCTTGCATTGCCCGACACCTCGTCTTATAAATCATCAACATTTTTCACCTCGGCGTTGTGCCAGTCCAAAGTCGATCTGACATGGGATGAAACTGATCAAGATCGAATAAAAACAACAATGAAGAAGTATGACAAGAAGGGGGAGGTAAATGAAGATGACTTTAAAGCTTATCTTGCTTCAGATTCGGAGGAAGAAGCTCCGGATGACGACGATGATGTAGCACAGTCAGACAGCGAGGAGCTTTCTGATGAGGACCAACAAATCAAAAAGTATAAAAGTCTTCTCAAAGATATTGACGAAACAAGTAACCGGAAAGGAGATATGGAGATGGAAATTGAATGGGAACCAGGTTTAAAGGAAACAACTGAAGATATTATCAAAACGAAAGCAAAGACGAAGGATCAGACTCCATGGGAAACTTTTCTTGAGCAGAGGAAGGAAAAGAAGAAACAGAAAAAGGAAGAACAAAAGAAGAAAAAATTAGCGAAGAAAGAAGCAAAGATGGAGAAAACATTCAGTGACGATGAAATACCAGCAGGAATTGATTTCACGGACAACAACTTCACAGATTTGAAACAATCTGAACCAAAGAAATCGAAAAAGAAAAAGAAACAAGAAAAATTGACAGAGGAAGAGGAGAAGAATAAGAAAAAGGAGGAAGCCGAGCTCGCACTGCTGATGATGGATGAAGACGAAGAAGAAGGAAAACAACACTTCAGTTTAAACGACTTGGTCGAGAAGAAGAAAAAGAAGAAGAAATCGAAAAAAGAAGTTGTGAAAGCAGAGGATGATTTTGAGATGGATATGGGTGACAATAGGTTTGATGCTGTG
Source organism: Gibbula magus (assembly GCA_936450465.1). Taxonomy (NCBI): domain Eukaryota; kingdom Metazoa; phylum Mollusca; class Gastropoda; order Trochida; family Trochidae; genus Gibbula; species Gibbula magus. The sequence goes on from OW388306.1 coordinate 14,236,191, forward strand.
TTCAAGTCCCACTTGTTTAACATTGATCCCTCAGCCCCAGAATTTAAGAAGACAAAAGGGATGGAGAGAATGATTGAGGAGAAATTAAAGAGAAGAAAAGGAGAGAGTGATCACGGAGAGAGAGTGAAGCAAATAAAATCTGACTCGGACGTTTCAGAGAAAGATGAACTTGCTCCGAGGAAAGAGGAATCCTTGTCCTCTCTTGTCAAATCTGTGAAAACCAAGACTCAACAATATCAGACCAAAAAGAAAAAGAAATGATTTCTCAAGAAAATACAATTGTGATGAAGTACAAGATTTGAAAAACATTTATCGACTGTAATATGTACTGTGAAATGTACACTAAGTGATCTTTCACTTGATTTCAGATAAAATATTTTCAGAATATATCTGTTTTTGTTAAAGATATTTCAATTGTACATTTTTCTTGATGAACATGATTTTAATATAATTAAAATATTGCAATCTAAAGAGATCTTTCATTATTTCAGTTAAACAAATAGTGTGGATCAAGATGAGAGTTACCTCACTCAAAGAGTCATACAAGTTTGAGGAAGAAGAGTTAAAGGTACATCCATTGTGTTGTTTGGGGTCACATATGCTAAACGTTATAAATGGTGTTATGTCTAGGGAAGTACCGACTGTTGCCAAAAATTGCCATTTTGATCTTAGTCGACTTAGTATATTGATGATATGAAGGTAAAAGTGGTGATTTCTTATCGAAAACCGGACAATGTACGGCATGTAGCGCGTGCCAATGAGTCAAACATAATTTTGGAATCTTCTTTTTAACAGACAAACTGATAAATTTGGTTGATCATGTTTAATAGGTCATATACCTACTGTGCATGTAAATGGAACGTGTAGTTTTGGTTTCTGCACATGCATAATGATGTTACTCTATTTTAATTGGCAATTAGTAATTATGATATATTTGGTGATTCTGCATGAATATGCAAGCCCAGAGACTTTATTTGCACTATAAACAACACATATGGTGATTCGTAAGGTATTAAAGCCTAATAAAAATTTATGAAACACAATGGATGCACCTTTAACAGATTTTATTTCAAAGTGCTATTAATGCATCTGTGTTTGATGTGAGAGACATTCTCTCCTCGCAGGGGTTATTCTACTCAGTTCTTCCATTCTAACCTCTGTTGTGTATCAAGCACTTTCTCTGTTAGAAATATAGAATCCAGGACCCATATTTTCGAAGCTCTCTTAGTGCTAAGATAGTCGCAAGTCAATAGGGGTGACTATTGACCCAAAGAGACTATTGCGATAGCGATAGTCTATTGCCACTTACTGTTGCGATAATTGCCCAAGTGGCGTTAAACAATAACTCACTCACTCACTATTGCGATAGCTATAGACTATTGAAACTCACTATTGCAATAACTATTGCGATAGAGTTTTTTGTACAAATACGCAATAATCAGCTAGATTAGTAGAAATGTTTAATATATGTAAGGACTATGGAACCATAATCAGTAAAGAAATTATAAATGAAAAGATTTTTTGTCATTTTGCAATTTCCTATGTCTAGTTCTAGTGAGACTTGTGTAAATCATTCATAATTAAGGGAAATTTAAAGTTTCAATAGTATCGATAATTAACCTTACCATTGCCATAGCGATAGTGTTTTTGTATATACTATCGATATAGTACTTATGCGATGCACCAATAGTTCGATGTATTGTTACACCCCTATAAGTAAATGTTTGGCACTTACAACTATCTTAGCACTAAGAGAACTCGGAAATATGGACCCTGATTATTTGCAGCGGAAGTAAGTTATGTAATCAGTAACTTTGTTTCAAACTGAGTGTTCTGTATCTGTTGAAATGATTTTCATCTGTGAAATGCATATTTCTCTTACAAGCCAGCATTGGGTCCAAGATGTAAAATGAATCATGTTAGATTGGATAAAAATAATGAGGTTAACCGTGTTGCAAGCTTTCAGCGCTAGGGGATTTTGTGATCATCATGAAATATGGCCTGTGTGCAACAGAGGTTAGGATGGAAGAACTGAGTGGAGTAACCTCCGTGGGAATAGTGAGAGGTGGCCCTTGAATCAAACTGTGTAAATAACATTTTTATTTTGAGGCAGAATAATTGATCCCCAGATATTTCCAGTCTTTAAAAACTCTGCATTTTTATTCTATCCTCTGTTCTAATCACATGGACTAACACATACAAATATATTTGTTAGTGAAATACAAATTTTAATATATGAGGTATATTAAAGTATATATATATTTGAGGTAATTTAAGTGTGAGATGCTGCAGACCTTCCTTCTGGTAGGTTAGAGCTGAGGGGTTCTATAATACTAGATATAGATTCTCTATAGTGGACAAAATAAAGTACACAAAAGTAGGGATATAGGATGTTTTAGGATTAATATTTCATTCATTATCAAGTAAAAATACATATTTCTAAATATCCCTAACTATTTTTGTCCAGTATTTTAGGTTCCTTGATTTTGATTTTTCTATTGGTGTCTGGATGACTGTACTTGACCTACAAAATATATTGGAGAGATGTTAAGGTTTGATAAGATTTTTTTCTGATGGTAGTCTCTAATTTGGAATGGGATGAAGCGTCATGAACTGATAGTGTAGGTAAAATATAGGTATTTAAGGTAAAACAAAACCCTGCACCCTACATATAAATATTTATATACATGGTGTAGCTTTTTTTATACCTTGAATATCCACATTTTAGTTGCGACCTCGTGTCCCTGGGTAGGGAAGCAGTGGACATGTAAAAAGAAAACCGATTGAAAGAAGCGTCCGTAAAATATATAAAGCGCCACCGTCGCACTTGTTCATTAATGCCTCCGCTGTTGTGTTTGTTTGATGCATAAGTAAATGTAGTTTTTGTGGAAGACTATTTTTAATTAAATAGTGAAACAAAGAGTTTTTTTCTGGATCATACCAAAGAAGACGCAATTCACAAACTAGTTGGTAATCCTTCAATGTCGACATTCCGATGAAATACGAGTTCGCTGAGAGTTTGAGAAGCCTTCTTTTTGAGACCGGTTTCATCTTGTTCAAATGTCTATTTAAATTAGGATGAATGTTTTTTCACATTTTCAACTTCTTCTCCAGAACTGCTGCATTATTAATGATGAAAATATACGACTTATTCTCCGAAACCAATTGACACAGGAAGCTGACATTTCCAGAATAACATCTTTGTTATATATTGATACGGTACTGGGGTTTGTTCATTTGGTCTTCATTCCTCCTCAAATAAGGCGTGACGGGAGATCCACCCTAAAATCGTTGAACGACTCCCCAAGAACCAGTAATGCTAGAAAGCTGTTTTTAAAATCTGATTTTTGTTGCCTGGAGACGAAATGTTTGTGAAAGTCGCATAGCACTCCTTATAAATTGTAGCTCACTTGCAGAAATCTAGTGTCCCATTAAAATTGCGGGTTTTGTGACGATTCGTTGCATTATAAAAACCTATTGTTTCATAATCTCAATTGTTTCATATAAGTCAACATTCTAAGATGATAAACCATACAAAGGCTGGTGAGCTACTATACGTCAGTTATTTTGAATGTATTATTTTGGAACGCATACAATCGAACTAGCCCGAAACAAAAGGATATTTAGAAATACAAAGATATATTCGTTTAATCGGCTTGAAATATGTTTGCAGCGTATTATGCGGTCGAGGATATCTAGAAGGTATGCGGTTTCCTAAAACGAATACATCTCTCTAAATTTGGGAATACTGTTTTTATGAGGCGCCGCCAGTTTTTATAAATCAGAGCAATCCTTTTTGTTAACCAAGTTTTCTTTGTAATACATTGTTAACATTCCTGCATCAGTACAACTTGATATTACCAAATTTCATTTTAAGGTCAGACAAAATAAAAAATAAACTGCTAAAATATTTGTTTTCGGTGCTAGCTGGCAACAAACTTTTTGTGCTTCACACATTCAGAGAAGAGTTCTATCAGAGACTGAATCAATTTACTAATGATTTCCGACGAGGTTTTCTATTTGATCTACACTTCGCTATTGAGCAATATTCTAACTCCGGCACAAAGCAACCATTCTTTCAAAATCTAACCTCAACCCGGTTCTTCAAACTGGTACGGGAATGACCAAACCCTTGCTGGGAACATTGCGCAATACAGTCAACCAGTTTATCGACTAGTACAACCTTGGAGCCGGCGAAAGCACGCATCGATTGGTCTGTGACGTCACACCGACGCATGTGTATGACCTCTTTTACCTTGAATGAATTATTAATTCACGTGGGGACAAGTATTTTAGAATATAATAGTCGGAAAAGGTTATATGCGAGCAAGTGTGACAGGAATAATAAGCAGAGTAAAAGATCGAATGCGAACTAATGCGAGCCCATGTAACAGACAGAAATATACACGGGGAATGATTTGATGAAGTAAGGCCTGTGCAGCAATGATCTATAATCAGCTAATATGATTATTCCTGTCCGAATAGCAGCACATGCCATTCCTAGATTGGAACGGGAGGTTTAACTCGATACGTTTGTTTATATGAACGTGTTGCTAACAGATGCAATATGTACGTTAAAAATAAGCAACGCAATGAAACACTGTAGGTCGCTGTATGTTGCACAATCACAAATGGAAGAACTTCCCATTTCAAAATATGTCAATATATTGCCTAATGTGGTCGGATGGCTAATTTTGAAATATATGGATATCGAAATAGTAACATCAGATATTTAAAGACTAATTTAAATTGCTATGAAAAAAAAAATATAATGTGACATATTATGTTTATTCGTTTTCGTGCACAATCTCTTAAATCAGGACTGCGCATTTGCTTCTTTGTTTAATGTAACAGAGATGACTAATACTGAAGTTTATGAATAGTACCATTATATGGTTAATCTAAATTTCAATGAAATTTCCATTTAAAAAAAATTATGATTATTATCTCATTTCATAAGCCCAATTCTCGAATATGGCTCAAGAGTTATTGGATAAGTGTTCAGCTTTTAATAATAAAAAAAACAAAACTAGAAGTTATACAGCTTGAAGCAGCAAGAATAGTTGCGGGATTAACGAAACAGGTTGGGCTCCATTGAAACAAATGGGCCTACAAGAGGAAAACAATTATCATATTCCATTAATTAATGATAAACAAATAGGTGATTAAGTGTCATACAATTCAAGATTATGAAATAAATGTAGCAGTTTAGACGATGACAGTAAATATATCAGATGAAATGTATTGTTTATGTGAATATCCTTGTGAAAATGCTTATTATTATTTTGTTAAATATAAGTTATATTATCATGAAAGAAACTATTGGTTCTAAGGTGTTAGACCAACATTTGAAACAATTTTGAAAGGAAATGTCTTACTACGGAAGAAAATATTATACCTTTTTAAACATGTACAAGATTTTATGAATAAAACTAAGAGATTTTGATTATATGTTCAGTCATTACTTATATGCAGACATCTTAAATTTTAGTATTTATGTATTATTATATTGAATATACCTCAGGCAGGTATCATTATGTTCTTGCTTTAAATTATTGTCAATGATTGTCAATGATGTTTTTAACTGTGCTAACTTACATATTTCTGTTATGAAAATAATGAATTTGTTTTACATTTTATCATACTGCACTGTACAGTTATATAAAATAAAATATAAATATGAATGGTAAAAGCAAAATAACCAGGAAAATATGTTCGATATATGAGTCACAGTGCACACAGCACATTTGGTTAGCAACCATTAATCAACTGTGACATCATACAACTATTGTTCGTGACGTCATTGTAGCTTAATTTCCGTCGCAAGACAAGCTGATCGTTTTCTTGCTTTTATTACTCGATTCTAGCAGGGTAAATGCTAATGAACAATGTTTTTACACTCCAAATGTGCATAATGCTTGTACGAAACTTGTGCGAATGTGTGTATGACCCTCGCTCTCGCTCTGATAATACAAACATTCACAATCGTTAAGTCATATATGACACAGTTGCTTGGGCGACAGACCTCCTGGACAGTTCAAATTCAACGTGATTTCAGATCCGATTTCTGAGAAAAAACATGTTTACCTGTAGATCATATAGTAAATACACTATAGAAACTGTGTCTATCTTGCCAGGTTTATCTCACATAGCAAGGTAGAAAGTTTATATTATCATGTCTGGATCAACAACGAGTGTCAATATTTAGCGTTTCTACCTACATTATGGTCTTCAAATGTCATAATATGTATGACAACAGATCATATACAGCTCAAGCATCATACAGATATACACTTGATATATACAACCTCTCAACGATTGACCCACATGTGTCTGATTTATGACCGGCGGAGGTTGGAAGCATGTTTATTACGTTGCTGGCTATACTTGTACATAACTTAGATTAGTTGTTAGGTAATCATTATTCAAGTTTCTATACCTTCAGGCAGGGTAGTACGCGCACAAGAACAGTAATTATTTATACTATCAGCAAATCATCTAAACTTTAGTCCAATTTAGTTTTTCCTAATCGCTGCAGTCGCTGTTTAAAAACATATTTGCTTGATTTGAATGCCTAGTAAGAAGACTTGGTGTCTAGCATGTATATATAGTCCTATACAGTGTCATTAATTATACTAATCCGTCGTATATAGTGCTTGGATATTTACATCACACCGGGATATCACTGAGGCGGAGGGATTTGGGTAGTTTGACCATTAGATTCTGAAAAGAAAATGTCTAGTAAGTTCAATTCCTACAGACATCTCGTGTATTCTTCCTCTAGTGTGAAGGCAACTGGGTAGAATGCGGTTGAAATGTTCACTCTTCAGTCTAGCTACGAACCTGCGGTTAAAACCAGATTATTATTATTTTGTTAATAAGTTATCAGTAGAAATGTGTTAGTCTTTACATAGGCGAGCCTCGTTTGAATTGCCTGAAGGATATTACGTTGGCTTTGCTAGTAGCAGTAATATGAAGTCACTGGAGACAGGGAGACCGTCTCAGCTGTGGTAGTAAAGTTGTCTAAGAAATCTATGTAGGCCTATCTACTAGTAGCAGCTGAATTAAGTTCCCTTCATCGGGTGGGGGTGGCCAAGTTTCATCGCATGACGTATGGCAAGATAATTGTTAGTCCTCATTTTAAGAATGCAGTGTTTGTTTATCACGAGACAGAGATACCTTTATAAAATCACCATGCAACAACCAACCAAACTCATTGTTTGGATTGTATGTATATATTAAATAATAACATCACAAATAAAAAGCTTTTTTTCTAAAAACCTCCAACTCCCGTACAAACGTATGTTTAAACGAAGCTATATCATTTATATTTAGCACATTTGCTTCAACCACGTTATGGAATATTAAAGCCGGTTTTACGCATAAGTTAACATCCAGTTTTATAATAAATTACGAGACCGGTTCGTCCGATTTGACATTTTCCGTCTCCGTCACTGACAAATGTGACACATTCGCAATGTCACCCTCTAGCACACGCGGTGTGGGGAGTTAAGTGAAAGTTCGTTGTACCATTTTTCTAAGGGAGTGGGAGTAGATCTATAAAGAGAGAGGAAATAAAACTAGCGATTTTTTTAAATTAACGTTCAGTGAATGAACAAACATAAATTGAACATTTAATTCACATGCTAATTTTGGTAAGTCAGACAACATAAAGATGCCATGTAAAGATTCATCTTTGCTTTAATGCTAAAATATAAGAGATTTTAAAAAATCATATAAAAGTCTTTTGATTGAAAACATATTTTATTCATTTAAGAAATGGATTGGGCACAAGTTGTGAAACTTATAGAAGCCCTCTCCAGGTAAAAGTCTAGGATAATAGAAAGTGTAGTTCTGTAAGGGGGCCACATTAGCCTATTGTAGAAGCTTTACATGGAACTATACATGCAGTAGAACAACAATGTACATAGCTATTATAACAAATTGTAATTGTAAAAGGTTACGCATGGATAACATGATGATACATACAACGATAATTTCAAAACCACCTCTTTAAGGAGGAAAAATCCAGCACACCGATAACTGACTTCAAAATACATGCACGACACAAAGTATCGTTCTTTTTCAATTGAAATATGACGCACTGTAGCCTACTCACTGTCTATCTTAAAGCCATGTTACCCTATAACAGTTTGCGTCAAAGAAACATGTACTTTATGAACCTATCTTTCGTACTTGACACGTTATATGGATCGTCGTCAGTTTAACTGGGTTAGGAAGACGCTTCTTCAGCTTTACAGAACAACCGACACGTTTAGGACACGTCCTCACATATAGTATAGAGTATAGAGTATGCCATACATAGAGAATCTCACCAAAGTGTTTTCTGATAACAAATATATCAACACGACTTTTATCAACGAGGGTTGATGTATTTGGTATCATGAAAAGACGAGAGTAAGATTATATTTATCATCTATCAAAAATCATTCTTTATTACATTTCAATGAAAGTTGCATATCTCTGAACACAGCACTGTCATTAGACTTCCAGTGCGGTGATGTCATAGCATTGTGACGTCATGGTGTTTATATCGTCATATCATTGTGATGTCATTACTCGGTGATGTAAAAGCATTGTGATGTCATGTAGTTGACGGCGACAGGGCATTGTTCAAAACCTACTGTCATAGAGGATACTAAACGACCTTCTATTTAATATCATTTTTATTAAACGAGTTGATGATTTTGTATAAAACGAGCAAAAGCGAGTTTGATACCAATTCATTCACGAGTTTAGTAAAAATGTTATTAAATAGAAGGAAGTTTAGTTTTCTGTTTATGACTTGCCCTCCTGTAATCAAGCGAAATAGCCGATACGACTCTGAAACTGTAATTCCCGCAAGTCCGATGCCATTGTGATGACGTTACTCCCATTGTGACGTCATAATCGCAAACTACTGAATATTGGATGAACAATAATTATTACATTATATATTCAACGGGTAAGTAATAAAAATAATGATAAAAGAATATCTATCTTTTCTTGTCAAATCGGTATACCATGTTATCTCGTCTCGTGAGTTAGAACCGTGACATATCTACTTTTCTGCCTCACTCGATGAGATAAACATGGTATTTGTCAAGAAAAGACAGATATCCTCATCCTTTTCACTGTACTTAGTGAATATAGCACGCTTTCACTACTGTGCGCTGGTAGCGGGTTTATTCCACTGATAGAATGCGATATTTCACCAGCAATAATGAAGTAAAATCATGTATGTTCCTGCAATCAAATAATGAATTTCTTTCGGTGTGTTGTGTAATCTATGTGTTGGTCCTGTTTATAACCAATACAAGGTGTGGGAGAGTAGGCCTAATCTGTCCATGTCCTAACTTAGTAAGTTGTGCTATCAATAATTCAGCTTTCATGTCAAATACTTTATACAATCACTTTACATTTCGTAGTTTATCACGCTTCACTAGAGATGTATATGTCATAAGATATCGTAATATGTTCATAAAGAACCAAATTCAATCATGCATGATCATTTTGCCGCGGCTCGCTGAACCCTTAAAGGAAAGTTACCGGTTAGTTTTGTATCTAAATGGACTGTACGCGTCTAGTATAGAGTAACTTGAAAAAGTCCATTGTTGAAAGCAACGTAAAAGCAATGTATCTTATTGGATACGAAGTAAATATCAGTGAATATCCCGCTTTGTACATTTATCATAGTTATACACCGAGTTTTATGTTTCAAATGGGCAGTGGTTATCAATCGCTTTATGTTTCAAATGGGTAATGGTTACCATACGCTTTAAGAAATCTAGCGGGGCTTTGCAATGGTGTGCGAAACGTTAACGGGAGAGTTCTATCGGGCTGATTTTGTGGAAACGAAATTCGAGGACATTCCTTCTTTAACTCACTATTATAATACATGATTACAACTGAATCCAGTTGACACTTATTTGAACATTTGACAAAAATGTATGCACAATTATTAGAAAATAAGAACAATAAGAAGTGAGACCGTGAAGCAAAATAGCGTATATAGAACCCTCCCTTTAAGAACATATGTGGATACATGCCCGAGCGTTCGAACTGAAGTGTGGATATCTCACAGTATTTACTAGTTGTGACACTAAATAACAGTCTGTTTCATTGCTGATCAATGTTTTATTGTGGGATGGGCTCCAAGTAAGTAACGATTTCCAGACAATATGTTATAAACAAGTTCAGACTCGCGCTAGGACCATACTTTTCTGTGTAGGGATCTTGCAGGCAGTCTATAGATTTCACTGTGGAAGTCTAGAAATGTTTTACGATCTTCATATGGTACTTGTTTTCCAAATATAGAGATTATTACACCCGAAAGTGTGTCATATGGCTTTTACGAAACGAGAGTGAATTTTGTATTGCCCGAGGGAGAGCGAGGGCTATACATTTATTTGCACGAGTATCGTAAAAGTCATATGGCACACTTTCGAGTGTAATGATTTCTTTATTACCCATTCTATTCCATTTTATCCGCGTAAAATTAGTCAGGAAACAGCCCACTTCTCTTGTGACGGCAAGGTATAGTGTCGTCACGAACAATCGTTTTATGACGTCACAGACGACGAAATGCGGGAGGTCGCGGTGAAACAATGGTTGCTATGCAAACGTGATTTGTGCACGTGTGCTCATATACAAAATATTAACTCGGTTATTTTCAACCATATGGATGATAAACACCCCTATTTCACTTAGATCAATATTTTCAAAAATTTGATTTGTGAAAAATGATGTTCTCGTAGATTACACTTCCCCTCACACCTTTTCTTCTGCCTATCCGTTCTCTCCTCAATCAGGCATCATGATCTATCAGGGTATTTGATATTATCCGCCAGGCTACTCCACATTCCCCTGGTCGGTTTCCCAGCATCTGTAGCTGTGAGTGAGGTTATATTTGAAGGTCCGCGAAGAGTATTTATTGAAGTCTCCATGTCTCATGACAGAAAACATGAAAATCAGATTAGGCAAGTTCCTTCAAGATTTCAACGTAGAATGGTTAGCAAACGTGCTTAACAACAGCAAAAAATAGTTTGTTACAATATAACAGATTCACACAAAAGTGTGCGAAACGTATTCCTGCAATGGTAATCTCACCTACACGGAAGTGTTGCAGTTCCGTATTGACTATCCCCCTGCTCGGGGCGGCTGATGTCGCCAAATGTACACACAGACGCAACACGCGAGTACATCGCTTTGCACTGGCAACCTTTGCTTGGTGCAGCGAGGTTTACATTTACTACTATCTGTGCAGAATAAAAATCATAATTTGAAATTTCGAAGACATTTGATTTCCAGTACATTTGAAGAACGAACATAGGAACAGGAACAGGAACATACATACATATTCTCACGTCGTTGTTTCTTACATTCCACCTGGTATTGAAAGCATATAAATGTACTCCGAAACGCCGTGTATGTTCACAATCAAGAATATTTTTATTCAGGCTCGAACCCCCTGAAACAGCACAGACATCCATTTTACCCCATGCACGTGTAAGACAGACAAACTAAAGCCCATGTGTGTAATGTGATGCTGTGGTTAGTAGGGTAGTGGTGCCGTTAACATGGCTAGCGATTATCTTTACCTCATTATACGCTCTCCTGCATATACATCTATTCGTAGCTTCTCCTATAGTCCGGCCGAATTACTATTTCCATGGTCTCCTTTCACAAAGTAACCTTTACCAAGGTTAGCCCCCATACCTTTACGTTGCACTAAGGTTACCTTAGTGACTTACAATCACCTTAGCAGGTCATTAACTAATATGTTACATTGACTCTTAACAAGCAAGTTATGCATGGTATTTCCTCGATACAGAGTGGCTGCTTCATCGAAGTATGCACCTTCAATGCTCCAACACCAACAGTTGTGGTTAATCAGAATGCGGTACACGGACTTATATGAATAATTATAATTAAACTATTCATGTATTCATATTCACAGAAGGGGGGGGGAGGGTCTTTTTGAAATTCATAAATATTTTTAAGGGAAAATTAACACCAAAGACAAAGGTTGTAGACTTAACCCCCTAGCTCCCCAAAAGTTCTGCATATGTCCGCGACTGCAGTTTATGTTTAAACCCCGTTATATCATGCCAATCAACTTACCGTGAACAGCTGGATGCTTACATAGAACTTGTGGAATTTAGTTCTATGAGTCATCGTATATGCTCTCCTGTAAATTCAGATAGATCATCGCCATTATAATTTGTATAAAGAGTATCATATATGCACATTATCATTTCGCTATTACCTTATTATCATCATAGGGATTTTAACAGTTGGGCTCGTTGACGAAATTTCACTTTTCTATCGTAGTTAGTTATTTAGAACAACTGCCAGACCTTCAATGTATAAGTGTAAACCTGTTTGAGAGAATGATCTAAATAAACGTTGGAATACATTTGAAAGTAAATAAAATCCGACAGAAGGATTTGAAAGCCAAGGAGTGCAGTATATAGAGATTAGACCATGGTAGAATGGTCTGCTGGAGATCGAGGGCTTGTCGGATGATCCTATTGGGTGGAAGAACCAGGAATTGTTGTATACTGTCAAATATTAGTACGCCTAAAGCTAGACCTATTTAGATACCATCGTAATGACAAACCCCGTATCAATACTCGATCCTGCGAACCATACGAAGAAAATAATTCTGTCTATTATTAAAGGTTCCGAGTGCCAATACCCATGGAACCATGCATGTTCTGACGTTGATATATAAGGCTGCAATGTTTCAAGATGATTTCGATGTTGGAGTTCAATTCATGCGTAATTGAATGTGTGCTATTTTGCTGTTATTAAATGCATTCGGGCTTTTTTTTATGAATTTTATAAAATACATGTATATACACACATTTGAGAAGATTGTGCACGAGATGTTATTTTACAAAAAGGGATAGCGCTTCGTAAAAGCGTTTTAATCACTATCATACAATATCACAATTTTACATATTGGCGCTTTTCAGAAGAAATGCGGTAATGTGGTCATTCTTTGTCCTGCATTCAAAAGTTGCTGTGTTTTGTCAGGTCAAGCAAACCGTTGAATCAATGCTGTATGTCCTTTATGGTCCGGTGTATGCATAGTGTATATAACTCGTCAAGCGAAACGGTGTAGAGGGGACGCACTGTGCACACAGGTTCGTCCACCAGGGGTCACTGTCTCACCTCTTTATGATCGGGGTGAGTCACTTTACGGGGTGATCTTGTCCCATGTTGAGTCACCGATTCCCTTAAAGACAACTGGGTATACTCGACGGTACAGACTCGACAGTCCGTCACCATAAGACTCTAAACGCTGAGCGCGCTGTCAATGTTACTTCTCCATAATAATCGCGCTTAGTTACTTTAATGGTACGACTGTAATAGCTCTGAGATCATTCGAACATGAGAAGCTTCATTTGAGAGTTATGCACTCTACCAGTTGAGCCAAAGAGATATTTTATTTGCCGACTCCACTTGTTCATCTCACAGTGGCACAGGACTACAAAATGAAAGTCAAAGCATGTCTGTTATATGTAAGCAACATTGCTGCATACATAAATTCAACATAATTAGAAAATGAGCTTGTCTCAAAAGCTCCTTTTTTATGTATAAATGTTTCAACACGACGTAATTACATTTCAGAGAACAAACGCAAGTGTATTTTTTCACAAAGTTACAACTTATACACCGACAATTTCATTGAAACCATACATTGCATGGAAGTGCGTAAAAGAATGTTTGGCGTATATTACGAGTAATCCTCGTCCCCGAAGATAATGACACCGGGAAATGAGTGACCCGGCAAACTCGACTTGCCCCAGGCATCTTCCTGCCTATTTCAGGGTGACCTCAAATTGTCATTGGCCACAGTTCACGCACCTGTGTCACGTGATCTTTATGGTATCACGTGATCACTTAATGGGCGTGACAATGGCTCCTTTAAACATGAAGTACATCATTGCCATATTTACTCTGTTACTTACAACCCTTACCGCCGTGTCTTGCTCTTCGGAGCCTACCCCCCGACCGTATTTCTAGAAGGCAAAATATAGTGTGTCTTTTGTACTGTCATTGTAGATTAAACACTTTTTGCATTCTTTCTCACATGAAATTTAAAAAGATCTATTGGCTATGTAGCTCACCTGGTACACATTAGTACAAGTACATTAGTTCAGATATTACATTATTACATTATTCATTATCTCTAAGATAAAACGAACATATCAAATATTCAAATATTAAGTCATTTTCAAGTCACTAGATTTACAATCCACATAAGTCAAGATAAGCCAACACAATATCAAATTATTACATTGCATGCTGAAGAAGATTAGTATGCCAGGTATACAATGTATTTCACTTTCACTTTTCACCCGATGAAGGGGCACAGAATAGCCCAGAAACACTGTGTACACAATAAAGTAGAAATCGATATCAATAATTTGTCTTGTACATATACATGTATTTGAAATTATTATTATGTGGATTATGTAAAATATTCATGTGACAGACCTCTATTGTTTTGTCTATAATAGAGTCAAGGGCTCTGTAGGTCATCGTTATTTGCATGATTTAGTATCTCTTGCCACGGGCTCTGTAGCTCATATGATTTTATAATCCAATATTAAAGATAGACAAGTAATTGTCACAAACGTGACCATGTCCCCCGCCGCAATTAAGAAATGAGTTAAAAGAGTGGACACACAGCTTGTACCGAGTAGTGACATTTACATGTTTGATTCAATTATTGTTATATCGGGCACAAATTTTAAAATGGTCAAAGTCTTGTAGTGACCTTGAAAACGGGGTCAAGGTCACCCAAATCGATTGGTGTCTGCGTATTCCCCAAATGAAGACAGGTACCAAATTTGAAGACTCTAGGTACAGCAATTCATGAGATATCATGCTAACAACATTTGACAATCAGTCTTGTAGTGACCTTGAAAATAATTTCAAGGTCAACCAAATCGACTGGTATCTGTATATTCCCCAAATGAAGACTGATATAAATTTAAAACCAATAGTTCTAGCGGTTAATGAGGAATCGCACTAACAACATTTTCAAAACTGGTCAAAGTCTCCCTCTGACCTTGAAAATGAGGTCAAGGTCACCGAAAACTTTTCAGGTCTACGTATTCCCCAGATGAAGACTGGTACCAAGTTTGAAGACTCTAGGTCAAAGGGTTCATGAGATATTGCGCTAACAACATTTTCAAAACTGGTCAAAATATCGCCGTGACCTTGAAAATGAGGTCAATGTCACCGAAAACTTTTCAGGTCTGCGTATTCCCCAGATGAAGACTGGTACCAAGTTTGAAGATTCTAGGTTGAGCGGTTCATTAGATATCGCGCTAACAACATTTTCAAAACTGGTCAAAGTCTCGCCGTGACCTTGAAAATGACGTCAAGGTCACCAAAAACTTTTCAGGTCTGCGTATTCCCCAGATGAAGATTGGTACCAAGTTTGAAGATTCTAGGTTGAGCGGTTCATTAGATATCGCGCTAACAACATTTTCAAAACTGGTCAAAGTCTCGCCATGACCTTGAAAATGACGTCAAAGTCACCAAAAACTTTTCAGGTCTGCGTATTCCCCAGATGAAGACTGGTACCAAGTTTGAAGATTCTTGGTTGAGCGGTTCATTAGATATCGCGCTAACAACATTTTAAAAACTGGTCAAAGTCTCGCCGTGACCTTGAAAATGATGTCAAGGTCACCAAAAACTTCTCAGGTCTGTGTATTCCCCAGATGAAGACTGGTGCAAAGTTTGAAGATTCTGGGTTGAGCGGTTCATTAGATATCGCGCTAACAAGAAGCGGCACGGACGTACGGAGCTGAATACCATGTCCCCCGCTTCGCGGCGGCGGGGGACAAAAAAGAGTCATTGGCTCTGTTGCTATAATGAGTGAGTTATCGTTTAACAACTGCTTAAATCAGAACAAGAGATTTATATAATGGAAGTATAGCTGCTGGGAAAGGTATGTCTGCGCATGATTTCAGCCTTCTGGTGCTTTTTGTTCATTCAAAGAAATAAAGATAGAGCAATGGACTCTGTAGCTCTTCTGATTTAATGTGTTTTATGTTGTAGACGGATAAAACACAATTCTTTTCTATAAATGTTAAAACAAAACCCCCTAAAACTGGCCAGTGTCCATGGTTGTCTGCTTATCAACAATACTCAACAATGCTCAGAGTAACCTACGTGTATACAATTAAACTAGTTTATAAGGTATATTGCCAACATCACGATCCATGACACAATACTATCAATCGTTGAAGAAATTTACCACATATGATTGTGTCCGGAGTACCTTGACGCCACATCGCCCCATCCTACTGATTACCCAGCCCCGCCCTCCTCTTTCCAGTTATACTTATCAATAACTGTTTTATTATGTATATCAGGTTTTACTGAAATGAAATGTGTATGGATGCATATGAGTCTATGCGCGTATATTTATGCGTGTGTGTGCATTTAGTGTGCTAGAATGTGTTGATGTGCTTTTTAAAACAATGTTATTTTAAAGTCATATTGTGTCTCATAGGCCCGATGGCCGGATGCGGTTGTTATTATTGTGATTCTATATCTTCCGAGTGTTTCTTGTCCAATGCAGCCTGTTACACATAAATAAAATATATTACTTCTTCTCCGACCTACCTGGGTCAGGACTTTCACGCTCTATTACACCTCATTATGTAAGGCCCAATTGGGGCCGTTCCACTAACCAATCTTAGCCCTAAGATCAATTGTAAGCCCATATGTTATCAATGAACAAACCTTGATCTCCTAGGTGCGAAGTCCCACCCCAAAAATTCAGCTTTTGGGGTGTAGAGGTTCTGGAAAAGTCTAAAATGTGAAAAGTTTATGGACAACGGAGGAGGGTCGATAGCTTAAAGGGGCAGTAGCACGTTTTTTCACTCAAAAAAGTTGATGAAACATAGTTATTACCAATACAGATAATTGGTTTGTGTAATAAGATGTTTTACCCTCTAAAGTTAATTTAAATGACATAAACTATCATTACAAATGGGAAATTTGAAAAAATAAATTTTGCAAAAAACGTGCTACAGCGCCTTTAAGCCCATCTGGCCTTTCAGGCCTGGCGAGCTAAGAATGCTTTTCTTAAAGAATAGATTGAAATTTTGAAATGTTCTCATTGGCTTTTGGCATGGGTCATTGTTGTAAAGTGAAAACAGGACTATTCAATTAAAACAAAATTTTATTCCGTTTGACAGAAGACATCTGGTTAACAACCTACAATGGTGTAGACAATTAAAAGCAAGTGTTATTCCAGATGGAAATAACCGTGACCTATCAGTGTAGAATATTTAAGTTATGAGAACTAGATCTCTACTGCTCAAAGCATAACTTGAAACAATGTAGATAAATTTAATTCAATGCTAAAACATGAGATGCAGGTTGGTATCAAAATGCAAAGATTACACATGACTTTAAGAACTTTGATTAAAGAGTGCGGTGTTGATCCAAATGCAAAGATTACACATGACTTTAAGAATTTTACGATTAAAGAGTGCAGCTTTGAACAAAACATAAAAGGCTACACTTTGAAGGGGGGCCCCACAAAGCAGTATTAGGAATGCTAATCCTTGGTCGTGTAACACTTACTGCTTTGTGAAGCACACTTTGAAGGAAATGATTCACAAAGCAAGTTTAGAAAGATCAACTTAATTCTAAAATTGCTTTGTGAAACAGTGCTCACTTCTTAAAAGGATGTTCCAAATCAACTCAAAGCAGTAGACATTCTAAAAGACATGGCTGTCTAAATAAAGACTAAAATATGACAATGTGAAATTACAAATGCATAGAACTGTGAAATGCAGACAAGTCTAGGATCAGTTAAAATAATCCTTTGGATCTGGGAGATTTGAAATTCAGTTGTCTTCAACTAAGTACAATCACATAACCATGTTATTATGGCACAAGAAACCAAATTATTTGCACAGAAATAACTTATGATATCTTATGTATTTGCCTTTCAAATCCAGAATTCTCCCTGAAGTATAGTTTCTATGATTATGACGGCCATACATACATTTCAATAACCTATCGGGAATGTGCAAATTGGGCCAACGTGACAACACATAATACTCAGCTGTCTGATAAACAATTCGACATAAAAAAGATAACAAAAATGATATCCAAAGAAACTGAAAGTCTTGTGGGTTTTCATTTCAAACTTTCATTTTCCAATAATAACCAATACAAGACATAATTACTTCCAAATATTTGTTTTTTTAATTGACCTTTCCGATTTGTTGCGAACTCACTGCCTGCCTGCAAGTCCTGGCACACAATCACACGACTTTCACGCAACTCTTCATACGACAATGATAAACGTAAGTGTATATCAAGGGATCATTCTCTTACCAACGCATTTGCACACGATAACATACATCGACTATTTCAAAATTGCAGAATGCGAAGCACCCAATGAAATGATTTACCTGTCAAGATAATGAATTCATTTTCAGTTGCTCAGTATTTTAGCATTTATCTCTATCGTATTAAGATCTAACTATTCCAAGGGGTGCTTCGGACAGATGTAAAATTTCCTGGTTACAATAAAACGACAAGAGTGAGTACAAATCTAAATATTTTATCTACAAACTTAAAATCCAAGCTATCACAAAAAAACGTTGGAATAAGATTGTCGTGATGTTCCGTTTGTCCACGTTCAATACTGTAAGGACTTTTTTTTGTCCATTTTGACATTTAACAAATCTGTGATAACAATAATTAAAATATACTATGAAGATGAAAAGAAGTTGTACATAGTATAGTGTTCTATTTACACATTTTTACACAAAATGATAAAATCTGATCTAATATATCTAATTTCTTAAACATTGACTTAAAAATCATTTACATACTTTGTAAGTCTTATCACAAGTCATCTTATCGATTCAACATTGTTCCATCTCTTTACATTCAGATTTTCCGTTTGGAGGGATTTTTACCGTATCTTGTATACATCTGAGTATCTCGATATAACATTAGCATACCAAACCACAAGGGTACCATTCCTTATACTCTTTCAAACAGTCCAGTTATGGAGTCAACAATCCAATTAACATCCTTTCATTTAAAATCCGTTATGACGCCTTTTTGGGAGTATTACAGCCCATTAATGGAATCAACAATCCAAAGATCTTTGTTTTCATTTAAAATCCTATATGACGTCTTTTTGGAGTATTCAATTTGTAAATGCTATGGCTGAGGGTGTCTTGTTAATCGATGATCATCTCAAAATGGATGCTTCCTTGTTTTTCTGTTCTGTCGTGCCAGATATTCTTGGCCCAGGCTTTGCACTCAATGAGCATTCCGACGTGAGGAATGATGTTGGGGAATCGAGCGAAGATGAGAGGCTGCAGATAGTCCTTCTGGTTTTTGTATGGGAAATACTTCATGTCGAATCCCTGGCTCGGCCAGTACTCGATCGCACCGATATTGTCATTGTCGCCAAGGTTCTGTGAAAAGAAAATTACTTTCTTAATAAATGTTTCATATAGACAAAACAAAGGATTTTTTCATTCAACATACATGTTATGGTTATCAATCCAAATAAACCTGTATGCAAATATTAGCGATTTATGAGAGGGTTGTTAATTCCCAATCTTGACATACAAACACTCTTCTCCCAAATTTGGGCCAAAATGGGAATTCACAAATGGTAACAACACAAAATTATATATGCATAACAAATCATTTTCTTAACGATCGATCGGTTAGAAAATAGTACTAGTCCAGCAGCAAAATGTTGGTGAAAGAGATGCTGGACCAGAAGATGTCAGGGCCACAAGTCCCAGAGTTGTTCCTAGATCACCAGTTGAGAGGGTCATCGGAAAGAATTCTTGAAAACTGAAGGACCCTTTGCAATGATAAAAGAATCCTATTTCTCAGAATTTCAAGTGGCACAAAGCCGAAAATGTCCACCAATTTCCTAATGACATTCTACAGGAACAACTCTTAATTTAGATACCTAACAATCATCATATTCTAAAATCCTTTACAAAATCAGACAACAAGCTAAAATTGACATATATTAACTAATTTTGCAAGTAAAAGAAACTATTGTACCTCTCCTTCGCAGGAAATCCAGATTTTAGTATCATCATAAATAGCCTTTAGAGACTCGGGCATCTGATCTGGCAGATCTCCACTGTCGAAGGACTCCGGGTTCCAGTTGAAGATCTGACAAAAACACAAAGTTAGATTCCTTCAATGAACTAGCTTCCTCAAGTGATAGAAATATAAACAAATTTAAACCTTGGTGTAATTATCATATATATTTATATACATATTTATATATTTATCAAACAGAATAAGAAAGATTTCCGACTGTTCAGGGATAGGTTATCACGGATTAGTGTTGTGTTTTGATATCATAATCGATCATCACTTATGAACAGACAGATCCATCCAATAAATTTTGAGTTAAAGGATAGATGAAATGCATTTTTCTCAAGAATGACAGATGATTACCTCTACGCATATTGTATATCGGAATCAATTGAGCATAAAATCGAGACAATATACACTTGCAATTGATAATTAAGACGATTTTAATTCACGCATTTTAACACTATCGCAATTTGTTCGGCGAAACCTTTTGAAAATGCTCACTGAGGCGTGACTGTGATAAGCGATAGACGGGGCGGCTAGATAGCTTCTCCGCCGATGTCTCGTTAATTAATTAATGATAATTATCACTGCCGCTAAATGAATTTATGAGGTGTATTACATCGCCAAAAAGACATGTTTATGTAATAATTGTGTAATTGTCATCTGCGGAATTACCTAGTTGGATATCTAAACATTCGATATATGGGAAATTTAAATTGGTTTATTGAAGATATCTTTGTGAAATTAACAATCAAAATGTTGCGAAATTACGTTGAATTGTGACTATCGCTGAAAATCAAATTCCTCCACATACGTCACAGAAGTCATCCCTTCACGGGTCACACCCCCGCAGACTTTCATTCTGGTCGCCGGGGCTAAATCAGGCGGTTTTTTAAAAAGCCGTATATAAGTAATGTATGGACCGATTTCAGAAATTTAAAATCGAGCAATTGTCAAATTGACATCCCATTTTAATGAATCCGATTTGGACCATATGTCATTTCATCCATCCTTTAATAAATAAATCAAATCCCAAGAAAATCATCTAAATAAATATTAAACAAAGTGTTTATTACAGTGGAGGACTTCTAGTGATCAAGACAAGATGTCCAAGAAGTAAACACAAACAGAGAAAAGAATTTGTTTTAAATGGTTCTGGTATTTAAATATATTCAAAAGGCACTTTTCCTTGCTGTTTTTATCATAATTAGTGACAACTGATTATTAATTTCAGCAATTGATTATCGCATCAGGAAGGAGTAACCAATCAATCATCGATTATAATCAATCTTAGGAACACAACTCAAAGACTATTCTAATCTGGGACCTTCATGAAGTGTTTAGTTAAGTGTTACCTTGTTCAGTTTCAGTAGGATGCATGGCTTGCCCTCAGGGAATCCGAAGTTAGCTCCACACTTTTCCAGGGTGCTGTTGAGGTCAACCATGCAGGGAACTTCAGCATCGGGGCGTGTAGTTGTGATACCGGTGCAGTTCTCTAGGCTCTTGCTGGCGTTCAGGTGGTCTACAACCAAAATTAGGAATAAAACAAAGGTCATTGGTGTTTTGAAGGAGGGTCCCCTGAACATATTGCCACCATCATTATAAGAGCTGCAACATTACATTTGTTTATTTGGTGAATTGAACTGTGGCAGTGTGTGAATCGTATTTATTATTCGTTACAATGAAAACCGAATATTTTCGATTCTTAATTTTTTTTTACTATTTACATTAACATAATTATTGTGCACAAATTTTGTATTTAATCTGATTAAAAATGATTGACAAAGTGTTTTATGCGTGTGTTATATTTCACATCGTCTAAACCTGTCAACAGGAAGTATTGCGAGATCTATGTTCCATCTCGTTGTTATAAAAACTCTATTGCTGGTCAAAGTAAACATCACGAATATATTATTGAATACGGACACACAAAATATATATTGTTAATTTTATTTGTTGATTAACTGTTGTAATTTGTCTCTCAACGTCGAGTTAAAATAAAAATCTTCGCTCCGGGAACAAGCATAAATAAATGTAAACTCCATATTTGGATGACCCCATTATGGCTTAGCCAATCGCTGGCGTGGGAAAGACTGGCTCGACCAATGGAAAGGCCAGAAAGTTTTGTGGGGATTTTTCATCCTGCCCTTATCGAAGCTATTCAACGAGAATTCGTAAACAATTGGTGAGTATTTTGTACACCTATTGTAACATTTTAAGTCAGTTTAATGTAATTGTGACAGGAAATGAACTATTTTGGCTTGGAAAGATATCAAGACACGAAAATAACATCGTTTTTAACGTTGATAGTTGACACAACTCACAAGCTTAACTTAATCTGTTGCTATTTTTATCTGTTACCGTAGTAAACCACTTTCCATTGATTTTTCACATTTACTCTATACGACTTTTATTTTGCTCATAATCGTGAATAATTCAGTGTTTCCGTTATCCGATAAATACCGGTCATAGTCCGATAAAAAATATGATTGTCCGTTTTTTTAAAACACTGTCGGACATGATGTCCGATAAAAAAATAAGTCTCCAACTTAAATAATTACACTAAATCAGCCAAAGAATGAGTGATGAGTATTAACACACGTCAATCAGTTACATATGAATCAATGATAATAAACCTGTCGAGTTTGGAAACCCCCAGGAGTGCTAAAAATAGAACGTAATGAACTGTGCACTGCGACTGCGCGAGGCAAGCATTCGGATAATTAAAGCTGAATTTCTTTATCTCGGTGCCAATGGTTACGTTATCTGTTACGGCAATTTCCGATAGATTCCGATTTCACAATTTCACGTCTAACTCTTGGAACTATATCCCGTATCAAATGACAAAAACCATGTTTTCCGTAATGAATAAATACCAAAATATTGAATATATCTTATTTATTTTGTAATTGTAAACTGACATAAAAATACCAGTCAAAATAAAGCCAGTTCATTACTGATCGATCGGCGAGTGATAATGTAGAATCATTTTGAAAAATTGTTTTGTCAGACTGTATCCACCATTCAAATACAATTTTAGTCATGCCATCTCTCAGATAGTGATCATGAAACATCTTAATAACTTTGAATAAGTATTTTTCAATTTAAAATTGTAACATCAGTAATCATGCAGTCGAAGCCATCAATTTGACATACTTATGCGCTAGAAGGTTCCTTCATTGTGATTGGTTGAATATGGCTGTGACGTATGGGGGCCGTATAACATTCATAATGGCGCTTTGTTGCAAGAAGAGTAACTACATCTATTTGAATGGCCGTTACACACGTTATGTAGGTAAGATATTCTTACTAGGTCAAAGCAAGGAAAATTGAATAAAACGTGCGAGATGATTTTTGTATTAATGCACGAACGAAAATATTCAAATAACATTCTTTGAAACCACCCCTTCAACAATGCAAATGGCCGCAAGTTACTTGCACACATGAAGACAGCAACTTTGGAGTAGCCTATATTTTTACACTTTTTTACCATGTTAAGCAGACGCCGTTTTCTATTTTCACCGTGATTTAGATCTAGCATATATATTTTTCTACCACCTGGCAAATCTGTTTAATCAATTACATGATTCTATAAGTTTACGATGTATTCATTCAATCACAAACGATATGTACCATGAGGTTTTTACAGGAGCCTGTACGTGAGGAAAGATTTGTTTATAAATATGCACACGACATATGCACAGCTATTCACTAATGAAACAGGAAGATTAAACTGAGTAGTTTTTGTTTTATTTTCTTTGTTTACATTTGCAATGTCTTGACCGGTAAAATTTACAAATGTCCGGTATTTTACATGCTCGCCGGTCACAATGTCCGGCTGTAAAAAAAGCCAGCGGAAACACTGTAATTATTCCTATTAGCTACCCCATATTCCTGCGACGTATCGTATTCGCCTGGTAGTGTATTCGTTGCAGCTCTAATCATTATGCTGCATCAAGTTATATGTATATAATCTAGCTACTCACGAGAGTCAAGATAATCCTGGATGTGGTCTACATATGGCTCGTACGTCTTCGGCTTCAGCTTGTCGTATCTGATCAAGGTGGTAGCCAAATCTGGCATAGGCTTAAATCCCATTCCTGGAAAAGGTCAAATAGTGAAAAGGACATGTAAAGATATGGAGGACACGCAAGTATATCTGTTAAGTCTCAAGCTGTTAAAAAACATTCTGAGTTTTCAATTTACAGGAATCGGAAAGTGTTAACAAAGGGCTAATCTAGGTTTGGTAGAAGGGAAAAGATAAAAGTAGCCTGTAATAGCTTGAGCTTGCAGATAAAGGGTTATAAAATTACATTGACCGATAGGACATGTCAGATTACCAATAGAGTTAAGTGCTGTACATTATAATATGTCTTAGTTTGCTGTTGTCAATTGTGATACCGTACCTGGATTGGATCTTAACAAGCTGTCTGTAGATGTGAGGCGCGGGAAGAGGGGATCCAGCGTGGTGTTGAACACGGCAATACATGCCGCGAAGAAACCAGCCAGACATGCATAGTAGATGATGTAGAAGAATGTGATCTCTCCTGCAAATACAAACAAGATGATTATGTAACAGGTTGTTAAATACTATATTTCCTCGAATACAACCAGGGCCTCAAAGTCATCAGACCTTGACTAATGCTTAGCACAATGGACTTACGATTTTAATTTGTAATGTTCTTTCAGAATTCAAAGCTTTATAAACTGTAAATTTTTTAATTTACCTCCAATCTAAAAGCTCAGATATTACTATATTAACAATATTTACACACACACACACACACACACACACACACTCAGTCTCTTAATCCAGAGGAGTTCAGGAAAGCCAATGACCTTTTATCCTTGCTCACCCAAGTGTGAAAGTCAAGCCTTTCTGTCCTGGGTTCTGTTCCCCATGAGTTATCATGCCCCAGGCCGTGCTACAGGTTTCACTTGTTAGCAGAGGTTACATAACAATACCAAACGACAGGTTTCTTTATCTACATTACACTGCCAGTCACTTTATATCAAGTGTGAATGAGCTTATCTAACATTATGTAAGAGTTAATTGTACTTTCATTGACACCTGCCAATTGGAGAAATACTAAATTAATTACATGCTTTTAACTTTCACCTCCTTTTGTTTCATATGTATGATAACCATGTTACAAAGGTTTGACATAACAAGTATTACCATGTCTTTTTGACAATTTTATTAGCATGTATACTACACTTTAAGCATACATGTATTGTATGCAATATTAGAATAACCACCTAACTTTCATAAATATTTCGAACTTTATTTGATCGAAATATAGAGCTTCAAAATTTGACAAAATTATTATATTTATGATAACAAATAAATATTACTTTAATACTTTGCTATAATTTTCATAATACGCTACAACCACAAGTCCAAATTGTATAAGCTATAATTGATTCTTAATGATTAATTATATTGAAACTTGTCAGACAGAATAGCAAGTCACATGACTTTGACAATGTCAAACACTTCAAATCCTTCTCTGCTAAATATACACCCCAATAAATGATCATATATGTCAGTTTGGAAAGTTATGTTCAGCTGAAGTAGTTAGGTAGCGATTCCAAATTTCCCTTTTATTTTATAATTTATCTGCATTTCTCTTTAATTTTTCTAATATATATTTGCAGCTACAAACTTAATTTGATATAAATGAGATTTACAAATTTCATAATTGTACAATTCTTTCTTTGAAAAATAAATTAGTCACTGGGAAAATGCAAACAGTTTTCACATATCCTATTTTTTTGCCCATGTAATTACTCGTTAATCATAACATTTCTTTCTTTCAGTACATTTAAAGAGATATGAATATTTGCAAACTTTCTAAGTTTAACAATCACTGTTATGGTCTCCAAAGTCCTTGGCAAGCTTGAGTAGGTATCCAGTACAGTTTACAATACAACAGTCTTAATATTTCTTTTAACATATCAGTCAGGAATTTGGAAGTAAGCTTAGTTTCAGTTAATATATTGTATAGAACTATCCTGATTACCTAACAACCAAAAAATCATTTTCACAATTTCAGCTTGGGTAAAGTGGTGACCTACAAATCTAGTTTTCCCAATGACCTTAGGCGTAGGGACATGTACTAGGGGGCTGACGACAAGCTTTATTGCTTGCCACTGTGTGTCAGTCATCTGTGACTATGTGTGAGAAGTTGAAGCATTCTTCTTTAACATTAGCATTATCATGCTTTCCTACAACTTGTTACACAGTGGGAACATTATATGACACTTCTGTTGGAAAATGTGTAAGAAATTGCAGGTGTAAACATGCATAAATAATTAAATATATATATATCATTTGGATTTCAAGAGGAATTAGACTCTATATATACACCAGACAATATTAGTTAAGGATATTGGATTTTTTATGATTGATGTATTATCAGTGTGTGAATGGATTAATAGATAATTATTCTGATAATTCATAAGTTCAAAATGTACATGTAACTATTTACATATATATATATATATAACAATCTCTTTTCATAATATAAATATTCTATTAAATGAATAATAGACTTTTGGCATCAAAAACTATCACAATGATCAGTCATTAAGATATTGAAGGATTTACCTTACAAATTGACGAATTCAACAGATTTGACATTATTTGAAACGATTGAACACTTCATCAAGAAGATTATTATTCATTACTTAGGTAACTTAGAAACTGAAAAATTGTGACTCATATTGCTTCGAAGTTGAAATCACATGTCAGTTTACTGACAGGACTGAGTTCTGACACTTGTTATTTTTAAGATTTTAAAATGGGAAACACTATCGATACTTATTTCCAACTTGTAAACACTCAAGAAAGAGTATTGAGAAAATTATTATATTGGTTTTCGACTTTTCGTACTAGAAGTCCATAACGAATCAATATAAGTTGTCATGCTGCTATCACATTCGGTTAGCGTTTGCTGCATATAAAATTTGCATGTTTTACGCGAAATCGGTACTCACATAAAGCAAAACAACTGAAAAATTCTAAGCGATGTTATCAAATGAAATATGCATCTCATAAGATCGAAATAGACTAAAAGATTACCTCTGAATCATAAAAAATAACTGTTCACTGAGTGCAGCCAAATCAAGATTCCAAGACGATCTACTCGTTTAATCGGATCATATCTATCCTACTACATGACAAAAAAACGGAAATTGACTTACCCCAGCTCCTTGCGCCTCGCCCAAGGAATTCATGCGTTTCTGAGTTCCATACAAATGTAAGAAAACCCGAAAGTCTTTGACCGAACGATACTTTATTATCAGCCATGGTGAATGCAGGGCAAGGAGAGAGATCTAACCTTGACGAAGACCCGGATGATAGATGCGCAAGGAGAGAGCAGTCGATACTTTTCTTGTAGGCTTCGTCTCGGTCACGTGACCTAGCGAAACCGGTTCGGGGTTCACAATTGCGGTGTTGATTTTGCAAGTATCCTTGTTTAACTGTGTCGTTTGTTAAACCATTCATGTAAATATTGCGTAATGTTACGAGGAATTAATGCACCAACATTTACTCAAAGGTTTATAGGTCTGAGCTAGGAAAAATGAAGACTTTCATATTGAAATAATAAACTTTTACTTTTGACAATGTATGAATAAAATAAAATATGTGTATTTGTACTACTTGTATTTCGCATTAGAGATTAACTATAAAAACATTTGTTTTATTCCAAATTATTCTAAATGCCTTTCTTTGAAGACCAATCGAGATAAATTGCTAAATTATTTTACATACAGTTTTAAATGAATAGATAAGTTTACATGATGTTACATGATGTTCGTTTCGATTGGTTTATTATCACAAAGTATAATATCCTGAATTTTGTTTGCATCACACATATTTTCCGCATGTAACAAATACGGATAATTGTACTTCGCACAAGGAGCAGTTTTAATTGAACGGTGGAGTTTTCACACATCGTTACTAGTTATTCCTTTCCATTGTTATATGGAATATAGCTACGTAACAAAATACGCTCCGGGACGTATCGGAGCCTGTCAAACCTTTCAACATTATTACGCAATGGTCGGCCTTTTGATGACCCTAGATAGCCCGCAGTAAGCTCGGGATGTAGACAAATATCCATTGTGATGTCATATATTACGTCATATTATTCAATATATTCTGTCACCCTTTGTTCGTCTAGGTGTTTTGGCTGGTTTTTGTTAAAAAGGTAAAACCGATTACATGAGTTTAGCTTGAATTGATAAGACAGGTACTTCGATCTGCACGTGAGGTAGTTGGTTATGTAACACACAGGTGAAATCAGGAGGAATATGTCTGTGCGAACGAACAAGTGCCGATAAACAGGTGTTCTTTTTAAACAACGACATGATAATTTATGCATAGTAATTCTCCATTGATGGAGCTCGTGTTTGTTTAAATGTTTACTCCGTTTTATCATGTCATTTACATTAAAGAAAATTGATTATTTTATTAATTTGTGTATGCTTAAGACATGTTTTGATATCTGCCTCCTACGGGTGACTCTTGACCCACAAGGACTATTGTGATCTACAATTGCGATATTAGTTCATACTACGTTTATATTCATGTACATGTTTAACTTGTGACACTTAAATAAACTATTTCTGTCTGTCTATGTAAATTTGCGATAGTTAACCAATAAATGAAATCGAACAAATTCGTGAAAACCACTACATGGTTAATGTCTGTAACATTTGATAAGAGAAGAAAATCAATTAAAAACCAAAGCCATATAATATTAGGTTCTCTTTCGGTTCTAGTCCAATGCACATTGTAAGAAAATAGTTGTCACCTTGACATGAAAACAAGTTGTAGTCGGACGGTGCTTGAGATGAATATGCAACTTGTCAATTTGACAACCAACAACATATTGAAACCGAATAAGGTGAGATCAAGGCTCCGTTCCATAACAGCGAGCGCTTATAATAGCTCATTGATCGCTCAATGTAGCGCTCATTCTCTCTTGAACGACACGGTGCAAATTCCTTGAAGTTTGCTCGCCTTGCTACGTGGCGCTACATTGAGCAGTCGCGTTCAAGAGAGGTTTAAAAGTAATCGCTCATTGAGCGATTACTTTTAAACCTCTCTTGAACATTGCCCACTGGAGGAGTACCATCTGTATAAACAATTGTTGAAGAACAGGTATGTAATTAAACAATTACATTTATGTAATATGTGATCGGAGAGAGAAAAAAGTCAATTAAATCCACATAATAACACGTTCTCTTCCGGTTCTAATTCAATGCACATTTATTTTTCCGGTTACATGTTGCCATGCTGAATTGATAACTTTATCCCATGTCCGCTTTAAAATCGCTAAATTTCCCTTTCAAGTCGCTCTGGCCCTGTGTGATAGAGGACAGTCTGGTGATGTTACAAGCTTCACGGGTGCTGAGTCTTTCCACCAATATATAATTCATACACGCATTCTATATCTATGTTAGATCAAATACACTTGGGGAGCTGACATCGCATATTGAACAATGGTATTTAGTAAGAAACTTTGGCATTTAAATCCAAAAGCTATAAAATGTAGAAATCTAATTAGTAAAGGATGTTTTCGACATAAATAACCCTCTTGGTCTCCAATTTATTGACGCAGCATTGCTGTTGGGCGTCATCAAACAAAGTAAAAGCGCTTTTGACTTCAAGAAATATGAATAGATACTGTTCAAAGATTAGTTTAGTTAGCTCCTGAAGACACGTTGTAACTCTCTTTCAGTCGTATTTATCACTTGCGAATTGAAATATCTTGTATTGTGTTTGGTGACATTTCTTTTCCCCAACATGACATATTCAATATATTGTTTTCTTCCCAAATGTCTTTGTAAATTGCAATGTGGACATTCTTGTTTGATAAACTCGCGTATGAGCCTGTTGGTTAATCCATTAAGGTACTTTTTTCTTTCTTTTTTTTTCTTTCTTTTTTTTTTTTATAAAATAAGGTTTATCTTACACATTTTAACAGCAGGGGTGGGGTGGTGGCAGAAGTAAACATTAACTCAATGTACTGTATTATGTATTCGAGGATATATAGAAATCTTCAGACTGACTTGTTCAGAGCAATGAAGACAAAAATTACATTTCCGCAAAGAAAACTCCACTATGCTGACAAGTGTACCCTGTTTACACCAGTTTCACTAGAGATGGGCAGCTCTAATATGATCTACTGTCAGCGTGTCTTCAAAGGCGAGAGACATGGACTGTGTGTTGGATCAACTGTTCCTGCGCAGTTGAGCCATCCTCGGTTACCCATGGTTTTATATATGCTCCGTTACTCTCCACTATATCACACATGGGAAACCTTATCAGGAAAATCTGTACTCAAATTACCCGCCCTTGGCCGGCGTGAGCCAATCAAACTGCTACGCAGCTTGGACCTGCGAACCAATGACATTTCATATCACTTCGTTGCAAAGCACGCGAGATCATTTTGTTAGCCATTCGTCACCGGTTATCTCCCTTGACCATTTCCGTCTTATCCTATTGAGCATTATCTTTGGTTACTGACTTCGTGACCCCGGCCAAGGGCGGGTAATTTGAGTACAGATTCTCCTGATAAGGTTTCCCATGGGTGATATAGTGGAGAGTAACGGAGCATATATAAAACCCTGGGTAACCGAGGATGAGTTGAGCAGGATCACTGGAATCTGTCCCTTCCTTCCCCGTGTTCCCAGTGCGAATACAAGCATTTCTTTTTTGCAATAGTATATAGTAATAGTATAGTAATTAAAACATCAACAAATCAATTTAAGAATTTTTTTGTCTGGATAGTATCTATGTTAATTCTTCAGATATGTCACCTAAAATTACAAATATGACTTTCTTTTCGGAGGACTCTTTTTCCTAGGCAAATTTAAGACTTTTCTTCCGGGACTTTTTCCGAAGGCTTTTTTTCCGAACACGAGTCTCCGACGGTCGACATGAAGTCTTTTGAAACTCTGCCAGACGGTTCAACAGAGTACACTGGAGTCTGCCATCACCTATACACTACAGCACATTGAGAACGCTGCCTCCAGGATTGTCCGGGTGTATAAGTTTGCTCGCATTTCCCAAACCAGC
The DNA here is from genome assembly GCA_936450465.1 of Gibbula magus. NCBI lineage: Eukaryota > Metazoa > Mollusca > Gastropoda > Trochida > Trochidae > Gibbula > Gibbula magus. The sequence continues at coordinate 14,267,422 of OW388306.1, forward strand.
CCTTTTATACTCAATTTTATAAAAACAAAAAACAAAAACAAAAACACATACACACAATTTGGTTTTATTTCACCACTCATCTTACCCATTTCAATTTTAATCTTCTTAACCTTTTACTCTTTACTAACTTTTGAGTACTTTTACCATCTTTAACCCTTTTAATAATCTTAACAGATATATATAAACAGTTTTTTTTAAATCTTTTGTTTTACTTTCTATTTTATTTTTGCACTCCGTCAGTGAAAATGTTTTGTCAAAGCTGACGATAAACACGTGTTTTCACACACACCATCAACGAAATCCTGCGCGACCTAGGTATACACTGACTACCAAGTCGCCACCGATCAGATACACGTTCATTTGTTAAATGTACCTCCATGCACCGAGGTGCAACACAATTCTCGAATAATCTCATAGTTCCACAGAAGTTGGTTCGATAATTTCGATTACTGGACTATCATATAAGAGGTATCAAATGTGAAAACTGTGACTGGTAAGCGATGTTCGGCTCACACGTCTCCAAGAGATTACAACAGTCTTTCCACTGATCTCGGACAGTACAGCTGTCGAGTCTTTCAACGGTATGATGTCATATTACTAATAAGATATTTCTAATTGTTTCTCAACACTGTGTTTCATACTTCTATTCCTATGAGCTTAGCTAGAGCATGTATGGAAACCTCTCTCCACGGCACAGACGATGTCTGCTTGAGAATGGTAGGCCTATATAGCTGTAGTCGTAGGATGGTAATCAGCTTGGATAATGCATTGTAAATATCGACTATTGTTATTATTATCATTTTACCATATTTGTATTTACAGTATATATTCACAATGATTATATATCAACACGACACAAAACACTTCCGTTTTTTATACGTAGCACTGCCTCTTTAAACTATAGCTGTGGCAATGACCTCGATCACCGGCCAGAAGGTCCGTTCACCTGTGTTAGGCAAGTGCATGGGAGAGATTTAGAAGCTCCGTAGGCTATGAACGCTCACAGTCAGACTGGTTATGTAGAATTTCATAATCGAGACATCCACGACCGTTCCACCTGAGACGATAGATCAGACTATATATGAAGACATGACGTTCAGAGTCATCAACGTTATATTTCACCACTATACGTGTACATCCCAACATCTATATGAGCTTCACGACTTGATAAAGAAATAGCTTGTATGAATGGGAAAACACTTATGCTTGGTTATAATCAGGCGATGTTCGTCAACTGCTAGTTAAAACAGTTTTTTCTTGAGTGAAAATGACATTCCATTATGATAAAGAGGTGTAACATCCATTTAACTGCCCCAAACAATATGATCATACATGTATCAGTGATGGCTAGATCTGTGAACAGAAGAACAAACTATTCGAAAAATATTATCTGAAATATGTAACTACGTAATGTAGAATTGTATATATCACATACATTAGCTAACTAGAGATAATAATCACACGACAAAGTGCAATTTGACATCGATGATCTGCACCACGGCGGCAGATCCGGGGGCGGGATTGTTTCAAAATGTGCGTATGGGCGGGTATTGGGACCCCAACAGTGGACCCCTCCCCCCATTCATACAAGTTATATATATGGTATGGTTATGGTACAGATCATACAAACACGACATTATCCCGTATAATCGCCATCCTGCTCCACCAATCACCGTTCACCGTGTAGATTCAAATGTTCTGGATGTACAGTATCTGAAACTGGAAAATCGCACGTGCAATTGATGCAGCCAGAGATGTGTTGCGTCCTCTTGCATTTAGATCTAATGCTCAGGGGGCCGTTCCACTAACCAATCGTAGCCCTAAGATCAATCGTAAGCCCATCTTCTATCATTGGCTAAGATTGATCTTAGAGCTAAGGTTAGTGGAACGGGCCCCCGGCAAGTTGAACATAGCGCAAATGAGTTGCGCAACAGAGATCAATGACCTTTTTCCATCGCACTGGGAGAAAACTGGTTAATTTATCTCTGTTGCGCGGCAGTTTGCAAGTGCTTGAAGCAATCGACGGCATGTACGTGAAGATATAGTGCACTTATGCACGTACTGAAGCTATGGTATTGATGGATTATAAACAGAGATAGAAACGTTGAACAATTGCTTTCAGACATATTTTCCAACTCAACCAAATATAATAGCATTAGCTATGGTAGTTTTCTCCCGCTCATTTGCAATAATTTGAAACGTCCGTAAAATGACACGCTGTACAAATAGACAAAACACCAGATTGAACTCATTTGAATTTTTGCTTTTTAATTGTGTCCCCCGACATTTTTTTCGGGACACATAATGTTTTCGCCTCCGTCCGTTATTCCGTCATTCCGTTATTCCGAAATGCTTTCTTTTCCGGACCATATCTAAAAAACCGTTCAATATCTTTTCACGAAACTTGGTATGTGGTTACACCTAGTGCTGGAGTGGTGCCTTTTGCTATTTTGGTTATTCTGATTTTTTTCTCTCTGGTTTCCATGGAAACAATTTGAACTTAGTGCAAATTGGGGGTAGGGACTTTTTCCGGCCTCTATTTCAAAATCTATTTAGTATTTCTTTACGAAACTTGGTATGTGGTTAGACCTAGTGGTGGAGTGGTGCCTTTTTGCTATTTTGGTTATTCTGAATTTTTATTTTTTCTGGTTTCCATGGAAACAATTTGAACTTAGTGCATATTGGGGGTAGGGACCTTTTCCGGCCTCTATCTCCAAAACCATTCAATATTTTTTCACCAAACTTTGTATTTGCTTAGACCTAGTGATAGAGTGGTGCCTTTTGCTACTTTGGCTACTCTGAATTTTTTATTTCTCGTTATTAATGCAGTATTGAACTTAGTGCTTAGCATTTTCTTATAGAATTTTCATCGCAATTGTCCAGTCGATCAACATTCGGAAAGTGTAAAATCGATAAATGTTTACACCAACGGAGCTGAACACGTCAGTACAAGACTTGGAATTTAAAAATCAATGATGTGAAATCTAATTTCGACGAAGAAAAATAGCCAATCAAATACCGGTCTTTCCTAATGAAGAACGTGAAATTTAGTGGACTGAATCGCCTGATTTTAAGTGCGCTTCGATCAATTTTTAAAGACGTGCATGGACTAAACTGGGTTTCTGGATTCAGTGTTGCCTTGTTTACTGTGGGACGGATAGCAACATAATTCCATTTAACATTTTAATTTGTCCCCGCGTCTATTCAGATAGTCAACTGAACTAAACATTGAGAAACGGTTAATTCTTTTTCTTCTTCAGGTATATTGCATAACCAGAAATTTGAACTATCAAGGAACTCTAAAATGAGTTTTATGAGTTTCCCACCGCACCAGCATAAATATACAGTTATTATATTAATATATACTAAATACATGGATACAAAGTAATATAAACGAATGTTTAAAAGACTGACAATGAAAACATTGATTTAACGATTTGACCTATTCAACAGAGAAATCAACTTCCCAATGTAAGGCATACATCTTGCCAGTCTCCATTACTGGATTAAATCAGCCAGTAATGGAAACTGGCAAGAGTTATGCCTTGCGTTATTGGAAGATGTGGGGGAAATTGACTATGGCTCAAATGCCATTTTGTATCGTTTGGTTTTGCACGTCGGTACACTCTACCGATGGTAAACAGTAAGCATGTGTATGTAAAAACAATGGTCACTGCTACTTTTGGAAACTAAATTTGAGCCTGTCCTTCAATTTATATTTATGTCTTTAAGATACGATTAGAAATGTTCTCTCCTTGTTTTGTTATCTTGTTTAATTTGTTTGTATTTCTTAGTGACAGGGAGCCGAGCCAACACTGTATAGAGAACATACGAATAGACGGAATGGGCAACCTTAGTGACTTACAATCACCACGGACCTCAAAGTTGGAGATACTTTACCGGGAAAACATCGAGGAACCGACGAACCATGGACGAAAGCAAAATAGACATTACCTCCGCAGCTAAGATGGAATATCACCGTTGAAATTTGTGCTTTAGTAAGAAAGACAACATATGTCTCTAACGTTCAACAGAGACCATACATTGAATTCAATATGTGGTCTCTGCGTTCAAACAACGCATCAAAGCAGAAATGCAGCACAGCTTGAATTAGCCAGTGATGGGGACTGGTGGAAGTTATGCCTTGCTGAGTGAAGTTGTGCCTCGATATATTTTACGTGCTCTTTACACAATATAGGCCTACTAAAAACATTTGCACAACTTGAAAATCATGTCTGTACCATCTTTCAGTAACCCTCAGATGTTAACAAGATTTAGTAAAACTTCAGTCCTACCCCTGACCTCAAAATTACACATGAATCTTTCTCAGAAAAGATAACGTTAGTCAGGCGTTTTACATTAAGTCTGTGCATGGACTATCTGTTTTAAACGTATTTTATTATATCAATAGGATCGTTCGGTAAACAAGCCCCATGGCTTACATAAACACCTCTCCTTACTATTTGTATCCTGACACAAGCTTAGGTGAAGAGTCGTTTGTTTAAATATTATTTTGGCAAAAACTACTCAGTTGATGCATGACTTTCTAAACATGACTGGTCCAGTATCCAGTCATCCTGTAAGTAAGTGCTCCCGCCCGATACCTTCACTGCAACAGCCCTTTACTCAACAGGGGCGGATGCAGCTTCTGGATTAGGTCTGGGCTTTTTAAGATTGGATTGCGCCTTTTACCGTGCTTTCTCTTTAAACTGGTAGGGTTCCAGGTTCGAATCCCGCCTGGTATTTGAGTAACCATAGTGTTATGATATCTCATTGGTTGTTATCAAGTTATATCTCACAATACCTAGTAAGTATACTTTCACCATAAACTGTTAAGGTTCAGGGTCCAAATCCTTCCCAGGGCCAGATAGTGTTGTGGTGAGTGGCTTCCGATCATGAGTCCTTGATTCAGAAACCCCGACGAGGGCTTGGCAACTTTGTCTGCTGTGGAGAACTGTGCTACTTTCAGTAGTGTTTGGGTGCAATGCTACACAGAATTCCAGCTCAATACCACCAATGGTTCGCTAGTTCCAGCCGATGCTCGCAGGTTTCAGTGCATGCATAGCCACATGGTGTTGTGGGCTTTCTCCCTGCAATAATACTAATAATACAGTGATATAAGTGAAATACTCTTGAAAGCGGCTTAAAACTACAATTCACCTCACCTCGATTCCTGCCTAGTATTTGAGAACAGCAGTTTTATATCTATTGGTTGCTATCTGGACAAACTTCAGTTCAACCTTAATGTACAACAAACAGGAAATTTATGTTTGTAAAAAATATTTATTGAAATTGTAAAACATGTACAGTAACTTTCGCTTTGAAATGTAATAGTATTGATTACAAATATATACAGATTATTACTGATTAAAACAGTATTTCACTATGTACACAATTACAATAAAAATATATATATATATGTATGATCTTCTAAAAAGATGAATCACTAAATGATATGCAGATTAAGCACTTTGAACATAGGATAACAATTTAAATTGGAAAATATAAATTGGAATATCTTACCGGTAATTAAAATGTGTGTTCTAATGAAACTTGCACAAGCAGTGATTACTTCAGCAGAGATTACTGGTTTATGTGTAAGGCACTATTGGCAAGTTATGGACAGAAAATTAAATATTGCTTGAAATCAATTCTCATACGAGCATCATCCTTTCATTTGAGTGATATATTTTTAAATAATTCTTGATTATTATCATAAGAATAGAGTTAGAAAATCAAAGGTTATTTATCCTTTGCTGTGCATTGTTTGTAATTCTCTTAGACAAATACAAACTATTAAATGATGATGCATTTAAAGACTATGAATGACACTGAAGTATGAAGTAATGAAGATTCTCTCGATGATGTGATTATGTATGGACATTCCATGATTATTACGCGTCGAAACCTGAACAGGAAACATTCAGAAAGATCAACACCAGACCCTGAACTAAAGCAATGATTTGCTAGACGCTTTACAACCAGGCACCGCTCAGACCAATCAGAGCATTCCAGCACTGAGATTGAACATTGTGAGAATCGTCAGCTGATTGGTTGTCACCATGCCTTTCTGATTGGTTCGTTGAGTACTCTAAAAATGCAGAACGAATTACTCAAATACGTTGTACAATGTCTGGCAAACTACCTCATAGGTCCAGAGGCGAGAGTAGGTTTCTCAGAGTGTTAACTCTGTGGGTTGTAGCACATGCCAGTAAATTGCTTTCTCATGGAGTACTCATCTTATGTTTACGAACCAAACAGGCTGTACAATTTCTGGCAAGCCATCTTGTTAGGGCAAGAGGCAAGTGAAGATTTTCTGAGTGTTACCACCATGATTATAGATTGCTGGTATAAATGGAATGTTAAATTTTTATACAACGACAATAAAATATTTTCAATTTGATTACGCCAACTCCACAGTCAGTCTAAGCTAGCACTTCGCAGTGTAAAGGTCTATGTACAAATTCACATAATTCATTTTTCATATAAAAAACAATCATTCTTCTTGGAGAGGGGGCGGGAGTGGTGATGAACAATTTGATGTTGATAACAGATCAAATTCCTCTCAAAATCATCTGACAAGATAGGTTTCATTTACAAAAGCTATTTCTGTTGTATTTACTACGGAAATGACAAGATTGATATATAAATGTTGTTTCCAGAGGGCGTAGAGATAAACGTAAGTAAGATAAACTGAGTGTGATAGATTGAATAATGTTTTATCTTAGCTTATAACGTACTGTTTCTTACTCTTGCTTTTGTAACGTTTTTACTACTTACTATTTTATTACTTATATGCCGTGAAAATTGACATTATATACTTGGACTGTCAGCTTTTCAGTTCAATCATACATTCTGTTCTATATCATACACAATTCTCTCGTTAAAGCATTTTAAAATATTATTTTTTTGTTACAAAGAAACCTTCCACTAAGACAAGACATTTGAAGCAAGATGTCTTCTTCAGTTAAAACATTTTATGAGTAAAACCTATACTGACAAAACTTTTTACATCTAAAATGTTTAAAACTTTCAAATGAAAAGGATATCAACTTTAAAACAATATCTTTCTTCAACAAGCTTTCGAAAACAAAAGGATTTCAGTTTTAAAACTTTACTCTAAGACTAGACATTTCATGTCAAGATGGCTAAGAAAAGGGAGGCAACTTATCCAGCATACCACTAAAAATTAATCAACCAGAAGTTCAAAGTGAACTTGTCCAATCATTTCTTGCCGACTGTGGTAAATGTTTTTCGACCAGGCTTTACACGTGATCATGAGCAGCACCCCGGGCCGCGGTTCCTCGAATCGAGCAAACATCAGCGGCGATCGGTAACCCTGTTGATTCCGGAAAGGGAAGTACTTGAAATGGAAACCATTCGGCGGAAAGTAGGAGAGCGGACCCATGTTTTCTCGATCGACAGGATTCTGAAAATAAAATCAATGCAACTATTTAAAGAGAGTTCTATTGGGGTAATTTATGTGGAAACAAAATTCAAAGGGACATTACTGTTTAAGATTTTAATACTGATTATGACAGAGTTGTAACATATTACTGAGGGTCATACTTTTATGACTTAATATTTGACAATTTAATTAAGAGTAGTGTCAATTCATTAAAATTAAAAATAAAAATAATGAGAAGTTAAGTCAATCATCAGTGCGACAAGTGTGGAAAGCTTTGCTGAGGTTATAATGACTTTGTTGATCATTCAAATTATACCTTTTTTGTTATTTTTTTGTTGAATATTCCATGTATTGCGTGATGGAGATAGGAACAAGTTATGCTGGGAAAGTTAGCCATAACATAAGAAGGAAAAGGAAAAATACATACTTGTCAAATGGCCCGTTAATTTGTTGTCGAAAATAAGCAAGGGAAAAAATCATACTTGTCAAATTAACAGGAAAAATATGAAAGTTTCATGAACTACTGATCTCACCTCCCCGTCACAGGTGACCGTTATTGACCACTGCGACCAGTGGTCAGCTATTTCATCCGGTCTTGTTTCATTGGTGTACTCTTCGGGGATCCAGTCGAATATCTGCAACATTAATTGGTATGGTTGACGGCTATGGCAGGTAATGATGTACTACAACAGGTTAAGTGGATTTCAGTTTCTCAAAACGTTGCATATCCCAAATTGGATTGGGAAACATATAGTGTCATATACAAATTGTCATAATGAGTGGCAGCAGATTCCTGAACAGAGACATCTGGTGGCCAGCGTGAGACCAAGAGAACAATCTGACTTTGATACAGCAGAAATTGACCACACAATCAGGGGACCATCATATCGGCCATCATAAAATGTAGCCGAAAAAGATCAAATAAAATCTTTGTGTTCTGTAACCTTACTGAATTGTTTCAGATTTAGATACAGACTGTTGGGCAGGCCTTGTTTCATACACCAGTTAAAACAGTTCATACTCACCCTGTTCAGTTTCAGTAGAATACACGGTTGTCCATCATCAAACCCGAAGTTTTGTTGTTTGACACAGTCTGCCCCCAGGAGCTGGATGTCGAAGCGACAAACTTTGTCCCAGTTTCCAATTCTCCTCTCTCGGATCTCGCTGCAGTCGATGTAGTTCTCTCCCTGCTGGTTCTCATTCTCGTAGTCTGGAGGTGAATAAATGTAACGATATCATTGGATGAATTGGTCTAAAGGTGAATAAATGTAACAATATCATTGGAGGAATTGGTCTAAAGGTAAATAAAGGTAACAATATCATTTGACGAATTAGTCTGGAGGTAAATAAATATACAGTATCATTTGACGAATTAGTCTGGAGGTAAATAAATGTAAGAATATCATTTTACGAATACGTCTGGGGGTGAAAAATGTAACGATATCATTGGATGAATTGGTCTAGAGGTGAATAAATGTAAAAATATCATTGGAGAAATTGGTTTGGAGGTGAATAAATGTAACAATATCATTGGATGAATTGGTCTGGAGGTGAATAAATGTAAGAATATCATAGGAGGAATTAGTCTGGAGGTGAATAAATGTAACAATATCATTGGATGAATTGGTCTAGAGGTGAATAAATGTAACGATCTCTTGGATGAATTGGTCTGGAGGTTAATAAATGTAAGAATATCATTGGACGAATAAGTCTGGAGGTGAATAAATGTATCAATATCATTGGATGAATTGGTCTAGAGGTGAATTAATGTAACAATATTATTTGAGGAATTGGTCTGGAGGTAAATAAATGTAACGGTATCATTGGACAAATTGGTCTGGAGATTAATAAATGTAAGAATATCATTTTACGAATTAGTCTGGAGGTGAAGAAATGTAACGGTATCATTGGACAAATACGTCTGGAGTTGAAGAAATGTAATGATATCATTGGATGAATTGGTCTAGGGGTGAATAAATGAAAGAATATCATAGGAGGAATTAGTCTGGACTCTGGAGGTATATAAATGTAACAATATCATTGGATGAATTGGTCTAGAGGTGAATAAATGTAACAATATCATTGGAGGAATTGGTCTGGAGGTGAATAAATGTAACAATATCATTGGACAAATAAATCTGGAGGTGAATAAATGTAACGATATCATTAGATGAATTGGTCTAGAGGTGAACAAATGTAACAATATCATTGGAGGAATTGGTCTGGAGGTGAATAAATGTAACAATATCATTGGACAAATTAGTCTTGAGGTGAATAAATGTAACAATATCATTGGATGAATTGGTCTAGAGTTGAATAAATGTCACGATCTCATTGGATGAATTGGTCTGGAGGTTAATAAATGTAAGAATATCATTGGACGAATTAGTCTGGAGGTGATTAAATGTAAGAATATCATTGGACAAATAAGTCTGGGGGTGAATCATTGGATGATACCAAAACTGTACCAAACCACTAATTCCAGATCAGTTCTCCACAATACTTCTTTAATTGAACATAAATGCCCAGCCAGCTTACTGTAAGTTACTGTGACATAACATCAAAAGGTAAAACCGCTAAAAAGCACATCTACATGATATGGAGAGACAGTATTCATTGGTATAAATTTGGTGAGGATTAATCAAACAGAGAGTAATGCTCTGGTCACAATGCAGATGGAAACTCAACAGCAGATACTCACATCTGAGGTAAGCTTCCAGATGGTCCAGGTACTGTGTGTACGTTGACGCGTCTCCCTTCACGAACCTGATAACTGTGGACATGGAGTCCGGCATCGGACGGAACCCTATACCTGTCAACAAAGCATGGTCTCACTGTACGAGGGAACTGACCCAAACACATTCCGTTTGTAACTGACAGTTAAACACTGTTCAGTCTATAAAACTCTGATAAAACATTGTACAACCAATAAACATTCCAGTTAAACATTCAACCTGTAAACTTGTCATTACAACAGTATACAACCTATAAACCTCTTGGTAAAACATTGTACAACTTAATATCTACCAATACAACACTGTACAGCATACTCATAATGGTTTCAGCAAAACTTGTGTACATTATTTAAATCTACAAGTGAAACTGTTGCAACCTTTATGCCTGTCAGTATTAAACATTGCATAAAAAACTTTGCACATAACACCAAAAACATGTAAACATGTACCTCTGAAACAGGTGAAACATTTTAGAACCTTTATTCCTGTCAGTCATACATTGTATAACATTTTAACCAGTCGGTGAACCTTCAATTAAAACACTGTACAACCTTTAGAAAATTAATAAGTTTAGTAATAGATTTCAATTTATCTAAGAATTTAATTATTAAAGATAAAACAATTTTGGTCAGTTCAACTTTTTACTTTCAAATATAGCATTGAGCAGGAACATCTTGTTGAAGTAAAGAAACTTATGTGGCAGAAAATCTGCCACGGTTTGATAAAGAAATTACCTGGCACTTGGAGCAAGGAATCAACGCCTTGCATTGTGGGAAAGTTCCAGTCTGTGATGACGTAGAAGATTCCCATCATCGCCGAAAAGAAGAGGCAGATAGCGGCATACAGGCAAAAGTAATAGATTATCCGGAAAACTGAAACCAAATATAAATGCTATGGATTGACAGTTCAATATACAGTAAATCCTTATATAATCGCCCGGCAATTATTAATTTCAAACACCGAAATTACCCGGCCATTATTTAAGGCAGGCGATTATTCGAGGCAGGTTACTATTATTTTTGAAGCAATAATATTTGTTTACAACTGATTGAAATTGAAACAAAACAAAACATCATTTTTGGACATTTCTCATTATGAAAATTGACACAGAGGTCCTTATGAATTATTCAGATGTCTCATGAATATGCCTACCGGTATATGGCGAAAGTATATAGAACAGAACAAAATTCACAATGTTGTTTACATTGTTAAATTAAACCCGGCGATTATTTATTTCGGCTGGGGCTTTGACGCTGCATTTATTATTCAAGGCAGGCGTTTATTCAAGGATTTACAATAATAATTGTTTGATAACCCAACTAATACACTGTCAGCTACATTTGTGGTTGTTATGCCTTCAATTCTTTTATTTCATCTCCATGTCTTCCTCCCCTAGATGCATATAGTGATTAAAATCCTATAACTCCACATAAGATATTATTCAGGATTATCATGTCTTTGTATTTATAGGAGATTGTAGACTGAAACTTTAAAAAATAATTAGCATTTTTCCATAAATTTCTAATTATTGTCTCATTTTATAAAAAAAAAAAACATATAAAAACACAACAAATGTTTTTGCCATAAGAACTGAAGCTCACAAATAATTAGACTAACAATAATTAATCATGATTAATGTATGTCAAATGAATGTTTTTTAGACCTTACTTAAGTCATAAAATTGGAAATATTCTGCATTTCTTACATTTACAAGAACTATACTATTTTAGCCATAATATGACAAATACTTTATTTCATAAGGAAGTAACAGGTATTTTCTTCTGCTCAAAATATAAATTATTTCATAACGAAAGATCAGGTAGGTTGTGTTATTGTGCACTGTTTCAACATTTAATTTAACATTCAAATCACACTTCAATCATCAAAAACACACATTATCAGTCACATTTTACAAATTCCACGCAAACCGGAAGTGAATGCAGATTACTTCAAAATGTTTTCACAGTGCAATTAATCATACATGGATAAAACAGTCACCTTGTCACATCCCAATCATACATTTAAACTTAAAGTGGCCAATGTTTTTACTCATTATAAACTTCAAAACGTACTTCTCACCATTCTACATCAGCCATGTCAGTGTGTTTGTAAACTTACCCCAGTGTATCGCTGTGAAGCCCATTACTTTGCCTGTTGCCGGGTCATAGAAGAATCTTTTCAGGTCATCGATGCGGGTTTCCACCGTCGGCGTTGGCAACATCGCCTGCGACATCAAGGTGCGTGCCGTCCATTGCGATTGAGATTCGCTATACCCCGTAAAGCCTGAGACGCCTGACCGTACCGACGCCATTTTGGCTTTTGAAGTTTCTACCTGACTCAGGTTAAAAGCGCGCAGGTGGGTCACTCGCCCTCTAGCGGACAGGTAAAGAGAAGGGCAATGGGAGACAACTCTATATAAGTGTAGCGTAAATTACCCGTGTATCTTTGGCATCGCAAAGTTATTTCGCATGCGTTTTCTTTTATATTAACAGTTTAATTTCTGTTTTGAATAAAGTGATAACAATATTTTCAAATGCAATTATTATTCTAACAACGCTATCAATATAATTGATGTGTAACAATGTTATAGTAAGTAACTACGAGCAAAAGAAAGTATACATGCAGAAATCCACGAGCGATAAATTCGACTGAACCATAGCTACATCATCTGCCCAGATGCTAACTTACCTATTTTTACAATTAAATGTATTCTATCTTTACATGTTTCTCAATAACATGCCTTTGTTGTGCTGTAATGTGCTGTGCAGTTTTATGTTTTATTACAGTAAAGACGTGTCAAGAAGGTGTATTATGTGGACAGCATCCTTTATAAACTTAATTTCCATAACAATGTTATATATTGAGATCACACTATCAGCACACAAGTGCCTGTAACAATTTATATGTAGGTCATAGACACGATACATACTTATAGTTACTATAAGTATGTATCGTGTATATGACCTACATATAAATAGTTACAGGCGCTTGTGTATCAGCATTAGTAATACATATTCTTATTGCGGTTTTTTTTTTTTTTTTTTTTTAATTACGGGACGAGTCCTTTGCGAGATTCGAACCCACGCCCTCAGCGTATTACTGCAGAATAAGTGATACGAAATATAACTACAATATATTTTCCATTTTTCACTTCCTTAATTACATGCATTTTTAATTGCTATGTTCTATTATTTTAACCTAAAAGCCAAATATTTTGAAATAGGTATTTAAGCACCCTGTGTTTGTTTAAATAGACAACGGAAGAAAAGAAGTGTACCTAGATGTATGAAATTGTGTCTACATCTTTACAAATCACTGTTATCCTATAGCTTTAAAACAGAGCCACTGGCTCTTTAGCTCATTATTTATCATCTAGGTCATCGGGATTTGCATTATTTATCATCTAAGTTTGAAGATCTCAAACAAAATAATCTCAACTAATTCATCGATGCCAAAATACCTTAAAGGCATTATCTATAGCGAAAACACCATGTATATTCATTCATTCAAACCCAATCACACACAGTTACCTCTTACTGTTACAGATCCGCAAATGCTTAAAGGTACATCCATTGTGTTGTTTGGGGTCACATTTGTCAAACGTTATAAATTGTGTTATTTTACCGAGAAGGACTGACTTTTAGTGAAGTTATTTTATCGAGAAGGACTGATTTTTATTTAAAATTGCCGTTTTGATGATAGTCGACTCTGTATACCATCGATTTCTGATAGAAAACCGGACAATGCACCGCGTGTGGCGCACGTCAATTAGTCAAACGAAATTTTCGAAACTTATTTACAACAGACAAAAAGACAACTTTGAGTTGATAATGTTTAATAGGTATTATAACTTGTGTGCATGCATAATGGTTCCTGCACATGTATGATGACGTTGCTCGATTTTAATTGGAAATTAGTAAATATGATATATTTTTGACAATTGGGGATGAATATGCAAGTTAGGTGAAATTATTTCAACTGAAATCAGCAGATATCATTTGTTGGCACGTATTAAAGCAACTCCCAAACGCAAGGCACAGGCCTAACTCTTGCCAGTTTGCATTACTGGCTGGCCTTGCGGTATTTCCCTCGCTTTGTTGTGCCTAGATAGTGAATAGCTGCACCAGATATGCATAGGGGGCCTGGATTTCTAAGCACAGATTTCTTAAGGAAATACTACATGGCCTAAATCAGCCAGTAATGGAGACTGGCAATTTGGGAAATTGGTATAATGGTGATTTAAAGAGACGACAGATAGTTGAATAATAGGAAGGTAGAATGACAAAAAAAAGATAATACAGGAACATAATGGTATGTTATACACATATTTTTGTCTCACTTATGAATGATTGTAATCATTCAATAGTTTTTTGTATTTTTATGTGATAGGTCAAAATAAAAAAAAAGCGAGGGAAATACCGCAAGGCTTACATCAGCCAGTAATGCAGACTGGCAAGAGTTATGCCTTTCGTTTGGAAGTTGCCATTATACATACATACATGGTTTCATTCTCTTCCCACAGAGCTCACTCCCTTCAGATTTCCCGTCAGTTTAGTATTATTATTATTTTGGTTTCAAGGCAAGAACCAATCACCCTCTAAATGTTATATGTCTTCTAGTGAAATAAACTATGTATGCAGTTACGAGCATAAGATATCAAACTTTCGGTTGTATCAAAAAGTCATATATATTTTAAAAGATATGACCAGGGGCTCCTTTCACAAAGCTAACTAAGGTTAACCTTAAATCCCATCCTTTAACATTGCACTTAGGTTACCTTAGTGACTTACGGTCACCTCAGTGCTTTGTGAAACGGGGCCCAGGCGTGCAAATACACTGCACTTGAACTAATATAATATAAGGAGAAACCATGATACCTCGGATATGGTAGGGTTGTGGACCGTGGTACAATCTTACCATATCCGAGGTTGAATGGTTTCTCTATATTTTCAACCGTTTTTATCTCTAAAATACGCTTTGTTATCGCGTTATATTGAAGATACTTGTTTACAGCCTGAAATCCCTGTTAACAGTCACGATTTATACATGTAAGTTGTTTATTATATATGCAGATCACCGTCATGTGCCTCGACGGCGCAGTAGGCTAATGCGTTAGCTCAAGAAACACAGGCGTTTGTGGATACGGGTTCGAGATACACTTTCATCAAAACATTAACAGTTCAGGTATATATTTTAATTACATTCAAATGTAGTGTCAGTAGTAGTGACATCGTCATCTTAAAATATATCAGGGTTAACACTCATTGTAATTCCTCATAACAGGGTTTACATTCGCCTCTGTAAATCCTCCTTGAGGGATTTACAATGTTGTAAATCCCTTCTATCGGTTGATACGGTTTAGAAATGATGTTTCAAGTATCACGTTATATGCCAAATAGGGTGTGATAATCATATATGTCGAGTGTAGCAATATTATTGGTATCTTATTTGTTTTCGCTCGTGGGATACCAAAACCTTCATTCGTATCATAAAATGGGAGGGTTTAGTCGATTTCTCTGATGATTTTACAAACAAGACAGAGCGACAGCGAGAGTTATGCAGTGTCACGACGGACATATGAATGTACTAACCTGAAGCACTCGTAAAATATAACCCACAAACTTTCGTATGAACAATTTTGCAAAATTAGCTATGGTTACATTTTGACTGATTATAAGAATAAAGAATTTTGAACAAAAAGTGTAAGTCATATTTTTTTGTAAATAATGGAATGATATTGTTTTCAATTAAGGTAACCAGTTCGACCACTTCCTCCTCCTTTGCGGGTTCCATCCCATCCTCGATAATCCAGCGCTATTGTTCCGATAAATCTACACACAAGCGCTGGAAAACAGTAAGGGTATTTATCCCTAACCTAGTTACCTCCTCTTGGGTCCATGTTATCCAATCAGAAACGAAACGCAGACACTATCTGCGTAAACAACTCGACCAATCAAAACGCATCACTACCGTTGTTTATAGAAACGGGTGTAGGTTTATTCGTAGATGAAACAGGTTCGTAGATGGGATTTTTTACGGTTTCGTAGAGACAGGTTCGTAGAGAGTAAAAAAATAGTTAGTAAATAGTAATTAAAGTTCATTTGAGATAAATAAAGAAAACAGGTAAGTATGATTATTTTGCAGGATTTCAATTGCCGATGATAAATGGATGCGGAGAAGATGAAACGGGTAAGTCGCCGACAGAGTAATGTGCAATCAAAACATCTCACTACCAGCTTATTGCTAATAATCTGTTCCGGTGTTGAGTAGACAAATTAAAGTAATCCACAACAGTACTGTTATATATAAACCACAAGTTGACCACATTCTTCTAAACATACTAAACATGCTTTCACATACTAGATGGGGAAGCAACACAGAAACTCTATTAATATTATACAATGCCACTAATATAAACAATCTTAATGTTATACAACATAAAGCCTATAAAACCATAACAGGATGTTTACCAGGCACACCAATGGAACTAGTCCGACACGAATCAACCATGAATACACGATTACTGGTTGATTTAATTAATTAACACGGCCAATTGCTAATACCTAGTTAGTAGCTAAGTAATGTAAACAATAACCGGATTAATTGATAATTGCTTGTGTAAACATTGGTCGCAACTACCCACATGTTGATTTCTCCAATACAATACACAAAACATGACAAACTATGTCTTTAAATGAACTTTTTACAAGTCTCTACGAAACTAGTATCTATACGAACCTGTGGCCTCTACGAATAATCGGTCTCTACGAACCGGTTTCCTCTACGAAACCACTGGCACCCATAGAAACAAACATGGCGGAGGGCCGACTCAATCGATTACGATAAAGTTTGTAACAAATTCAGCGTAGAAAACCTGACAGAAACTCAAAAGAAAGTTTTAAGAAGTCTGTGTATTTAGGGTGTATTTAGTCCATCAAAACGGGTGGAGGTAAATGATTAAAATCCCTGTGCTACCAAGCCAAGATCCTGACACGAGAGTGCTTGTTATTTCACCCTTGATTTCAAGTGATCTCATTGGTTGTTAGAAAGCAAGCGTTTCGCTGAGTCATTGCGAAGGGAGGTAACTTGGTTAGGGTTAAATACCCTTACTGTTTTCCAGCGCTTGTGTGCAGATTTATCGGAACAATAGCGCTGGATTATCGAGGATGGTTCCATCCCGTCTATGCTTGTACACAGTCATGCAAAATGTATTCGGACGGTGACATTATACCTGAACTGAATTGAACTTTATTCAAAACTCAGGCTGCAAACAGCAGCATAAGAGGTACATAGAACATATATACATTTGTACAATATACAATATAATAGGTATGTAGCTGGTGCTTTCAGTAAAGGTACATATGTGGATTATAAAACTTATTTCTTGAAAAAAGACATAATGATTTTACCAAAATTTGAGAAATTTTATATATTTGGAAATTTATAATAACATTTGTGAATATAGTTTTCTCTTTCTGATTGTAATATAGGACATACAAATAAATAATGAAATTCGTCCCCAAGATCATTTAAATTACAAAGAGTACATTTTCTTTCATGAACTGGGATATTTTTCGATCTACCGGTTTCGATTGGCAGAAAGTGATTAACAAGTTATTGTAATTAAAGGTACATCCATTGTGTTGTTGGGGGTCAAATATGACAAACGTTATAAATGGTCTTATTTTATCGAGAAGTACCAACTGATACCGAAAACAACCATTTTACTGATACTCGACTTAGTATATTGACGATATGAAGGTAACAGTAGTGATTTCTGATCGAAAACCGGACAATGCATCGCGTGTGGCGCGCGCCAATGAGTCAAACGTAATTTTGGAATCTTATTTACACCAGACAAAATAACAAATTTGGGTTAATAATGTTCAATAGCTCATATAACTACTTTGCATGTAAATAGGACGTTCACTTTCAATTTCTACACATGCCTAATGATGTCACTCGATTTTAATTGGAAAATAGTAATTATGATATGTTTGGCGATTGGGGATGAATATGCAAGATAAGTGAATTTATTTGTATTGTAAACAACACATATTGTGTGTTGGAACGTATAAAAGTCAAATAAAATTTTATGAAACACAATGGATGCACCTTTAAAGGAGAGATGGATTTTTGAAGATATTGTATATAGTTGCTTTGGAAGAATTTTCAATTGTTGATAACCAATTTTACTGAAAAGTTACTGAAAAATATCTGTTAATTTGCTTTTAACTATAGGTTTTAGCCAAATGGTACTTTTGAAATTTTGAGATTTCCAAACAAAACTCAGTCCAAGATCATCAAAACTTCGTTTGATATAACATAACCATTTATGTGAACATTTGCCAAAGATATAATCATTAAATAACAGTTTATAAACCAGAAGGCACAATTTTGACATGCATGTTACCTAAGTCTATGAAAAATAATTTTAAAAAAATAGGTTCTGGTTAAATCAATGTAAAATTGTTCTCCTTGATTTGAAATCATTTCAGCTTGAAGTACATGTACATGATTTCAATTAAATTTACTAACGACTAGCTATTTAACTAATGTCATCCGATTTACCTATATTTGTTCATAACGTCACCGTCCGAATATTTTTTTGCATGACTGTAGCTTGAAAATACATTTTAGATATATTTCCAAAGGCATTATAAACCATCTAAGAAACTATCATCATACTAGTTAGAGGGCATGGTAATGTTAAGGTGAAGACAGTTTTAATCTAAATATGTTGACTGTAAAATATGGTTACATGTTAGTTCGAGTTCTAGTCTTAAAAGAGGATTGTACTTTTGAATAGCCGTGAAATTCTAGATATCCGAATCAATAGAAATAAACTTATGCAACCGACTTGTGCCGACTTATATCGCTTCAAAAATCAACCAAAAAATGAAGTAGCCTATTCTTTAACCCTCTTGGTGCCTGCGAGGTACAATTTACACTGCATGTCAATACGGCATTTTTACTGTGTTAAACGCATCAAACAAGAAAATCACAGACAGAAACATAAACAAAAATAAAAATTCTATCTTTTGATAGTATTTTCAGGTAATGTTGCCATTTTGTTCCACGTTAACGGGACAGCAAAATATTGAAATCGCGAATCGTGTAGCAACTTTATTTAGTTCAGCCAAATTTGTCATTGACAAGAAGCCTTTACTTGATTTGACACAAGCCGTATGATATAATGTGACATACTGTGACATACGATGGTTTACAATGTAGAATTCACCTACAGATCTAAAATCAATTTGAGCAAAATATTCTGCCATTCTTTTTCGTGAAACAAATCGTTAATGTATGAAAATATCATAATGATCATTAGGCATGTTTCCCTCGCTAGTCAAGTTCACAGGCCATTTTGTTTACATTTCAATCGGAGTAAACAATGGTCGATACCCGAATTTCAAATATACTATTTGGCATGTTTTATACATGTTTCTACTTGCTGAGTTGCATTTTCTTGTATGAAATTTATTTCTGTACACTTAATTCGTGTTTTATTTGCTGTGTACATTTCATACAAATATATTGATACAGGTTTTGCATCATAGCGGTTTTCCTGTAGTCCCAACATAGATAGCCATTATTCAAAGCTGGTTATGGGTTACAGGGTCCGTTCTTGTTAACTTGAAAGTCCTTTTTAATTATTAGCATGTGATTTCAAAACTAGACACACTGTAGATTGTTTTGGTGAATTTGGTTGTTTGCGTTACATTGTTCTTTTACTGCAATACTTGTATACATTTAGATATGCAATGTAGAGAGGTATAGACAATGGCACCATGGCAGAGGGGATTAACTTTGTTAATCACAGTTGTTTGTGAAATTCATGATATCTCTGTTAATATTTAGTTATATTGCACAAAAGTGGTATCAAATCTAAGCTTAGTTGACTTGACAGGGTCTCTGCCAAAATTATTGTCAACTTGATTTGATCTATATTTAAAACAAGTAGAAAAATTAAAACTTCAAAATTTGAAAATAATGTCAAGATCAGCAAAATCGACTGTCAAACATGTCGAAAAAGTCAAAGCTCCACTGTGACCTTGAGAAAAATGCCAAGGTCACCATAATCTAATCAGCCCATTGTCTTTCCTAGGAGGTGTATTATGTAAAATATGATGGAATTCCGGTGAATGGTTCTTGAGATATCTCACTGACAACCTTTACATGAACATTAACTTGTCGAAAAATTTAAAAATTCAACTGTGACCTTGAGAATAATGTCAAGGTCACCAAAATCTAATGAGTCCTTTTGCTTTGTGTAAGATATGATGAAATTCCGGTGAATGGTTCTTGAGATATTCTGCTGACAACCTTTACATGTACATTAACATGTCGAAAAATTCAAAGTTCAGCAGTGACCTTGACAATAATGTCAAGGTCACCAAAATCTAATCAGCCCGTCGTCTTCCCAAGAAGGTGCTTTGTGTAAGAAATGATGGAATTCCGGTGCATGAATGGTTCTTCAGATATCCCGCTGACAAGCTTTATATGTACATTAACATGTCGAAAAATTCAAAGTTCCGCTGTGACCTTGAAAATAATGTCAAAGTCACCAAAATCTAATCAGCCCGTCATCTTTCCTTGGAGAAGCTATGTGTAAAATATGAAGATAATCCAGCAAATGGTTATTGAGATATCCCGCTGACAAGGGTAAAATGACAAAGTCTCGTTGTGACCTTGAAATGAAGGTCAAGGTCACAAACCTCTGTAGGAACATTACTCTTCCTATGATGAACCACTATGCAAAATATGAAAAGAATCCAGTGAATAGTATTTGAGTTATTCCATTTCGTACGGACGTACGGACGTACGGACGCAGCCGAATACTATATCCCCCGCTTCGCGCTAAACGCGCGGCGGGGGATAAAAAATAGCAATGAGGTTAGTGGGGTCATAGTTTGGTACCATAAATGGTCCTATGGCACTAGATCTATAGGGGGTTTTGATGGAGGGTCACATATATGGGTCTATGGGACTATGCAGGTTAAAACAATTATAAATATGAACTGAAATTTCTGTTAGGACTGTAAGTAGACAAATTTAAATGTTCCAGAAGGAAAAGGTTTGATATTGGAATTATTTTTGAACTGTTAGTAATTATATATAAAATAAAATAAACAATGCCATGAACAATTCAAGTTTCAGGGGCTGGGGTATTTGTAGAACGAGAAATACAATGAATTTGTTTTCCAAATTAATTGATAATGCCTAGATGAACAGAAAGCTAGGACATCAACGGTAAGTAAAAAATAATTTATTTCTGTTTCGATCTTGGTCTTCTGAAACAGAATTCTATGATGAAATTAAAGGTGCATCCATTGTGTTTCATAAAATTTTATTTGGCTTTAATACGTTCCAACACATCATATGTGCTGTTTACAATACAAACAAATTCACTCAGCTTGCATATTCATCCCCAATCGCCAAACATATCATAATTACTAGTTTCCAATTAAAATCGAGTAACATCATTATGCATGTGCAGAAAGCGAAAGTGCGCGTCCTATTTACATGCACAGTGGTTATATGACCTAATGAACATTATCAACCCAAATTTGTTATTTTATCTGGTTTAAATAAGATTCCAAAATTACGTTTGACTCATTGGCGCGCGCCACACGCTGTGCATTGTCCGGTTTTCGATCAGAAATCACTACTTTTGCCTTCATATTGTCAATATACTAAGTCGATTATCATTAAAATGGTAGTTTTCGGTAACAGTTGGTACTTCTCGATGAATTAAGACCATTTATAGCGTTTGCCATATTTGACCCCCAACAACACAATGGATGTACCTTTAATAGTTCCTGTTGTTGATATCAAGTATTATATACACACGATAATTGTAGAAATACAGCAATGTTATGTAAAGTCACTTAATTATTGGCATGGCATATGTTGGACGAGCAGGTTGCCTGTTTTGAAAAATGCCGCTCGCATTGAGATTATTACCCGAGGAAGTGTGTCATACGACTTTTACGAAACGAGTGTGAATGTTTGAATGCCAGAGCTTGGAGTTTGCTCAAGAACGTTATCTAACGGGCCAAGGGAAGTAACTCTAATTCGGTCACCTCCCATGTCACATGATCAGACGCCATTTATGTTTTGGATTGGAAATAAGACGAGGACACGTAAAATATGATATCACATTTTACTTACTTCCCGGATTAAAAACGTCATCTTAGGTAAGTAAATACATATATCATTATATTTTGGTCATAATAGCTTCTTTAAAGAATCAATCACTCTCTAGTCAGCTTTTATGTAAACAGCTAATGTAACAAGGCCAGTAGACCTAGTTTCAAGTTTGTTGTCATAAACAGCAGACATTATATTCGCATTATGAACGAGAAAGGGGAAGTTTAATGTTTATTTACATAGCACTTAGATTAAGTTAAACAAAATATTATTCAGTACTAGGATGATTATGTTCCAGAAGTTTGTAATTTGTTTAAAACTTTTTTTTATTATTCTATTTATTATTTTATTATTTATTATTTATAATTCTACTTTCTGATGACTGATAGGGCTCTTTCTATGTTGGAAGTTCAGATAATTTAAACTTTACAGAATGATGACTGCCAGGTTTAATCGTAGACAGAACGGGTACATAGACATCAATATTTCGTTAGCTTCTAGACAGATCTAATGCTGGTTTCGTAGATGTGGAATATGGAATATTGTGACTTTAAATAATATTTTAAACTGTCTATGAAATCAACGTCTGCGAACCTCTTCTGTCTACAAATAATTATGTCTTCAAGCCCGTCTATGAAGGAAGATTATGCAATAACATGCAATCATGATAAAATCACATAATTTAAGAAAAACAATAGCATCACACAAGTAGGAAACATGTGTTAAATAGATGGTATTAAATCCTTGCCTGTATTATTCATATATGCAGTAAATAACACTACAAAATAAAACTACAAATCATAACAGCAGAATGAGATCTTTGTCTAGATAAGATACATGTATTTTCCAGTGTATGATAAATGATGTCATACTGCTATCAGCTGCTTGTCAAAGTAAACAAGAACTGAAGTAGCTGGTATCTCGGTGTAAAGGAGTGACTTGATCAAGAGTCTGACACAGATAACAGAGGATTTAAATATTTCGGTGTTGATAAGTCATTGACTTAGAGTCTTAGTTGCAGAGCTCAGTATGAAAGTTTTGTTGTCAGTCAGTTTTCATTTTTTAAAAGAGGCAAGTTGTTGGACCTTTGTCATGTTTTTTGAGTCAGTAAAAATTTGGTTAATGATATAATTTACTGTGTAATGTAGATACTGTATAAAGTTTATACCCTCAGCCTGACTGTCAACTTTGATAAAACCTGAAGATGACAACTCCCCATTTTAAATGTAATTATCACAGGTGAAAACACAAGTTTTTATTTCTACTACCTAGTTGTAAACTTTGTCTGCTGTGGAGTACTGTTCCACACGCAGTAAGGGTTTGGTGCAATGCTTCACTTAATTTCAGCACAGTACCATGCATTGTTTACTAGTTCCAGCCGATGCTTGCAGATTTCACTACAATGTATAGCTTTCTCCCTGCAATAACACAAGCAGCTGTGAAGAAAATTGAAATACTCTTGAAAACGGTGTTGAATTCTAACTCACCTCACTTATGGTCCTTGGCTTCTACCGTTAACGTATCAAGTGAACTAATTTATAACTCAGAGAGAATGAGAGTTATCACCTGAATCAATATTGGGTTGAAATTAGATCATATGAATTTCTCTCAATTTTGATAATTTTCAACAGTTTTATTATTGAGTTAGTTCATGCATCAGTTAGTAAGCTCTGACATCAGGCATGTATCCTTTTTTCCCGTTCTCTGAAAAGGTTCGCTATATTACGAGTACTCCACGAGATCTTATTCGTGAACAGTTCTATCAGGGTAACAATTGTGTCAAACTTTCTTGCATTTTGAAGAGCGGGACAATCAAAGATGTACAGAGGATTGTTACCACCTGAATCACACAGATCCAAGCAGCATTGGTGGCTAGATTAATTTGTGTTTGAAGCTCTGGAATGAAGTGGTTTTAAATTTGTCTAATTTTCCGTGCTGGCATAGGCTTGTTTATTTTTAAGAAGGGAGAGCTGTTTATACAACTACTATACTTGCACACATTAATTCAGGCCTATTGAGTTAAAATGGGATTTTGTTTATAGGTTACTGATTCTTGTTTCTTATGTTCAGGTTTATTACAAAGATGTTGCTAGATCGTCCAATCCCCGGTCACATCACAGGACTGTATGTTTTCACCGTCATCAACATCGTCATCCTCCTCAACGTGTCTCTCGTACAGGGGGACGTTACTGTGGTGAGTTCTCTCCCCTTGTTTAACTTCAGTGTTTGATGACACTGGTCTTTCATTGCACAAAAACAACCTTTAAAACTTCAGTGTTTCAAGACATTCGCCAGGGTGTCGTAACTTGTTGCACAAAATAACTGTGTCTGTAGACTTTCTACTTCCTTGTAGGACCTTAGTTTTCTCTCATTTTAGATTGATAATTTGCAGGATCCGGTCGTCTTGAGTGACAGCTACTGGTATGGATAGGGTTTTAAGCTTGTGTCTATATTGAGGATGTTGCCCTTATGTTTGAAGAGTAGCCACTATAATTTGATTCTAAGCACTTAAAAATTAGAGCCTGAGTAATTGATAGCTTTGAAAATTCTTAGTTAAATGATGAAAATAAATCCAAATATCTAAATATTATCAATAAAAGTTCTAATCCTCAATTGAAAATTGTTTTAGTTCCATTATTATTTCAATCGCAGCTTTATTCTTCAACTTGTGATTCACTTGAGCAGTTATAGTATTCACAATGTTAACTTATTTCTGTGTTGAGAGTACCATATATTCTCTATCAGTGTACAACATACTCACTGAGGACAATGCCATGTTGATATTGATGCTGTCTATCGTTCTCTACAGGTTGATATTCTGCAGCAGAATGATACCATAGCTATATTTGAAGACATGGAGGCCAACTTTGGTCCTGGTATTCCTGATGGAGGAATAATGGTAAGTCACTTAATGTAGGAGTTCCTGTGCAATACTAAGACACTTAATGTAGGAGCTCCTGTGTAATACTAAGTCACTTAATGTAGGAGTTCCTGTGTAATACTACCGGTAAGTCACTTAATGTAGGAGTTCCTGTGTAATACTAAGTCACTTAATGTAGGAGTTCCTGTGTAATACCATTTGTAAATTGGGTATTATGAAGGGATACATGTTTCATATTTTCTTTATTATTCACTTAAAACGATCAACAGAGATTGCCAACACTTTGATGATAATTAGTTTTCCGTGTTTCTGCTTGACCTGAAACCCTTGTGACAGCAGTAGTAATATACTGTGGAGTATGCAAGTTTGTCGACTTATAATATAAACAGTGCTGCCTTGTTGTTGAAACCGATCATCATTATGATGTCTAATAATTTGTCTTATGCAAGTTCACATTACACAAAAATGACATTACACAACAATGCATATTTCCAGTAGCAGTTTCCTTAGATGTTATGTTGAGACAAATAAAGTTGCTCCGTAATATCAATGGATGTGAGCATGTCGTGTCTGTGTGACAGGGTCGGCTAGTGTATGTAACCCCCCACAACGCCTGTCGGCCAATACAACCTCCCCCCGCTCTACAACCTGGCGCCCTCAACGTCCCGTGGATTGCTCTCATAGCCAGAGACGACTGTGACTTTGCTAAGAAGGTAAGAAAATATTGTTAGCAGTCGATTTCGTTTTATAATTGATTATCATATCTGTCATGAAAAGATATACTGATAAGTGTGAAAGTTCTAAAATATAAAGTTGAATTGCAGTGTTTTGCTTTTGTTTCTGCACACGGTTCTTCAAGGTATATTCTCAATATACACGGCTTGCCATAGTTTATATCATGTCTTATACTTTTTACATGAATTAAACACATTTCAGTTTTGGCTCTGCACTAAACTGAAAATGTCCGCAAATGGGACTCCTGTAACTGTAACTAAGAGCTCGAGTGTACAGTTTCACGCCTAGAAGATATCCAATTCAGAAACTCTATGGTACAATACTGACGCTATAGAAGAGAAATACAGAACAATTTTATACATACCATCAGATTCTGCTTTTAGTTTTGTATAAAGGACATGTAGTTTCTGAAGTTTTGGTTCAAGTTGTACCAGCTCAGTGTCAAAACATTAAATCGAGCCCTGCCCAGGAACTTTTTACAATAACTAATTGTAATGTTTTCTTGTGATACATTCAATGTTTTTGTTGAACATTTTGAATAAATGACCCCATTATTGTGATTTGAACATCAGAACACGATAGCTTTGTTAACTAATAATTCTTCAGTTTCAGCTTTTCCCACACGCCTCTTCCCATCTTGCACAAAGTTCTCATTATTTTAATTTTAATATAAAGATAATATAAATTCTAAAATTTTAAATGTGTTTTCTTTACATATTAGTCATACAATTTAGTGAATGAAAAATTTTACAGTGGTCATTCAATTGGTCTTAACTGTTTTCATTAATTGTGTTGGTTTTGGTCTAACATGTTGATTTTCTTTAAACTGTTTAAATAATTTTCTTTATCATATTTCAAACATCTGACCCCAAAATCCATGTCCTACCTTATCCTTGTTCCTGCTGGTAAAGGGAGGTAACTCATTAAATAACAAAATTTATTTTGACAAAATAAGTGCTAAACACACATCAAAGTATCCCTTTGAATAGAACAAAAATATTTTGAAATTCTGAAGATAGGATGATTATATTTTATACATCAGAGGGAATGCTAATACCATCCATTTGCCATTTTGTAATGATCAGCCCCTTTGCAATTGTTAACGTATCATACCTAATAAACATTAAACACCTATTCCAAAGCATGGACAGTTCTCAACATCACTCTTTCTAAAATTAACACTGAATGTTGGCAACATTTTCAACCCGTATCTGTGAACATAATGAACCTCTCCTCCGGCAAAAACATTGACCGAGCTTTAATGGTTGCTTTTCTCCGAAACCTTTGCATTAGCCAATCATTTCCATTGAGATTGCTTTCATGAATTGAAGACTGCCTCAGTCACCGCATCTACTCGCTTCTTCTTGGTATCAGAACCATGATTCATTTACCCTAATCTACATCCGGTACCTGATACACCCTCAATATGCATGCAGAACTAACATATCCGTTCCCTCATGCTTAACTTTAGAACATTGAAAGAATTATTAATAAATAAAAAACTAAGTGCATTTTGAACATTTTGTTTGATTTTGATCCTAATGCAGATCTAATGACAAAGAAATGCTATACATTACTACAAACATAACCCCTGGCATAGGTGAACACATTCTTTAATAACATGAATCCAAATTTAAAATCCAAATTGCATCGTTCTTGACACCTGCTGACGAACAAAGAAGTTTAATTGTGGCATATTTGTCATGTTTCAGGTGCTTCACGCACAAAAAGCAAGATTTGATATGGCTATAGTACATAACTCCTTCAACAGTGATGAACTTGTCAAGATGGGAGCAGGATCGTGTAAGTGAATATTTGAACTTACCATTTCCATGGCAACAGGGTCATCCTCACAGAATCATGGGAATCATAATTTCAGAATGACCCTCGTTGTGGGATGTGTTTTCAAAAGCACTGACGTCATGGCAACCTTATATCAGAAAAGGTTGTGATGATGTCAGTGTGAACGCAGAACCTCAGCAATTGGTTGGTTTATGGGTAGCCATGGTTACCATGAGAACTCTCCCCTGAGACATGTTCAGAAGAGCAAACGTCTGTGTACTCTCTAGTAGTATTACTGCTAAACAACGATTTCACGTGTAGTATGCGTGATACTCGTATCGTCCTCGCATACTCAGGATTAATATTAGGCTCTCAATATCACGCACCGTTCCACTAACTGACCTTTGACCTTTGATCAATCTTGGCCAATATTAAGATGTATGATGATCAATCCAAGGACTAAGATCCGTTAGTGGGACAGACATGTGGATATTTATGAAAATATAATTACCGCTGAGGATGGACTCTAGGCATACATGATACAATATTTGTTCATCAAAGCAAAATTTGTTTTAAAAAAAAAATCTGCACCCTTCCATGAAGTTGGCGGAAATATGCAGGTAATTACTGACAGTGTTTGCTTCTGAACATGTACCTCGTCCGCTGGTCGTGCTCGGGTTCGGGAGTGAGAGGTAGTCATGGTCCAACAATTTCAGGTGCGACATGTTCAAGAAGCCGGATACAGGGTCGCGATTGTGCACAATTACGCAGGTCATGATGGAGTCCTCATCATGGGAGCCAGTAAGTTCACGATAATCTCAATATTTCACTCTTTGACGCTGAGGGATTGAACCAATTTCAGGTGAAACACGCTCAGGCCGTGGGTTACAGGGTCGCGATCATCCACAATAAACCTGGACATGATGGGGTCCTTCCTATGGACGGCAGTAAGTCAAGTGTATTATAAGTTACACTGTGTTTTGACAGGGTGTACGGGACTGTATGACGCTTTTATATTACATATTTTTCTGAGACGCAGCCGAAGGAAATAGGAAATGTACAAGGGTCTTACAGTCCCGTACGCCCTGTCAAAACACTGTGTAACAAATTTATTACCCTTTAGATCTATTTTCTGTACTTATTTCACTCATTTCTGATCAAATATATAGGCTAAATAGCTATTTCCGTTTGTGATAAAACTCTGTACACTGTGAAACAGCGAAAACGTTGTATAGAGTTTACCGCTCTATATCAAGGGAGATAACTCTGCGACTAAAAATAATCCATTTTAAGTTTATTATTACATGATGAATAATAGAGATACACATATTTTTATTGAATTAATGTATTGACACAGTTGAAATAAAACATGTATTGGTTGGAATCACTGTACTTAAGTTTGTTAAGGTAAATTTCGATTCTGAACTTCCGAGTCGAGCAACCGTTTAACTTCCGCATTCAATCCAAGGTCCAGCTCATCCATAAGACCCGTTTAGTTAGTCACATGACCTGCCTTCACGGGTCATACTGATGATATACCCTGGCAAATCGGAATTTAAAAATTTATCTAAAGGGTAATAATGGATGTTAGGAAGAAACAGTGTCAGGTCCTTCCAATGATGAAACAGTTGGATCAGGGGGCCGTGACAATATACTCACATGCAGGGTTGCAGATTCAAATTTGTGTCAGTCGGACATATTATCTCTGTCCCAAAAGACGAATCCTATGTCTCATGTGACACATGCAGTAGTCCCGATTTGTCATCCAGTTACATTTATCATTACATCAGTCCCAAACCATACCATGAATAGCCCATGAAATTTGTGTATCATAATTCCTGGGTTTATTCCAGGGTTAAATCTCATCAGGATCAGGATGTGCCAAAAAGATATTTTTTATCCCCTGTCAGGCAATGTACGTTTTAAATGTAATTAACCAAGAACTATTGACTGGATTCTTTTCATATTTTGCATATAGGTAACTAAGGTTGATTCACTACAGTGACATTAATGTTCCCATAGACTTTTGTGACCTTGACCTTCAAGGTCACAACGAAACTTGTTGCCTGTGTTCGATTGTGTTGACTCCATCAATCCATTAATTGTGATCAGAGATGTCTCTCCATTGTGAATGTCCACATCAGTATTTAATATTCATTACAAATTGCATAAATCTTAATCCTGTGGCATATATATTTCCCCGATCATCTTAACTTAATTTTCAGGAATTTTTTAATTCAACTGAAAGAAAAAGGCTTTATGCAGCTTTTCATTCATTTATCAGATTAAATGCAGTAATTAGAAAACAGTTTTTATATGAAAACAGGGATTGGGAAAGACATCTTTGACAATGGGCAATTTTAGGGCTTTGAGTCATTTTCTAGATTTTAAATGGGCTTTCTCCTTTGTTGCAATAGTAAAATTTTAAATTTTAATGGGCCATTTTTTCATCCTATGTGCAAAATGGCCCATGGCCATGACCTTTCCCAATCCCACTGAAAAGCCAAAAACGATGTTAAGACAATATTATGTGTTTCAGATGGGAGCGAGGTGCAGATACCAGCAGTGTTCGTGGGGTACACGAGCGGAATGAACCTGGCCAGGGACTACAACTACTCCAACAAGAATGTGCTGGTCAAGGTGGACTCCCTCCCACGCTGGGACTACAAGATGTATCTCTGGCCCTTCGCCATCGTCATCGGCACCTGCTTCTGTCTCATGGTCATCTTCATGGTGAGTTCAGTACTGCTTCTAACTTTGTGTGGGTTGACACCAGGAATTACTGCCTGTCCTGTTGTCCATAGATATTGAAAAAGATTTTGGGCTTGTAAAGTTCATGTCCAGAAGTCAGATCTACAAATGAAGTCAGTTGATATTCACGGACCAAAATATCCTGCAATGTTCATGACGAACAGGAATGGGTTTGCTTATACTAATAGGTTTCATTACAATTGTAAAACGCAACATGGTTGAAGGCTCTCCTCCTGCAGTACTTTTAGCCTATGTGTGTTAAAACTGTGTTGGTACTGGTTGTTGTTCTGTGTTCGTGAAGGCAAACATCAGGGAAATTAGCGTATGTCCTGTACTTAAGTTTGTTATGGTTGAAATAATGACCGCCGACTGAGAGAATATCTGTGATAACCATCGAGCGGTACGCGAGATGGTTATCTCAGATATTCACGAGGTCGAGGTAATTATTTCACATACACCACATGGTTATGATTGATTACGTGTCCAGTCTGTTTTTATTAAGGCAAAAACAAAATAGTCACTTTTTATGTACGTTTTGAAATAGTTGTAATGTTCTAACGCTTGAGTGAACTCTACTCAAAACATTGCTTCAACCTCACGTGTACACTGCACGAAATTCACGTGCAAATCGATTCGTGTACATTCATTGTTGTCAATCAGAAATTCCAAGCAAGTAATCAACTGTTTCTTTCCGTTTTTACTTCAGAAACTTCTTCCTTGAATATATATGAATTATAAAATAAAGATGAAAAATTGTAAATTAAAACGTATAAAAGATTGTTTATGAAATTACTACTGTCGTAGTTGATCATAATCTCTTATATTTAGGCTAATTCAATAGCTAGAAAGGAGAATCCTGATTCGTTGCATCATAAGCTAGTTGTGCAATCCCCGACTTTGTTTCAAACTGAGCATGTCTATAACAGTCCAAATGAATAGAGTTGCTTTGTCTGTACAATGTGTATATATTACTTACAAGACAAATTCGGCAGCAGATGTACATCAGTGTTTGATTGGATAAAAATAACGAACATTACTAGTGTTGCAAACATTCACCACCAGGGGACTATGCGAGAATAGCGAAATATTGCCTAAATATTACAGAGATTATGATAGTGAATCTATGCGTGTTTGTACCCGGCTACTTAAAAGATTTTGGGCTTGTAAAGTTCATGTCCAGAAGTCAGATCTACAAATGAAGTCAGTTGATATTCACGGACCAAAATATCCTGCAATGTTCATGACGAACAGGAATGGGTTTGGAGTAGTTTGCTTATACTGATAGGTTTCATTACAATGATAAAACACAAAGTTGTTGAAGGCTCTCCTCCTGCAGTACCGATGTGTGTTAAAACATGTCTGTCTCTATACCCTGGACCTCCTGAATAATTACCATGTACGCAATGGTGAGACATTTGGTGATAACATTCTGAGAAACCTGTGTTCTGTTTTCCCAGATTGCGAAGTGGTGTCGAGATGCAAGACGACGTCAACGCTCTCGACTGTCGAAGAAACATCTCAAGAAGATACCGATTAAAAAGTTCAAGAAGGGTAAGTCATTGCCAAGATTGGGTAACGTTGTAGTTAGAATGTCCATATGACGCCCAGACTTGCTATCCTTGTAACATTAGGAGCCCTACAGAGTTCTTTGGTCCGTTGTTAACAAATGGAACTACAGTCAAAATGTGCGGAACATAAGTCAAGAAACGTTCTTGAAAATGTTCGCAAATGTCAAATACAGTGACATGGCCCCTCATAATGGCCATATGGGCCACAACCAAAAAACCCAACTATTTTCATCGTATGAAATTGCATAGGAAGCTGAAATCTTGTGTACAGGCTCGTTAAGAAATATGGATTATTAATTTGTTAGCCAACTACTTCTGGAAATTAAAACTTAAACTTCTATAATGTATTATTTAAAGCCTGTTGAGCTACAGAGCCAAGGGTTAGATCCCCTTCAAGTGGGTCATACCAACATACATTGTGTTCACAAAATTTTTACCAAAATGCCATGAATATTAATCATCAGTTATTTCACAGCGTAGTGTGAGCTCTTTCATTTTGAGCAAACGAGTACACAATTAATTATCTGATTGCAGGGGATTATTACGACGTGTGCGCGATCTGTCTAGACGACTACGAGGAGGGGGACAAGATGAGGGTCCTGCCCTGCTCTCACGGTAAATAGACACCTGTCCTGTCCTGCCCTGCTCTCACGGTAAATAGACACCTGTCCTGCCCTGCTCTTACGGTAAATAGACACCTGTCCTGCTCTCACGGTAAATAGACACCTGTCCTGCCCTGCTCTCACGGTAAATAGACACCTGTCCTGCTCTCACGGTAAATAGACACCTGCCCTGCTCTCACGGTAAATAGACACCTGTCCTGCCCTGCTCTCACGGTAAATAGACAACTGTCTTGCCCTGCTCTCACAGTAAATAGACACCTGTCCTGCCCTGCTCTCACGGTAAATAGACATCCGTCCTGCCCTGCTCTCACGGTAAATAGACACCTGTCCTGCTCTCACGGTAAATAGACACCTGTCCTGCCCTGCTCTCACGGTAAATAGACACCTGTCCTGCTCTCACGGTAAATAGACACCTGTCCTGCCCTGCTCTCACGGTAAATAGACACCTGTCCTGCCCTGCTCTCACGGTAAATAGACACCTGCCCTGCTCTCACGGTAAATAGACACCTGTCCTGCCCTGCTCTCACGGTAAATAGACACCTGTCCTGCTCTCACGGTAAATAGACACCTGCCCTGCTCTCACGATAAATAGACACCTGTCCTTCCCTGCTCTCACGGTAAATAGACACCTGTCCTGCCCTGCTCTCACGGTAAATAGACACCTGTCCTTCCCTGCACTCGTCAATATCAAACTGCCCTGTTCTCACAGTAAAAATATCAATATCAAACTGGTCGTCATAATAATCATTTTGGTATGTTGCCTTATATAAGCAATAACATTTTCATATTTAAAGAGACTATTTCAGTCACTGAGGAATTATTGGGCAGTGATCATTAGTTCAGCGAGTAAGCCGATAATGATGGTCACAACATACTTGTTATTTAACGATTGTTTAGCAGGTTGCAGTCTGCAGAGGTGTGGCCAGACAATATGAATGGTTTTCTAGTCAGGATTGCGCTCTCACAATGTGATTTGTTCCTTAGGGACACAACATTCATAGACTGAGGTACACAAAATTGCTAGACATTACTGTCATGTGAACTTGTCTACACGTGTGACAGTTATAACTCTATATTTTATTATAATTTTCATCGTCATTTATAGATCAGACAAACTCATTCTAGTTATCTTTCAAACTGTTTGACACACCCATCCTCCCGTTTTAGCGTATCACGCCAAGTGTATCGACCCCTGGCTGCTGAAGAACAAGAAGACGTGCCCGGTGTGCAAGAGGCGAGTGATGCCAGGCAAGGATGCGGACTCCGAGTCAGACTCGGACGAGGAGAACGGGAGCAGCACAGACGCGACGGAGAACACACCGCTCCTCGGCTCCAGCCAGAGTCGCAGTCCCGCTCGCAGGTCCACCTTCGATACTTCCGGTAAGATTTATATAGAGGATATTTGATAGTCAGGAGATAAATAACTATTTCGGAAAAGTTATGATAGAATTCGGTTTTAATACCATGTGTATCTCATAGAGTTTGAGTCCTATAATTTTGAGACTGAGAAACTTCACAAATGTTATTTTACCGAATAGATTTTACAAGAATATTCTTTTAATAATGTTTTAATTTTGTAAATTGGAAAATTGTATTTGTAATTGTAATTGTATGCCACAGTGATGTTATGACATCTTTGTATCACTTGCTTGATGATGACCGGTAAATATCAAATTTATTTCAGGTCTCCCTGAGCCCGTGAGAGCAGAGGTCAGCCAGGGATCTGGGTCAAGGTCAAATGAGGATAATGACGAGGACAGCGACTCAGTCGAGTCAGAAGAGGGAGCGGTCGGCGGCTCAGTTCAAGAGTCGGTCGAGGTCGTGGTTGAAAACGAAAACATGCGCAATGTGAACACAAACTATGGATACTCCAGCGATGAAGACGTTGTCGTTAGCAACGACAAGAACAAGAAGTGTCGCAAACTCAACCAAGTTGTTTGATTAATCAACAACAAGGACAAGAAAATAAAGTTGTTTGATTGGCTGACCCCAAATCCTTATTTGGAAATTTTGTTTGGGTAAGCCATAATTTGAGTTTGGTTGGATTTCACCAGAAGAGAATTGTGATGAAGGTGTTTAATTTGTTGTCATTACCTGAATGAACATTAGTAGTATGGTTGAGCTATAAACTGAATACAGGGAAGTCAGTTGATTGGCTATTCTTAATAAACGGCAAATAAGCTTTATTTTGAAAGTCAAACGTGTAATACACTGCCCACTGAACTCCTTTTGTGTCTTTCGATTTGAAAATTAATTGTTTGGAATTGCTTCAAAGGTTATTGGTAAACTTATTCAAAGACCATACCATGTTTAAACCAATTCTTGGATTACAAGTTAACATGACGAGAGAATTTATCAGTTATCCAAGAGTTATCTCCCTTCCATGTTGACGTTTTCTCTCCATGTTTTGTTTTATTGGTTATTCACTCAATTTTGACAACACTGAATCCAATTTATATGATTATCACTGACGAAGGTTAATCATTGATTTCTTTCGGTCTGTGGCATGCACTTGCGTTATATAATATTTAGTAAAGCTGGGCTGAAGGTTAGAAAATGAAGAGTTATATCCCTTTGATGTTGGCTCAGAAATGTATGTGACAGCTGTTGATAAGAATTGTAATATTTCATTTTGTATATGTTTATTTGATTTTGATTTTTGTAGATGAATAATAGATCACATTACTAAATAATCAATATTATATCAATGTAGTGTGTTATATACCTTAGTAACATTTAAAATTATGTGAATATGAATGAAATTACTTCTAGTAGATAATCAATATTAACCGCTCAAATCATTTTTCTTCCACTCCGATCTTTTAAAATCATTGTGTAAGCATGTATTTCATTTCCATATCCTATATGCTTATAAATCTTACATTTGAACGACTGAATGATTGGCTTTATCAAAACACAAAGCTTGTGTTGGTAAAACTTTCAATATTTTCACCTGATCATTTGTTTGATTTTAAAGAAAATTTTCTTCCAAAAGCTGTTTTCAATTTCTATCTTTCATTTTGACAGAAAACACATAGTATTGAAACCATTTTCATATCAACCTTCACATTTTTTAAGAGGGAATTTGACGAACAGTTGGTGTTGTAGCAATCTTAGCAGTGCAGTGAAAATCTTCTCACAAAGTTTACCAACATGCTGTGACAATACCTCATGTTTCATGTGGGAGTGTATGATATGATTTATATTGCTTCTGTTTCATGTTATACTTCATGTTATTTAGTCGTTCATTAATTCTTGACCTGCAGTAATAATGGATGTATGCCCACCATTCAGGGTGTTCTTTGATACGATATGGTATATATCACCTCTTTGATACGATATGATATATATCACCTCTTTGATACGATATGGTATATATCACCTCTTTGATACGATATGATATATATCATCTCTGCTTCATATTAATGTGACATTCCTCATCAGAAATACAAGCTGTTTTTACATTGAGTATTTCTTTCATAGACTCAACACCCCAAAACCCCCACCCCCTAAAAAGAGATAAAAATGTGTACTATTGGAGAGAGTGTGATCCGAAATATAACATTGCGAAGAGAATTGGGAAGAGTTTAGGGTCATGTCATTGCAGGAATGGTTTGACGCAAAGTAATTCATTTAGGGGTTAAGGAAAACCCATCTTTTAATATCCTATTTATCAACCACATACCATGGTTAAATTGAAATAGCTTTTAATAACCTAACAAAAATGTATTTTATTACTCAACCGTGGTGAGATCATGTGACACACATGTGTGATACCACCGCGTGCTGCGTCATAATCGGCGCGTGACATCATAGACGTTTTTTGTTGACGTCACAATGTTAGCCGCGACTGCAGTAGCGGGAAATCTATTTGCAAGTGAGCGTCACTAAAAACAATTTCTTGCAATTCAGCCCTATTTACATCATTGAGTAATAAATAAAATACTAAACTCGTTCCCGTTTGATAACATGTTTATGAAACGAGTGAATGGTTTGGTATTTTAACGAGCGAAAGCGAGTTAAATACCAATGCATCGTTTAGTATTCTATATTTTCCAATTGTAAATTGTTTCAAAAGCACGACAAGTATTGACTGTACGTTTACCCGAGATATTCAGTAGCGTAAGCTGTAAATAAATGTATTTATGCTTGAGATAAACTTGTGATTATATGATTGTAAACTGAAGAACTCAACAGTGTGATATTTTGTATTTTGATATATGTCAATTGTATTCAGATATTATAATATATGTTTAACCTTTTCAAGCATTATTGACGGCGAACAACTTTCTTATTGTGGTTGCGTAAAGGTTGGGGACCTGTAGTTTTATATCTACCCTACAGTATCGGGTCAGAAATATTTCGATTAGATATGGCAACATCAGTGTATGAAACCAAACCTAAAACGTTACCAGCCAAAACTATGATTTTGTCAATTTTCATGGTGAATTTAAGAACAGGAAGATTTAATGGATATCATTAAACATTTACATTAAAGGAGTTGTTATCCAGAAAATCTTCCTGTTCTTAAGTATGCCACTTGTAAATGCTCTTCTAAGTCTTGATGGTAGATTTAAGCAAAAACCTCCAAAGTTACCAGTTACCTCGTGGGGGAAGTTGTGTTGAACAGCTTTATTTGATACACTGGTAACATGTCAATATCTATCCTCAGTACAACAAAAAGGGCAACAATATAAATTGGATATGGTAACGTCTGTGTATTAAAAAATATTTTTATTTTTTTTGGTCAATTTTCATAGTAAATTTAGGCTAAAAGTAAATAGTTACAAGGCTTGTTCAAAAGTATGGGTTGTTGAACAGGCCTGTATCGTATACTGGTAACATGTTCGATAATGATTCTACTCTGTTAATTAAACGTGGATTGAAAGAGGAATGCTGTTTAAGCTCTTTAGTGCTATTCATCTTTTTGTTTACGTCTGTGTAATTTGTGTTGTTTAGTTTTATACTTTTAAGTAAACATCTTGTTTGGACTGAAACAGTAAATTTTGATATCACTCAAAATTGTGAATTAAATGAGTTGATAAAATTATAACCATAATTAATGGTTTGTAAATATTAAAAGTATAATAATTATCATATCATTTTCACGTTAATTTTAAATCTACAAATTCAGTACTGGTTGCTGTGTTTAATTAGTCTATATTACAAATAGTTTTAATCAGAAATGGTAAGGATGTTAGATAAGTTCTTAAATGTATTTGGACATTTATTAAAGTTATCTTCAAACAATGATTTCGGCCATTAGTAGATTATAAGACATGTTTGCAATAAGAGATAAATCATACAGTGTGATGTCAAGTTGAGTGTCAATGATTATACGTTTATCTTTATTTCTATTATATAAGACAGGTAAATAGTTGGATATAAACTTTGATGTCAACCATTGTAGATTTATCTCTCTATCTATGATGTCATGTTGCCATATTAAAGCGATGTAAACTATGACGACGTTTTTTGTATGTTATCTGTATCCAGTTTACTGAAAGAGATTACAGTTCTCCCGTGTGCATCCTGTCATGCTGGACCGACTTCCAGTAGTGTGCATCCTGTCATGCTCGACCGACTTCCAGTACACCTACTTTATCATATCACCCGCAAAGCTGACATAATGTTTTCGCCGCCGTCAGTAATTCCGTGATTTCGAAATGCTTTAGTTTCCAGGCCATATTTAAAAAACTTTCAATATTTTTTTTATGAAACTTGGCATGTGGTTAGACCTAGTGGTGGAGTGGTACCTTTTGTTTCTTTTTTTATTCTGAATTTTAGCTCATCAGGTCTGAAAGGCCTGATGGGCTTATGCAATGGCATGGCGTCCGATGTCCGGCCAGCCGTATTCACTCTTTTGACTTCTTCTCCAGAACCAGTGACTTTATTGAGCTGAAATGTTATGTACAGACTCCATGGCCAATGGAGATTCTAAATTGCAGATTTGGTGACCTTGTGACCCCAAAATAAGGGCCTCACATGCCATGACCTAAAAACCTATTTTTATAATCTTCTCCAGATGAAAAGAACTAGAAAGCCGAAATAATCTTTAGCCAATGGAAATTCTAAATTGTATATTTTGTGACCTTGTGACCCAAAATGAAATGTTATGTACAGACTCCATGGCCAATGGAGATTCTAAATTGCAGATTTGGTGACCTTGTGACCCCAAAATAAGGGCCTCACATGCCATGACCTAAAAACCTATTTTTATAATCTTCTCCAGATGAAAAGAACTAGAAAGCCGAAATAATCTTTAGCCAATGGAAATTCTAAATTGTATATTTTGTGACCTTGTGACCCAAAATAAGGGCCTCACAGGCCATGACCTAAAAACCTAGCTGAAATGTTGTGTGGGAATCTCCTGTTAATGTGATGTTTCTCAACATTCTTTAGGCAT
Organism: Gibbula magus; assembly: GCA_936450465.1. Lineage (NCBI taxonomy): Eukaryota > Metazoa > Mollusca > Gastropoda > Trochida > Trochidae > Gibbula > Gibbula magus. The sequence continues at coordinate 14,306,467 of OW388306.1, forward strand.
TGGTTATTGCATGGGGTTATATTTTGCTTATATTGTTTGAAAAACTTTTTGACAATAAATGACTTAAGAGCAAAATGAATGAGTGTGAGTTTCTACTTTCTTACAAATGCTGAGGCTGTACGAGCAGTACTAAATGAGAAAAAAAAAGACATAGATATTATGCTAGGCTGAAACCATTTGTAAACAGAACTGCATAATGTACAGGTGGTCAGTCAGCCTCAGGGTGAGAGCTGTTTTTCAGGAATCATTATACTTGGACAGCCAATTTCTTCAAAATGTAGTTTCGAATCATGTTTTCTTTATACACTGACACTGAACAATTTTGTTGATCATGGAATTTTTCATGGTCATATGAATGGATTGTACAATATAGAAACAATATAAAGACTGATGAGCTACAGAGCACATGGTTCTATTTCTGACAACACAATTAGATTTGCTTGTAGGGATAAAGATAAATGAGCAGCATTCTGTGGCATTAGGATGAGCATTCGCAGAACTTTGATATGCCACCATTTCCGTGGTTCTAATTCTGTAGTGGATAACTGGATAACTGATTCCTTACCAATGAAGGTGCTCCTACACAGAACATGTGCCCATAACATCAGACATGTTTGTTCTGTATTAACTTAATTAATGTATTCAATATCTATAAAGAAAGATAGACCAACTTGTGTGAACAGATTACTCTGGATCTGCGTTGAGCTTTGCTTCAAGTCTATCAGAAATATGACAGTCGATACATACTGTTACAGTCCTTCTTGCCTCAGGGTTGGTGGCACATCATGGCATGACATAGTTGTTTGTCACTGTCAGACAGTATTAACCGTTTCTTCCCTCTTGAACAACCGTTCCTTGCTTTGCTTCCAAGCAAAAGCTCCACTTGTCTCCCGTCAGTGCAGCAACATCAAGTTCATGAAGCTGCTAAGCACCATGCATACAGCCAAGGATATTGACTCCACTGAGAAATGCTTACTAGTACCTCATGACAACTCAACAAACCGGGAAGCTGATACGCTTGATCCAGCTCTGCACAACCAAGCCATAGACCAAGAGATGGCCACTTGTTTGTTCTTCAACCTGTTGCATCATCATATCCAGAATCATCCTCGGTTACCCAGGGTTATATATGCTCCGTTTCTCTCCACTATATCACCCATGGGAACTCATCAGCGAAATCTGTACTAAAATTACCCGCCCTTGGCCGGCGTGACGAAGTCAGTAATCAAAGAAAATACTCAATACGATAAGACGGAAATGGTCAAGGAAGATAACAGGTGACGGATGGCTAACAAAATGACCTCGCGTGCTTTACAACGAAGTGATATGAATTGTCATTGGGTCGCAGGTCCAAGCTGCGTAGCGGTTTGATTGGCTCACGCCGGCCAAGGGCGGGTAATTTGAGTACATATTTCTCTGATGAGTTCCCATGGGTGATATAGTGGAGAGTAACGGAGCATATATAAAACCCTGGGTAACCGAGGATGATCCAGAATGGAAGACCTAACTTAATGAGAGGAGTCTTCCTATAAGTTTTATCACATTAGCTGATGTGAGCTCAGATATCAGGCTCGATATATAGAGAATCTCAACCAAGTGTCTTCTGATATCAAATATATCAACACGAGTTTATAAAAGTTACAAATATCCGAGGCTTGCCGAGGATATTTTGACTTTTAGCAACGAGTGTTTATATATTTGATATCAGAAGACACGAGGGTGAGATTCTATTTATCATCCGAAATCATTCTTATTACGTTTCAGTGAAAAAAGTGTTCATCTCTGAGCACATCTTTGCCATTTGACTTCCAGTGCGGTGAGGTCATAGCATTATGACGTCATCATGTTTATGACGTCATAGGATTGTGATGTCATTACTCGATGATGTAAATGCATTGTGATGCCATGTAGTTGACGGTGACAGGGCATTGTGCAAAATCTACTGCCAAAACGATATCTCCTAGGAGATATCGCTTGATCTCCCACAAGCGATATCTCCTGTGGAACACAGTTTTGGATGATAAATAAGAGCAGCTACATCCTCTACTGTCGAGGATGTCCCTTCCATAAAGAGAAGGTGCTGCTGTATCTGCCCAACCACGGAAGACAGAAAGGGTCAAGACATTTGTCGCATCTCTTCAAGAAACGTGAAATATGTAGTGCTTAGCATACTGGCCTCACACCAAAGGCCAAGTTTGGAATCCTGATCTAGACAACAACAAAAAAATTATGATCTTGGTCAAATGTTTGTCTACATTGCACTCAGTCCACCCACCTGTTTAAATAGAAACCTGAACATGGGAACTAGGTATTGTCGCGTGGCACGCTTAGAAGCGGCACCGAACTTACGATTCCTTCAAGGTAATAATGTACTATCAGTGACCAGTCTGTTTGATATGAGACATTAAAGGCGCTGTAGCACGTTTTTTCGCTCAAATAAGTCGATGAAATGTATTTGAAAAATAATGTCACCAATAGTAAAACACCCTTCTCTCTTTGGAAAGTAAAGTTACAAATGAGTGTACATGGTTCCGTAAAGCCACGGCTATCGTTTTTGTCATTCGAAATAATAAAATGTGTTCACAATAAAATGGCCGCCATGCAATTTTTGCTTTATGCGCAACACCGTTATTACCACTACGGATAATTGGTTTGTGTAATAAGATATTTTACCCTCTAAAGTAAATATAAATGACATAAACTATCATTATAAATGGGAAATTTGAACAAATAAAATTTGCAAAAAACGTGCTACAGCGCCTTTAACATCATCTTCATTATTATTAATGCTGACTGCCTTGATTGGGAAATTCTGTTAAATATTTTCATTATTCACTGTTTGCATCCTATTTTTTTCTTCCTTTTTTTAATTCCCATAATTGTTTACAAGTATTTACATTGAATGTAGAATTTCTTGAACTAACTTCGAGCGGCCATTTATAAACATTTTAAAATGGCCACTCGATGGGAAATGGACTCGCATGGCTCAACCGAAGCATGTACATTCGTTTCAGAACTCTCCTTATTGATTAAGGAGTATTATCTAGCCATTGGTAACACTTATTTACCTTTTCGTGAGATCACTTCATTTCGTTAAGAACGGCGTGCTACAGCACCTTTAAGTATTAATTCTTGGAATAGTGGTAACCATTTATCAGAACATTTATCAAAAGTATTGTTTCTTCTTGCTATGAATTTTTCCACAATGTATATATCTTTCAAAACTTAATTGTAGGGAGAAGGTTGTTTAAAGTGCATGTGTGAATATAAATTTTGGCAGAAAGCAAAATATGAATTAATAATAGGTGAGTATGTTTTGTCCCGAAACAGATCAATATTTAGGAAGAAAGGAAGATGAACATTATACACAGTAAGTTCAGAAATTCTTGTAGTTCCCTAAACGCTGATCTTTATCGTGTCAATTTATCTGAAAGTCAATCTTGCATGTGTGGTGCTTTGGTTGAAGATGTCTATCATTTATTCTTGGGATGTCCAAGACATGCTGATTTCCGTTTAGAATAAAAGCAAAATTTTCAAAATTTAGAGGCAGAATTAGATCTAAATGCAACCCTGTATGGCAATCCAAATCTACAACAATCAGTCAATGAAAACTCATTTCACCATGTTCATAAATTCATTGGAAAAAGTCAGCTGTTCAAATAATGCATATTATACAAATGTATATATTAAAGAACATATAATATCTCTGGTTTTTCGATATTAATTCGTTTATTCATATAGACAATGCTTTCAGGTAAACAAAACACAAAATATTATTTCGAAGCGTCACCCGCTTACAAAGATATCGCCGTTCAAAGTGAGTAAAATTTGCCTGCAAATTATCTCACTCCTAATACACTTTCAGCATAGCTATGAGCATCGCGTTCGTTAGCGATGTGACGTCATACAATGGAGCTGCTTACAATGAAATCCTTAGGTGATTTGTCGATTTTAAAAATTTGTTTAAACATAATAACAACTTTTGACATTGTAAGTTTACGATAGAATGGGCATTTGTGCGTCTGTATGGAGTAATTTCGGAGTTTATGGAGCATTTTTGATATTCAATCGCTGATTGAGATATGTTCATTTCCCAATCAAAAATTGTAATTTCCAAAATTATCATCCCTAAATAATGTATATTACATGTTTAAACACTGAAACTATGTCTAAATTTATAAAATACCCAAAAAACATTTATATTAAAAGGTACCAAAAAGGTGCCACATGGTCGGAGCAGCCGTTTATGATGCACATCACTTTATTTTGAAGCAGGCATGATGTTGCTCTAGTAAATATTTTATGTTTGCTTCTTCGAGCAAGGTTTATTGATGTTTGCAGCGTAAATTTGTTCCGCGTTCTCAGTGACCGCCACTTGACAGATACATACTTCCGGAGTAGTACGTTACACTAGTCAGCATTTAAACATCACAAGTACGATATAAATATCATCACGCGAACGCAGATTTGCTTCATATATGTTAGTAAGAATACAAATAAAGTTATGCATGTATCATCCTTATCTAAAGTGACCTATGGTACTGATTAATTCCAATTGATAGTTGAACTCAGAAAACACGTGATTTTTGCGACCAAGTGGTCCCTTTATCATAGATGATGATTTCTCTTTGTTCTTGATGAAATGTCGTATAAAAGCTTTGAAAACGAAATGTTTTTAGGAATCATGTATATTATTATGATTTGATTTTTAACTTGATTACGATTCTCAATAGAATTGTATGTTGATTTCTGACCCAAATATTATAGAAAGGCACGAGCAACATTCAGAAAGAAATTTAAAATACCTATTCTTTGACTCTTTTGATAGGACAATTTCCAATGTTTCTTCTTCTTTCCGGGTTCAGGTTCTGACCAGCATTTAACTCCTTTGACAAACTTGAAAAGGTCCAACTTGAAGCTGCAAGAATTGTAACTGGCTTACCAAAGTTTGCTTCAAGAGATAGCTTATACAAAGAAACTGGTTGGTTGCCTTTAAAAATTAGACGTGGAAATAAGAAATTTTGTACTTTTTACAAAATTATTAATATACAAGCTCCAGATTATCTGATTAATTTACTTCTACCAGCAGTCTGATTAAAATCGACCTTGTTCCGAGGAATAAAATTTGCAAAATAATATATCTCCCGGGATACGAACAGGTTCTGTAGATTCTTTGGCGTGGAAATCTCCGAACGATATGAGCTCGTATCCCGGTAGATGCACTATTTTGCACATTTTTCCCGCGGAATACCGTCGGTTTTAATCAGACTGCTTCTACCAGTCACTGAAACTATTTCTCTTTACAACTTGCGTAACAAATCAAATTTATCTATTCCAAAATATCGAACTGCAGTCTTTTATTTATGACTGTGCTTATCTATGGAATAATCTTCCTTCGAAAATAAGATGTTCAAATTCATTATCGTCATTTAAAGCAAAATTATCTGAAAAAGAATGTAAAATCCCAAAATAGTTTCTATTCGGCGATAGGAAGATGAACATTATACACAGTAAGTTAAGAAATTCTTGTAGTTCCCTAAACGGTGATCTGTATCGTGTCAATTTATCTGAAAGTAAATATTGCATTTGTGGTGCTTTAGTTGAAGATGTTTATCATTTCTTCTTGAGATGTCCAAGACATGCTGATTTCCGTTTAGAATTAAAGCAAAGATTTTATAATTTAAAGGTAGAATTTGGTCTTAATACAATCCTGTATGGCAATCCAAATCTTCCACAAACAGTCAATGAAAACACATTTCACCATGTTCATAAATTCAATGGAAAGAGTCAACGGTTCAATTAATGCATAAATACTAATGTATACGTATTTACCATATGCAAAGTGCATTTTGTCATAATAATAACATTTCCAATTGTGTGTTGCCTTAATAATGTATATTACATGTTTACCCACTTCGTCACTTGTAGATTTCTGACTCTCTTCTGCATATATTGTGTTATGTATTTTAGCCTTGTCAAATTACGTGGAGAGGGCTTCTATAAGTTTCATAACTTGTGTCTAATTCATTTCTTAAATGAATAAAATAAGTTTTCAATCAAAGACCTCTGACGATAATGAACAGATTTGATGATTAATTAACCCACTTCAATATCTAACGATTTAGTTACTGTGTTTCAGATAATGAATCTTTAAATAATGAAATATGTCTGCCCTAACGTCAAATGGACATGATCTTATCAGAAATGGAAATACGTAAGAATTATTTATGTTTTATGTGGATTTAGGTGGTTTACACTTTGCACCAGTAAAGTAAAGTAGAAAACATGCAAAATAACAACAGAATCAGATCAATAGTTTGTTGGCAATACAGGTTATCAACAACAACAGGCTTAGTTCAGAAAGATTGAGACATTCTGTTTTCCCCCAAAAATGGTAAATTCATGAAAAACATTTCAACATGGCAATACATTTTGTCTAAATGAAGTAGAAGCCAGTGCAAAATTGGAAACAGAATTCAATAATTAGTTTGTCTGAAATAGGACAAAATTGTGGTCTGGACAAACGGACAGAATCGGAATCGTTGGTTTTCCTATAAACCCTCTGTCGACCGCGGGGTACAATACAGTTCACAATACAAGTTCACCTTTTTCGTCTTTCAATTATTCTGTAACAATATATTAATTTTAGATGTTGGATTTGTTAATCAAAGTGTTATATGACCGTATGCTGATCTGAAGAAAAAGATACCACATCGACCCTTTAATAATACCCAAAATTACGTTTGTTCAACACAAAAATACCTTAATTCCTTTAGAGACGAAATCTACCGAACACTACGTAACCTTCTGTTAAATATTAAATGTTTTATTGTTAAATGAATACAATCATTAGTTGTAAACCGTGTTTTCTCATTTTCATATTCCCAGATAAGTTTGACCCTACCACTCTTCAACTGACCATAGCTTTGCCATTTGTTTGGATAATTTAATGATTATTTTTTTATTTCAAAGTTTGACATGGTTATTTATGAACCTGTGCCTAACTCAATACCGACCAGGTGGTCTCTTTCCGGTAGCCTTCCCCATTTCTATTTGCTTCTGAACACTAAAACAGCATTCCGCATTCACAAACTGTATAATTTCCTGAATGTATTCATTACTGTGCACCTAACTTAAAGGTACATCAATTGTGTTGTTTGGGGTAACATATGCTAGACGTTATAAATTGTGTTATTTTATCGAGAAGTACCGACTGTTGCCGAAAATTATCATATTGATCATAGTCGGCTCAGTATACCGACGATATAAAGGTAAACGTATCCATTTCTGATCGAAAACCGGACAATGCACTGCGTGTGGCGCGTGTCAATTATAGTCAAACGTAATTTTGGAAACTTATTTACAACATACTAAAATAAAATTGTGAGTTGATAATGTTTAAAGGGACTTATAACTACTGTGAATGTAAACGGGACGTGTACTTTCGGTTTCTGCACAAGTATAATGATGTTGCTCGATTTTAATTGGAAACTAGTAATTATTATATATTTGGCGATTGAGGATGATTATGCAAGTTGAGTGAAATTTTTTGAACTAATATCAGCACATGTTGTATGTTGGCACGTATTAAAGGCAAATAGAACTTTATGAAACACAATGGATGCACCTTTAATAGGAACTCAGAGAACGTTGTTAAAGATAATAGAACCTCTCTGTTTGGTTTGATGTTTATTCGTTTATTCATATAGACAATACTTTCAAGTTAACAAAACACTAACTATTATTTCGAAGCGTCACCTACTTAGCAAGATATGGGGGTTCAAAGTGAGTAAAATTGGCCTGCTCATTATCTCATTCTTCAAACAGTTTTCCGCGACCACTCAGTGTAGCATAACCTTCGTTAGCGATGTGACGTCATACACAGGAGTTACTACAATGGAATACTTAGGCGATTTGTCGATTTTCGTCGATGATTCGTTTAAAACATAATAACAAGTTTTGACATTGTAAGTTTCCGATAGAATGGGTATTTGTGCCTCTGTAGGGAGTAATTTTTCGATATTTAATAGCTGGTTTTAGTTTTGTTCTTTTCCCAATCGAGTGGAATGTTATGTTATTTGGTTTCTACTCCTCTCTACAGACACATCATCGATATACACCTCTCTACTTCCGGTGTACCATAATCATTTAAACAATACAATAAAGAAGAAATGGTTGGTTGCACTGAAAGTGACAACAATATTACCTTTCCCAACTAATGAAGTGGTCGAAATAATAGGGGATAATATATATAGAGAATGACTTTATTCAGCATAAAACAATACATACCATTTTGTCTAAAGAATGTTCTGTAGCACACATTAAACAGCATATAATAGTTTTGAAACAAATGCAACACACATTTTGGGCTTCACGGAATTACTTTTACTTAAACGAGTCCCTAAGGACATGGTAGATATACATGTTATATCCTATCGGAATTCATGCCTTGGTCGGTTACAATTGTATTAGGTGCAACGATGTCATATTGTGTTTGTTGGCATTTTACTATAATTCATAGAAATGTTAAATAATAAAATACAAAATAGTTCATAAAAAAGGTTTTATATTGTGGTAGTATTTTATATGTTCTTTGTGGTTTTGAAGTTTATCAATTATGTTGATGCTTAAGGCGGCAGTGACAGTTTTTCATTGTGTCATATGTCATTGAGCATGTCAGTATTGGCTGGAAGGTCAAGGTGATGTCACTCGCAGATTGTTTATCACATGATCAGTTCTTTGAGAATCTGATTGGCTGATTTGGGAACAGTTGTTTCTAACTTTGCACCTTTGGATGTCACCGGCACTCCACGCTGGGACGCAGACAGATTGACAGGTGAGGCCTTATTGTTCGACATGATACTTTCATAGTGCATGTTGATGAAGGTAAACTATTATATCTAAACGTATAAATTGTATAATTAACTATAATCTACATAATATATTATTATATATTTTAAATATCTATCCAAAGTTATATTTACTTCCGATACTCAATGATGTTTTATAGGCCTAATTATAACCTTACATCAAATTAATTTACACAACATCCCAAATGTGTGATTTGTGTCCGAATGAATGAATGGTAATATCTTCGTACTACAGATGTAATTTGGAGTGAACAGGTGAACGCTATAAAGATGATCGCCGCCATGTGCTTGGTAGAGACCCCTTTGCGCGCGAAACTTCACGCGACGGCTAGCTAATGAATATTCAGTGGAGGCAGAAAGACGGGACGCTCTGGATGAAAAGCTTGCCTCCACTCGCTTCAACATTTGCGTCGCGTAGTTTTTAAATATTTTACAGAAATTTACGAACGTAACTAGCATTATTTGCGACTATTGGTCGTACATAAATATTTACAGGAATATGACAAAATAGAGCCATGGCCTTTGTACCTCTTTAGAAAGTACATATCTCAGGTTGGCAGTGAATCATTTAACCGTTTAGAATAAGAGATTTATATTATGTAATTATAACTGCTTCAAAAGATAGTTCTACATAAGATTTCAGCATTCTAGTGTTTTTTGTTCAAAGTAGTAAAAAGAGGTTTCACCGCAAAGCATAGCCACATGGCACTGCGGGCTTTCTCCCTGCCATAATACTAGCAGCCGCGATATAAGTGAAATACTCTTGAAAGCGGCGTTAAACACCAACTCACCTCACCTCACCTCAAAGTAGTAAAAATAGAACCATGTTCTCTATAGCTATTCTTCTTGATATTGATTTATGTTGTAGACATAAATAAATAGTTCAGAAAAAAACTTCAGATTATGATAAAGCACAATTCATAGCCATAACTTTATAACAAAAACGTCTAAAACTAGTAAAACTGATCTGTGTCAGTCCATGAAAAACTTTAAATTGCTCCCTTGTCACGCCCTTAAAATGTACAAAATACAATCCCCTTGGTGCAAGGTACCTCCCCACAAAATTTCAGCTTTGGGGGTGTAGAGGTGCTTGAAGTTGAAAATGTCAAAAGTTTACGGACGACGCCAGATGGACGACCAATGTTGGCCCATGCCATAAGCCCTTCTGGCCTTTACAGGCTAAATGTGCTAAGTGCGCTATCTTTACAGCAAGTGATCATGGGGGAAATTCAAAAGACCTACGGAACGCAGTGAAGTTCTGCATGCACTAAAAGTGCTCCCGTGTGGCTGCGTACTGAGGCGGTGGTCACTATGTACGCATCCTCAAATTGTGCCCACGTTTTTGCAAGTAGTCACACACTGGTTGGGACTACAGCTTTAGGCAGTATTTCGCTTGCTGACTTAATGAGATATATATATTTATATATCCCTTGAAGCTTTGATATTATCTTAACAAGAATATTAATCTTAATGACCTGAGGACATGTCTGTGTTCAAAAGAATTAAAAAAGTCTAAAATGCGGTATTCGCCAAATTGACTAAACTTGAGATAAAGGGATATCAGGATAATGTTTCCCTGATGTGTGCAGTGTCCCAACACTCACACAAAATGTGTTTTACTGTGAGGGGAAACGGACAGGGAATACACTTTGGGGGGTCTTCCCCCCTTTAAAAGAAAAAAATGAGTCCAATGAGACATCGTCGTATGTTTTGTTGTTGGTCCCATTGGGACTTCCAATGTGTAATGTAAGATTTTCTAGCTATCTCTTATAAATCCTTTTGGAATGGGTGAACTTTTTACTGTACTAAAAAATGGGGTATGTCTCTTTTTATGAAAAAAAAGGTTTCTATGTAACAATATCAAAGTTTATTTAGTTGACAAGGATGATATATATCCCCAACAGTATGTTCATCATTTTCAGACATGGAAGAAACGCTCTGTAAGCTAGAACAATGGAAAGAGGCGAAGATTGCACACAAAAGACAAGAAGATGCACAGAAAAAGCCTCCATAAGGCTGGAAAGATAAAACACAAGGACACTGGGTATAGGGTATGTCCTTTTTTTGTGAGAAAATTTTTTTCTAGATCAAAACAGTCTTTTCAAACCCCAGGATCCTTGCCCAGTTAGGGGTTAATTTGTTTAGCATACGTGTTGTACTGGAAATTAATAGCACCCTGTAAAGTGCTGTACTCCCGATCTAATGTTACTTGTGGATACTGGATATTCTATCAATATGATTTATTCTTGAAAACTAAAAAGATGTAAAATTAGAAAAAAATATGGTAGGTTTATGTCACCTGACCTGGAAGTCCAGATGGGCTTATGAGATGACGTATGTTGTCCTTACCTTTTCCGCTTTTACGAATTGTAACTTCTCAGGAACCAGTGACTCTAGAGAGCTGAAATTGTATGTACAGACTCAATGAAACATATCACTGGGTGTAATGTGTATATCCTTGGAAGCTTTGACATTATCTTACTTAAAGTTAATCTTAATGACATGAGGACATGTTTGTGTTCAAAAGTATAATTTGACAGTAACATAAAGAGTACAATAGACATAATATAATTCAACTTCTATTTCTATTTCATAAAATACCAATGAAGGTTCAGTAATTGTATTTAAAATATTGTACATGTAGGACTTAGTAGCTTGTTAATGCAGATGAAGGTTTTCAAGATAATATCACATTGTTAGACACATCTGACATCCGTCATTACATAATCGAAGAGTCAAATATGGTCATTAGCCACTGTGACAAATTTAAATGCAATCTGTATAACTATATTTCTTGAATCTAGCTTAGTTAATTATGGCTTGAATATTTGTCCATTTTAGCTCATGCCGAAGAAAGGCAGGAAGGAGGTGAGATAATTTGTACTTCAAATTAATGATACATGGTTTAGACATATTTATTCAAGACGAAGAAATTGATTGGCAAACAAGCCTAGATCATGTAAATGCCGCTCCACAATACATGTGTGGTTCACATTTATACATGTTAGCACAAAATTTGAAAGAAATAATACTGATTTGTTTCATGGTCAGTTGACATACACTTCACAGACAATTATAAATTGATGAATCAAATCGTTTGGTGCAATAATAATTTCAACTTCCAAACACAAGCCATAACTCTTGCCAGTCTGCATTACTGGCTGATTTAACCCTTGAGGTATTTCCCTCGCTTTGTTGTGCCTAGATAGTGAATCGCTGCACTAGAAATGCATAGCGGGCCTGGATTTCAAAACACAGATTTCTTAAGGAAATACTGCAAGGCCTAAATCAGCCAGTAATGGAGACTGGCAAGAGTTATGCCTTGCATTGGGAAGTTGTAATAATTTCTGAACAGACTGCAGGATATTCATATTCCTCTTGTGTGATACAGAATAATTGCCAAAGAGTTATTATCATCATGTTGCGCTGAATTCTTTTATCGTTACTGGTGACTATAATTTATTTATATTTTTTTGTTTCCCCACAGATTTCCAGTTTGACATACTAACCATGGGAACCTATGGACGCACCAGAGGGTTCACAGTGAGGAAAAGAAATTTCATTGTACATATAACGATACTGTCTGGAATAAAAGACTTACAAAAACTAATTTTGTTGCCAATCTTTAAATTTTTACCAGAATTGAAGCACCTTAGGACAGTAGAACATGATGGTTAACTGTATCTACAGCACGACATCTGTTACAATTTGTATTAATCTTAATCTTAGGATTTTGTAAATATACATTGCATGGTATAATATTATGAGCTATTTTTAAAATGGAGATGTTTGAACTTATTTTCTATTGGCAAGCTTAGGTTTCCACAGTGCACTATCCACTTCAGGTAAAGTTTTAAGTACCTAAACTTAGATTCATCAACAGACACCCCCAGCTCATTAGGATAGTCATAAAGGGTAGGGTAAGCTGAATGATTATTAAAAACATTTTGACCTATATTTACATATCTTTTTACTACCTTAACAATATTATTATTAATTTCTACAAGAAAAATCAATAATGTACTTTTGGTTCAAATGTTGTCTTGACAGAAAGATTCCATTAGCATCAAGGAGATCCCATGCGACATATGCACTAAAAGCTTCACGAACAATGGAAACCTAAGGGTTCATAGCAATGAGAAAATATTTCATTGTGCATATTGTACAGTGAAATATAAACACAAACATAGTTTGAAAAAAACATATCAAACATCATAAAAAATAATCAGTGGAAGCTTATAGATATGAAATAAACTGGTATGTTGAATAAAATAAAAACTAAACTAAACGTGATTCTCTTAATATGGTGAGGTGAGTTAGGGTTTAACGCCGCTTTCAAGATTATTTCACTTATATCGCGGCTGCTAGTATTATGGCAGGGGGAAAGCCCGCAACGCCATGTGGCTATGCATTGCGGTGAAACCTGCGGGCATCGGCTGGAACTAGCGAACCATGGGTGGTACTACTCTCTCAATATAAAGCAGGGAACTAAACGTCACTGGTGACTATAATTTATATCTTTTTTTTTGTTTCCCACAGATTTCCTGGGCTTTGACGGATTTTCGAATCACGGCAACCTATGGACCCATCAGAGGGTCCACAGCGACGAAAAAAACATTTCACTGTACATATTGTACAATGAAATATAAACACAAACATAGTTTGAAAACACATATGAAACATCATACAAAATAATTGGTTTCATTGTGTTTTCAGACTTGTGTTTATATTTCTATTTCTTTGTACAATATGCACTCAACTTGGAATTATGTCTGGCATAAACAGACCTGATGTCCTCGTCATCATCGACGGTAAGTTTGTGCATGTAATGAAACCCTGCTACTTGACTACCCCCAGCAGTAACCCACTCATTCATAACCGGACGAAGAGGCCACAAATAATTTTTATAACTTAATTTTCATTTTATTGCAATCGGAGTAAGTGAGATGTAAGTCATGTACTACCATAGGCCTCCTGGTATGGTATGGTAGTAACTATTACTTGTTTACTGAAAGCCGTCTGTCCGTCCATCCTTCTGTGAACTTATTCGTCTCTCGAACCATGTGGTGTAGGGAGCTGAAATTTTGTAGATTTGGTGACCCCAAATGTGGGTCACAAACCTAAAAACCTATTTTCATCTTCTCCAGTACGAAAAGTTCTAGAAAGCTGAATGTTGTATACAGACTCCTTGGCTTTTGGGGATTCTAAAGTACTTGTTACTCGCGCTGGTGTGCAGATAGGGACGTCCTTGATCCCTTTTCTGCAGATCTAGTGGTGGTCCTGGAGTTCCTGCTGTCCATATTGGATGCCGGCTTGGCCGCATCAACTGTCAGAGAATACTCCTCGGCTATTTCAGCCTTTCACATTCCGGTGGACGGCCCCCTTTTGGGTGCCCATCCACCGGTCCAGCGCTTCTTAGCAGGGGTGGACAGGATCCTTCCTCCGTTGAGGCGGATCAGCCCTGTATGGGACCTCGATAGTCCTTGACTGGCTCTCTGGTCCTAGGTTCAGGGACCTTTCGTCTTTGTCTCTCCAGTTGCTAACCTGAAGGACAGCCGTTCTCGTTGCGGTGGCGTCTGGCAGACTGGTAGGCGACATACATGCTAAGTCCGCCGATCCCGATCTGACTCTTCCACAAGGACAGGATCTGTATCAGACTGCCAGACTCCTACCGACCTAAAGTGGCCCATGCATTTCATTAAGTTATCGGCGCTGAAGCAGCCGGCGGCATCACGCTCTGAGGCCTCGCAGGATCACATCCTGGACGTGCGCAGGACCCTGAGGGCGTATATCAAAAGAACAGCCTCCATCCGCAAAGATAAGCAGCTTTTTTGCTGTTATGGCGGGGGCAAGCAGGGTTTACCCGCCTCCAAACAATCAATCTCGAGATGGATTGTGTCAGCAATTTGCAAATTTTCATAAGGGCCGTGAGCCCCCAGGTGACCTCAAGGCTCATTTGGTTAGGGCAGTCGCGACCTTGAAAGCGTACGCAGCGGCCCTGCCCATCGAAGAGATCTGCTCCTCTGCTATCTGTAGCCAGCCTAGCACGTTCATTCGCCACTACCAACTCGACAGCCTCTCGGGTGAGCGCTCGGTTTGGTCAGACAGTTTTCTCCAGTGGGCAGTCGTCAACCCCCTAGCTGAATGAGCTTCTGAGGGTTGGTTGATTTTGTTTTTAACTGTACTAACGCCACTAATATCGTTGATACTAATGGCCCAAGTCCTGTTCCCACAGTTTCTTCCCTGTCTATCTTAAGCAATAAGTACCCCAAGGGGATCCCTTCTGAAAAAGTGGTAAGAATAGTTATCTGCCCTTGGTCGCATACAAAATCCCCATTGTATACCATTATCATGCATGTTAATCTCCCTGATTGTTTCCTCACCATTGTTTTGTTTGCTATATAAATGTACCATATTTTGTTATTTACTTACATTCCACCTGATGAAGGAGTGAGTATGTACTCCGAAACGTCGTGTATTTTCACATTAAAGAAGTTGTTATCCAGAAAATCTTCATGTTCTTATGTATACCACTTCTAAATGCCCTTCAAAGACCTAGAATTAATATAGAAATTAAAAACTAGATTTTCAGCATTCTACATTAACATTTCATCGATTTTACCCAAATAACATAATATTGATGGAACAGAATCTGAAAGAAAATGTGTACCGAAAAAGAAAACGCCCTTTTCATTTCGATTTGAAATTAATCATGATTCCTTATCATAGATACATCATTGTAGGCTTTAAAATCTTTTGACATTTTCACCAGCCACATTTCTATACAGTTGTATTACACTGAATAAAATAACTGTCTCAATGTAAGTAATTGTAAATGTACAAGATTATAAATTTAATGATAGCTCTATTTTTCCCTCTAAAAACTGTTAACCAGTAACTATGAAAATTGTTTGATTTCTAAGTTATAATGCAATTATTCTATTATGAATAAAGTCAACATGAGAAATATTGACTCAGTAGACCTCAAACTATACAGGCCTCTTGGAACTTAAAATCAAGCACAACAAAAAAATAAATAGTGACGTTTACAATTGAAATTATTCATTACAAAGCATATTGTAGCCTATAAAATAACCCAACGCTCCACTCGATTGGTAAAAGAACCAAACTAAAACCAGCAACTGAATATCGAAAAATCCTTCAAAAACTCCGAACTTACTTCCTACAGACGCATAAATACCCATTCTATGGGAAACTTACAATGTCAAAAGTTGTTATTGTGTTTTAAACGAATCATCGACGAAAATCGACAAATCGCCTAAGGATTTCATTGTAGTAACTCCTGTGTATGACGTCACATCGCTAACGAAGGTTATGCTACACTGAGGGGCCGCGGAAAACTGTTTGAAGAATGAGATAATTAGCAGGCCAAATTTACTCACTTTGACGGGCTATATCTTGATAAGTAGGTGACGCTTCAAAATAATATTTAGTGTTTTGTTTACTTGAAAGTATTGTCAATATGAATAAATGAATTAACATCGAACAAAACTGAGAGGTTCTATTATCTTTAAAAAACCTGTTTTCATCTTCTACAGTTCCAAAAGGTCAGTACTTGAGAGCTGAAAGGTTGTGTGCAGACTCCTTGACCAAAGGGGATTCTAAATTGTAGATTTTGTGACCAAATGGGGTCACAGGGGTCACAACTTTAAGAACCTATGTTCATATTCTTTTGTCTAGAAAGCTGAAATGTGTGCAGAGTCCTTTGACAAGAGGAATTCTCAATTGTAGATTTGACTGACCCCAATCTAGGTCACAGGGGTCATGGTCTAAGAACCTATCATTTGCTTGTAAACAATGCATTTCTTCAGGTAACTTAAATATTTAACATTAGATAGTACATAAATGACATCCTGATGAGCTACAGAGCCCATGGCTCTATTTTTGTATATATTATAGCCTTTTTAAAACATTCCATACTTTTAACAATGTATTTCTATTTCAGATAAAAAAAACACCAATGTCAACAGAGCTTAAAAATCCCTACTTCAAGAAAAACACTGCAAACACATATGCGTATCCACACAGGAGAGAAACCATTCGAATGTGAGGAGTGTGGAAGGACATTCTCACAAAACCCTTCCCTAAAAAACACATCAGGACCCACACGGAAAGAAACCATAAACCTGCCCATGTGGGAAAAATGTTAGAGATTTAGGGAATTATAAAAAAACACATTAAAAAAACAAAGATCCCATGAAATGGATTTTAAGCCCATCAGGCCTGATGGGCTTATGGCATGGGCCAGAGGCACAGCAACTTTGTCTGCAGTAGAGAACTGTTCTTCACGCAGTAAGGTTTGAGTGCAATACTACACTGAATTTCACCGTAGTACCACCCGTGGTTCGCTAGTTCCAGCCGCTGCTAACAGGTTTCACCGCAATGCATAGCCACATGGCGTTGTCTATCATCCTGAGATGGCGTCAGATAGAGGGGCAAGTTTCTTAGTCCTACCAACCAACACCTGACACCTGCTGCACAACATCCTGAGATGGCGTCAGATAGAGGGGCAAGTTTCTTAGTCCTACCAACCAACACCGGACACCTGCTGTACAACATCCTGAGATGGCGTCAGATAGAGGGGCAAGTTGCTTAGTCCTACCAACCAACACCTGACACCTGCTGCACAACATCCTGAGATAGCGTCAGATAGAGGAAACCAGTGAGTTTTATTACTTCAGTTTCACTTTTAGACAAAATATGGTCATTAGCCAATGTGGCATTACAAATTCAGCCATAAACTGCTGTATATCCCTCACTGTGCTTACAGGGGTGTGCTTCCATGTACCTGTTGTTTCAAGTCACTCGAATGAATCATTATGATGGATTAATTTCCAAAATAAAGTTGAAATCAGTGGTAATGGCAGTAGTGTATTATGTTACCCCTACCTTTCAAGTTACTATTATTCCTACTTTTACTTAAACCACCTTTTTTACATGAAGAGACTTGTCCTACCCTTTTCACAAACACTTTAATCTTAGCAATTACATTTCATAGCTTATCAATCCTTAGGTGTGCAGACACTTCTCTATAAGTAAAATAAAAATGTTAATGGTTAAAATATTCTCACTCACCTACTCTAGCTGCCACACTTTATCTGACAAATCTTGAAACTTTGAATCATTTACGCTTTAGCATGAATCCTACTCAAGAATGTTTATATCTCGAGGCTTGTTGGTTTCCTAGACTCCATGTTCTAAACAATTTGTCTTTACCAACAGCAACAAGTAAACCTGAACAACGCAGCCGTGGAAAGACGCTGGCTGTCGAAGGGACTCGTATGATTCTGTAACGAACAGTGTTTTTACCTCCCAGAAGTGATGTCAGCATTGGACTGACATTTTGTTTGGCCTCCGTTTACACGAGTTCCGCGATATGAGTGCTGGGGTTTTCCTCCGGAGTTTGTTGACAGTCAGTGATGATCCAAGATGTAGCTTCCGTTCGCGCATGCATCAGGCATGTGGAAGTGGAACATTCGAAGTACTTCGGCTGTTTCCGTAAGGGACTGTCACGTTTTCATGTGGAACTAATTTATCTTACACAACGGAAGTTGTGAGATGTCACGTTAGGCTATAAAAACCCAGGTTAGAAAGTAGACCCTCACACGTGCGAGGGGCCCACATGAAGAATGTCGTTACTCCACTATTACTATATGTTACTCAGGTTAAGTTTATGTCAGTCACATCATAGTATTTTATAAATAGTTTAGTATAATATGTAATATAAATATGTTTCTTTGTAGGAAATAGTTTTATTTTGAATAACATGTGTTAAGGCTTGGCCTTTGTAACTTTTGACCTGAAGTCGTGAGTCTTCAGCCCACGTGTGATTTCGAGTCGGCCATCTTGTCTATTTACGGACCGTAGATATTTGCATAAGCCTGTATGTACTGACACCTCTTGTGTGAATCTCTTTTGGCTCATGTCTTCCCCACTTCTTTATGCGCGTGTTATGTAAACGCATTTCGGAAGTGTATTGAATATGTTTGAGTAACTATTCAGAGCCTGTATTAATTGACCTCTTGTGTGAGTCTCTTTCGGGTCATGTCTTCCTCACTTCTTTATGCGCGTGTTATGTAAACGCATTTCGGAAGTGTATTGAATATGTTTGAGTAACTACTCAGAGCCTGTATGTATTGACACCCTGTGTGAATCTCTGTTCGCTCACATCTTCCCTACTTCTGTATCCGCGTGTTATGTAAACACATTTCAGAATTGTATTGAACATGTACCGAATAAGTCTATATAAAGACTGAAACTCTGATATGTATATATAACATGTACTGAATAAGTCTATATAAAGACTGAAACTCTGACATATATATATAACATGTACTGAACAAGTCTATATAAAGACTGAAACCCTGATATTTATATTGCATGTGCTGAATAAGTCTATATAAAGACTGAGACCCGGTTTATATAAACTGCATGTACTGAATAAATATGTAGAGCAGATATTTTGTGTTTCTCTTTCTTGCATGTGAAGATTTGGTCTGAGGTTGTGGCTACCGGTTTCACACACACAAGTTAGGGGTTAACCTTTATGTGAGATCAGGAACTTACATTCCTGGGGCGGGTAAGAAATAAGTCTCACAATTCTACCCAAAACCCCTTATGTAAGTTGACAACATTTCAACTATTGTCCATCAACACTCCTACTACAACGGGATGCAATGTTTCGTAGGACAGGGCGGTCGTAGGTGTGGTGTTTTTGTAGCCGGCTTTGGTCCTTGACGGTGGATTCTTAGGAAGGAAATAGTTAATCATGAAGTGGTATTTGAACTATGTTTTAGGTTGAGGTTGTTTTTTACTCCCGAGTGAAACCAAAGGGGTTTATGTCGTTGCGCGGCCTGTCTGTCTGTCCGTCCGTCTGTCCCAAAAAGGGTACTTGTGTTCTGAAATCAACTCCTCCCACAGTTTTTGATCAATCTTTCTGAAACTTTATACATGCTTTGGATATCCATCGGTGATACGCATGCAATTCTTTTCAACAATAACATGGAAACAAAAAAAACTAATGATCGAAAAGGCAATTTCATAACACAAACTGACAAATCAATAAATGGAATGAATATTACTTTGTCAAACCATTAGGGTCCAACAAAGATTTCGATTTCTATTCTGATAGTTATCTCTTGTAAAATGGCTCAACTTTTTATGGGGACGGGATAGCGCAGTGGTTAGCGCGTTCGGCTGCGGATCAAGAGGTCCGGGGTTCGAATCCCACCAGGGGCACGGCAACTTTGTCTGCAGTAGAGAACTGTTCTACACCCAGTAAGGTTTGGGTGCAATGCTACACTGGATTACAGCGTAGTACCACCCATGGTTCGCTAGTTCCAGTCGATGCTCGCAGGTTTCACCGCAATGCATAGTCACATGGCGTTGAGAGCTTTCTCCCTGCCATAATACTAGCAGCCGCAATATAAAGTGAAATATTCTTGAAAGCGGCATTAAACCCCAACTCACCTCACCTCAACTTTTTACTGTGATGAAAAATGGAATGACATTCATTTCAGGAGGAATTACACTTGTTATGGCATGGCATGATGTCCGGCATCCGTCCGTCTGTAAACTTTTCGCATTTTTATCTTCTCCAGAACCACTTGGTCTAGAGAGCTGAAATGTTGTGTGCAGACTCCTTGGCTAATGGAAATTCTAAATTGTAGATTTGGTGACGACCCAAATGGGGACTCACATGGGTTACAACCTTAAAAACCAATTTTCATCTTCTTCTCCAGTTCCAAAAGGTCTAGAGAGCTGAAAAGTTCTGTGCAGACTCCTTGGTCAATGGGGATTCTAAATTGTAGATTTGGTGACCCTGTGACCCCAAATAAGGGACCCAGGGGTCATAACCTAAAAAGCTATTTTCATCTTTTTCTCCAGTCCCAAAAGCTCTAGAAAGCTGAAATGTTATGGACAGACTCTTTGGGTAATGGATCACAGGGGTAACCACTTCAAACAGCTGTTTTAATGAGCTGTGAAGATAATGAGATTTTATGTGCACTTCATATGTCAGCTTAAGAGTAACACTACATTATGGACATGTTTGATGTAATCAATGTGAAATTAGAACTATTGGATAGCCTGTGAACTGAATATTGTGACAGGATGCATAGGAAAAAAATAGAGCCATTGGCTCTGAAGCTCATCAGGAATTATGTTATTAATTATCTCTAAGGTAAAGATTAAGATATCACATAATAAGTCATTGCCCAGTCATCAAATTTAAAAGTTATTATCAAAATAAGTTACACATTAATCCACATTCATTATAAATAATGTAGACCTTTGCATTTTGTTTTACTACTTATTTTTATTCTAGAATTATCAACATTTATTACATAATGCAAAAGAGCCCCTATTTGTTTCTAAAAATCCTGTTTCTCATAGGCACATAGTTTCATAGGATCCTTTTCAATATTTAATTAATAAATTCTATTGAGCATCTGAGTATAAGACTAAATCAGTAACACAGCAGAGAAGTAACCTGAAACCTCCGTGTATTAGCTAGCTGCTGTTGCATCTCTGCCAGAGAGTGGGCATGCACTCCCCAGGTCAACACCTGCAATTATGCAACATGCAGACTCTGGACTCACAGCCAGTAAATTATATATTTTAAATTTTGTTTTCCCCATCTTTATTTATTTTTCTTTATTGGAAAAGAAGAGGTGGTATCACAAACTCATGTAGCTAGTTTTAATAGTCTTATCTTACTTCATCACCAGTCATATTTAGTTCACATATCTAATGTAAAAAAAACATTTCTTAACCCTTTTAAAAAAAATTCCTATGCATCCTGTCACAATATTCAGTTCACAGGCTATTCAATAGTTCTAATTTCACATTGATTACATCAAACATGTCCATAATGTAGTATTACTCTTAAGCTGACATATGAAGTGCACATAAAATCTCATTATCTTCACAGTTCATTAACACAGCTGTTTTAAGTGATTACCCCTGTGATCCATATTTGGGGTCACAAGATCACCAAATCTACAATTCAGAATCCCCATTGGCCAAAGAGTCTGTACATACGACCTTCTAGGTCTTTTCGTTCTGGAGAGGAAGATGAAAATAATCTTATCTTATCATTTCATCACCAGTCATATGCAGTTCACATATCTCATGTAAAATAATAGAATTCTTAACTCCTCTTCAATTTAGTCCTTTATGACTTGTCACAATTTTCAGTTCATAGGCTATTCAATAGTTCTCATTTCACATTGATGACATCAATTTGACAAACATGTCCACAATGTAGATTGTTATCTCAAGTCAACATACATTTCAAATAAAGTAATTGAAGTAGTCATAAAATATCAGTTCAAATTCATTTTCAAAGGTTTTTTAGGCTGTGGCCCATATTTGTGGTCACAGGGTCACCAAATTTACAAGTTAGAATCCCCATTGGCTTAAGAGTTTGCATACAATATTACAGCCTTCTAGGTCTTTTTGTTCCGGAGAAAAAGATGAAAACAGGATTTTAGATAATGGCCTGTGAGGCCCTTATTTTGGGACACAGGGTCACCAAATCTACAATTTAGAATCCCCATTAGCCAAGGAATCTGTACATATAATGACAATCTTCTAGATCTTTTCGTTCTGGAGAGGAAGATGAAAATAATCTTATCTTATCATTTCATCACCAGTCATATGCAGTTCATATATCTCATGTAAAATAATAGAATTCTTAACTCCTCTTCAATTTAGTCCTTTATGACTTGTCAAAATTTTCAGTTCATAGGCTATTCAATAGTTCTCATTTCACATTGATGACATCAATTTGACAAACATGTCCACAATGTAGATTGTTATCTCAAGTCGGCTTATATTTCAAATAAAGTGATTGAAGTAGTCATAAAATATCAGTTCAAACTTCATTTTCAAAGGTTTTTTAGGCTGTGGCCCATATTTGTGGTCACAGGGTCACCAAATTTACAAGTTAGAATCCCCATTTACTAAAGAGTTTGCATAGCATATCACAGCCTTCTAGGTCTTTTTGTTCCGGAGAAAAAGATGAAAACAGGATTTTAGGTAATGGCCTGTGAGGCCCTTATTTTGGGTCACAGGGTCACCAAATCTACAATTTAGAATCCCCATTAGCCAAGGAATCTGTACATATAATTTCAGCTCTCTGGAGTCATTGGTTCTGGAGAAGAAGATGAAAATAGCTTTTTAGGTTATGACCCCTGGGGCCCTTATTTGGGGTCACAGGGTCACCAAATCTACAATTTAGAATCCCCATTGGCCAAGGAGTCTGTACATAAAATTTCAGATCTCTGGAGTCATTGGTTCTGGAGAAGAAGATGAAAATAGCTTTATAGGTTAAGACCCCTGGGGCCCGTATTTGGGGTCACAGGGTCACCAAATCTACAATTTAGAATCCCCATGGGCCAAGGACTCTGTACATAAAATTTCAGTTCTCTCGATTCATTGGTTCTGGAGAAGAAGTCGAAAAAGTGAAAAGTTTACGGACGGACGGACGGACGGACGGACGGACGGACAGACGACATCCCATGCCATAAGCCCTAAAAATTAAAAAGGGTTGAGAAATGTTTTATTTTACATTAGATATGTGAACTAAATATGACTGGTGATGAAGTAAGATAAGACTATTAAAACTAGCTACATGAGTTTGTGATACCACATCCTCTTTTCCAATAAAGAAAAATAAAGATTGGGAAAACAAAATTTAAAATATATAATTTACTGGCTGTGAGTCCAGGGTCTGCATGTTGTGTAATTGCAGGTGTTGACCTGGGGAGTGACCACTCCCTGGCAGAGATGCAAACAGCAGCTAATACACGGAGGTTTCAGGTTACTTCTCTGCTGTGTTACTGATTTAGTCTTACACTCAGATGCTCAATAGAATTTATTAATTAAATATTGAAAAGGAGCCTATGGAACTATGAGCCTATGAGAAGCAGGATTTTTAGAAACAAATATTTCATGCTGTAATAAATGTTGATAATTCCAGAATAAAAATAAGAAGTAAAACAATAAACTGCAAAGGTCTACATTATTTAAAATGAATATGGATTAATGTGTAACCAATTTTGATAATAACTTTTAAATTTGATGACTGGGCAATGACTTATGTGATATCTTAATCTTTTCCTTAGAGATAATTAATAACATGATTCCTGATGAGCTTCAGAGACAGTGGCTCTATTTTTTTAAATTTATTGTTATGACCCCCGAAAATTTTTTCGGGAGACATAAATGTTTTCGCCTCCGTCCATTATTCCGTCATTCCGTTTTCCGGGCCATATCTAAAAAAACGTTCAATATTTTTTCACGAAACTTGGTATGTGGTTAGACCTATTGGTGGAGTGGAGCCTTTTGCTATTTTGGTTATTTTTATTTTTTTATTTTTTCTGGTTTCCATGGAAACAATTTGAACTTAGTGCAAATTGGGGGTAGGGACCTTTTCCGGCCTCTATTTCAAAATCTATTTAGTATTTCTTTACGAAACTTGGTATGTGGTTAGACCTAGTTGTGGAGTGGAGCCTTTTGCTATTTTGGTTATTCTGAATTTTGATTTTTTTCTGGTTTCCATGGAAACAATTTGAACTTAGTGCATATTGAGGGTAGGGACCTTTTCCGGCCTCTATCTCCAAAACCGTTCAATATTTTTTCACCAAACTTTGTATTTGCTTAGACCTAGTGATAGAGTGGTGCCTTTTGCTACTTTGGCTACTCTGAATTTTTTATTTCTCGTTATTAATGCAGTATTGAACTTAGTGCTTAGCATAAGTGAAAAATAAGGGTAATATGACTAGGTTGGATTGAAAGTTTGAGTGGGGGACATCACAGTGCATAACATGCACATATTTCTAGTTCTTAATAAATGAAATCTCTGCCTCAAAATGAGCTATTAAACATAAAGGTATCTTCAGTGGTTTACGATAGAAAATTCTCCAAAGAATGTACCCCTTAAAAAATCTCAAATGAACAAAATTTAAATTTTGAGGGAGTATGTCCAAATTGTGCCGAAACTATCAACTTTTTTATGATAATGATATCTTATGGAACTGTAAAGCTGGTTATTGTAAAGAGAGTGCAACTTTCACATACGTTTATTCCAGACAGAGTTATGACCCTGTGAACATGGAGCCGAAAAATCAACATTAAAAAAAAGTACCATATTCAAGGGCAGATAATTTTAGTTGTAGGACGAAATTCAAAATTTTGGCCCGTTACTTTGTTGACCATTCATTTAGTTTTAAAATGAGCTATCACACATAGCTGTATGTGTTGCCGGGATTAAAAAGATTTTTGAAGACGCATACCCTCAAAACCGAAAAGTACACAAAATTCAGATTTTTCGAAATAGCAAAAAATCTGTTATTACGGCCGAAAACAGCTATATTCCTAAACGATGATGAATGTTGTTGCCCACATTTTGGTGAAAGTTTTGTGCAAATATCTTGATAAGTTTTCGAGCTATTAAGGTTTGAAGTTTCAACTTCCAGGGGGATTACTCACGAAAGAAGTCAAATTTTTTTTTAAATGGCTCGACTTGATCTAAGTTAGGTCACAGGCTACAATCCCTGAAAGTTTCAGAGAAATTGGTCAGGCCGTTAGTTCAGAAAACGTGTCGCAAAATTGGTGGAATAATAAAAAAATTAAAAACCCATGCTAATAACAATAAGGATTGAGCCTGAATCCTTAAAAAAAGACCATAGTAATAACAATAGGTCTTCCAGACTTTGTCTTGAAGACCTAATAATGAACATATCTGCAACACAAATCTGCCATTTTGCTGCTTCAGCAGTGAGCTCAGTGAGGTCATAGCATTGTGACGTCATCAGCATTGTTGCAACATAGCATTGTTACATCAACTTTGTGACGAAATACCATTGTCAGCAATGTTCTCAGTGATGTCAAAGCCTTGTGATGTCAATAACTGATGTTATTATATGAATGGATTATTTCCGTCATTCTGATTGGTCTACTAGGTCACATGACAGCATTGACGCCAAGCGATGTCAACCTGTGTGGCGCGCGTGAGGTTGATATAACAATCCGGACACCTCCGGTGGCTAAAAATAGCTTTGGGTGATCCCGGTCATGAACTCCGTACTTTACGGAGGCCTATAACGTAGCCATGACAAAGAAATTAAATGACTCATTTTAAATATTTTCGATTCTAACATTAAACAGTTGAATTTAAGCTCGATTTGTTTTCATTGAATCTTGATGTATCATGATGAAATCGTTCACCTCATACCTGTTACATTTCACAGCAGAATAGCAAGTTAAGACATTGTTCATATAATAAAACAATTATAGACTTCAGACTCGGTTGATCCAATGATTTATCGACCTTGGACACATGATATTCACCTCGGCTTCGCCTCGGTGAATATCATGTGTCCAAGGTCGATAAATCATTGGATCAACCTCACTTGAAGTCAATAATTGTTTAATGTAATAGGATTGTTGCGAGATATCGCTTGATCTCACACAAGCGATATCTCCTGTGAGGGCCAGTTTTGGATGATAAATGTATGTCCAACGGGATCACTTTTATCTTCTGTCAACTAATTTCGTCATGAGTAGTATGTTAATTACATTCTGAAACATTACAGTCTGATTGAAATCGACCTGTTTCCGAGGAACAAGTGTTGCAAAATGTCGTTCAGATGTTTCCTTGCAGAGGTATCTACAACACTAGTTCGTATCCCAGTAGATCTATTATTTTGCAAATTGTATTCCTCGGAACAAGGTAGATTTCAATCAGACTGTGAAACATTGTTGGTTAACTTACTATCACTGGTAATGATAGCAAATAAGTTCCTAACAAGATTGCTTGCTCTGTGTCGTTCATACCTGGTACTTTTTCCCATGTGTTTTGAAGCGGTGAAATTCTGTTCATACTTACAAACTGAACTCTGAAGTGTTATTTGATATGTAATGAAACTATAAATTGCACCTAACATTGAGTCCTATATCATGTTTCAGCAGTAAACACATCTGAACATGGGCTATGCATTTTGTGTACTGTGTTGCTAGTAATTAGAAATGTTATGAACGGTTTCAAGCAAAACCAATGATCCTATAGAAAGCTCGATAGACATAGTTATATGTATAATATGTTTATATCACAAGTGAAATGTTACTGTTTAATATGTTCAAATGCTAACTTATGATGATGTGATCCCTGTTAAGGTGTTTTTATCCCACCAGTATGTAATACCGTGGGATATAGTCATCACCCTGTCCGTCTGTCTGTCCGTAATCATTTCGTTTCCGAAGCAGAACTCGAAAACTGTTCATAATATCTTTCTGAAACTTTGAATGTGTATTACCCACTAACTGAAGTGGTGCCTTTTGATATTTTCAGATTTTTTCTGAAAAATTAATTTGTTTCTGTTTCCATAGAAACATGGGAGGGATGTTGGTTGTTGTTGATTTTGACTGCTTCTGGAGCAGAAGTCTAAAACCCTTAACATACCTGAAACTCAGCATCTGTTATACCCACTAACTGAAGTACGGTAGTAGATACACAAGTATCTGTCAAAGATGTGTTTTACAAATTTTGTGGAACCGGTGGGATAGGTCATTTTCTGATGACTCTTGTCTGTTTGTTTGCATGTGAATCTTGTGCACGTTTTTGTACTATAGGCCTGTGGCCTTTAAGTATTAGAAATAAAGTTTGAATTCTATGTAGACATAGAGTATGTATCATTAAAGGATAGATGAAATGACAGATGGTCCAAATCGGATTCATTAAAATGGGATGTCAAATTGACAATTGCTCGATTTTAAATTTCTGAAATCTGTCCATAAATTACTTATTTACGGCTTTTTAAAAAAACGCCTGATTTAGCCCCGGCGACCAGAATGAAAGTCTGCGGGGGTGTGACCCGTGAAGGGATGACTTCTGTGACGTATGTGGAGGAATTTGATTTTCAGCAATAGTCACAATTCAACGTAATTTCGCAACATTTTGATTGTTAATTTCACAAAGGTACCTTCAATAAACCAACTTAAATTTCCCATATATCGAATGTTTAGATATCCAACTAGGTAATTCCTCAGATGACAATTACACAATTATTACATAAACATGTCTTTTTGGCGATGAAATACACCTCATAAATTCATTTAGCGGCAGTGATAAACATCATTAATTAATTAACGAGACACCGACAGAGTAGCTGTCTAGCTGCCCCGCCTGTCGCTTATCACAGTCACGCCTCAGTTAGCATTTTCAAAAGGATTCGCCGAACAAATTGCGATAGTGTTAAAATGGGTGAATTAAAATCGTCTTAATTATCAATTGCAAGTGTATATTGTCTCGATTTTATGCTCAGTTGATTCCGATATACAATATACGTATACGCAGAGGTAATCATCTGTCATTCTTGAGAAAAATGCATTTCATCTATCCTTTAAATGTTATTATCCCCCGCCACGAAGTGGAAGGGGGATATAGGTTTGGGCTCCGTCCGTCCGTCCGCTAATAAGGGGACAGCTTTTCTCAGAAACTATTTAAGATAGGACAACCAAATTTGGTGTGTGGCTTGTGGACATAAATACCTCGATGGAGTTTGAAAATAAGAACGGTGTGATTATTTTTTCCGGAGTTATTGCCCTTGTTCCGTATTTTGGACTCTGTTTATGGTATCTCCAAAGGGGACAGCTTTTCTCAAACTGTTTAGGATAGGATTTCCAAATTTTGTGTTTGGCTTGTGGACATAAATACCTTGATGGAGTTCGAAAATAAGAAGGGTGTGATTATTTTTTCTGGAGTTATTGCCCTTGTTCCGTATTTTGGACTCTGTTCATGGTATCTCTAAAGGGGACAGCTTTTCTCAAAAACTATTTAAGATAGGATAACCTGGTGTGTGGTTTAAGGCCATCGATACCTTGATGGGGTTCGAAAAAAAAGAAGCATGTGATTTTTTTTCCCGGAGTTATTCCCCTTGTTCCGCTTTTTCGACTCTGTTTCAAGTATCCAAGGATATAGCTTTTCTCAGACATTGTTTAACATCAAATCAGTTGTGTGGCTTGAGGATATCGTTACCTTAATGGAAAGAAAATGAGAAGCGCACAATTATTTCTTCTTGAATTACTGCCCTTGTTCTCTTTTCTTGTGTCTGGCGGGGGATGTTGATGACTATGTCTTCTTATTTGCTTTTGATACCATATGTAATGATTTAAGTTCAGATTAGCCCACTCGGCTTACAGATTCATACCCAAATGCCAAAATTATGAAATTTAACAGTCTGTTTTCAATTAAAATCGAAAACAGTTTTAAATATGTACAGTAGCTAAAATCAGTAGTTTTTACCCCTAAATGTACATCTCTTTATTAGCTAATTAGATGCGACAAAGTCGAAAAAGCTAACAGTTTACTCACGGATGGCTGATGTCAGACGTCATGTCATGCCATAAGCGCACCGGATTTCTTTTAGGTTTGATGCACGTATCCATGGATCCAGATGGAGCACAAGATTCTTTTAAGGAAAATGAAAAAAATTATTGATTGGAAGAGCGTGCAATGAAAGTACAATTGACTTAAACATATTTGAAAATAAACCAGTGAAAGACTATGGCTCTTAAATCACTGAAATTCAAGAGCTTCAGATGACAATCATGGTGCATTGTAACTACTAATACCTTTACACTGTCACTATACTAAGTCCACGAACGATCATAAAAAGTATTATATCCGGCAACAGTCAGTACTTCTCGTTGAAATCACATGATTTATAATGGTTGGCTCCCAACAACACAATGGATGCACCTTAAAATAATCAACCAGTTATGGATTATTTGAGAGCATGAAAGTAAAATATAACCTTACTTTCGATCCGGTCTCCTCGCTAGGGACACTTTTAATAATAATAATAATATACAGCATTTATATAGCGCCCTATTTGATAAACAAATGAATCACTCACGCTTCACAATCATAAAGTGTTGAGTCTACTGAGCATATTCACATTTGTACAAGTGGGTCTTAAGGTTCTTTTTATACCCCCGCTACGAAGTAAGCGGGGGTATATAGCGGTCATTCCGTCCGTCCGTCTGTCTGTCCGTTCAATTTTCTCAAAAACCGTCGAAGGTACATCAACGAAACTTTGTACAGATGTTAACCATGTTCTTCCGATCGCGCACGGACAATTTTTGGACTTAGTTTTATTGTGTTCAATGGGGACAAGTTTTCTCGGATACTGTTCAACCTAGGTGAATGAAATTTTGGTTGTGAATACTCATGACCATACTCTTCATCGAGGTCGAAAACCAGTTCCGAAATATTATTTTTTTACGGAGTTATGGCCCTTGAATCCGAAATTTAACTTTGTACCAAAAGAGCTGTGATGCTCCAATTGGGACAAGTTTTCTCGGAAACTATTACATCTAGGTGAATGAAATTTTACGTGTAGGTAGTCCAGATGATACTCTTCATCGAGTTCACAGTCCAGTTCCGAAATATTATTTTTTACGGAGTTATGAAGCCCTTGAATCTGTAATTGAACTTGGTACAAATTTCCGGTGTGATGCCCTAATGGGAAAAATTAAGTTACCTGAAAAATATTACATCTGGGTGAATGAAATTTGTAATAACAGTCAGTTCCTAAAATTATTTTGGACAATATTATGATGCTTGAAGCTGTTTTTTAAACATAGTAACCTTCACATCTATAATTCTCAATGGACGGATAGCGGATGGTGGGGGTATGTGAGCCATGCTCACTTTTTTCTTGTTGAAGCTGTTAAGGGATGTTGATGTTCTGAGATGGACTGGAAGACTCTTTCATAACGATCCTGCAATCTAAGAGAAGTATCTGTCGCATGTCCGTGTTCTGGGTACAGTGAGCAGAGAAGCAGACTCTGACCGTAGAGACCGAGCTGGTTGGTAGAGTTTGAGGAGTTCCTGTAGGTATGCAGGAGCAGTATCCTGCATGGCCTTGTAGATGTAGGTCAGGACCTTGTACTGGCACCGTCGGTGTACTGGTAACCAGTGCAAGGCCTTGTAGGTGTAGGTCAGGACCTTGTACTGGCACCGTCGGTGTACTGGTAACCAGTGCAAGGCCTTGTAGATGTAGGTCAGGACCTTGTACTGGCACCGTCGGTGTACTGGTAACCAGTGCAATGCTTTGCGAACGTCAGTGACATCTTCTCGTTTCCTCTTGCGTGTGAGTCTTGCAGAAGCATTCTTGACTCTCGGTAGTCTGCGTATGTGAGTCTCTGGTAGTCCAGTGAGCAGAGCATTCCCATAGTCGAGTCGGGACGTAATCAGAGAATGGACTAACTTCTTACATCATCTTCCTCATCAATGTATTGTCGAATCTTGCCTATGTTTCGGAGCTGATAGAAACACGATTTTGAGACAGCATTAACTTGCTTTGTGTGGAACCTGTCAAAGTAAACACCAAGGTTTTTTACGGTGTCAGTCGTGTGGATGGTGTGCACACCAACATGTAGTTCCAGATCACGAAGGGCATGATTTTGACTCTTTGGTTTCAATAGAATAAGTTCTGTTTTATCCTGATTCAACTTCAGCATATTAGAAGTCCATACATCGATGTCTGCCAAGCAGCTGTCAAGGTTTTGAGTGATCCAACGCGGGTATCACAAGGATCAATGGTCTTGTAAACTTGCTTGTCATCTGCGTCTGCCTGATGTGGAAGGTCATGGCGCATACATATTTCGCTCAAGGGTTTATAGAAAAGACAATAAGGACAGAGCCTAAGACGGATCCTTAGAGGACTCCAAAATTGAGACACTTTTCATCTAACACAGCAGAACCTACTGTGACGCACTGAGTCCGTTCGCACATGTATGACATTGACCATGAGAGAGCACTTCCTGACACACCGTAGCTGTACCGAAGCCGGTCAAACAGAATGTCATGGTCAATAAAATCAAAAGCTGCTGATTGGTCGAGGAGGATCAGAGCCATTGAACATTTGTTGTCCAGAGTTTCAGCAATATCATGGTGCACGCGGAGAAGAGCAGTCTCTGTTGACTGTCCAATGCGATAGGCCGATTGGAACTTGTCCTTGAGATTGTGACTTTCAAGGTGACATTGTTGACGATAATAAACAACTTTTTCCAAGATCTTTGAAAGAAATGTTAGGTTTTCATTACCTCCTTGTCAAGGCCTGTCTTGCTCAATGGTCTTACCAGAGCTTTCTTGAAACTTACAGGAACCTGTTATTGTTGGAAGGATTTGTTGATTATGGCAGTAATCAAGGGCAAGACACTTTCTAGACATTGTTTCAGAAGATGTGTGGGAAGTGGGTCAAGGTCACAGCATTTGGCAGGCGCTTTCAAAATTATCTTCCTGACTTCATCTTGAGAAGCATGAGTAAACTGTCAGATGTTCACCATTAAACTCCACATCAGCTTCTGATTGTAGAAACTTTAGTGGCGAAAAAATCGCTAAACTTTCCAGCAAGTGAATAATCAGAAACACTACTGGGTAAGATTACGTCCCCATTCTGTCCCATCAACGTTTTGGTCAATCTAAACAGCTGTTTGTGGTTTGTGTGATGTTCGTTGATTTTATCACTGAAATAGTCTTTCTTTGTTTCGATAAGTAGTTTGCCAACAAGTTCACATTATTGTTTGAAAAGTTTATGATGAATACACAGTTTTGTCCTATGCCATCTTCTCTCCGCTTTACGTCGAGCATGTTTGGCTTCTCTCAGTCCATCCGTATACCACGGAGCATGTGGTCGGAGTGTTATCAACTTTGTCTGAAGGGGGGCATGTTTGTCGATAAAGAGTCTTAAAACCAATGTTGTAAGCCTGGACAAGCTCATCAAGTGTGCTGTTAGTGCGCTGCAGGTCAGATGAAGCTTCGATGTCGGCAATGAAGTTCCGCAAAGATATGGCTCTATTGTCGGAATTTTACTTCACTTTGTTTAGGTTTTGGTTTGCTGCAGTTGAGGTGGCATTGTACAGCTAAATGGTCTCCTGATGGATTGCCTTTATTGTCAGTAAAACATGGATCAACAACTGAAGGAGGACCATCCAAGATTTAGAGAATAACCAACGAGGTACGAGTGATTATGGGAAATATCCATGAGTCTAAATAATGTTCAGCCACGAGCATTAGCGAGTGCCTCTGAACATTATTTAGACGAGTGGATATTTCCCGTAATCACTCGTACCGAGTTGGTTATTCTATATATTACCCATTATGCAATTAAATTGACCAAATTACGCATGGTTATTACATTTTCATGTTGGGCGACCGCTGTTAAGGACCCGTCGCCACAGTAATATTGTGACGTCATAAGATAATTCGTCGCGTCAGACCATTGTTTTATGATGTCATAGTCATTCTTTCTCCTGGTAACCGACCAATCAACGTTGAGAATCACTTGAAAGCACATGTGCAAATATCACAAAAATAATCACCTGTGTCTTCTCATCCGTATGGGTAATATACAGCTGTCTTCTCTTGTAATCGGCACATCTAGGACACTTTTACGGTGTACACCTCGCTATTTACGGTGTACGGTTAAACACAGATTGGTATGTCAAAAGTTAAAAAGGCAAATAGGTTATATTGATATATTACCCATACGGATGAGAAGACACAGGTGATTATTTTTGTGATATTTGCACATGTGCTTTCAAGTGATTCTCAACGTTGATTGGTCGGTTACCAGGAGAAAGAATGACTATGACATCATAAAACAATGGTCTGACGCGACGAATTATCTTATGACGTCACAATATTACTGTGGCGACGGGTCCTTAACAGCGGTCGCCCAACATGAAAATGTAATAACCATGCGTAATTTGGTCAATTTAATTGCATAATGGGTAATATATAGAATAACCAACTCGGTACGAGTGATTACGGGAAATATCCACTCGTCTAAATAATGTTCAGAGGCACTCGCTAATGCTCGTGGCTGAACATTATTTAGACTCATGGATATTTCCCATAATCACTCGTACCTCGTTGGTTATTCTCTAAATCTACCGATGATTACAGTCGATATTTAACATGAAGATACTTCAGTAAGGGTTTAAAGTGGTATACACAAATACGAGTTATCCTTGGTTCTATGTGTTTTTATACATTTTTAGAACTCTGCTGAGATATGCAGTAAATAATGACCCGGTGCCGAGCGGTTATGGCATATAAACTAGCGAGGGCGTCGGCCCGAGCAGAGTTTATTGCCATAACGCGAGGCAATCGGGTCATTATTTGCCTTACACTCCCGCGGAACACTCTATTTCTAAAATAATTGTAATTATGCATTTTAAAGGGGTATTTTGTGGATTTATACGACATGATCAAAATATATCGGTGAAATATTCCCAATGCACTCATTATTGAATTGAAAGAAAGGTTTCAAACGTAATCCTTCATTCCATACACAAATTAGAAATAAATTGGTACCTATACATACCTATATGTATATATAATACTAGAATACAGCCATGACACAAAAGAACGAACACTCATCGGTATGGATCCTCGGTAGCTCCATTGGTAAAGGCGCTGCTCGACGATATAGAGGTCCAGGGTTTGAATCCCACTTACAAAATTTTCATATCTAATTTGACAAAATTTCCAAATTTTACAAGTCCATTTGTTTCCGAAGGTGGAATATCTCCTAACCGACCATGGTGGTTATGAGATAACCAACCTGCACAGATGGTGGTTATGGCATATAACCTGCAACTCAAACAAAAGAAATAACTTCCCAAGGGGTGTAAGTAGTTTTAATTTGAGCAAAATTATTTTCAATTGTAGACATCGGATAAAATTGAAACTTTGTAAAATCTTGTGATGATTCGAAACAAAGTACATCTTTTATTATAAGTATACATTGTGATATTAATCTTCAAATTGGAAATAAAAAGTAAACCTTAATTTTGTATTCGTCTATGTCTTGTGTGACAATGTCTGTGTGGCAGAGTGTAATGTATGGCATTTATGTGTGTTTTTATTGTAAATATCCATGTACTAATATATGATTTTATTTCAGGTATTTTAAGTATAGCAGCCTAGTAAAATACTTGAGAGCTTGTAAATTGCAAGCCTTTATCCATGTACCTTTCTATCCCTCTCTTTTGTTCTGTGCTGTGACTACATTGCCAGTCCAGCTTCTGTCTATTGTTCTCTATTGTTAGGTAAGCGCACTCCACACTTTGCATGCTCTCAAAATCTATAAAGGTTACCTCAACATTAGTTTCTGTGCACTGCAATAATTCACTTCTTATGAAGAGCACGATTTGACAACTGAGACATTTGAACGAACGACTGTTCTTCACCTTTTCATCAAGTCTTTCAAACACAGGTTAGTTAAATAATAACCATTTCATATTTACTTTATCATATATGCATTAATTAATAATAATATGTATAGAAAATAGGGCTAGGTTATTATATGTGTGTATGTTCGTATGAATGTATTTTAATGATAGTTTATGCGTTGGTAAGCGCTTAGGCTAATCTTCATCACATTTGGCACATGTAACTCTTGTGTCTGTAAATATATTATGTGGTTTTTATAAGGGAACATAACACAAAGGTGTTATGTTAGCCATATTTTATATTTTAACTATGTACATATTATATCATTCAGTATTGCACAAGTGTGTACAGCTATGTGTAATTATGTGATAATGTAGTTGCTATATTATTAATAATAATTACAGGTTTAGTATTTTATCATATATTTGTAAGGTAGTATACATGCTATCTTATGTTCATCGTATGCTAGTATGTTATCCTAAGTTACATTTCTATAAGCAGAAATGTAGTTATCATTTATCTCAATCAGTATAGTTTATTCATTTATATATTTACATATATCGGCATGGCACGTGTAATGATGTGCTATGGAAATCATTTATAACTATTCTATTGCATAAGTATTTAGCTTTTTGACACTGATATTAAGTATCAGTTGGTTTTATTTATCAATGTTCTTTTATCATGCATAAATTATGTACGGTAATGTAAGTAATATTATTATCAATTATCTTAGGTATTTTATTTGTATTTCATTAGTTAATTTACTATTCTAGGTTTATGAGGATGGCCTGAGTGTCCTCATAGGTAGAAGAAACACCTCACCCAAATTTCACATATTTGGTAGGTTATTGTACCTTTAATTAGTATTTAATATTTGTATTATTTGTGTGTATTATATAATTATCATCATGTGTATTCATGTTGATGTTTCCCAATTATAATGTATGTACATTTCTATCATATCATGCTTTCATAGTATATTATATTATGTTGTAATGTTTATGATGTGTTATATTCATAAATGTGTTAATTGTATATTATCACATGGTAGTATCATATGGTTTGGTTCAAATGTGTTCAGTGCAGTACCACCCATGGTTCGCTAGTTCCAGCCGTTGCTCGCAGGTTTCACCGCAATGCATAGCCACACGTTGCGGGCTTTCTCCCTGCCGTAATACTAGCAGCCGCGATATAAGTGAAATACTCTTGAAAGCGGCTTTAAACCCCAACTCACCTCACCTCACCCACCTCAAATGTGTATTTCATACTGCATTGTAACGTAAACAATTTATATCTATATTATTTGTGGGTAATCCTGCAATTATGTGTTATGCCGTATGTACCAATTGTTTTATTATTATTCAAATGAACTTATTGTTTGTATGTATTGTTGCAGGGTGTCTTTCCTACGTTGCTTTGTGTTGTGGAATAAAACGTCACTTGAACTTTCACCCAGCGCGTTGGTTTTCCTTTGACCAAGTGCCCTGCTACATCTGTGAAATCAGTTTGATAACTTGCATTGTATTGACTCATGTGGTGTAAAGCAGACCAGGGAACAAAGTACAAAGTATAACTGTTATCTCATGCATGGTGTGACTTAAGTGTCTCTATTTCGGATATAATCGTTACAATAAGTTAAGGGATACAAAAGGCCAACACAACAGTATTTGAAAGGACGCCATCTTTTGACGGCTACAACGAAAACTGCGCTCACAAAATGAGTATCTCTTTTTCACAATAATCATTGACAGATGAACTCGGGTTGAAAAAACTACAATAAACAGGTAGGTTAGGTTGCCGTTTATGCTACTTTTATCAAGCTTTGCTACATGGTTATTATGTCCCCTGAAAAAAATTTCGGGAGACATAATGTTTTCGCCCCCACCCTCATTCCGTCATTCCGTCATTCTGTTATTCCGTCATTCCGTTATTCCGAAATGCTTTCTTTTCCGGGCCATATCTCAAAAAAACGTTTTAATATTTTTTATGGTATGTGGTTAGACCGAATGGAGGAGTGGTGCCTTTTGCTATTTTGGTTATTCTGAATTTTTTATTCTTTTCTGGTTTCCATAGAAACAATTTGAACTTAGTGCATATTGGGGGTAGGGACCTTTTCCGGCCTCTATCTCCAAAACCGTTCGATATATTTTCAGCAAACTTTGTATTTGCTTAGACCTAGTGATAGAGTGGTGCCTTTTGCTACTTTGGCTATTCTGAATTTTTTATTTCTCGTTATTAATGCAGTATTGAACTTAGTGCTTAGCATAAGTGAAAAATAAGGGTATTATGACTAGGTTGGATTGAAGGTTGGAGCGGGGGACATCAGTGCATCACATGCACAAATTTCTAGTTTCAAATGGATTGTAATACAGATGGAAGATTACTTTATTTACGTCTTTGACAGGGTATAAATGTATTTGTATTAAAGTGGTACATCATACTGTACAAGATAATTAAACACATTGAACTTACATTTCAAACAGACATGGGGTATTGAGCTCATCGGGTCTATAAGACCAGACAGGCTTATAGCATAGGCCGTCGTCCCTTGATTGTAAACTCGGGGACCGGTAAATGCGTTATTAGTTAGATGATGTATATAGTATTACCTTATGAGCTACAGAGCCAATGGTTATAATTTGAATACCCCCGCTACGACCTAGTCGTTGTAAACAGAGTCCCAAAACAAAAATTCTACCAGATAAAGTCGATTTTGACAGTATGTATGAGCATATATCTCGTAAAGAGAGTATTTTTGGTATTTAAGAATTTTGAAATTTTATGAAATATGTAAAATTATGTCCGTACAAGATGTTATCGGTATAATTTACATTCTTGGACTTTAAATCGATGACGCATCTTCGCTGAAGGGTGTAATAAAGCAAGCTAAGGAAACATATTTCACTCTCCTATCTCTCCAAGTTAATGCTTTTACAAATGCACGATTTTTAAAGCAGTGTTTTTCAGAAACATGACCAAATAATGTTTCAAACATTACAAATTAAGTTTAGTTGGCATTAAGAGACATGTTCTTCCCTCGTGTATGAAACTATTTAGGTCTTCATAACGTATGTCTCGAAGAGGTATTGTTATTACCCTGATTTTTTTATTATCATTCCTTGTTCTTTTTCTGCGAATACGGCTGAACCGATTTGCATGAAATCTTCAGGGATTGTACATAGTAACCCAACTTGTTGCATAGAGGAGGCTGATTTTGGTTGTTCGACTTGTTTTCCTGAGTTATCTCCCCTAGAAGGCAAAAGGCGTCTTAAAAAATGTTCTAAATAACGACATCACATATACAGCATCGTTTGAAAGCTGAACAATTGCGGTTTAAACACTAGTACAAGCCAGTAACTTTTTATACCCCCGCTACATCCTTCCGTCCGGTCACTTTCTCAAAAGACGTCAAAGGTACATCAACCAAACTTTGTACAGTTGTCAACCATGTTCTTCCGATCGCGCACAGACAATTTTCAATTTTCTGAGATTGATATTTTTTGTCGTTTCCATGGAAACGTCACTTTTTGGATTTAGTTTTATTGTGTTCAATGGGGACAAGTTTTCTCGGATACTGTTCAACCGAGGTGAATGAAATTTTGGTTGTGAGTACTCATGACCATACTCTTTATCGAGTTCGAAAACCAGTTCCGAAATATTATTTTTTTACAGAGTTATGGCCCGTGAATCCGAAATTTAACTTAGTACCAAAAGAACTGTGATGCTCCAATGGGGACAAGTTTTTTCGGCAACTATTACATCTAGGTGAATGAAATTTTACATGTAGGTAGTCCAACATCCTCGATAATCCAGCGCTATTGTTCCGATAAATCTACACACAAGCGCGCTTGTGTGTAGATTTATCGGAACAATAGCGCTGGATTATCGAGGATGGTAGTCCAGATGATACTCTTCATCGAGTTCACAGTCCAGTTCCGAAATATTATTTTTTACGGAGTTATGAAGCCCTTGAATCTGTAATTAAACTTGGTACAAATTACCGGTGTGATGCTCTAATGGGAAAAATTAAGTTACCTGAAAAAATTACATCTGGGTGAATGAAATTTGTAATAACAGTCAGGTCCTAAAATTATTTTGGACATTATTATGATGCTTGCAGCTGTTTTTTTAAACATATAGTAACCTTCACATCTATAATTCTCAATGGACAGATAGCGGATGGCAGGGGTATGTGAGCCATGCTCACTTTTTTTTCTTGTTCTTAATGGTTAACGAGCAATCTTAAAAATGAATATTTGGAAAGATTTTTAGGGCTCGTATTCAAAGGGAGATAACTCGCCAAGAAATACTCGAACCAAATTCGGGTAGTTGCAATTTATTCCACGCACTGAGGTTAACAACTTTACCCCAGAACATTATGATGTAAAAGTTGATAGTTTTGGCACAATTTGGACATTTTCCAAAATAATACAATTTTGTAGTATTGAGGCTTTTCAAGGGGTATTTTCTTTGGAGAATTTTCAGTCTTTTTCAGTTATTATCCCACCAGTATGTAATACCGTGGGATATAGTCATCACCCCTTCCGGCTGTCCGTTTGTCCGTTCGTAATCATTTCGTTTCCGGAGCAGAACTCAAAAACCATTTATCATATCTTTCTGAAACTTCACATATGTATTACACATTTACTGGAGTGGTGCCTTTTGATATTTTCAGATTTTTTAATTTTTAAATTTTAAAATTTTTTTTCGTTTCCATGGAAACGTGTTGAAATTGAACTCTGTTCAGGGATATGGCTTTTACAAATTATGTGGGACCGGTGGGATATGACATCTTCTGATGACTCTTGTGTTTAATAGCTCATTTTGAAGTAGAGATATCATTTCATTAATGACATTAGCCTACTCGCGAAGCATGTATTTGTCAGTTTATAAATTTAAGTAAACTATGACAGCTCCATGCTACTAATGATTGGTGGTGAAGTTATGGTTGACGCATATAAACGATTGATGGTGAGGTCGTGGTTAATCCATATAAACAATACTAAATAATTGATGTAGAGGTTGTGATTGACGCATATAAACACTACTGATTGATGGTGAGGTTGCAGTTAATCCTTATAAACATCGCCGCTAATGGCTGCAATACTGCCGAAGCGGCGTTAAACAATAACTCACTCACTCACTCCTTATAAACACTACTAAATGATTAATTGTGAGGTTGTGGTTGATGCATATAAACAACTAAATGATTTAAGGTGAGGTTGTGGTTGATGCATATAAACACCTAAATGATTTAAGGTGAGATCGTGGTTGAGGCATATAAACACTAGGCCTACCAAACGAGTTACGGTGAGGTTGTGATTGATGCATTTAACCACTACTAAATGAATGATTGAGAGATTATGGTTGACGCATATAAACACTATACTTAATGATTGGTATTTAGGTGGATGTGTATGTGTATAAACACTTCTTATTCAAACAGAAAATGGCGACCTCAAACAATCCTGATAGAAATGACGCCACCTCCGGGGAGCTCGCTCTTTCACCGAACCAACCACCAGGGGAGCTTAGTGATGCTACAGCTGGAATGAAGGCCCTGGTTATACAGCAGACAGGTTTGTTTGCAGAAGAGTATATATTTCAGTTATCATTATCGTAAAGTTTGCAACTTTGCACCTAACTATATACAGAGTGATGCAAAAAGTATTCGGACGGTGACGTTATTTCCATAGACTTACATGTTAATATAGTCTTTGATAAATAATATTCATAAAATAAATTCTGGTTGGATCAATGTCAAATTTTCCAGATTGATTGGAAATCATCACAGCTTGAAGTACATAATTAGCAGCTCCGACTAAGTCGGAGCTGCTATCAGTTTTTGCGCAGTTTCCGTCGCCGCCGCCGCCGCACGCGCGTTTTGTATTCGCTATAACTTTTTTCCTAGAAGGTTTTGAGAACTCATATACATAACTTCTTACTTATGCCCCTGGGGAATTTTTTTGACATGTTCATATTCAAGGTCAAAGGTCAAGGTCACGAGTTCTGAAATCGCTAAAAAAATCCTTGTAAACACGATAACTTGAAAAATATTTGTACTATCAGGCTCTTATTTGGTGTACATTAACTATGGAGAAAGGCCAAGATTTGAAAAGGTTTTCGCTAACATCCGTCAAAGGTCAAGGTCACAGCGAGGGCACGACTTAAGCATGCTTTTGCGAAAATGTCTTATTTCAACTATTAACACTTTAAATCATTAAATGATTGTTATACACAATGAAAAGTGATCACTGATTGTGTGACCTTGAATTTAAAAGGTCAAGGTCACGAAATATGGTCAAGGTCACCAGTTCTGAAATCTCTAAATAACCTTTTCCCAAGAAGGTTTTAACACCTCATATACATAGCTTCTTTCTTATAAACCTGGTGGATGATTTTGACATGTTCACATTCAAGGTCAAAGGTCAAGGTCATGAGTTCAGAAATCGCTAAAAAAATCCTTGTAAACACGATAACTTGAAAAATATTTTTAGTATCAGGCTCTTATTTGGTGTACATCAACTATGGAGAAAAGCCAAGATTTGAAAAGGTTTTCGCTAACATCCGTCAAAGGTCAAGGTCACAGCGAGGGCACGACTTAAGCATGCTTTTGCGAAAATGTCTTATTTCAACTATTAACACTTTGAATCATTAAATGATTGTTATACACAATGAAAAGTGATCACTGATTGAGTGACCTTGAATTTTAAAGGTCAAGGTCACGAGATAGGGTCAAGGTCACCAGTTCTGAAATCACTTAATAACTTTTTTCCATGAAGGTATCAACACCTCATATATATAGCTTCTTTCTTGTACACCTGGGGAAACATTTTGATATGCTCACATTCAAGGTCAAAGGTCAAGGTCATGAGTTCAGAAATCACTACAAAAATCCTTGTAAACACGATAACTTCAACAACTTCTGTGCTATCAGCCCCTAACTTGGTATATATCAACTGTGGAGAAAGACCAAGATTTGAAAACGTTTTTGCTAAAATCTGTCAAAGGTCAAGTTCACAGCAAGGTCACAACTTAAGCGTGCTATTGTGAATATGCCTTATGTTAACAATGAGCACTATTGAGTCATTGCATGATTGTTATACACAATGAAAAGTAATCATTGATGGTGTGACCTTGAACGTCAAGTTCAAGGTCATGAGATATTGGTTAAGGCCATGTTAATCTTTTGATCTAATTTTGAAATCAGAAATAGTTTTTAAGAACAAAGTTGTGAAAAGTGACCCCAGTGATGATTCAACTTGTTAGAATAACTTGAATAATGAAAAACATTTTGTCCAAAAAAATTCCAATTTTATTTATGCTGAGGAGAAGGCGGAACAGGGAAAGGCGAGACCCAAAGTTTCGGAGCTGCTCTGCTTTTGCGGTGTCCCGCAAACGCTCTTCTAGTTTTGATTACATTTTCTTACGACAATTTAACAAATTTCATCCGATTTACCATGTGTACATTAAATAAAAACGGGTCCCATAGATCGCCATGTTAAATGTCTTCACAACTATGTATATATATGTTGATGAAATTACTGTAATTTCCTATATATAAAACGGAAAATTAAACATAAATTACGAGGTTGTAGCCAAGATGATTCCTCACAAACCTGATAAATGTGAATGGGTTCAAACAAAAAACCTATCTATGAAAATTATTTATCCCAGACTAAATTAACATGTAAATCTATGGAAATTATGTCACCGTCCGAATTATTTTTGCACGACTCGGTAGTCTTGACATAAGGTTTAGCCTTGGCAATGAAGTACCCATGACCACAACGTTTGATAAGTCAGTTACAGGCCTTTGATACATAGCTTGCGCATCCTTACAGAGACATTAGTGCTTTTGGGTACTTAGGGTGATACATTACTTGCGCATCCTTAGTGCTTTCGGGTACATAGGGTGTATATATTGAGTATATAATGACAGTTGACTAGCTAGCTCCCAAACAATAAATCAGTATGTAAAATTATGAATCAAACTGTTTCATGTTGCAGGGGACAAACCTCAAGTGGCGTATAATACATTCCAGGTAGCAGCTGGAACTTCCTCACTTCCAGGTACCCTTGATCCAGGTGAGATACCAATATGGCATGGAGTGAAGCTAAAGTTTGAAAGATAGTTAGGACGAGTGTGACCTAGCAGCATTGAAGGGGCAATGAAAGTTTTTGCTTTTGAGTGACTAGTTTCGTTCAGTGAATTTGAACTCATCAGACTGAAGAAGCAATGGTTTCAACCCTCCTTATATACTCTCAGGGTAGCCACTTCTTTAGTTCAGCTACAGGCCGTAGGTACTCATGTCGCAAATACAGTTGCAAGTCCCGCAATGTAGTCTACCTACTAACTTGCAAAAAATGCAAGAAGCAATATGTAGGTGAAACCAAAAGGGAGTTCAGAACACGTCTTACTGAACACTTTGCGGACATAACACACAACAGGGACAAACCAGTCTCTCTTCACTTCAATCTCCCTGACCATTCCAAAGGCGACCTATCTTTCAAGATAATCGCCCAACTCAGGCAAAACCCTGACTCAGAGAGAACCACCCAGGCTAGAAGATCACTAGAACTGAGGTGGATATTTGAGCTACTAACGTTCCAACCGCGTGGCCTCAATGATAAGATCATTGGTTGAAACATCCCCCTTTGTTTCATTTCCTAAAGTTTGAAAGAGTTAAATGGTTTACAACGATATGCATATATGCAGCAATGGAGAGTAAGTGTGTCCAATGATGTAATGTTGATGTATTAGGAGCTATGATACGTTTATGCAGGTGTTTAAGTTGATGGTCATGGCGATTGGATTATTGTCCCCCGCCGCCGCGAAGCGCGGAGCGGGGGACATAGTATTCAGCTCCGTACGTCCGTACGTACGTACGTCCGTCCCGCTTCTTGTTAGCGCGATATCTAATGAACCGTTTAACATAGAATCTTCAAACTTGGTACCAGTCTTCATCTGGGGAATACGCAGACCTGAAAAGTTTTTGGTGACCTTGACCTCATTTTCAAGGTCACGGCGAGACTTTGACCAGTTTTTAAAATGTTGTTAGCGCGATATCTAATGAACCGCTCAACCTAGAATCTTCAAACTTGGTACCAGTCTTCATCTGGGGAATACGCAGACCTGAAAAGTTTTTGGTGACCTTGACCTCATTTTCAAGGTCACGGCGAGACTTTGACCAGTTTTGAAAATGTTGTTAGCGCGATATCTAATGAACCGCTCAACCTAGAATCTTCAAACTTGGTACCAGTCTTCATCTGGGGAATACGCAGACCTGAAAAGTTTTTGGTGACCTTGACCTCATTTTCAAGGTCACGGCGAGAC
The DNA here is from genome assembly GCA_936450465.1 of Gibbula magus. Lineage (NCBI taxonomy): Eukaryota > Metazoa > Mollusca > Gastropoda > Trochida > Trochidae > Gibbula > Gibbula magus. The sequence continues at coordinate 14,350,949 of OW388306.1, forward strand.
TTTGACCAGTTTTGAAAATGTTGTTAGCGCGATATCTAATGAACCTCTCAACCTAGAATCTTCAAACTTGGTACCAGTCTTCATCTGGGGAATACGCAGACACCAGTCGATTTGGGTGACCTTGACCCCGTTTTCAAGGTCACTACAAGACTTTGGCCCGATGTAACATAAATTGATTCAAACATGTAAATGTCACCACTCGGTACAAGCTGTGTGTCCATTCTTTTAGCTCATTTCTTAATTGCGGCGGGGGACATGGTCACGTTTGTGACAATTACTTGTTGTTACATGAAGTACACATTTTTATCCTTTCAAAGAGAGCTTATGTGTACAGTGTGGATGGGGTAAGAGGGCGTTTTCCACACTTTTCTAGAATGATTCTGTTGTATGCCATTCTCTTCCCACAGAGGTTGCTTCCTTCAGATTTCTGATCCTACCCTCTGTTGTTTTTCGCTTGAAATCGAGAGCAGAACTAAAGTCCCCTAGCAGTGGAAAGAGAAATCTCATACTGTATCCCTGCTTCTTAATCAATGAAAACTCATCTTTAAGTGGCCAAGTCGACCGAGTGACTTCAGAGATCTAGGCATTTTACTCTGAAGGGTCTTGCTCATTAGCATATGTCATTGGTGATAGGCAAATATTTTTGTCTATGTTAAAAAAAAGAAGAAAAAAAAGGGAAAGTTCTATCACCGATCTATCGGCAGCATCCACCATATTGGATTCTTGGCATTACGTGAAATGAAAACACGCTATATTTAACCCAATTTTACACTTTTTTAAAAATTAAACATATACAATGATAGAAAATTTACAAAGTAACACATAACATATAATAAAACGAATAAACAATATGCGTTTAGTCCGTAGCAAGTTTTCCCCACTCGCAGCGCCGATGAATGGCTTCAGTTCTCATTGTTTTTATTTTCAACAAATATGCGCTTGTCTTTATCAAGTTGTGAAATATAAAGTCATCAAAATATTAACTTCATTAATATATTTTAATTTTACTGTGTTTTAAACATGTATTTATATAGTATTTGTGTAAACGAGAACATCCTCTCGAATTTCGTTTCCACAATAAATAACCCGATAGAACTCTCCTTTTAAGGATATGTTCATACAAAATTGGTCCCAATCAGTTAATTCATCAAGTTATTTATGTCATTATTCGCACTGTAAAACGGTGTTTGGACCAGAAAATGTATATTAGTTTTCTTAATGATAAGTCACTCTCACGAAATCTATGTAAATTTAGAATTTCACTACATTCTTAAAAAATACATTTTAGAAAAGATAATAATACGATGGATGATCTATCATGTTCTTATTGTTCTTCTGGTCAAATAGAGGACGAATTTCACATATTGTTAGTTTGTGATGCGTTTTCTGCCTGCCGAAAGAAGTATTTAAATTGTATTTATGTCAATCCACAAACCATGTATAATCTACTTACTTATACTTAATATAGTGGTCATTCCGTCCATCCTTCAGTCCGGTCAATTTTCTCAAAAACCATCAAAGGTACATCAACCAAACTTTGTACAGTTGTTTACCATGTTCTTCCGATCGCGCACAAACAATTTTCAATTTTCTGAGATTTAAATTTTTTGTCGTTTCCATGGAAACGTCACATTTTGGACTTAGTTTTATTGTGTTCAATGGGGACAAGTTTTCTCGGATACTGTTCAACCTAGGTGAATGAAATTTTGTTTGTGAGTACTCATGACCATACTCTTTATCGAGTTCGAAAACCAGTTCCGAAATATTATTGTTTACGGAGTTATGGCCCTTGAATCCGAAATTGAACTTGGTATCAAAAGAGCTGTGATGATCCAATTGGGACAAGTTTTCTTGGAAACTATTACATCTAGGTGAATGAAATTTAATATGGAGGTATTCCAGATGATACTCTTCATCGAGTTTAAAATCAATTTCCGAAATATTATTTTGTACAGAGTTATGAAGCCCTTCAATCTGTAATTGAACTTGGTACAAATTACCGGTGTGATGCGCTTGTCATGCTCTTGTCATGGGCTAAATTTGGACAAATATTCAATGAATTGATAAAATAATTACAAGCTTGATTCAAGAAATATATTTACAGATTGCATTTTAGTTAGCCACATTGGCTAATGACCATATTTGACTGATAGATTATTTAATGACAGATGTCAGTTTGTACCAGATTTAACATGTTATATTATCTTCTTCCTTCATCTGAAATAACAGGCTGTATATTGAACTATTAAAATGTGCAAAAATGTAATACTAATATTCTACAAAGTGTTAAAATACAAATTCTATTTAGCCTTCATTGGAAATTCATAAAATAGATATAGGTTAAATTAATGAAATATATTCCAATTGAACTCTTATGTTATTCAGTTAAATTACACAAATATGCCCTTAGGTCATTAAGGTTAATTCTATTGTATGTGAAAACTTCAAGGGATATGTAATTGATTTGGTGAGTAAGCTAGATAGTGCCTACGGGTCATCTAGATACCTGTATTGTTCCAGAAGACGCAATGTCTTTTCCTAAAATAATAAGTAATTGTTTACCTTGTGTAAAGTGTTTAAATTATCCCCAAGCAAGTGAATTTAGTATTAGATTAAAATCCTGGATTGTAATTAGCTACAGGTGGCATCAGCTACCAAGAAGATTCTCCCTCATGAGATAATACCCCATTGTGTTAGGATTAGGAGTAGCTAAATACTTCAACCAATGACATGGTTACATTATTATTGCTACCAATGAAAATTAGTTTCTTATCAAATGCAGCCAATGAAAAACAGTCAGTAATTTATGTTCAGAAAATGATTACCTTTAAAAAGCCTGGACAGGCCAGTCCAAAGGGAGAAGAGAAGAGAGTGAGTTTAGGGAGTGACTTAGGACTTGATTTGGATTTTCTCTCACCCAACTCCAAGGGCTTGAAGTTTGTGAGGTGAGGCCCTTGGAGTTGGGATGTAATTGTTAAGTACAAATGTTATGTACTATGTCATGTTTTTTCCTGTGAATAAATGTTGTTGAAAAGTGTTCTACGGCTCATGACTTTACTGTGTGACTGGTGCTAATTCCCCATTACTCCAGACACCTGTGTTCTTGAATTATATCACGACGATTGGGTTCTACAAGCTAGTGCAACAACCCAATGGTATATCACATTCGTAACACCTGAGATGTACGTGAGACACCCTCATGATAACTCTAATGAGAAAAATTAAGTTACCTGAAAAATATTACATCTGGGTGAATGAAATTTTGTAATAACAGTCAGGTCCTAAAATTATTTTGGACAATATTATGATGCTTGAAGCTGTTTTTTAAACATAGTAACCTTCACATCTATAATTCTCAATGGACGGATAGCGGATGGCGGGGGAATGTGAGCCATGCTCACTTTTTAGCTCATCAGGCCTGAAAGGCCCGATGGGCTTATGGCATGGCATGGTGTCCGGCGTCCATCCATCCGTCCGTCCATCCGTCCGTCCGTCCATCCGTAAACTTTTCGCTTTTTCGACTTCTTCTCCAGAACCAATGACTCCACAGAGCTGAAATTTTATGTGCAGACTCCTTCCATAAAAACCTATTTTCATCTTCTTCTCCAGTTCCAAAAGGTCTAGAGCGCTGAAAAGTTGTGTGCAGACTCCTTGGGTAATGGGGATTCTAAATTGTAGATTTCGTGACCCCATGACCCCAAATGGGGTCACAGGGGTCACATCCTTAAAAACCTATTTTCATCTTCTTCTCCAGTTCCAAAAGGTCTAGAGAGCTGAAATATTGTGTGCAGACTCCTTGGCCCATGGGGATTCTAAATTGTAGATTTCATGACCCCATGACCCCAAATGGGGTTACAGGGGTCACAACCCCAAAAACCTATTTTCATCTTCTTCTCCAGTTCCAAAAGGTCTAGAGAGCTGAAAAGTTGTGTAGAGACTCTTTGGTCAAAGGTGATTCTTAGTTGTAGGATTGGTGACCCTGTGACTCCAAATACAGGTCACAGGGGTCATGATCTAAAAACCTATTTTTTGCTTGTTAACAATGTATTACTTGAGATAACTTAGATATTCAACCTTAGATAATAAATCAAATCCTGATGAGCTACAGAGCCCATGGCTCTATTTTTTCTTGTTCTAATAACATTGATGTCTTAAAATCCGTTGCCATTTTTATAAAACATGTGATGTCCATTTAAAATCCCGAGCAAAACCAATAACTATGTCACATGATCTCCAGCTGTCATGATGAAACATCAACTGTACTTTGGGCCACTGTGCCTTAAATACTGAATAAACTTGTCTGTCTGATATGATGTAAATCACGCAAATGAACTGTTTTTGGTATTTGTCTCTGATTTGGTCTTCTTTATTTATAAGTATGTTTATGATCAATAGTTTTCACAAAATCAAATATATTTCAAGTATATTTCAAGGAAAACACAGAAAACGAGAAAACGTTGGCCTTACGTTTATTTTATCATTTTGATGTGTCATTGGCAAATGTCACTTTTACAACGGTGTCGCTGATTGCACAACTCGATTCAATAGCAAACAATCAGGACACTCCCATTCTGCCTCCGATTTAAGCGTAAAATAGAGGGTAGGATCGGAAATCTGAAGGGAGTAACCTCTGTGGGAAGAGAATTGTTGTATGCATAAACTTAAAATCTCGCCTAACTCGATCTGGCTACCTTGTTTCCCCCCTCTATGGTTATAAAGCACCGGGAGAGAGAGTAAAACAATGTTTTAAAAGCAAGGATATCGGTATTTGCAATTTCCTGTAATATCTATATACACAGGTGTATATATCACAAAGCATGTTCTAATTATGGGTAAAACTAGCAAAAAAGAATGGAAGAGCATCAAGGTAAGGTCAGGTATGTTGAATATTTACAGATACTTTGAAGATGAAGCTGTCCGAAACCAACACAACTTTTGTTCCCACAAGGACATTCGATGACATCAGTCGGTCCCTGGAGAAGAACTGTCAGGTGACTATTTGTGGAGCATCTGGAGAAGGGAAGACCACAATGGCTTTGATGCTTGGACAGAAGTACAGAAAACAGGGGTATGAGCTGGTATTCGTGGACAGACCAGGTCTGTTTGATCTTGGATCTTGTGTCAGTTCAGGTCAGAATGTTTGTTTAATTTTTGATGATATCTTTGGATCTGTTGGACAATCAACATACATAACTTGTGTACAAAGGTTGTGTGATACTTTACAACTGCACATTAGAACTAACCTTAAAACAAGGCTGATTGCAAAGACAGACATGAATAAACAGGGGAAAGAACATGTCAAGAAACACAACAAGGGGTTTCATAAAGTTAAAAACACAAATTCCAAGGAAATTCGAGTTATTTTCACATCAAAAACGTATGACTTCAAGGAGGGAGTATCAAAAATGCAGTATCAGCGTATCTCAATGTTCACCAAATCAGTCGTAGATTTGACAGTCAATCATGGGTGGCCTTACTCACAAACAGAAAAGAAAGACATTTTTCACAAACACAGAGAATTGCATCCTGAACGAAAGCTAGGAGACTTAGAAGTAGAAGAACTAACCAAGCAAGACTCATCTCTGTTTGGTTTCCCACTGACGTGTAGGTTGTTCTTTGAATTTCCAGCTTTTACAGAGAAAGCTGTTGACTTCTTCAAGCGTCCCATACACTATCTCAGGATAGAACTGAACAATATCCTGAGCAGGAAAAATGAACAAGCAGCAGCATTGGTACTTGTCTTGTTGTGTGAGGAAAATGTAAAACTTCCCGAGTTGGAATCTCCGACAAATGAGAAAGTTGAACAAATGGTTAAGCTCCTTGCTAGTTTTACAAACTCTGCTACTCGGTCAGGTATAGCTGGTGCTGCAAGGAGCTTCAGAGGAACATTTCTATCCAGGGGAGACACCCTCTGTTTTGCTCACTCTTCTATCTACGAGGCATGTGCATGTGCTTTGTATCAGTTCAATCCTACTTTTGTGTTGCAGTACTGCAGCTTGGACTTCTTGTATGAACGACTGAAGCCGCGTTCAGTTGATGAATCAGGAATGTCAGATCAGCTCCACTATCTCTTTGTATCCGAGGAATATTTCGCCCTCCTAGTTACAAGATTTGTCTCCTCCATGAAGGAGGGAATCTTCTCAAAGACAGTTTCCCATCTTATGATGCAGAACACATCATTTGTCAGAAAAGTTTTGGAAGAAATCGGCAAGCTTGCAATTGACAACAAAGCCTGGATTCAATTGAAAGACTCTGGAAAGGGTCTTCTGTACTGGGTTGTGAAAAGTCACGGAACTTATTTAGTTCAACATATTGAAAAGGTTCTTCAGATCACGTTTACACCTGATGACATCAGAGAGGCTCTCCTTGCATCTGTTGAATGTGACAGTTTGACTATTTTCAAATACCTAGAGGGTAAACTAGCAGGGAAACTAGACAAATCGGACATGAATAAGCTCCTTCTTGCCAGTGCAAAAAGCAGTGGTGAAATGGTGAAATATTTGCTTCAGATGGGAGCAAATGTATCAGCAGCTGACAAACATAAACGAAACTTCATCCATCTTCTATGTATATATGACAGGGTTGACATTTTAAAATTAGTAACAATTCATTCAATGAAAGACCCTCTCGATTCAGCAATAACTAGACTTGATAAAGACAGAAGAACTCCACTGGTGTTGGCCGCTTTACATGGAACTTGGGACTGTTTCAAATTCATTAAGAGTAGAGTCAAAACGTTTGTAAACGAGTATGAAAGTTTGATTCACCTTGCATGTGAAGGTGGAAATAAAGATATAGTTAAAAGTGTTCTGGCAGATGACAACCTTAATAGTAGAGGTCAGTATGGAAGGACACCGATAATGGTAGCAGCTTGTGAAGCTAAGTCAGATATATTTGACTTACTTTTGTCTCACAATGCTGATGTCACACTTGTTGATGAGTATGGAGACACACTGCTACATCTTGCATGTTATGGAGGTAACAAACATATTGTTGAAAGTGTTCTGACACCTCAGAATCTCAACAGTAGAGGTGAGTATGGATGGACACCGATAATGGTAGCAGCTCGTGTAGGAAAGTCAGATATATTTGACTTACTTTTTTGTCATGGCGCTGATGTCACACTTGTTGATGAGGATAGAAACACATTGATACATTATGCATGTGCTGGAGGTAACAAACACATTGTTGAAAGTGTACCGACACCTCAGAATCTCAACAGTAGAGGTCGGTATGGATGGACACCGATAATGGTAGCAGCTCGTGTAGGAAAGTCAGATATATTTGACTTACTTATGTCTCACAGTGCTGATGTCACACTTGTTGATGAGGATGGAGACACATTGCTACATCTTGCATGTTATGGAGGTAACAAACATATTGTTGAAAGTGTTCTGACTCCTCAGAACCTCAACAGTAGAGGTCAGTATGGAAGGACACCGATAATGGTAGCAGCTCTTGTAGGAAAGTCAGATATATTTGACTTACTTATGTCTCACAGTGCTGATGTCACACTTGTTGATGAGGTTGGAGACACATTGCTACATCTTGCATGTTATGGAGGTAACAAACATATTGTTGAAAGTGGTCTGACTCCTCAGAACCTCAACAGTAGAGGTCAGTATGGATGGACAACGATAATGGCAGCAGCTCAGGAAGCAAAGTCAGATATATTTGACTTACTTATGTCTCATGGCGCTGATGTCACACTTGTTGATGAGGATGGAGACACATTGATACATTATGCATGTTATGGAGGTAACAAACATATTGTTGAAAGTGGTCTGACTCCTCAGAATCTCAACAGTAGAGGTCCGTATGGATCGACACCGATAATGGTAGCAGCTCAAAAAGGACACATCAATATCCTCTCCTATCTGTGTGAGCAGGGAGCTGATCTGACATGTCTGACTTCAAATGGGAAGGATGTTGTAGCTTTAGCTGAGGAGGCTGACAAGCAGGATGTTGTCAAATATCTGAAAGATTGCGTCAATTGACATAAACTTGATCAGGAATTGTATCTTTATTATGTTATGATTATTACCTTTAGAAAACATGTATGTTTAAATATTGTTCAAATAGAGACTGTTTAATTAACAGTTTATATTCATGGTATTGGCGGATATCATATTTTGATTATTGACACTTGTTAGCGCACTTGTTTGACAACATGTTTTCCATGAATTGAATATGAGAAACACTTTTTTTTTTCATTTATTTCAATTTGTATATTTTCAATAGTGTCAAAACCTTTCAGTTGTGCAAGCTTTATACAGACGGCACCCATGATTTGTGTCATTGCTATGCAGCCTGACACGGATTGCTGCTGACCAGAGCTTTTATCAATGATCTGTAAAATCCATTTGTAGATCGTACATGATGGAAACATGACTTAAACAGTTGCTTTCCAGCGCAAATCTCCCAAACTGAATATGCAACTTCAATCATGATCCCTAAATGTTCCTGTTAGAACTTTTGTGAATTTTATCTTTTATGATTGCCATGGAAACATGACCTACAGTTATTCTATATGGAAGCCATTTTGCCCGGAGGATATCTCTGAAACTATACATGCTAGCTCGGACAAACGTTGTACAACCATCATTCCAAGAAATTGCTCAATGTAGAAATCAACCATAACTTGAAAAGTGCACTTGTAACTGTATGCACTACTTTCAAGCAGCCTTACATATATGTTAATCTACATTTCTTAGGTTTATCTGACTTCAATTGGAAGTGGGGGTGTGTGAGCTTAGCTCGTTTCTACACTCGTTCCATCTATGTGTTACATTATAATACCAGACCTAAGCTACAATTTAGTATCCACATTGGCTTTTCGTACTGCAGAAGAAAATAGTTTTTTATGTCATAACTCCTGTGATCTATGAGGTCACGGGGTCACCAAATCTACAATTTAGAATCCTTTTTTTGTAATGTTGTGTTGAACATCGGCTTTCATAAAATGTTGGGTGTAAATCATATAATAGAACCTTACACATCATAAATATGCAATGGCATTTAAAACGTGTATTACACAGAAAGAGTAAATGTATATGTACATGTTCTTTGATGTATAAATTCAAAGTATTTTTCTTGTACATGTATTTTTCTTACATTTTATTTTGAATACTACTTGGATTCGTGTTCGTACTTTATCAAACACCATTTCGCCAGTGATAATCCGTGTGTTACTGTCATTGTTGTCACCCTATAGCTGTAGTATGGTTGGAAAGTTTACCGTATCAGTAAATTAGCACCAGTAATAAGTGGATAATGGCTGCCTCAAATATAACCCACTGTCATATATCCACTTCTAGAGGGAAATGATATTTTACCTATTGTGTGTATGTTTAGCTGTTTTAATGCCTTTAGAAATCTATAAAGACATCTTCAGTAGGTATGATACCAGCAAGTATTGAGAATGTGAGACTTTGGGTCACAAATTGCAAGTTGTGAACTGTAAACACAAGAATGATGTTTGTTGACATCTCTCTACCAGCAGTCTATGTTTGGTTTCAATTCATTGCATATTATTCACCAGATATCATTTCAGATAACAGACCATTTAGGACTACGGAACCAATGTCTATATTTGTTTGTTTGATGTTTGATTCATACTATATTATGCTTATGTTGCGCTTCTGATTGTACCAGCAGCACAGAAGGCAAATGGTGAGGTGGAATTATGGACTAGAAAACTTTGTTCATGTATTCATGTTCCTATTGTTTTTATATCTTAGTATAAATGAATATAATTGTCTTCATCATAATAATTGTGTCTTGTCGTTTTTTGTATGTGTTTCAGGGTTTGCATAATCATTTGGTGAATCAGATCAATCCGTCAACCCGCCCGTCCATCCGTCCATCCATCCATCAACCAATATCTGTCAATGTTTTTAATTTTAGCTCGAAGCTCACCAGACCTAAACGGCCCGATTGCTTTGGTCATGGAATAACGTGTATTATTACACACGTGGTGAACGTACAACAAGTGTCATACTAATCTCGTACGTCACACGTGTGTCGTATCACGTTGACCTGTGTCGTAAGGAAGTGACCCCGCATTCCAACGATCTGATTGGTTAACCAATGACCTCTCAGTTAGGGTCAAGTTGAAACGGAACTACTTTTGAATTAAAAACAAACACGTAACATTTCATGTTCACAACTTTATAATATATGCTAGATATATGCGTCATCATAGATTGTGAATGTTATTAGAATCTTCCACATTTGGCCAGTATGCAGCATTGATATCACGAACAGCTGTAACTATCGGCAAACGCGCCGTATTTACTTACAGTTCAAGGATTGTGTGGAAATCCGGACACATCTCACATTCATTGTCGGTGTCAAAAGGTTTCCAATGCGGCGAATGTCAAATGCAAACATCATGTAAGCATCGCCAAGGACGTAATGAACAGCTTGCAATCTAGTCAGAGTCAAACAATTTCACTCTGCGTTGACCTTGCCCTTCGATGTTGACATCATGCCGATCGCGAGTCGACAAAGTCACTGTCCGACTGTTCTTTCTACTGTACCGTACAGTAGGCCACGATTACAGTCATAACGTGTCCGTTGTTGCTGTTCATTCAAACCTCAAACCTTGGCACTGTTGCTTGATTCTTTCAGTAGATTGTATATAAAACTTGGAAATTGTAATATCTAATGACATCCCGTCACAAATAAACAACGTCAGCTGTCGCTAGTAACTAGGCCAACAGTCAAGACTCTTCAGCGGCGAGCCGACCGACTGCGAGGCGAGGCGAGTTGACTATAAGATTAATGTGAATGTTTGCATTAAAAATAATACCTTGCACAACATAACATAACAAATACAGTTCATTTGCATAAATATTTTGTTCATTTTTACAGTCCACCTTTGATTTATTGAACTGAATCTAATGAACTACATTATTTCGTCGTAGGTATACGCAATAGGAGTTGCAAATAAGCGTTCGGGTAAGCTCTAGCGCAGTTTACGTCAATTATTACGCATTTGGTTATTGAAACCGGTTTCAGTTACAGATAATTGTTTCCCTTATCACAGGTAATAAAATTAAGGTGTGTGACGAATCCTCGTATAATAAACGTGTGTAATAAATAAAATACCACACTCGGTCTCATTAGATACGAATTATACGAAACTCGTGACCTTCCTATGGTATCTGACCTCGCTTTCGCTCGATCAGATACCGTCGGAAGGACACTCGTTTCGTATAATTCGTATCTAATGAGACCTCGTGTAGTATTCTCTATATACCTGTCCGTCCATCGATCTGTACATTTTTTTTATAATCGAGTTCACTTCAATCACTGGTATAAGAGAACTGACATCTTAGGAGGGTTTGTGTCAGGGGAACGAGAGTTGGGTGTAGATAGACACTTAGAAAATCTGAGGGTGGATGGGATGGGAAGTAAATGGAGCTTGTGAGGTTTAACTTCATTACATATTGTAATGTCACGGACTTAAATTAAGTAATGTTGTAATGTCTACCAAAACCATACTGGAATGTTTTCTCTGACGTATTTTACCGCCGTTGAGATGAAAGACAAATGTGATTAGACTGTGAACATGTTTAACTACAGGTGGTCCAACTGTTGAGCGCACATAAAATATCACTTGAGTTCGAGGAGAGCAGTTAGATCTCAACAGTCTATTCCTATCATTGTTATCAATCCTGTGGTCTAATGATAAAGTCTTCGGCTACAAAGGGAAGCGGTTCAAAATCTCAGTTTCTACAATGAAAAACTAAATATGAAAAGTTTGGGGATCAATTAGGACTAAGAAATTATAGGGTGGAAGTATATGTAAGTTTGAGATACTTTATAGGTCTTACAATTACATACAGGGTCTTACTAATTATAAAGCTTGATATCTAACCTGCTGCGAGGTTAGATGTTCAGCGGTTGGTAAACAATCGCAATTGGTGGGAACATCCCGGAGAGGTTATTACAAGAAATGCACTTACAGTCTACCCGATACTGAATATTGAAATGATGAGATAGGTTTATAATCTTAAGTAGTAAATAATGAACGGTGTCGAGCGGTTACGTCATAAAACTCGAGATGGAGTTAGCCCAAGCAAAGTTTATTGTCAAGATGCGAGGAAGTCAGTAAGGTTTGAAACAATGAGCTTTGGTAGAATAAGGTTGACACAATGAACTTTGGCTCGGTGAGGTTTGGTACACTGAGGTTTGGCTCTGTGAGGTTTGACAGTGAGGTTTGACACAGTGAGGTTTGGTTCGCTAGTTCCAGCCGCTGCTCGCAAGCCAACTGGCGTTGCAGGCTTTCTCCCTGCACTAATACTAGCAGCCGTGATATAAGTGAAATACTTTTGAGAGCGGTGTTAAGCTCTCACTCACCTCACCTTACCTTTTAAAATTAAAAAAAAAAAATTTCCCAGAGACTCATTTCAATGTGCTGTTCACTTGTAGTAATAATAATCTTTGTAAATAAACTCATCTACATCAATGCTTATGTTTGTTGTGATGATTTGGCCATCAATTTGAGGTAAGGGTTGGTGAAATGCGATTTAGTACTGTTTTAAAGGGGCAGTAGCACATTTTTTCGCTCAAATAAGTTGATGAAATGTATTTGAAAAATAATTTCACCAATAGTAAAACATCCTTATCTCTTCGGAAAATAAAGTTTAAAATGAGTGTACATGTTTCGGTAAAGCCATGGGATTCGTATTTTGTAACACAAAATAATAAATTGTGTTCACAATAAAATGGCCGCCATGCAATTTTGGCTTTATACGCAACACTGTTATTACCACTACGGATACTTGGTTTGTGTAATAAGATTTTTTACCTGCTAAAGTAAATATAAATGACATAAACTATCATTATAAATGAGAAATTTGAAAAAATAAAATTTGCAAAAAAACGTGCTACAGCGCCGTCACTGGTATCCTGGTCGCTTGTACACAGACTCTATCAACCACATTGGATCACATCAGTCTCTTTAAAATAAGGAATACAAATTGCAAAATAGTGACACTGCCGGGATACAAACTATCTTTTGGAGGTTTCCTCGCAAAACCGTCTGATAACAGCCCACTGGCTCCCATGTTCTGCCGCAATTCAGTTAACCAATCAAGACCTCCAACAAAAGCTTTTGGTGTGAGAAGCTAGGGGCAGATAACTAAAACAGCTATCCTTTCGTCTGTTACAAATACTTTCAAAACGGTGACTATTTATTTGATTGCATGTGCTTTGGCTGTGCTAAACTGGTACTGAACACACGCCTATACAGGATGTTCTCAGACCATGTGGCGAGGAATTTACAGAACATGTTCGTATCCCGGTAGATGAATTATTTTGCAAATTTTATTCCTCTGAACAACGTCGATTTTAATCAGACTCTGGATCACATTAACTGCAAAAGTAAACATTTTTGTACAGGTCTGGAACAATTCCATTGCAGGCTTCAAACAAACACGACATGACAGTGTCGCAGTCAGTGATCCCTAGCACTGAACATCTAGACAGCTAGTCCATTCAGCCAATGAGACTCTGCAAGGCTGATTATAGGTCTTGATGACTGAATGTTGGGATTTTCTCCCACCTTGATATGGGTACTACTGCATTTAAAAATAGAGTCATGGGCTCTGTAGCTCATCAGGACTTCAGTGATTTATTATCCAAGGTTGAACATCTAAGCAATCTCAAGTAATACATTAATAAGAAAATAATAGCTTTTTAGGACATGACCCCTGTGACCCTATTTTCATCTTCTCAAGTACCGATAGATCTAGAAAGCTGAAATTTTATGTACAGATACCTTTGCCAATGGGGATTCTAAATTGTAGATTTGGTGACCCCAAATAGGGGTCACAATCTTAAAAACTTATTTTCATCTCTAGGTTTACGGTTGTGAACCCTGTGACCCTATGGGGTCACAAGATCTACGATTTAGAATCCTCGCTGGCAAAGGAGTCTGCACACATTTCAGGCCATAAGCCCAGATGAGCTAAAATCACTAAGGGGAAATTGCACTGGCCTCCATCTGGATGTGAACCCTTGACCGGAAGTGCTTCCAACTGGATGTGAATCCAGGTCTGTTGACGGGAAGGTCTTCAAGCTGACCACTGCACTATCGTTCCAACCCGGACAAATGATCACATTCAACACAAACATATCGTTATTTGTTTATTGTCAAATATCTTTAACCAAAATATTAATTTTAATATATTATAGCATTGGGAACATTTTCGAAACTTTAACACCAAACTCTAGCTAGAGCTCACTTCTATACCCCTGCAAACTTTGTTCTGGCGGGGATAAAAATTAAGTTCTGAAGCTACATATAAATTTTATGTTTTTCTTTTTATAAGCTGAAACTATTATGGCAATGGTAGGTACAATAGTGTCTAGGCTTTACGTATTTTAAATTTGAAGCTTTATACTGAACACATGGGATAAAATCAACAAAGTCAGAAAATATTTATACATAAGCTCTTGATACAAACTCTATTATAATCACAGGGATTAAGTACAATTTTCATCAATAAAACCTTAAAAATCATTTAACAAAATTTTCACCAGTTTTCCAAATTATTCAACTCCTTATAACAATAAAATATACTTAAAATAATTATATATTTATTCTCATATTTTTATGTACATAAGATTTTCATATATACACAAAAGATCGGATATATGTGCATTGTCTGCTAGGGTGGAAACCAACTTAAAACACAATTTTATCTTCCCTCCAAGGAAAGCATAGGGGTATTTTAGCAGATAACAAATTAAATTTAGATTTGAAACTTGTCAACAGTCTCTTAAGGAATTTTGATCTCTTACATTCTGATCGCTCAATACATAAAAAGTGCACAACCAATTTGGTTATATTCAATATATTTACAAACCCAAGATAATATATACTACCTTCAGATAATATTTACTTACCAAATGTAATATTTACTAGTCTCATGTACCGTAATATTTACTAACCGACGATAATACATTACATACATAATAGCTTCAGGTAATATTTATTAGCCTCCGGTCTATAAGTTATTTCCACCCCTGCAGATAATAAAATAGAATCTTATTTGCTTGGCAAGATTTACAGTGTATAAAAATAGATTGTAAATAATTCTGCCTATAAGTGATATTAAGAACAACAATTGACACAAGGAGAGGTAAGGAAAAGGCTTGAGCCAACAGTGTCACATTCACTTTTATAGACACGATATATAATAACAAGTCAGTGGCAGAGCAAGGGTGCAGTGGGACCCCCCTTTCAAAGGTTTTGCATGTAAATTCGATTAAAAATCATTTCATTAAATCATTAAAGAGTTTTAATTTTGAATAATGTTATTGTGAACAAAAAGAAAGCTCTACAATTGATTTGCTCATAATCAGGAAATCTATACAGACTTGCAGCATCGGCAGTATCCGACTGTTTGGGTAAATGGACCAACCCATGTCTACGGACTAGAGTTGTGATGATATGCTTATGTCGCGATACAATACGTATCATGCACAGGAACTCGATATCGTAAGTAAAATGTAGGTTAAACATAGGTTAAACAAACCTTCCCCCTATATAACATAGAGTAAAGGAGCACAGGCAGCCATGTTGCCGATCTAAGGGTCCATTCAACATTAGGTCAAAAGTTACGCTAAAAATTAGTGACATACACAAATGAACGCATGTACATATCAATTATACATTTCTCCGCAAAAAACGGCTAATTTCCAACATATGTCACCCCTACGATAAGTTTAATAGCTCTTCTAACTCGAAAATCGGCCACAAAAACCTCTCCTGTGAATGTTAGTCCGCAGTAGACACCTCTTCGAACGATCTGATTTTCTCGTGCAAAACCATAGTGGCACAAATTTACCTAAAATTAATTTCACACACTAACTTGTAAAACAGCATAATATTTTCCCAGTACAGAACCCTAGTGCGAACAAGTTGGCATAAAAATTACTTCTTTACAAAAAAAAACAAAAAAACTTTTTTGTCGATTTTAATTAGTGACCCCAGATTCATATTACTATGTGACCTTGGTAAAATATATAGTCAATCAAAGTGTATCTTAAAGAAGGACAGTCAGTAGGAAACAAATTTGCTGATTACACAATTAATTTGATTGAACAATTTTCTTGACAAAAATGACTAAATATTCCACACAAGCAAAGCATTAGGTTTGATTTACAGAGTCAATGAGACATTATGAATGATGAATTGCGTCTCAAATCAAATTTCTTTTTTTATAATAATATAACAAATATTATGACTAGGCAATAGAAATATGTATTACTCATGTGAAGCACCTTGGATGGCTCGGTATAAAGTATCTTCTCTCGGCCTTTGGAACATACAACACGTACCATAATATCTATATTTGAGGTAACAGAAGGTCTTGAGGAAAATGCGATAAAAATGGTCTTGGCATTTACAAGCCCATTTGATTATTACTTTGAAACAATTTCACACACTACATAAAAACTCTAGTAAGAAGATTGACCTAATGCTCACTCCTCTCCACAGAAAATCTACAGAAACTACCAGGTGTTGTCAAACAGGAATTTTTGTTATTTAGGTGCATATATCAATTCGCCTGAACACTCACCTAATGTTCCAGTATGCATCAATGGTTTAAAAAAAGTTATTACAATGATTCTTTATATCCCATGCACAATAATTATTTCACAAACAGGAATTAATTTATCATTAAAGCAATGTTTTCCTCCCTCTCTTGAAGTCTCTTTCCACAGAGGTTACTCCTTTGAGGTTTTCTATCATAACCTCTGTCACATACCTAATAATCTCTTGGCTAGAGATAGAGATTCCTAATTGATTGCATTAGAAGTAATTGTGTCAGAGATATTGTTTTTAAACAAATTTAATGAACATTCCGTAACTGTCGAAATGAGTTATTTCCTCTGTGCGATGTGCGCATGTTATTTACAAGACACATGCAAAACAATATTTCATTGGACAAACATTAGGACATTGCCTGTCTTGAAAATCTGAAGTGAGTAACCTCTGTGGGAAGAGAATGTGCTTTCCTATTAGAAATTTATCAAATAATGAATATACAGCATATATAAAGTCAAAATCACACTGGTTGACATTAACGTCTACGGAGACCACCGGTACTATTGCTGAAAAAAAAGTTAAGAACACCATTACAAATGGGTACCTGAACACAGGAATGTATGGGCCTATAAATATATGAATTGTGGTGAAACCTGGGAGCAATGGATAGAACTACTCCTGACGAGACGAGCATTAGATCAATATATAGGTACACTGGGCTCGAGATTTACTTGAAAACGAGGAATGTTAAAGCAAACAACACTGAACTCGAGACATGAGCTCATGGTGAACAGACAGTTGTGATAGATCAAAACATGGATATGTGTTGTGCAACATTAACATTGTAACTATTTACAAACCACATTTTGTAATCATTAATGAAATATACAATTTATTAATTGAATGAGTCACATTCCTAATTCAACCTGATGTGTGTAGTCCTGCTGCAGAGATCTGGTTACACAAATAAAGGGAGGTAATCAACATACGCTCCAATCACACCGCTGGGTCCAGGTTTTCTCACATGTATGTAATTATAATTTTCTTAAGATTTAAGCCGCTATTAAAACTATAAACTATAAGATTATAAAATAATAAGTCAATTGTGACGAAAGTTTTTTAACATGTGTGTAAATTATGCTTTGCAAGGTTTAATTTCAAGCGTGTTACTCAGCTAGCTTAGACATACATTCCCTTGTGTGAAACTTTGAAACTAACATCACAGTATGAAAGAATCAAAGAATAAATCTTTTGAACATTTCATGTTATATATATACATTATGGACAATTGCTATAGACATTTGCTGCTTTAAAATCTAAAAGTTCGCAATCACACAGTGATACGTTAGATTAAAACTCTGAACATTACAGACATGACGATAACAAACAGTTAGAAGGCAAACTCTAAAAAGAGGTAATTAAAACTCTTGAACAATCATAACACAATAACAATAAGGAACTTTGGTATATAAATTAAAAAGATTATTCTAATTTAAAAAAAACCAATTCAAGTGGTTTTCCGTTATTTTAAAAAAGATTTATGCTTGCTAAAAACTTTAAAACATGTCTACAATCAAGTTTTTGATGTAAAACCTTTGTTCAAACATATTCTAGATGAACATCTTCTGCGATTCCATACTTTTCTTTGTGAGTTTCAAACAGTTCGGAGAGTGCCTCCGTGTATTTTTTATGCAATTCTTCAACATCCTCTGACGTAGGGTTTTCATTTTTCATGACCTTGATTGGTTTACCAACTGGAAATAAAAAAAGATTATTACTCACTAAGTCCATGGAATATATAATATAATATAACCCACCCACAATTTTGCCAGACATTCCATGGTCATACATAACATATATCTATAATATTATTTCAAGTTAAGTGTTAAAAACCAACATAAAACTTATTTTGACTCTCTGACGGTCTCCAGTATGAATTTTGAGTTGAGGTCTCTCCCGTCTGAAAGCCCACCCCCATGTTTTCAAGATGTTTGTGTGCATGGTCTTATACCCGGTCTTATACCCGGGAGAATAGGTAAACATTAACAAAGGCCGCAATTCCTTCTAGAGGAGTGAGTGATGAAGAGGGAGATACAACTTGTTTGATGACAACATTAGAATCCGATGGCAAAGGCCAGGAATACTGCATCGGCACTTAAAGGTTAAAGATAGGCACAAAGGGAATACTGCATCAGCACTTAAAAGGGTTAAAGTACACTCACCAACAGAGTAGACTGGTTTTCTATAAGGCATCAGTCCGAAGGTGTAGTTGAACACTCCACGGCCATGAAAGAAGGGAGGAGAGAAGCCAAGCTTATGAGTCAGCCACTTCTGGAGGTTGCGGACGGACGAACCCTCGGGGTTAGGAACCTGCACGTACAAGTCGTTCTCTCCGAACGAGTAAACTGGACAAATGTCAGTTCTGAAATACATAATTCATTAGATAAAGAGATACAATAAACAGGTTATCTTGATATGTGAACTAAATTAGAGTAATGTCAGGGAGGAACAGTTGAAACACTAGAAATTCACATTCTTTTCCTAAAAGTTATATAAAACACTTCCTCAAGTAGAAATCAACCCTTTTTTTTATTCTCATTGAAAATCAATTGTTTGTTTGAAAGCTTCAGGAAGGCTCATACAATGTAGAATAATCAGTGATGGGAACTACAAGTGGCATTAGCCCATCCTGCTTCAGTGCCATTAGCCCATCCTGCTTCAGTGCCATTAGCCCATCCTGCTTCAGTGCCATTAGCCCACACTGCTTCAGTGCCATTAGCCCATCCTGCTTCAGTGCCATTAGCCCATCCTGCTTCAGTGCCATTAGCCCATCCTGCTTCAGTGCCATTAGCCCATCCTGCTTCAGTGCCATTAGCCCTTCCTGCTTCAGTGCCATTAGCCTATCCTGCTTCAGTGCCATTAGCCCATCCTGCTTCAGTGCCATTAGCCCATCCTGCTTCAGTGCCATTAGCCCACACGGCTTCAGTGCCATTAGCCCATCCTGCTTCAGTGCCATTAGCCTATCCTGCTTCAGTGCCATTAGCCCATCCTGCTTCAGTGCCATTAGCCCATCCTGCTTCAGTGCCATTAGCCCAGCCTGCTACATCACCATTAATGGTATTTATATCTGTAAGGCTACTGATCCTCTGTTTAGCCTTTACCTCGTACCATGCTATTAAATAACAAGCCAAGGAATGTCTAAAATCAAGGACTATTGGTATTCCTTGGATGAGAAGACCGATGAATGAACATGACATTTCAAATCATTTCACTGGCAGACAAGATGCATGATGAATGAACATGACATATCAAATCATTTCACTGGCAGACAAGATGCATGATGGATTAACATGACATTTCAAATCATTTCACCGACAGACAAGATGCATGATGAATGAACATGACATATCAAATCATTTCACTGGCAGACAAGATGCATGATGGATTAACATGACATTTCAAATCATTTCCCTGGAAGACAAGATGCATGATAAATGAACATGACATTTCAAATCATTTCACTGGCAGACAAGATGCATGATGGATTAACATGATATTTCAAATCATTTCACAGGCAGACAAGATGCATGATGGATTAACATGACATTTCAAATCACTTCACCGACAGACAAGATGCATGATGGATAAACATGACATTTCAAATCATTTCACTGTCAGACAAGATGCATGATGGATTAACATGACATTTCAAATCGTTTCACTGGCAGACAAGATGCATGATGAATGAACATGACATTTCAAATCATTTCACTGGCAGACAAGATGGATGCTATAAACAGCTATGAGTAAACAATCTTAAGCAAAATGAGGAAAAATCTGCTTTATAAATCTGGGAATGGGATAATTGAGCCATTACCAATCAGGGGTCGAAATTAACCATTTCAATGCAGTAGCCACTTGGACTAGTGCCTTTCTAAAAGTACTAGTCCAGACTTATTCCAGCTAGCCAAATGCATCTCCATGATCATTTCACCTCAAATTTTAACTAGTCCTTCGGACTACCAGTTTTACACTATACTAGCCCAGCTTCTTTTTCACTAGCCATGGGCTACCGGACAAGTGCTAATTTCGAACCCTGCCAATAGTGATTATATATATCAGTCTTTTTGACTGCAAGTTTCACAGAAACAAGCAATTGTCACAAAAGTTACCATGACCCCCATCTCAATCACTAAAAGAACTAAAAGATGGACAAAATATTTCTACAGAGTAGTGAGCTTTTTTTGTTTGATTCAATTGTTATTATATGGGGCTAAGAACATTTTAAAAACTGGTAAAAGTCTCGTAGTGACCTTGAAATGAGGTCAAGGTCACCCAAATAGACTGGTGTCTGCATATTCCCCTAATGAAGACTGGTACCAAATTAGACTACAGACGGACATACAGAGCTGAATACCATAACTAGCTAGTGGCAAAAGAAATAACAAAATTGTCATCATTTGGGTTACCAAGAAAAATAGAGCCATGGGCTCTGTAGCTCATCAGGATTTCTTTGATTTACTATCTAAAGTTGAATATTTAAGTTATTTAAGTTATTGTTTACAAGCAAAGATAGGTTCTTAGGTCATGACCACTGTGACCCCATTTGAGGTCATGGGGTCACATAACCTACAATTTAGAATCCCCATTGGCCAAGGAGTCTGCACACAACTTTTCAGCTCTCTAGACCTTTTGGAACTGGAGAAGATGATGAAAATGGATTTTAAAGGATGTGAACCCGGTGACCCCATTTGGGGTCACGGGGTCACAAAATCTACCATTTAGAATCACCATTGGCCAAGGAGTCTGCACACAACTTTTCAGCTCTCTAGACCTTTTGGAACTGGAGAAGAAGATGAAAATAAGTTTTAAAGGATGTGACCCGTGACCCCATTTGGGGTCATGGGGTCACGAAATCTACCATTTATATTCCCCATTGGCCAAGGAGTCTGCACATAAATTTCAGCTCTGTGGAGTCATTGGTTCTGGAGAAGAAGTCGAAAAAGCGAAAAGTTTACGGATGGACGGATGGACAGATGGACGGATGCCGGACACCATACCATGCCATAAGCCCATCGGGCCTTTCAGGCCTGATGAGCTAAAAATGGACAAGTTTCAAGCAGTCGATTAATTTGATAAGAAGAGACTACCCCTACCCATTTTCAAGCGCCAGTTTTATGAAACCTTTTCTATGTTTGAGGACGAGAGTAAAATTGCCGGGTGCGGCGTTCAAGGCTTCTATAGCTCCCCCAACAATGAGCGCCAGCACGTTGCCATTGCCTTCCTTCTGTAGCAGGTGCTGAATACTCTCCTTGGAGGCAGCACACGAACCTGCAAACATAACACAACATGGAGAGAAGGTAAGTACCCAAAATGTATCAATGTGTCATCATTATCAGGAGTGAAGCGGTGTACAATGCATCAACATGTATTTTTGGTTTGTGCTGCATAACATAATGTTTGTTATTAATTTCATAAAATGTTATTAGTATCTTCACTTTTTAGCATTTTAATGTTCATAAGTTTTCATTTTTATCAAAAATTTATGAATTTAACCGAAGCAAAGATGTACCGAACCTGGTTTCTGTACCACAGTATAGGGCCGAGAGTGTAGATTTTTTCTACCTAGTTACAAGATTACCTATAACCATAACCTACCCGGATACCCGTTTTGTTGATCTCCAACATCTAAATTGTAATATTTTGTAATATTTTATTTAATTGGTTGGCTGAAGTATGGAACTAGAAAGCTAAAGCATGACTATGATCTATGGCTATTGCAATCAAATATTATTATGAATGACAATCGACTTTAACCCTTACGTTGCGTATATATATTTTACCCTTTTTAGCCCCTGTGGCGGAATTTACAGGCTCGCAGCTCGCAGCAGTAGTTTGAGCTTAGGCACTAACGAGCTCTGCTGGCGGAATTTCCAGGCGGCGATTCCGGTACCGTTTTTACGAAATATACCGCATCTACATGGCGAATACGGGCTATATACGGGCGTTGAATACAAATTCAAGTCGCGGCACCCGTACACAAATGGTTGCTTTATACCCGCATCTTTGAATTATTTTTTTACGATTTTTCTTTACTTTTCTATTACTTTGTAAAGATTGTCTTTAATTCGGGCCTTATAACATCATGAATTTGGAGCGCGCTACTGAAATTTTTATATGGACTTGAAGAC
The DNA here is from genome assembly GCA_936450465.1 of Gibbula magus. Taxonomy (NCBI): domain Eukaryota; kingdom Metazoa; phylum Mollusca; class Gastropoda; order Trochida; family Trochidae; genus Gibbula; species Gibbula magus. The sequence goes on from OW388306.1 coordinate 14,373,707, forward strand.
CAGATGTTTGTCTTTACAATGATATAAAAAATATTAGAATGCGACCTATGGTTATAATTCTATTGTCATCTAAAGTTTGTCTTTATTTCCAGCTTCATGAAATCAAAACTCCTGAGCGCGCATATTGCGAAATTTATATGTGCTTGTAGATAGTTTATTCCTCTTTACAATGACATAAAAATTATTAGAATACGACTTATGGTTCAGAAAATATAACCAACCAAAGGAGAGTGACGCTACCCCGACAGTACCACGTGAATGGTCCCGACGCGCACCAAGTTACTGGCACTGCTTGGTCCCCCCGGGACTGTGCTAATTACAGTACCGTTACCTCCTCGAGACCTCCTCGAGACCTCCTCGAGGGTGCCAGAGCCGAGCGCGCGTGGAACTAATGGGTACTAATGAGCACAGCATACACTAATCACCGCGGCGAACGCAATACATGTTGCGCGGTGTAAAGTTTGTCTTTATTTCCAGCTTTATAAAATCGTAAATTATTTCGCGCGCATGCGAAACACGTATGTACTTGAAGACAATTTATTCCTCTTTACAATGATATAAAAATTATTGGAATACGTCAAATGGTTCGCAATATATGAAGAGCGTAAGGAAGGCACCCCCAGTACTTAGAAAATTCATTTTTGAAAAACTAACTTTTTGCGACATCTGGCGCATCATTTGCCGCATGTTTATTTTTCGCTGCGCATATACATGTGATACATGGAATTGAAGACAATTTATTTCTCTTTACGATGATGTAAAAAGAAAAAAAATGCGCAACTTCGTTCGGAAGCTATAGCGTGCCAAATGAAGGTACCCTCGGTACTTTGAGGCAACTTTTTGACTATCGCGCATATCGGGGCACGTGCCGCAACTTTAGTTTTTCGTGCGCATGTATAAATTTTATATTGAATCAAAGCCGAATCTTTCCTCTTTACCCCATGTAAGTTTTATGAAAATCGGCCACCCGGTTCAGCATTTATGGGTGTTTTTTATGATGCGGTTCTGGCTGAACTTCCAATGAAAGCTCGCATTCACTTTCTCTGTCTCTTTGATAAAATAAAGAATATTTTATTTGCAATGACATGTATTACAATGAAATTACAATGCATTTATGTACAAATATACACAATATTTACCTGCGGTTGTGCGCAGAACAGCTTTAGGGACCTAACAAGGTATGTATATAATGTGTATATACTAGTCCACACTTCGGCTCTCTTTACTTTCAATTTTCTTCTTCTTCATTCCCTTCTTCATTTCTTTCTTTTTCCGTGGCAGTGATGTAAGCCCTGGAATAGTCAGTGGCGGTGTGGTACAGTTTGAAGCATGGTGCGGCGCACAGAGAAACATTACAATCTGTACATTCATAAGAAGACTCTCTGCCTACTCGTTTTTTCTTCCTTGCTGGCCCATTGCCTTCTTCAATCTGTTTTGCGAGGACGGCGCGTTTTGCCTTAGAGCATACCACACACATCCTTGTGACGTTTTTCTTCCTTCCGACAGGCTCAATCTTCGTCGGAAAGTGACGTCCATGAAGACGAGTGACACTCTCGTCGCTCGTGCTCGGCCGACCACGGGGACGTCTGCAAAGTGATGGAACTTGTTCCTTGTCCGCAAATGTTACTATATGTTGCGCCAAAGCCTTCCTGTATTCCCGACTTGTTTTTAGAGGTTTATCTTTGCTGTATTCTTTATAAACGATGTAAGAGTTCAACATGGCAACGTTGAGAACGTGAAACCAAACCCGTTTCCACCACTTCAGGGTCTTCACTCGGAACGGCGTGTACGACAACATCTGGTCGGCCCGATCAACACCTCCCATGTACTTGTTGTACGTTGTTACAATGCGCGGCTTGAGAACTGGTTCCCCTGTTGCCCGGTTCTTCTTCCCTGTTTGTTCAAGTTGTGTATCTTCAACAGTAGACATGAGAAGCACTGATTTTCTATCTTCGTAGCGAAGAACGAGTAGGCCATGGTTGTGAGAAACTGTCATGTCCCCTTGCTTGGCTTTCTTTTTAGGTTTCTTGACTGAATCAGGAAGTCCCTTTCGATTGGCTCTCAACGTCCCCGTGGCACCTATTCCCCGCTCCCACAAATTTATGTACAGATTTGTGGACGAATAGTAGTTGTCCATAAAGATGTGATGCCCCTGTCCAACGTAGTCGTTCACCAAGTCCATGACTACATCATAAGTTTTGCCACCTTCAGAAACCGGTTCATTCGTTTTTCCAGTGTAGAGTTTGAACTTGCAAACGTATCCGTTGTGCGAGTCACACAACATGAAAGCCTTTATCCCATACTTCTTAGGCTTGTCGGGAAGATAAACTTTGAAAGATAAGTTACCTTTCCAGGGCACCATGCCCTCGTCGACTGAAATGTTTTGATGCGGTTTATACACTCTTGAAAAACGGTGAACTATCCGGTTATACAAGTGTCCCAGTTTATTTATTGGTGAAAAGCACGGGGTGTTACGGCCCGGCATCCTCCTGTTGTCAGCCAAGTGTAGGTAGGTTATAAGAAGCCAAAACCTGTCTCGGGGCATGCACTTGGCGAAGAAAGGCGTTGAGGTAACATCACTTGTTGACCAGTAATCAGCAAAGTTTCTCTGCACAACCAATGACATGGCAATTGTCATGGCTACAAATACCTTCATCTCTTCAGCATTAGTGTCTTGCCACTGTTGCATTCTTGAACGGGGTCTTAGAATTTTGTCCTCCATTGCTTGTTTGAAATATCTATTGGTTTCCGTTGCCATATCCTCATAGTCATCATTATGTATAAACAAATTGAAAAAGTCAATAGGTTCAGGGTTCTCAGGAAGTTCTATGAACTGGCGCAACCCAGTTTGACCAGTGAAAGGCAAGTTTACACGTGGCCGCGGACCATCCACCCACTCATCAAACGTCTGTGAATTATCATGATTATATTGTGGTATTTCGGCAAACTCCTCCTCAAAACCACTAAAGTCTTCTTCGGTGGAATTACCGGCGGCTAGAATCTTTCTGGCAATCTCTGTCTCTATATCACTCAGAGCATCTGTGTCACCATGTTCACTATCTATTACAGTGTCCCGATCATATGCATCATCACTGTCTAAACCACTGCTACCATCACTGTCAGTTGACTCCATATCAGAGGCTTCATCAGCATGGATCTCGTTGATGAAGTCGTCGTCGCTTGTAACGGCTTCAAAGCTGCGTGTCCTAGTATGCAACGTCCTAGGCCGTCGCAGGGCCTTGCGTCCACGTCCGCGCAGCATTCTGCTTCAACCTGTAAATGATTGAAAATGCGTTAGATGTATGCAACATATAACATGTGATTAGAGACAATAAACATACAGAGATAATGAATGTGAGCTTCATGGACGTTCATTTGCCAGTTTCAGAACCTCCCGGCGCATCTAGGACGACTGCGCCGCAAGCGCCGACGGCGCCGACGGCTTCTGACATCGCGCCGATTTTTCCGACGCATATGTCAAACGGACCATTTTCTGATTTCCTCGGCGACGTGTAGCACCGGGCGCGAGGCCCGGAAAATAAACTACTATGTCAGGGAAGCTCGGGTTGTCAGTTGCCGAATGACTTCTCTTTTCGAGAAGCAGAGCATCCAAGGAGCGGTCTCTCGAGGCGGAGCCCGGACCCATGGGAGCATACTCCCATGCTCTCCGGGAATTCCCGTCCCCGTCTTCCGCGGCGGACCCCGGATTCAATCGCGGGACAGGTTTCCCATGTTCTCTTTTGAGAACGAGAGACTCCGAGGAACAATCCTATGGGACGAACCCCGGATTCTATTGGGAATGGGTTCCCATGCCCTCTCGACATATATAGCAGAAACCTTCATACCTCGGAATGACACGAACCTTTATTTCAAAGTAGAAACAAAAAAATAATTTGCACAAAAAGTTTGGGGGGTGGCGACCAAAAGCGGGGGGGTCCGCGCACCCCCCGGTAGATATTTATACTTGTGGGTCGGTCCCGAAGATGACGGACCACGCCCATGTTCATGGGAATTTTTTCTCATTATGTCATGGCGAATCCCGTCGGAAATTCCCCTGCTCACGAAAAAACTAATACCTAAAAAAGTAATTGTGATACAAAAGAACTTTGGTAATAAAAGTGGTGAGGAATCAAATTCTCCATCTGCTCAGTTCAGTCCGCTACACATATAAATAATTCTTCAAATCTTATTGAATGAAACGTCTTTTATTCAATAATGTAAAAGATAAAATAATAAATTCAATTCAAATGGTTTGGAAAGGTGCGCCCTCGCATTTGAATTTTAGAAATAAAAACCTTTCGCAAATGGCATCAGTAACAAAAATGTTCACGCATTTTTAGAAACTCCGAAAAGTGAAATATTTTCCTGAGAAAATATTCCCACGAAAAGGCTTTTCCCCGAGCGGCGGGTCCCGTACTCAAATATATTTTCACTTTTATGTTATAATTTTTTTTCCAATACTGGAAACAAAATTCCGTCATGACAGTTGTTCATCGTTTATAAAGCTCTATATTTGCGTATCAAAAGAACAGTATTTTAGTTATATATTATCATACTTCTTCACTTATGCGTACATCAATATTGCGGCTCTTCGCGCATGCATAGTTCTTCCCAAAAACATGCGCATTATATCTGGAATTAAAGACAATGTTTTTCTCTTTACAATGATGTAAAAATTATAAAAATCGGACTTGCGGTTCAAAAGTTATGAAGTGCGAAAATTATACCTTTTGGCGCGGCGCTTTGCGCATGCAGAGTTCTTCCCGAAAACATGCGCATTATACATGGAATTGAAGACAATGTTTTTCTCTTTACAATGATGTAAAAATTATAAAAATCGGACTTGCGGTTCACAAGTTATAAAGCCCGTAATGATGGTATATGCTAAGAGCGCCACTTATTCAAAGCCGAATATCACCTTCTGCGCGACACCTGGCGCATCAAAAGTTATTGCCGAAAATACACGTATTTTATATGGAATTGAAGACAATTCTTTTATCTATATACTGATAAAAAAATTATGAAAATATCCCAAGTAGTTTCTTAGAAATAGAGCGCCGAGGCATGTTGGGGTAAATGCGCCACATGTATCAAAATTCAAAAGTGCGAAAGTCGGCTATCTCTGTGCGATTGCTGTATTTTCAGTTATGTTAGCGCAATTGCGATTTTTATATGGGAATAAAGGCCATTCTTTCCTCTTTATTTTGGTATATAAAAAATGAAAACAACCAATTGGTTCATATGATACGAAGTGCGAGAGAAAGGTAGCTTATCGCAATATCTTCCCGTAATTAGAAGCTATCTGCCCATGTGGCGAGATGCGAGACAGATAAGCATAGGCTATCTGCCCATGTGGCGGGATGCGAGACAGATAAGCCTGTACGGGCCTATCTCACCCCGGGGCAGTGCAGACACTTAGGTGCTAATTAGCCGCCGGGCAGTGTAGCCATCGGAGCGAAGCAGGACAAAATTGGCCTTTTGTAAAGCTAATTATCGATGCGTTACGGGTCAACAATGCACACGCAAATTGGTGTGAATTTTGCTGGACGTTCTGACCAGACACTGAAGAAAGTTTTATTCTCATTGCGGGCTGCGAGGCATAAATACAGCCATTCTCATGCAGCGAGTCGCGGAAACAATCGACTCGGGACCCGGTATGGAGGCTAGCCCAGTACATAGACAGGCGTGAATTCTTCTAAGTAAGCGATCCGGGATCCGTACTGGAGTACCTACGAATCGCTTATAGCCCGCCCGGATTATTCCGTCGCCCGCATGTTAAGGGTTAAAATTGTGTTGGAATCTTCAAATACATTGAATTACAGCTTACACTGTTTGATATTTAGTCACATGATAATAACGGGTGAGGATAATGTGATGGGTACCCGGTTGCTACTCAGTACCCTACCGTCCCGAGTTACTCATCTAAGCCCTACCGCAATATGTATACCAAACCACAAGGTACGTTTCACCCCTTGTTATGATATTTTTATGCTTGTTGCTTTTCCATTTCATCTGAAGGTCACACAAAATAAATAACCGGTAATTGTTTTACAGAGTTCGAAGACAGAAGGCTAAAAGAAGGACACTTTAGCCATGAGGTTATTTTTCAGTTTATGGCAACAGGTACAGAATTGAAGAATAAAATACATGATGTATTTCTATTATTTCAAACACTCTGCGACGTTATTAATTCAGTGAGATTCTGAGTAGCATTTCTTCTTTCCAAATGTCAAATCTATGGTGGCAGCATATTACACAAGAAGTAAATTGGCCTAAAGAACGTACGTGTTACCTGAAGTATTTACCTGAAGTAAGAAAGTACTCTCTGAAGAATGGAAATTTAAACTGTCCAGCGAGTGTTAACAAATATGGCCGCATCCCGGGGAAGATCTTGCTGAAACCAGTTCCTTCCGTTGCATAGTTGCAGAAATGACTATAACACAACACTCCATGGGGATGACATGCAAAAAAGTAGTTCTTATTGGGATCCAGATCCACTGTCTTAATGAGCTTGAGTGGAAAATACTCGGCAAACCTCCTCCACATTGTCCAGCTACGAATCCAATTAGATCGCCTGCCCCCTTTGACACACGTGCTGCGATCGTAGCGGAACCAGATATAGTAGAGTATTGGGATATAGTAGAACCGGGTGAAGAGAAGTAAGAAGGCAAAAAACATACATCCAAACCCCCCGAATATGAAGGTCAGCGTGTATTGATACACGCAGATTGTCTGTATGCGCCTTGCCATCGGAATCAACAGGGGAGCAAACTCTATCCCGAAGACCTTCATCTATGGAGAGAAAAAAAGAATAAGCCAATAATGTTCTGTCCTTCTTACATGAATTTTTTAACTGCAGAAAGATTTCTAAAACATTAGGAAGACATGCTCTTTAGCTCCGACTAATTCAGTAAACCTAATTTCACTAAGTACATATTCATTTCCATGGAAACAAATACCATGTATGTAACAGTAAGTACGAACAAAGTCAAAACACTACTCTTCAACTGGATCCATCACTTCACAAAATTGTAAGCACTCTCAGTGTTATTTGTCCCCAAATGTAAATATTGATGGGACGGGAAGACGGACAGACGAGCAGGTGACTATATATATGAGGTATATATCAGAAGCATTTTAAATCATAGTTTCTGAGAAATGCAAAACATCATCCACATCATGTGACACATTTGTGTATTTATGGTCAACTTCAAGAAATTAATTAAACCCTTCCAGAACTAGATGAGCGTTTGCAGGACACGGCAAAAGCAAAGCAGCCTTTCCCTGTTCCGCCTTCTCAACAGCATCAATAAAGTGGGAATTTTATAACAAAAATTGTTTCATTATTCGAGTTTTTACTAACAAGTTGAATCATCATTGGGGGCACTTTTCACAAGTTTGTTCTTAAAACCTATTTGTGATTTCAAAATTGGATCAAAGGGTTAACATGGCCTTAAAAACCAAAATCTCATGACCTTGACCTTTGACCTTCAAGGTCACACAATCAATCAATCAAATGTATATAACAATCATGTAATGATTCAAAGTGTTAATAGTTGAAACAAGGCATTTCCACAAAAGCATGCTTAAGTCGTGATCTCGCTGTGACCTTGACCTTTTAGCGAAAATCTTTTCAAATCTCAAAAATTTCAAATTCTCCATAGTTTATATACACTAAGTAAGAGCCTGACAGAGCAAATATTTTTCAAGTTATCGTGTTTACAAGGATTTTTTAGCGATCTCAGAACTCGTGGCCTTGACCTTTGACCTTGAATGTGAACATGTCAAAAAAATTCCCAAGGGATATAAGTAAGCAGTTATGTACATGAGTTCTCAAAACCCTCTTTGAAAAAAATGATAGCCAATACAAAACACGGCGGCGATGAAAACTGCACAAAAACTGATAGCAGCCCAAATGGGGCTGCTAATTAAACCCAATATTATCAATATCTCATCTTGAAGATGTTTCAAAGTAAATCAAGGTGAAAGCCTGCTACAGCTTGTAGTTATAGATTCCAGTGAAACCTGTGAGTAATTGCTTAAACTATATGGCGCTGTGGCGCTTACAACACAACACTGCATCCAAATAATATAACATGCAAAAACAGTTTTATACTGCAGGTAAAGAAGGGGGTAAATGCTGGCAGGATTTGAAGCCTAAGTCTTAACACTTGATCTTGAATCAAACCAACCAATTTTCCCTGATTTGCTGACATGATTTAATGTTTAGATGCAAATATGAACTAAACTTTAAAGTTATGATTTAAATCTATATATTTATTTTTATATTAAGTACATTTGGTTCTCTTGCCAACCCTGTCGTTCTGTAAGACTTGTGTATTTGGTTCAAAACTTGTGGATTTCAATTTCGTATCATGCACTTATTGTTTCCAAAAACTCACATATGATTGAAATAAAAGGAAAGATCATCAGGATCAGCCCCTTTACCTGACCAGGGCTCAACAACTAAATGTACATGCCTTAAATGCCAATTGAGTAAATTTCGAAACTCTGCAATAATCTACTATAGCTATAGTTCCATAAATAAAATGTCTCATTCATAAAGTTCAATTGCACATTAAAATGTACTCACAAATCGTTCCATGATTTTCATTTTGTCGTAAATAAGTTTAGTCAGCGAGTGTCCTTGAATTCAACGTGGTCCAACAAGTGTCTAGTGTGTGTGTGTAATAGTTTCCTAATGACCTGTCGTCAAGTATGTTATCAGTGTTGGACTTGAAGTGAACCTGTGATATGGTCTGATGGAGGCTAGACTCTCACCAGTCCTCCGCTCACTTTCTCACAACTCTCTCAACAACCATCCTCAGTTACCGAGGGTTTTATATGCTCCATTACTCTCTGCTATATCACCCCTGGGACACTCAATCAGAGAAATCTGTACTCAAATTACTAGCCCTTCTCTGATGAAGTGTCCCAGGGGTGATATAGTGGAGAGTAACGGAGCATATATAAAACCCTGAGAAACCGAGGACGTCAACAACAAGACAGTCACAACTAATGTAAGTTATGCTATTCAACACTTGTACAACAAGAACTTAACAATTGAAGAGCTTTAGCCTTAACGTGAGGCTTATCTAGGGGATTTGCATGTACACCCACAGAGGTCACTCAGCTAAGATTTTGCCATGTAAACTTATACTCGGCTAAACTGTTACTATAGGTCCATATTCAACATATGCGCAGCGCTCCCTAACAGAGAACCATTGCAACACAGACACCTTATTTCTATCCAAGCAAAAGTTGTCTTACAAATCAGACCGATTTCTCAAATACTTAGTTTGAAACAGTCTTGTTGATTGCACAAGCAACTCACTTTGATTGCAACCTAAGGGGGCCGTTCCACTAACTGATCTTAGCCCTAAGATCAATGGTAAGCCCAACTTTTATCATTGGCTAAGATTGATGTTAGGGCTAAGATTGGTTAGTGGAAAAGTACCAGGGTACAGATCCTCTAACCGATCTTAGCCCTAAGATCAATGTAAGCCCAACTTTTATCATTGGCTAAGATTGATGTTAGGGCTAAGATTGGTTAGTGGAAAGGTACCAGGATACCGTTCCACTAATCGATCTTAGCCCTAAGATCAATGGTAAGCCCAACTTTTATCATTGGCTAAGATTGATGTTAGGGCTAAGATTGGTTAGTGGAAAGGTACTCTTGCTCACATAAGAAAACTGTTGTACTGGAACAGAGGTTATAAGGGAGGGTAGGACTTGAGTAACCTCTGTGGGGAGAGAATGGCATACTACCATAAACCTCTCCAACAAAGTCAAGGTATATGAAACTGAGTCAGACAAATAATGGCTTTAACATTGTAGGCATCATACCAACATTAGAAAAAATAAAGAAGACTTAAGTAATGCTGTATTAGAGATAAGATAGTCTAGACTTGACTAATTTAATCTACTAATTATTTGTCCTACTCTATGATCTGGAAGACTCTGACTGTACGTAATAATAAAGGGACCTTGTGGACAGTCTAGATACAGCAAGATTCAAGACAATCCAGCTCGTGGAGGAGGGAAGGTAGGATAAAGTAAGGTGAGAATATAGCAGTATAGAAACCAGCCAGCTCAAAGGTGATATTGTTAATTCACATTGATTATTAAAGATAAATCTCTAGTTTCCAGCCAGAATACAAATTGTCTATAATATATGCAGGAATTGGAAAAGGTAGGGGCCATGGGTCATTTTGCACATAGGATGAAAAAATGGCCCATTCAAATTTGAAATTTTACTATTGCTTCAAAGGGAATGACCCATTTGAAATTCTGTAAATGACTAAAAGCCCTTAAAATGGCCCATTGTCAAATGTGTCTTTCCCAATCCCTGAATATGGTTGTTGATCCACTGCTTATCTAGTCAAATTAGATACTTTTAATATAGACTTTAATTCAGTCTGGATTTCAGAAAATGGTGACAATTTGGATGAAGATTGTATGAAATAAGATTCCTCTAACAGCTTGTAGGTAGTGAGTGCTGGCAATGTTTTTTATGATTTTAATCATTTTGGCATATAAGAAAATACCAAGACTGGTACAGTAGTGTCTGGTATCACTGATTATGTAATACACTCGGTAATATGAAGCAAGGACATGATGTGTAAGTAGATGATAAGGAGTGACGGTAAGTAGACTATAAGTAGTAGTAACATCGTGTTGTTAGAGGAGAGCATGGAGCAAGGTCTTCCCTTTGATTGTGTCAAAGTGTGTATACGTTGATAACAGACAATAGGTTGATAATGTCTCAACATGAGGTAAGCACTTTGTGATTGATAAAGATTATACAGGGCAATATCTGTACTCTCACTACACCCCTGTATCACACTCAGTACCCTCACCCCACCCCTGTAACCTCATCCCACCCCTGTAACCTCACCCCACCCCTCTTACCTCACCCCTCCCCTTTACCTTCACCCCAACCCTTTACCTTCACCACATCCTTGTACTCTCACCCCACCCCTGTACCCTCACCCCACCCCTGTACTCTCACCCCACCCCTGTACCCTCACCCCACCCCTGTACCCTCACCCCACCCCTGTACCCTCACCCCATCCTCTTTACCTTCACCTGACCTCTCTACCTTCACCCCACCCTTGTACCCTCACCCCACCCCTTTACCTTCACCCCACCCCTTTACCTTCACCCAACCCTTGTACTCTCACCCTACCCCTCTACCCTCACCCAACCCCTCTACCTTCACCCTACCCCTCTACCCTCATCCTACCCTTCTACCCTCACCCTCTACCCTCACCCTACCCTCTACCCTCACCCTCTACCCTCACCCCCACCTTTCTACCCTCACCCAACCCCTCTACCTTCACCCTACCCCTCTACCCTCACCCTACCCCTCTACCCTCGCCCTACCACTCTACCTTTACCCTACCCCTCTACCCTCACCCTACCCCTCTACCCTCACCCAACCCCTCTACCTTCACCCTACCCCTTTACCCTCACCCTACCCCTCTACCTTCACCCTACCCCTTTACCCTCACCTAACCCCTCTACCTTCACCCAACCCCTCTACCTTCACCCTACCCCTTTACCCTCACCTAACCCCTCTACCTTCACCCTACCCCTCTACCCTCATCCCACCTCTCTACCCTCACCCAACCCCTCTACCCTCACCCTACCCCTCTACCCTCACCCAACCCCTCTACCCTCACCCTCTACCCTCACCCTACCACTCTACCTTCACCCCACCCCACTACCTTCACCCCACCCCTTTACCTTCACCCCACCCCTGTATCCTCACCCTCTACCCTCACCCTCTACCTTCACCCTACCCCTCTACCCTCACCCTACCCCTCTACCTTCACCCTACCCCTCTACCCTCATCCCACCTCTCTACCCTCACCCAACCCCTCTACCCTCACCCTACCCCTCTACCCTCACCTAACCCCTCTACCTTCACCCTACCCCTCTACCCTCATCCCACCTCTCTACCCTCACCCAACCCCTCTACCCTCACCCTACCCCTCTACCCTCACCCAACCCCTCTACCCTCACCCTCTACCCTCACCCTACCACTCTACCTTCACCCAACCCCTCTACCCTCACCCTCTACCCTCACCCCACCCCTCTACCTTCACCCCACCCCTTTACCTTCACCCCACCCCTGTATCCTCACCAAACTGTTGCAATCTCTCATAATTTAACTGACCCCCGACCCTTACCCCTGCCCTCCGGTAACATTGGCTGGCTGGTATTTATCCATGCTGAAAATCATGGTTGACAATCTCAGTTTACACAGTTGTTAATGAACCCCAACAAAAAGGTAATCCTAAATAGCACTTCTTTGAATACTTTTAGCTGAGCATCTGGGACAATAACTGTGTTGATTACAGCAAGTTGAAGCAATGCTAGAGGCGCTGTACAACGCAGTTATTACTGAAAAAAGGTGCTCTCACGAAAAGTGTTACCAATGACTAAATTATACTTCAGAATCAATAAAAAGAGTTCTAAAATGAATGTACATTGTTTGGTCAAGCCCTGTGAGTCCATTTTCCTCCTGGTGGCCATTTTAAGGTGTTCACATTCAAATGGTCGCTCGAAGGCAGTTCAAGTTATCTGACTGATGTAGCGATACCTAAACACTCAGACTAGAGTTTTAAATATGGAACCATAATAGAATGGTCAATTATCTTGATGTCTGAACTCTCGATATTGCACAAGACCTACAAATCTACCTCTCACACTGAAGAGTTTAACAGAAATGTTGCTTTATACGTCGCACCATTTTCCTCCGTTATCTATGATACGGCTTATAGGGTCATGTAATGGCATATTTTACTCTCAAAAGTAACAATAACTTGTATAAATTTTATTTATAATGGCAAATTTAAGAAAATTTAATATGCCAAAAATGTGCTACAGCACTTTTAAACCTAAGATAACCTAACTGATATCAATATATAAATAATGAATCCTTTTACGGATAATACTAAAATAATATAAAATAATAAGTGAATTTAGAAAGTGTTTAAATACTCCATCTATATCTGTTCTAAACGCTGTGGATCAAACTATTTATCACAAAACTTGACAAATATCCTGAAAATCAAACATAATTAAAGCTTGCTGGATTATTTGGAAATTACATTTACCGGTAGGTGATTACTGATTTTATTTGCAAAATGAATATTCATATGCTATTAATTGATTTTGTCTTGCAGATCAACATCTTTGTGCTGAGAATTGGAGACAAGCAATGTATAGTTCAAGGTTACTCGAGTCTATTATTCATTAAGAGTACTCGGTACTTGAATATAGATAACAGCATACTCTTCACTTGAGTGTATTGTTTACGATGTATGACAATTGTATCTCATCGACTAAAAGAATTTTGTAACACGTTAAGCTGGTAATTATGCTTAAAAACAAGATATAAGAAGAAGAAGAAATTTCACTGAAAATTTGTTGGTGCGATATATATAGAATACTAAACGATGCCCCGTTTAATAACATGTTTATGAAACGAGTGGATGGTTTGGTATTTTAACGAGCGAAAGCGAGTTAATTACCGATGCCATTCACGAGTTTCATAAATATGTTATCAAACGGGAATGAGCTTAGTATTGTATTTATTACTCAATGATGTTAATAACGCTGAATTGCAAGAAAATCGTTTTTAGTGACGCTTACTTTCAAATAAGTCACCCGCTATTTCAGTCGCACGGCTAACAACCAAAACGACTATTATGTCACGCACCCATTATGACGTTACGGCAGCACATGGTGGTATCACACGTGTGTAACCAACTCATTGTTATCTAATGAGTGATCTCACCACGGTTGAGTAATAAATTGAGATATGATATCGTATTGGTATAATTGTATAATGGTATTGCGATTATATTGCTCACCCTGTTCATCGACTGATGAAGCATTGCATAAAAAGACTTCTCCCACAAAGTAATCTTTCTAAACCTAAAATAAACACACTTTTATAATTAATAATAGCAGATCATTATACAACTTTAGTTGAGAAATTATTGGGTTCGGTGTCACACTTTTTGTGAACTGTGATATAGACCTTGTGACAGGTATCAGACAGCTTAAAACATTAGAAATACATGACATAAGATAGTGAAGAAATGTAAGCTTGCATTGTTTGCCAGTCTAATGACATTTCCTTAACCCTATATAACAAGGGGATGCTATCATTCTTATGTTTGGTACAAATTGATGTTATTTTTTTCTGGACTAGACACTTCCAGTTCCACGAAAACACTGAGGTCATGATGACCAAATAGTTAAGCTGCTGGTATAGACAGTGCTGGTGGTTGGTGCCTGACCCTGAGGGTGTTGGTTCAAATCTTGCAAAGGATTTGTCCCAGTACAAAATTTTCTTTTATTGCAAATAGTATGATCCCAATTATAACAATATTACAGGCTCTAAAATAAATTCCTGAATAACTCAGGAGTTAAATAATTTGCAAGTCCGAGGTTACTGACTTGATCCACCAATGTTTAAGTCCATGACTTGTTGACATTGAAACCCCTGATAAGAGTCAATACACATTCCAAGCCTATATGGCCTTATACACTTAGAACACCCCTCACTCCCCCCCCCCCCCTCTCCCTCCCCCTCACTATTTCTCCCCCCCCCCCCCCCCCCCCCATCACTTTCCCCAATCACTCACTCTCCCCCCATCACTCTCCCCAGGTGGTTGAAATAATGAAATAAGGAAGTATCCATTAGGACAAACAGGTTAGATAGATAAATTTTAACTCAGGCCTTCTCATAAAGATATCTATCAAAATTCTTTATAAATTCTTAAACTATATCCAATTCCACCTTACATGTATTACACAAATAAGAGGATTATTTGTAATCCTTGGAATGAAATTTGACACTGAGCAATGTGGGTGCTGAATTACTTTCTGTTTAATAGATTTCAAATTGACAGAAACTAAACATGTGACATTTAAGAGAGTGAAACAGTATCTGTGTTTCTTATCAAATTCCTAACATTCTGATAAAATAATTCTATATTTGAAAAAATAGAGCCATGGGCTCTGTAGTTCATCATGACTTCAGTGTATTATTATCTAAGGTAACTGGTTGAAGATTTAAGTAATCAAGTAATACAATGTTTACAATAAACAAAATTTGGTCATGGCCCCTGTGACCAATATTTGGGGTCAACGTGTCACAAATTCTACAATTTAACATCTCCTTTGGACAAGGAATCTGTACACAACACATCCGCTTTTTAAAGTTTTCGTACTGGGGAAGAAGATGACAATAGTTTTTTTAGGTCATGATCCCTGTGACCCATATTTTGAGTCATAGGGTCGCTTAATCTAAAATTTAGAATCCCAATTGGCAAAGGAGTCTGTACATAAATTTTCAGCTCACCAGAGTCAATGGTTCTTGAGAAGAAGTCCAAAAAGCGAAAACTTTATGAACGGATGGATTGACAGACGCCATACAAAGAACAAATGCTTGTGTCATTGAATTTACAACTTCAGACATGACTATGATTTAGTGAGCCTACTAATTTGATTTACTTAGTCAAATTAGTAAGATTACAAAATGAATTAGTAAGCTTAATCGAATACCGGTATGTAAGGTTACTATATCGAATTAGTAAGCTTACTAAATCGTTTGAACAATACCTATATAATCTCTTCTCCCCAGAAGATCTACAGTGACGTGCCAAAAGTATTGCAACAATCTCCATTTTCCCAAAGGATCCCATGTTAATTGAGTGTAGCATAGATAATTTAAATAATCTCAATTTTCAAAATATTTCACTGAAAATTTACACGGAAACAGGAAATCTACTCCGCAACAGGCACCAAATTTCTGATTTTGGATACAACGTTATTTAACAAAACGGTTAAATTATTACCGAGGAATGTCCATTTTTTCAGCCCTTTAGGTCTGCTTATATAATGGTGGCAATGGGAAGGTGACGTTACTGTAAAAATACCCAGTCAATATTTTGCCGTTCTCCAAAGCCATGTTCAAAATTAATGAATTTGAAAATTATAAACATAATCTCAAAACGTTAGATTACAATCATGTTGAATTTTATAAGTTTTCATTCACTGTCACGATCATGAAAATCATCTATTCTACACTAAAATAACATGGGATCATATGGGAAAACGGAGATTGTTGCAATACTTTTGGCACGTCACTGTATCTTGGTGTTATATAAAATGGTGATGTCAGGGTGTCAAACAGCCAGACAGTGTCATTGAATGAAACTCTCTCTACTGGACATTTTCACGCCAAGCAGTTCACGTGAAGCTTGCCATGACAATCTCAGGTAAACGTTCCCTTGGTAACAGCAGAGTGAAACATAGGGAAGCTAACTAGTGGAGGAAAGAGAATTTGAGAATATCTTTTACCTTATTTGATTAGCTGCCGTTGAAACTATTTTCCTTTCCCTGCCAGTTTCTAGCGTGACAACAGTCTCAGGTCATGACATCTTACTCGATCTACAAACAATCAAATCAAAATCTACGTAGATCTCCCTGTTCTACCGTCACTGTACTCATGTATGTATGTATTGATGCACGTGTGTTGGCTGCAGCAATATTGTACAGGTTGTTATCTAGCAATGATGTTTATGATATAGTAAGTGTTTACAAGCTTTTACATTCCTTAGGAGAAAGCAAACCTGTTTCTCAAAAATAACCATAAATTCAGTGAAGCGAATCGTTTATAAACAGAGCGAAACGCAGTCAAAATCTCCAATCAGTTATTGCCAGTCGAACGCTACAGTAGATCTAGATCTACAACAATATGTTTACATTAAAGAGAATGAATTGTAAATGTCATAATTTCTGTCTTAAATGCTGAAAATAACTTAGCCTCACCTTTCAATTTGAAGTAGACACGAGTGCCTTACGTTTATCTGGGTCGAATTATGAGACGATTGTTTCCTTATCTTTGCAGAAGACTTGGAGGATGTCGCAGATTAGAGTTGTCTCCCTTAGATTGTTTTGTTTCTAGCATTATTGTCATACGTGGTTGAACACGTGGGTGCCAAGGTGGGCGGGTTACTCATAGAAAGTGTTTTTTATTTGCTTTGCACTTGAAGTTGAATAGGGTCAAAAAATGTAATTTACACACCCATGTGTGTTCTTCGGACATTAGACACAAGGGTGGGCAATTTTCCCTCTTTCAATATTTATAATAAAAACAATAGAGCCATGGGCTCTGTAGCTCATCTGGGATTATTTTATTTGATATTGAAGACTGAGATAGATTGTTCCCAATATAATGTAGTCTGACATTTAGCCTCTGTAATGAATTTTTGTTTAAATTTTACAATTTGAATAAAATAAAATGAAAAGGAGCCTATGAGATGTGTTCATTTTATACTGAGCTGTGTATAGACTTGTCTCATTGTAGACTTGCCTCTGCTCTTTAAATTCAAGGGGTCTGGATGACAGACTACATAAAATACACAACCCCTAGCCCTGAAAAATTGCAGTCTTGAAATGTGCATAGCAAAAACATGACTGGCCACTAATTTATTATTAAATGGGTTGTCCAAGTATCACAATTCCTGCAAAGAAAAATTAAAATATTGAAAAGGTTATCCTCCCAATTAAAATAGAACAAGCAAAAAAGTGAGCGTGGCTCACTAATACCCCCGACTGTTAAAGTTTGACGCACACCTTAGGATTGATAAGCTATGAAATGTGATTGCTAAGATTAAAGTGTTTGTGAAAAGGGTAGGACAAGTCTCTTAAAAGTAAAAGTAGGAATAATAGTAACTTGAAAAGGTATGAGTAACATAATACACTACTGCCATTACCACTGACTTCAACTTTATTTTGGAAATTAATCCATCATAATGATTCATTCGAGTGACTTGAAACAACAGGTACATGGAAGCACACCCCTGAAGGCACAGTGAGAGATATACAGCAGTTTATGGTTGACAGGAAAGAAAATTTAACTTTTTCCAAAATATAACCAGTGGAAATATAAAATAGTAAATTCAACAAGAACACAGAAGTAGCTTTTGATGAAAGTTACATGAAAAAGAAAATGATAAAGTCAACAAATCACAACACAGAAGTAGCTTCATTCATTTTAGCTCTGAATATGACGAATTAAAAAAAATTAAAAATCACCAAAAATTCACCAAATCGTGTTACATTTTGCACTGCACCTCTCCTAGTGGTGAAGAAGACATGTGCCAAATTTTAAAAGGATGAGATGAATAGTTGTTCTGTATAGATCGGACAAAAATGCTCAGAATATGACTAAGTTAAAAAATTTAAAAAATCGCCAAAATAAAAAAATTCACCAATTTCGTTTACACTTCGCACTGCACCTCTCCTAGTAGTAAAGAAGACATGTGCCAAATTTGAAAAGGATTAGATGAATAGTTTTTCTGTAATCGATCGGACAATAATTGTCTTCGGACGGAAGGACGGACGGATGGATGGACGGAAGGACGGACGGACGGACGGACGGACGGACGGACGGAATCGTTGGTCTAACTATATACCCCCGACCTTTTTAGGTCGGGGGTATAATAAACATATTCCCAAAATCATTAAACAAAATGGTATAAAATTTGGAGAGAAACAGTACAAATTCCTTCTCAAGTGAGTATACCTTATTAATGAATCCTACATATAGGTGGACAAATTATTCACAAAGACCTGACCAAAACCAAATGAACATTTTATCATAGCCCTCAACCAACTGAGACTAAGGCAAGATCGCTTCGCTAATATTTAACAAGAACTAACAGCTTTCTCTGGGTAAATAAGCAAACTTATTTTGCACACATATGAGCTTTGACGGTGTAAAAAGATTTGATGCTCTGAATTAGCATATCCAAATCTTGAACAATAAACGATTTTAAATTCATGCTGAGATGCTGGTAACGCCAAGTGAGCATGATACGAGATTCCGGTAACGATGGATGAAGGATTTGGGTAACACTATTGAGTTGTTAGTTCGGTTGCAAAAACGATACGACACCATACAAAGTGATTTCCAGTGTTCAAGTGTTAAAATCTGAGGGCACATATTGTTTCTGTGGGACTATTACTAATCTGTTCGCATTTTTAGGTCATCAGGTCTGATTTAATATATAATAGTTGTTAAGTTGTTGATGAAATGTGGAAACTATATTATCGGCATAATGTACCTTCTTTGACTTTAAATCGATCACGCACTGTAGCTGTGCGACAAACTTGAAAAGGTCCAACTTGAAGCTGCAGGAATTGTAACTGGCTTACTAAAGTTTGCTTCAAGAGATAGCTTATACAAAGAAACTTGTTGGTTGCCTTTAAAAATAGACGTGAAAATAAGAAACTTTGTACTTTTTACAAAATTATTAATATACAAGCTCCAGATTATCTGATTAATTTACTTCCGCTAAACTATTTCTTATTACAACTTGCATAACAAATCACATTATCTATTCCAAAATTTCGAATTGCAGTCCTTCAAAAGTCGTATGTGGTTATCTATGGAATAATCTTTCCTCGACAATAAGATGTTCAAATCCATTATCATCATTTAAAGCAAAATTATCTGAAAAAGAATGTAAAATCCCAAAATATGTTCTATTCGGTGATAGGAAGATGAACATTATACACAGTCAGTTAAGAAATTCTTGTAGTCCTCTAAACGCTGATCTGTATCTTGTCATTATTTATCTGAAAGTAAATCTTGCATTTGTGGTGCTTTAGTTGAAGATGTCTATCATTTCTTCTTGAGATGTCCAAGACATTATTTCCGTTTAGAATTAAAGCAAAGATTGTATAATTTAAAGGTAGAATTTGATTTTAATACAATTGTATGGAAATCCAAATCTTCCACAAACAGTCAGTGAAAGCATATTCCACCATATTAATAAATTCATTGGATAGAGTCAACGGTTCAATTAATACATAAATACAAATGTATGTATTTACATATTCAAAGTGCATTTTGTCATAAGAATAACATTTCCAATTGTGTGTTGCCTTAATAATGTATATTACATGTTTACCCACTTCGTCACTTGTAGATTTCTTATTCTCTTCTGCATACATTGTGTTATGTATTTTAGCCTTGTCAAATAGTTGTCGATTACGTGGAGAAGGCTTCTATAAGTTTCATAACTTGTGCCCAATCCATTTCTTAAATGAATAAAATATGTTTTCAATCAGAAAAGCCAGAAAGCCATATCTCATTCTCCTATCTCGCCTGGTTAAGAAGATTCTAAATCGACGAGCTTTTAGAAGCCGTGTTTTAAAAACAATATAATTTGAACAGACAATGGTTAAAAAATTATAAGTTAAGTTTAGTTTAGTTTTTTTTATAGAGACATGGCGTAACTATGTTTCAGTCGCGTCCATCACTCGTTAATTAAACATATCTTGCGTTGTTGTACCTATACTTTCTTTTGCCCGCGAGTGTAGTTTGCTTACTTGTTAAATTACATGACAAGTTCGTTATACGAGTTCCTTACTTTTACTTTTAAACATGCATCTTCATGTTGTTTTGAGACGAGAAATCTGACATTATCTTTAAAGAAATATTTCTAATTTGAATGTTTCGTTCGACTCGTCTGGCATCTGACTTATTGTTGTGTCACATTCGGTGGTTAGACCACTTGTTTTTCTTCAACACGACTCAGTTACTCAAATATTGAAAGTAGCATAATTATGTTAAACAGACCCCCTACAACTTACATAATTGATATCAGAACATTTATGCCGAGTTCTATTAGATTGCGGTAGTTGATTTTTATATCTACTCGGTTTACATTATACACTATGTATACAGAATATCATGGTAGACTGTATACAGAATATCATGGTAGACATTATACACTATGTATACAGAATATCATGGTAGACATAATACGCTTTGTATACAGAATATCATGGTAGACATTATACACTGTTTATACATAATATAATGGTAGACATTATACACTATGTATACAGAATATCATGGTAGACATTATACACTGTGTATACAGAATATCATGGTAGACATTATACACTGTGTATACAGAATATCATGGTAGACATTATACACTGTGTATACAGACTATTATGGTAGACATTATACACTATGTATACAGAATATCATGGTAGACATTATACACTATGTATACAGAATATCATGGTAGACATTATACACTATGTATACAGAATATCATGGTAGACATTATACACTGTGTATACAGAATATTATGGTAGACATTATACACTGTGTATACAGAATATCATGGTAGACATTATACACTGTGTATACAGAATATCATGGTAGACATTATACACTATGTATAAAGAATATCATGGTAGACAGTATACACTGTGTATACAGAATATCATGGTAGACATTATACACTGTGTATACAGAATATCATGGTAGACATTATACACTGTGTATACAGAATATCATGGTAGACATTATACACTGTGTATACAGAATATCATGGTAGACATTATACACTGTGTATACAGAATATCATGGTAGACATTATACACTGTGTATACAGAATATCATGGTAGACAGTATACACTATGTATACAGAATATCATGGAAGACATTATACACTATGTATACAGAATATCATGGTAGACATTATACACTATGTATACAGAATATCATGGTAGACATTATACACTGTGTATACAGAATATCATGGTAGACATTATACACTATGTATACAGCATATCATGGTAGACATGTGCTGATTCAGACAAGTAAATTAACTGGAAGTAACATGGTAAAAATCTCACCAAACCTCAACTGTTAATTGGTGCTTTCGAAATATCGATTACCTCTGAGCTGAGAAGCTCTCATAAATACATGATTGGACACTTTGAAGGGCAATAGGAACGAGGAGTGCCACCCTGTTCATCATCTCTTTATTTTAACGATTTGGTGTAGTATATAATAAAATCTTCATTTTTAAAGGCGCTTTGGTACGCCGTACTTACTGAAATAAAGTGTTCTCACACAAATGTAAATAAGTGTTATAAATGGCTAAATAATAGCCCTGAATCAATAAAAGTTATTCTAAGAGGAATGTAGATGGTTCGGTAAATTAAGTCATGCGAGGCATATGTGATCCGCCAAATAAAGACAATGGATGTACCTTTAACGTGTCTGTTCTTGGTGGGTCACTACAGGTGTCACCCCGAGGTAGTGAAGGAGATATTTCTCGCCCGTGCATTAGTTATAAACACCAACCTATTTTGACAATACGATTTTATGTTATGGAAACGTTAGGGTACAAATGAAATAGAATTACCAAGGTTTAAAAGTTACTGACTCGATCTATCGATATCCCATATATATTCGATATCGAATTCAAAATAAAGAGCCTGTTACTACGATCATAATTGCATAACAAAGATAGCTTCAAATATGCAAGATTAGGAAGAACCTGAATGTCTAAGATTCAGTCCCTTTCCGACACAATCTAGGTGTTCAAATGGAAATTCATTCACATCGACAGGTTTTATCAATAATAACTTTAATATTTAGAGTTCATGCGATCAAATAAACTCGTTTCTTCGTTTGAAAATTATATTTAAAACAGGAATTTGAAAGTTTAACGTTTTTGTAAGTTTGACTGGAGAATAATGCTCTGTTTGTCCACATTTGGGTGAGGAGAGTTGGGGTTTAACGCCGCTTTCAAGAGTTGTCCACATTGGAAAAGTCAGTTTACAACTTCTATCTAGTCACAGTGACGCACCAAAGAGCAATCATTTAGGACTTTCCCTTCTAAAGAATAAGGTAACTTGTTTATGGAGACCTAAACACGTGTTTTGATAGTCTTATATTTATGTCTTCAGCAATTCAGAGACAAATAATGTTTTTGTTTATCAAATGTTTTATTCAACAGTTTGAGAGGCTTTCTAGAAGTTGATGTGATGAAGAAGGCAAATATTTTATGGATGATCAACTTCTTTATTAACAAAGTTAGTTGTTAATAAAGAAGTTGATCATCCATAAAATCTGTGCCTTCTTCAAATTGTTTATTATTGCTGTAATGATTTATAAGTGATTTGCATAATGTTTTATTAGAACGGAATAACGTATAAAAATATAGGGCGGTGCTTGACTGATGAACATATCTGTATATATCTATATATCCTAATGTACCAACACTCACAAACACTCATCACAATCTCCTGTTCAGAATAGTCAGTTTATATCACGCCTTACAATATAAAATATTATAAGTTAAACGCTAGATAACACACTTTTCTAAACTCTCTATAAATATAAAAACATGTAACTACGTCTTTATCTCTATCATTCATTTCACACCAAGAGACGTTACCAACATCTAGACTGGGAGTTACCAGCATCCAGCGTGAGTCTATATCGCTCATTGTTCAAGATGATAATAACCATCACAATCTCATGTACAGAATAGTCGGTTTATATCTCGCCTTACTATATTATTATTACAAGTTAAACGCTAGATACAATAATTTTCTAAACTCTATAAACATATAACTACGTCGTTATCCCGTATAGATCACATGTCTTGAGGCATAGTGATGTAATTTATATGATAGAATATACATCACGTGATTTTGATTCACAATGGAAGATGTTTAACAGTCGTCGTAAGTAGGATGCTGTGATGAGCGTTACCATCATCATTGATTCATTTCACGAGAGACATTACCAACATCTAGACCGGGAGTTACCAGCATCCCAGCGTGATTCTAAATCGCTCATTGATTCAAGATTTTGATTTTGATATGCACATTCAGTGCATCAAATCTGTTTACACCATCAAAGTTCGTATGTGGGCAAAATAAGTTTGCTTATATATCCAGAGAAAGCTGTTAGTTCCTGTTAAATACTCGCGAAGCGATCTTGCCTTCCGCCATGTTGGGATGTCCGTTACTAGCATCGCCTTCCGTACAGTGTGGGAAGCAACTGCAGCTAGAGAAGTCAACAGTATGGATTTGAAGAGTTGGTCATGTTGAACGGATTTTCCAAGTGCCTCCCGACTGTAAGCATTAGGTTTAAACCAAACAATTAGAGTCGGTGTTAATCACTGGTTGCCATGTAAACTCTTGGACGCATTATACCTTATTGGTGAAAATTATTATCCCCGCCACGAAGTGGACATCCTCGGTTACCCATGGTTTTATGCTCCGTTACTCTCCACTATATCACTCATGGGAAATTTCATCAGAGAAATCTGTACTCAAATTACCCGCCCTTGGCCGGTGTGAGCCAATCAAACTGCTACGCAGCTTGGACCTGCGAACCAATGGCAATTCATATCACTTCGTTGCAAAGCATGGGAGGTCATTTTGTTAGCCATCCGTCACCGGTTATCTCCCTTGACCATTTCCGTCTTATCGAGTATTTTCTTTGGTTACTGACTTCGTCACGCCGGCCAAGGGCGGGTAATTTGAGTACAGATTCTCCTGATAAGGTTTCCCATGGGTGATATAGTGGAGAGTAACGGAGCATATATAAAACCATGGGTAACCGAGGATGCAAAGTTGAAGGGGGATATAGGTTTGAGCTCCGTCCGTCCGTGGGGACAGCTTTTCTCAGAAAACCGTTTAAGAGAGGATTAGCAAATTTGCTGTGTGGCTCGAGAGCATAATTACCGATTGAGCTCGAAAATGAGAACCGTGCATTATTTTCCCCCGGAGTTATTGCCCTTGTTCCGTATTTTTGGACTCATGGTGTATTCAAAGGGGACAGCTTTTCTCGAAAATATTTTAGATCGGATAACTGAATTTGTTGCGTGGCTTGAGAATGTCGATACCTTGATTGAGTTCGAAAATAAGAAGCATGTGATTATTTTTTCCCCGTAGTTATTGCCCTTGTTCTATTGTTTTTTTAAAACTCTGTAGGTATCTTCAAAAGGGATAGCTTTTCTCAGAAACTGTTTTAGATCAAATCAAAGGTGTGGATTAGGGGAATCGATACCTTGATGGAATAAAAACGAGAGGCGCACAATTATTTCTGGCGGGGAATTTTGATGACTATGTATTTTTGTTAGATTAGATCTTATGTGGATCTGCAATTAACATGAAACTGTCCTTGATCAGCTTGAAAATTACGACATCGTCCAAATGTTCCAAGTGAAAATGTCAAATATTGAGGACCTATCACCTATTAATATTGCGCTCTTCTCATTTTCAATGTATTAATGCCCTCAAGCTACACATCGAATTTGGTTGTCATATCTTAAAAGCTCAAACCCTACTCCCCCTTCCACTTGGTGAGGGGATAATACTACTTGTTTTGTTTGCATTTGCCTTCCTCTGGGGACTTCATTAATAATTTGCCAATTGTAAAAAAATGGGGCTCGACCAGGAGTCGAATTCATTTGACACAAGTGTTTGCCACTAACATGGCAATGTCCCCCGCCGGTGACATTGACCTAGTAAGACACATCATTGGAGCTACTTGGGTTCATGATATATCGGGTTAACAAGAGTTCGAAAAGTGGTCAAAGTGTTGTGGTGACCTTGAAAATAAGGTCAAGGTCACCAAATCGACTGGCGTCTGCATCATCCTCCAATGTAGACTGACACCAAATTTGAAAACATTTGGTCCAACCGGTCATAATAAATGGTGATAACAAGAGTTCGAAAAGTGGTCAAAGTGTTGTAGTGACTTTGAAAATAAGGTCAAGGTCACCAAAATCCCCTGGTATCTGCGTCATCCCCCAGTGTAGACTGACACCAAATTTGAAGACTTTGAGTCCAACTGGTAAAGATATATATCGCGTTAACAAGAGTTAGAAAAAGTGCTCAAAGTGTTGCAGTGACCTTGAAAATAAGGTCAAGGTCACCAAAATAAACTGGTGTCTGTGTCTTTCCCCAATGTAGGCAGAAACCAAATTTGAAGACTTTGGATGCAACGCTTCATGAGATATCGCGTAAACAAGAGTTCAAAAAGTGGTCAAAGTGTCGTGGTGACCTTGAAAATAAGGCCAAGGTCACCAAAAGTGACTGGTGTCTGCGTCTTCCCACAATGTAGGCAGAAACCAAATTTGAAGACTTTGGATGCAACGCTTCATGAGATATCGCGTAAACAAGAGTTCAAAAAGTGGTCAAAGTGTCGTGGTGACCTTGAAAATAAGGCCAAGGTCACCAAAAGTGACTGGTGTCTGCGTCTTCCCACAATGTAGGCAGAAACCAAATTTGA
Organism: Gibbula magus; assembly: GCA_936450465.1. Taxonomy (NCBI): domain Eukaryota; kingdom Metazoa; phylum Mollusca; class Gastropoda; order Trochida; family Trochidae; genus Gibbula; species Gibbula magus. The sequence continues at coordinate 14,399,862 of OW388306.1, forward strand.
AGACTTTGGATGCAACGCTTCATGAGATATCGCGTAAACAAGAGTTCAAAAAGTGGTCAAAGTGTCGTGGTGACCTTGAAAATAAGACCAAGGTCACCAAAATTAACTGGTGTCTGCATCTTCCCACAATGTAGGCAGACATGAAATTTGAAGACTTTGGATGCAACACTTCATAAGATATCGCGTAAACAAGAAATGTGACGTACGGACGGACGTACGTACGTACGGACGCCGCTGAATACATAGTCCCCCGTTCCGCGTTGCGGCGGGGGACAATAAGCGACATTTTGTGAATATTTATTTTACATTTCTTCATTTTTGCAAACAACTAAATTGATCGTGAAACAAGAACAAAATAGAGCCATGGGCTCTGTAGTTCATTAGGACTTCATTAATGTATTACGATTCAGGTTGAATATCTAAGCAATACAGTGTTAACAAACAAAATGGAAAGGTTTACAGATTTTGACCCACATTTGTGGACACAGGGTCACTAAATCTATAATTCAGAACCCGCATTGGCTAAGGGGTATGTACACAACATTTCACCTTTCTAGACCTTTTCATACTTGAAAAGATGAAAATAGGTGTTTAGGTCATGCCCCCCTGTGATCCACATTTGCTGTAACAGGGTCACGAAATCTACAATAAAGAATCCCCACTGGCTAAGGAGTCTGAACACAACATTTCAGCTTTGAGAAGATGAAAATAGGTTTTTAGGTCATGACACCTGTGACCCATATTAGGAGTCACAAGGTCACCAAATCTACAATTTAGAATCCCCATTGGTCAAGGAGTCTGCACATAACACTTCAACTTTTCATACTTGAGAAAAAGATGAAAATAGGTTCTTAAAATCGTGACTCCTGTGACGCAACAAACATTTCAGCTCTCTAGTGCCAGCGGTTCTGGAGAAGACGGACACCATGTTTGTACCCAAAGCTTATAGTCAGGAATTCAGAAATGCACATAAAAGGGGACAGCAAGACTTTTGTAGAGCTTGCCAGGAAGAAGATGATTTTATTTTTGTAGCTCAAAGCAGGTCACAGATTTTGGTAGTTTGAGGCAGGTTTGATGGTGGATTTTAAGCAAGAAGGTTCATTCTGACTTCAAAGATTTATTTGGTTGAGCATACGGTTGGGTTTTTTACATGATGCAGCAGTGTTTGCAGATGATTATTGTTTGACTCACCAGAGTTCCTTTCAGTCGTCAGGTAATTCTGTTAATTAATAAGTTTTGTTTTCAGCTTTATGTATATTTCTTCATGTGTCATTAAGTAAATCATAAATCCGCTGTAGATGTAGATCGTGATTTATTAAAACATGATCATTGACAAGTATGACAGTGTGATATTCTTGGGCAAGGAAATGAAAATGCAACATATGAAATAATTGTAGCTGAAATCATACTTGCAGTTTCTGAAATAAACTATGTATGAAAGGACAATGCATGTGGGTATTACATTCGTCTGCTGAGAACATATGTAGAGTTAATGAGTATCCAGCAAGTTGGGAACAAGGTTAGTTTTGCTGAAAAGGTCTGTGTAAGGTCGTACTGCAGCAACATGATACCCTGTGACAGACAGACAGACGGACAGCTGTGTGTACCTACTTCAAATGCAGATGTAAACATTACCTCATCTAGTGACAATTCCCCTTGCCCCTGCAAGTCATAACTTGGCAAATATCCATCACTGGCCTTGCTGCATTTTGTTCAGTTTTCTGTGCTAGCATGGCAGAGCACAATGAAGTTCAGGTGCAAGCTAGCACTGAAAAGTTACCGAAATGAAGCAAGGCTTAACTTAGCCAGTGAGGGAAACCGGTGAGCGCTATGATATGCCTGGCAGAGTGATCTAGGAGCAGTATGTGTGTAATCCACTCGACCTGTCGATACGAGTACAAGATACTCAACTTCCCAATTCAGAGACAACAATTAGCATTACTTCACAAACCTTGATATGCAGTCAAAATTCAACCCCCGAGTTGGGTTTCAGCAGCTTTTGATACTAAACAAGTCGCAACCTTTTGGACAAGTGAAAACTAGCCCAAATCCGTATCAGAAAGCCAAATACATGGGAACAATCCTGAACTTCTTTGAACTTTAACTAGACTTGTGGGTTAGTAGTATTTACAAGTACTGGCCCAGTATCTTTAAACACACCATGGGCTAGCAGTCTAGTACTAATTGTCATCCCTGATGTAGTGGACTCAACAACAGACGCTTCGCAAACACTGCATCCGACGTCTGTACACATGATGAAGGGACAATCAACTGTCACTGATATCAACATTAGGGATGCTTTTCTTAGTCACAAAGAAAGTTATAAATTGATACGTAACAATGATTACTGTTCAGTTAATTTTGATAATGGTCAATCATTCCTATCCTTGTCTTCACTTTCTGCATGGCTTTGTGTGATTTGCATTGGTGTATGCATGTAATTGATTTGCTTATTATGAAATACATGCCACATTACACCGACCCTTTCAGCAGTTTAAGCATTTTCACAGACAAAATCATTTCACAGCTTTCATAAATAACATTTAGACATAGGCTAATGGAAGAGTACATTGTAAAGACACTAGTTTAGTGTTACTAAAACACTACAGAGTGTATCAACACTATCACATGTAAGAATAAAAACACTCCACAGTGAAAACTACCTACACTGTTCAAACAAAGCTGTGAACCTATCACCCCTACTGACTATAATCGACTCATCCTTCACAGTATGGAAGCTAGTCCATTGAACACACTGAGGGGAGGCAACTAATAACAAATTAAAATTGGAATCAATTTTGACAAGATCAAAACAAAAGATATATTAATTTAACTTAATTTTGTCTTCAAAATTTTAAAATTAGACCATATATTACTTAAATAAACGGAAATTGCAACAGCTTGAAGTTGAGACTTTCAAGCAAATATCCGGAAGAACTCCCAGGGTTTGCAGGTTGACTCCTGTCAATAATCTTCATAGCTACCAATTGTTAGTTAATTCTATGTACTGCCATTTGCTGCTTTAGTCCATAGCTGACATACTGCAGGCAAGGGAACAAGAATAGCACAATCATAGCGTCTCTCTCACTGATTCTGCATAATCTTCTTGCCGACTTATTGCTCTATTCACAAGACATTGACCTTTAGCCCATATCAACAGGGCTTGACCGGTCACTGTCACTCTCATCATCCGAGAAGTTTTCCGACGGTGTTTCTGTGGCTGTCCGAGAATGAATGTCGGAAGATCCGAGACTGGACTGTCGAGATAAAGCTGCAGCTGTCATGGCCGCCACTTCTGCCTCTGTGTCGACCGTCGTGAGGTAGGTCTGAGCTGCCGTCGCCTGCCTATATCTGGTGACAGAAGTTGTACAGTCAGTGATTGTTCAAATAAGTGTCAAAACAAAACTCGAGGAGAAAGAACCGACATATTGTTGACGGCGTTTGGTTACTATCTGATCTGTGTGTGAGGGATGGTGGGTTGGGGTATTCACATAAAGCAGGGGAACACATATATAATACAGAACTTAAAACAACCATTATATATTCACAATAATTTTCCATGAAAAGAAATTGAAAATTGTGTTTAGAAATGTACCAACAGGTATTTCAATTATCATCAATAAATGTTGGTTTTAACATCATGAATATAAATTGTAGAGTCCTAGATTTTGAAATTATCCAAAAGATGAAACAGATAGGAGGTGTTGAATCTAGTTTTATGTATGAGCCTAGCTACAGCAGGGAAGAACGATGACGCACCTGGCCTGCTGCTGACTGACTGCGGTGGGATCTATTGGGCGGATAGCAGTTGAACTGGAAGGCAGGGCTTGTGCATTTTGAGCCATATCTGCAATACAAACAAACAATCTTTGATTAATTTGGAATCCACAAATCTGGTTCTCCTTTATAAAACATAGTGAGCGTAAGGTAATCTGAGTACTATCTTAAGAACGGGAGTTGAGGAAGGTGAAGTGATTCAATGGTTACAAGAATCAGGCGGCTTGTACAGTTAGGTTGTTTTAGTTCTTTGCAAGTACATGTAATAACCGTTTTCTATCCATCACTGCCGTAATTAAGCCTTAATGCATTTCGTTAACTTTACTGTGCCATCTTTTCAGAGTAAACTATGAAGTTCAAGTTGAGCACACTGCTTTAAGTTAACAAAAATGCAGCAAGGGTTAAGTTAGCCAGCGCGGGAGACTGGGAGCACTAGTTACGACTTGAGGGAAAGTTGATGTTAAACCTGTTAAAGGTGCTGTAGCACATGTTTTTTTGCAAATTTTGTTTTCTCAAATATGTCATTTTTTTTATTAAAGCTTGTGCAATATATTGTTACGTTAGAGGGTAAAATATTTCATTCCACAATCCGATTAACCTTGTATATATAGAAAATGGTCATCAGTATTGGAAAAAAATGGCGAGCGCATAAAGCAACAGTAGTGTGGAACTCTTCAGTGTGAGAGGTAGAGTTTTAGGTCTCATGCAAATTGGAGAGTTGAGAATTTGACAACAAGATGGTCAACCATTATCAAACTATGAATTCCATTAATTCAAATATTGTTATTAGTATTTGTTCAACTACAAACATCAACAATACTGTGGCATTTTGCTTTCTGTTTGGTGCACTATGCAAAATCTACGACATACCAAATTTTCAAGTTTTATTTCTTATTTCATTCAAACAAGTTTGAACAATTAATATGATTCATAGTGTATTGGTTTGTTTTTTTGTGCATTCTGGATTCCCTACCCAATAGAGAGTGAGCCGAGTTATTGTTCAGCACCGATTAGGCAGAAAATATACCAAACCAAGGCGAGGGCTCGTACTGAAAGGTTTGTTTGTTGTGGCAAGACTGACCTATGACATATGGTTCGAGAGCTTTAGGCACCATCTTGGAGGCCCTCTGCAGGTCGAGGGACGTACACTGCCCTTTCTCCAGGTTGAACGCCATCCCCATCCGTTTCAGCACCTCGATATCGTCGTGAATTTCAAATGTGTTATCAAACTTGAACAAGTACTCATATCTGAAAAGTAAGAGAAAAGAATGAATTGTTGTTAGGAAGGAACGTATACGATTATTGAAAATGAACTGAAATTCAAGACTCTGTAAGTGGGAACTTGAACATTATACCTATCACATCACATGTTTATATGAAAACTAAGAAATATTTCTGATTAAACAAGTGAAGAGACGAATATAACTCACACACCCCCGCTTCTCCCTTACTTCAACAAATTTCATTATCAGCAAAAGACACATCTATAGGTCTATGTTCAATAATAAATTTGAAAATTAATTAAGTTCTAACTCTCAAAGGCACAACTAGGGATCATGGTTGATATGTATATCAAGTTTGATGAAGCTAGCATGCATAGTTTTGGACAAAGGGTCCGCACAAAATGATTTCCTCATAGTCACTTTTTAGTCACATTTCCATGGCAACCATAAAAATTAAAATTCAGAAATAAATCTAACCCTCAAAAGGCACAACTAGGGATCATGGTTGATATGTATATCAAGTTTGATGAAGCTAGCATGCATAGTTTTGGAGATATACTCTGCACAAAATGACTACCTCACAGCCAGTTTTAAGTCACGTTTCCATGGAAACCGCAAAAATCAAAATTCAGAAATAGTTCTAACCCTCAAAAGGCACAACTAGGGATTATGGTTTACATGTGTATGAAGTTTGGTGAAGCTAGCACTTATAGTTTGGGAGATATGCTCTGCACAAAATGACTTCCTCACAGAGTCACTTTTTAGTCACGTTTCCATGGAAACCGCAAAAATCAAAATTCAGAAATAGTTCTAACCCTCAAAAGGCACAACTAGGGATCATGGTTTACATGTATATGAAGTTTAGTGAAGCTAGCACTTATAGTTTGGGAGATATGCTCCGCACAATATGACTTCGTCACAGAGTCGCTTTTTAGTCACGTTTCCATGGAAACCGCAAAAATTAAAATTCAGAAATCATTCTAACCCTCAAAAGGCACAACTAGGGATCATGGTTGACATGTGTATGAAGTTTGGTGATGCTAGCATGTATAGTTTGGGAGATCTGCTCCGTACAAAGTTTTGGGACGGACAGACGGACGGAAAGAATGAACGCTATATACCCCCGCTTACACTGTAAGGCGGGGGGTATAATTACATCATAATAAATGGAGATCAAACCAGTGTGTTAAAAGATCCTTTTGAAATCAAACAAATAAATAAAATATAAAATATTTGCAAGCACTTTCCCTGAGCATTTGAGTTTAGGCCATGAAAATACCCCTGGATGCCAGTGGATACTCAAACAAGAGGTAAGATAACAACGTATAACAAATCTTTTAAGAGAACGTTTCTACCATTTTCAAAATTTTTGCTGAAGAAAATATGCCTTGGAATTTAACAGCGTTTTCAAGAGTATTTCATTTTCATCATCAAAAACTGGGCAGTTGATTTTGCACAATGCCCTGTCACTGTCATCTACATGACATCACAATGCTATAACATCATAAACATGATGACGTCACAATGCAATGACCGCACAGGAAGTCTCAAATCTCACCAACGTGTCTTCTGATATCAAATACATCAACACTCGTAGATAAAAGTAAAATATCATTTGTAACTTTTATCAGTGAGTCTTGATATATTTGATATCAGAAGACACTTTGGTGAGATTCTCTATATATCATGGCCGCACATATTATTGCCGGGAGAAAGCCCACAAAACCATTGTGCAATGCAGTGAAACCTGTGAGTATCGGCTGGAACTAGCGAACCATGGGTGGTATTGCACTTAAATTCAGTGTAGCATTGCACCTAAACCTTACTATAGAATAGTTCTCTACAGCAGACAGCCCCACAACAACTGCGCATTCCCCTTCCATGTTATGATCAACTTAGGATAATCTTGAGGGAGGAAAGGCTGCAAGACGACTGTGGCTATGCAATATGGATAAAGCTTTAAGAATGTCTTGAAAGACCTACTTGTCATTTGATATGCTGCAGTCGATGACTGTCTTTTTACTCGTGTTGACGATGATGAAAGGAAGCTGTATGGCCGAGTTGGAGCCGGGCGGGCCTTGAACCTTCTCCAACTCACGGTTCCTCTGCACCAAATTTTTAAATGCTATTTGCTGAAAAAATGTTATGTTAATAAATTAATAAAGCTTGTCTTTGTCATCTGTGAATAGTGCATATGACAAAACATTTGCAAACGATCTAAATTTTACTTTTCTTGAAAATCTTATTGGGATAATAATTAAATATTTTTTATAAAGATTGAGAGCTCATTTAGTTTTTATATACTTACTTGTAAAATAAGTTCCTGTAACTGTTGTGTTTTATGTTTTATTCTTTCTAATCTTCGTTGTTTTTCCATCTGTAAACATTAAAACATTGAAGACTTTAAACTTTGCCTTCAGCAATAATCTCAACTTACCAAATAAAACAAGGACAACAAGCAGACAGAGTCGGCCATATCCCCCGCCTTTGGGAAAATTTATAGAAGAATAGTTGTTGAATAACAGTGACTATGAACCTTTTTTCAACTAAACACAACACACAAAATTTCAGCTCCTTAGACAAAGTGGTTCTAGAGAAGAAGACAAAATGCGAAAAGTTTACAGACGGCTGGACACCGTGCAATACCATAAGTCCATTGTGCCTTTCAGGCACATCTACACATGATGATTGTTCCACACACCAAGTTTCGTTGAGATATGTCCTATAGTTTTCGAGTTCTGTTCCGGAAACGAAATTCTAAGTAACATATCCATGGAAACGGTAAAAAAAAATAACTCCAAGAAGTTGAAAACCCCAAAAGGCACATCTACACATGATGATTGTTCCACACACCAAGTTTCGTTGAGATATGTTATATAGTTTTCGAGTTCTGTTCCGGAAACGAAATTCTAAGTTACATTTCCATGGAAACGGTCAAAAAAAATAACTCGAAGAAGTTGAAAACCCCAAAAGGCACATCTACACATGATGATTGTTCCACACACCAAGTTTCGTTGAGATATGTCTTATGGTTTTCGAGTTCTGTTCCGGAAACGAAATTCTAAGTTACATTTCCATGGAAACGGTAAAAAAAAATAACTCGAAGAAGTTGAAAACCCCAAAAGGCACATCTACACATGATGATTGTTCCACACACCAAGTTTCGTTGAGATATGTCTTATAGTTTTCGAGTTTTGCTCCGGAAACAAAATCGGGACGGACGGAGCCCATTTCAATATCCCCCCCCCCCCCCCCAACTATGTTGGCGGGGGATAACAATTCAGGGAAGGTTGGTATTGTGTATGTCATATCTCCAACAATCTCTGTGACCGTGAAAGTACACAGCATGAGAAAGACTATATGCTGCAATCCCATTTCTCACCAACCAAATCATTGTCAAATCTCAACCTCAGAAATAAGATAAAAGTTGATTTCTCTATCTCCAAATGTTTGTTAAACGGTATCAAAATAATTCGGGTTGAGTGATAGTTTAATCTGAGTTAAGTTAATTTTCAGCAACATAATTCAAACATTAGAGACAGACATGCATATGGAAACAGGGGTAGACGCGAATGTCAAGCCCTGCTGGGAAGATGTTTCCTTATTATATATATATATAGAACATCATACTTGTGCATTTGGATCGTTTGTATTGAACGAGAAGATGTCATGGAAGCGGAGGAACAACGAGTTCGAAGAACGAGTTGTTCCTCCGCTTCCATGACAGCTTCGAGTTCAATACAAACGGTCCAAATGCACAAGTATGATGTTCTATATTTATTATATAACCCTTTTTATTAGCAAATTGGTAAACAAATAAAGTTGCATAAATTTACTGGGACGATGTGCTGCGTATTGATAATTGGACGGTTGCCTGACCAGCACGACTCACGATTTTATATCTAAATCATATCTTTATTTTCTCATTTGTCAGCCCAATAGAGCTTTAAGTGAAATTTTCTTCACTGTGGTAACATAATTAAACCATCAAATTTGCTTTACTATCATTTAATTACAAAGAACTGAAAATAAGAAACAACATTCAGGCTTCCGTCTGTCGTGCTTCTTTCGAATGACGTAACCATGGTTTTGACGTCACAATAGTAAACGGTTGTGACGTCACAATGACGCTGCATCGCTAGCGAAGCTTTCGGCACTGCTTGAGTTCTCCTTATACTTTGCGCTTTTCTGCCTTGTAATGATAATTTGAGTAACATTTACCCTGCTTGTGCTGTTAATATTAGGTATAAATCCAAGCTGATACTTTAATCAACTAAAGCATTACCAGCAGTGTTATTAAAATATAAATTCCGGAGATTGAATTGGGAAAACATTGAAAAGTACGGAAAATTCCGAGAAGTGCCGAAGTTTAGAGAAAGTAGAACCGTCAGCGGTGCAATACGGAATTCACCGTGCAATACGGAAATCGACCACGGAAACCGTATTGCACCTCTGTATTACTATCTTAAGTTTACATGGGTATATAATAAATAATTGGATACTTATATTGCGCCTTTTCCACATTCTATGCTCAAAGCGCTACAATCATCACCCTGAAGGAATTGTATTTTCAAAGCTGCTACTAAGCGCTTCGTCAGTTCTTCCCATATTCAGGTATTTGTGTGAATATTATCAGAACACTTACCTCTAAATTTTGACATTCCTGAGCTGAGTTTGTTGGTAAACCTATCCAACGGATTTCTTTCTTTTCTTTAGATATTATATTCATGGCCATCAACACATTCAAGGCATCATAAACTCGCCTCCTAATATTTTTCTGGTCATATGCCTGGAATAACGAGAGTAGGAATTTCAGCAAATGACAAAATGAAAGCCTGACAATGATTTATTTAAAACAAATGAAGATATTCCTTGAAGGTAGAGATAAAATCTAAAATATGTTGAACATTTCTAAACAAACAGTATCCTGCGAGAATGATCAGAATTAGATTAAAAGTTAAACCTTCAGAATTCAATTAAATTGAGCTAACACAAAATTTTAAACTAAAATCATTAATTATTCCAAAAATGCTTTTAAATTAAAAGAATACAAATGAAATGCTGCTTACATTAACTTGATCACCGGTTGACATAGACAAATTCCTGGGGTCTGTAAACTCCGCCACAAGTTCGTCAGCCACTTCATTGTAGGAAGTGACTCCTTTCTTCTGGACCTTCTCACACACCTTCATGGAGAAGTGACGAAGACCCTTCCCTCCTTTCTCTCCTTTCTTTCCTCGCTTGCTGGGGACATCAAATAGTTCTCTTATGAAGCAGTGGAGTTAAAATCACTTTCAATCAGTAGTGCTCGTTAGATTGATTAATCAGTCCTATTCACACAACAATGTCTGAATAACTGAATAGCTCTGAGTCTAAAGTCAGGATGAAATCAAAGAGCCAAGGTTATCAAAGAGCTGTGCTATTTTATACATAAAGAAACACTGTGCAATGCAATAAACTAGATTGTATCTATTTTTCTCAATAGTTAATCTCTTAGAGTGAACATATAACGGCATAAAGATTGTGGGCACATATACTGGTTTCAAATGGTTAAAGAAGACAAAAGACAAAAGGTAAATAATGACAAAAACTAAAGAATAATTTACACTATCTAAGATACTAGAAGTAAGAAATTCACAAGGGAGATCACTCCGATCAGAAAGCTTTCCATTCTTCAGAGACCATTTGAAACTCACTTGTCTCCATATTCTGCTTCTAGAGTTATCTCCCCTGCAGTGCGTTTCTTGGCAGACCAGGGTGAGGTTTGGTCGACCTGTATCACGGTACGCGGACTGGACGCTATCAGCTGTGGCGACGCCTGCAACATACATGAAACATAATTTAGCTATAAGACTCAATAATAGTTGAACAGGTAACCAGAAACATGGTCAAAAGGTAAAAGATGGAGATTATATATGATAAAATAATTAAAATCAAGATATTCTGTCTATAATGATTCTGCAATGTATGCAACCTAATCGGTTCTGTGAACGGACGTTTGATTTGTTTTGTTTCCAGTTTGTAGGAAGAGGCATTTATATAAGCATAACCTTGCTTGTTTGCCGATTCCATCACTTTTCCAGTGAATAAATACGTTTAAATCATACTGTCTACAAATGAAACCAACAGAGTAACTACGGTATACTCTACCTTGTAGGGCGACATCTTGGCTGGGGACGCTATAGGAACAGCAACAAGTAGCTCTGAAAATGCATTCAGAAGTCATAATTATAAAACATCTTCTCATATCTCTTATTGGCTAACCTCAATAGCCAGGGAACTTGTTCGATATATTGTACTTGTAACAATTTGTTTATTATTGTCGATTCTTTACCTCTCCAAGAAAATAGATTTGGTTTGGAGAATTCTGAAAGTATTGTATACTCCTGAAAGCAATGTACATTTATTTTCAATGGCGTTCTTCTGTTATAATCTTTGAATATTTTTATGTTTTTGGCGATCTCTTTGTAAATTACATACCTAAATTTTTGCCATTTTCAAAATAATAATTATGCCGAGGATAAAAGATAACCAAACAATAGATGCAATGACATATGGTCAAAATAGGGATTCATTAAAATCGGATGTCAATTTGACAATTGCTCGATTTTAAATTTCTGAAATCGGTCCATAAATTACTTATATAAGACTTTTTTTAAAAACGCCTAATTTAGCCCCGGCGACCAGAATGAAAGTCTGCGGGGGTGTGGCCCCTGAAGGGATGACTTCTGTGACGTCACTGGAGTAATATCATTATTGGCGATAGTCATAGTTCAACATAATTTCGCAATATTTTGATTGTTAATTTCACAAAGAAATCTTCAATTAACCAACTTAAATTTCCCATATATCGAATGTTAAGATATCCAACTAGGTAATTCCGCAGATGACAATTACACAATTATTGCATAAACATGTCTTTTTGGCAATGTAATACACCTCATAAATTCATTTAGCGGCAGTGATAATCATCATTAATTAAAAAATGAGGCTAGGGTAAGTAGCTGTCCAGCCAACCCCACCTGTCGCTTATCACAGTCACGCCTCAGTGAGCATTTTCATAATGAATCGCCCCACTAATTGCGGCAGTGTATATATACGTACAGGTAATCATCTGTCATTCTTGAAAAAAATGCATTTCATCAGATCTTTAACATTATGAGGAAAAAACAACTTAAAACAACATCTATAACAGCAATTTTAATCTTTTGTAGATGTCATGCTTATCAGTAACTAATACGTCTCATTTAATCAAATTATGTTTCTCAAAGGTCAGCTAAGATTGATTGATGACAAAATTATGGAAAACTTATGTTAACATCTATAGATGAATAGTAGGGTATATATTTGCAACAAAATGATTGTATACTTACGTCCTTTAGATTGCTGCTTGAATCCTTGTAATTCACCATGAGAGTCTATAATACCAGCCTGGAAACAAAACAGGACAATAAGCTTAGTTGCTCATATGACATACTCTTTGAAAGGTTTTTGAAGGTATGTAGTGTTGGTTCAAGAGGAGGTTGGAGGATGGGTGTCAATATCAACACACGTCGCCAGTAAACAGGTCCTCTTGGATTCCACACAGGATTTTTTTTAAGAACTTCAAATTTTTCAAGATTTCAAGATTAAAAGCCTACAAAACTATTGTTGTCACCGGTATGCATTTTGGTGAAATCTGAGAGCATCAGCTTGAATTAACAACTGACACATGCTCAACATCAGCCCTAGGACTTTGAATTACATTTTGAGAGTTGTGAGCATCAGCCCCTTATGTTAGTATGAGAGCAATCATATCAGTATTACTATTTTGAATATTTGCGTATAAGTCCACATATCACTGTGTCATGGTGACATGTCATTATTTTACAATGCTACAACATTATGTTTTCTCTATGATGTGAGCATGCATTCTAAATATGGCAACTGCGGGTAGACAGTCTGTCTGGAGATACATTTGATACATTGAAATCATATTGTGTGTTCCATGTCATACTAGGATTACGACACTCGTGTCTTGCTTTCAACATAACCCCTCTCTCACTTAGGAAATATCAACATGTGTCATAAACGTAGGACGATGTGACCAGGAAGATAATGTGTGATATTCACTGTCTGATAAGCAAATTATCAGGAAGTGGGATAATAATGTGGGATCATCCCACACTGCAGCATCAAACACACCTCGTCAATCTGGCAGTGAGAGATCATCCCACACTGCAGCATCAAACACACCTCGTCAATCTGGCAGTGAGAGATCATCCCACACTGCAGCATCGAACACACCTCGTCAATCTGGCAGTGAGAGATCATCCCACACTGCAGCATCAAACACACCTCGTCAATCTGGCAGTGAGATATCATCCCACACTGCAGCATCAAACACACCTCGTCAATCTGGCAGTGAGAGATCATCCCACACTGCAGCAAACACACCTCGTCAATCTGGCAGTGAGAGATCATCCCACACTGCAGCATCAAACACACCTCGTCAATCTGGCAGTGAGAGATCATCCCACACTGCAGCATCAAACACACCTCGTCAATCTGGCAGTGAGAGATCATCCCACACTGCAGCAAACACACCTCGTCAATCTGGCAGTGAGAGATCATCCCACACTGCAGCATCAAACACACCTCGTCAATCTGGCAGTGAGAGATCATCCCACACTGCAGCATCAAACACACCTTGTCAATCTGGCAGTGAGAGATCAGGGTCAGCAGGGCTGCCATGTACTCTGTACTAAGTCTAAGTAACGAGTTTACTGCTCTTCTGTATGAAAAGCATCATTCATCAACACTGTGTCTGACCAAATAAACATGAATATAGAAGAATGTTCCTTTCATAATTATTTGTACTGAAAATATGTAATTGATATATTGATCGTTTAAGGGTTGTCAATCAATTACAGAAAAAAAGGAAATATTTTCTTCCAAAAACATAACAAATTCATTCTTGATAAAGGGGATAATAATGTAAAATGCTATTTTAGTATTTATGTAAATAAGAAATCGTACTGAAGCTTTGTAATTAGTCTAATCAATCTCCAACCATTTTAAAACAATAATCTCATAAAGAAAAGAAACAAAATATCTGACACATTGGAAGATCCTAAAATAAGCTCAAGACATCATCCATAAATATCAACAGTCTAACTTGTATAAATATAAACAATAAAGTGTCCCAAAATAATGCCAACAAAATTATATACAGGGTAACACATCATTAACATCTGAATGACAACCCATTTAAAAATAGAAATGTCAAACAATACAAATTTTAAAAATACTTCAACCTCCATTTTCAAAACAGCCAGAAAAACATTCTCACAATTCTCAACAAAGAAAAATAAATATCCAAAAATAAATAAATCACCTCTAACATCTAGCCCCTGACAATCTCTGCCATGTGCTTGAATCTGTGTTGACTACGCCAGCAAGGCAAGATGTCTTCTAGAACTACAGTGTACAACAGGACAACGAACACGAACACGCTAGGTTGAACAGCTAGACTCCTAACATCGCAGCCCTGGCCTTTCTTATTCTAATCAACGACAGGTGTCTTCTAGGCTTCCCGTCACCATCACCGGGCCTAGCTGTGACCCTAGTAACTTTCCCTCTGTCTGATGGAATGAACAAAGACCCAGCTTTCAGAGAAATTCTGCCTGCCTCACAATAACTTGTCCCATGTTCGTCCCTCTTCCTGACTGTCAACAAGTGGGCCACTGATAGTAGCCTACTTCCCTTACAGATCTATAACTTCTTATATCTTTGTTTGTCTCTTAATTTATGGATGGATAAATGTTTTCAATCATCAAAACTTTTTAAACATGAAATTTAAAAGATGCGTTTGAAGTGACCCTTGAGGACAAAGGCAAATTATATATCAAATTAATTTAACAAAGGATTTTCTCTCTCGACATATTCAACTCAACCGAATATTTGCTCCTAATTCAAATTAAAAACCATGAAATCTCCCATAAACACCTACTGTATACCTTTTTCAACTGCATTGCAATATGTGTATGACTTACCAAGAAACAAGCCAATACAACCAAGAAATGATGGCTAAAGCCACAAATCAAAGTCTCCAAAGATATCTAGTAGACTTAATCACAATGAGGCAAAGTTCTTCTCACAGCAAAATACAAACTACCGGAGAAAACCAACTTCACAAGTGTTGTTTATGTTCACAACATTCTACCCTGAAATTCAAATTCCATCGACACAACAGCATCTACCATGTATCAACAAAGCAACTACCATATCAAAACTGTTAACTTCACAAATGTAAAGAATCTGAGAAAACATCTACCCTGAAATTCAAATTTCATCCATGTAACAACATTTACCAAATACTAACTTCCCAAGCAAAACTGTTAACTTCACAAGTGTAAAGAATCTGTAAAAACATCTACCTGAAATTCAAATTTCATTCTCAAAGTCTCCTACCTCTCTCCACTGCATTTATCAGGACAAACTTGACCAAGGACGATCAAGTTCACATATGAGGCAGGAAATGTCAAGACACAAGCGTGATGCAAGCTATGTAATTAACTAAAGGCCATTAGCAGTACTTCTCTGTTGCAGCTATGGCTCGTTATTGTAAACCACTTGTCAATTGTCTCTCAAACAGAGGGGACACGCATCATTGATTACACACAGACAATTGGCCAGAGGCCATGCATCATCGACTCCCCACAATCAACAGTTGGTTGGCATTACAATGCAGCTTCCCTTCTGGGCTAGTCTTGCGGACAGGTGCAGAGAAACTAAAATGTGCTCTATTATAAAACTTAACAGATTAAAGTGTAGCCAATGAGATATTGTTTCTTTATAAGATACAGTTGTATTCCAACTTCATGTGTACAGTCAGGCCTCGATAATTCGAACGCTTCCGTTTTTCATCAAAAACGTTCGGATAGTGAAATGTTCGGACTACTGAGTATTGAGAACTACTAAAGAGATTAGTTTGGTTACATCTTCCTACCGTTCGGAAACTGCGAGATTCGGATTACCGGAGGCCGGATTATCGCGGCTTGACTGTATTTACTATTGAGACAGATAGACATAGATAATTAATCAATCTATTTTTTTAATCGAGACACACAGTTATACCATATATAACACAACCCAAACTTAGAGTTTGTCTTTTGGACAAGCCAGTGACAAAGTCTTTCTGTTGTAACTATTTGTTATGAAAATAGCTCAGATTACCATTATTGATATCTTACTTCGATCCATTTTTAAAATTGATTTTGTCCACATGAAACCAAGCTTGTAATTAGCCCTGTATTATCCACCTTCCAACATGTTCACATATCATACTTCAAGGGGGGTAAATATTAGCCTGAACTTTCTTGACAAAACACCCTTTCTTCATCCACGCAATTAACCCATAAAGCTGATCAAATTCCACAGCTCTATTAATAGCTCCAGCAAGCACCCAAGAATATCCTGCCTAGCCCCAAGTCATGACCCCTGAATCCCCTATCCCGTAAACAAAAGGGGGTTGCCACAGAGGGGAGGGGGGTTTCTAGCGAGGATGTCTAGGTTGACTGCCCCCAATAAACATCCTCTTGCTTATCACTACATAGCGGGTCTTATCTGAACACAAACACATCCTCTCTTTGTGCGGGACTGATTTACTCTCAATTCAAGCTGGACCTCAGCTTCAAGCTGGTAATGTGATGTAACATCTGTCCTAGAATACACACTGAATGGAGAAGGGCCATTCCAGCCCCTGTGTGACCCCTTTCTGTCTCCCCTCCTTTATTGACCCAGCCTCCCCCTCCTAT
Organism: Gibbula magus; assembly: GCA_936450465.1. Classification (NCBI taxonomy): domain Eukaryota; kingdom Metazoa; phylum Mollusca; class Gastropoda; order Trochida; family Trochidae; genus Gibbula; species Gibbula magus. The sequence continues at coordinate 14,416,660 of OW388306.1, forward strand.
AATGACCCTTTACATTTCTACCTCAAGGGACTCATCTTCATACACAGGGGCTTGTATTGTCGAAACTAGCCATTACAACGAATATGAAGTCGACGATCCAGCCCCATATACTTTAAAAAAAGTAAAGGGATGTAACGGGGTCAACACCCCATGTCCGTTTGAAATTATATTTCAGAATGTTGTCATCATATTATCATTCAATGTTATATATCACGGCAAAGCCAATACATTTGTCTTTAAAACAAGCCATCAAACGTAAAAATCGAACGGATAATAACAAGGATATGATTTTTCAAAGCCAAAAATATTAGCACATTGCTCATGTAAGCCATTTGCCTGGCCCACCAAAATAATAAAATATTCGCTTGAAAAAATTATTATAAAATACTTTATAATATCCTGTCAGCTAATAGTGACCCAGTTACAAAGCCCAGTATTTGGTGCATCAGATCGCGCAAGAATTATAACACGGGGTGCACTGTAATTGACGTACCAGAGATTTTAGATGATCTCAAGTGTGTTTCGAAACATCGTTTGATAGTGAGACGTCCATATTGAATGACCTTGGCATTGGTCTATTTTTGGTAACGAAATGATGTCATAGGGCTATTTGAGGCCCTATGACATCATTTCGTTTCCAAAAATAGACCAATGTCAAGGTCATTCAATATGGATGACTACAAGACAAACGATGTTTCGAAACACACTTGATATAATGTAAAATCCCTGGTATGTCAAATACAATGTCCCTCATGTTATAATTCTTGCGCGATCTGATGCACCAAATACTGGGCTTTGTAATTGGGTCACTATTAGCTGACAGGATATTATAAAGTATTTTATAATAATTTTTTCAAGCGAATATTTTATTATTTTGGTGGGCCAGGCAAATGGCTTACATGAGCAATGTGCTAATATTTTTGGCTTTGAAAAATCATATCCTTGTTATTATCCGTTCGATTTTTACGTTTGATGGCTTGTTTTAAAGACAAATGTATTGGCTTTGCCGTGATATATAACATTGAATGATAATATGATGACAACATTCTGAAATATAATTTCAAACGGACATGGGGTGTTGACCCCGTTACATCCCTTTACTTTTGTATAGTATATGGGGCTGGATCGTCGACTTCATATTCGTTGTAATGGCTAGTTTCGACAATACAAGCCCCTGTGTCTTCATAGATCTATAAACGATGCAAAAGGTTCGACCTCTAAATATTTATTAAATCATTCATATTCAACTCGAATCAGTAGATTCAAATCATACAGTCAGGTAGTCCATGGCTAGGAAATAAGTTGCTGGGCTAGTCAAAAATTTCGACTGGTAGTACAAGCGGCTAGTTTTAATTTTAGAATCATATGACCATGGAGATGCGTGTTAGCTGAAATGTCTATGGACTAGTACTTTAGGAAATTAACTAGTTCAAATGGGTGGTGCTTCAAATTGGGGAACTAAATGCTTCCTGTAAAAGATTCACAATACGTTCTTCAAACCATTCAGGTGAGGTGAGGTGGGGTTTAACGCCACTTTCAAGAGTATTTCACTTATTTCAAACCATTTATATTACCCTTCTTCTAAAAAATGATAAAACATATTTATCATCTTTTTCTGGACAGTCTAAAAAACATAATTTGAAGCCTGGCATATTCACCACTATTTACAATAGAGAGTACATTGTCCAAACTCTCCCTAACCATTTTCATACACTCTCACTTTTAACAACAAAACCTAGAACCACAAATGTTTACAAATATACAATGTGAGAGGCAATTAACATATACATTGAAATGTTTTGGTGAAGAACTTCTAGACACAAATGCAAAAAGAAATCTAATATTCTCATTCTCAATATTTCTTGTTCTGTGAGACAGGCAAAGCATGGTAGTGAAGGATGTGTGCTGGTTGAGTGAGTCTGGTTTTATACAGCCTGGCTCAATGTGAGTTCGTCACGACTTGTGGCCCAATTACTGGGATTACATCCTCTTAATCCAGTCTTGGATCTCATCAGACAGGCACAACTGTAGGGTTGGGTACCACGAACATTTCAGTACCGCGGTATACTATTTTTTTGCCCAAGTACCACGGTATTTACCACGATATACCGTGCTTGAAATGAATAGGATCAGGTTGTGTATAATATACAGGTAGAATTGTTCCAGATGTCTTTTTATTCAGAACTCAGTATAATAGAAGACCAAAGATGAAAAATTCAAAAGTAGATAAAATCATAACTATCATTTCAAGTTTTTCTTACATGCAACCAATCAGTTAGCAAATTGCAGACACTTTCATTAGAGATGTATTACATTCAAACTACATCAGATAACAACAGTTTAAAGAACCATTTAAAGCAGTAAGATATTAAATTTTCTGACAAATATCATTCTGTAAAAGGTATTTTTTTCTAATGATAAAAACCCCGGTTTTCTCCAACGTACCACGGTACGTACCACTTGATCGAAAAACCACGGTTTTCCGGTATACCGGTAAAACCACCCATCTCTAGGCACAAGTACAAGCAGAACTAATTGACAAGCAGATAATTCATAGTGGGCATTTGACAGAAGAAATTTGAGGATCATGGTCCAAAAATTTGGCGTGGGTTGTATGGGGACCCCAAAAGTGGACCCCCCTTTTCAAAATTCCTGGATCCGCCACTGATCATTTAATGATTCAAAGTGTAAATAGTTAAAATAAGGCAAATTCACAAAAGCATGTTTAAGATGTGACCTCAGGGTGTCCTTGACCTTGGACAAATTTGTGTGAAAAGCTTTCCAAATCTTGGTATTTCACCATAGTTGATATGATAATGTACCAAATAAGAGCCTCATAGCACAGAAACGTTTTGTGTTTACAAGGATTTTTTTAAAAATTCAAAACTCATGACCTTGACCTTCAAGGTCATAAATTCAATGATTGCTTTTCATTGGGTTAAACAATCATGCAATGATTCAAAGTTTTAATAGTTAAAACAAGCAGAGTCGGCCATATCCCCCGCCTTTGGGAAAATTTATTGAAGAATAGTTGTTGAATAACAGTGACTATGAACCTTCTCCTTATAGCCTGATGTAGCAGGATGGATGATGATTTGTTGGCTCAGCAGGGCAGGGATGCCACTCCCTGTAAGGTTTGTAACATATCAAAACAACCGTAGCCCACCCAATATAAGGTTCATTGCAACTGATGGTTATCGTTTGCTGATGATTAAGATGAAAATAGGCTTTTTAGGTTGTGAGCAAAGCCAAGGAGTTTGCACACAAAATTTCAGCTCCTTAGACCAAGTCGTTCTGGAGAAGAAGACAAAATGCGAAAAGTTTACAGACTGACGGATGGATGGATGGACAGACGGACGCCGGACACCGTGCCATGCCATAAGCTAAAAATACATCCATGGCAGTTTTTTAGTTCTGCTCCGGAAATTAATTATTAAGTTATGTATCCATGGAAATGGTAAAAATTAAACAAATTAAATTAAAAATTGTAAAGAAGTTGAAAACCCCAAAAGGCACATCTACACATGATGATTGTTCCACACACAAAGTTTCGTTGAGCTATGTCTTATAGTTTTCGAGTTCTGATCCGGAAATGAAATTCTAAGTTACATTTCAATGGAAACGGTAAAAAAAAAGTAGCTCGAAGAAGTTGAAAACCCCAATAGGCACATCTACACATGATGATTGTTCCACACACCAAGTTTCGTTGAGATATGTCTTATAGTTTTGAAGTTTTAGGCCGGAATGGAAAAGCCCGGACGCACAGACGGACAGACGGACAGAGCTCATTTCTATATCCCTGCCAACTTCGTTGTGGCGGGGGATAATAAGGCATATTTAAAAAAGCATGCCAGAGACACCTCGTGGTGACCTTGACCTTTGACAGACTTTACAGATAACCTTTTTAAATCTTGGTAATTCTCAAGTTGATGTATGCCATGTAGGAGCCTGACAGCACAGAAAGTATTCAAGCTATCACGTTTTTTTTAAAGTGATTTCAGAACTCATGACCTTGACCTTTGACCTTGCATGTGAACCCAAACCCTGCGTATGACCTTTGATTGCTGACATTTGACATGACCTCTAGCCACTAGTGCATACTAGTTTCAGATATTGTGGAAACAATATGCAAAGAGATGATCTATTTTCTTCTGCCAAGGAGAAGTCTTTGAAAGTGTTGCTTCCTATTTCAAGAAATAAAAGATGGTTATCCAATATTTTTCTTTAATGTACTGGCTTCTGAGAATGTTGTTTTACATTCATTTTTTACAATTTGGAATGATAAATACGATATTCGGAAAGATTAATACGCCTCAAGCTCGTTTGATTAAACGCGGGAATAGTATATCAGTATGTCACCCTTGACGGAGTGTTATAACTTATAAAGGCTAGTTCATGGTCACAAGGCGCAAAATTTAACATCTCATCCTCTAAGAATGCACAGTTCAAATATCACAGACGTATCAGTGACCAATCAAAACTCAACTTATGGTCAAGGTTAAAAATTTTGTTAAAGACTTTCTGCACCAAGGTCAAGGCCACAAGGTAAAACATCATAACCTCATGTGAAAGGTCTTTCATCACAATAGATGCACATGTGAAGTATCGAAGGCCTTTCAATGACCAATCGAAAGTTATGGTGACAGTTAAAGTTTTCATTCTGCAACATGGTCAAGAGGACAAAATGAATGAATGAATCATTTGAAAGGTCTCTTCACAATGGATACACATGTGGAGAAGTATTACAGGTCTATCTAAACTTATCATCAAGGTTATGTTTTTCGAAAACTGCTTCATGTATCAAGGTTAAGGTCACCTAGATTGGGGTCACAGATTTTCCTATAGTCAAAGGACTCTGCACACAACATTTCAGCTTTCTAGACAAAAGAATGTGAACATAGCTTCTTAAAGTTGTGGCCCCTGTGACCCCAATTAGGGTCATGGAAATCTACAATTTAGAATCCCCATTAGCCAAGGAGTCTGCACACAACTTTTCAGCTCTCCTGACCTTTTTGAACTAAAGAGGAAGATGAAAATAGGTTTTTACGGCTGTGACCTCTGTGACCCCACTTGGGGTCATGGGGTCACGAAATCTACAATTTAGAATCCCTGTTAGCTAAGGACACTGTACATAAGCTCTCTAGAGTCATTGGTTCTGGAGAAGAAGTCTAAAAAGCGAAAAGTTTACAGACGGATGGACGCCATGCCATGAGCAAAAATTATGACCTCATCTGAAAGGTATCATCACAATAGACACACACATGAAGTATAAAAGGTTTGTCACTGCACAATCAAAAGTAATGGCCAACCCAGGGTCAAACAGACGGACAGGTGAAAAAAAACAATATACCCCCAGAATCTCTGATTCAGGGGAAAAAAACTTACAAATCTTAAAGCCTCTTAAACTACCAACAACTAACCTCTTTTGCCAGATGTTCTAACCCAGAATCCCTGTAGAATCGTGTGAATTCATCTTTTAACTCCATGCTTCCTGAAGACTTTGTAGGCGTGACAGCCATCATTTTCCCTGGACTAGCCGAACCTAAAATAATATAAAAACGGTCATGACCATGAATGATAATTACTTGTATACTACTTACACAGATGAAATGATCATCATTAATATCATAATTAAAATAGGTACCAATATCACGAGTACAACATCTTTCTGCAAGATGTATCTTTTCAAATAATGATCAATAAAACTGTTTTGTTTCAACTTGGAAAACTGCAAAGGTCACCAAATCCGTACTCCCACAATTTCAGCTAATTTGACATTTGGTGTAAAAGTCATGATAGATCTCATTAACAAGAATTTGAAAATAGGCCAAAGTGTTCAGGTGACCTTCAAAATAATTTCAAGGTCACCAAAATCGACTGTTGTTTGTGTAATCCCTCAATGTTAGATGAGTTGGATTTGGGTTTTTATGACGCTTTCAAGAGTATTTCATGGCTGCTAGCATTATTGCAGGGAGAAAGCCTGCAATACTATTGTGGCTATGCACTGCACTCCTGCAAGCATTGGATTGAACTGAATTTACTTGTTATAGGTAAGTTTCTAAAATTACGTTTGACAATTGACCTCATATGAAACAAAAGTTATTTATTTTTCAGTTATTCTCTCTTTGTTATCTTGTTGGAATAGTTCATTTCTGCTTTAAGGGATCACTATCATCAGAGTACTGGCGTGATGAGCACTGACCAATAAATTTTATAAAGTCACTTTTCCTGACTTCTCCGTTCTATATACAGGAAATCAGTGGCCTAAATAATAGTAATAGATATGATCATTTGTCAGACTTAAGTTTCTGTTTCCTCATGCCAATGCTGTCCGAGATTACTGTGGGGATATAATAGGAGTCTGGTTCAAATTGACCCTTTTCTGAGGAACAAGATTTTCAACACATTGCATGTACTGAATGAGTGAGTTATTGTTTAACGCCGCTTCTGCAGTATTGCAGCCATTAGCGGCGATGCATGCACTGAGATACAAACTGGATCACTCTGCGCTTTCATATCCTGATGGGAGGAACACATCGAACCAGAGTAAGAATGAAGATGTGACCTCAAAGGTGTAACAGTAAAAGATCAGGTTGCTGCTTCACATGACTACTACCTCATCAGAATTACGGTAATGACATGTGGATAAAATACTATACAATCGCTTAATCACACATAACATCTTTATTCTAATATTTGGAAATACCCTATTCTGAAAATAAAACTATTTAAAAAGAGGAATTTTTCTTCAATTAATATTTCCCCCAGAGTGACAAATTAATGCCTATATCATATCATGCTTCATATTACATGTTTATGCAGATAAATAGCAATATATATGTCAATCATAGTGCATAAACATGTACATACATAATATTATGCTGTTACCATTAGCCCATGGCATGATGACACTAAAAATCATAGAACAGAACAATATTTTCAGTACACAATATACACAGTATACTAAAACCAAGTTCTGAACTTATGAAACATTTGCAATGGTGAAAAGTATCCCATTTCCCAAATGTTAGGGGACAGTCACTCGAGGCCAAAAGCTAAAATGATTTTCTCTGCAAGAACCACTCTAGGAGCAACATTGGTTATCATGATATGCGTTAAAATATGATATAAATTAGCAATAAGCATCCACTTGACAATGATGCAAAATAATTCTTGAATCACTGCCTTAACATGCTTCATGATCATGTACAGAACAGAATCTCCATTTCCATATGCTTGGTACATACTTCAGCTATCATGTTCTGCATCAATCTAGAAAGTATTTATTAGGGATGCAGTGATTTCATAGACCAGAGCGGTTCGTAGATGCAGTGAATTCGTAGATGCGGTGAATTCGTAGACGCGGTGGATTCGTAGAAGTAGTAATATAGTATACTGTATATCTGTAAGATGTTTTGCGACTATAGACACTGTATATTTTGTGAAATACGAAACTATGAAATAGTATGAAATATATAAATATATGCATGTTTGTATGAGTGTCTGGTTGCTTTATTAAAATTCTACGTCTACGATTCCACTGCCAATCCGTCTACGAATCCACCGGAAATATACGTCTACGAGGTGAGGTGAAGTGAGTTGGGGTTTAACGCCGCTTTCAAGAGTATTTCACTTATATCGCGGCTGTTAGTATTACGGCAGGGAGAAAGCCCGCAACGCCATGTGGCTATGCATTGCGGTGAAACCTGCGAGCAACGACTGGAACTAGCGAACCATGGGTGGTACTACTCTGAAATTCAGTGTAGCATTGCACCCAAACCTTACTGCGTGTAGAACAGTTCTCTACTGCAGACAAAGTTGCCGTGCCCCTGGCGGGATTCGAACCCCGGACCTCTTGATCTGAAGCCGAACGCACTAACCACTGCGCTATCCCGCCCCCTACGTCTACGAACCCGTCTGGTCTACGAATTCACCTACAGCCATTTATTAGATTCACTTAATTACCTAATTATGTGCTTAACAGTGCTTTAGCATTGCACATGGGGAATGTTATAGGTTGTTCTTAACTTGTTCATGAAATAACACTCAGAGAGATGTTCTTGTCTCCCATAACAAAATGGAAAATGAATGTAGTGTAGTTTTAATGATTAAACCATTTTGAAAAATATTAAAATCAACATTATGAAGTATAATGCAATATCTGAGTTCTATCTCAATACACAAAATCAAAATTCATTGAACATAATGTTCTTAAAATAATTATGTTGAACTGACAAATGTCTATTTCATAATAATGATCAGCACTAACTCAAACACATGGGAAGTTTACATGTTCAGCTACCCTGGGATGGATCTTACATTCCATGGTGTGTTTTGATTGAATACAACTTACACCATGAAGTGAAGTACTTGACAAAGTTATTAGCTAGTAGTTCAAATCATAAATGGGACAAATACTTCAGATCTCCTCGACGTCACAGGAGCATGATTTTCTTTCATTCAAGTCATGTGGCGAGTAACCAAGCGATTTGAAAAATCACCCTTTGACTAGTTTGAGGTCACGAGGGGACTTCCGTGCTTGTTCAAAGAAACGAGTATTTCCTTACATGACACCCTTTGCATTGTATTAATACATGGTCATGCATTATTATAAACTGATATATCCGTATGACATATTAACAATTACTGTAAATAGTTGATAAAAACTTATATGATGAGATGAAGTTTCATTGAAGATTTCATAAATTCTTTACCATCATCAACCCACAGGCTGGCGAGCGTCGTATTCGAACTTGCGGCCATTTCCAGATGATCGAAGGTCGGCAGCTTGTAAAGTGATTATCCCTGCGCCTTGTGCACTATTCAAATGTCAACAATAATATCTCACTAACACGATTTATGGCTTTAAATTCGCCGTATCACGTTTAAATTTCACTAACAAAATGGCGACCGATCTACTTGATCAGACTTTTCTTTAGATCATTTGACATACATATCGATGTCAGAGCACCATCTTGCCCCATTGCGAATAGAAATCACTTCCAGAGATCAAACGGTTCCCATTTCGGGAACCTGATCGAATACGTAATCGTTTGATCGCTTATTCTGATTTCTGTAAACTTCACTCAATTCTCAACAAAACGATCTTGGCGGCGTCCGCCATAACTCTGCACTGATTGGTTGATTAAACCATGTGACCAGCAGGTGCGCTTGCGCACTGGCTGAAATATTTCGGGTCAAAGTTGATAAATAGTTATTGGAAAACAAAGCATATCAACCGGATGTGACATGGACATGATAAACTTTAAGATTATTGAAATAAAAAAGATACTTACACACACAGAATTTGTGTAAGGGAGCGTCGTACATTTATTCAAACATTTCTTTATTGTTTCTCTTCACTAAAAATTCCGATGCATATGCAAGGACCTGTAGATAAACAAAAAATGCCAAAATGAACGATCTCACAGACCTCATAAAAAGACTGAGTGTCTCTCAAACGTCAAATTTCATTGACGCATTGATCTTGGGGAACTGTGGACTATATATCTGAGGAAATCTATGGCAGTGTTGTGTATGCCAAATGTTTATGTCGACATTTATTTCTAAAAGCTTGCAGATCTCTGAAATCCTATCTGTGTGTTAGTGATCATTTTACGAATCTTCAAACAGTTCTGAGATTAGGCTAAACAAAATTTAAAAAATTGCTTACGTATTGATTGTTTGTGTAACCAAGTCTAAGTATTTAAATACATGTATGATAATATAGTTGGATACTCAAGGGCATGCATTACTTATTTCAATTAAAGGTAGGCCTATATCCATTGTGTTGATGGGGGTCACATATTGCAAACGTTATAAAATGCCGGGTTCCTTTATCGAGAAGTATTACCAAAAACTATCATTTTGATGATAGTAGACTAAGCCCATATTGACGATATGAAGGTAAAAGTAGTGATTTCTGATCGAAAACCGGACAATGCACGGCATGTGGCGCGCGTCAATGAGTCAAACGTAATTTTGGAATCTTATCAGACAAAAAAGACAAATTTGAGTTGATGATGTTTAATAGGTCACATAACTACCGTGCATGTAAAAGGGACATGCAGTTTCGGTTTCAGCACATGCATAATGATACGTTGCTCAATTTTAATTGGAAACTAGTAATTGTGATATATTTGGCGATTGGGGATAAATATGCAAGCTGAGTGAATTTATTTTTATTGTAGACAGTACATGTTGGAACGTATTAAAGCCAAATACAATTTTATGAAACACAATGGATGCACCTTAAGGTGATTGTATATGTTTTTCCGGTCGGGGAAAAAAAATGAAATTAAGAAACTACTGTAACGTACGTAGGCCTACGTTCATATGGTATCTTTCAAATTCACCAACTTCAAAGGGAGTACACGACTGAACATGAAAACCGGATGTACGTGGTGGTTTTGAAATTGATAAGTTTGATGTGCATGATGTACCTATCACTTGCCAAACCACCATGCTCATCAATCCAATCATATCTGTGATGTCACTTGCCAAACCACCATGCTCATCAATCCAATCATATCTGTGATGTCACTTGCCAAACCACCATGCTCATCAATCCAATCATATCTGTGATGTCACTTGTCACTTGATAACCGGTGCCAGTATCTGCACCGAAGCGTCACAGTCATATCAATAAAGAAGTTGACTATCCATAGAGCTTGTTCTCATTCATCATACCAGCATCTCGAAGAAGATAAATAACTTGTTGTAAATTGTGTCCATGTGAAATAGGCTTAAGTCATTAAAGGGGCCCTGTGCACTACTCAATACAGTTATACCCCTGCCACGCCTTTAGTTTTGAGAGAAGGGCGATTAATTTAACAAATATTAAGCCTCTTTCACATGGACACAATTTACTTACATGAACAATTTACTTACATGAGTAAGTAAGTGTACGGACATGAGTAAAAGCAAATTTACATCATGTTCACATGTTGTCATGTTGTTTTCGCCAGGTATAAGTAAACATAAGCTCGTGATTAGTATAATAGAATGTTCATCACTTGGAACAATGTAATTGAGAAAGCTGCTCATACAAAAACGAGAACGATCTCACCATTGGTCAGACAGACAAATGTTTATTTATGTCTCACCACTGTAAAACATATAATACATACAAAGTAAAAACACATTCATATAAAAAGATATGAATATATACAGTACCATTCTTGTATAAGAATTATGAGAGACAATTATTTATATAAAATATTTCTACGTCTTGCTAAAATATTATAGCAGGTTTTGGCTGAGATAAAAACCAAGTTTTCATTATGTAAAATGGTGGCCAACATAAAATCTTCACTTGATTCACTAAAATTTAAAAAAAAATAGATTTGCGATAAGAGATAAGAACTGTACGTAGGTCATCATAGATGGGGCAGTGTAAAAGAACATGTGCTTCATCTTCTACCTGATCTTTGCATGTAAAACAAAAACGAGAATCCGCAGGAATGTTTTCATATATTCCTGTCTCGATCTTTATCGGGGCGACTCCACATCAGAATTTCACAAGTGCTGATCTGTGACATTTTGTCATTTGTCTGGTTAAATATGGTTCGCTGTGATATTCAGATTTGAACATTCTGTAAGTCCTGAGTTTGTTTCTTCCCTGTCGACCCCTTCATTTTGTAACGTTGTCGTCCATTTCTCCAGGTAATCCTTCATCAGATGGTTTTCGACGTCAGCAACAAACTTACGTTTGTCCATGTGATTACCGTCAGGCGTAGTGCCTTGAACAGCCAATGACGTCCATTTACTACGTACTCTGAAGTTCCAGTTCCTTGTTTTAGAATTTGCCCAATTAAAAACGTGGTTGTTTAATCGATCTGGCATATTATAAAAAACGACACCATTGTCTTGCTACAGAGGACCATTGTCTAACATAAGTTGGTTTCCAACCCATGTCACCGTTGATGGCAGCGTTTGGGGCATATTTACCCAGACCCATGAAAATACGTTGTGCTCTATTCTGGACAGCCTTTACGGCCGATATATCATGAGTTCCCCAGATCGGAGCTCCATAGTTAAGCGTAGACTATACCATGGTATCATAAAGCTTACTAAAGGAACTGTATGGCAAACCACCCATCGCTTTAGATTTGGAAATCAGCAATCCTAGGGCTCGTCCCGCAGATTTGGAAGCATTCTTACCCATGGCGTGGTAATCTAAGTGCAGGTTCAGTCAAGAGAATGCCGAGATACATATAGGATTGTACATGGTCAATTGAGTCATTACAGATCCTGAATGCCTGGTTTGACCTTGGAGTAGATTGGTTCCGAAAACGCACTGTTTTTGATTTTACTGGATTAACTGTTAATGAATTTGTATTACACCACTTGCCCAGTGCATCAAGAAGCAGCTGAAGGTCATCCTCTGTCTCAGCCACTAGGACTAGATCGTCAGCATAAGCCAAATCAGCAACACATTTGTCGTCGATCAAGATTCCAACGTCGAGACTGTTCAACGTCTGAAGTAAATCATCAAAGTATAAGTTAAATAATAAAGATGAAAGTAGGCACCCTTGCTTCAGACTACGAGCTACAATAACCAAGATGAGTATTAACCCGTTTATTCTTACACAGCACTGTACCTGGCTGTACAAGGATTTAACCGCCGATAGCATTTTCCCATGACCTCCAGTTTCGACCAGCCTGTTCCACATGACACCTCTATCAATGGAGTCATAAGCCTTTTTGAAGTCAATAAAGGCAACGAACGTGGATTTTCCTTTACCTTTGCGAGTGTCAATAATTGATGTCAATGTATGTATATGGTCAAGAGTGGACCGCTTTTTTTCGAAATCCGTTCTGTGAATCATGGAGAATATTGTTGCCTTCTGCACCCAGTCCTGTAGTCTACTGTTGAGAACGCTAAGTAGAGCTTGTACATTGCTGTAGTTAGGGTAATTCCTCTATAGGAAAGGGGTCTCTTGGATCCAGAGTCGAGCTCTTCGAAATAGGGTTGATGATTCCTTTTGTCAACGTGTAAGGTATTCTTCCGGTTTCAAAACACACATTAAACAGCTTATGTAAAACAGCTTTTATAGATTTCCCTTTAAGAACTTCGACTTCATCTACGCCTGCTGCCTTCCCACTGTGAGCTCTAAAAATTGCAGTGTTTATTTCAAACATGGATATTTTATCATCAAACAGGGGGAGATAACTGTTCCCTGAGGCATCTGCATATGTCATATCTGAGCACTGAGTGTCACCATTAAGTTTTGAGAAGTCATCTGACCACCGCTTGAGAACGTCGTCAGTATGCTGCCGTTATCCATTACCACTGACATTGGTATGTTCTTCATCCTATCATTACCAACGCCCACTTGGCCAACTTCTTTCCAGAATTCCTGGTTATTGGAATCACACAGCGATTCAAGTGGTGGTGATCTCAAACCTTGAAAACGTATTTTTATTACACCATTTGGATAGAGAACTTTCGTATGACTAGGGAGACATTTTATGTTCTTTGAGTTTCTTCCTCCACGATCTCTTATGGTGTCTAAAAGTTATTGAGTACATTGTAATACTATGTTGATAAAAATGCAGGAAATCTATCTCATTAAAGGATAACCAGTAAATTAATTAATTAGTAAAGATGTTTTCCAGTCTAAATATTGAGCATGTCGTTTATTTCCAAGTGCACAGCATTGTAGTCGAGTCACAAACAATAAACAACAAACAAAAAGAGAAACAAAGTTTATGAGTAGTCTTACTCACAGAAATGAAAATCCACTAGTTTTTGGCATTATGTAGTTCCTAATTGTATTAAAATAGCTGTATTTGCCAATTAGATATTAGATTAGATATTATATTAGATGATTCCTCTTTTGACTTGGACAGGATGGCTGGGGGAGAAGTGGATATACTTATATATATGGATATATCTCCAGCTGCAGCCCAGTTACTTGATGACGGACTTTGAAACTGCTGCCCAAAATGCTGCCGTGAATGTGTTGAACCCAAAGGTTGCCTTTTCCATTTTAGACAATCCATCTGGAGAAATGTTCAACGGTTTGGCCTGCAAGCCAAATTCTCCTCTGATCCTGTGGAGAATCTTTTTGTTCGCCGTGCCTCTGCTCTGCCTCTCCTGCGACTGAGTGACATCGATGACGTTTGGCTTCACGCTTTGGAAGAAGTCGACATGACCGACCCTGCCATCCTCCAGTTCGCAGACTACATGACGGAGACGTGGGTTGAGGCTCCTGGCCGAGCCATGTGGAACCACTTCAACAACGACGGTGCCAGAGCAACCAACCACGTTGAGGGATGGCATTCCAAATTGAACAAATCTGGACCCTGCCATCCAAACCTCTTTAAGTTTATAAGCTTAATTCAGAAGGAACAATCATGCAATGAGATTGTTATGTGTCAAATTGTTGCAGGTGGACGTCAGCCACCACGGAAGAAGAAGTATAAGGAGTTGGGCCAGCGCCTGCAAAGGGAGAAGGACTCTCTCCTAGCTGGCACCAAAACTCCAACTGAATATGCAGATTCAGTATCTCACCTTGTTGGACTTTGAAGTTTATCTGTATATGTTGTATCTGTGTGTTGTTGAATGATGTATGTGCTATACTGATGACAGTGCTGATTTGTAAAATACATTTGTCATAATGAAACATAATGAAATTGAAATGAATGAAAATGAATGTATATATTATGAATGTGAAATGATGTCTCAAATATATGACATATATTATGAATGTCCAAGATATTGTGAATGTGAAAGGAGAATGTTAGAATTTAGAATAAAATTTATTGAGACGATCCCCTGCCACCTCTATTGTTTTACCAATTAGCATGCACCAAGCGATTATTCAAGACATCCGATTATTCAAGGGTTAACGGTATATACGTGTGCACGAAGATGATTAACCCGCTACGTGTATTTTATTATTTATACACAAATAAATTTAATACGGCGATTATTCAAGGCATGTATTTATTCAGCGAGGATTCTGGCCAAGCTATTATACAAGACATCCGATTATTCAAGGGTTAACGGTGTATACGCGTGCACGAAGATGTATTTTATTATTTATACACACTAAATTCAGTTGCCATAGTACACGCAAACTAACGTTTATAGACACTTAAATGAAAATACGATAATCGGGGTAACCGTTAAATAAAAAGGAACCTCCTGAGATTTCTTGATGTTCAAATAGTAATATGTCTAGACTTGCTTAGATGACATAGACTTGGTCTCGCGTCTGGAATGACAACAATTTAATCAATATGTATATACATTTTCTGAAAACGTTTAACATGGAGATCTATGGGGAACTGTTTTCTTCTGAAAGCTTATGACGAAAGTTAAATAGTCGTCAGAAAAACATTCATATTAAAACCTTTTGACATTTAAGGTATCGTAAACTGGCCAAGTGGCACATTTATTATTTATCCACTAATTAGTTTCAGTTCTGAAATGATTGATTTATTGTGGAACTGCACTAGCATAATGGTTGACAACTTTAAAATCCTCAAACAAAGGTTTTAGCAAAAGCACCTCCGACGGGAC
The DNA here is from genome assembly GCA_936450465.1 of Gibbula magus. Lineage (NCBI taxonomy): Eukaryota > Metazoa > Mollusca > Gastropoda > Trochida > Trochidae > Gibbula > Gibbula magus. The sequence goes on from OW388306.1 coordinate 14,432,192, forward strand.
TCGAACCCGCAATCCCCGGCTTGCACGCATTGAAACCAGTCCGGCTTAGGAGGCCGATGCCTTATCCATTAGGCCACGGAGGCGTGCGATTCAAACCGATGAATTTACGGGTGTCATTGTTACGAGATGCAGTTCACAATGTTGCGTGCATCTACCCGAAATAAAGGACTCAATATTTAAATGATACTCCATAATAAATAATCTAGCCCAAGACGAAGACTATGAAAAATCGATAATTCAAGGATTGATAATTTTCCCGCCGTTTTTCAGTAAATGTGTTTCTTAATAGATCACGATTGAAGTATGGTAAAACAATTTTTCTTTTTAAATAATTTAAAGATAACAGACTATGTATTTCAAATTATATTATATTTTTCAGTGAAATTCTTGCTTGTTTTTTGTATAATGTCCTTGAAATCATCTGAGTAAAATCATATATCAGCTTACTAATAGTTATGTAAGGATTGTTATGTTTAGCAACCTTTGTTCAGATCTTCAATATTGATTCCACTGAAAATATTTTGCACATATTTTATTTAATACCTTATGACAAAAATAGAGCTACAAGGGCGGATCCAGGATTTTTGAAAGGGGGGGGGGTCCCAAAATACAGCTGCTGTATGGTTTATCATCTATGTACAGTTCAATATCCCCCAAAATATGGAATATTGTAGTAGGCCTAGACATGCAATGAAACATTACCAAACATACACTTATAATCTGTGGGTGAAGCTAGAAAATATCATCATTCTAGTGTTTCAGGTTCATTAGGATCAAGAGAAGAAAAATATTTTTAAGAAGTGATCTTCATGACTTATAGAATCTTGTGACTAGTTACCCTCAAACATATATCTGCTCATAAATCTCAAATCTTGTGAAAAATCTCTTTAAAAGTAATGGAATTCTGGATTAAAACCATTTGAAAATATGCCTAAAATAGGATTGGATTAAAACCATTTGAAAATATGCTTGAAATAGGATTGATATAATAATAATTGCATCTCCTTCCCTGATCTTCTACCTCAAATTCATAAAGACCCTTCATCATGGTCAATAAAGGAGTTTAACATCTTTGATGGGCATTCTAAGGAGTTCACCACTTTAAATTGTAGCCAGACACCTTATGTTTAGGCATCGGACAAGGAAAGCAATTTGGATCCTCTAAGTACAAGGTATATCCCCAAAAATTTCAGTTAATTAAATCAGGGAAGGCAAGCATCCTGGACCACTTCAGTGACCATATTAGTTGTTTTATGACATCAGCGACAAACCTTTCAGTCTTCCTTCTTCAAGACTAAACAGTGCAGACAGCAGCAAAAAGAAGGAACAAATTCGGTTGTAACCAACAATAAATCATTTATTCAGAAATAATGTAGTGTGATGCATTCATACATTTCACCAGGGAGAATGTAAAAGTCGGATTGGCTCCATTGACAATCATACCACACACTCGTATCAAAATACACACACCAAGCTGATACATTCTTAAAGGGACAGTGCACCCAGAGTGTTTTTCGTGGAGACAATTCGAGGGATGATCCAATTTATGTTACTAAACCTCGACAAACCATCCTCCTGGTTGTCATATTTCAACTGAACTGTTTGAATCTAATATTAACAGCATAAACGTGCAACTTGGAGCATCTGATCATCGTCGTTACATGTTACTCTAATTCTGTATCTACTCAAATAAGTTTAGAACTAGACAGATATTCAATATCTAAGTTTAAAAAGATCATAATATGAACAATTTATTATTACTTCATGGATTATGCTGCAGTGTAATATTAAAAGGCAATATCAAACTAGTGTAATACTGCAACTTCCTAACGCAAGGCATAACTCTTGCCAGTCTCTATTACTGGCTGATTTAAGCCTTGCGGTATTTCCCTAGCTTTGTTGTGCCAAGATAGTGGATCGCTGCACCTGAAATGCATAGTAAGTGGACACGGATGCCCAAGCACAGATATCTTGAGGAAATACTGCAAGGCCTATATCAGCCAGTAATGGAGACTGGCATGAGTTATGCCTTGCGTTTGGTAGTTGGTAATACTGCTGCAAGTATGATATCACAACAGCGTGCTGTTACAATGTTCACGTCACAATGTTGGTACCGCCATCACAATGGTACATGGCTAGCAGAAATCTTCAGTTTCAGTACACTGTCAGCAATATTGCTTGATTAATTTTGACAAGTAATAAACAGAATACCTCACACATAATACAATTTTCATTATTTACTTGTTTAAAAGGCGCTGTAGCACATTTTTTTGGCATATATTTTTAAATCTGCCATTATTCAATTGTATCATGAACTGGTTTAATAAAAATGGTATCAAATGTAAGATTGTCTTTATACTATAATATTGAATTCATAATCAAGAGTAATGAAATCTTTAACCCTTTAGCTGCCTTCAACCATTACGAGGCTTTAAGCAGGTTCACACTAGGAGTTGTTCTGCAGCGAGAGAGTTAAGAATGAAAAATAAGGAATAGACGAAAAGCTTGGTAATGACCAGTAATCCACTAAACTATACATTTGGTTTTCATTCGAATTAAAACAGTTCTTAACAGCAACAAATTCTTAACAAATATATTCTCACAGTACTAAAACTTGAACAAAATATCAGAGTTAACATAAATGGATGGTTTAACAGAATATTGGAAGATTAACTTTACCAGAAACATAACACAAAGCTTTGGAAAGGCACATGAATTATTTCATCAAGATTGCATTTATCAAAATAACTTCACAACACACACACCGTTCTCCAATTGCAATGGGTAAATAACCATTCTAACGTGTATTGGACTCATTTACGAATATGGTATTTTGCTAAATGTGACCTCTATTTAAAATGAGGATAATATGAAAAACACTGACCTTTCCAAATTCTGTGATATTTTAATTTAACATTTGTTCTTGTACTTGACTCAAGAAAGAGTTAGAACAAAATTTTAAAAATACACATTTATAATATAATTTTGGTTTACATAAATCATTTTATTTCATTGAAATTAGTCTGAATATGATCTGTGATTTTCAATGATAAATTCTCAGTTTAACCTAATCAGTTTTGATTTTTTTGTTAGAAATTACCCCAACATATATATTGCAAAATATAATGCATAACTGGACAAATTATTATGACAAACATCATTATGTTGACAAAATAAGACATTTATTTTTGTTAAAAAAAAGGAAATAGGAATCTTCAAGTTGTTTGATTTATGTACTTACTTAGGATAAACACATTGATAAATATTGTATAAATTCATATAATCACAACAAATCATACAATTTTAATAATCATCCAACTATACCAATGTAGAGACAACTTGCAAAATATAAAATCTTTAATATAAAAGATATTTACAAAATCAAATTATTGAAAACAAAAAACCCCAATGAAATGACATTTCATTTATCTATGTATAAAAAAAAAGAAATAGCAGAATAAATTAGACGAGCAATATCTATAGAAGCTTGACGTTCATGACAACTTAAAATTTATTTTTTTAAATCAAAGCTTCATCTTCAATAGATTGACATAAACATAGCAGATTGAATGAATTCACACATTGCACAATATCATATATTCTCAACACTTCATGATTGAAAAGATTGGTAAATAAATATATCTGTCATAACAATCTTTCACTCTCAAGCCATCACGCATTCATATGTACAACTGAGACATGCCACTGTCAGATTTTAAATACACAATTCAAGTTGGAACCGAAAATAAGAAACGGTTCTGAGCTTAGATTTGTTATCTTATGTCATCATTTTTCTATTTGTTCCAATTGTTTTCTATTTGCAGATATGTTTCCAAAGTATTTGACATGAAACCTAATTTTCCATACAAACTTTTGTTTACATTTTTGCTTTTTCAAAATTTGCCCTGATTGGAACTACTTGGGGACATCTCTGATTTGGCAATGATGAAGTTAATGAATATACAGATGCCAGATGTATAATATACAGTGAGGGGAATAAAAAGAAATCTAACATTCCCTGAATGTCAATTAAAGTGGAATTTGAAAGAATATCCGTCGTTGCCAAATGGATTAAATCCCTGATGGAAAAATGGATGTCCGCCGCCGCCATGTTGTTGTTCTTCCGGGTCTAGTGGGTCCTCCCCATTGTCATACCGCTGACGTTTTTCTGAAATAGAAGAAATACTCGTCATAGACTTATTTCATGATATTTTATTTCGTAAACTCATAGGCCTAATTAACTGACTTTATATTTTTCATTTAATCATATGCCATTAATATGCTACCGTACTATTACTTTATCTTTTCATTGTCTTAGATTCTCATATTTCATGTGATATGAGCATGAACTGTGTATGGATACAGCGCTCTGTAAATACCATTCATTATTAACACTCAAGAAATGCTTATGTTCATTTTTCCACTCACTGACAAGCTGATTCTTAAAGTGGACCTCGGTAATGTAACAGTTGGTCCTGCTGAGCTTTCTAGCAAGTAACCTTCATTTATATTTCAATAAAAGACAAGTAATTGTCCAAACATGACCATGTCCCCCGCCGCAATTAAGAAATGAGCTAAAAGAATGGACACACAGCTTGTACCGAGTAGTGACATTTACATGTTTGATTCAATTATTGTTATATCGGGCACAAATTTTAAAATGGTCAAAGTCTTGTGGTGACCTTGAAAATGGGGTCAAGGTCACCCAAATCGAATGGTGTCTGCGTATTCCCCAAATGAAGACAGGTACCAAATTTGAAGACTCTAGGTACAGCAGTTCATGAGATATTGTGCTAACAACATTTGACAATCAGTCTTGTAGTGACCTTGAAAATAATTTCAAGGTCAACCAAATCGACTGGTATCTGGATATTCCCAAAATGAAGACTGATACTAAATTTAAAACCAATAGTTCCAGCGGTTCATGAGGAATCACACTAACAACATTTTCAAAACTGGTCAAAGTCTCCCCCTGACCTTGAAAATGAGGTCAAGGTCACCGAAAACTTTTCAGGTCTACGTATTCCCCAGATGAAGACTGGTCCCAAGTTTGAAGACTCTAGGTCGAAGGGTTCATGAGATATCGCGCTAACAACATTTTCAAAACTGGTCAAAGTCTCGCCGCAACCTTGAAAATGATGTCAAGGTCACCAAAAACTTTTCAGGTCTGCGTATTCCCCAGATGAAGACTGGTACCAAGTTTAAAGATTCTAGGTTGATCGGTTCATTAGATATCGCGCTAACAAGAAGCGGGACGGACGTACGTACGTACGGACGTACGGAGCTGAATACTATGTCCCCCGCTCCGCGGGACAATTACAACCAACACTTAAATTCAATATTTATGTGGATCATGCTTCAAACATTAATAGTTTGTCTCATATTGACAAGAATGGCTATGGATGTGAGGAGGAAGCTGACCTTTATCTGTGAGAACCTCTTTAGCTGCTGCAAGATCAATAAACTTCTTCTCTGCTTTCTTCTTATCCTCGCCCTCGTACTTGTCCGGGTGCCAGATCATTGCCATCTTCCGGTACGCCTTGATGATCTCCTTCTTCTTAGCCGTCCTGTAATACATCAGTGCAACATGGTCAAAAGAACATTTATTACCCATATTATTGAATGAATATTTCGATACCAACATTTTGACTAGCAACCATTGCTTCAGCTCGACTTTCCACATTTCGTATTCTGTGACGTCATAAAACAATTGTTCGTTTTGTCACTGTAGCTTGCTGGCGCAGAAACTTTAACTGACTATTATGACATGATTCAAATGGAATAGAAAGAAAGTTTACACTCGAAATTGTGCCACATGACCGTAAGTCATGCAATTTTGCTCTCGCTCAGATTAAAAAAAATTCACACTCATGTTGTTAAAATCATATGACACATTTCCTCAGGTAATAATCGTAATAATACATTTGCAGTAGAACACCAATATCCATCTTGGCTTCACATCTTAAGATTTCAATTACAATTCCCTGATGATCTTACAACTAGCTACTTGTTGCGTTAACTTTTCTATGCCTGCGCTCAGTTCAGTTCATGAAGTTCAGGTGGAGCGCGCTGCTACACAAGCAGAGAAAGTTAACAAAATGCAGCAATGTTTAAATTTGGTATTTTTCTCTGTTTTTTTGCAGACTTAAAATTTAAGAGTTAAAAATATTTTTGTAACATTTGCAATGTTTTGCACCTTTTAGTTAATCCTGGTTTACCAGAGTATTTTGATCCTTAAAATCCTGATTGTGTAAGACATGATTATACATAGTTACTGCTGCTATTTATAGCATGTATATTTCCACCAATGAAATGCCATGATTTTAAAGTTGTTGACCGCTCATTGGTCTTCTCACCCGGTGACTGCCACTAATTTAAGTAATTTCATTGGTTGGTGATTTTTAGACGTTACGAGTATCGCCTCTAATGGATGCGATACTGCCGAAGCGGTGTTAAAACAATAACTCACTCACATTACGAGTATAACCCTTACGGATTAAAATAACCAGGATGTGTTTAGTTTTATACAAAGTTCACGTTTTGAAACACTACAGTCTTCTGTAACCTACCTTTTTACACCTAAAATTTTATAATAGTCCCTCTTCTGAGACTGTTTTAACATTTTCTGCGCCCGGCTCAATCCTTCCTGGATCCTGCGGTTGTTTTCGTCGATGTTGGCTGCATCTTGGTAATCCTTTATTGCTGAAATAGAAAAACAACATTGTCGGTATGAGGGAAATGGAGGTGAGGTGAGGTGAGGTGAGGTGAGGTGAGGTGAGGTGAGGTGAGGTGAGGTGATTTTGGCTTTAACACCGTATTTCACTTATATCACGCTTGCTAGTATTATGGTAGGGATAAAGCCCGCAACGCCATCATGGTTATGCATTACTGTGAAACTTTCGAGCAACAGCTGGAACTAGTGAACCATGGGTGGTACTGGGCGGAAATTCAGTGTAGCATTGCACCCAAACCTAATTGAATGTAGAACCGTTCTCAACAGCAGACGAGGTTGTCGAGCCCTTGGTGGGACTTGAACCCCAGACCACTTGACCCGAACGCACTATTCACTTCGGAGAGATATTGAAATTTAATGTGAGAATGGACAAAGATGATGTTATGTATACGGACAACTAGAGATCAACACAATGTCACAAAACTACCACCAACATAAGATCCATATGAACTTTGAACAACTTCGAAAGGCGTGATTGAAATGTTGAATGGTTTATATCTCCGGACATGGAGTAGTGAGGCAATCAAATAAGCAAAACTGGATTGAAAAAAAGAAATGCTACTAATAAATGTCAAAGTCTTCGTTAAGTAGAAGAGTGCAATATATCCGGACACGTCATAGCGAGAGTATAAATATTCAAAACTAGATTGATAAAAGAAAACGCTACTAACCTGCGTCAAAGTCTTCGTTAAGTAGAAGAGTGCAATATAACCGGACACGTCACAGCGAGAGTATAAATATTCATGACTAGATTGATAAAAGAAAACGCTACTAACCTGCGTCAAAGTTTTGTTAAGTAGAAGGGTGCAATATATCCGGACACGTCACAGCGCGAGTATAAATATTCAAATCTAGATTGATAAAAGAAAACGCTACTAACCTGCATCAAAGTTTTGTTAAGTAGAAGGGTGCAATATATCCGGACACGTCACAGCGAGAGTATAAATATTCAAATCTAGATTGATAAAAGAAAACGCTACTAACCTGCGTCAAAGTCTTCGTTAAGTCGAAGAGTGCAATATATCCGGACACGTCACAGCGAGAGTATAAATATTCATGACTAGATTGATAAAAGAAAACGCTACTAACCTGCGTCAAAGTCTTCGTTAAGTAGATGAGCCTCAGCTCTGTCGGCGAGAGCGTCGATGTTCTGCGGGTCCATCTCCAGCACCTTCTCACACAGCTCCATGGCATCGTTCACGTGCTCAGCCTGGAGACATGTTTATATTTGTTAAATACTGCGAGTGAACAGATATGAGCTTTTTCAAATGTATAAACAGTAGCAGTAATGTAAATAGCGACTTTTTGCAAGCCAGATGCCCACTAATTTCAGATGAACCAGTTGCAAAAATAGTCAATAGCGGAAGCAAGTCCGTAACTTTCTCACAATCAGTGAAATATTTTGCATCTATACTTTCTGTTAGTTGTCAATCATGCCCAGATGTTTTGCTAGTACAGGAGTTCTGATTTAAAATGTAAATCTTGTTCCTGCAGAATGATACCAGCTATAGCCTGGTGCATGGGTTACTATCAAATCTATGCTTCTAACTTGGTATTACAGGTTAAGATATTGTTCAACAGGAACCAAAATGAATAGACACACATGTTGAATAGAATGTCCTGCCCAAAGTAACACCACAAGTCTTTGAACACGTACCAAAGGATGATGGGAAATCAATCCTTCAAACTCTGATGCATCATCCAGTCTTCGAGCAGGTCACCCGACCTGATGAACCGTGCTTAATGTTGCTTCACTGATAGCGGTCAAGTGAGCTTCGTACACGACCAAATCCAAATATGTCTATAGATAAGAGCCTTTATATTTAAACTGACCTTGGAGTGACAGTGACAGAGATGAGCGTTGGCCCGCAGCACAAAGGGGTAGACTTTGCCCTCTGTTTTCAGCATCTGTTGAGCTTTCTCTATGCACTCCTCGTACTGTTTCTCGTTGATGAAGTTCTGTGTTGCATCCATTTGTTTTACAAGTTTTTTCACGATCTTGTAGTGAGCAAAACATTCTTTGTGATCAGCGTCAAGTTTAAGGCACTCTCGGATTTGTCTGTCAAGAGAAATATATGTTGAAACGTGAGAATAGTGTTGATAGAGAAAAAGGTCCAGTTTATCACTCGTTTTGTTGAATTTCAGAAATGATCCTACTAACAATCTTCAGGTTATAATCTGTACACAGTGCGACAAGAGAAACATTCGCTAAATATCAAATGAAACATGGACACATATATGATTTATCCCTTCAAGAAAACCTTATCTAAACACATTCTAATTCAATACTACATACACGAGAGATTCGTCCGCTTCTCCCATCTGGTAGTGGAGTTTACTCAGCTTCATGTAACCCTTGGTGTTGTCGGGGATCAGCTTCGTGGTCGGACGGATGTCACCCGTCGCCTTGAACAGGTCGCCCACCGCGATGTAACAGTCTGCTCTCAGCTCCCTCAGCTCGGGGTCCCAAGGGCTTATCTGCAGATAAACATCACATAAATGCTTTGTTCTCAATGAGGAATAATTTTCAATCCTCAGAACTCTGGGGCTGAAAATTTGTTCATTGTCAGTTAGGTCAAAATAGTTTTGGATCACATGGTCACAGTCTTGATTGAGAATCACACCAGCAAACATCGACTGGAACTAGCAACCCAAAGAGGTTGAAATTAGGGGTAGCATTTTAGATAGATTTTCGATAGAACAATTCTCTACAGCAGAGTAATTTGCCCCTGACTGGATTCAAACCTCAGACCTCTTGATCATAAGCTGAATGCACTAACCACTCTGCTATGACAAGTCAAATGACTCAAATGGATCAAGGAATTTTAGAAGCAGATTTCATATTGTGAAGAGGGGCTTCAAATTTTAATGCAAAATCTTTCAAAAGGGATGGGGGTTGGGGTTCCAACCCCATGAACCCCGACACTGACTGAACTTACCTCTATTGCTCTTGTGAGTAAGTCGATAGCGGTTTCATATTCCGTATGTTTCATAAGCTCCTTGGCGTGGTTGATTTGAGCAGCTAGTGGTGTTATTAAATCAAGGTTAACTCTCGCCTCCTCGTTACTCGGATTGTGTTTTGCCTGAAGTAAGATAGAATTAGAACATTTTAAATATTTACGAGCTTATTCATATACAAATCTATAGAAATCTAAAGTATTACATTACACCTTGATGATTCAAGATACCTCTTGTCCTTACCAAATTTCGATGAGTCACTTTTAATGTTCAAACCAGTAAACTGTTACAGGCTGAATTTGTATCAAATTCGACGACTTGTGTAGAGTGCAGGTGGATATGTATTATGAAAAACAAAAACCTGCAGAAAACCCTTTAAACATCCTTGTTTTTTTATTCTTAAAGTGTAGGTCAACGACATATCATGAAAGGACTAGAATTGAGATGAATCAGGTATCCGAAAGTGACAGTTAATGTCATGAACTGAAGGTCATATTTCCATCTAATTGTTATTTGTTTATCACTGTCCTGTTTGGCAGTCTCAGTAATAAAGTTACAAATATGACCTGCAGAGTCCAGGGACTCGCTACCACAAGCTCTTTTGGTTATAAGCGAGTCCCTCAATACTTTAGCAAATACAGCATAAACAAAAATTGTGTCCTGGGGACCCACAGCTTAAATTTTTATGAGTCTTTTCCAAATTTTATGAGTATTCGATGCAGGACTTGTGGGTAAATTTTTCACCGCACTCTGAAAACTATATATACTGCACTAAGTGTCATAATAATTTTATATGTGTTTGTATCCTGGGCTGTGCGTATCTCCTATAGTAACAAGAGTCATAAAGCTTGGATAATAAAATGATCTCTTACTTCAGTGATTTTTTAAAATGCCATAATATGATATAAGATACCGGGTAACAAGGACCATAAATTCAACCAGGGCTAAAATGACTGAATGTTTGTTTAGTGTTCCTCACATTATTTCAAAATATATCCACTTCATATGACATTAACCCTTTGCATGCCAAAGCCATATTTATTTGACAAAGTATTGCTTCATAATTCTTGAGAGTCTGTCACCCAGGTAAATTACACTAGAATTGAAATGTGGTAGTTTGACATTCAAGATCCTAAACTAATCAGCACAATTCTGAGTGACTCATTGACAAGACTCACAACCCATCTGGGATTTGATCACCTAATTAAGATGGGCAAACCTCGTTAATTACACGACTAACAGGCAAAGGGTTAGTGAATATAAAACAATACTTACCACTTCTTCATAATCGGCAGCAGCTTCCTCTAGTTTCCCTTGTTTTAATAAAACATTAGCTCTCTGCAATCTAGCCTGAAAATGATGAACACAACTTTTCAACATCCAATTTCCATTCCAATTTCTGGAATTTTGTTCAATTCTTGAAAATTTCAGAGGAATGATTATTGTCAACAGTGGCGGATATCCAGGAATTTTGAAAGCCCGGGGGGGGGGGGGGGGGGGGGGGTCCACCAATGAAAAAAAAATCAAATTCCCCCCCTCCCCCCATTACCCTTCCTCGACCCCCCTCTATAATACAACAACAATGTCTCCACTTATAAAGTGAACCAAGTACCCAGTAAGAAACACATTCAAATGTTCAAAAGAGTTTTAGTGACCATAAACATGTGTGATGTTTAGTAAGTAGAAGAGACAGACCAACAAAACTTTGAAAAGTGACATCAAGGACATCAGTTCAAAGTTGTAAAAGGTCAAGGGACACAACACAGCCTGATGTCCCAATGGAGGCTGTGCCAAATTTGATGAAATTCGATACAAATTCTTATTCAATCCTTTTATAAATTTACCTTAACTCTCTGATATATTAACAAGAGTCATCAGAAGATGACATATCCCACCGGTTCCACAAAATTTGTAAAACACATCTTTTACAGATACTTGTGTATCTACTACCGTACTTCAGTTAGTGGGTATTACAGAGTTTCAGGAATGTTAAGGGTTTTAGACTTCTGCTCCAGAAGCAGTCAAAATCAACAACAACCAACATCCCTCTCATGTTTCTATGGAAACAGAAAAAAATTAATTTTTCAGAAAAAATCTGATAATATCAAAAGGCACCACTTCAGTCAGTGGGTAATACACATGCAAAGTTTTCAGGAAGATATGATGAACGGTTTTGGAGCTGTGCTCCGGAAACGAACCTGTCTCTGAACAAAGTCCAACTTCAACATGTTTCTATAGAAACGAAAAAAAAATTTTTTTTCAGAAATCTGAAAATATCAAAAGGCACCACTTCAGTTGGTGGGTAATACACATGCAAAGTTTCAGAAAGATATCATGAATTGTTTTCGAGTTCTGCTCCGGAAACGAAATGATTACGGACGGACGGACAGACGGACGGACAGACGGACGGGGCGATGACTATATCCCACGGTATTACATACCGGTGGGATAAAAAGAAATGAGAGTAATTTCATACTTACAGCAGTAAAATCTGGCCTCAATTCAATAACTTTAGAAAGATCTGGCAGCGCTGATCTAGACTTGCCTAAAGCTAAATAGACAGTTGCTCTTCTAAAATATGTTAAATAGTTTTTAGGATCTCCCTCTGAAAGAGAAAAAAAGAAATTGTCTTAATGACAAGATAGAAAATAATGAAGTTCTTACCCTGTCAATTAAACAGATACGGATCAATTGAAGCATTTTAATTATGCACCTAGATTTGTAAAACATTATATATATATTTTTCATACTGATTTAAGGGTTGTTTGTTTTCAAACAATTAAATTCTTCAAAACTTGTTATTCCCTCAGAAATCATGAATGTAAAGCACAAACGGGACAGACTGCATTTTTTCTTTGAGCCGGTAAATTTCATGCAGTGAATAACTATTAGTGCCTGACAAATATCCATTACTGTCTACACCACTGCTTTAAAGGGAGGGTTCTATCATTGTATTCACCATTTTGTTTGGACTGTTTGCGAGGCATTCTAGAAGTTGGTGTGATAAAGAAAACAAAATTTTATGGATGATCCTTATACCGTTATCAAGCATATCATGCTTGATAACGGTATAAGGATCTAAACCGAAATGTCGCTATTGTTAATAAAGAAGTTGATCATCCATTAAATTTTGTCTTCTTCATTTTGTTTGGTCTGCAGCTCAAGTACTCCCACAACCATGCATTGAATGTTAGTTTAAATCAGTCCTCACAAGGAAAAAAGAAGTTTGACAATACAAAAAACACATGTTGACAACAACGTAAAGCTAAAATGATGTTATGCGTGTGACGTCATGATGTCATGTGATTCAAGTGTCACATCCCATTGGTTACCACTGAACAACACAAGTTTGTCAACCCTTCATGCATCAAAGTTGTGTTGGTAAACTCCAAAAGTTTGATTGAAATGTCGTGTGAGTGACGAGTTGCTGAACCAATCACATTCTCAACATGCGTTGTCTAACATTAATTTGCTGTATGAAGGCCGCTTAACTGTGCTAAAAGTTAATTACTGGGTAATTGAGTATGCACAAGTTGAAAAACGTTTTCAGTGTCAGTACATAATGGAATATAAATAAATCTTACAAAACTACGGAGAGCACAAATAATTATTTATTTGTGGTACAACTGTGACAGATGTTCCTGATGATCAATAAGTGTATCTTCTCACAACCTACCCACAGCAGCGTGGTAATGTGACAAAGCATCAGCAAGTTGACCAGCTGCTAACATCTTCTTGCCCATTTCCAGATGTTGTTCTACATCGGCTGATGATCCCTCAACACCTACAAGGGAGGTAACTCAAACATTTAAAGATCAGTTCGGAGACCTCAAAACCAAAACTGACCTCCACTATGAGTGTTAGCAATAAAAGGCTTTGTGAGAACCAACATTCATACCTTCAAAAGGAGACAACTCAATCAATCAAATATTTTATAAAAATACAAGTGTAGAAGCGAGCACAGCTCAAATACCCCTGCTTCCAAATATAGTTTGACATAATTGAAAATAGTAAAGACACAAATTATGGGAATGACTAACCTCTGTGTAAAGTTAGATGAATATGGAATGTACAGTTCCAAAGATACTTTAATTTATTATTTAGTAATTTTTTCAAAGGAAGGGGCCAAAAATAAAATTTAGAAACCAGTCTCACCCTAAAAAGACACAACTAGAGATCATGGCTAACATGTGTAGCAAGTTTGGTGAAGCTAGCATGTATAGTTTGAGAAATATGCTCTGCACAAATGTAAGCGGGGGTATAATAATGCTACATGGTTATTTCCTTGGGGTTTGCAGTTTTATAGGAGAAGTCTAGAGTTTCTGGGTCAATGGCTAGGTAAACAGTTGCTGGGCTATTTAACCTGTTTTGAATGCGCTGAATTTTAAAATGAAATTATCCATCCTGCTCTCTCAGAAAGAGTGTAACACGACTTAATACCCTGAATGTCTATTAGGGAAAATGCTTGCAACCAAATGTAACCAAATTTGAAATGACTTAAATCAAGCAATATTGGCAGTCCCCAGAACAGAAGACTGATGAGCAATCATAAATTTTTCATTGGACGACAAAATAGAGATAAATGACAAAAATAAATAGCGATGGTAACCTTTATGAACGTTTCTGTACTATACACTCAGGGTATTAAGAAGTGTAACGGTTTCAGATATGATCCTGTTCATGCATGTCTTTGGATTAACTTAAAGAGCCATCAAGGATGTTGATGAACATATCTCTGTGAAATATATACACTTAACCTCGTCGAGGAGAAATATGAAATTAGATGTATCTACCTATGCTGATTAACGTGTCTGGTATAGAGTCACAGACCCTAATTAAGACAATAATTTCTAATAAAAACTACTGCATGTAGACAGTGAAGCGAAGCGTAACTCATTTGCAGGCACGTTAATCAGCATAGGTAGATAAAAGTGATCTCATTTTAATCCTCGACGCAGTGTCCCTTTAAGTGTAGGCCTATATACCCAAAATAAGCCAGGAAATTGCACTTATTAGTAAAGGTGTTTTCTAGACTAAATATAGATCAAGTCTATTATTTGTCTATATTTTTATGCCACCTCTAAATGCCCTAAAAAGACTTCAAAATATTACAGTAATCAGTCCATATTTACTTCAACATATTTTCAGTTACGAGGAAATTACACAATCATCTATCAGAAGATTAAAATGTGAACCTGTCATTTTCCATAAACACGTGTCCTAACTGTTTATTAAAATCTTCTCTGTTGAATATAAATCAATAATTCAATCAGAAAAACTTGGTTTTGAGATTGCCACATCAGTGACAGTCAAAACATGTCAAAACATTACAAGCCTAACTTTATAACGTATCGATCATGCAACAGCTTGCTTATATGAATGTTTTACTCACCAAAACAGAAAGCACAACCAATAACTTAGTAGTGAAACATGTTTTATCTTAATTAAAATTAAAAACATATGTCATTTTACATTAATGATGCTTATCAAAAGATAAATTAATTGGAATTACCATTTTATTCTTCACAAATATTTTTTTTAAATGATTAAATATTTCCAAATTTTAGTATTGTCATCTGTTTTGGTCCTCAAAGAAGACTGTGATTTGATGATAATCACAGAAGACCAAGTTGGAAACACCTTGACTTTGATGTTATCGTCTAAAAATCTTATTACATTGTTGATTTTGAACTGAAATAAATTCTATCAATACATACCTTCTCTGATTAGATTCAGAGATAAGATGAAGAGGGACACTGTGTTAATAAAGTGTATCGGCTGCATAATTCCACTCATCTTTAGGACACCTCAGCATTTACGTTCGAGCATTTCAAGAAGTTGACAGTACTCGTGGTCAACCTCGATTGGATGTTACTTTTACTTCCGGGTCAAGTGCTCCGATCGCAGTCGGGCGAGATTAAAATATTACTTAAATGTAGAAGTTTAATGCTTGATATATTTTCGTAAGAGTTTTATTGATATTTGAGAGTTTATACCGGGTATAATATATATTTCATTTGTATATTTTATTTTAATATTCCCACAATTCCATTGTAAATTCCATCATGGCGGCGATTTGAGTTGACAACCGCGACGATGAGTGTTTGGTTTCCTAAAATGGATTTTACTGGATAATGGTATTGCAATTCTTGTCATGTTTTAACTCAAATATTGTTTAAGACTGTGCATGATGAATATCAGTTGTAAAAGAGCGATATGACCGTCATTACTTTGACATGATATTGATTCAGGTGATGACAGTATTTTGATGCAGAGCTTCTCGTTTGTAACCACAGACGCTAAAGAAAAAGGAAGCTTAGAGATTGATGCGTAAACGAGTTTGAGTTTAAAATATAGCGTCACAGAGGTTATATATACTGTGATGTGGAAGTGACATTCATTTATGTTCGTGAATTGTATTGAAGTAGCGAAAGTGTATTGGTGGATGTGTAAGACAAGAATGGACTTGTTGTCTTCAATAAAATGAGCACCTGTCAACAAAAATAAAGATCCACAAGTTGTCTCGAAGAAATTAAGTAGTGTTTAATTTATAATAAGATTCTCTGTGAGTATCAACAAGCACATTCTGAAGCAAATTCTATGTCTTCATATCCTATATCTATACCCCAATAAACACCAAACACAGTAATATATCTATCTTCTTTTAGCTGTTATTTTGAAAATATTGCTGAATGCAATGCATTTTATCCTGCATTATTTTTTCTGTGTGTACCAAATACACTCAATCCTTTGTCATTTATGGTGTCATTGTGGCCAATTGGCCCCTCTTTACTGTATTTTTTTTCAAAATATTGACATATCTTTTTTGACCTACAATATAACCAACAACTTCTAGAGGATAGTAAGATAATGTCCATTTGATATTCTAATTGGACACTAGATATGTCCATGTTAAATTATCGGAAATGTGATTATTATTATTAAATTGCATTATGATTTTTATTTCAGTTTTCTTCAAAGGATTTATAAACTAAAACGTAAAAATGGCAACTCAGTTCATGTACAACCCAAGTCAAAACTATGCAAGCCATGGATATGATTACAGCTCCCATTCAAACAAGAATGGAGGTGGCTTTGCATTCCGAAAACGACTTGAGAGGGTCGATTGGAGAAAAATTGCGTCAGTTGATGTTGATCACATATCAAGGACCTTGGACTTCAATGCCCTGCAAGAAAATGTCATTAACATTACATTTTGTAACATAGAAACTGAACTGGTAGGTTTCGCACATTAAAGGATTTTTATTATTTTATATCTAAACTTTATTTCAAGAATTCATACAGGTGTGAATTACACAATTCGTTCACATGAACAGAAAATGACAAGAGGATAATAATTTATAGAACATATCAACTCTATTAGTATTAGACATTTTATATTTATATTATAAATAGTAGAATTATAGAAGAAGTGATGAAGAAATAATGACAAAATCCATTTGGTACAATAGCAAAATCAACATTGGGAGGGAAACTATATATAACAAGCAATGGCATAAAAAGGGTATTACATATATAGTAGACATGGTTGATGAAGATAGAAGATTCACAATGTATGAATATACAGATTTTGTGAAAAGATAGAACATCAAAACAGACTTCTTGACCTACGAAGGAGTTTAAAAATCAGTGTCGTCCTTTTTACGCCATTACCAGTTCCTGGGCCTTTTCTGCCTTTTGATATTTCTCAAATAAGCAACCAACAAGGTTGTTCAGCATTCTATAAACTTTATTTAATACAAAATTTAAAACATTCTTGAAATGGGAAGAACAAATCTAGAAGGAATACACTGAAACAGAATGGAAAAAATATTAATCAAATGGCAAAAAGATGCACACAACGCAATGAATTAAGATGGTTTCAATTCACAATCATTCACAATATACAGTACAAATAAACTATTGTTCAAGATGGGATATCGCCTGCTTGATCTTTATGTAATGAACCAATTGAAACCAACTCGCATGTATTATATGATTGTCAATATGCAGAAATCATATGGAGACAATTCTTAGAATGGCTTGCAAATCATATAGAAGGAAAATTTGATCTCAATGAAGAGAATATTTTGTTTGGTTTTAAAGGTAAAAACAACAACCCATTGAACCCAATAGTTCTCATTACTAAATCAATGCTTTATTAATGCAATATCAAAAAAGCTAAACCAAATTTTAAACTATTGCATCTAGAAATTATTAATTATTATCAAATAACAAAAACATTTGCAAAAACAAGCTTGCAAAAACATATGCAAGCTTTCAAACATTCTGGTCAACACTCCATATGCTTTTAAAAAATCATGTACAATAAATGCCATATTTTTTACCTTGATACAATATGCACATTACCTTATTTTTGTTATATTTGAAATGTATGGGAATGTAAAAAAATGGAAATTAAAAAAAATATATATATAATTTATGTTTTATCATTGAAATTTTCACATGTTCATGAAAAGAACCTTATAGTGCTGCTAAGATAGCTTATTCAAAATTTGTTAACATGTATTTAGGAAACTTCAGGCCCTGGGGGTCTTAACATATTGTAACATCCTATGGTCAAGCAGTTACAATTCACTCGCCCGGAATATTTTTCTAAGTCATAAGCTACGAGAAAAGTACTAATGTCTGATGTTGATTTGATTCCTGCAGGATGTGAGGATGGTTGACCCAAATTTCCTGAAACTTTTCAAACTGGCACAACTCACTATCGAGTATCTCCTGGTAGGTAGTCATCTTCTTCAGTTGTCAATAACAATCATTATTAAATTTCCACCTGCTACTGCTGCAGTAATAACATAGAATATAGTATTCAGTAAAAAGTGAAAATGAACTTTGATGCACAGGGCACCGGACCCAAAGCAAAAGACAGTGATATGATATGATGGTTGTACATTTTCAGCACTCACAAGACTACTTGGCTGGTCTCGTTGCCTCAAATGAAGAAAAGGCAAAGCAAGAGAAAGAGGTATGTAATATTATTAACATCAAAATCATGTTTGGTTTGGCTCAACAACTGTCCATATTTAAACTTTCTCTCAAACAATAAAATCAGTTTGATTTAATATAATCTTGCTACAACTATTTTCTCCGTAATTGCATCAATGACTTATAACAGTTTGAAGATGGTTTCCATTCTCTCCACACACGGGTTACTTCACTCAGTCCTTCCATCCTAACCTCTGTTGCATTTTTAGCTCATCAGGCCTGAAAGGCCCGATGGGCTTATGGCATGGCATGGTGTCCGGCGTCCGTCCATCCATCCGTCAATCCGTCCATCCGTAAACTTTTCGCTTTTTCGACTTCTTCTCCAGAACCAATGACTCCACAGAGCTGCAATTTTATGTGCAGACTCCTTGACCAATGGGGATTCTAAATTGTAAATTCCATGACCCCATGACCCCAAATGGGGTCACAGGGGTCACATCCTTAAAAACCTATTTTCATCTTCTTCTTCAGTTCCAAAAGGTCTAGAGAGCTGAAAAGTTGTGTGCAGACTCATTGGCCAATGGGGATTCTAAATTGTAGATTTCGTGAGCCCATGACCCCAAATGGGGTCACAGGGGTCACATCCTTAAAAACCTATTTTCATCTTCCTCTCCAGTTCCAAAAGGTCTAGAGAGCTGAAAAGTTGTGTGCAGACTCCTTGGCCAATGGGGATTCTAAATTGTAGATTATGTGACCCTGTGACCCCAATGGTCATTGGGTTCACATCCTTAAAAACCTATTTTCATCTTCTTCTCCAGTTCCAAAAGGTCTAGAGAGCTGAAAAGTTGTGTGCAGACTCCTTGGCCAATGGGGATTCTAAATTGTAGATTATGTGAACCTGTGACCCCAATGGTCACTGGGTTCACATCCTTAAAAACCTATTTTCACCTTCTTCTCCAGTTCCAAAAGGTCTAGAGAGCTGAAAAGTTGTGTGCAGACTCCTTGGCCAATGGGGATTCTAAATTGTAGATTTCGTGACCCCGTGACCCCAAATGGGGTCACCTGGGTCACATCCTTAAAAACCTATTTTCATCTTCTTTTTCAGTTCCAAAAAGTCTAGAGAGCTGAACAGTTGTGTGCATACTCCTTGGCCAATGGGGATTCTAAATTGTAGATTATCTGACCCCATGACCCCAAATGGGGTCACCGGGGTCACATCCTTAAAAACTTATTTTCATCTTCTTCTCCAGTTCCAAAAGGTCTTGAGAGCTGAAAAATTGTGTGCAGACTCCTTGGCCATTGGGGATTCTTAATTGTAGATTTCGTGACCCTGTGACCCCAAATGGGGTCACAGGGTTCACATCCTTAAAAACCTATTTTCATCTTCTTAAATATTCAACTTGAGATAGTAAATCAATGAAATCCTGATGAGCTACAGAGCCCATGGCTCTATTTTTTTGGCTAGTGATGGAGAATCCTGATTGGTTAACCTCTGTTTTGGCTAGTGATAGAGAATCCTGATTGGTTACATCAAGAGTTAGAATTGTCTCATGTGTGCGATGAGCACAACTTGTTTCATTATCCAAAACTGTGTTTTACAGGAGATATAGCCTGTGTGAGATGAAGTGATATCTAATATCGTTTTGACAGTAGATTTTGCACAGTGCCCCGTCACCAGCTACCACATGACATCACAATGCTTTTACATCATCAACTAATGACTCACAATGCTGTAATGTCACAAACCTCATGACATCACAATACCATGACGTAATAAACATAATGACGTCACAATGCTATGACATAACCACACTGGCGGTCTAATGGCAGTGTTATGTTCAGATATGTACTTTTTTCATTGAAACTAACCTAGAATGATTTTGAATGATAAATGGAATCTCACCCTCGTGTCTTCTTATTTCAAATAAATCAATAAATGATAAAAGTAGAATATCCTCGCCAAGCCAGACAGTTTGGTGAGATTCTCTATTTGATTGCCCATTGGACAAAAGTAAGGACGTTACCAGTATTGCAAACTTTCAACGCTAGGGGATTTTGCAAGAATTATGAAATATTACAACAGATCAAAGAACTGTAGAAAGAGAATGGAGGGTTTCAAGTTTTCATGAAATGTTCAATAGAAAATTCTTGACCTTTAAACCGATGATATGGTAATATACATATATACATATATCTCCAGGGTCACAATGAACTACAGAAGCAGATTGAGAAAGTCACACAAGAACTGAGTGAAGTGAAGAAAGAGAGTCACAAGAGGAAGAAGCTGCTCATAGCCCAGCAGCAAATGATGCATGCTGGGTCGGGCAGCTACAACAAGGTAAGAGTTATCTCCCTTACACAACTAGTGATGACTGAGTTTGCCGGCCAGTTAAATGCTAACCGTGATTAACAATTCAGAAATTGTGAGAAATTGTGTCACATATGTAGACAATAACCAGGTGGTTAGCTATAGTGGGACTATCACTAGGAACAAGTCCAGGAGTCTGGTCATGTCTTCATGTCGAGTTGGACTAAAGTAATATGTTGATGGTCCAGCTAGCGTTTGTTCACTAGCTATTCAAAGTAGGCAAACTGTCACAAGTAACTTCAATTGTTACCTTATGAGTTGAGAGTTTAGGGAAATCGGCCAGGTTTCAGCCGTATAAGTAGATATTGCAAACTAGTAGCTAGGGGTTACATGAGTGTAAATGACAACGCTAACATGTAAAGAGGAGTTGTGAGATATCTTCATGCTAGATAGTCGGACTAACCTCATATGACAACTGAAATAACTATTGGGTCGAAATAAAATGCCTCTAAAATCAATATTCATAAATGACACAGTTTGAGTAGAATGATATTGATTGAAAAACAAGAAAAGCTACCAATAAATGAATTTGATTATATCAGGTACCTATGTCAAACACTTGAATCCAGTCCTGCATTAATTGACTCTTACCTGGGTACCCATAGAGACTTGTAACCAGCACCTAGAACATCTTGTACCTTATATATACCTTATATATTATTGTTATACTTTTTCTCTTCCCTTCAGTGTCCATTCTGCACCAAGGCGTTTCTGAACAACTCGTTCCTACAGTCACACATCACAAGACGTCACGGTTCAGTGGGTGTGTCCAAGTCTTCCAGTCCGACCCAGGGAGGCAGCATCAACCAGACGCTAGAGAACGAACTCCAGCATATCAAAGAGAGGCTCAAGATGACCGAGTCTCAGCTCCAGGACGAGAGGAAGATGCTGGAGTCACTCAAGAATAAGGTCAGTTGTTATGACAATGTAGTCTTGGTAAATCAGGCTCCTTGGGTCTGTGCAAGCATCCAAAATCACAAGCCTAACTAAACTGTGTGACTTTAACCTAAATGGAGGTGTAGTTATGAGTTACAACTCCAGGACTTTTCAGACTATGGTTCGTTTCCAGAGTACAACTTTGAAACGATATGACTTATAAACTTCAAATTTGGTATGGATGTTACCAATATGGTGGTGTTACGCCTTTTCAGGGGTGCCCAATTTTGAACTAAGAAGAAGAACTTAAAACTACAACATTTTCTGATTAGTTTTCTAGCTATTCTACAGAAACAGAACCATCTGCATGTTGCATCTTTTCTGACCTCATACACTGCCTGGAATCATTAAACACAAACTGATATAAACTTGCAGGAGAACAGGACGTCGAGTGTGGTGACAGCTCACATGGAGGCGTACAGAGAGACCGAGGCAGGAGATAAAGAGGTTTGTCTCTCTCTTAGTCGAGATCAATATAGTCTTTACAGGAGATCTACAACCGAAATACACGAGAAAATAACATTCTGATAACAACTCGCTTATTGTGATTATACACCATGTTTCGGGTTTATTCTTACTCAGGTGGGGCGGGGACTGATGAAGGGAGGTAGCATATACTCCCTAAAGTTCTTACCCAGACATTTTCCTTTACTTAGCTTACGATCATCTTGAGAAAAAAGTATTATTGGTCTTTGTCTTTAAATTTCTTGAAAGTTTTCACAATATTTCATGGCCACAAAAAATGTAGCGTATAACTTAATGGTCATTGCTGAACTCTTCTTTCTTCCTGATAGCAAATGACTTTGAAATATTGATTTCTAAAGTTTCAGAACATGATCAAATTGTAGTAACAATATAACTGGATAAAATAAATTACCATACACAGTCTCATTGATGTGTAAGTATTTTACTATATCCAGTTTCCATGGCCATTCAGTTAATCAGGAATTTCTTTCAAACCTACAGATTGATGTCGCACATTTTCCATATGTAGTCCTACTTCATCGGTTGTGTTTATTTGAGATGTGGATTTTAAATGTTTGCAGGAGATAGAGAGAGTGAAGGATATGTTTATGAGAGAGCTACAGGAAGTGAACCAGAAGTATATGGCAGCTGAACGGGCAGTCGTTGAGATGGAAAGCAGATCAGGACGTAAGTTGATCAGATTGTTGATTGATCATTTATAAGTTGACTGGTGCCATGTTTGAAACAGGGCAAGGGAGATCATGTTGGGTCTAACTTTGAAGTGTAGAGAATAATGTCAGGTCTGCATTCAGATTAGAGTATATAGAGAGAATGCAATTTAAGTACAGCAAAGTTACGTTTAACCTTTAAACTTTATTGAGTGGCCGGTTTAAGAGAATGGTCTGGCACATACTGATGTAGCAGTTGAAGTGGAGCACGGTGGTGGTGTTAAACACTGTTGTTGTAAGCATGCTGGCCTTTCACATCAAAGGCCTGGGTTTGAATCCCAGTGGAGACACTTCATTCACTTTACACTGAGTCCACCAAGATGTTTAAATGGGTACCTGAAAAGCAGATTACAGACTGTCATGTAAAAAGCATACCCGGGATAGTTACTACTTGAAAGTACAATCTTCAGATTAATAATATGAGAGTGGCATCTTAAACATGAATTCTGTGTGGATGAGTGTACAATATAGAGCTCCATATTGTCATTATTATTTCAGTGAAGAGATCTAACCTGGGTGAGCTGGAGGACGATGTGGAGCACGAGAAGAGCTTCCTCCAGAGACAGCGAGAGGAGGTGGCCGTCCTCAAGGAGGAACTCCAGCACCAGGTCCATACTTACTTACTTACTTTTCATCCTCCCTTGCTTGCCTACCCTGTAACGATTAGCTCAACCTTTAGTGGATAGCTTCCAGTACGTCTCTGCAGCTCTTTTGGTTGTCATCCTCCCACGCATGGCACTGGGCGGGATAGCGCAGTGGTGAGCATGTTTGGCGTCGGATTAAGGGGTCCAGAGTTCAAATCCCTCCAGATAACTTTGTCTGCAGTAGAGAACTGTTCTACACACAGTAAGGTAAGGGTGTAATGCTACACTGAATTTTAGCGTAGTACCACCCATGGTTCGCTAGTTCCAGCCAATGCTCGCATGTTTCGCCACAATGCATTGCCCCATGGTTCCATCATCACATGTCCCTACGTTCTTAGGAGGTTTACATCCCAAACTAATCTTGTATCAGATGAGCATAGGTAATATGCACATACTTATGAGGTAGGTTAAATATTTTAGATGTCTTAAAATATTCAATTCGTCAAGGGACGGAAAAGTGCGAAAACTGCAGCGATGGAGGAAACATGAGCTTTGCACTCTACTGGCATGGTCTTAGCCTTAGACAGGATGTGTATATTATTATGATTCAACTCAACTCTCCGTGGCATGTTTTATCCTTAAACTTAACAATTTGGTTGTTTTGGGAAAACAGTGACAATGTAGGTGCCATTTGACAAAATAACCGATATTTAATTTCAGGTTGGGACTGTTGAGTCAAGGCTCCACAGTGAATTAGAAAGACAGGAAGGAAAGTGGCAGAAGAAAGTCCACAAGATGACGAAACAGCATGCACAGGAGCTTAGGAAGGTAATGTGCTATAAATAAATTCAGTAGTTAAAATGTAAGATAATAATAATTTTTTTCCTGATTATGAAGTGGCTGGGATAGAGCAGTGGTTAGCATGTTCTACTTTCGCCATTTTTTGCGAACTTGTTCTGCTGTAGAGAACTGTTCTAAATGCAGTGAAGTATTCTTAAAATCTTTCACTAAATTTCAGTGCAATATCACCCAAGGCTTACTTGTTCCAGTTTTATGGCAATACATAGCCACAATACATAGCTTTCTCCCTGTAGTTATATGAGCCAGAGATTATAAATTAAATGCACTTGAAAGTGGTGTAAAAACTCCAATCAACTCACCTCTGCCACCTCATCTTTATGAAGTTATATTCAAGGTCTACAGTCAGACCCCGTTTATCCACACGATTAGTACAGTTGAAAATGTGGTGTGGTTAAGCAAATCATTATTTGCGTAGAAATGCATCAAGAAGATTTGAAATACTACCGTGTGGATGCTGGGTTTCCAGATATACAGGGTTTGATTGTATGTAGAAACAATTTTGCACCAATTCATTTAGCAGGCTAAGGGTGAAGATATTTCTCATTTCTCTGTGTACCTCAGCTGAACGATGCACTGGAGCACACCAGTAGAGAGACCAGCCGGAGAGCCACCACGCCTGAAGCTCGCCAACAACAGCAGCAAGTTGAAAACATTCTCAGGGTCAGTGCTCTTTCGTAAGAATGAATTGATATATAGGTGTTAAAAATCTATATTTTGAAAATTTAATATTAATACTGTTGCCCGATCAGATTATCTGAGGATGATTACAATGAAGTCAAGTTATGTCATGATTTACTGATTTGTGTGATCATTATAGCTAGTGTTTTCACCAAGCTTCGTACCCTGATTGCAGAAGTCGCGAGAACAAGAGAAGCTGTTGACCTCGCAGGAGGAGGTGCTGAAGAGAGAGGTCGAGAGAGCCGCTGTGAGTGAACCTCTTGTTTCTTACGTGTTTCAGAAATACACTTCTTTCATTATCTTGGTTTGAATAGCTTAAAAGTGCGTGTTGTACATACATTCTGGTGATGATTATTATGCACCATTAAGCTTCTCATTGCTGGAAATAAGACACAATAGAGATATAACATGTTTGTGTAATGATTGTGTATAAACTACAGGTAGCAGCATCCCCTGTGACTCACCTATCGGTGCCCAAGTCCCCCCGCCCCCCTCGTCCCGCCTCACCTAGCCGCATGATGAGTATGGTGCCCAGCGACGAAGATGACGAGAGCACCAGTAAGTTTCCATGGAAACTTTTTCGACTTGATTATATAATATTCAATAGGGAAAATTTTTCTTGGAAACTATTAAAGCATTACACCTAGGTAAATGAAATTTTGCAATATGAGAATTCAGTTGATACTCTTTAGAACTAGCTTTCTAACTCCATCAAAATTTATTATGAAAACTTTTTGACGCTTGAATCTGTATTTAAACTTTGTCTCATTATCGTATTTCAAATGACCCAGTAACACATGGCACCTTTTAGGCCTTTTTGCTGTTTCACAAAGCAATGATATACTAACAAACAATGATCAATGATGTAGCTCAGTTGGTAGAGCGTCCGCTCATCACCCGGAAGGTCGGGGTTCAATTCCCGGCCGCGTCATACCAAAAGACGTTAAAAGTTGGGAGTTGATGCTTTCTTGTTTGGCGCTCAGCATTATAAGGATAGAACAACGCTTGAACTGGCGCTGCACTGTGGCTGCCGGGTGCCCAGAACACAAAATGAATTTCCAATTTACTTTGTATTGAGGACAATAAAGTGTTATTATTATTATTATTTATGATGTTACAATCAATTGTATAGTGGCACACTGGTCCATCAACTGTTGTCAGTGTTTTTTTCCATTCCAGTGTTTGGAACTGGAAGCATGAATAATACTGGACGAAGGAGTCTGAAGAGCACAATGGCGTAAGTAACTATATACAGATGTTCAAATTACATTTTGTAAAATTTCTTCAGTTGATATTTGTGAAGTGCTGTCAAATGAAAATTGAGACACATCATGTCTTTATGATAACAATATTATCAGTTACTGTAAGTTATGAAAAATGAAATGATCCCTGGAAAATTAAACAATACTGAATTCTCAGTAGCTGATCTGACAAAATAAATAAGCAAAGCTTTTATTCTTAAACTCGTGGAACTATATATTCACCTGTGCCCTCGAAACAGATTGGAAAACATTCACATAGTATGCGATAATAGGAAATGTGACGTGTCGTTTGGATTGGGGTAGAGCTTATATGGAGGATTACATTTTGAACACGTTTTCAATTCTGTATCAGTGGCATAGCTAATATGCACTTCCATGAGATGGGGTAGAGTTTTCAAATATCTAAAATACATAGATTTTTATAAGTTTTTCTCCCTGCAGGACAACCGGTTCGCTGGGAGACCCGACGCTGGGCACAACTCAATTCCTTGAACAGCTGAGGAAGAACCCCACACTGAAGATGATGCACGAACAGTTCGCAGAGCTGCTGGAGGAACAAGTAGCCAAGAACGGCATACCCAGGGTGAGACGTCCTTTTATTACCCATACGGTTGGAAATAACCAAGTTAATAATTCTGATATGTGAACATGTGCACAGATCATGTTGCCTAGCAACCATTTTTCACCACTGCTTTCCGTATTTCATCATCTGTGACGTCATGAAACAATTGTCCGTGACATCACTGTAGCTTACCATCGCATGAGAAGTGGGCCTTTTTCTTCCTGTTTTTACACATATTTTCAAATTGAATAGAATAGGTAATAAAGAAATTATTACACTCGAAAGTATGCAATGTGACTTTTATGAAACTTGTGCAAATTTATGTATAACCCTCGCTCTCGCTCATGTAATACAAAAATTCACACTAATTTCATAAAAGTCATGTGACACACTTCCTCGGGTATTAATGTCTATATCTGTAAGAGGCGTTGTCTTGTGTTTGAATTAACCCCTTACTTACTGATGCGGTAATTTCCAAACTCGTGTGTGAGATAACATTTGTATAACTTTCCCGTGGAAGTTACTGCAGTGTAATGTTTACATGAAAATATTAAACTCGTGTTATACCCAGAAAAGAATTATATTTATTGGATAATCAGCTTCTTTATTTAACAATGGCGATGTTTGGGTATAGCTCCTTATATCATTATTTAGTGTAATACTGATGCGTGTATGGGTGATAATAGTTTTCAGTTGTGATGAAACACTGGTAATACCATAATAGTACCGGTCTCATGGAAATCATACAACATTCGTGACACTGTCGGCTATTTCCCTTGATTAATGTAGATCAGAAGTAACAGAATACTAATCTGCCTTCCACGTGATACTATTTTGATTACCTTGTTAAAAATGGTATTACGTGAAAGGTCCTTTAATATGCTCTCTCTTAACTGGCAGTGGGCCTTGTGGTTGTAAAAAGAGTCTACCCTTCTCAATATAAATCAGCCCCTCCAAAGCTTACGTCAGTTTTATGTTTTTCTACAAAGTACGTTTCTGTATGGTTCTAACCAACAGACATCTTTGATTGTTCAAACAGCTTACTTTCTTGATGTATTTTGTTTGTCAGGGAAGCCAAGGTATTGACACCCAGACGTTGGAGCACAAGTTGGCTATGATGAAGACGCAAAGACAAACCTACATCAAGGTAAAATATTGATATAACTCCCCACTAACTTTATAATGATTAGAGTAAAGTCCTACAATTTCGTCCAGTCCTGATATTTCGTCCACTTTCAAATAAAGGCGAATTTACAGCCCGTCCTACCCTGAAATTGTTGTCTTGTTTGTTATTTTTCTAAGAATAACAGTCACATGATATTAGTCACATGATACATACAGCAATATTGAATGGTTGATACAACGTGATGAAGCTGTTACGTCACAACCTTCCCGCCCGGGAGACTTGAAATCAATATTAAACAAGTGGACGAAATTATAATACACAGTCTCAGATACTTAAATCTGTGTGGACGAAGTTACGAGATTGGTGGACGAAATAACCTGATGCATCCCCTTGCGCTAACGCTATTTCATTCATAAGAGCTACCCCCCTTAGAATATCAGCCAATCATTTTTCTTATAGCAAAGACTCTTCGCCTCGGGCTGACTGTTGACCGAGAAGTGCCGAGAGAGGCCAGTTAGGGTTAGAATTCCAGCGAGCGAGGTCAACCGTTAAAGTGGACGAAATTTGAGGACTTTACTATATATACAGCATTCTAAAGTATCAAAGAATATTTATCATCAGATAAATAAGATAACCTTAAAGATTTTCATTGAAGTATAAAATTCCTGACTGTAATAAAGAAACTGCAGTAATTGCTCATTTTGAAACTCATTTCTTCTTTATGTCATTTTTATTCCAGAAATTCACCGATTTTGAAACCCTTCGACTGCACTATGACAGAATTGCTGAATTGAAAGCTAGAGAAATGGTGAAAGCCATGAAGAACTCGCCTAGAACTAACTGTAAGTTTGCTATTTGTTGTAGACACTGAATTGAAGGCTAGAGATATGGTGAAAGCAACAGTGGGGGCTTGTTGTGCTTTGTGCTTTCAGTGTAAAAGAAAATCCAATAAAGTATTCATATTTGAGGAGAGATTGGCTAAATCACTAAATTAATCAGTCACCAAAGAAAATATGAGATGTTGAGATATGACTTGAGTATTACCATGGATCTGGATTTCTTACATATAATAGAGCTGCCAAAAGTCTGAGTTCCATCAGCTTTGTCTGTCTGCTTGAAACAATACAAGGCCAAGTTCTGTCCTATAAATGGCTTTCAATGAATAGCTATTCAGAAATTGTTTCATATTTGTCAGCTTGACAGCCATAATCAGACTACCGCAGGTCAAATAGGTGGTCTAATAGATTTTAAGCACTATTAAAAACGCAATAATTGTTATTATCTTTATTTAAAATGTTTCCAGCTCGCAGTCTGCACAGTTCACTTCCATCTCCCCAGAACCGTGGCCCCCAGCAGGTTCGTTCTCCTCCCTACACCTCCACCAGCAGCCCAAGCCCCAGAGCCCGCAGTCCCCAGCCCCAGGGAAGAGCCCGGAGCCCCCAGCCTCACCCCCAGGGGAGAGCAGCCAGCCCAGGTGCCCCGAGACCAGCCCCACGGTCGGCCACTCCCCAGAGGACCATGCAGTCGACTGGGTGTGTAGAGCAACTGTTTACAGCTTCTTTAGTGCAATGAGTAGGACATCTCTTGTGATTATATGCCTTTCTTACAATTTAAAATTCGGTGGCTATGAAATAGTATCACTGATTCATTGGTGAAATGTTAATTTACCTTGTTTTGTGGAATGCAACCTTTCACGAAACATGAAATGTGACATCATTCATTGTTTTATGCCACCAAGAGATAATTTTTGGTCTAGGCCGTTTTATGATGAATATTTACCTTGATATATTGACCCTTATAGGTGATAAGACAATGTTTTTGGTCCTTCTCTCCACATTTCGCATGTTCTCTGCAGGTCTACGACCGAGTGGACGAGTACACAATGGGATTCTGACGAGGAGTCCGAGGAGGGGGAGATGGACGCACGTGGCCGCAGTGGTCAGCCCATGATGGTCAACCCCTCCAAGTCCAGCCGGTCAAACTTCTCAACACAGCAACAGAAAACAGGTGCTCCGAGCCCAAGACCAAGAGGTCAACCCACTGTCATCCAGTCTAAACCTATCAGCTCGGTGGATGATGACGATTGGGATGATTCTGAGAGGTGAGATGGAAACACTCGTAATAACCGGTCATTTAAATTTTGCATGCAGGTTGTCCTGATGATACTGATACTCTTAATCAAGTTAATAAGGCAGTTCCAAAATATATATTTTTAAAAATGATGTTTCAGTCTGTATTTTAATTGCTTTTTGCCAGTAACAGCTATCATCCTAATCATACTACTCTGTGTTTCATTTAGCGAGGATAACATGAAGCGTGCGCCAAAACCTGTACAGCCACGAGTGATTATGTCACAGCCTAAAGGTCAGAAGGTCTCGGAGCTGTCTAAAAGTATTGAAAGTCAGCTCGGTGTAAGTATGAAACTGTCTACTCAGTCTAATAATAATAATAATAATAATAGTAATAATAACACTTTATTGTCCGCAAAACAATGTACATTGGACATTCGATTTGTGCATTCTGCACCCGGCAGCCACAGTGCAGCGCCAGTTAATGCGTTGTTCTGTCCTTATAATGCTGAGTGTCAAGCAAGGCAGCAACAACTCCCATCTTTTAACGTCTTTTGGTATGACGCGACCAGGAATCGAACCCCGGTCTTCCCGGTGATGAGCGGACGCTCTACCAACTGAGCTACATCCCCGGTCTCAAGTCTACTGAGGGTTTAGTACATTATAGAGTTCAATCCAATCTTAGTTATAGTAGCGCTTTTGGATATTATTCAAATAGAGAAGAGCTGCAAATCAAGAATAAGTAAACACAGATTTCAATCCACCCTGAAGTTATTGTAGTGCTTTTGGATATGTTTCGAAAGGTCAAGAGTTGTATATCAAGAATAGGTAAAACTTAACCTTTTGTCTCTTGCAACTATTTGGCTTGACTAATGTGGGCGAGAAATAAACAGAATACCAATCTCTTTTCCATGTAATACCATCCCAACTCCTGAATGATTTGGTATCAATTTCTTTTGCTTGAATTATTGTAATAAAAATGTTTAAGTAGAGAGTTGTTATGTAATCTCAATGTAATTTACTTCCAGGGCAGGAAGAAAGGAGATAAGCCGTTTGGTGGGGTAGACACGATGGAGAAGAAGAAATCCAACACTGATGATATCCTGGTATGTTCTAGCATCCAAATGTTGAGGAAACTCAGATTTAATGCTTCAAAAGACTCACATTCAATTTCATTATATTAAGTTAAAAATTATGTAGCCATATGTTCAATTTGAACCCAATCCTGTTTAGGTTCTTCACTGGGAAAACACTATTATCCAAACTATAAATAGAGATAAGTCACCAACTGGTAACGTTTTGAGGTAAAAGTTTGGAAGACAATCAGGGGAGTGTAGTAGCCTTGATGATATAAATACCCTGATGGAGCACGATACAATTGATTATGAAGTCTAGTTGTCTGTCGATATGAAATGTTTGTTGAAAAAGGTTGAAACAGTCTAGCCAGTATTGTATGTTCTCTTGTGTGATGACAGCAAGACCTGGATGATGACAGCGACTGGGACGTGACCCCGGCAGAAGATGACGAACCTCCGAAAGCTCTTAAGTAGGTTCTTGTGATACTGATTAACTCATTTTATACACATGTATTAACATTACTTCAACTGTCAAGTCTACCTGTCTAAAGCTTAACAGTCTGAAAAGAAAGAGCGTTTTCTGAAGTTCGTTATTGATGCTGTGTTGTACAAGCACAAAATATAAACTGTCAAAGACTTTGAAATAATCTTTTCAAAATTATCATGATCAAAGAGCGGTACATGCTATAGAGCGGGAGGTGTTTTATCATAGTGAAGTGAGAGTCATTGTATTCCAGGGTTAACTTTCTACCAGACTTTACCAGCCTTGTATATAGTTTTATTTATGCTCAGGAACTTTGATCATAGCCATGTGTTGTGGAACCAGCGCTAAGCAAGAACCCAACTACTACTTTTAAATGTTAGATTTCTCTTCAAAGTTGTACTATTCTGTTTTTATATCATCTTGTGATGAAATAAATACATCGGATATCTTTAAACTGTTTACAAAATAAAGCAAGTAATGAGAATACATTTGGATCCAGGCGACCGCCAACACGGAACAGCAACCGAGGAAGCCACGCAGAGACAGATTTCTCTACCAACACGTACGGAACAAGCGTGTGGGGATCTTCCTCTAAAGGTACTTGGTTTACAGTATTTGTGCTGCTTGTATATGTTTCAAGATGAATTGAATAGGTTCATTGAAAAGGTAGCTTGTTTGCTGTGATGGTCGATATGTTGTTGAAAGTGTTGTTTGACAATTACTGGAAGACTCTTTTGGGTAGGGGTGCAGCTTACTTTTAGTCTTCCTGCCTCGGGTCTTACAATGTGAGTAACTATTCAAGGGCAGGTAAACTTCAGAGGCATGAAAGAACTCAGGGAATAAAGATGTTACTTATGAATTGGAACACAATCCTTTCAGTAATTGTGAATGCAAACGGGGGTGTACCTTACTCTCTAGCTAATCTAGAGTCTGGTGAAATCATACTATGGATCAACTTTACACTGACATAGTACATGAGTGTATATAATTCAAATAACTACTAAACAATTTACTTCTCTCCAGGTGCAAGCACAGCTAATCCCAACAACCGAGCCTCCACCTCGAAGAGTTCCTTCATCACCGATATCAGCTCCGACGAGGACCTGGATGTAGAGAACATATAAACATCCAGTCCTTGGAATGGGTCATGGATCCACAGATAACTCATTTAGTTTGACCTTGTGTCATTTTGTTTTCAAACATGACCTTGGACAAAGATCTAACATATAACAGTCAATCAAATGAGTGGGATTTCAATCTTATCTTAATGGGATTGCATACTGTTTTATAGGTTCCTGTGCTTTACTCATAGCAATGGCTGCCCTGTAGACCTCGCTTTATAGTCCATCAGTATGTTAGACAGGCTCGTCTCAGGACTAATTCACTGTTAACCTATTCCATGGGTCCCGAGGTATTTCAAGATGGCCAATCTTTACCCAATCACATCTGATTCCTGTAAACTTGTTTGGATCATATCAATCTAGCAGTGGAGGTGGTAGAGATATGGCATGCATCGACTGTTTGAGTGACACTCAAGAAATGTAGTATCTGAGACGACAAGTCGTTGTCATGGATAGTCAACCTCTTTAGTAAAGAGTGCTTGAAAGTGGTATACGGATCTATACCAATACACAGCTATTGTGTAATATAGAAATTATGTCCATACATATATGTAGCACATATTGGAAACATTGTGATGATATTAATATTATCCTTCTTGGCTAACTTTTGAATATGAATTGCACCTATTTTTTTAAGGGTGAAATGAGAAATGGCATGTACTGTAAAAACAATGAGGTTGTATGCCACAGTACAAAATGAAATCCATGTTCGATATATTTAGTTGAAACCGAGAATAAAAGAATTTATATCTTTTAAAGAAGAAAGATCCATCATGTACTAGTATTTTTATGTCCACTGAGGAAGAGATTATATTTATACAGAATAATGGAAATCCAATCCCTCCATTGTCAATATTTTTATTAATGGATTATATTGTTATCTTGCATAATTGATTCTGTGTATTGTTAAGTTGTTGGTCCATTCTAGGAAAATCCTAGTTAAGACCTGTGATGTTCAACTGGATATGCGTTAGTAGAATAGGACCATGGTTGGTGTAGTTGAATTTGGATCACTAGTTCCCAGTCCATTAACAGTATCTGCAGTAGACAAGTTTCTCTTGTAGTCTTGATCTGGTTGGTTGTATTGTAACAGAGGTTATGAAGGAAGACTTGTGTATCCTCTGTAGGGAGCAAAATCTTTTAACTGAACCATGCAAAATGTATACGCTTAAGGTTGAACACGACAGGTTGTAACTAGAATTCCTAACCTGAAAATGGCTTTACTTATTGAGCATGCATGTTATTTGGTTGGTTTACTGAGGTAGTAACATCATGGCTTTATTGTATTGTAAATATTACGTCTTTTTGTACTTTATCATCGCATAATTGTCCCGTCCACAGTTATACAGTCCTACTCAATGGGGTGTATCAGTATGCTATTTTACTACTGGTATATCATGTGATATTGTTGATTATCATATACATATTGTGTCACATTATAGTTAATATTTATGTCCTATGAAATGATATTGCATAATGTAAGGTATCTTTGAAAATCCATTAACTTCAGTTTTACAATGAAATTTATTGAAACTTGTTTGTTTTCAGTAACATAATAAAACATATCCAATTATTCTTTACTTAAATATTGCATAATTCAAATAAATTTGTTAAATCTAAACTTTGTGATCTATTGAATTTTGACATGATATTTTACATACACTTTCTACTTATTTATACCATTTTATTAATCAGAGTAAAACTTGTATATATACTCATTTTCAGTTTTCCTTTCTTGTCTCATTTTGGTCCCAAAATGTTTTTCAATATTTCATTTGGTGTTGTATATAAAGGGTTTTTATAGTTAGATCTATTATTGAATATAAAATGTCTTTGATCACAAGAATCTATTGTTTATAGATTGCATTTATACATCCATGTGTTTATGGTGTAACCTGGAAAAGAAATTAAATTTTAAAACTCCATTCTCATGAAAAGGAAATTTTGAAGTAATAAAACATCTGATAATATTATTGTTAGCAGTTGTCCATAAACTTTGTAGTTGTTGTTCAGGATTGTTTTAAAATGAAGTCCCAAAATTATTCCAAGTATACTTAATTATGCAGGTAAATATGTATGCTATTAGAGGAAATCCATCCATGAGACATATTTTATGAAGACAATAGTTTGCATCTCAGTGCCTATTTTATACAATCTTGCTTGTTGTATTATTCTACTTAAAACATTTACATATCCATTTAATTTGCTTTGGGAAGTGAGTACCACTAAGATCTGTGCTGCCTGTATGTCCAAGCAAGTGAAGACAAGGTGAAGACACAGTCTATGTAGAACGATGCCATCCTCGATAATCGAGCGCTATTGTTCCGATAAATCTACACACAAGCGCTGGAAAACAGTAAGGGTATTTATCCCTAACCTAGTTACCTCCTCTTGGGTCCATGTTATCCAATCAGAAACGAAACGCAGACACTATCTGCGTAAACAACTCGACCAATAAAAACGCATCACTACCGTTGTTTATAGAAACAAACATAGCGGCGGCCGACTCGCTCGATTACGATAAAGTTTGTAACACATTCAGCGTAGAAAACCTGACAGAAACTCAAAAGAAAGTTTTAAGAAGTCTGTACGAGAAGAAGGGTGTATTCATGTCCATCAAAACGGGTGGAGGTAAATAATTAAAATCCCTGTACTGCGAAAGCCAAGATCCTGACACGAGAGTGCTTGTTATTTCACCCTTGATTTCAAGTGATCTCATTGGTTGTTAGAAAGCAAGCGTTTCGCTGAGTCATTGCGAAGGGCGGTAACTAGGTTAAGGATAAATACCCTTACTGTTTTCCAGCGCTTGTGTGTAGATTTATCGGAACAATAGCGCTGGATTATCGAGGATGGAACGATGCTTGCCAGCCGTAAACTAGCAACTGTTGGAGCAGTCGGGAACTGTTAGGTGTTGACAGTTAGTTGGGGGTTAGAGCTAGCTATTACAATCTTCTACCATAGACTGGTGGATTATCTACTGGTGAAGTTTACAATCTGTGGAAAGTGTAAATGAAATAATTGATTTTGCATTAAATACTTTGAAGTTTCATCTAAAATTGATACCACATTGTAAATTGTTAATAACTTGAAATCAAAACTTTGCTTTAAGAAGAAGAAGAAAATGGCATTCATAACTTTCTGATTGCACAAAAGCACTCGATTCTTGGTTATCAGGTCAAATCTTGTATATGTAATACCCGAGTCCTCCAAATAGTGAACGTATTTATGTGTTGTGTTTAAAGAACACAATCCGTCCTTAATGAACATATCCTGCCATCTTCAGTCCAAGTGTTCAGTATTTCGTCCAGTTTTGACATCAAATTGATAATGTTACTGATAGCCTGTGATACACAGTACAATACAATTATTTTATTCATCGATCTTGTATCACTATTGAATCCAGGGAAAACTGGAAATTCCATTTTCCAAGTGTTATACATGATAAATGGAGTTGTGTTAGATAAACTTGATATACAAAGGCAAATTTTATTTTTGGGGGTCAACCTGGGATGTCCATCCGGTATATGTAGAATGTATGTAATTTGGTTGTAGATTGTGTAGCCATTAGTTCATTGATTGCCATGGTAGAGTTTCATTATTCATGTCGGAATGTATTTCTTGTTTTATGTCTGATATTACAAATAGATTGAGACCATTATGCTGAGAAGTGATTGCACGGAATCGGAGAGCTTGGATGATATGCCTGTATATTTAAATAATAAACTATATACATAATGATGTCCATTTCTTTTTTTTGTTCGTGAGAATGCCAATAATCTGCTATAGTATTGAATGGACGTGAGGCTATGTTCTAAAGCAGTAGGCAGTGTTATAGAAGAGAGAACACTCTTCTGTTTTACAGCCGAATTGTTTAACAAAATTGACACAGATTTCCAATAGCTGTCTTGATTGTTACATTCTTTCCAACTTGCTTATGGCTGAAATATTACCTCTGGACAGGTATTGATGTGGACATCTTTAAGTGTGTCTGGCCATTTCCTAACATATTTCCTAAGTCCAGAATATTTAACAATAAGGCTGAATGATGTCCAGCTCATGGCAATAAGATTGTGTCTCTATAAAGTTTATAATTCAAGAGCTTTTCGAAAATAAAGTATTCGTTGGTGTTGGAATTTCAGCAGTTTAGAAGCCTTTCTCACTTTCTGAAATGAGAATATTTTCATAATTAACAAGCAGTCGGTTATTACCTCTGCTCAGTGTAAAAAGTGTGAACTATAATGAACAATGATTATAAAGCTTCATTCGTTTATCAATCCATAAATGTTTATATAATAATAATTTTCAAATCATTGGTAATATATATTCACCCTACTCAAGACCAGTAGTTTTTACATCCTACGTTTAAAGTTTAATCTCACTGTTCTCAAGTTCTGTTCGGGGGAGGGGGGAGTCCACACATGTTTCTACTATGGTTTCAATGGTCATTTACTATACTTGGAACTTCTCTTCTAAAATTCACAGCTATAACTCGTCATGTTTCACAAACTTCACATTGCCCTTGTGTTTGTGAACCACAGGCTCAGGCTTCATGTAGACAACCTTCTCCACGTAATCCGAACCCTCTTCAAACACAGCATGGGCCTCCTCAAGTCGCAGATGGTCCTGCACATGCTTCAGATAAACGCGAGTTGTTCTATTGGGGTTATCTCCCTTTCCGACCTCGCCCCTGTCGCTCCGGCGTAACAAGCCGACCTTTCTCAAAGCCTGCTGTTCATCTTCGTCCATGGCTATTTTCGTGGGTCGTTTTCTGACCTGTTTCTTGTCGTCTGCGTCATTCGATTCCACATGTACATATCTACCTATATATTCTGCCTCAACTATTTCATCTTCATCAAGCTCTGCTAGTTTGAGTTCTTCCTTCTCGCCATTGTCTTCTTCATGGTTAGCAACGTGTTCATCTGTGTCGTCATTATCGGCATCGCCCGCCACATGTTTCAGATGTGCCGATGCATCTTCCTCAACATAAAGGTGGTTAATGTTGTCTTCAATGTTACGGACAGCAAACTCTTCATTGTCGTCTGCCATGTAATAATCTTCATCTTCACGGCCAAGTCTGCCGATAAGATCATCATGGACACCCTTCTCCATCTCACGTTCCATCAAATTAACTTCCACGTCCGGATCTTGCTGGTGAATGCTATCTTCAGAAACTTCTATTGAATCCTCCTCGATCCTCCTTTCCATAAATTCAACCTCGAAGTCCTGATCTTGCTTGAGAATGGTTTCTTCTGGAACTTGTATAAACCCCTCTGCTTCTTCAGCAACTTGCCTCATGTTGGCCACCACCTTCTCGATGTGTCTGTGATCTGCCTCCAGACTCCTGATGTCATGAGGAAAGTCTTCTACATCGTGCGATGGTGGTTTCAAAACTTCGTCTGATAATAATATGTCGTCATATTTCGGAGGCGGTAGGTCTATATGGACTATATCTTTTGGTTCGGCATCGTCCAATGGTATGTCCTCATCTGTAACAGTAACGTGAAAAGTTTAAATACATATAAAGGAGAAAAACATTTGTAAGTCGACAGCTTCTCCTTAAGCAACATTCTAGTAAAATATAGCACACCCTCGTTTAAAATGATGACCGAATATATATATTACTGTGAAGTGTAGCTGTTCAATAATCGGCAGTTAAATAAAGCAACATTTCAGTCTGTATACTAAAGCCGCCTTCAAACAATACCTATGACACATAACGTTATCATTTGAAGTGTACATAGATAAAGATATAAAAACACAAAGCATAGTTTACACATTTACAAAAACCCTTCCATTCTACATTTAACATTTCCCATTTGTGTGTATATGCTATATCTTGAAAATTACTTTAAACGAAATCGATATACGGTAAATATCAAGCTTGAAATTTAAGAGAACGTACTTATCTTTGTCTGTTTAACATATTTAATGGCTAGTTAAACACACGCAGGTCAATGTGTAAGTGTTGGAACACACATTTGATTCAACTATATATTAACTATGCCTATGTTGTTTTATATTATCATACCATTTTGAAAATACACAAAATGAATTAAATTATGAACGAAGATGTAACAATATGCAGGCATGTTTGATATCATATGATTGGATCTCATTTTACAATGAACGGACTAATATCACTAATACCCGTTTAGACTGTCCTCCAAACCCTAGAGAAAAATATTAAATTACGATGAAGCCCAGTCTAGAAAATGATAACATGTCTAAATTCCTCAGCTTAGATATCAAGGCATCTTTAAGGCTCCAACTATTTGAAATTGCGAAATTTTGATATTGATAAGGAACAGGCTTAATTCTAAGACTAAATGTTCGTCTAATACCCATTGCATATGTAAATTTAACATTGGAAGAATAAACATTACCCCCAATTACCTACCTGCCTCTATGAATCTGGTGAAGGACAACAGAAAACTAGCAAGCATCAACACACCCAGCCATAGCATTTTCATCTTGCTGTGTACACTGTAAGAATAGGCGTGCGACAATGAGATATTCTCCGACCTTAATTATTTGAGCTATGCGATAAATCACCCGTCCTTATGATGCGGGATGTCACTCTTTAAAGATGTAGTCTGATAAAACCTTTATCCTTAATTGTTGGTTGTTGTTTTGTTCACGTCCAGCAATATGTAACTATGTTGTTGTTGAGGATTGAATGTGCCAAGGGGATGTTCTCTGTCCTTATTTTTTTTATTCAAAGGAACACCGGTTATCAGCTGCACATACGAATACTGATTAGATATACATGTCCGTATAAAGCCTTTATCCTAAATTGTTAGTTATTTAGTTGTTCAGTATATTCCAATATGTTAAACTTGTTTAAGTACAAGAAGTAAAATGTCAAAAGGACATTCTCCGATCTAAATGTTAGAGTTATGCAATATATCACAATTTCACAGATACACACTGATTAAGATGTGTTTCTGAAAAAAGTTTGTGTGTCCTGATTTGTCAGTTGTTTTGTTGTTCACTTCCAAAACTGTTGATCCACTTGTAAGCTCAAAAAGGAATATGACAAGGGTATATACTTAGTGTTTATTTATCTCTGCAATGAACCACACACTTCCAGATACAAGGTCGGACACTGGGCAACTACGGTCTGGCTGAATCCTTTGCCGTAAATTCTTAGTAATGTTTGCTGTTCACTTCCTACACTATTGAAATACGTTCAAGAAAAAGAAGGAATTCAGCAAGGAGATAGGTTGGTTCAGTTTCAGCCCTTACTCCCCTTCAGATCAATGTTGCGATCAGTATATAGTAGGATAAAGCAGAAACGTATAATCCACTTCTTCTCTTTCCAACTCAAGATAATGTTGGTCCTCTGA
This sequence comes from Gibbula magus, assembly GCA_936450465.1. NCBI lineage: Eukaryota > Metazoa > Mollusca > Gastropoda > Trochida > Trochidae > Gibbula > Gibbula magus. The sequence goes on from OW388306.1 coordinate 14,472,498, forward strand.
AAATCACTCTGATATTATCATGCATGTAAGATCACCTTCGTTATTGTCTCGCGTTGAAGTTTAAGGGGCGATGTTCCGTTACTGTCTTGCACATCGTTGAAGTTCAAGTGGAGATGTTCCGCAGCTCTTTAATGGCGACGGTTTGGAAACTTTTGACAACTCCAATCCTTGATTGTTTTCATAATAGGCATACTAAAACCGTGCACATTATAATTCAGCCTTAAGATGTGCTGTTTACTACACACTGGCGATATGATCACTCTGGATATGGACTTGAGCTGCATTCATTGACAGATTGAGAGCCTGGTAACACCTTGAGGTGACAGTATATAAGTCGATTTTCACGAACAGTTTCTTTCTTTAATCTACACGTGCACACATACGGAACCAAGAATGTGGGTTAGGGTTCACATGCATGTATTGTATAGGATTGGGTCACATACATACGGATTTCCTGTTCATCAAATTATCCTTTGATCAACCAGGGACTCTTTGTACAATTAGACAGTCCCTGGATCAACTTATAACATAATGTTTGTTGAATGTTCATTGATTTAGTTGAACCGTTTAATCTGTACACGTATGTATTTATATAGGACATCTATTCTAAGGATTCTATATATCTACATCTAGAGTCATGAAGTAATTAATTGATTTTATTATATGATTAAGATATACGTGAACGTGGGTCTGTATCAGTCCTATTGACTAATCGCTGGTTCGCACACGTCCACGTTGGTGATGATAAAAGACTAACACCATCTGCGACCAGAGTAACGATCAATGCGGTATACTGCCGTCACGTGTTATGTGTCACGCCAGCATGGATCTTATGGAGAGGTTTGGGATAATTTTTCCCTTCAAACTAACGCACCAACTGAAAATTCTCGCTGATTAATTAAAGTTTTGATTTTTCTTCATCAAGTAAATTATCATAATACTTTTAGATTGAAGATAACAACAATAAAATATTGCTATTTAGCATTATTAAAAATAATATTGATTTGTTCTTTTTAATGTTATCATTCTAGTAATGACAGATTTATGGAAAGCATATAACACTACAGCTATAGTTCACTGGTTTCCTTGGGCTGGAGACAACTTTAATAGGATATGTTCGTCCATTCAACAATGCTATTGGCACACGATGAAGTGTGAAATTCATGACTTTGAACGTTTTAATTTATTTATATGAAAAATGCTGTGTCGTCATTTTTACATCTTTATCAGAACCATGCATTATATGTATTACTGTGCAATTATGATAACTTGATAAATGATAACAACAAGATATAGAAAATTTAGACCGTGTTGTATGCCATTTCAACTAATCTCTAAATTCTTCTTCACCTTATTGTAATATGGAAGGAAGGACTTGTAGGGGGTGCTGAATCGCAAAGAAAAAATTGTAATGCCGCCATTTTGTTTAATTGTTTTCTTTGGTCATTTGACCCGCCGATAGTTGTTTTGAACAAAATGCTCCACAAATAGGTGAAATATAGGGGGAAATACGTGCCTCTATTATGGCTGATTTAGGCCTTGCAGTATTTCCTTAAGATATCAGTGCTTGGGAATCCGGGTTCATTATGCATTTCAGGTACAGCGATCCACTATCTTGGCACAACAAAGCTAGGGAAATACTGCAAGACTTAAATCAGCCAGTAATTGAGACTGGCAAGAGTTATGCCTTGCGTTAGGAAGTTGCAGTATTACACTGGTTTAATATTGCCATTTAATATTACACTGCAGCATATTTCATGGAGTAATAATAAATTGTTCATATTATGATCTTTTTAAACTAAGATATTGAATATCTGTCAAGTCCTAAACTTGTTTGAGTAGATACAGAATTAGAGTAACGTGTAACGACGATGATCGGATGCTCCAAGTTGCACGTTTGTGCTGTTAATGATAGATTCAAACAGTTCAGTTGAAATATGACAATTAGGAGGATGGTTTGTCGAGCTTTAGTAACATAAATTGGATCATCCCTCGAATTGTCTCCACAAAAAAACACTATGGGTGCACTGTCCCTTTAAGAATGTATCAGCTTGGTGTGTGTATTTTGATACGAGTGTGTGGTATGATTGTCAATGGAGCCAATCTAACTGAAAGGTGTAGCTACTGTCATAAAACTAGGAAATCGGGGCCCACTATGCATTTCAGGTGAAGCGATTCACTACATTGGCAAGGCAAAGCGAGGGAAATACTGCAAGGCCTAAATCAGTCAGTAATGGAGACTTGCAAGAGTTATGCCTTGCGTTTGGATGTTGTCGGCGTACAAGAAGAAAAACAACAAATGTATTATGTCTTACGATAAAAAAATGATGTACATAAGTAAAATGATTATTTATTTACAGGTAAAAATACATTGTACAATATTATTCAGTGTTAAAAGAACATCTGGAGTCGCTATAAAATAATGCATGCCTGAAAAACGTCTTCAAACATATGATTCCGCCTATTTATAAATTTTACATTAATTTTGGGGTCACGCTTTCTGCAATAGTACATATTCTTGTACTTTTTCGGGACGAATGTCTTGCGAGATTCGAACTCACACCCTCAGAGTCAGGCACCAACCGCCAGCACTGACTGTACCAACAGCTTACTTATCCGGCCGAGGTGATCTCGACAATATCGAGGTCCAACAACCAGTAGTTAAGCTATTTCTACAGTCAGGACCCCTCTGAGAGATTATTTTGGTCTTGTTTGGGAGTTCAACCATTCATTTTTCTAAATGTTTATGAAACGTAATTGCTATTAGCGTGACAAGGAGGGGACGGCTCTTCGCTAGAAAGGAGATACAGTCAGCAAAAAGGAGATATATTCAGTAGAAGGAGATATATTCAGGAGAAAGGAGATATAGTTAGTAAGGAGATGTTTTTAGAAAGATACATTTTGAAAAAGATTTTTCAGTAGGAGGGAGAAATATTTAGAAAGGAGAAATATTTAGAAAGGAGATATATTTAGAAAGGCGATATATTTAGAAAGAAGATAGATTTAAAATGGAAATACATTTAGAAAGGAGGAATATTTGGTAAGGAGACCGACGCAACCTAGGAAAGAAAGACATTCAACCAGAGTTCTACAATTGTGGGGAATGAGGCAACACGGTTTTCAAATTGTCCTTTTAGATTAGAATAACTAGAATAGACTGTATAACATATGAGCATTTAGAAAAGTAAGGTAGCTGTATTTAAGGTAGAGATCCGACAGTGTTCTGATATATCCAAGCGTTATTTTGAACAGCTAACAAACTATCAATCAAAGTGGACCGCACCTTTGTCTATGATCTAAGTCTCCTCTACGATAATGATTATGTGAGTTAGATATCTTCTCCTAAATTTATATACAAATTTATCAGCCATATAATGTTGTCAGACGGCATATAGCTATGATGTAAATGAATACCCTCATGTCACAAATAAACATACTTAAACTTTTCAACTTTCAATATTATATATATTATTCTAAACAAACTTCTACTACGTTTCATGCCACCAAATGGAATAGTTCATATTACTATATCTGACAATTGACAAATGGCGTTTCGTCTCCTTCATTCCTCTTCATCTAACGTCATGTTTCACTTACTTATATATCACTTTCAGCCAACATATTTTTACGGTTTTAATGACAACCAATAAAATTCAACGACTCTTTCTACGTCAGCCTATCGACTTCAACGTATTGTATACAAATTCAACATCGAGTCAATCCAATTAAAAATCTCGTCCTCCATTGACCAATCAATTTCAACGTCTCTTCCTGTGTCAGCCAATCAGGCATTATTTATTCCTCTGATTCCTCTCGCCGGTGACCGTGGACGTTGGTCAGTGGTCCCGAGTTGCCCATTCCTTCCATCAAGTGGTCAATACTGTCCTCCCCCTCGTGTTCTTGTTTGATCCGAGTGATCACCGAGTCGTCCCACTCCTCTTCCTTGGGTTGGCGGGAAGTTATGTCGTCAATATCCGCGCCATCTTTGAAATACCGGAACTCGAAACTGTTGAAGATGTTCCACACGGACTCTTCGTCTCCGCCATTTTCTGCGATGTATCTGGAATATAATTTTGAGTTATTAAGGATTCTGCCCTTTGGGGCAGAATCCTTATTGTTATTGGCATGTTTTTTTTTTATTATTTGCACCGATTTTGTGACCCCTATTCCACAGAAACGGCTGCAGGGAATTCAACCAAACTTTACAGTCTGACAGCTCTTAGTGGGAACTTATGAAATTTAGCTTTTGGGCCCAATCGTTTCACCCATCAGGGGCGTAGGAACGTTTTCATGAGTGGGGGGGCTCTTAAGGTCCAGTTCGAATCCAAATTTCGATTTTTAACATTCAAACTGCACTTAGAGACTTGGAACTTTTTGCAAAAGATGCGCAATGACCATGCGAGCAAAAAAGGAAATCATGGCGAATTCGTAAGTCACGTGGTTTTTCCGCCATTTTGATTTTAGACACATTTTACAATTTTCCGACCCCATGCACCTTTGGCAATCTTCTCCTCTGAAGATACTTGCATCTAAGAGCTCAAACTTGCATATATGTGTAGATAAAGGGTTGGTGATTAAATGAATGTCTAAAGCATTAGCGTACCTCTTATACTTTTTTCACAGTGACCTTTCAAAGTCCGACAATTTTTGAAAATCCAAAACTTCAAAGGGACATAACTCAAATACCTACCCATCGAATTTTATGATTTTTTCAGGAGAGTGAGATTGGACTGAGATCTTTAAAAATCAATAATAAAATCGTTCGCGAACAGTCATTTCCGGTCATAATAACGAACAACTTTAACATTGGGAAAATCTTCAAAATCCACATAGAGACTCTAAACTTGTTTCAAGAGATGTGCAGGAACAATACAAGCAAAAAAGTAAATCATGACCAAATCGTAGGTCACGTGGTTAAGCCGCCATTTTGATTTTCTTAAAATTTGTCTGATTTTGACATGTTAAATTTCGCTCTAAATAATCCCAGTGACATACTAGAGACTCGCAACTTAATTCAAAAGATGCTTAATAACTAGACAAGCAAAATATGTTACCATTGCGAAGTCGTAGGTCACGTGGTTTCGACGCCATATTGAATTTTAACATTTTCTGATCATGCACTTTTGCGGACACACCATTTTGTAGACAGTTGCATGCAGCTGAAGCATTCGAGAATAACAAGTTTGTTATATTTTGAGTACACTCCTAATACTTGTTTCACAATCACCTTTCAAAGTATGATATTTTTTAATAATTTAATATGTTTGATTTGAACTGACTTGATGAAGGTTTTATTGAAACGTCACTAGTTAATAGACCAATATTAATTTGATTTTCAGTAATTTCTATTGTAGAGGCATTGGACATAGCTACGAACTTTTACTTCAACCCGGAAGCAATTCAGAGACAATGAAGTCCATTTCATTTTGATGTGTAAACAGAGGAAATTCCTACTTTCGTTTTGACATACATTGTGTTGCTGGGGAGTCAGTCCTGCTAAACATTATATATAGATGGTGTTATTGTATCGAAAATTACTGACTGTTGCCTGAAATTACCAATTTGAAGATAATCGACTCAGGATAATGACAATATAGGCCAATATGTAAAAGAAGTTCTGATCGACAACCGGACACTGCATCACGATTAAACACGATTTTACTATTGTCATAGTAAGCTACGTCCAAATAAGGCAAGATGATATTTTCCTGCGGCCGCCAAAAGAGTCCCGCTTCCATCATTCACAAATTACACATGTGGCAATTGATTAACAAACTAATCAATGAAACTACGCTCGTTTTAAGCAAGTCTTTTACACAGTATACCTATTGAAACCATTGAATGCGTATTCTAAAAACAGCTAAGGGTAACGGATGTCAGACATCATTGTCTCGTATCCAGAAACATTTATTCTGCCGATTCTAACACTTTATAAAGCCCTGTTCTACACCTCATTGTCCTTGCATTTCTAAACTATTTCAATTCTATTCCTTCTCTTTTCTTTTTATTCAAAAATTATTATCAAATCATATTCTACCTAACCAGTACACAAATTGCTACCTTTTAAAAATAAGTCTGAAACAACCACTTCCGGTCCATTCATTTACATAAGTACACGCTCACACCATTGTATATTGTCACACATTTTAACATGTAAACTTTGGGTCTCAATAATCCTACAGACAAGCTAGAGACATGCAAATGCTTCGCAATCACATCAGAAGGATGGCTTCATTCATTACATTTAATCTATCTATGCGCAGAATCCGCTTGTCGTCGCTTGCGACTATATTTATATTTAATAACTTTATTAACGTACTGATCTGATTGCCCTTATAGGATTCATTAAATGGATGACGATAGAATGGAACCTCGGGAGTCCATCAAATTTGCAGGTGTCGGGGATAAGGGTAGCGAGATTACCTTAACATGTTGAATGCCTGTCAGTGTCGGATGCACATGTTCTCTATCTAAAACATTGGATTGTGTAAGGAACCGAATTTGAATATGCCTGTTAGTTGTTAGAACGAGCTACATAGACTTTACTTCTGTGCTGATTCGATTGCTATGACATTGGTTAACGTTCTACCTGTTGTAGTCCTCCATGTCTGCCTCAATCATCTTTTTAATGTCGAGGCCTTGGAGGATCTTATCATCCAATCCCAACTTCAGAAGGTCACGTGGTCTGAAGGCCTTGCCCTTTTTAATCTCAGCGTCCTCTTCGTCGTGACTTCCGGGTTTCCCGTGCATGAGGTCATGCATGAATGACTCCACGACCACGCCCCCTATGGCATCCTTCCCGTCGGTATCTCTGGTCGGGGCTTTACCGTCGTGAACGTGACCAGCATCCTCGCCGTGGATCATGTGTTCCGTGTCTACAGTTTTGGAAATACCATCAGGAACTTTCTTCTCATCGGATTTTGAACCGGCGGAGCCAACCTTCAAGTACAATACAATGTTAATTAGTTCAATCTTTATTTCAGTACTTAGAAGGCCTCAGGCCTATAGTACAAGATATACAGTGCACTGACATTTCATGAAATAATGTGATTTCTATGTACAAACGCATAAAAGATAAACATGGACAGGTTTTCAATTTCTTCTTTGTTTACACTGTTTAAAAGAAGAGACAATTTTTGCTTATTTGGATTTACATAGTATTTTTCTTTGATATATTTCTTTCGGATGATGCTGTACAAAGGACAAATCAGTAAAAAATGGTATTCATCTTCTATAATATTAGACTTACATATTTGACACAATCTTTGTTCTCTACTTATATTGTTATATCTACCCGTTTCAATATAAAGTTCATGAGACGAGCATCGAAATCGTGCTAGACTAATTCTGTATTTCTTTACATTTAAACAAGATAAGTAATATTCGGTATGGATATTGCTTTTAAAGGTTAGGTACGTGTCACATTTATTTGAAAGTGATAATTTTTCCATCCAATTTTGAAAATATATATCTTTTAGTCTTTGTGTAAATTCACTCATGAATTCGGGATCTACACCTATTTCTTGATTTTGCCAAATATTCCCAAATCCCACTGAAAATAGTGTTGCTTTAACGTCGGTAACCCAATTCTTGTGACCATTCTTGTCGTATAAGAGCATCATTTCATAACATTTTTTAGGTAGGCGGTATGATGGCATGTTTAGAAGCTTTATCCAATACCGAATAGCTTTACAATATGAGTGGATATATAAAGGGAATCTGCCACATTCTCCATAAATCATTAAGTTTGGAGTATTTTGTTTAACACCTAAGAACTTTTTACATGCATAAAGATGAACCATTTCTAGTTTTGCGAAAGAATTTAACCCCCAGATTTCTGCCCCGTATAAGAGAATGGGGTATATTTTGGCATCGAATATTTTGAAAAATGTGTTAATGCTTAGGCCACCTAGTATACTCATCTGTCTTATAATACCAACAAGTACTTTTTTCCCCTGTTAATGTTAATGTTAATTAAAACTCGTAGTTATGACGAATGTAACGACATGTACATGTATGTAAACATTATGATGGATGAGGAAAGCAAAGTTAGTGGATTACAACTTCTTTATTGTGAACAGTCACGATGTTTTGGAGTACATATCCTTTTACCCGATGGACAAGGAGTTAACATATAATGCAATGTCATGTTTGTTCACAATCAAGGAGCTGTTACTCATAATGCTTTTTTCTGCGTTCCACTTATAAATGTCCTCTATAAAGACTTGAGAACAATCAATGGGATATCCCTTGAGAAGAAATTATATATTCGTATTTCACGTATGTCATGGAAGGCCTAGTCTTTTTGGCTTATTTTTGCAAATATAATTGCAATTCTTCCCTATTAATCAATACCAAAACAAAATGTCACTTGCATTTTCTTGCATCACAGTTGGCTTCCCTTCATCAACTTCCGGTGTCTCGTCGTGTTTATGTTCGATTCCAGCCTCGTTGTCGCCGTGCATGAGAACTCCGTGCAGCTCTTTCATTGGTTCTTTAGGTCCATGGTCAGCTTTCTCTTCTTCCGGTTTCTCCACCTGTTTGGAGTCGTCGTGGACGTGATCTTCCGAGCCGTGTGCAACATCATCCCCTGTGCGGGCTCCGATACCTGGGGACAGTGAGTTGTGTGAAGTACGTACTTATACTACAATCATTCTCTCATCACGGAGACTATTCAAGTCATGTCTTCCCATGTTACTTCTGCTCCACGTATGCAAGAATTCGAGACAAGGGCGATGTGACTTGAACCACACATGTATTTATCTCTTGAAATTCTTCAAAGTCATTTAGAAGTTTTTCAGTAATGAGAGACAAGTATTATGGATATCGTGTGAAACAAATAAAGAAGTTGTTATCCATTATATCTGTCTCTCATTATTTATCCCTTGAAGTAAGCAATCGGGAATCTTCATTTCTAGCCAAGAACGCGTGCCTCTTTTAAAAACCATTGGGAAGAAATGACTTGAGTAACCTCTGTAGATAGAGAACGATTATAATTAGAGTTACAACTGCAAATCGTGACGTTGTAAGTTGGACTACGGAAATAAAACAAAAAGACATGATTGTGGAAATGAAATAAGAACAGAAGTTGGAATGTGGGAATGGTAAAATACATAGTGTGTCTCATTAAAATTAATCAAACTATTTGGATTGTAACATATATGTATCCCAACAATTAATTCATAGTGTGAAGAAATTGTACATATTTATTGAATAGCAATGTTTTCAAGGCCGTCAATAAACTCTGCCCATTTTCGAAAAGAAAGAGACATACAGCTGAACTCGAAAGTTTGTTCACCCACGTGTATGCCTCAGTGCAACTATCATGTAAGTTGGCATGTCTTTGAATCGCGTATCGTAAGACCTTTCTGGATGCAGGTGTATATCCTTGCTAAACATAGGATGACTATTTGTTGTTGACTGTAAATTGTTTGAAGCCTCCATTTGTTCAAATCATGAAGAATAATAGAAGATATATTCAACAACAAATGAACAATTATTTTTATCTATTTATCTATTTCCAAAATCTGTGTGTGTAAGATAACTACCTTCAGCTGGTCCCGATTCCCCGTCTCCAAATCCTTGTTCCTTGGCCCGCTGGAGAAGTTCCGCATCCGCATCGCTTAATTTGGAGGGTTCTTCTTCACTTCCGGCTTCATTGGGTTCAAACAGAAGACGTTGGTCCTGTTCCTGTTCCGCCTGTGCATCCTCCTCGGCATTTCCTGGAAGGTGAAAGGGACGGTTCTGTAAAATATTTCTTTGCGGAAACGAAATTCGAGAAGACATTCCTGTTTACACATATAAATGGATAGCAGTATATGGGTGTTTTAAGACATTGCTGATATTGGCCGAAGGCTGATGCAGGATGAAAACACCTATATCATACTTTATTTATCATATATTGACACCTGTGGTTCCTGTGTCAAGTCAAGGTGTCCTTGACGACAGACTGATACAGGGTACTCGATGGAGGGTCTATCCAGACAGACAGACAGACAGACAGACAGACACAAAGACCGCTGCACAGTACAATACAGCCTATCAAACAAGTCAGTACAATACAGTTTTTAAAAAACATTCATAAAAACAACATCAGCGCCGCTTTTAAAAAGAGCTATGAGAGACTGTTATCATAAAAAATAGTATACACAATAATATGTTAAATGTTATTAATACATTATTAAAACACAATCCCGTTGAAACATATTTACTGAGGGTACTGTTTAAAGACTTTGACAATTTGATAAAGGCTAGCACACATTTCTTAAAGGGACACCGTGTCGAAAATAAACATCAGATCATGTGTATCTACCTATATGCTGATTAACATGTCTGCCAACAAGTCACAGACACAAAGTTTCAGACAATTAACGTAATTTGTAATAAAAACTACTGTATGTAGACAGTGAATTGAAGCGTAACTCGTTAGCAGACACTCTAATCAGCTTAGTGAGATAAAGATGGGACTCATTTTTATCCTCGACGCAGTGTCCCTTTAACAAATAAGTGAAGCCATTCATCGGAGCTAGCTGCGACTATGGAAAACTACGACAAAAACAGACATCATTGCCTTGAGTATAAGGATACATTATGTGTTACTTTGTGGATATTCTCTCACTTCACGTTACCCGCATAAAAACAAGATGGCGGATACTAAGATTTAATTGGTAAACAAATAACTTGCTGACGTCACCAAATTATCACATGTCTTCTCTTAGTTCCATCGTCATTTTACTGGACTAGCCCTTGCCTTAAAGGGACACCGCGTCGAGGATAAATGTGAGATCAGATTTATCTACTTTTGCTGATTAACGTGTCTGGTAATGAGTCACAGAACCCTAATTTCAGACAATTGAAGTAATTATAGTAATATAACTACTGCATGTAGACAGTGAAGCGAAGCGTAGCTCGTTAGCAGACACTTTAACCAGCATAAGCAGATAAAAGTGATCTCATTTTTATCCTCGACGCACTGTCCCTGTGCTTATTTGTGCTTATTTGTGCTTATTTGTGCTTATTTGTGCTAATTTGAGAGTTTAGGAAGACGGTGGTGTTTGTTTGAGTGCCTGTTTGTATGATAGTTGTGCAAACTTCTTCTTGATCAGTGACATGGACTAATCATTTAGAAATTTGAAAGTAGTGACTACTTCATTATGTTTCAAACTAAAAAAAAGTATTTTTTTAATACGCCACTCAATATTTGGATGTATTTTATGTACATTTTGAAGTTAAATATCAGGATCGATTTCTACTTCATAAAACCCCACGCAAATTTGTTTCATTATTTCATGTTCAGAATTACCAATTATCCTTATCTTTAACTTATTAAATAAGTAATCATGATTAAGTATCACCAAAAGATCAGTAATCAATGTCATCACAAGGATCGATGATATATTTAAAAGGTATACCATATGTAAAGAAACCACTTACCTTCTCTCGTGGGCAGTGCATGTAGACACGTGGCTCCAATCAAGAAAAGCAATAGGTACACTTTAAATGTCATCTTTTCACAATATTTTGGTCACTCTTTTGATTTTCCACCTTTCTTCTGTGAGTTAATTCTCTCTAACTTGGTTATATTAGCTTTAATTCCCCTTCATATACCTCTAAAAGAGAAAACGCAGTCTCATTATGAATAATTTGAAGGAATTTCGTCAGCGACGGCCACAATGCTAAAATGACGTGTAGAAGAAGGTCAATAATGGGTGTGTTTGGGCGATCCTCTTAAAGTTTTTAAAACTCATAAAGTTAAATATTCTGATGTATGGAATATGAAGATTCTCTTTTAGATATTTAAGATGCATCAGAAACTTAAACGAATAATAGTATTAACAAATGGTATGTTAATGGAGCCCCTTGTTGTTTTCGACTGATTCTGTGACTTGCGCCAAAACGCAACCTTCAGTATCAATACTTTAGTCATAGCGGACAAGAAGCATGGTAACATGTGATATTGACGTCCTGTCTGGGTAGACAGTGTGTATAGGTGTTCAATATCAACCTCCAGATACGTGCACCAGCTTGCAGGTGCGACTCTTTGTGACGTCATCTCCAAGAGTTACCCAAAGACTCTTCTGTACCAATACAACATGTAGACCACCATTTTCTTTCCTCAGAACATTCAAGATATATCCGATAATGAAATCGTATTTATGAAATGAAAACTGAGACCAACTGATTTAAAGCCCATAGGTACATATATATTAGACAAGCAAAGTTAACGAAATTGATTTTTAATGTTTAGGATGAAGAACAATTTTATGGATATACAACTTGTTTATTCTGTGTAGGCGACGTTTCGACATAGATACTAATGTCGTTGTCAAGCAGGTGATACATTTGAAGAAATTATATTTATATTTATTTATATACATGTAGTGTTTATACAATAGAGGAGGATGAGAAAATTTTGAGTTGTTATTACAGTAGATAGACTTGATGTAGTAACATTGAGTAGAACCCAGAAATCATGATTTAAACTGTTTATACAGTAGATGAGGTTGATGTACACAGCTTGTTAAGGATATTGGTTGTTTACAACATAATTATTAACTGTTTGAGAGGCATTCTAGAAGAAAGTAAGATTTTATGGATGATCAACTTCTTTAATAACAATAGCGACGTTTCGGTATAGATCCTTATACCGTTATCATGCGTATTGCATATATAGAGAATACTACACGAGGTCTCATTAGATACGAATTATAGGAAACGAGTGTCCTTCCGACGGTATCTGGCCGAGCGCAAGAGAGGTCAGATACCATAGGAAGGACACGAGTTTCGTATAATTCGTATCTAATGAGACCGAGTGTGGTATTTTATTTATTACACACGTTTATCATATGCGGATTCGTCAGACCGCTTAATTTTATTACCTGTGATAAGGGAAACAATTCTCCGTAACCGAAACCGGTTTCAATAAGTGCGAGTGCGTAATAATTGACGTAAACTGCGCTAGAGCTGACCCGAACGCTTATTTGCACCTCCTATTGCGTATACCTACGACGAAATAATATAGTTCGTGAGATGAAATGAAATGAACAAAAAGGTTTATGCAAATAAACTGTATTTGTTATGTTATCATGGTTTGGCAAGGTATTATTGTCAATGGAAACATTGACATTAATCTTATAGTAAACTCGTTCACCTCGCCTCGCCTCGCAGTCGGTCGGCTCTCCGCTGAAGTGTCGAGGCTGTTGGCCTACTAGCGACAGCTGACGTTGTTTTTTTTTGTGTGACGGAATGTCATTAGATATATACAATCTACTGAAAGAATGAAGCAACAGTGCCAAGGTTTAAAGTTTTGATGAACAGCAACAACCGACGCATTATGACTGTACAATCGTGGCCTGCGATACTGTAGAGAGAGAACAGTCAGACAGTGAAGTTGACGACTCGCGATCGGCATGATGTCAACATCGAAGGGCAACTGTTTAGAGGGGTCCAGCGAGAGTTGTTCATACAGCTGGGAGTCATCCGCATAAAAATGATATGGAATGCTGAACTTATCAACCAGACGCCCAAGCTGACATGTATATATCACAAAAAGCACTGGTCCTAAAACAGAACCCTGTGGAACACCACATGTGAGATCTTTGTACTCTGATTTCACATTATTGATGATCACACACTGCCTCCTATTTTCTATGAGGAGAACCAGGAGAGACATGCTCCGCAGATGCCAAACTCAGATTCTAGCCGCCCTAGGCTAACAATATCTGGTGGTCAATTGTGTGGAACGCCGCTGAAAGATCTAACAGTACCAGTACAGCTAATACTCCATCATCAACACTCTTACACGAGTCATTCAGGACCCTATTCAATGCTGTTTCTGTTCCGTGGAATGCCCTATAGGCTAATTGAAATTTCTCCAAGAGATGGTGTATGTCTATGTGTTCAAGCAAACGTATCTGCACTGCCTGAATTTTGGAGAGGAATAACATATTGGACACAGGTCTGTAGTTGTTCAGTAAACAGGGGTCAAGATTTGACTTCTTCAACAGTGGCTTGATGATTGCTGTTTCCAATGAAGTGGGTACCTGTCCGCTACGTAAGCTAGTAGTAACGAGCTCGGTAATACCTGGCAGGAGAACGTCAAGACAATCCAGAAGCAATGGTGTGTCAGGATTGGATCAATTTCACAGCTGGTTGGTTTTGAATCTTTAATAACCTATAATAAGATCTCAGCTTTCGAAAAGTCTGTAGTTTCTCTTCTTTGTGGCTTGTATGATGTGTAGGTTGTGTAGCTTGGTCAAGGTTGGCTCTAATCTTCGCTATCTTATCTGTGAAGAAATCACTGAAATTATTGGCCAGAGTGAGATCATCAATACCAGGCGGAAGAACGTTCTCATCCGTCTTACCCATCAAGGTGAATATGGTAGATAATAAATATAAGGCCTTTGGCTTGTCAGCATTATCTTCAATAACCTTGTTATAAACTTCAGTTATGTCCTGTCTCGCCATGTTGTTTGCAGTGTTTCGAGTGAGATTGTAGATGTGTCTGTCGACCTCTAGTCTTGATTCCCTCCATTTACGTTCTGCAGTGCGTTTGCGCTGTTTTGCTAAGCGTACTTCTTCACAGTACCAAGGTGTGTTAGGTTTCTGGCGCATCTTCTTTGGCTTTGAAGGGGCATACTTCTCTAGGAGAGAAGATAGTGTTTCACAAAGGTGTTCACTAGTCCTGTCCATATGTTCATGCGGCTTTGATAGCGCAGCTTGGAAATCTGATTTGAATTGATCTGGAGGTATTGTTTTCATGTTCCTGCACATCACACTGGACTTGGACTTAAAATCCTTCATGACGTCCAAGCTAAATGTAACATGAAAGTGATCAGACATCTGTTTGTCTTCAACGTTCAGTCCTTTGATAATGTCATCATCTTCTCTAGTAACGATCCAATCCAGGGTGTGACCGGACTTGTGTTTACAATGAGTGACATGTTGTTTCAGTCCATGGGTATCTAACAACAAATCCTTGCCTTCTTCAACATGATTATTGAGGGTAATTAGCAAATGTACACAGCAAAATGGTGATGAAGATGAAGTAAATATGAAAATGAGATGATTAATGTAACGAGTGATGTTAAGCGTTTGGGGTGTAATCCTACCATCACTTGTTAATTAATCCTTCCACCACTTGTTACATTAATCCTTCCACCACTTGTTACATTAATCCTTCCACCACTTGTTACATTAATCCTACCACCACTTGTTAATTAATCCTACCATCACTTGTTAATTAATCCTACCATCACTTGTTAATTAATCCTACCATCACTTGTTACATCAATCCTACCATCACTTGTTACATTAATCCTACCATCAATTGTTAATTAATCCTACCATCACTTGTTAATTAATCCTACCATCACTTGCTACATTAATCCTACCATCACTTGTTACATTAATCCTACAATCACTTGTTACATTAATCCTGCCATCACTTGTTACATTAATCCTACCATCACTTGTTACATTAATCCTACCAGCACGTGTTACATTAATCCTACCATCACTTGTGACATTAATCCTACCATCACTTGTTACATTAATCCTACCATCACTTACCATCACGTGTTACATTAATCCTACCATCACTTGTTACATTAATCCTACCATCACTTGCTACATTAATCATCTCATATTCGTATTTACTTAATCTTAACCACCATCTCTTCAACCAGATTACAATTCTTAACAAGGTGTTTCAAAGTAAATTCATTTATTTTTAAAATAGAAAGAAGTTTGATAAACTATTGTCTGTGTAGAGTCAGTCAAACGTGACAGGTGCCCCTTTCTCAACTGAGTCGCGACATGCTTGAGCGAGTCTCATAGCGGTCAGTGTGTCCGCTTTCTGTACCTCCAGCTCGCATCGACCTGCAATGGGAGGAGAGGGTTATTGTATCTAGGTGTCACACACTTATAAACGTGTCCGACACTAAAATTCATTATTAAAAATGTTATACATTCAACTAATAAACTAAAATATAACTAAATAATAACTAAAACGGACAACGCAACTGGTCCAGTGAGATAGTATATAACGGATTACTGTAATTAACACACCCATAAACATATATACTCTGACAAATGTAACGCAGATTTTAAACCTATCACGCAAACCATTTTATGTTGATTAGGTTTGAATTATTTTCAATAAAACGGTTCATAAGTACGTTAAAACACTTTTCGTGTCTACCTTCAACACATTCATCCCTTTCACTTCGTGACGTTAAAATATATGGTAATTTAGCATGTGGATTGTAACGCTTAAACATGCTCACAAACTTATTGAGAACATTTTCATTTGCGACTTATTATTCTTGATTAACAAATCATCTGTATAATACCATACAGTGCAATATTGAGCTAATGTGGATCCCATCAGTAGCCTTTACCTTGCATCACGTCCAGAAAATGTTCTAACTCTAATCGGTATGCATCGACGTAGCGTGTGCTGAAAGAGTCGTCAATCGCCGGAAGTGACGTCATAGTGTGGAGTTGAGTTGTAAACCGGTTCGTGACCTGCAGGTGCCCTTCTTCACATTTAGCCTGAAAGTTACACAAGTGATGCTGACAGTTACAAAAGTGTTGCTTAAAGTAACACACGTAATGTTGAAAGTTACACAAGTGATGTTGAAAGTTACACAAGTATTGCTAAAAGTTACACAAGTTACATAAGTGATGCCGAAAGTTACAGAAGTGATTTTGTAAGTTACACAAGTGTTGTTGAAAGTTACACAAGTGTTGTTGAAAGTTACATATGCTATGCTCAAAGTTACAGAAGTATTGCTAAAAATTACAAAGTGTTGCTGAAAATGAGTTTTATCGATATACCTCACAGGAAATTGAGGATACCTAAAGTCTTACTATAAACTATGTATATAAGAGTATCAACAACCCTCTATACAAAAAGACTGTTAGTATATATGGGTGTGGATACTCTTATATACATTGTTTATAGTAAACATTAGGTATCCTCAATTTCCTGTAGCATGTCACCTCCCTAAACCTTCAGTGCCTTCTCAAACCCGTCAGCTTTCATGCTTTTAGACTGGAAATTTTCAGACTTATTTTATACATACATTGCATGGACACAGTACCATCGTAGGATGTTTTCATTAAGATCTACACTTGCACACTTGTAATAATAATAATAATGCATATTTCTTGTGCGCACACATCCACGCTCAAAAGCATGTGGTAAACATTGAAGGTGTTATAACACCCCTCTCACCTCAAGTCGCTGATCATATCCCCCTCCCGACTTTCTTCCGTTGTCAATCACGGAGAGAACCCCGTTTTCGTACTTTATAGTGACCTGTACAAGGTCAAGGTCACCAATCTGACCTATCTCGGGGTCAAATGCGTTCCCACACGCGAAAATACTCTTCGGTCTTGACCCAACCATCCACAGTGACATGTCAAGGTCATGGATTGTGGAATCCACGAAAATACCACCTGGTAAGGAGAGATTTACATTTAAAGGCGCTGTAGCACGTTTTTCTTTCTGAAATAAAGTGATCTAACAACAAATATAAATAAGTGTTACCAATGGCTCAATAATACTTCTTAAAGGTACATCCATTGTGTTTAACAATTTTATTTGTCTTAAATACGTTCCAACTCACCATATGTGCTGTTTAATGCTTGTACATTCATCACCAATCGCCAAATATCATATTACCAGTTTCCAATTAAAATTGAGTAACATCATCATGCATGTGTAGAAACCGAAACTGCACGTCCCATTTACACGCACAGGGACTTCATTGTATTTTGTATTCATTGTATTCTAATTCAGATACTTAAAAACACGATGTCACCTTGTTTTAATATGGTATACAGCACAGCTTCGTATTAACATCCTATCTTCACTTTTTACAAAGTATATAGAGCCAGTTGTGTTTATTGTCATTGTCAATTTAGATACGTCAGACACGATACTTGTAACTTACATGCAAACGTTACGTACATCATACGAATTTTCTCTCATAAAGTTAGTTGCAATGTCTTTCAGGTTGAAAAACACTTTGGAATAGAGAGCCCTAACATTCATTAAAATGTGTTGGGGGGTTAAGCTCCGTTACTCTCCACTATATCACAGAGAGTATAATTATTACGGAGCATACACAAAACCCTGGGTCACCGAGGATGTGTTAACACAGGACGTGAACACACAATTTTACTGATCGCCGGTCAGCAATGGTTTCATTGCCTGATTAAGCGTATTAATTGCCCCGTTTCCCAGATATTATTTCGACCATAGACGCGGGACCCTATACGTATATAATAAAGTCTACCGTTCTATCTATATAACACATACAGAAGCTGGGTCACGATGGACTCGTCATATGACCGGAAATTGTTAAACTAGTTTTCTGGCTCAATTATCTTATGTGTAAACTTCGTAGACTGGTCCAAATTCTCATTTCCGGTCCCAGGTTTATATGGAATATCAATAGGTAGGTATAACAAACTTCTGGCGCCTGTGATTTCGACGGGATAAGAGATCACTTTGCATTTAAGTTTCTACTAGATTGGAGAGACACCAACAACGAACTTTTTTAACAGTATAAGATTTCAATTTCTGTGTTTAAATGTCAATTAAGAATTTATGTTACCCACCAGATTGCTTCATGTACTTTATCGGTGAAGGACCCGGATCATGACTTGACCCCTTCAACATGCGCAGACGACCAAACTTTCCAGACCTGATGTTGTCACGCATTTGTCGAACACTTGGATCGTATCGTCTGTGAATTCGAAATATAAAATTCTCTTATTGAATGAATGATTTGGAAGGCACTTTAAATGCAAATTGATACAAGTAACTGATCACTGTGAACACAAACTATTTATATAACGTCAACCTGGACGTACTAGACATACAGCGATCTGTAGTGGTCAATTATCAACTTCCTGTAACATTACAGTTATCCAATAAATTAAGTATCATGTTAAGCGAAACGGGGTAACTTTATTGATTGGATAACTGTACATGTATGCTATGTGTATACTATCAAATCGTAAATTTTGCTTTCTATATAGATAACCACTTTTCATACACGTCCCTATGTCAAATCAGAATGAGCGAAGTTGCAACATTGTGAAGATCAAATGTGAGTCGGAGATCAGTTGATGGAAACCACGACACAACCCTCCTCCCAGAAGGGGAACAGTGGGAACGTTCTCCAACACTTATATTCAAGAAAGAGGTAATATTCATGTTCAAGAAAGACGTAATATTTATGTTAAAGAAAGACGTAATATTTATGTTCAAGAAAGACGTAATATTTATGTTATATAAAGACACAAGTTCGTGTCCTGGGGATGACGCTACTGCTGAGATGGTACTATATAACTGCATTAATAGAAAGGCTAATATTTCTCAAAATGAACGACGGTATATTTTGATGAAAGAAAGAGTCACATACCTGTGAAATGCACAAAATAGCGGTTTTCTGTTCTTCTCTGCAAGCTCATAGCACTGTTGAGTTGTCTCCATATCAGGAGTAACTGGCTTCTCACAGAACACAGCTTTACCTTATATAACAAAGAAGGATTTTGTCTTATATTACACCCACTGCATGAATATATATCGTTGGTATATAGTATCGGTATCTAAGTTGCTTTCGCTCGGCAGATAGCAAACCAGAAACTCGTTTCATTAGTCACGGTATTAAATGAGAACTCGTTCAGTATTCTCTATTTAGTACACAAGTGGTGAAAGTGGTAAAGACAGACCGATTCATCATAGTTCTTCATTCATTGCAAATTTAACGGTCAGATACTACCAGAAAATCGTTTTGTATAATTCTACATTCCGTTTGGATATGTGAAAATATTAATAAATCGACTGAAATATAAAACAATAACTACGTATGGATGCTTATATTATTTGTTTGATTTTGATAGTGTAAAATGTCAAACTCTGAAAACAAAAAATGTTATTAGTTCAAACTTACCCGCTTGCAGACATGCCATGATTTGTTGAGCATGCGCAGTTGATGGTGAACAGAGGAGTACGGCATCAACACTGAAACACGATATGGTTAAATCTCCACTAAACTTGCACATTTGAGATTCAAAATGAACCTATAGTGACCTACGCATACAAAAGTTCGAGTTTGTGTAATAAGAACTGATACATGAATAAATATGTTTGTTCATTTATGGTCAACATCATCCTCGGTCTCCAAGGACTTCATGTCAACACATTCACACCATTGATATTACATCAGGAAAACTTATGATAAAGACGTGTATCAACCACCAGACACAGACTTAATTGGCGTGGTCAAGTTGACCTGAAAAGCTACACTTTCAGTTCGAAGAAGAGAAAAATATGGTACCTCTGATTTATAATGATCAAATTTATAAGAAGATTGCGTACATCGTCAAATTGTGAATGATTGCTCACTGAAGCAAAATCATTCTTGCATGGAAGGATTGTACGAAAATTGATGGTTCCAGAAAACTTAGTTCGAAAATCGATGGGCCGAAAGTAAGTGGTTTACTATCGGAGATTCCTCAATTGTTGGATGTTTGTGAATCAATGGTTCAACTTTTCAAGTATCGGGTGGTGAAGCATTGTGTTTGTTCAGACTGGCAGATCGAGGAATTGTGGAGGAACTGATAGTTTCAGAAGAGATGCTTTGAGAAAAGGTGGTTCGAGAATTGAAGATTTACATACCCTGGGTCCTCGAGTACGGGTTCGAGTCTGTCCGGAGTAGTGCACTGGGCCGGCAGGTTGAAGATTTACATACCTTGGGACCTCGAGTACGGGTTCGAGTCTGTCCGGCGTGGTGCACTGGGCCGGCAGGTTGAAGATTTACATACCTTGGGTCCTCGAGTACGGGTTCGAGTCTGTCCGGCGTGGTGCACTGGGTCGGCAGGTTGAAGATTTACATACCTTGGGTCCTCGAGTACGGGTTCGAGTCTGTCCGGCGTGGTGCACTGAGTCGGCAGGTTGAAGATTTACATACCTTGGGACCTCGAGTACGGGTTCGAGTCTGTCCGGAGTGGTGCACTGGGCCGGCAGGTTGAAGATTTACATACCTTGGGTCCTCGAGTACGGGTTCGAGTCTGTCCGGCGTGGTGCACTGGGCCATCAGGTTGAAGATTTACATACCTTGGATCCTCGAGTACGGGTTCGAGTCTGTCCGGCGTGGTGCACTGGGCCGACAGGTAGAAGATTTACATACCTTGGGTCCTCGAGTACGGGTTCGAGTCTGTCCGGCGTGGTGCACTGGGCCGGCAGGTTGAAGATTTACATACCTTTGGTCCTCGAGTACGGGTTCGAGTCTGTCCGGCGTGGTGCACTGGGCCGGCAGGTTGAAGATTTACATACCCTGGGTCCTCGAGTACGGGTTCGAGTCTGTCCGGAGTGGTGCACTGGGCCGGCAGGTTGAAGATTTACATACCCTGGGTCCTCGAGTACGGGTTCGAATCTGTCCGGAGTGGTGCACTGGGCCGGCAGGTTGAAGATTTACATACCTTGGGTCCTAGAGTACGGGTTCGAGTCTGTCCGGAGTGGTGCACTGAGCCGGCAGGTTGAAGATTTACATACCTTGGGTCCTCGAGTACGGGTTCGAGTCTGTCCGGAGTGGTGCACTGGGCCGGCAGTTTGAAGATTTACATACCCTGGGTCCTCGAGTACGGGTTCGAGTCTGTCCGGCGTGGTGCACTGGGCCGGCAGGTTGAAGATTTACATACCCTGGGTCCTCGAGTACGGGTTCGAGTCTGTCCGGATTGGTGCACTGGGCCGGCAGGTTGAAGATTTACATACCCTGGGTCCTCGAGTACGGGTTCGAATCTGTCCGGAGTGGTGCACTGGGCCGGCAGGTTGAAGATTTACATACCCTGGGTCCTCGAGTACGGGTTCGAATCTGTCCGGAGTGGTGCACTGGGCCGGCAGGTTGAAGATTTACATACCTTGGGTCCTCGAGTACGGGTTCGAGTCTGTCCGGAGTGGTGCACTGGGCCGGCAGTTTGAAGATTTACATACCCTGGGTCCTCGAGTACGGGTTCGAGTCTGTCCGGCGTGGTGCACTGGGCCGGCAGGTTGAAGATTTACATACCTTGGGTCCTCGAGTACGGGTTAGAGTCTGTCCGGAGTGGTGCACTGGGCCGGCAGGTTGAAGATTTACATACCTTGGGTCCTCGAGTACGGGTTCGAGTCTGTCCGGAGTGGTGCCCTGGGCCGGCAGGTTGAAGATTTACATACCTTGGGTCCTCGAGTACGGGTTCGAGTCTCTCCGGCGTGGTGCACTGGGCCGGCAGGTTGAAGGAGTCGATGAAGGAGCGGGTCTCCTCCAGATTGTTCCGGACGATCCACTGGACGGACGCGCGGGGGGACAGGAGGAGGTTCTTCACGTGGATCAGACCTGAAGGACGGGATTAGTATTGATACTTGTGAGACGGACATCATGAGGTAATTTTACGATGCACTAAGGCAATAGTAAAACAGCATTCTCTCTTCGGAGAATCAAGTTAAAAGTGAGTGTACATGGCTCCGTAAAGCCATGGGAATCATTTTTGTAATTCGAAATAATAAAATGTGTTCACAATAAAATGGCCGCAATGCAATTTTTTTTATGCGCAACACCAGTATTACCACTACGGATAAAATTTGGTTTGTTTAATGAGATGTTTTACCCTCTAAAAAAAGTAAATGACACGAACTATCATTATAAATGGGAAATTTGAACAAAAGAAATTTTGCAAAAAACGTGCTACAGCCCCTGTAAATGATCTTGAAAATATAGAAAATAATAGGTCGACGGGTTTCTACTTAATCCCCACATGTATGTTGTCCACAAAATTGAAGACATTGGGTGCAACGGTTTATATTTTATTAAATATCGCATGGACAAGAAATGAGAAATGGACGGACAGACTACGCTGAATTGCATGTAAATTTCCCCGTTCCGGCATGATGGCATCTGTGCCATTTTGCAAAGTTATTACTATTATCGGCTACTGCGATTCATGAGGGCTTTTTAAATGTTTGGATATGAAATGGATTCAGATTATCTTTGTGTGACGTTTCATTGACATTTGTATCGTGTTCCCCTCGTGAAAATATAAAGAAGATGTCTTTATATTCTTAAATGCTGTTTTCCTAATATCGTTGGTCTCATGCTCACAAAATACCCCCTGGTGCAGCAGAGTTAGTTTAATTTTTCTATGTCTGAATCAATAAAAGACATCCTCACTTAACACATCTGCTTAATATAACAAATACCAATTAACATTCCTCGCAAGTCATAACTCGAGCCAGTGTCCATCAATGAGTAATTTAAACCTTGCTGCATTTCGTTAAAGTCCTGTGCTGGCAGCGCGAGCTGTGAAGTTCAGGTATGATCTTCCAATAGCCCAACTTCCCAATGCAAGGCATAACTCTTGCCAGTCTCCATTACTGGCTGATTTAGGCCTTGCAGTATTTCCTTAAGAAATCTGTGTTTAGAAATCCAGGCCCGCTATGCATTTCCAGTGCAGCGATTCACTGCCTCGACACAAGAAAGCGAGGGAAATACCGCAAGGGTTAAATCAGCCAGTAATGCAGACTGGCAAGAGTTATGCCTTGCGTTTGGAAGTTGCCAATAGCCTAGTCTTCCAACTCACCCATCCGCCCTAGACCGAGAACAGCGAACCCAATCTTCGTCATTGCTGCAGATTTGCTTAGTTATCTGTTAAAATAAACATTAGTTATGAAACAATATTTATCAACGATTTGCGACGATTACGGAACGCATGTCCAGAGGGATTTTTTTAGATAAATTTCGAGCTTTAGCGAGATTCACAAGGGACAGAACATCCGTAATTTCGAGCATCGAGTTGGGTTGGTCTCTTTCCAACTAAATGTCCCATTGTCCATATATGTATACCCAAACTGTCACCATACAAGTGTTCATACCTTCTTCCGAACCGCTCCGATTCAAGTTATGTGCACATAAATTTATTTCTACTATTTTAAAATCATCAGAAAAATTCACAGAAACTTTTAGTAAGCCTCTCGTAGTTGCAGGATACACGTTCCACATGATATATCACTCTGAGCAATGAACATCAGAAATTGTTCAGCCATATCAGTGCACAAAAGCATAAAAATCAAACAAACAGAGAGAAAAGTTAATGTTTACGTTCACTGAAACAATAAATTAGTTCCGAGACTGAATATAGTCTATCTATACAAGGTAATATAAACAAAGGTTGAGCCGACCTGTGTAGACGCTCTCTGAGTTACTCAATCATTCGTCCCCAGCTTCTACAACACCTGTATGGTCTGATGCATGGCGGTGCATGGTGCCCAGGGTTTATAGTAGTAGAGATACACGATGTGAACTAACGTTTTTGCAAGCTAAGTGAAAACTAAGCATGCATGTAGACCGGTTCAGACTGGGTTTATATGACCTACATTTCGTCTTAATCATACACACGTCTCCACACTGGGTACATTATGCAGTGAGGTGTAGATATTCAGTCTATTTAACTATGCCGTTTTCGCATTTTAAAGAATAAGCAGACTCACAAATCCGCGTTAATATTGCAGTTAAAATTACGATACAAATTTCGTCCGAGTAAACTATTATTTAACCGGTGTGTATATCTGGTGATTCTGTTTGAAATGTTAGATACTCCATAAGTGAAAGCAAGAACGTTGGTCGAAATCATGATTGTGAAAAGAAACTAAATCGTTATAATTTCTTCACAAATTTGTTTTATATGAGACTTCAGAGTTGGAAGATCTTTTGATAAAAAAAATCTTTATACTTCAGAAATAGACCTCATAATGTGTATGTTCACGGTTTGAAAAGTGAAGGTTAAACTGGTATTAATGCCGGAGCTTGTCTGTGGTATTATTTATACAAACGTTAAATTTACAAATAAAATTCTCATTTGAAGGTTTTATTAAAGTATACTTAAACAGCATGGTAGCAGTGCCATAAATGCGCAATGATACAGTTAAAGATTAGTCCCGAAGTTTATTTTGGATAAACTGAAGTATGATGGTTGTCCTTTTCAACTGTCAATCTCGTGTTCATGAGAATGTATATCGGTCACATGACCTTGTTTAATCCAATCAGCAGAGAACCTATCGCTTAAATTTCAAAGTGTGAATTTATACAGTGTTATACGGATATACTAATTAATAATTACAATTATGTTACGTGTTTTGCTCGCTGAGAAAGAGCATGCTCTCGATCGATTGTTGAACGTTCTGCTACAGCAGGGTATTTTTATCCGCAATTCTACAACAACAAGAGTGCTCTGAGAGCACAAGAACCCCCGGGTTCCTTATCGTCCAAATAGGCATCTTAACTGTAAGGGTTATTTAATGACCTATTAAAACAAGAGTCATCAGAAGATGACATATCCCACCGGTTCCACAAAGTTTGTAAAACACATCTTTGACAGATACTTGTGTATCTACTACCGTACTTCAGTTAGTTGGTATTACAGATGCTGAGTTTCAGGTATGTTAAGGGTTTTAAACTTCTGCTCCAGAAGCAGTCAAAATCAATAACAACCAACATCCCTCTCATGTTTCTATCGTAACAAGAAAAAAAAAGTTTCAGAAACAATCTGAAAATATCAAAATGCACCACTTCAGTTAGTGGGTAATACACATGCAAAGTTTCAGGAAGATATGATGAACGGTTTTGGAGCTGTGCTCCGGAAACGAACCTGTCTCTGAACAAAGTCCAAATTCAACAAGTTTCTATGGAAACGAAAAAAAAATTAAAATTAAAAAAATCTGAAATATCAAAAGGTACCACTGCAGTAAATGTGTAATACATATGTGAAGTTTCAGAAAGATTTGATAAATGGTTTTCGAGTTCTGCTCCGGAAACGAAATTTTTATGGACGGACAGACGGGCAGACGGACGGACGGACAGACGGACAGACGGAGGGGGCGTTGACTATATCCCACGGTAGTACATACCGGTGGGATAATAAGCATGTCAAATATCTAAGTCCTATCACCAATCAATAAATAATAATGGTCATGGCCAAGTTTCTCACAAAAAATCCTACATTAAGGGCTAGGTCACCAGGTCAAATGTTATAAGCTCAGTGTGTGACTTGGATACACAACATTTTCAAATGTTGACAAATTAAAAGTTACTGTCAGTCTGAAATCAGAAAGCTGAGCGCTATAAGTCAAGGGCAATAACTCTGAAAATATTACCGCAATCCGATCGGTCCCAAACTATGATTGTCTGATACACTTAACGCTCGTAACGCTATAGATAACCAGCCAATGGAATGACTTAAAATCAAGCAATATTGGCAGTGCCCGGATGAGGATACCGATGAGTGATCCTCAACTGTCAAACCAAATTTCATTGGCTGAAAAGATAATGCTATAAATATCGACGAGTAACCAGCCGGTATAAGCGTACCAAAAAGAGTCCACATCATACCAGACAATCACGTATTTAAGTAGAATTGCGGAAAAATACCCGGACGGGGCAGGGAGTATGCCGAAAGAATGTTACTCACTTCTGACGGTTGTTAATGGTTTCTAAATGGTGTAAAATATGAGGAGAGGAGAGGAGGAGAGGAGAAAAGTCTAGCAATATTCCAATATGCATATAATATATTTAATTCATAATATGGATTTAAAAAAAGCTTTATCACCTGTAGACATCCAGGATTAAAGACACGTGCCCGTGTATACTGAAGGAATCATTGTCCATCTGTCTGTCTCGGAAGTTTATTGGCCGTTTGAACATGTCCCCTAAAATTCCGACGGACGATTGTGGACACCGTATACTTTATGGCAATATCATAGTAAAAAGTAGTATCTCAAGCGGTGATAGAATTCTTCAGTCGTTAGTGTTGATGAAGAACTAAGAAAACCTTTTTATTACCATATTGCATATACATTTCTTGAATAACAAACGGTGACAGTATCTGCATCGTATCGCATTCATTGCAATTCTCAATCGTCACGGTTCACCACCCACAGATGTCGGTTCATTCATCTCTACAACTTTAAAAGAAGAACAACTAACCCGAAAAATGCATTTTCATTTATTCGTTGAAAAAGTAAATATTAGATAATGATTTATATCAGACCGTTGATGTGTATAGTGAAGCACACTGGGTAGAAATGAATCTTCTATAGCACCAACCGTTTCATCTTTTCTATAGGTGTATCCGCCATTTTGTTTTTGTGAAATTCGTGAAATTAGAATAAACGTTGTAATTTTACAATTTTACATTTTCAAATAATAAATCATATACATGTAAATATTGATATAATATCCTCAGAATAACAATTCATAATTATTCATATTATTAGACTGATCAACAAGCTTTCCAAGCTCGTAGCCGATAAATGGCTACACGTCTCGTCTTATTTTTGAACGGATGTGTGCAAGTATAGTCAATAAATTGTCAAATATAAAGTCATCCAATATCACCATCACTAATATACTTCAAGTGATTTTGGTAATAATTATGTATAACTGACACACAATGAGAAAACAGGAATGTCCCCTCGAGCACATTCTCTTCCCACAGAGGTTACCCCCTTCAGATTTCCGATCCTAAACTCTGTTCCCAATGGCCTGAATCCGAGCGCAGAAATGGAGTGTCCTGATTGGTTGCAATTGAATCTAGTTGTGCAATAAGCGACGCCATTGTAAATGTGACATTTGCAAATGATAACGATAAAATAAACGTAAGATAAACGTTTAATGTGTGTTTCTTCGAAATATGCTTTTTTGATTTTGTGAAAACACTTGATGATAAACATGCTGATAAATGAAGAAGGCAAAATCTGAGACAAATACCAAAGATAGTTAATTTGTGTTATTCACATCAGACATAATCGGAGGACATATTCTAATTAGCAAGACCCTTTAAGAGTCAAATGCCTTGATCTTTGAAGTCACTCGCTCGCTGAGATGAGTTTTCATTGGTTAAGAAGCATGGATACAGAGGTTTCCCTCCTCCCCGTTAGAGGATTTTGTTTGAGCCTTGAAATTCAGACCATGTAGAATAGAGGTTAGGGTTGGAAATATGAAGGGAGTAACCTCTGTGGTAAGACTAGAGAATGAGGTCCAGTGGGAAGAGATGTCGCTTTACACCAAATTTACTTTCAGCATCAAGACACACCTATCAGACTGTGAAATGAAGCACAATGCAGATATATTAACTTCTCCAGAGCACATCTGATCTTTCCCAAAGCGTCAAGAAATAGAGCTCCAGTGTCAAAGCTACCAAAATGTGTCAGTGGATTTTACAACAGATTGTGAACTGAAGCACAATGAGGACATCTGAATTCCTCTTGGGCACCAACCACCCCAACCTTGGTACAGAACCTAAGGTGAGTCCAGTGAGAACAGGCGTCACACTGTACCCACTCCACGATCACTGTACTCGCCTCGCCAGCCAGACCAGGGGGCTCCAGCTTCCCACACACACAACACGTCTGTTCATCCTCCTCAAACTGTGGACTAGCTCGCCCACTAGTGACGTCAGAATCCGAATGGTGTTCCTCAGGTTCTGATAGGTCACTGTCGGAAGAGTCTGTGATTGTTTTGACGATTCGAATTCTCTTTGGTCGACTGGATTCTTTATTCTTGTCCTGTACCTTTTTAGCTTTTCGTTTTCCTTTGACCTTGGTTTTAACTTTGGACATTTCCTTCTTTGGTTTTGAATCTGGTTCTGTAGCTTCAGAGTTCACAGAATCATCTGAAGCTAAATCATCTGACCGGCTGGATGTCACTGTTGATTTCTTCTCTGCCTTGTCCAGATTAAGAGGTTTGAGAGATGGCCAGGGTGTAGCTGAAGGATCAAAAGGAATGACACCAGCTTTCTGGAAGAATGATTTGAGAACGTCCTGAAGCATAACCTTGAGATAAGCTTGGCAGGCGATCTTGCAGGTGGTGTTCTTTGAGATATCAATTTCCTTTTCTTTGCGCAAAACACCTTGAAGTTCTTGAGTATAAACATCATCAAAGTCTTCCATGATGGACAGCCCTTCCTTCTGCACACAGCTGATGTGTGGAGGGAGGGGGAAGAGGTACAGCTTCTTGTCCTGGGCCCACTCGATGAGTCCAGGGAACATGGGGAACTTGTGCCCATCGTAGAGCAGAACAACAGAATCGTCTGCGCCGCTGTTTCGTGCCAAGGGAAGGAAATGTTCAAACAGATACTTCATGAGGACATCTCCATCGACCCAGTTCACGGAGCAGACGCCTCCAGACGTACCAGGAGTCGTGTCGGTGATTCTGGGAAGCTTGCTCTCCCCCGGGAAAACAAAGAAGGGAGGTAACTGGTTCCAGGCGCTATTAGCTGCAGCAATGACGACTACAACAGAACTGACAGTTGAAGGTTCGAGGTCGGAGTCCTCATCCAGATCATCTTCCTTAAACTTGTCCTGTGGTTCTTCACAAGCTAGATGGACTTTGTCCATACAGAACGTTGCGTATGGTTTGTTAGCAAGACCGTACTTCTTGAGAAACTGTTCAAGCTCAATGTAGTAATTATGGATAGCTTCCTTCGATGCACACATTGGGCGTTGGTGGGGTCTCACCGAGAGAACGTCTGGATGTCGTTTGAGGAAGTTGTAGTACCAGATCTTTCCAACCTTGACCTTCCCTTTCTTTTTCTTACTCCCACAGTATACCGCCTGGTCTGTGACAATTTGAAGGAAATCAGATTTGCTATATCCATAACCAATGCTCATCAGGAACTTGAAGTAATCCACAAGGACCTTCTCCTGGGTGACGTTGAGCATTCCTCTTCTGCCCATAGGTGTTCCCATGGCAATTCGTCCTTTCACTCGGTCGTGTAGTGTCATGTAAGGAACGTGGAAGTTTTTAGCAGCTTGGTACATGGACATCTTAGACTCCATTACGGCCGTGTAGGCTTCTCGGAGCGATGTGTTAGAATATTTAAGGTAGCCCTTGGACTTGGAGCGGGATGGTTTCTAAAATAATAAAATATTTGTTTATATAATGCAGAGATTGGGAAAGACTTCTTTGACAATGGGCCATTTTTAGGGTTTTTAGTCATCTTCAGAATTTTAAATGGGCCATTCCCTTTGTAGCAGTAGTAAAATTTCAAATTTTAATGGCCCATTTTTTCATCCAATGTGCAAAAAGGCCTATGGCCCCTGCCTTTCCCAATCCCTGACAATGCACGATACATGAATTACTATTATATTACTATTACTGACGAAAAATTAAGTATGAATGAACTCATATGAATGATGTCGTAGCAGATGTACATTCAAATATCAAAGGCAAATCACTGACGAGTATAAAGTTTCGCCAAAGTTTAAAATTTCCAGTTCAAAATCAGAAGGTAAAGTGTTATGACTTCATCAAATTATCTTTTAATTGAGGATGGCAGAAATTACGTAATCAGACCTTGTGTTCATTGAATGGTCTGAAAAGGCAGTGGACATCATTATATAATGGGAGAATCAGTTGTTTATCTTAAGAGTACGAGTGAATAGGGTAAGTCACCCTTATAAAAGTGAATTCTAATTCTTGTGTTCACTAGCAATGTCGCGGTTTTTTGGTTTTATAAATACATCTCTTAAATCAAAGGGGTTCTTTACCATTGTTTCTGAGCATCCTCAGTTGTCAGATTCAGATAGCCACGAAGCTGTGTAGCAACTTAGCCTTGTAACCTTAGTGTACATTTTCAGTAACTGTGTTCGTCATGCTCATTAGAAACTTTAATAACTGTCTAGAAATATAATAATAAAATCATTGTATTATAATTGTAAACAAAAAGTGTTTGTTTTATGATAAAGAGATATATTTTATTATTATGCTCTATAATCTATTTGAAGGGGAAACGGTCGTGAATATTGGGTAAGAGTTATATCCCTTGCAGCTGAAATTAACAATTTCTCATGGTTTTTTTTTTCAAATTATTATTCAAGTTAGCCTGGATACATATGATTTTGGGGGGTTAATTTTGTTGTTGACTTGTATTTTTACCAAACAGTGATATTTCCAACAAATCTTTAGATTAATTGACATAAATATTAATGTTTAACAGAAAACAATAACAATCTGTACAATTTCAATTTTAGGTAAAAAGCTTCAAAATAACAATAAATATTGCATTTTCGTCTTGCATAAACGTGTAACCATTAACCTTTTATTAAAATAAGGCCTTAATTATGAAATATGTTTATTGTTTTATTATGATCATGATAGTGTGAAATGATAGTGAAAATGTAAAATTTTGGCGCACCCCCACCTACATTGGGAGGTTATATCTAAAAAACGAGCAGTTTGACGGTGACCACTTTTTTTTGTATAACATAAATGGATTAAGCTTATGTTGTTCATGTTTATAGTGAAATATTAGCAATTGTTGAGTTTTTTAAAATTGGTAAGGAACCTCCTTCACTCCCACATAGATCATCGTCAGATGTGTTCAACAATATTTTACCGGCGCTTCGTTTATCAACATTCACATATGTCATTTAATCATTTTAAATTCTTATCGTTTATTAAATACGACGTTTCTGGCCATGTGTAATTAACAAACAATGACATATTCGGCAAATTAAATGATATCGATTACACGAGGATCTGACATAGTTCAATATGAAGACGCATATCGGACAGTTTATCACGAAATTACCAGCAGCTAGGTGACCAAACCTTCCATCAACCGAAATGCACTGTTTGGATTAGATTTCATCGTGAAGTTGTCAAGCAAATGAAACAAAATATATCACCTTTTTCTTCCGCATGGTTGTTGGCAGTTGTGTTATGGCGTCCTTTGTTAGACCACGTGACTAGAAATGGGCGTGGCACTTCGTCTGTGTCACGAACATATGTGCATCACGAAGATTTATGTATGTGCAAACTATGTAAGTAAATTAATTCTATTTGTTAGCGTGGTGTGACCTGGTTTTCAATGCCAAGTCATATATAGATATTTTATGTGCACTGAAAGGGAATTATACGTGTTATTACCATGTTATTAGGATAATGTATAACATAGCAGCAGCAGTTGTCTCCCTTTGTCAAGAACGACAACTCGTACATTTACAGCTCTTGATTTAAAAACACTTCAAAATCACCTA
Organism: Gibbula magus; assembly: GCA_936450465.1. Classification (NCBI taxonomy): domain Eukaryota; kingdom Metazoa; phylum Mollusca; class Gastropoda; order Trochida; family Trochidae; genus Gibbula; species Gibbula magus. The sequence continues at coordinate 14,504,581 of OW388306.1, forward strand.
ACGAATTTGTTTGAAGACAAGATTTCGATTTTAGAAATATTCTTAATTTTGTATTTTATGTGTTCTTTGTCTTCATTTCAAACTCTAGTACTTAAGTAACTTGATAAACAAAATGAGTTTAACAAACATAATATATTGGCCTAAATGTTAACTTATGTACTGTATTCTAGAGTAAAATTTTAATTATGCTTATGTAAAATTGACATTAAAAAGTGAACAAACTTTACTGCCTTCAGAAGAGTTTCTTTTAATTTAACTGCCTGTTGTATGGCTTTACTCTTAAAAAATAAATGTTTGGATATTCAGTGTTGGTGATTGGTGTCTGACTCAGAGGGTGTGTTTTGGGTGATGTGATTTGTGGTTAAATACCACTTTCAAGAGTATTTCACTTATATCATGGCTGCTAGAGAAAATCCGCAACAATACTGTGACAATGCATTACGGTGAAACAAAAGTTAGGCCTACATGCAAGCATCGGCTTGTCAAACAAGCAAATCATGGGTGGTACTGCAATGAAATTCAGTGAAGCATTGCACCGAAACCTCACTGCACGCACAACAGTTCTCTACAGTAAAGAACGTTAGGAACCCCTGACAGGATTCGAACCGCGGACCTTGCTAACCACTGCACTATCTCATCTCCAGTTGTGGGTTGAATCCCCAATGTAGCGATGGTGTGTTTCCAAATGTAACAATGTTATAACCATGTAATTACAAGTAAGCTGCATTGCTTTCCTCTCGACCTCGTGACTTTGGCCTATAACTAGGAGAGAAAAAAATAAAAACCCGAAGTGTCAAGGATATTCAATCTATTTTATTACAATGTTGATTTTCTACTGTGGATGACATTAAGTATAAATGGTAAGATGAAGATGAACACATAACACACACAATGACTTGATGACGTATCAACTCAATATTTACAGTATAACAGTGTAATTGAGCTTATGTACACACAATGTAATGAATAAATACCAAAGCAAGTAGCGATTTTGCAAGGGGTATTATAAAAGCATATTCACAATGAAAACGGGGAATAACCAACTAACTGCTGCCTGGCTACGATTTGAGCAATGTTAAACTAATCAATGCAATTAAAGTAAATAAATATTTGTAAAACATGGACATGATTGAGGATCAATTGCCAAGCTGGATTAAACATTGGCTCTGTGGATCTAAGAGGTACAAGCATTTCATGCCTGAGAATTTAAGTTCTCTTTTAAAAAAAAAAATGAAATTTGGAAAATAAAATAAATATACAAAAACTATAAATGTAAAACACAATTGAATCCTTTTTTCAGATTCATACATGGACTTGACATGACATCATACTCAAGAGGATTAATATCGCTGAAGAAACAGATTAATTTTATTCACTTAAAGTACTTCAATTGTAAAACCCATCCTTCAGATAAAAAACAAATACACACAAATTGCAACTGACAGAAAAATGATGTTGACCAGAAACAATGCAATCATTAAATAAAAGAACAGCTTTCCTAGGATTCACGGGTCAACGCAAATAAAATACAGTCACCAAGATGATTTCCAGCGATTAATGACTCGAAGACGATGATGTATTTACACGCGTGATATGCTAGCACTTATCAGCAGCCAATAGAAAACACTGGTACATATGGAGTCACGGAATCATTGCAAAACATTATTTTCAAATTTTAAAAGATCTCATTAAGAGCTTTAAATTAAAATGAAATATGTATCGTTAAAATGTTTTAATACAAACTGGGGACATTAGCATGAAAATGTAAATGATTTTCAGACAAAGATGGTTTTGATATGATTTTAAATGGAGCATATACGCGTTACATATACTGTATTCAACGTATTTAGCGCCCTCTTTCTATAAGCACCCATCACATTTTTAACTCAAGAAAAACTAACTGCCCCCTCTCAAGACAACCTAACATGATAAACCTATGAACGATATCTGAATTATGTATATAAAATTTAAAACAGTTATATGGCAAAATTGACTCTAACCTTTATTTTAAATACTTTTTTTCTTTGTGTGTAGATCGAAAATATCCAAGCATTTTATTTACTAGACTGAATGCCCAAATACCAAAATGCCCAGGGTTCTTAATACGTCGAAAACTGTATCCTTGATTGAATTCCGAGGTTGATCTGGTAATATCCAAACGTGGTGACTGGACAACTTGCAAGTACAAACCTCAATACTTTAAGCAACAACATGACATAGTATTATTTATGTTCATTAACTAACTACATGGCAATTCAATTTTAGTTATTAAATGACCGATAATTTATTCAACAGATTTAAAGTGAGAATGTGATGTTACCAGCAACACTGTAAAATATAAACACAATAAATATATATTATATATATATATATATATATAGGTACAGTTGGCTAAACATGAACATACATACATATTATTTGGCTAAGCAAAACATGGTATCTTCATTGGTGATAGGGCTTTTGTAGCGCATCATTATGAAAATTATGTACTGTGTAACATACAGCAAAACTTGGTATCTTCATTGGTGATAGGGCCTTTGTAGTACATTATTACGGTATGAAAATTATGTATTTTGTATTTTTAAGTAAAACATGACATCTTCATTGGTGATGTATTGTATCTTTAAAGCAAAACATATCTTCATTGGTGATAACGAATTTGTAGCACATTATCATGAAATGTATGTATTTAATAATGCTATAATGTCTTACTTGGTGACGGTCATAAAACTATGATCTGGATAAGTCATAAGAACGTTAAGGTGGCTGTTATCATTGGTCGTTCTCTCCACAGAGTTACTAAGTCTTCTTTCCACATAGCCTATGTTAAAAAGGACTTGCTAACTTTGAGAGAAAATGATTTGAGGATAAAATGAATTGCATCAATTTTTATTTAGAGCCAAAAATCAGCACGATTGTTGATCTGTTTACAGTATATCACATCCACAGACCAGACATTGGTAGCTTATTGTTAACCCTGAATCTGACTGACCAGAACACTTCACAATCTGCTTCTGTGTGTCAACGACTGACTCTGTCTCTAGTTAAAATAAATTCCGCTGTAGTTATATATCGCCCCGGTCTCTACCGTTGGCTAATATTTATAAGCCTTGCTGCATTTCCTTTACTTTACTGTGCTGATGCAGCAGTGTAATGCACCTCAACTTCATACAGCATGCTGCTATGCAAGGACACAAAAGTGAATGAAATGCAGCAAAACCTAAATTGGGCAGTGATGGAGACTGGAGCGATTTATGACATGTGGGAACGAGTTGGTATGAATGAGACTTGCCGGACAGATGCCACAGATCTTGTTTCTTCTAAGTTTGCTATGTGTCGGCAACTGCTTAAGGTTAACGTCTAACTTAAATTTGCCAAACACATGAACACTTTCAAGGTCATTCCATAATTAAGTACGAGCGTAACAGCATTTGCTAACTTGTTGAGATGGATAGAATATAATAGACCTTTATCCATATCTAGATAAACCTATTCATGGTAAAAATACACAAAATTTCATAGTATATACTTCTTGCTACTTCTTTAAGTGGATCCACCTGGTGAGGAGGTATAGACATACTCCGAAACAGTGTGAATGTTCACGCCAAAATATCAAAATAAAGAGGTTGAAACTCATGCTTTTCTCACATATTCCACTTCTAAATACCCTTCAAAGGCCATTTCCATTCAATGATTTGGTAGGCATGGATAACAATCCATCATTACCCAAAATCTGTTTGAACAGAGTTCAAATAGTCAGATGAGAAGTATATCAGACCCAAGTTAGTCTGATCACCCTAAACATGAAGGCAGTAAAGCTTGTGGTGATACGACTGATTCATGATCACATCTCAGTGTTGGAGCTGTGTGTTGCTTCTCATGTCTGCATCAGTACCCTGTCTAGTGCAGTATGAGTTCCGATGAGTTCGGATTCAGAAGACTTTATACAGATGATGGACTAGTTTAAAAATTCCTTATAAATAAGTTTGATAAAAATTTCTAAAACTATTGCATCATATATACATCGTTAATGAACTGTAAAACAATTACTTGATTGAAACTTTATGAATAGATTGAAGTCAATGAACAACATAAGTTATGAATTTGTGCAATGGTAAACATTTTGAAGTTTTGATAAAACAATTTTGGTGTGAGCGCAATTCAACAAATTTGATCGTCATATATCACAAATAACATTCACAATGAGTTATCTCAGCATGACCACTGAATAATTGTGTATCATAATCATCTGCTATTGTATCAACAGTCAACACTTCGTTACATCAACTAACTACAAACAGCATTTGCAATGATGCAGGTCTGGCTACTCCAGTCCGGGAAACATTTCATCCAGACTTTTTGTTAAGGTTGGTATTAAGATGACACTGTTACTTATGAAAACTGGCTTTTTTCCACAGCTTAGTTTAGAGACCATGCAGACCTGTTAGTCCTTGTTATTCGTGCTGTTTGAAGTATTCATCGTTCATCACGTAGTGAACAATGTCCGACACATCCTCCAAATCATCGTCCCCATTCCCTTGTTCTTGATCTTCCTCCTCCTCATCGGAGTAATTGCGCTCCTCTTCAAACCGTCTCCTCCTCTCCTGGAACTGTCGGGGCCTAGGTCTCGGTCCAGGTCCAGGTGCAGGTCCGGACCCAGGTCCAGGCGTGGGACCGGGATTGTCCTCGCTGTACTGTCGATCGTCCCGGAGCAGGTTATCCATCATGAAGCCTCCACTGCCTTTAGAAGCAGCAGCAGCAGAGGTGAGAGTTGCAGTAGATCCTTGAGAGCTTGGTGGAGCAGGTGCTTGGGAGCTGGGGGGAGTTGACCCTTGTTTGCTCGGGGGGACAGGTGTTCCTTTGGAGGAAGGCGGGACTGGAGAGCTTTGGCGAACAGGTGCTCCCTGGGAATGGGGAGGCATTCCTGGGCGCATGGGACCCTGGCCAGGTGGGAAAGCACCTGGGGGACCGTAGTGGGGGTAGGGGCCATATCGAGGCATCCCTCTGGCAGGCATCCCGTGTGGGGGTCCGTGGTGCTTCTGAGGACCATGTAGGTGGGGCGGGAGAGAATGCATGCCTTGTGGATGAGGCATTCTCTGTGGTGGACCGCCAGGGTGATGAGGGTGGGGTGGTCCGCCGGGGCTGTGAGATGGGGAGGGGCCTCTTGGGGGACGTGGATGGGCATGGGGTGGGGTGCCAGGTACATGGGTTGGTGAGGGGCCACCTGGAGGTTGGGAGTGGGGGTGAGGAGGACCTCCTGGTCCGTGTGATACTGGTGGGGTACCTTGTGATGGGGGTTGTGACTGGGCACCCTGTGGGTGGGGTGGAGGATGTTGTGGGGCTCCTTGTGGGTGGGGAGGAGGATGTTGTGGGGTTCCTTGTGGGCGGGGTTGAGGATGTTGTGGGGCTCCTTGTGGGTGTGGTTGAGGATGTTGTGGGGTTCCTTGTGGGCGGGGTTGAGGATGTTGTGGGGCTCCTTGTGGGTGGGGCTGATGTTGTGGGGTTCCTTGTGGGTGTGGATGTGAAGGTTTATGAGGCGATGCTCCTTGTCCATGAGCTCCTGGTGGACCCTGTGGATGTGGATGTCGAGGACCACCCTGTTGTGGATGTTGATGCGAAGGATGAAGATGAGGACCACCCTGAGCGTGAGCTGGATGACCGGGTGGAAGGTGTGGACCCCCAGGCGGGTGGGGATGGTAACCAGGTTGTGGGTGGGGGCCAGCTTGTTGATGGGGATGAGGGGGTCCACCTTGGTGGTGGGGTCGAGGCATTGCACCAGGATGATGTGGTCCTTGAGGGTAGCCAGGATGGGGTTGTCTGTACGGCATACCTGGGTGACCCATGAGATGAGGAGGGCCTTGAGGGTAACCCTGGCCCTGTGGAATCGGAGGTGGACCCATCTTTTGTTGGGGCATCCCCTGAGAATGAGGTGGTGTGTTGTGTGGATGATGTGGTGAAGCATTGGGCGGATGATGGGGCGAGGCGCTGGATGGGTGGTGGGGTGAGGCGACATGAGGTGGGGTTCCTTGTGGGTGATGGGGTGGAGTTCCCTGGGGGTGGTGAGGGGAACTATGAGGCGGGGAGCCCATGTGGGGTCGGGGAGGGAGACTGTGACCCATTGGCCCATACTGTGGATGCAGATACTGTTTCTGATGAGCACCATAGGGGTAAGGAAAGTCTCTGGGACTGTGGTGTGGGTACTGTTCATGAGGTCTGTACACCTCACCCTCACTACGGAAACCTGGAGGGGGAACGTCTTTACCAGTGTTTCCAGAATGATCATGTCCGTTCACTTCTGGAGCAGCACCTTGCGAATCCTTGGAAGATTCTGACATGGTAGTAACTCTGTCCTTTTCCTGAGGCTTCTCGCTACTTTCACTCGTGTTAGTCCTTTCACCGTCGTCCGTTTTCTCATCGGACTCCTCAGGTTTGGAATAACTAGAGAAATCACAACTGTCCTCCCTTCCGGCCTTGAGAATAGTCTCCATGTCCTTCCCTCCACGAACTTTCTTCCTGTTCACAACAACTGTCTTCTCCCTCTCACCGTCGCTCTCCTCAGATTCGGAGGCCAAGAAACTTTTGAAGTTGACATTGGCTGCCTTCCTCTGGGGCCGTCTCTGTGTCTTGCTCTCTTCTTCAGATGAAGATTCTTCTTCACTTTTCTCCGTTTCCTCATCTTCTTCCTCTTCATCACTTTTCTCTTTCTCACTATCAGAATTCTCGACCTCAGAACCAGAACTCCTGTCCTTAATCTTTGGTTTCACTTTCTTCTTTATTTTCAGTTTCTTCTTCTCAACAACTTTCTCCTTCACCTGTTTTTCTTCTTCCTCACTGTCGTCTGACCTGATGACTCTGCGTCCAGGTTTCTTTGTCTTGTGATTTGAATCGTCCGAACACAAATCCTTCTCTGATATATCCTCATCTGATTCCGAGTTTGCCGACTCCACTGCCTCAGACTCCTCCGAGTTGAACTCCCTGTAGCAGACTTTCCGTTTTATGGATGCTCTTGTGGACCTCCTGTTGCTGGCGCTGTCTTCTGAGTCATAGTCGTCGTCAACCACTGAAGCAGAAGCAGAGGTTCGTGTTACTCATCATCAAGTTTTAATTTACCATTTCAATATAAACCTTTACCTGCTGATGTGAATATTCTAGCAACAACTTTCACAGAACATCATGGATGTGCCATTTCCTGAATTTTACCTCAGTTAATGACATCTGGTTCAGGTATTTTAGGCACTCCGATTGTTCGGTGCCTTATTAAGTTTGTTGAAAAGCCTTAATGAATCAAAAAGTTTCAAACATTTGGAGAAACTAATTTTCAGAAATAATAATTACTAAACAATCAAAATATTCTGGATTAGCTATAGGCTAAAGATAACCAATTCTGGAATAGTTATGATTCCTGTAAATTGGATACTAAGTATGACTGACAAAAACAATTAAGAAAATTCGAAACCTGACTAGAATGTTTTCTTGAGTTATTAGTAATTCTGCTTGAGTAATCAAAGTAAAGAAGATTTGTCAGTACCAAAGTCATCGTCGAATCTGCTCCACTTCTTTCTACCCCTGCCTCTGCCGCTCCCCCGAGACCTACGACCTTTACGTGATGACCTCGTGCCTGCGCGAGTGGACTGTGGTCTCCAGTCTGACGCCTCCGAGTCAACCTCACTTCCAGGGCCGTCGTTACTCATCTCAGATACAGAGTCACTGCAATGTGGACATCAGCATTGTACACAATTGTATAGAAATCTTTCTCAAAGTTGACCTCCAGTCTACCAGATTTTATACAACTCCTTGCCGTTATACTTCGAGAGGAGCAGAAAATAAGTAAAAAATCCTTTAATATATGAGCTCCTCTGGGCCTCGATGGTTCACTCAGGTGTTGACTCCTGATGGTTGGTTTCGACCTGGGACATTGTGCTAAGGCAGGGATCACCCTTGAGCAGAGTATTAAAGGGAGAATAGTCTCCCCTTTGCCTTACACAATGGGATTTTCAGATAAAGTCACGGGAAATTTCTAAATAATAATGTCATTTTTGCAATGGGATTTTCTCCCTTGTATTCATTATGGGATATATTGGTACATCAATGGGTAAATATCCCCAAATCCCTGCCTAAAGGGATGCCTGCTAAGGAAAACGATCCTAACTTCAAACTAATCATCAAAATGTTAACACAACAATATCTCTGATCCTGCCTGCTCCTGTCCATGAGACTGGTATTGCTGACATGAGAAGAGGAAGACACTCACTTGGAGGCCTCGTACTCTTCGCTCTCATCACCGTCATCGTCGCTTTCCAGCTGAGTGAGTCGCCGTCTCCGTCGAGCTCGCTGTTTCTTAGCGCGGTTGACAACCGGGGGAGGACGTCCCGTGATGTTGGACATGTCCTTACCTCCCCTTCCTCTGTGTGAATCATCTGTACAGGGAAACCATGGGTCAATTGATGATACTAACACTTTAGCTGCAGAGTAAATTAGTCTCTAAATATTCTTAATGGTCACTTTATGGTTATCTCAACTTGTTAACAGAGGGAATATTCACAGATTGGTCATGGGCTAAAGGCTATCTGATATATTACTTTAGTGTTCAAAGTTGTTCTTTAGAAGACATCAGCATATCCTTCTCTTCGGGTAATACCAACATTTTAGGCACTTTAGTCGTAACATAGTATGACATTTGCACTCATATACAATCCTCTATATAACTCCTACTTCAGATTATCACAAACCTATCTATCTCTATGAGTTGTTTTCCATATGAGATAGACGTCAAGGCAAAACAACCATATTGCTGCCCGTTCCGGGCGACTTCAGATCAGTGTTATAACCCTTAGGTTAGAGGCACACTATCCTAACATCACATGCAAAACGAGCACATCAGCCCTCAACCTGATATGGGGAGATGGCCTCCCTACCTGAGCACTCCTCACTAAGTACGAGATGGCCTCCCTACCTGAGCACTCCTCACTAAGTACGAGATGGCCTCCCTACCTGAGCACTCCTCACTAAGTACGAGATGGCCTCCCTACCTGAGCACTCCTCACTAAGTACGAAATGGCCTCCCTACCTGAACACTCCTCACTAAGTACGAGATGGCCTCCCTACCTGAGTACTCCTCACTGTCACTGTAGGACTCCTCCTCCTCCTCCTTGATGTCGTCTCCTATAGCACTGTTGATCAGATTGTCGTACTCGGTGAAGCGGTAACTCATGGACTGACGTTTCCGACACGCTCTCTGGGAGTAGAGTTCGTCCGGGTCGTACTTCTCCTCCTTGACGGGTCGGGACGAGTATAGGTGGGAGTAGTCCTTCTCCTTAGGCTGGATGTTGATCTTCTTGTCCTGTGGAGATAGCAACACACGACTCATTTTCTCATTGAGAGAGGGAGGGAGTTATTGAAGTGTGCGAAATCAGATGTTATCCAGGTCGATCAAATACAAAACTGGAAAAACTTTAATTTGGTACATTTTAATGCTAGATACTACTTTGGCAATATTTGAGTGTAATTAAAGATGACACTTATGATGCAACAGAGGAGTCTGACACTTGACACTTGCTCGCTTGATAACGATGTGAGTACCTGCATCAAACTGTCGCATCTATTGTAACACAGACGTTGTCCATAGATCTTGTTCTACTTCAGCAATACACTCATTGGTTGGCTTAAAAACCTGTCGACCAATAAGATTTGTTCACTAAAGACTTACTTACCTCTTTGAGGATATTGTCTAAACTGATCCCTACAAAGGCAAGTCTTTCTTTCCTGAAAATAAAACAGACATTATAGTAAAAATCTGATAATCAATAGTGTGTTTGTCATAAAAAATATCCTTTTGTATGAAATCATCTTTGTTCTTGACATTTTAGTATATATTTGTGCAAAACCGTTATGAGGGACAAAATCAGAATCTTGTTAAGAACGGAAATATTCTGAACTAAAGTTCAACAACATCAAATATTAGATGTTCGACGACGAGTGAAGAGTTTTCATCATTAGCATATGACTAAGGAATATCATCATCTATTGAACTATAAAGTGTTGCAAAGTTCAATGTTCTAAAAGTCAGGGTTAAAGGATGAAGAATGTCCATGTCACAACAGAAGGATTTTCAAAAGTAGAAAACAGTACAGAGTAAATAAGAAATTTCAAAAGTTAATAAATCAACGTAACAACAGCAGTCACAATACACAATTTCTTTCTCTCCAAAATTTGTTGCTGAATGTGTGTTACAGATGGCCATGCAGCAATAGAAATTCTTACTCTTTTGGAATTAACAGTTATAGTTATAGTTATAGTGAGTATATTAGTCACCTTCTGACTAGGCGCTCCCTCTTCTTCAGTGAACCGTCGAGATGCGTCAAGTTCTCCTGTAACACCTGCACCAACATCACCTGCACGACAAGTTCCTTGTTGTTCATTATCATGTTAATATGTGCACTAATAATGATGAGGAAGTGAAATATTGGTTGATTGGAACATTTTTGTTAGACCTTTGCCTCAAATGATTGTACTTTTTCCTACATTGACTCATGTCATGCTAAGAGGCCTTGCAAGGCACGCACACAGGTGAGTATACGTACTCTGTTGTTAAATGACTTTGGCACTTGGGTTCTAACATACATAGTAAGGTTGTAGCCCCAGAAATACTTCATTTGATCTTGAACTTTGATCAGTTTTAAATTGATTTTTCCATATTCAACACATGTATTTCAAAACAGAGTTGGAAGTACATTTGAGCTGTGACGTCTCGTATGAAACGTTGAGAAGTTCGAGTTTTGTCAAAATTGTTTTCATTTGCAGCAAAATTATTTATTGAATTTTCGATTTAATATTTAGTTGAAAATTCAATAAATAACATAAATCTGAACAACATATTGTACTTAGTTGACAACATTTGTTTGATTTTTTGTGTAAGCATTATTTTACAAAATGTTTCAATTCAATGCTAGAGTTGAGTTGGAGTGGTTCCGGTGGTAATTTGTAAACCGAATACTCAAGTTGACAGCTTCAGTGTACACCTTTCTCTTACAATCGAGGGAGATCTTGAATAAACACTTTTGAAATTGCTTTTGATTTCTGAAACTTTTTAAGGTTTATCATGTTCTTGGAAAGTACTGATCCCCTGAAGTGTAAAATAAGGGAGGTAACTCACATGTTCACAAGGCGGACAGTACCAGTCTCCGTCTGGAATGATCATGATGGGAGGACGCAGACACGCTGTGTGGTAGCCAGCGTCACACTTATCACAGAGCAGTATCTGAAATAGTGGAATTATAGTATATCAGCTTTGACGCTGCTTTTAAGAACATTTCATGACAGCTAGTTTTAATGCATTTAGAAAGCTTTTCACTACATAGTTATTATTTATTGCGTAAAAGCGTTATCATTTCAGTGAGACAAATACATCAACAAATTGCTGCCAATTGTAGATTCTTATTTCAAAAAAGGGTGCAAAATATATACATGTACTGACCCATTCAGGATGATCATAGCGTTTACACTTTGTACAGGGAGTATCGTCAGCCGTTGGTTGAAAGTCATCTTTTTCTGAAGAAGAATAAGACGATTTCTGAATATCATAGATGAATATATCTAATATGGGTGAAAAATAAGGGATATTGTACCGGTACAGGGCTATATGTTGTCGCTGACACAGAGTGGTGCTATATGATCTTCACCTTGTCCAATGGATCTGTGTTTCCTGGTTTTCGATCTGATTGAAGTTGATGGATGATTTGATACGTGATATTTCTACTAGGATGTCTCTTGAAATGATGAGTGTTTCGATAATTAAATACTGTAAGTAATGAACTATATTGACAAATAACTCAAGGGAAATCAAATTCACCAGACCAGGTAGACCTGTATTCATCAGGAACATAGTTATTATTTTATCATTTTTATTACACTTGCTTATTTCCTCCTACAAGAAAAGCTTGCTTCATCGAATCTAAACATACTCCAATGGAGGGCTTAAAAGTTCTAGAGAAATAAAATTACCAGCACGAGCTTGTTGCCTCTGAAAGTTCCTCCCCTTGGGAGACACGAAGTCCTCATCGTCAGTGTTGAGCTCTTCCTGCTGGAACTCATCTTCCGACGGCCCGAACACAAGGTCCTCTGATGAAGACGACAGGTCGTCACTGAACGAGTCCGAGGACGGGGGTCGTTTTCTCCTTCTCCCTCCTCTCTTCCCCCCATTCTCACCGCTCTCTTCTCCGTCTGACGCTTTCCTCTTCTTCGCTCTTCCCCGACCTCTACCCTTGCTTTTCTTCTTGCCAGGACAATAGTCTGAGTCGTCACTGCTTGTTTCAGATACAGGCTTCTTCTGGGACGGAAACAAAGTTCTGATTAAAATTGATTTGACTTACATAATTAACCTAATTATTATTCACTCTAATACACACAATAACTGCATATCAGTGCCTTTATTTCTTCTATTTCTTGAATCCAGGAAACAGAATAATGAGGACGAAATGATGTAAGAATTTCTCTTTTTTTCTGAATTAATGCTTCTTCAAAAGGGGTATCAATATTATTGTCCCCTTTCAATATTTTGTAGCTGGATCAGGAGATGTGTGCTTCGTGATTGTTTGTAAAAAGGAAGAAAAAAAAAACCTTGCAAAACAAACTGATTGTGCCGATTCTAATTATAAGATAAATAGTTGCGTTTGTAAAATTTCCGGGATTCATTGTTATTCAACACCCGCAAATTTAGTTTAAAACCGACGGCGTTAGCCGGAGGTTTTAAACGCTGAAATTTGCGGGTGTTGAATAGCAATGAATCCCGGAAATTTTACAAACGCAACTATTTATCGATATTGTAACATGACCGTTAGTTATCAGGCGTTTTGAAACGAACTCTCTTTTTGCGTACCTATCACTGAGTGGAAAGGACTTTGCGACTGTTCCATTTTTGTAAGAGGTGTGGTCAGGTCAAAACAAATGTAAATGCTCGGCGTAATATTTACATTAGCAACAATTTACACATAAGCTCAAACAGTGTCACTCAAGTTTGTTCACTTCACAATATTCACGTATCCTTTTAGATGGCGATAAACATTTATCCACGACATCAACACAGTAAAATACCCAGGAACACAAATCTTAAACTTGTCCTATCCCATTGTGACAATGACGCTAGCATTGTGACGTCAAAACGGTTGATCACTATGACGTCATACCATGGCAACGGCATTCGGTAAACACAACCGCATGGAAGAAGGCGTCAAACTTGGAAAAATCTTACTAGTTGAAAACATTTCAGTTACTTGAAATTAATTAATTTTGAGAGTTATTTGTTACCTATACTGCTATACACAGGTTAGAAAATGACAATGCCACTTGTCAAATTTGAGTAAGGGGCACATATTAAGAGAAATAGAAAAATAAAATTTTGAGTCGGGCCGGATCTTGTGAACATGATGTATATGTTCGCGGTGATTCGCCCCAACTAATTTGCGGGTATTCATTGTCATTCAACATAGGCAAATCAACCAATCAGAATCAAGGAAATACCGAAATCATGTTACAATTCAAACTACCATCATATCAGGTACCCAGGTGACAACACAAATCTCTTAACTTATTTTTCAATGCGGGGGAATAAATGAACCTCACAAACCTTTAAGCAGGTTACCCATCCTGCGTGCGATGCCCATTGTTTGAATTTCAATGATAGTAGCCAACTGAACGATGCACAGGACCAAATACCACATGATTTTTATATTTGATTATAGCATATACAAATGAAATTCTGTCAGTATATATTTCTCACCTGGGGCTTCTCCCCGTTAGAAACTGGTTCTCCGCGACCACGCCCTCTGCCTCTTCCTCCTCCACGACCTCTACGACCTTTGCCCCGACTCCTCATTTGGCTCAGAGGTTTGTCATCACTGTCGCTCTCCGAAGAGGTCACATTTTTCCGCTTTGTCCTTGACCTTCCTCCACGACCTCGTGATCCTCCTCTCTTTGCCTTCTTCCCTATTGGTTCTCTCATTCCTCTGTCTGCTCCCCTCTTAACCCCCCTCCCTCCTTTTCTCTTTACAGAATTTTCTTTGTTTTGATCATAATCTTCTGTGTCTGAATCGTCACTGCCTGCATTTTGCTTTCTATTTTTGTTTTTGGCTGGAGTGTCTTTGGAATTCTCGCTGTCAATAGAACCATTTTCAAGTTCTTTAGGTACTGCCCGTTTTCTCGATGATCTCCTAGACTGCAGGTTTTCTAGATCTTCGTATTTATCAGGCATTTTACGAGCTCGTCTTGAAGATCTTGTTGGGGTCGGTCGAGGTTTAGGTTCTTCTTTGGCCTTTTTCTTTGTGTCCTTTGTTTCGTCTTTACTCTTTTCTTCGTCTTTTTCAGGAGTTTTGGTTTTCTTGCTTTTTGGCTCAATCTTTGATTCTTCTTCCTCTTCATCAGACTGTTTTTCTTTTGAAACATCTCGGGATTTTTTTGTCGGTGTATCTTTCTTACGACCCTTGCTTTGCTTCGTAACTTTGGAATCAGAATCGCCGTCACTGTCCTGTTTATCACTGAATTGTTCTTCTGATTCACTTTTATCCTTCTTTGTATTTTTCACTGACTTTCTACTTCCTTTGTCTTTACTTTTCACCTTGGATTGAGCTCCACTCTCATTCTCCTCCTCCTCCTCGCTTAATTCTTCTTCAGATTCACTTTTGACCTTTTTGCTTTTTTTACCCAGCCCTTTAGTTCCTTTACTTTTTAGCTTGGACTTCTTTCCACTCGCTTCATCTTCACTCAATTCTTCTTCTGATCCACTTTTGTCCTTTTTGTTTCTTTTAACAGATTTCTTAGTTAATTTACCTTTTACCTTAGATTTTTTTTCACTTTCTTCTTCACTTAATTCTTCTTCCGATTCAGTTTCATTCATTTTTGTATGTTTAACAGATTTTTTAATTCCCTTTTTGCCTTTACTTTTTGACTTTGAGTCTTTTTCTTCTTTACTTTCTTCTTCAGATTCACTTTCGTCCATTTCCTTACTTTCCACTGATTTTTTACTTCCCTTGCCTTTACTTTTAACATTTGATTTCTTTTCACTTTCTTCTTCTTCTTCACTTAGGACCTGTTTGGTAACTTTAACAGATTTCCTAGCTCCTTTGCTTTTAATTTGTGATTTGGAGTCATTTTCATTTTCACGGTCTTCAACAAATTCTTCTTCTGATTCACTATCGTCTTTTTTTGAACTTTTAACAGATTTCTTAGCTTCTTTGCCTTTACGTTTTACCTTTGTGTCATTTTCACTGTCTTCACTAAATTTTTCTTCTGATTCACTTACTCCTGTTTTCTTCTCATCTTTCTTCTTTGATTTCTTTTTACTTGACTCTCCTTCAGAATCACTATCTTTCTCCTCCGCATCTTTGCCTTCAAAATTAACTTTAGTTTTTTCAGCACTTTTAGAGTCTTTATCATCTTCATGTAGTTTAGATTTAGCACCTTTAGACACAGCCGTTTCTGCCTTGTCTTTGTCTTTATCATTTACAGAATTTTCTCTCTCATCATTCACAGCTTGTTTCTTCGTCTGTGTTTTGGAAGACTTATCAGAGGTTTTGTCATCTTCAGACGTTTCTTTACTTTCCTCCAAGCTTTCAGTTTTAGCTGTTGAGGCATCAGATTTGTTACTTTCTTCTTTCTGTTTATCGTCCACAGATTTCTCATCTACTTCATTTTTCTTGAGCTCTTTGTCATCTTTTTCTTTGCTGTCCTCTTCTTTGTTCTTGTCCTGTGCTTCTGCAGAAGGGGAAACCCCTCCTGAAGGAGAAGCTGCTTGTCCTTGTTCTTCACTTGCATGCTTTTCTTTGTTCTCGGGAAGATTATTGGAGTCCTTGCCACTTTCTTCTTTCTTCGTTCCTTCATCAGTTTCTTCAGTGCTCTTCTCAGTAATGACTTCTTTCTCATCATGGGAACCTTGGTCTTTTAGAGAGTCTTTTTTCTCTTTCTCAGAGATTTCATCTTTTGACTCTTCCGTACGCTCTTTGATCTTAACAGATATTTCTTTCTTCTCTTCATCAATAGTTTTTTCCTCAGATCCCTTCTTGCTGTCCGTCTTTTCCTCTTCTTTCTTCTTTCCGTCCTTAACTTCTTTTTCCTTCCTCTCGTCTCTGTCTCCCTCACTTACTTCAGGAACTCTTTCCCTTTCATCCTTCAACTTCTCCTCAGATTTATCATCCCTTGAATCGCCATCATTTGATTCCCGGCCTTCTTGTCCTGTCTTCAAATCCCCTAGTACGCTTTCTTTGGTTTTGGTTTCAGTTCTTTCGTTACCATCTTTCTCTGACTCTGAAGCAGATTGTTTATCAGTCTCAGCAGCTGACAGCTCTTTATCCTTCTCTTTTGAAGTGTCCACAACAGTTTTGACTTCAGACACATCAGAGCTGGTTTTTGACTTATCTTCCTCAACCTCTGCCTCAGACTTAGTCTTACTTCCGCCTGTGTCGTCCACTTTGGTATCAGTTTTGTCCGGGCCGTGCTTTTCCTCCAGCTCCGAGCCCTGATTCTTGTTAGACTTTTCATCAACATCTCGATCCTCTCTCTTCTCTTTGCTTCGTTCTCTCTCGTCTTTCTTGTCTTCACCTCTTCTTTCTTTCTCGTTCTCTTCGCTTGTCTCTTCCGTTTCTATTTTTTTCTTCTCTAATAAATGATCAGGTTTTGATGAATTAGTTTCACGTTCAGAGTTGTCTCCCTTAGTTTCCTCCACTGGCTCTTGTTTTATTTCACTTTTAACATCAACCGGTTCTTGCTTGATGCCATCAGTTTCCATTTTACCGGATCCACGACTTTCTTCATCTTCCTGTTTGATTTCTTCCTTCACGTCAGTCTCCGGACTTCCTTCCTTGCTGCTTTTAGTAGATTCCGCTGCAACAAGCAGAGACGGGTTCATGTTACATTTTGTGTTACTATATGCATACTAGCAGGGTTCAAAATAAACACAGAGTTCTTAGTTTATAGCTAGTAACAAAAGATGCAGGGTAGATTAAATAATGCTTCTTCCCAAAGAGCTAGGTAATTAAAAGACAATATGGGTGTGTTCTTAAATGGGTGAGCGCGTGTACTTTCAGATATGTCAACATTAAAAAGCTATTGCTAAGAAAAGGTTAATTTAGATCACTGCAGGAGCTGTAAATTACTTTTTGCCGAGGTAGTCAATATTAATTGGCTGCTCAATTATACTTTTATATTCACAGATATTGTAAGAGGTGAACATAAAAACTCTGCCCTACTTTCATCTCTTATATATATTTCAAGTGGTCAATTGACATTTCTTCCATATTTAGTAACTAACTTTTACTTTTTACAGCTGAAGCTAACTTGATCAAATTTTAAATCTAGTGAGTAGAAGTTCAAGTCAGTACTTACAGCTAACTTCATCAAACTTGAGATCTCCATCAGTTTTAAGTTGTGTTATCAGGCTGGCCAAGTCTTCTCGATTACTGAAAGAAAGACATTCATTGATTCAAATGATGGTAAATTAAAGAATTAAGAAAAGTAATAAAACAAAATTTTTGGAGAATTTGAAATCTTTTTATGCTTGCATGAAATGCTCTGATTTGGAACTAATCAAACTGATACGCCTTGTCATAAACATAAACATTTGATCATGTAACTGTAGATTGCAAAATTGCCTGTTTTCAAACCTTTTGTTTTACATGATTACAGTGTTGTATCAAGTTTTGAGATGGTAGTAAATCTGACCCGACGTTATGCGGGTGAAATACATGCTTATGTCACCTGTCTGACATTACATTCATTGTTTGCACGTCTGGTTTGAGTTGATAAAACAAATAATCACCCAAAAAATAATCATAGCTATATAAGTAACTATATTAGGTGATTACTGAGACGTAAAAAATAATTTTCCATTACGTAATTACATAAATACACGTATTAATTTGTACACAGGAAAGCATAACAAGAGATATATGTGAAATTTGAGAAAGTCCTCCAAGTTGTCACTGACAGACTGTACAGACAGTGAATGCTAGTAGATGTAGAACACGGTACCTGCAGACAAGCTGCCAGGACTCGGACGTTGCGTCGTCTTGCTCTTCTCGATACAGCAGGAGGTTCTGTTCCTGGTCCTGCAACAAGGGAGACAACTCACCATCATCTTGGTGACTGCTTTCAACTTACAGACCGTATAAGGGCTCGTTTTGGCTCACTTAATTTCAAATTTAGAAAAATATCAGAAACTTTTAAAAAATGTATCAAACATTGCTAAGAACCAACAGTTCAATAACAATCCTTGTTGAAATAAGTGAATTATTTGAAAGAAAATGCTATTTTTCATCATATTATAAAAGTATGTAAATGTTTTAACAAAAATACAGCCATGGGCTATGTAGCTCATCGGGGTTTATATTGTTTGATGTTGGAGACTGAAATAGATTATTCTCAATATAATGCACAACCCCTAGCCCTGAAACATTGCAGTCTTGGAATTATCAGTGCATAACAAAAACATGACTTGACACTAAATTTTGATAAAATGGGTTGTCCATGTATCACAATTCCTGCAAAGATATTGAGGAAAAGATGATCATCCCAGTTAAAATAGAACAAACATATTCCCCAATTTTCAAACAAAATGGTATAAAATTTGGAAAGAAATAATACAAACCCCTTCTCAAGTGAGTATACCTTATTAAATAATAAATTAATCTACAAATACATACCAGTAGATACCAATAGGCCAGTCCATTTTTGTCTCTTCCGATTGGCTGGAATCTCAACTCCTCTGCTTTCTTCTCGTTGATCTTCTCCTTGAAGCGAGAATTGTAGTCGAACTGACACTCCAACAATGTCTAGTCAACAGAAAACATCACAATCCTTAAAACGTAAACCAGTAAATTCTCATTCTGCTCAATCAATTTGATTGATAACACTGGAAAGAGTGAGGATATATCCAGATATTAGTGATATCGTAAAGTAATGGTATCCATTTTATTTATTGTTTACTTCATAAGGTCATGTCATAAATAATCACAATATCTCTTATGATGATCACTCACCTTTAAAATTCTCAACTTCGTGGCAACTTTTGCCAACCTGTATCCAAATCTCTCGATCTCCCAGGCATCCACATCAGAAAAGTTGTGACAAAACTGAAATCAAACATCAAATCTCAAAGCTTTGACTTTTACAGGGACAGTTCAAGAAGGCTATCATTTTTGGAAATGACAATTTGTAAAGATGTGTAAAGATGATTTTCATTGAGAAGAAAAACAATATCCTAGAATCCATGTTACAGCAAAATGAGACATTGTTGATCAATGAGGGATAATTTAACAATTTATCATAAAATATATTATTATCAGTAACAATCAAAATCTCTTTCAACAAAAAATGGTAACAACCTGCCTCTCATAGGTGGACTGGGCTACCGCACTCAGAATAGGTCACACAGATCATTACATACATACAGCTTACTTACGAGGTTTCACAGCCAAGGAACATGGTGCTGAATATTTAAACTTATTTTCTTTTTCCCTTAGTTATAGTGCTACATGCTTTGTTTTGCCTGTTTTGAAAGCTGATACAATTAAGACAAATAGGATTGCTTTGGACATTTCAACAAAGTCAATAAAGGGGTACAAACTTTAATTGAACCCCTGTCATGGCCTTAGTTTTGGAGGTAGGGTAACCACATTTACAAATCGTAGTCACAATCCATCAAAGATCATATTCCCAAAATTTCAGCTTTCTAGCATTACTAATTCTTGGTTGGACCCCTTCCAATGCCCATATTTGAGGGGGGTATCAAGACCAAGTGAACAAACTCAGGTCTACATGCAGTCCGATTAAAATCGACGGTTTTCCAAGGAAAAGCATTACAAAATATTGCATCTACCGGGATACAAACTGATATCGTTCAGGGGCTTCCTCGCCAAACCGTCTGATAACAGCCCGTAGACTCCCATGTTCGGACGCAATTCAGTTTACCAATCACAAGACATCCAACAAAGGCTTTCGGTGCGAGGAGCTAAGGGCAGATAACTCCAAATAGCCATACTTTCGTCCGTTCGGAATGCTTTCAAAATTGCAACTGTTCAAAAACTATGATGTGACTGGTCAGCTATTTGACTAGACTTGGTCTGCGCTAAACTGGTACAGTACGGGGTGTCTTCAGACCTTGTGGCGAGGAATCTACAGAACCTGTTTGTATCCCTGAAGATTTATTATGTTGCAAATTTTATTCCACGAAACAAGGTCGATTTTAATCAGACTGGTCTACATGCAAATTCCAGCTTTCCATGTCAACTAGTTAGGTGAAAAAGTTGCTTGAAGGTTTTACTTATAATATCTGCTTCACCCATATTTGATAGGGGGTGAGGACCAAATAAACAAACTATGATCCCCTAGGTGCAAGGTACCTTCTAACAAAATTTCAGCTTTAGGGGTTTAGTGGTTCTTGCGAAAAGTAAGAAATGTGAGAGAAGTTTACGGATGACGGACACTGAACAACGGCTCATGCCAAAAGCCCATCTGGCCTGGTAATGCATAAGTAACCTCCCTTGCCAAAATGATGAATAGTAAGCTAAGTTCCCTTAAAATGAAATGTGTTCTCACGTTCCGATTAATAAGAATGTGAGATACATATATGTCCAACATTACCCCTCATTCACTGGCAGACTGACACCATGTCACTATGAATATGAAATTTGAAGGATGGGAGTTAGACTCTAATGTGCTTGAATTTGCAATGGGTGCATCTGTTACGAGAGGGCGTACTTAGGTAAAACATATTGCTAACCCAAAATGGTAACTTTCTTGCAAGTGGGTATCAGTTCAAAAAATATAAACAAATTATCAAATTGATATGTTAAGCATCCTCAACTGATTTTCTTTATTAACTATTCAATGCCATTTTTTTTTAGTTCTGTGATTAATTCATAAAGAGAGACTGACATCATCAACATAATATCATGAAAGATAATACATTTGTCAAAGTCCTGATCACTTTCAGACACATCAGTAAGGTCACCAAAATAGACTATTGAAGAGTGATTGGCTCTGTATCTTAACAGGATTTGCATGATTAATAATCATAAATGTAAGGTTGAATGTCTGAAAACCAAAGTGTACTTGCAAAACAACAACCATTCATAAATACACTCTGCAATCCATGTAATACACCCCTTCCCCTATGTACCACCCTCTTACCAATTTACCATACCTGACAGTTGTCCAGCCTAACCACTTAGTTTCTCATTAGTTTAATAGTTGTAACAAACTGGACTTGGCAGCTATGCAGTGTAATGTGTTGAGTAGTAATTAACTTGGTCCAAGCCATCAGCCACCCTCTCCCCAGGGTTCATACACTTCATCATGTTCAAAGCAACGCAATTTCCATGACATTTTCATGTTTTTTTAAAGATGCTTCCAAACTTTTCCATGACAAACCAAGTAAGGTTCAAGCAACACAGAATGCCGATCGTTAACTTTGTTGCAGGATTTATATGGGTTTTTAAAATTAGAAACAAGAGGGGAAAGCAAGTAAATGATGAAAAATTTCACAAGGCCTTGAAACTTATTTTAAAATTCCATGACGATATACATGGTCAATAAACACACAAACACCCAATACACACTCCATGTCCTCATATGCCAGATGATCTAATCATGACATTACAGTCACACTGTTCAGTAGAGAATCTAGAGATGATATAAATGAGCAATGTAAGGTTATGAGTATAACATACCTTCACAAGGTGTCTTTCAAGTCTTTCAGTAGTGACTGAAGTCTTGCCAATACGTCTCAGTAGGAAGATATGGAGATCCGTTAGGACTTTATCAACTGAAACACACAACATTCCATTAGGAACTGGGACTGGCATGGTGTGAAAGTACTCAAGTAATAAGTGAATTTTGAAATAAAAACTACATTATACGAGACTGACACTTTGACAACTATAGGAAGATTATGTTTAAACATATTGCTTTACATTAACATACTTAAACAAAATGTTTCATCATCAGTATCTTAAAATATAATAAATGCTTATTTAACATAAAATAGGTCTAATGCTATATATCTATTTTGTAAAAAGCAAAATATTTCACTAAATAAAATATATATCATTACTAAAATATCATTTATCAATAATGACATCAACAGTCAATAAAATGAATAAAATATTAGCCAGGAAATATATTGATTTTTTAAAATACTGTCGATAATAACTACATTCAACATGTTCGTAGGTGGGTTTACTGCAAAACCTATATCATTTATTTTAGATCTAACGATTAGTTTTAACCAAGTTTTAAATCTTGTAACAATTGTCGCCGACAGCCTTTTATTTCCCTTTATTCCATCAGAAGGCTGCTTCTCCACTGTCTATATGTAGGGAGTTGTACGTGCTACTCGTATTTGGCTACACGCCAAATCACGTGCGTTCCATGCCTGTGACTTGTGACACTTTCATGTCACCAGCCGACTATGTCGGATGTGTCCAACATCTTTCTAATATTGTTCATTCTCATTCACAGGTAAGCACCTTCTCTACATATCTTACATTGTCAATGCTAGTATATATATTATTACCATAAACATCGTAATAGCATTAAGTTAGTAATTAATCGCGATCTCGTAGTTTAAACATATTCTCGTGTATTTAGCACATTCTAACTTAAGCACTAGCATTGCACATATGATAGTGTGTAAAGATATATTTCATAATGATAATCATAACTTTACATCATTAATATTCCAAAATGTAGATCATGGATAAAATGCAATTACCTATACCATCAAAGCAAACCCATTTAATTACATGATTTAAACCAACTCAATGCAGATGCAACAAATGTCAAACAGGCTTTTCTACATTTCGAAAGATGGCTATTTCCACATGTTTCAGATTGACTATAACTCATTGTAGACAGAAGTATTAATGATAACATGACGAAATGAAATTGCAATATAAAGCATCTAAGTTGCACAATTCAAACCGTTATTATTTTGGCCCGAACATTGCTGACAACTTTTATGAAATAATGAAGACAAAAGGTGATTGATTGTTGATAAGTATCAGGTGAAGTAGAGGTAGACGTTTGAACAATTTCACATGAACTTCGAGTGCATATATTCAATCCAGACGCTCACCAGCTTTGTTATCGTCAATAAAATTCTGAAGATCCGTAAACGAAATATCTGGCAATCCTAAAGTTTCGCTGTACTTGTCCAAAAATGAACATATCACAGCAAAGTTTGGGTCATTGTGGCAAACGCTTTCTCCAGACGTCGCCATCTTGATTATGCTAATGAACAATAAAAGCTATCGCATGTCAATCAGGTTTGATGAAAGAAATACCACATTCTATGATTGTAAATGACCGCTTAGAATTTATTAATATGCTCACTTAATATCAATTATTGATGTTACTTGTCTTTAAAGAAAAACAAATTTAATCGAATACGAAGCTACGGCGTTGGGTAAAGAACTCCATATGCATAACTTTGTAAACAAAGACGCACCGGTAGATGGCGTGGGGTAGCTGACCTAATGCGTTTGCTGAACCAAAATATGTTGCAAAAAGTGAAATAAAACAATTTCATTATGGAAAACCTGTGTTGAGTTTGTTTTTTTCTTTAAAAATTGGTTCAACGAATTAATACGAGGAGAAAACAAGATCCTAATATAAGATAATGACCTCTTTTGTGATATTTTACGGGTGATTCAAACAACAATTATTGAACTTTTTAAAAATAGATCTACTGAAGTAGATCTAGTACAGTACATGTTTTGTTTTTATATCTGCAGGTTGATTTAAAATAAATGTACTTTTTTCATGATTCAAAATGGTTGAAGTAACTATAAATCCTTATTATTTGTTTCTGTACCCACAAATAATACTTTTATTCAATTTCTTTCATAAATTAAAATATCTTGGAAGATCCGACAAGCAGTAGCCTAGTCATGTACAATGCCGTGCCATAAGTTAACGGACGGTGATGTTTTTTTCTCCATAGACTTGCATGTTTATTTAGTCTAGGATAAATACTTTTCATTAAATAAGTTCTCATTGTATCAATGTCAAATTTCTCAGCTTTATTTGAATTCATTTCAGCTTGAAGTACATAATATAAATTTTATTTTCTAACTTCTATTTCACATAGATTTATCAGATTTACCTGCATATGTACATTAAATTAAAATGTTTCCCATAGATCGCCATGTTAAATTTTTCACAATTACGTATATTTGTTGATCAAATTACTGTAATTCCCTATAATGAAAGTGGAAAATTAAACATAAATTATGAGGTTGTAGCCAAGATGATTCCTCAGAACCTTGATAGGCCTATAATGTGAATATAATCGGACAACAATATCCTATCTATGAAAATTATTTATCCTAGACTAAATTAACATGCAAGTCTATGGAAATAACGTCACCGTCCGTAAAGTTATGACACGACACTGTACTCAGTACTCAGTGACAAGAATGATATAATATGTATTTGAAAACATTGAAACTGAATAATTGTCTCTATCAACAGCATAAAAGAGTTTGAAATATGATTTACACGGACAATGTCTTTTAGTGGCATTTTAGAAGTTGGAAGTCAAATAAGAATTTGTTTTATGGATAAACAACTTCTTATCCCGAAAGCACTCGGAATAAAGAAGTTTGTTATCCATAAACAAATGGTCTGATTACCGTTGATAAAATACCGATTTTTTAAAATGACGCAAATGGATGCGCACGTAAAATTTTCCGGAGCCGACAAGTTGTGCTTGCTGATTGCTTTATTGTCTAGATATGTACCTCGCCATGTGCACAGGCACACTTAGGAGTGAATTTGTATTTGTTTTTGGCCTAGTTAACTCTTGACTCTTGGATCAACGTCCGTAGTCTCATTCTTGGACTAACATAACTTTAGTCTCAGAGATATTGCTTCTTACCAACAACATTTTACAAACAAATGGAGCCCCAAAGATGCCTTAATTTCTGAGAGCTGAGTACACTCGACTTTCTTTAATTTTCTCGACTGGACTGGTCGTCAATTGAATATTTTGCTCTAGGGTCTGGATGACAGACTATCTCATCCTCAGCGTATCGCCGCGCTGATTGCGTCATTGTTAAAATGGGTCATTAAAATCGTCTTTATAATCAATTGCAAGTGTATGTATTGTCTCAATTTTATGCTCAATTGATTCCGGTATATAATGTACGTAGAGGTAATAATATGTTATTCTTGAGAAAAGTGCATTACAGGTGAACTTTAAGGTAGGGCCTACATTTCCAGTAACAGTGTTTGTCATGCACATTGGACACTTTAATAACTGTCTAGAAATATGATTATACAATCATTGTATTACATTTGTGCAATATAGTATTTATTTTATGATGAAGAGATTTATTTTGCTTAATAATCTATCCAAAGTGAAGAGGTCGTTCATATTGTGCAAAAGTTATCTCCCTCGTAACTGAAAATTGACAATTTCTCAAGCCGCGTCAAGGGTCCCAAATTTGAGGCCACAGGGTCACCAAATCTACAATTTAGAATCCTCTTAAAGGAGTCTGTACATAAAATTTCAACTCTCTTGAGTCATTCTGGAGAAGAAGTCGAAAAAGCGAAAAGTTTACGGACGGACTAACGGACGGATGGACGGACGCCATGTATGCCATAAGCCTTTCAGGTCTGGTGAGCTTAAAAACAGAACCTGGGACTTGGTAAAATAAGCAACCATGATAAACACAACCACAAAAATGGCGACAGGAAGGGGAACTTACTCTTATTATCAACAGAAATGCAGTGATTGCGCTTGAGGTAGCACGACAACATTAACCCCCTGCAAACGAAACCAATGCACAAACAAAGCTGTTCTCAAACACATATACAAAACTGTCAATATAACATATCGACTTGTTCAAAGCTGGAGACGGTCGGTTATTAGTATAAGCCCAAGAGAAACCGCAGTCACTAATTCATTATGAAAATGGAAGTTAATGTCTGACAATCAAGCCCGAGGTAATGTATAACCCCAGTACCGGACGACTCAATGTATTCATACGCATGATGTGTCAACCACTTTGCCATTAGAGCGGAAGTGTCTAAAAGTCACTTATTGATCTGCTGAAACTTCAGAGGAACGAAATCGAATGGTATAGGGCAGAGGATAATCCGAGAGACAAGTGAGCTCTTATCCTGTAGGAGTTAAAGAAGTCTGATGATTTCGCATTACGGAATGGCTATAAAACGTTGTTTTTGTCCATTTTATGACATGAAGATTATGGTGACCATTTGGTATGCAGATTATGGTGACCATTTGGTATGTGGATTATTGTGACCATTTGGTTTGTAGATTATGGTGAGCGTTTGGCATGCAGATTATTGTGCCCATTTGGTATACAAATTATGGTGACCATTTGGTATGTAGATTATGGTGACCATTTGGCATGCAGATTATGGTGACGGTTTGGCATGTAAATTATGGTGACCATTTAACAGACAGATTATGGTGACCATTTGGTTTGCAAATTATGGTGAGCGTTTGGCATGCAAATTATGGTGAGCGTTTGGCATGCAAATTATGGTGACCATTTGGCATGTAGATTATGGTGACCGTTTGGCATGTAGATTATGGTGACCGTTTGGTATGCAAATTATGGTGACCATTTGGTATGCATATTATGGTGACGGTTTGGTTTGCAGATTATATTGACCGTTTGGTATGCAGATTATGAAGGCCATTTGGTATGCAAATTATGGTGACCATTTGGTATGCAGATTATGGTGACCATTTGGTATGTAGATTATGGTGAACATTTGGTATGTAGATTATTGTGACCATTTGGTATGCGGAATATGGTGACCGTTTGGCATGCAGATTATGGTGACCGTTTGGTATTCAGATTATGGTGACCATTTGGTATGCAAGTTAATGTGACCATACGGCACATGCAAACGTTGAGGACATTCGATGATATGGCTGTTATCAGGAAGACTGATCCTACCGATATGCTAGGGCAATGGTTATGAAAAAGTTGTAATTCAGATTGTTATGATGTCCCTTTTTAATTGCCATATACAAATATTGGAATAGTTACAGATGATTACAAAGATTACAGACAAATGAGCTCCTATCGTCAAGGGAATTCCAGGGACTAGTAGGCCTATGCTATCCTGGAAGGTTTCAAAGTGAAGCGAATTCCCCCTGGTTTCGAGGATGGGTTACAACATGAACATCGTAACTTAGGCTCTGTTAGCTCTCAGCGGTTAATTCTTCTGTGAATATGAGCAAAGTTGAATACGTGGACCGCGATGTTTACTGGATAATAATGTATGGATATAGATCTCTATTTGTACCACACCTTATACTAACTAACGGGCATACGTTAATACTTTACTGTGTTCATCGAAACAAAATTTGTTTGCTTTATATAATCAACAGTGTCCCCATACACATTCATCCCGTGAAAAACAGTCTCTTCTATTAGACCTTGCAGTCACTGTATTAAATCATCTTAATAGGTCTACTTCACTCCACATAATTTAAGTCAAGTCCATTTCTTTACGTGGGAAGAACTGACTTGAGTTGCATCAGTGGAAAGAGAATAAGTGCAGATAGAAATATATCAAATCTATTGACGACGTGAACTCGTGCTGTACTTTTGTCTCTTGTTGTGGATATGTCTAGAAATACTAACGGAGAAACCCCTAGAAAAGCTAGAAAATTTAGTAAAACCGCGCTTGTTACTTAGTACAAAGTTCCAGTATATATGGGACAAAGGAACAAGAGACATATCAACCAGTTAGAAAGTGAACTGGAAGTGGATAATATTATCAAAGTTTAACCACATGGCAATATTGACTACGGTGGATCCCTCACGGCGCACTGCTTGAAAGTCCAATAGCGAGAAGTCAGCATCCCTCTTGGCAACGTGGACTCGTCCAATAGATCTCGTGTCTGGCACTGGATAAAAGTCCCCAGTCTATATATGTCGTGATTACAGGTGGAAGTTCACTGATTTACAGGTGTGAAGCCACTAATCAACAGGTGCGCGATGACGTCAGATTTCACGCACGAGCTCCCGGGAGAACATGTGTACGATGGAATACTTTTCTTTGGATATACTCCTCCCGATATACTGGACGCGGTGAAAGATTTTGAGGTCCGAGACGACGATGTTTTCATCGTCACCTACCCGAAAGCAGGTAATGTGTTAGAAAACAAGAACTTCGGAGAATGCATTGTCCAAATGAGAAACATTGCACATACAAATTTTCCCAGAATGTCTTCACTTGAGAGCAATGAGAAGAAATGACGATGGAGATGAAGTCGTGGTTGATGTAGGTTTATTGTTTTTTTTTAGAAACAACAATGATGTAATGAAGCAGCTACCGCCATTTTGTATGTAAAGAAGGGTGGCACGTTAATTAGTCTAGCTTAAAAAATGGTTGTCTGAAGTTTATATGTATTGTTATTGTGAGCAAAAGATGTCGATCGATACGAATTGAACATAATTTTAAATATCAGACTAGCAGAAATTAATCATTTGCGACGGCAGTATGGCAACTCCTTCACCAGGAATTAAAGAATACATTACACACAGTTACAAACTCGTTCATTAACTGATGAACAGCTAGTCTGAATGTATGCTACCAATTATACACGCCGCAACAGAT
This sequence comes from Gibbula magus, assembly GCA_936450465.1. NCBI lineage: Eukaryota > Metazoa > Mollusca > Gastropoda > Trochida > Trochidae > Gibbula > Gibbula magus. The sequence continues at coordinate 14,533,231 of OW388306.1, forward strand.
GGGAGTCTAATCAAAAGCTAAATCGTATCCTATCTAAATACTCTCAAAATTGAAATACACATCAGGAGATAATATTCATGAGATTAGTACACTACCAGGTATCATAGGACTTCAACGAATCATAAATATGAAATTGTGTATTGCCTGAGCGAGAGCGAGGGACATATATGAATTTGTACGAGTTTCGTAAATATCGCTTTTGACAAAATTGCGAGTGTATAGTGCTGTGTTTCATTTAATCTATGAAGTGTTGTACAGCTATAAACGCACCAATCCTCGTCCATAGGTGAACAGAAGAGAGAGCGCGGTTACTATCGATCCTCGCTCCCCTAAAACTTAGTATTGAACACATCACCGGTCTAGTTAGTCTTACACTCAGACTATGAAAAAAGTATTTATTCTGAAAATATCACCATTTTATTAAATATTGAAAAGGAGACTGTAAGAAATGGAATTTTCATGTATAAAAAAGGCTCCTTTTCAATTTTCAATTCTTTTTTACAGTCTAAGTGTTAGACTACAGTCTAGTATGTAAATAGAGTCGCGTATCCCTATAGCAATAACTACTACCTCCAAAATCACTATAACAATAAAACAATCGAAGCACAAACACAAATTAATCGAAATTGACACCATCAAACATTAGATCAAGGACACACTGTATTAAATAAAGCATAAACTAATTCAAGGTATAAGGACGATACATGAAAACACGATCATCTGTTTCACACCATAACAACAATGTTCAGATAACAAATGAATTAGAATTGTAAAAGGGTTTATGATATTTGAATAAATGTAAAATACTTAAAGAGACAATATTCATATATATCAATAGGTATTATTTGAATTAACAATTGTTCATAGATAAATGACTATTAGTCATTATATAAGGAAACATATTTCCAGTTATTCAACGACCTGTTTTTAACTTTCAAGTCAAATTTGGAATATCCTACGAATGAATGGATAAGGAGTTTTGTTCACTTGTCTTACTTGTCTTTAGTTTTCTCTCTCATTGTCTGATTGTTCATTGTAATATAATGTTTATGTATCACGTATTTTATATTTTGTATCCATCTATGGTTATGAGTTAAAACTTGAATAACCTATCCTTCTGTCTGTCAGTCAATATAGGAATAATTTTATAATGCATCATATAACTAATATTGCACGTTATTAAAAAATATGATTTCAACTTTCATTATAAGCTACACCTATTGGAATACACTGAGTATATAAACGGTTGCGGATTTCGACCTGAAGTTCTCTAGGTCGTATAACATTTCATTGCATGTACTTTTGGAGTCGAAAGGGACATGTTCAATTACTGGGTTTTATTGACGCCATAAGGGAGATTGTCCATCACGCTGTCTGTGATATCATGTCTGTCTGTCTGTCCACCCACCACCCATAATCTTATAGACCCAGACCCGCTTCATCACTGTGAAACACTGCGTGACACTTCAATAAAATAATCTTCTTCTTCTCTGTGAAAATCTATATTATCAATTAAGAATAAATATGTCAACCTAAATCATATAACTGTAATGTATACTTTCAACAATTCAGGCACCATAAACTTGGTAGGCGCTGTCGTTAAACAATCGATTCTGTAATACCAGTCAACTTTCAATGTCAAGTCAACATTAAATGATTCAAAACTGGTATCGACAATTAATACATAACACCATTCAGATGATTATCGATACATTAGCAATAAAATGTCCAAACTGTATGTTTATTGTATGTTTCTGTCGCTCTGCATGACGTCAATGTAAAACATGACAACAACGACATTTAATGTCATGTCACTTTTAAATCATTACATAACTGTTGTGGACAACGCTGCTATTGAATTTATCGACAAAGACGCCGTTAAACTGGAAGCCACGTTGAGATAATCAATAAATCACACGCATTTTCACGCACCAAAGGTACAAATTGATCAAATAAGACAATATCTCCCCTCAACACCAGACAATAAACCCTCATCAACTGCAGACAATTCCCTTTTGTTTAATTTTTTTCGATCGTTTCCAGTGGACATTGTGAATGATTTCTCATATCGACTCGCCCGTTACCACAATCCCCGGTCGGAAATTAAGCGTAACGAAATCTCGTGTATTATCGATTCTAGGGAGGTGTTAACGAGACTTGAAATCTGTCAAGTGCCAAAAAGTAGTGATAACCAATATGTTTTAGGTCCGTGTAGCAGACATTGATTGCAGTAATTAGCTTGTTTAATTATTCACAGGCATTAATTTATCAATTGGAATAATGGCTGAAATCTCCAAAAAAAACACCCAAGAGTAAACTGATATTTACCCGTGGTGGTATTTTGATCTTAAAACAGATTGGAAATTAAAAATGCTGCCCACAGTTCATTTATTGGTTCTCGTGAGTGATGATAACTCTTACAGAATAACACATTTCTCCGTTGGTGATTAAGAGTAATAAAATCGCGTGTTTCATCGATTCCCCGAATTAAGGACGTTTTAACGAGACGCGAAATGTGTCACGTGCCCAAAAAGTAGAGATAACCGATATCGTTTTTCATCAAGGAATTGTCCATTATTTCTTATTGAACACTGGAGTAAGTCGACACTGATTGGCTGAAATCAGGTGATATACAGGTGATGTCGACATTGATTGGCTGAAATCAGGTGATATACAGGTGATGTCGACATTGATTGGCTGAAATCAGGTGATATATAGGTGATGTCGACATTGATTGGCTGAAATCATGTGATATACAAGTGATGTCGACATTGATTGGCTGAAATTAGGTGATATACAGGTGATCTCGACATTGATTGGCTGAAATCAGGTGATATACAGTACATCCCTGTGGGAGTTTCTTGTCTCGGCACGGGGCTCCCTGTGATAACAAAACCACATGTTGTATCGATATTTAATGAGTAAATAAAAGTCATGTGTGTCCAAAATAGTGAATACATAGACATAGTTGACGTTAGTTTTTCCGCAAATTATTCTGACATCTCACCATCTTGCTTAGTCAACTTAATGTGAAGTATAATATTTTCAATTTCGTGTTAATGGCACATGTTTTCGACAGTTTCATTTTATGCTATGGCCCCATGCAACATATGTTGTCTCAGAAAGCTTCAATCCTTTGTACATTAGTGGATTCGACCATGGTGAGTAGGCTTCGCTATGAAACGCGAATTTAAAGTGAATAAAAACTAAAAAATGTATGTTCCTTAAGCAAGACAAATATTTATATCGTGCAGTTTAAATTTTACATGGTACAGTCAATAAATTAAATGAACTGAAGTGAAGTGAAACCCGATATGGCGAGATCAAAGAGCCGCTTGTTGGCAAGCAAATCCACTTCGACACTGTTTATTTTACCAGGTAAAATCGATACTGGAAAGGGGATAAAAAAAACCTAAAGGGATTTCATAATATCTAAGAATTGAACTTACTTTTTGACATATTTTCGCCTGTATTGTCATCTTCCTCATCCACTTGATGATCCTTATGTTGTTGATGATGATGATGATGATGATGATATATGGTGATGGTGATGATGATGATGATGATGATGATGATATATGGTGATGGTGATGATGATATATGGTGATGGTGATGATGATGTTGATACTTATGTTGTTAATGATGATGGTGATGGTGATGATGATATATGGTGATGGTGATGATGATGTTGATACTTATGTTGTTGATGATGATGGTGATGGTGATGATGATATATGGTGATGGTGATGATGATGTTGATACTTATGTTGTTGATGATGATGGTGATGGCGATGATGATATATGGTGATGGTGATGATGATGTTGATACTTATGTTGTTGATGATGATGGTGATGGTGATGTTGATACATATGTTGTTGATGATGGGGATGTTGATAGTTATATGTTGTTGATGATAATACTTATGTTGTTGATGATGATGCTGACGATGTTGGTGATGATAATGATGATGATGATGATACATATGTTGTTGATGATGGTGGTGGTGATGATGTTGATGATGATGGTGGTGGTGGTGATGGTAATGATGGTGATGATGATACTTATGTTGTTGTTGATGATGTAATATGATGCCGGTGCTGTTGCGGGTGCAGATGGTGATGATAACGACGATGATAATGCTGATGAGGACGGTGGTTATGAACTATCACTTTAAAGGGGCAGTAGCACGGTTATTTTTACAAAATTTATTTTTTAAAATTTCCCATTTATAATTATAGTTTATGTCATTTAAATTTACTTTAGAGGGTAAAACATCTTATTACACAAACCAATTATCCGTAGTCATAATAAAGTTGTTGCGTATAAAGCAAAAAATGGATGGCAGCCATTTTTATTGTGAACACAATTTATTATTTTGAATGACAAAAAAACGATTCCCATGGCCTATTTAGCCATGTTCACTCATTTCAAACTTGATTTTCAGAAGAGATAAGGGTGTTTAACTATTGGTAATTTTATTTTTCAAATACATTTCATCGACTTATTTGAGCGAAAAAACGTGCTACTGCCCCTTTAATGATGATGGTGGTGATGGTGATTGAACCCAATTATCTCGATATCGAGGTTACTCATTTTTCAAGAACATATAGGCCTACCAATAACAACCCTACCAACAACAGGCCTACAAATAACAACCCTACCAACAACAGGCCTACCAATAACAACCCTACCAACAATAGGCCTACCAACAACAGGCCTACCAACAATAGGCCTACCAACAATTGGCTTGCCAAGAAAAGGCCTGTCAACAATAGGCCTACCAACAACTGGCTTGCCAAGAAAAGGCCTGTCAACAATAGGCCTATGCCAACAATAGGCGTGCCAAAAATAGGCATGTCAACAATAGGCCTTACTGGTAGGATTTTCGGTTTCCGACGATGTACTGCAGTACACCAAAATCCAACACTGAGGTAGCGGCGAGGTAGCGGTGAGGTAGCGGAAATGATCATTGCTAAACTGTGCAAATGGCTACACTTCAAAACTAAGAACGATTGAAACGTATGTGCGAATGGGACAGGTAGAAATCAATTGAGAAAACGTAAACGATCGCGAAGTAAGAGTTCATGCAGACATAACTGACCTCCATCAAATCAATGCTCTTCTATTCACCGTCACGATCTTTTCTCTATAAATATAAAAAGTGACTCTTTGGCACTTAAAGTATGGCTGTCAAGTTAAGGAGGGATTGAGAGCGAAACTTTGAAAGCATGATGGCCGAGACAATCACAGAAAGGAGAGCGGAAGTCATTAATCGATGGGGGAAACACCTCAAGCCTGGAACCGGAAGTGCCTCCATTAGCGGTCTATACTTCTCACAGCGACGGTCTGGATTGGGTCAAAGGTCGAGCATGTTCGCTCTTTCTGTTTGTTGATTCGTCATTATTGTGATTAGACGAAGTAAAGCTTAAGGCACATCTTGATCTATTTATAGCGGAGTCAATGGTTAACTCCATAGAAGAATCAGAGGTAGAATGCCTACTAAACAGAGTCTTAAGACATGAAGCCCCAATTTTGATAAGGAAATCTGTGAACGTATCACTACCATCAGTTCCCTTCGTGGTGGACATGTCCCGCCCTTCCATTGACACCCATCATTCGTTTGAGTGTAAATGTAGTCGGCGTCTCTCATTTTGCACGGTGTTAAAGGTACACTGTTACTGTAGTAACATAGGGCAAAAGTTACCAAGGGTGTTATTTTACCGAGAAGTAATGTCTGTTGTCGAGCAATACCCGTTTAGTGCAATCATGGGTTGCTGAAATCGTTATTTCAAAACGGCTTTTGGACATAATGTTTGGTTTTTAACTTACTTTTTAAAATGAAATATGGAAGTTATGTTAATGAGAGATGTTACCTACATAATGTACCTTATTGGACTTTGGACTTTTATTCGATGACACATCGTTGCTGTAGGATGTCATAAAACAAAACAAGCACACTTTACACTCTTCACTCTCCGATCTCGCCTTTTGCAAGAGATTCCAAACCGACGATTTATTAAAAGCCGGTTTATTTTCAGAAACATGAACAGATAATGTTTAAATTTTTTTTTTTTTAGATTACTTGACTTCTGGAGAAAGGATATGCCTTGTTTGAGTCGTTTATATCACGCGTGAATTAAACTATCATGCTTTTTGGTGGTTGCGTTTCTTTTGCAGCTTTGTTTATATGTTAAACATTTAATTCCATCAATAAATGAGAATTTATTCATTAAATCAACCTTAATTCATACGCCTCAAGGACTCCACAACCAAAGTATCACATAACAGACAATCAGAACAAGTAGCAAAGAACACTCCAATCAATTGACCACAAATATAACGTTTGGACAGCAGGAGCAAATCAAACACGACAATGCTTGGTTAATACCTCAGAAGGCTCGTCTACACAACACATTGACAAATCATGGCCAGGCATATCCAATGGAAATGGAGAAAGTCTGTAACTTTATAGAATCAGCCCATTACCACAATCCCCGGTCGGAAATTGAGCGTAACAAAATCGCCCGTTTCATCGATTCTGTGAATTATCGAGGAAAACACCACTGCCAAATGTCCACGAATGATGGTGTCACATTTTTCATGATTTGTATTGTTATCTTTATATTGATCCCTGGGGACGGTAGCTCGTTATTCCTTCTCATTGAATCAAATCTTCTATATAGGGCTATGAATTGTGATGGCATTTTCCTTCGTTTTAGGAAAATATATAGTATCTTCATTTGAAGGGAGCGAGGGTGTCTGTTTCATTTCTACCGATGAATTGTCTAAAAACGCTTGAAGTGAATACTCTTTAGTTTCTCCATGCCATTTAGATTATGATACACAATGATAGTATATCATTTCAAACATTGTAGAAGCCATTGGGTCAGCAGGAGACGCAACACTCGCAGCGGTAGTCTTACACTTACACTCTCGTGTTTATTCCTAAAATATCACCGTTTTATTAGATCTAGATGTTGAAAATCTAATTTCTCAAAGGCACCTTATCTTTATTTATTCATATTTTTCAGAGTCTAAGTGTTGGAATATTGAAACAGATGTGTGCCTTGCACGAAATGTTTGTTATTCTTGTAAATTAAAAAAAAAACGAGTTGTAAACAAATGTCAAATTTAATTCGTTGAAAGCTACAGTGGACAATTACCTGTGGATTTTCGTTATTTGTTGCTCAAGAAATTGACCCTGGAGATGGTATAACTGCCTGAACCCAATCATCTAGGTAATGCATGGTACTGATATTCTCTTTCGTTTTAAGGAAAAAAGTTTCTCCATTTGAAAAGGAACGATGGTGTTAATACTTTGAAAATAAATGTGATATGTTCAACAATTGCAGCAGATGTATGTATGATGACACGATATGTTTTATAATGTCTCTGTAGTTCTTCATCCCCCTCGATTTCGGCAAGTCATTTCTTTCAACATAACCTCTGTTACAAGTGAGCCACGTTTTCGCTTCTAACAAAGTCCACTAGATGTGTGAATTTAAAGGTAACCTCCCAAAACTTCTACAGACTAAAACAACACAGATCAGGGTCCACTGCACATGATCATTACCTCAAGTAAGAATGGACTAGTCTGATTAACGTGCCAAAACTTCTACGTTAGGATACGAGTAAATGATAGACATACGTATCACAGGAGGTTTTTTAACTGTTTATTCTCATATATACATTTCATAACAAATATAATAATCACAAATCTTCTATCTTTCACAAGCGCTGACGTCTTGACATCGATCTAGTAACATTTTGTCGCTTTGATTACTCTGCAGTGACCACAAATTTGATAGGGTTATAGAAAAGTCTGCTACTTGCCTATGCAACTACCATTATGCACTATCTTGTCATCTGCCAAAACTATTCACGCATTAGATCAAAGAGCTATTATTATGCTAATGGATTCAATTTGAAAGCTGTGGTAACAATGACTTATCTGATGAGACTAACTAATTGTGCATTTATTGACTTAGGCAAGCGTTTTTAAATAGATTGTGTGAAATTGTTGAATTTACATATTCAGTTATTGGTATATGAAATTGTTTATTGTTATAATGTATGTTATATGTTATAATGTATAAATTCTGTCAACTTCACGGGGAGAGATAAATATATAGGGGTATATATCCCTGTTTATAAATTCCCCTTTCCACGTACTATCTGGAAAACCATTGTAACAATTGCGAAAAAATTCGTATTTGACGTACGAAAATATGAAACAAAATATTTATATTTATATATAATATAGATATAAATATTAATAAATACAAATACTCTGTCATCTTCCTTAGTAAGTGATAAGCTGGACCTGTTAATCCTCTACTCCAGTAATCCTCTTCTTCAATCATCTGTAGAAGTTTTGGCAAATTACTTTAAAACATATCCTGGGCTGTTCCATTATGAAATACTTAATTGCATAATTCTGCCCTCACTTTTTGGAGGAGTCTTGGCATGTAGAAGTATTGGCATGTAGAGATTTGGGAGGTAACCGAATTTAAATGATCTTGCACCTCCGATTGACTTATGTCCTTGTAGGAAGTGTGTGCGCATCGGACAGTTGAATAAACTCCATACCTCTCTGTATAGACGAATGTTCTGACGCTAGTTTGTGCAGGTGTAAATCTCTGTCGTTAGCGGACCAATCGTATCAAAGCTTTTAAAATAATCTTCCGTTCACAATTTCCGGATGTAACAGAGGGAGGTGAAAGAGATGGTGTTAGGTAGTACTTGCCCCTTGCGTCAAGTCACCAAGCTTTTGCTGGAAGCTTGTGAATGGCTGACTGAACTAGCGTCAGAACAAATTGCCTATTACAGGGCATCATCAGACAATGTGGATAGGAAACGACAGACCGAGTTCGTATCCCCGTAGATGAAGTATTTTGCAAATTTGTTTTCTTCGTGTTATTTTCCAGATAATATCGGAAAACACTTTGAGGAGAAAAACAAAGAAATAAATTGTGAACTTCACTGAGATTGTGAGATGCCCCCCATTGAGAGCAACGATCATTGACATGAGTTAGCCTTTCTCTTTCAACGAATCACGTCCACTTTTCCAGATAAAAGGGTTACTTAAGGGTTCTGTAATGGTATGATTGTCAGCTAAAGGATGTATTGAAGCCTATGCCTGAAAGGCCAATGGTCGAACGACCTACTGAATAAGAACCGGAAGTGATTGATTGATTTATGAGACGCCCTAAGTCTCGAACCGGAAGTGGCTCCATTAGCAGACGATATTTCACCTAATGTATGCTTTAAGTGTCATCTACAATATCCAATATATCTAATGTGTATTACTGAACTTTCTGTCTTCAGCTGGGCTGTTACTGTGACGCTGGCCATTGCATTACTGAAATACTTTCTCGTGCATTAAAGCTCTGCACATTAACCTATTTATCCCAAGGGATTATTGAACTTCTCTTTTTTTTCTATAAAGGTCGCGACGTTATGTCAAAATATGTCTCTGGCACATTAACTCATTATCTTCGACCGCAACTTTCTCACATCGCATAGACCACATGGCCTTACAATCAACAATCAATTGACATGGCACGTAACAGTAACCAATTAAGAAACACAAAATACTTAAAATATTGTCTGTCAAGTCGAGTGAAATGTTTCGAATTGTCCAGCAATTACCACACATATGGTATTTTAGCACATATCAAAGTAAAAACATGTTTAAAAAAAAAATAAACAAGTCCAGTAGACACCTAAGATTTTCTGAAAAACCTTTGAAGCTCAAATATTAGCGATTTCATTTTTACAGCTTTGAGATTACAATAATAACACTTTTTATTATGTGGGCATATTTTTCCAGCGATCTGATTGGTCGACAAGCCATCACGTGACCGTCGACAGAAAAGCAAATTGACTCCAGCCCGAGTCCGACCAAAAGCAATATTGACTTGAGTGACGTCAAACGATTGTTGCATGACGTCAAACGATTGTTGCATGACGTCATGCTATTGTAACCATGGCGTCATCTCACCGTAGTTCCAGCTATTCAAACAAATTTTTGACTGTATTTCATTGTTTTCCTTGTCAAATACATAATAAAACAATTATGGACTGGTGATTCGGTCAATACCTGTTTTTATGGACCCGAGAAAACAATATTGACCGCGGACTTTGTCCTCGGGTCCATAAAAACAGGTATTGACCTCATCACCAGTCTATAATTGTATAATGGTCCTCATTACAAAGTAATATTGGAAGTTATTTGTGTGTCCTTGGAATAGAACCCGACCTTCCGGGTGATGGGCGGACGCTCTACCAAATGAGCTACATCACCGGACACAAGCAGACGCTTTGCATACACACTGACTTGTATTTCTGTGATAACCATTGCTTTATCATTCCAGCTTGAAGTGATGAAGGTTTCAGAGTCCTGAGGACATTGTTTCACATGTCAGCTGTGGTTGATAAGAGCTCGTATTTATAAAAAATACTAATACCCAATGCTTGCTGAGGATGGTTTAACTTTAAAGCATCACATAATTGTCCTGTACATCATGATGTCAAAGCATTGTTATATCATTTTGTTAATGATGTAATAGCACTGAACACGTCTACATTAAGGTGATATCTCCTAGGATATATTGATTTATCTCGCACATTCGATATCCACTACTCAATACAATTCTGGCAATCATTTTTCTGAAATTTGCAATTATTTTCAGTTTCTCTAGATCAAATGTTGTGAGTATTAGATTTAACTGAAAGAGAGGGTCCTTTTGTAATATCTGTAAATAGAATCGTTCCTTTAAAGGGAGCTGTAGCACGTTTTTTTGCATTGTATGTTTTCTCAAATTTACCATTTGTTTTATACAATATGTTGTTACGTTAATGGGTAAGACATTTCAGTCAGAAAATCGTGCTACGGCGCCTTTAAATTAATTTCTCTTCCCTAGGTACCACGTGGATGCAGGAAATACTATGGCTTATCATGAGCGACGGAGATTTCGATTCTGCCAATCAGAAGCAGGTTTACTTCCGGTCACCTTTCCTGGAGTTCAAGGACGACGTTCTGAACGAGGTCGGCCTTGACCTTGCTAATCCGATGCCGTCTCCGCGTGTCATCAAGTCGCACCTGCAGGTGAAGCTGATGCCCAGACAGATCCACTCGGCAAACTCTAAGGTGACAAGGAATGGCCTTTGTGTTCTTTGTTTTAATGGAAATTGTGATTTTTCTTTAAATTTCGACCTAGACCTTACAATCCTTGTGAATACAATGATTGTGTACCTAGGAAAGAGAAATTATGTTAACACAATCACAGAACGCCATTGTTATCTTCTTTTCAGACACCTTCAGAGGTTGGCTGTCATTCGATATGGGATGGGTGCACGTACTGCTAAGTTAATGTCATCTTCTAAAGGGCACAACAATATATAAAATGGAGCTATAGCACAGCTAGAATCTATAGAATCCGTATAACCCAATCTATCCATTACCTTTCTCCAATGTCAGTTTGGAATCTTCTGGCTGAATATCTTAATCGCGCTTGTGTTGTCATCTATTCTATGGTTCACACATATATATGTACGGTACCTCTAAATATTTGGGATATTTGATGATACAATAAAATGTACTTCATTTTCAACTGCAGTTAAGATGTAAGTCGTATATTTTCTTCCGCAGCAGTGAAAGTATATCATTCACGTTTTTTCATGACGTGTATCACTGGTTATGCTTTGGTAACGTCTCAGTCATTTAATTGCATTAGATTTGTGCCTTCCCAATATTTAAGGTCAAATCATATGATAAACAGACGGCTCGACTCATCACGTGAAAATACCACTAAATCAATCCACTGGCTGAGGTAGGAAAGAATTTCGACAAATATGTTCTCTATTCATTATGTTAAGCCATTTAAAACATTTCCTGAATTCATTTATATATGCTTACGTATGCTGTACATTGAGGTGTTAGATGTGTCTGTGTGCAGGTCGTGGTTCTATTCCGGAACCCCAAGGACCTGTGTGTCTCCTACTACCACTTCTACAAGTCCAGTTCCTCATTCGGAGACTTCCGGGGCACGTGGTCAGACTTTTACAACATGTTCCTCAACGGGCACGGTAACCAATGTCACCCCCTACTATCACTATTGAATTTTTCCTTGGGCTGTTTGAGGTGAAGGTAGCACCCGGATAGCGAAAACAACACAGGGTTTTAATAGAACATGGTTTCTTATTGTAGTCAAGTCTCTACCTACAGGCGAAATTAATCGCACATGTGAATCATACTATCATGCAATTATCACTGATTATGGAAAGGCCAACTACTCTTAGCATGTACATTTCGTGTAGATTCAAGGTTATGGAAAGGATGAATCGCACAGTTACAGGCCCTCGGTCTGTTGGGTTGACTCTCGACTTCGGCTCGTGCAACCTCGGACCTGTAACTGGGCCAATAATTAAATGCTTAATCAAGGATCCGAGATAAAGGTCGAAGGCCCATACAGCGGACCGTGCATCCTTACCTCAGCCTTTAGTGAAATACTTAAATAATACCATTTTTATGAATTGACCTATTTACATTGTAATACAGAACCATACTAAATAGAGGTTGAAATTAGATTGGTGAACGGACATAACTGTTGAAAAGTAAATTTATTAAAGCGATAGATTGTGTCCTTTAACCATGTGTGTTTATGCGCATGCTCTGAGCCCTATTGGCCCAGTTTGTCTTGTTTTGGTCAAGTTGTGACTCATTTGGCATTGACAATAAAGGTTGTACAGCTGTCATACAATTGGCGGCTACTTTATAGTGAAATTGTGGTTTAAACATACTTATTCCTGATAGAAATATAGCATATACATGTACTTTTATGTATTTCATATAATTTATTTTATATCAAAGATATTAAAAGTGATATGAAGGTACGAGAAGGTATTGCTGTGTGACCATATTATGTTCATCTATAGTTTCATGGTGTAATTGAAAACACGGTAACCTTAATGTAGGAATCAAATCTGACAAAAACTGAGTTATGTTGTTTGTTTTTGGACAGTTCATGCATTTCCATATAATTAATTGTAACTGTATTTGACTACAGTTGACCACGGGTCCTGGTTCGACTTCACACGTGGATGGTGGCAGGAACGACAGAGTAACAACGTACACATCGTCTTCTACGAGGACATGAAGACAGTGAGCATCTTCATTTTTAATGTAAACTTGCATTTGATTATGGCACGATACAATGACATCTGCAGTAGTTTGAAGGAATTAATTGAAGACTGGTTAATTTTTAGTTGAAATAAACAAGGGTAAGAAATGAAATTTACACCGACATGACCTCTGTCTTATTTTAAATGTTGTAAATGTGTGCAGAATGAGGCACTCTTATTGATTTTCACATATATTTTCGTATATGTCGATGTGTTTTGGGATATATTTCATATTTAGAATTTCACTTAAAATTTAATTAGAAACCACTTAGAAGTATTCTTGACTGATAACTTAACGCATGCACCATTAGGTAGTATTCTAAAATTGTATGTACAGAGTTAAAATGTCTTACCTCAAAGAAAAGAAAAAGATCAAATCAAACAAACTAGTTTGTTGTTTCCCTTTATTAAACTTAAACTTAAAAACTTAGCCCTGATTAAACAAGTAAGACGGACGTTGAAACGTGTACAACTGATTTAACCCAACAACTTCCATTTCTATCTATGTGATATTTTCTTTTGTGAGGATCTCCCTGCGTCTATACGAGAACTGGCAGAGTTCCTGGGAAAGGGTAACCTTGACAACACTCTCGTAGAGAAGATAGCCAATCACTGCTCGTTTGAGAGCATGAAGCGGAACCCGATGACGAACCACAATGACGTGTATTCCATCAACAGTGAAATGTCTCCGCTACTCCGAAAAGGTGAGGAATTTGTCAGATATTCATGTTAAACTTTGATGTGTAAGGCGTTTTAAACTAGACTGAAAAGGCAGCAGGAGACAAAGAATTTAGTTGAGTGTAAAGGAAAAGTTACAAATTTGCAAGTCAGAAAAATCGTTCAATGAAAATATACTAATTTTCACTCTTTTCCATAGTTCTAGGATTAAAATTCGGCAGCATTTGTAATGAAGGCTAGAGCGGGGTTGTGTTGTCTCAAACTTTGTCAAAACCATATTAGGAGATTCCGTAAACTGATTACTTTTTGGCTTGAATATTTAGAGTCAATATATAAAGATAGACTAAAAAAGGAACGACCTATCACAAATCACACCATTTCTTTATAGCTGAAAGGGTCGTACGTGTCTCTAAAACGTGTGTTATATTTAGCAACATGACACACCCTCTTGCATATGTCAATAGAAATACACAATACAGTTCCAGGTCACTGTTTATATTCTAGCAGAGCCAAAAATATGTCTATGTGCCCACTATGCCACGTTTTCTGGTCAGATTATAAGCAAAAACTACTCTGTTGTTTTCAGGCAAGGTTGGAGACTGGAAGGACCACTTCACGGTGTACCAGAACGAAGTGTTCGACTATGAGTACAACAAGCGTCTTGGAGACCTGAACATCCCCTTCCAGTATCAGCTGTAGACAGTAGTGTGACTGCAGCAACCCTTGCTTCGTTCGTTGATTGCGAGTACAATATCCCTTCAAGTTTCTACAGTAGATGGAGCAATCTGGATACAAGAGACACGCACGGAAAAAGGGTTTTATGAGAGGCGCAGTGACCCTTGCTTCGTTCGTTGTTTGATTGCGAGTACAATATTCCTTCAAGTTTCTACAGTAGATGGCGCAATCTGGATACAAGAGACACGCACGGAAGTATGGGTGTTATGAGAGGTGCAGCAACCCACGAGACACCTAAATATACATTGTGTTAGAAATAAGAAATGGTAATGAGATTCTATTCACGCTTCAATGAACTCCTCCTGTTGAAAAGGTGGGTAGTTTACGTTTTGGAAATAGAACTTTCCCAAAATTGGAGACAGTTGGAAGGACGGTCCTGTCTTACAAGCTGTACCATCAGTTGAGTACGAATACAACAATATACCTTCATGTTTCAACATTAAACGGAACAATATGAATATGTTGGAAAGATGAGTTGATGAAAGGCAATCTTTACACCGCGTGGAAAGGATGCCATTGTGTTTTGTAAAGATCGCCTTTCCGTTTTGGAAATAAAACGATATTCCTTGAATGACTATTGGAGACATACACGATGCCATTGGCGTGATAAGGAGTACAGGCGACGTGCAGACCCGACAACTCCTTCCAGTATGTACATCAGACAGAACACACACGTGTAAATCATTAGCTCATGGTTGGATTACGACAAATGACACACTCTGTTGCATCCCGAACTACACAGACTTTGGCAGGGGCGAATGTTCCTACCAATAACTTTCTGTATTGTTTTTGTAGAGTCACAAATATCCTGTTTCACGCTATTGATACCTGATTAATACACAATCCATTAGAAACTGTGTCAAGGATGTTATTTCAAATGCTTAGATTTGACAACACGACTCCGTATCCATAGAAAACGAGTATCCGTATTCTAAGAAAATTTTGCGATAAATAAACTTTAAGCGACAGTGATGTGGACCTCTTCGGTGTGAGAGATAGATGTGTAGGTATACAATGAGAGTTCTGACAGCAGGACGGTTGATCATTCCATCAGTGAATGAATGAATGGTTTATTCTCATGAATTTCACAAAAGTGACATAGAGAAATAATTACAATGTACAATATTATTATGGGAGCATACGTAGACAAGTTTTACATAGTTACAAACTTTCCACAGACAGATTTTATTAGTGCAAGCCAAGTTTGGCCTCTGGCCATACATTGTTAATAATACATGTTACGGTGCTGAGGTAAACAATCGACAATGATATATTAATTGCTGTTTCTTAATTGAAAAGCTTCATACACAAATTTACTCAAGGAGCGCTGAATATTAATATTTTCTGATGACAATAATTGTGTACATTTATAAACGGAATAGCGATTACAATAATATTTATTTAAGTGGACAGATCTCAAATGAGAGTACAATGGACATTGTAGTAAAAAGTTAAATTCATCTTCGATCTCGTGAAGATGACAATGCATACATAATCGTTGATCTCTTGGAATTTTACTGCTACTATATTTACCTGTTTCAATTAATAATGTGTGGGACGATAGTCTCAATTTACTTAGAGCACATCTATGTTTGAAATTCAAAACATTAACGAAATAACTTTCCAATCCAAAGTTTTCCTTAAATTGCTTATATAACTGATATATGGCAGATTTTCTCATTTCCTGGTACCAATAAGTAATACATTTGTCCTGGAGTCTCTGCTTCAACAATGACAAGAAAACTGGAACATTTACGTCAAAGGGAGACAACCATGCATAGAGCAGCCCGTTTACAGCAATAATATCCTTAACATGGCGTAACCAACCAGAACTTTCGTCTAGATTAGAATACAATTCCCTAAAAATACAATTTTCTGATCTCACAACTTTAAACCAAAATTTAACCATTAACCAGTTCTCCTTAAACTAGCAGATGACTTGTACAATGCTTAACACTGAGGATATTTTTACAGAATCTACGATGAACTCGCTCTATACGATCACTCTGTTTCCAGCCCCATACCTCACACCCATAGTGCAATACCGGTACAACACAAGCATCAAACAACTTCAATGATGTATTAACATTAATCTTATTTTTCTAATTTCTTTTAATAAAGCATTACAGGCCTTGAGTCCCTTATCCGCAAGTAGATTAATAGCTGGTGACAAATTTCCATTAAATTTGAATGATAAACCAAGATAATTAAACTCTGTAAGACTTTCAAGTTGGACTGAACCATGATAGTAAACCTGCTTTGGTAAAAGGTATGATTTCTGGAAAGTGACTACTTTAGTCTTGTCTATATTCACAGAAAGCCCCAGACATTGCAATAATCTAACAAACTATTCAGCTGAGATTGTAAACCAGAGGAAGATGTGCTCATGAGAACCATATCGTCAGCGAAGAGGAGCAAAAACAGCATCATGTAAATCTAGACCAGAAGTAATATTTTCCTGTAATTTAAATTCGAGATCCTCAATAAAAAACGAGAACAATAATGGAGAAAGGATATTACCCTGACGCAAACCAGTGCAATAAGAAAAGACCTCACTAATGTCATTATAACGGACGCATGACTTAACATTATTATACATAGCTCTACATATATCAAGGAACTTGCCCCCTATACCTAGTTTACTTAATTTTAGCCACAATCCATTGCGATATACACTATCAAATGCCTTTTGATAATCGATAAACGCACAAAATAGTTTATTCTTCCCTTGGAGTACATAATCTATTAATCTATCAAAAATAAATATAGCATCTATTGTACCACATCCTGCCTTAAATCCAAATTGGGCTTCGGAAATCATATTAAACATGTCAACAACTATGCTAAGTCTTGTGTTCAGAATTTTAGTGAATAATTTACCAAAACTACTCAAGAGGATGATGCCTCTATAATTATTAGTGTCATCAACAGAGTTCTTCTTGTGTATAGGTACAATAAGTCCGATTGACCAGATGGTTGGGAAACACCCCGAATCGAGTATGTTGTTGAAATAAGTCACTATATCTGTGTCCATAATCTCCAACAAAATGTCAACATATTCTAACAAAAAAATTGTCTTTTCCGAGGATTTATATTTTTTCATATTTTTAAGTGCTGTCTTTACTTTAGTCAGTGTAATTGGTGCCTTTAAAGTTTCATAGCAATCATTTGATACGTTGTTCTTAACATAGTTACAAACTTTCCACAGTAGTGCATTATGCTTACAGGACATAAGAGATATGAATTTATCTATAGAAGGATTATTACAATAATAAAGTGGTAAAAATGACCTTTTTTATATTATTAAAATATGGACAAAATATCATCATCACCGAGAGCACTATTACAAAATGCACATACTCTATCAGTGTACCATATTTAAAACTTGTGTATCTGTACCACTCTACTCTGATTATTCACTTAATCGCTACATCGGTCAGATCACTTGAACTACCTTCGAGCGGTAATTTTAATGTAAACACATTAAAATGGCCGCTCAAAGGGAAATGGACTCCCATGCCTTAACCGAACCATGTACATTCGTTTAGAACTTTTTTTATTGATCCAGGAGTATAACGTAGCCATTGGTAAGACTTATTTATATTTGTGTGAGAGCATTTTTTTTAGTAAGAAAATCACGCTACAGCGCCTTTAACATGAGACAGTATTTGATCAGCTTGAAAAGTATGACATCATCTAAATGATCTAGTGAAAATAAATAAGCATATCACATATCGAAAGCCCGTCACCGATCAATCAAACATTATGGCCATGTTAAGTTTTTCAGAAAATGCATCTTACATCAGGGTCAAGGTCAAAAGTTATGACCTCAGTATGTGACATTGGAAACATAAAACTAAATAAAATTAATGGTGAAGGTAAAAGTTTAAAAAAATGTGTCTTTCATTAAGGTCAAGGTTAGAAAGTAAACTAAAAAGGCTTGAATGGTCAGTGTCAAGGGAAACACACACATAAAAAGTATATATATCAAGATATATAAAATTTTTGAGCCAAGCTTAGATACATTTTAACCCACAATCTGAAATCAGAAAGTTGAGCGCTCTAAGCCAAGGGTCAAATCATAACATGAAAATTATAATCAAATTGGTCCCAAAAATCACATGAGTATCACCGATGTATATTCAAAGCATGTGTAAAGTTTCAGAAAGATTGATTTAAAGCTTTTGGAGTTGATTTCATAACACAGATACTGTTTTCGGGACGTTTTCCCCCGGGGGTTAAAAAGCCATGGATGCACTTAAAAAGGATACCACCATCACCATAACAGAAGCCGATAAGGGTAGCGCAGCAGTCGTCATGGATACACCCGGATACATGGATACAATCAACTAATCAACAGGACTATCTCCGACACCGACACCTACCAAACCATCACCAAGGACCCAACAGCTCGTCTCGAACACCAGCAGGAGAAAACCCTCAAAGAACTCCACAACAACGATGAGATCAATAACATCATATTCAACCAGCTCAATCCAATCAATTCCAAAGCCTCATATACCAGGACAACTTCCAAACGCAAGGCATAACTCTTGCCAGTCTGCATTACTGGCTGATTTAACCCTTGCGGTATTTCCCTCGCTTTGTTGTGTCTAGATAGTGAATCGCTGCACCAGAAATGCATAGCGGGCCTGGATTTCTAAGCAATTTTTTTAAAAGGAAATACTGCAAGGCCTAAATCAGCCAGTAATGGAGACTGGCAAGAGTTATGCCTTGCATTGGGAAGTTGATACCAGGGCTTCAATCAAGATCGACAAGAATTCACCAAAATCCAGGATAATAGATATCTCTAAGGATCAGTATGCTACAACACCGCCCAGTTCCTTCCCAGCTGAAGACGAAATTCTCAGAGGAACCATGGGCAGCTACGATGTCGTCGACCTATCCACCAAGATCATTCTACAAGAAGCCTTACAAGGTCTCCAATTCAAGTTCCACACCTATATTGACAGCGTCATCAACCTAGCCTCCAGCTGCTTCGAAACTTCCTACTTTACCTTCAATGTCAGGACCTACAAGAAAATCCAATGGGTTCATCGCTATTGTTCTCTTGTGTGATGTTATGCGTCGTGACCCCTGGTCACACCAGAGAATACCTGGTGTCCGGGTATTACAAAGTTCAACCTAAAATGCTAATCTGGGGATAACTTGACTAGCAAGAGTAACCCTGTACCTTTCATGCTAATAAATGATTCGATGACGTTTTCAAGGTTTTAATGATAAAAACAATTAAAGCTTACATCAACCATGTAAATATGTCAACACAATTATAATTTATGTCATGATAAGGAACGCATACATTACCCTATTGTTTCTATGGTAAATTCGTACACAACGTGTCCCCTCCCGCTAACACTAGCAATGCCTACTCTGCATCTCTCAACGGTCTAACTCTCTATTGTCCAACTCTCTGTGGTCCAACTCTCTCCCTCTCCTCAACTTTCCATTTTAACCCCTGAAGTCCGTCCCTCAAACTTGGCGTTTTCTCCCGATCCTCCAATCGTATCTCCTAACGCCTTCGAAACTTGCACCATTGACGCGTCTCTCAGGCTTGCCATTATGTTATTGCGAAATTGCACGTTTTCAGTTCATCCCGTACGTAACTAATTTAACATACTCTATTTCTAATAACAAACATGTTTCATTTTGCAGTTTTAATATCATATTCTCTCATTAATTCCCTAATTAATTACCCTATTTATTATCTGATTATTTATCCTCTGTCTCTAACTAAGCACTGAAGTGTATTCTATGGGATTCATTGTCGCCATACAATAAACTCTAGTACATCTCGTTTATCTTCCTGTTCGCTTTCCCGCATAGATTATGCAATATCCTTCCCCGGCTATCTGTAAATATTTCTCCCAGTTTCACTTGTTAAATTTAAAATATAAAATCTTTTTAAATAATAACTAAATAATAACTTATTTCTCACTATATGACACTATCCCCCCTCATTACAGAGATCTTCACAACATCCTTCGAGGAATCAGCGCTCTCCAATTCAATGCAAATTTTACCTGCTGGTTCCGCAAAGCAGATGACACCTTAACCACTATAGCCGATTACGACCACCAACAACAACAAATGGCACCAAAGAAAACTCCAAGAAGCGATTAACATTCGAAGGGAACAGCCTGTAATAAACCGCGATTTTATCAATTTGTATTACTTACATCTTCAATAAAGCCTACAGGTCACTGTTTATTTACCAATCAAGTATTTACTTCCCTCGTGGAGATACCGGGGATATAGCTAAGTTGGTAGAGCGCCAATCCCCTGGTAGGTCAGTGTTCGGTTTCCGGTCACGTCATACCAAAAGAGTTAAGAGATGGGAGTTGTTGCTTCCTTGCTTTGTTTATAAGGATAGAACAGCCCTTGAACTGGCGCTGTACAGTGGCTGCCGGATGCAAGTGGCACAAACTGAATCTCGAATTCACTGTAATGAGGGAAATAAAGTGTTATCATTATGTTTGTATTGCAAATCCCCATTGTCTCTTATGTTACCCCCCTCATGTCTGTATTACAAATCCCCATTGTCTCTTATGTTACCCCCCTCATGTTTGTATTACAAATCCCCATTGTCTCTTATGTTACCCCCCTAATGTTTGTATTACAAATCCCCATTGTCTCTTATGTTACCCCCCTAATGTTTGTATTACAAATCAATTTGTCTCTTATGTTACCCCCCTCATGTTTGTATTACATTGTGTACCATGCATGCATGTTAATCTCACTGATTGAGTTTCCTCGCCATTTTTTTTTGCTATATAAATGTATAGCATTCTGTTATTTCCTTACATTCCACATTATAAGGAGTGAGTATATTCTCCGAAAAGTTGTGTATTGTTCATGTTATCCAAAAATCCTCCTGTTCGGATGTGTTTATGATAGAATCCGTTTCTCTATTAACAACGAACGTATTCAGACATGTTTATTCAGTATTTAAGGCCATGGTCCATATTACAATGGATTTTACAGTCATGTGATGCTGGTAGATTCGGTAAATAAGAAGTTCGAATAAGCCATGTACAATATTTGATTTAGATAGGATATGATATCAATTCACTTGAGGTTGAACTCTTCGGTGATGAATGTTATTAGATTACTTGAATATCAAAAAGGGTATACCAAACCAAATGGATAAGTTATCTTCATCGATTTTTAAAAATAATGTTATCGTCAAGTAATTAAACCAAAGTTATTTCACAGATGGATTTGAGAAAGGTCGAATTACAATACCATGAACTTAGCCCACATTTTGCTTGGTCAGAGTCAATATACAAATAGGCACAGTCTTTCGGACTGTCCGGTGGATCCCCATATTCCCACTTTCTCACATTGGTTGACCCGTCACTCCACTTAAACATTCCACCCGTCTCAGTCCGAGTCATCCCAACCGTGAACGTACCTGAAACGTACAAGTTTACAAGGCAAATATGAATGACTATGAAGATTGTCATGTGTAAGTGTGAAGGTATTTCATTCTTTTCCGTTTACTCAACACTGCTATAGAGAATAAGTTAATGAATCATGAATGTGTACATAGCAAACCCAAATGGAGTTAACTTTACTAATAAATGAATATTTAGGGTAAATGAGAACGCTGTGAGTAGGTCGTGAACTTACCGAGGTGTCCTTCACTGTGCAGCCACTGAGTTACATAATCAAAGGTGTTGTTGTCGCTGAGCACCATCATTCGACCTCCCTCCAGCTCACACAGCGCCTCCGTCTCGTTCCAGAAGAGCGAGGTCGCCTTCACGTGGAAACAAAGGAGAGGACTTTCTACCAATACGTAGCCACTGGAAACTGGGCATGTGGCTGGAGTTGTTGTTGTCGTTGTTGTTGTTGTCGTTGTTGTGGCTGGAGTTGTTGTTGGAGTTGTTATTGTTGTCGTTGTTGTGGCTGGAGTTGTTGTTGTCGTTGTTGTTGGAGTTGTTGTTGTTGTGGTTAGAGTTGTTGTTGTTTGAGTTGTTGTTGTTACTGTCGTTGTTGTTGTGGCTGGAGTTGTTGTGGCTGGAGTTGGTGTTGTTGTGGATGGAGTTGTTGTTGTTGTTGTTGTCGTTGTTGTTGTTCCTGACAAAATCATAAAAACATCACCCACCTGTTTCAAACATGCAATGTTACAGATAACTTTTAAGACAGCGGATCTAAATAAAAGTATTGAGGTTTCAATCCCGTCACGTGACATTTGTAGAGATCATTACCGGAAGTGTGTCATATGACTTTTACGAAACGAGTGTGAATTTTTGTATTGCCCGAAAGGGGGCTTTCGAGTGTAATAATTTCCCATTCTATATGATTTGGATCGAGTAAAAATCGTCAGGAAACGGACCACTTCTCTTGTGACCATAAGCTACAGTCACGAACGATTATTTTATGATGTCACATTCGACAAAATATGGGAAGCTAATCGTACAAACGCGATTTTTGCACAAGAGATGTTCAAATTATGTGGTCACATGTATAAAAAAAGAAGATGAAGTTGAATATATAAGCTGTTTATGGTAAAATAATAGCTTCTCGTAATGGCGGGGTCAGAGCTCTCTGTTTTCTCTAGAAGTAAACAGGTTCCTTTAGGCTTGGAGAAAATGTCAGAAGACAATGATCTACTGGAACGCATTTACTTTCTGTATACTAAAATCACATTTCCAATTTCAAAACTGAAAATTGAAGTCATATTAAGTAAACTTTAACGGTCTTTGATGATAATAGAACTTGCAAAATCAAAATATATTTTATACAAATAACATTATATCTGAAAGGATTTTATTTAAAAGCGAGTAAGTTTTTAAGGGCATCACATATAAGAAATATAAGAAATAGAAGAGTCGTTGTTGTGCTTTATCGTAGAATAAAACATAGCAGGCAGCATAAAACACTCAGGGCTGCGCCCTTCATGTTTTATGCACCCTGTTATGTTTTATTCAAAGATAATGCACGCCAACTCGTCTTCTATTTCTTAAATAACGTTGATGATAGACATTTCATGTACTCTTTCCAAAGTGTACAGCGTTATAAAAAAAAACGTACAATTCTGTCTGTACCATGAAATGTGTAAGTTATTTTAAAATTGAAAACAAGCGAGTATACGCCTGCTAGAGAGTGTGCCACTGATAGAGCAGGTCATGTTCAAGATGATTGTTTTCTATTCGATCGAAAAATAACAACAACTAATCTGTAAAATGAAACTCATTATTTAGAAAGAGGCCTTTACCTTTGAAGTATTGAACAAGTTGATAGACTAAAATTGTTAATAATATAGACAAGAAATTCACCTATTTGCCGAAAGTAGACAGAGCCCGGAGCGTCATCTCCTGATGGTGTGGGTTGTGTCTGATACAGAGAACAGGTGCCTGTCTGGAAGCGGAAGTAGGAGCACGATGGTTCCTGGAAACACAGCTGACCGCACTGGCCAGTGGTAAGAGCTGGTGACGTCACAAGAGGTATATTTGACGTATCAAGACCTCTCAGACTGGTAATCTGTTCAAAGACCTGTCTGTTGTCACAAAGTATGAGTGAAGCCAGAGCAAGGATGTAGGCAAGAGTTATATGGACCAGACACGCCATCTCTCTCATCTGTATTGATTACACATGTTCTGGGTTATATAACTCTCAGGAAGAACATTAATACAAGTGTTTCTTCTCTCGAATAAACGTGATAAACAAATCCCCTTTGAAACTGTTGAGGTGTTAAATTATTAGTGGCTTACCAGTACCTTTGTCAAATCGTCATAGAAGTTTATTTACGATCAACCATTCAATTGTCAACAGCACTTAAGTGATTGTGTTTACATGCTGAAATTGTGATTACAAACTACCCTGGTGGCGGGACATTAAATTGCGTTTTAACGTCAATAGCCGCCGAGAGGGGCCTCTTTATTTATTTACATCTTACAATACGCAGCACAATCGCCATAATAACTTCTGACTATAATGCGAATTGTAATGGGGAAGACATCCGAGGATGTGAGGAAGAAGGCACCAAAGAACACAAAATGTGTTGAGGTTAATTAGTTTTTCTTATTATACAGAAACTAAAATAAAAACAATCCAGATTCTTATATATTTTAAAGGTTCAAGAATGTGTTCTCTATTCAGTTCTCAGACAAAGAAACACACGTCATGTTTCTCTTTCATCTAAAGTATAATAATTAACGGAAACTGTCGACGTTATCAGACACATACACATCAGTTTTCAGTGAGTATCATTTTGAATCTAGTGCCAGAGCGTTTATTTCTGTAAAGGGGCCATTAGGCCCGTTATACATGTACATTGGTCACAGAATAAATTGCCAAAGCACCCTAAAATATAATATACAGTTGTATAATGCCTTTTAGTGATGGACATGAAGGCGTTGATCAGCATGGTGCGAAACAACTAGCACGATTCTTTTGAGCTAGATTACATATATTGTAAAGTTATTAAGTACAATGGTATCTTGGGACGTGAATAATGAGTTAAGCTTATTTTCCGATGAGAAAACATAATAATACTCTTGCAAGAGAAGAGTTCGCAGGTTATGATAGACAGGGCAAAACGTAATTCTGATTCAACAGTAGGTCTAACACAAAATGGACAAAGACGATATTTACGGTTTAGCTTTAAAGCTTTAATCATGTTGATGAGGGTCCATATGTCCAATGTTTTAATTTGTGTTATTAATTGAGAATAATCAACTTTAACCGAAAATAACCAGTTTAATGTCAATCAGTTCAGTATAAGGAAAATACAACCAATTCAAGGTCGTGGTCTCGAAAACCGGACAATGGACCATGCCTTGCTGCAGTCATTAGGTCGACGTAATTTTTAATGAAGTAGATAGGAAGACATAGTTGATTCTATACCATTTAATAAGTCTTTTAAATATATTTGATATTTTAAGCAGTTTGGGGTGAATATTAAAGTCAAGTAAGAAGATATAACCTAAACCAGCACACATTGTAATATGGTACATTTTAGAACCAAATAAAATATCATGCAAAACTGATCATGCATCTTTAAACGTCTGTCATGAAGCTCTACAATTCACAATATATATTGTTATCAATCAATTGAGGTTTAACAATTGACAGTGGGTTTTATTATGAAATGTTGAAGCTCTACATTTTACAGCATATATCGTTATCAGTCAATTGAGGCTAAACAATTTACAGTGAATATTATTATGAAACTATTGAAGCTCTACAATTTACAGTAATTATTATTATAACATTACATAATGCCAACATGCCAAAGCTAAACAATAACTAGAAATATGTGCATGTGATGCACTGTGATGTCCCCCGCTCCAACTTTCAATCCAACCTAGTCATCTTACCCTTATGTTTTACTTATGCAAGAGACAATCCAAAATGGACAATCCGAAAAGGATAATCTATTAGAATAAATGAACTTGTTTCCATGTAGCCTCTTAGTTCAATTGTGTCCTTTTTCTGGTATATTTCTTAAACTCATTTCCATGGAAACCAGAAAAAAATTCAGAATGATTTAAGTAGCAAAAGCCTGGCACCATTCCATATTTGAGTCTAAACACATATCATTAAATAATACTAAATAGCTTTCGAGATAGAGGCCAGAACAGGTCACTACCCCCACATGCACTAAGTTCGAACTGTTTCCATGGTAACCAGAAGAAAATATAAAAAGCAGAATAACCTAAGTAGCAAAAGGCGCCAGATTTTGAAATAGAGGCCGGAAAAGGTCGCTACTCCCACATGTACTAAGATCAAACTGTTTCCATGGAAACCAGACAAATCAGAATAACCTTAGTAGTAAAAGGCACCACGCCACCACTAGGTCTAACCACATACCAAGTTTTCATAAACAAAATATTGAACGCTTTTTTTTAAATATGGTCCGGAAACTAAAGCATTTCGGAAGGACGGAATCACGGACGGATGTGAAAACATTATGTCAGCTGCAAAGCTTTGCGGGGGACATAATAACAGTATTATTATTATGAATATATTATCTATTGAAGCTCTACAATTGGCAGTGAGAATTCTTATGAAACTATTGAAGTTCTACACTTGGTAGTAAGAATTATTATGAACTATTGAAGCTCTTCAATTGGCAGTGAGAATTATTATGAAACTATTGAAGCTCTTCAATTGGCAGTGAGAATTATTATGAAACTATTGAAGTTCTACACTTGGTAGTAAGAATTATTATGAAACTATTGAAGCTCTTCAATTTTCATTGAGAATTATTATGAAACTATTGAAGCTCTACAATTGGCAGTGAGAATTATTATGACATTTTAGAAGCACTACAC
Source organism: Gibbula magus (assembly GCA_936450465.1). Classification (NCBI taxonomy): domain Eukaryota; kingdom Metazoa; phylum Mollusca; class Gastropoda; order Trochida; family Trochidae; genus Gibbula; species Gibbula magus. The sequence goes on from OW388306.1 coordinate 14,560,129, forward strand.
TTGGCAGTGAGAATTATTATGAAACTATTGAAGCTCTTCAATTGGCAGTGAGAATTATTATTACATTATTGAAGCTCTACAATTGGCAGTGAGAATTATTATAAAACTATTGAAGTTCTACACTTGGCAGTGCGAATTATTATGAAACTATTGAAGCTCTACACTTGGCAGTGAGAATTATTATGACATTTTTGAAGCTCTACACTTGGCAGTGAGAATTATTATGAAACTATTGAAGCTCTTCAATTGGCAGTGAGAATTATTATTACATTATTGAAGCTCTACAATTGGCAGTGAGAATTATTATAAAACTATTGAAGTTCTACACTTGGCAGTGAGAATTATTATGAAAATATTGAAGCTCTACACTTGGCAGTGAGAATTATTATGAAAATATTGAAGCTCTACACTTGGCAGTGAGAATTATTAGGACATTATTGAAGCTCTACAATTGGCAGTGAGAATTATTAGGAAAGTATTGAAGCTCTTCAATTGGCAGTGAGAATTATTATGAAACTATTGAAGTTCTACACTTGGCAGTGAGAATTATTATGAAAATATTGAAGATCTACAATTGGCAGTGAGAATTATTACGACATTATTGAAGCTCTACACATTGGCAGTGAGGATTATTATGAAACTATTGAAGTTCTACACTTGGCAGTGAGAATTATTATGAAAATATTGAAGCTCTACACTTGGCAGTAAGAATTATCATGAAAATATTGAAGCTCTACAATTGGCAGTGAGAATTATTATTACATTATTGAAGCTCTACAATTGGCAGTGAGAATTATTATTACATTATTGAAGCTCTACAATTGGCAGTGAGAATTATTAGGACATTATTGAAGCTCTATAATTGGCAGTGAGAATTATTAGGACATTATTGAAGCTCTACAATTGGCAGTGAGAATTATTATGACATTTTTGAAGCTCTACAATTGGCAGTGAGGATTATTAGGACATTATTGAAGCTCTACAATTGGCAGTGAGGATTATTATGACATTATTGAAGCTCAACAATTGGCAGTGAGAATTGTTATGAAACTATTGAAGCTCTACAATTGGCAGTGAGAATCATTATGACATTATTGAAGCTCAACAATTCAACAGTAAGTATTATTCTGAAACTAAACTGAACCGTTTAAGGAAAGTTATTTTAATAGAAGAACGTTTGTTACTAGTTTTGTTGTTTTTAGTTATCCACATCATTACTGCAGTCTAAATATCTATGGAAGCGTCAGAAGGTATTGTAAAAAAGTCTTTGTATCTGCTACGTAGAACTCTGTATCTGCTACGTAGAACTTTGTATCTGCTACGTAGAACTTTGTATCTGCTACGTAGAACTTTGTATCTGCTTCATAGAACTTTGTATCTGCTACATAGAACTTTGTATCTGCTACGTAGAACTTTGTATCTGCTACGTAGAACTTTGTATCTGCTACATAGAACTTTGTATCTGCTACGTAGAACTTTGTATCTGCTACGTAGAACTTTGTATCTGCTGCGTAGAACTTTGTATCTGCTACGTAGAACTTTGTATCTGCTACGTAGTACTTTGTATCTGCTGCGTAGAACTTTGTATCTGCTTCATAGAACTTTGTATCTGCTACGTAGAACTTTGTATCTGCTACGTAGAACTTTGTAATTGCTTCTGGTTGGAAGTCGGCAATTCGTTGGATAGAAAGAAAGCTGAGATTTTGTACCGATCGGGAATTTCGCTAGAATCGAGAAATATGGTCAGCATGTAACAGAGGGTACGTGAGCTGGGCTAGAACAGGTTGGAGTAAACTCTGTTCGGAGGGAATGTCAATTGTGTTAAAGATGTAATGAACTTTATTGAGTGAGAGTTTTTATTGGTGTATGTGCTATTGATGAGTATGATGTTCGTGTATATGAGGACAACTAGACCTATGTTCATGTTTTGTATATTACTCGTTTAAAGAAAATACAACTTTTCTGAATTTACAATTGTACCGAAACGTCGCAACTCACTTTAATAAAGAAGTTGTATGTCCATAAAACTTGTATTTCTTTATCTTCAACAAGCATCTCAAAGATATCATTTGTTTAGTCGGAAACCATCCATCACCAAATAATTTCAAATGGGATTTTTATTGACGATAAGGATGTGTTGGTACCTAATACCTATTACATCGTTAACCAATTTCATTTGTGAAAAGACACGTAAGAAGAAGATTCATTGGTCGATTACATTTCTGTTCAGTAGAGAGTAATCTCTCGGACACGTAGCTTCAAACCAACGCAGTTAATGTTCCTTTTTATTACCCATATGGTTGAAAACAACCGAGTTAATATTATTGATATGAGCACATGTGCACATATCACGTTTGCCTAGCAACGATTGTTTTACCGCGGCTTCCCGTATTTCGTTGTCTGTGACGTCATAAAACGATTGGTCGTGACGTCACTGTAGCTTGCCGTCGGGAAGGAAGTGGGCCATTTCCTGGCTTATTTAACGCGAATAAAATGGAATAGAATGGGTAATAAAGAAATTATTACACTCGAAAGTGTGCCATATGACTTTTACGAAACTCGTGCAAATTTATGTATAACCCTTGCTCTCGCTCGGGCAATACAAAAATTCACACTCGTTTCGTAAAAGTCATATGACACACTTCCTCGGGTAATAATCTCTATATCTGCAACATTTCGTATAATATCAACTCTCGATATCTGGAAATCACTTGGGCCTGATCGCATTCTAAAAAATCTAAGCAACATTATTTAAAAAACCGCTGGGCTTGCTCTTCAATAAACCGTTAACAAAGTCATAATTCCCTTCTGTTTAGAAAACAGTTCAGTCGTCCCGATACAGTCTCCATGAATTTTCAAATTATCGACCAGTTTCCCTGACGGGTTGCATGTCGAAGTTCTGAGAAATGCGTTTATAAACATGTCCATAATTTCTTCTAGGACAACGAAATAATCACCCAATATCAATCTAGAGTTATAACAGCCCACCTTACCATCAGTTAATTTAAATGATGCTCCGTGGTAACTTTCGGGAATCATTAAAGGATGGTTTCAATTTGACAAATACTGGACTTTAAATTTCTGAAATCGCTCCATAAATTACTTTTTTTCCACGGAGCTAACGTCCCTCGAGTTGCAGGTTTTAAATCTCATAAACACCCTTGGCATGTTTTATCCTATACATCAACAGTTGTAATTGTAGTGATAATAAACTAGAAAGCTAATTAATCAGACGCTGACGCCCCTCACCATGAACTGGTGGTGGTCATTCACGCTTCAATACACTCGCTTAATAATTGCGTAAGATGCTCAAACCGGGTTATAAAAGTTGTCTTGATAATCAAATTAAAGTGCATATTGTCTCCGTTTTATGCTCACTTGATCCAGATATACAATGCACATAGAGATAATAAGTTGTAATTCTTTCAACAAATACATTACAGCTGACCATTAATAGGCAGAGCTCTTGATAAAGGTAAAGAAATAAAAGCGACAGTTTGTGATATCAATAAAGCCTTCGACAGAGTGTGTCATGTCTCGTACTCAACGGTGTGACCACATAACACCAGTTCTCAAAGGGCTTCATTGGCTCCTGTCCGTCATTTGGTGATGTAATTACACTCCTATCTTGCATTCCAACAGAGCAATTGTCAGCTCCTGTTTTCACTTATTTTCTCTCATTCTGTGACATACAATGTCAGTGAACCATTAAAAAAATAAAATCCAACAGTTACTTAAAGGGAAAGTTCTATCGTGTAAATGGTAATATTCTCTTGAATTTCGTTTCCACAAAAAATACCCGATAGAACCCTCCTTTTAAGAACTTTTCTGAAAAAAGAATTGTGTCTTGTTTTTCGATTTGAACGCATGAAAATGACCTTGGGTAAGAAAAAGAATAACCAACTCGGTGCTCGGAATTAAGAATTATCTGTCCCTTGTGATATATATATATATATATATATATATATATATATATATATTATGTCAAACTCCTTGCTAAAGCTCTGAGTTTATCACAATAATTAACTCCGGACAGATAATCTGTAAATCCTGGCAACTCGTTGATTATTCTATAATGCTTTACCCTGAGTCAGGATGGTTGATATGTGAACTGATAGGAGTAACCTGGCAGAGTTGAATATCTCACAAGGCTCCCAATCAAGCGAATCAAGATAATTTCACAGTAGTAAGTGAGCGAGTGATGGAAGGACTGTTCACATGCAGGCATGGAGAGACTGATTGGTGATATATTCATCCAATAAAAGAAAAACAATAAAAGAATGTTTTAAATCATTTAATACAAATCACCCCCAAGAACATGATTCAGGGGAGATATATCTTAAGAGCCATAAGAAAATCTGCCCCTTATAAACAGCTTGCCTTACCGTGACACATATTCAGAGACCAGATTTACCAAGACGTTTTAGCAGTGAGATGAACATGTCTGAACATGAACTTCATCTTGGTTTAAGACTGTCATAATATTAGAAAGAGGTTTCAAAATCTGGGCCAAGTTCCTCCTGGCCATAAATTTTGAATGCATATTATTATTAACATTACATACAGAAATGGACTAAAAACAGTAAGAAAATCTTGAATACCCCAAAGGAAAGGCTTTCCATTGCATTAACAGTGAAATAATTGTTTTGACGGATCTGGGCACACATTTACGAAGCTGTCTAAGTTCATTGACAATATCTTATGTCTTTATTAGACCCATGGAGATTTTGGAATACATGAGACTATTTCTCTATTTGTATAAATATCTCTTTACATTATTTCTTTTCTACAACAAAATGCTGTGAACTGACAATTCATTGATTTATACATAAAAACCAAACATACATCACATATAAACAATTTCATCAAAAATTCACTTGTACAATTTCGCAACATAAACAGCACTTTTTGGCAAATCAAAACAATGCAAATGAACAATTGTGAGATGAATGTCATTTAAATAACTGAAGTAAAATGGACTGAAATGAAATAAATGAATGCCACTCAATAGGCACTTATTCCACAGTGACAAGTCTTTCAGCACAACATGTAAACTGGTGAGATTGATTCATAATATGAATAACCAAAATAATATGGGGTGAAATGAACAAGTGATGAACAAAACGTCAATGAATGCGCTCTTGTTACTCAGTAACAAACATGGTCGTCACAAAACTTCATTCAACACCAAATATGCAAAATCTTCTCACATATCCAAACTTGCTTGGAAATCTTTCAATGGATTACATACCAATATATATATATATATATATATGTACACACCCAGCTTCACATACTATCTATTCATGAGCAAGATGTCATCAATCTTTTTTCAGGAGAACAGTTCACACTCTGATGGGATCTCCTCACAAACATCTTTCACATCCTCTTCCTTCTCTTGTACTTCAGATGATCAAGGTTCCTTCACATAAGACAAAATGTTATTCAGAAATCATGTGAAGTCAGAAGGAAATCTCTTTTTGAGAAAGGATGTCACTGAACATCCAGGTCCAACTATTAAACATAACACAGATACAAAACAGTCACTGCACACAATCATACAGTCAGCATCTGCTCCTCGTCAATATGCAACACTTCTTACAACGCTTGCTTGTCCTCAAGATTCAGTTATCAACTCTTGTTCTAACTGTCTTGTTGGTAATAAACTCTTCTGTCAGGTATCTCCCAACGCTCGTTCTCGATGTCCAGTTATGATTTACACCCATCAACTATTTCCTCTTATTACGCTGTGAACTCTATCTCAGTTCCCGGTCACTCTAACCAACTGTGTCCTCTCACCATGCTGTGAACTCCATCTCAGTTTCCTGGCACTCTAACCAACTGTGTCCTCTCACTATGCTGTGGACTCTATCTCAGATTTCACATCATTGTCCACATCCTTCTTGTCGGGTGTGACGTCCCGACCCTGTCTGAAGAGCTGGATGCTCAGTTTACAAAGGTCGGTGTCCATCACGTGACTCGGGTACACCGGACTCTGGTCAAACACCTGCAGAAGAACACAGAACCATAAGAGTATCTTTTGTAAAGACAAAATTTAAGCATTTGAGCTGTTACTGTCCATAAAACAAGAAAAAAGTGAGCATGGCTCACATACCCCCGCCATCAGCTATCTGTCCATTGAGAATTATAGACGTGCAGGGTACTATGTTTATCAAACAGCTTCAAGCATCATAATATTGTCCAAAATAATTTTGGGAACTGGCTTTGCTATGACAAAATTTCATTCACCCAGATGTAATATTTTTCAGGTAACTTAATTTTCCCATTAGAGCATCACACCGGTAATTTGTACCAAGTTCAATTACAGATTCAAGGGCTTCATAACTCTGTAAAAAATAATATTTCGGAACTGGACTGTGAACTTGATTTCATTCACCTAGATGTAATAGTTGCTGGGAAAACTTGTCCCAATTGGAGCATCACAGCTCTTTTGGTACAACGTTCAATTTCGGATATTCAAGGGCCATAACTCCGTAAAAAAAATAATATTTCGGAAATGGATTTTAAACTCAATGAAGAGTATCATCTGGACCACCTCCATATTGAATTTCACCTAGATGTAATAGTTTCCGAGAAAAGTTGTCCCAATTGGAGCATCAAAGTTCTTTTGGTACTAAGTTCAATTTCGGATTCAAGGGCCAAAATTACATTCACCTAGGTTCAACAGTGTCTGAGAAAACTTGTTCCCATTGAACACAATAAAACCAAGTCCAAAAAGTGACGTTTCAATGGAAACGACAAATAATTTAAATCTCAGAAAATTGAAAATTGTCTGTGCGCGATCGGAAGAACATGGTTAACAACTGTACAAAGTTTGGTTGATGTACCTTTTACGTTTTTTGAGAAAGTTGACCGGACAGAAGGACGGACCGACGGACGGAATGACCGCTATATACACCTGCTTACTTCGTAGCAGGGGTATAATAAAGTTATTAGCAATATTTAGTAAATGAACTTGTGGGAGAGGAAACTTGATATTACATACATGTCTTTGAAGAGTATTTAGACGTGTAATACAAGAGTTTCTTGATAACTTCTTTATTGTGAACACCTTGTTTTCTTCAAATATACATGAAATACAGCAAAGATTGTTTAATACTCATACAACGTTGATTACCTTGTTTACTTTACACAGCTTCCTCCGCATCTCGAGATCTTTGCGGGCACAGAGTGCACGGCGGTGAGACCCAATGTTACGAAGAAGGTTGGCACGCTCCTTGATCTTGCGCAATGCGGAACAGTGGAACGCTGCCACGGTGTCGTGGAACACAAACTTCTCAGCTGGCTTCTCCTCTTCATCTGGAAGGAACACAAATATAAATTTGGATTATGATAATATTATCTTAACTAGACATGGTCATCAACATTTTGAATCTTAATAAATTCGAAAATTTAAATTAAAAAGTATGGTTCTCATTTTCGAACTCCATTAAAGTATTTATGTCTTCAAGCCTCATTTCAAATTTGGTTATCCTCTTTAACGGTCAACTGAGAAAGGATGACCCGCCCCCCAAACCTAATATTTTAATGAAAAGGACAAATATTTTATGGATGATCAACTTCTTATTAACAATAGCGACATTTCTGTGTAGGTATAGGTTATATACATGATACATGTTGGTATGATACAACAAGATGAGATAACAATGAAATGAAAGATGTAACAAGCAGGTTGTGATAACATGGATACCAGTGGAAGGCAAGTTAATTAACTTGGAATGGGGGTACAAAACAGCAGTGAAGGTGACTAATCAGTGGGGGATAATGAAGGAAGCCAGAGTGAGTAGAGTGGATTAATTATTTGTGGATTAAGTTGTTGTAAGCTGATGGGATGAAATAGCATTGATAACAATTTATCATCCATAAAATATTTGTCTTCTTCATCACACAAACTTCTAGAAGGCCTCTCAAACAGCTAATATTTTAATGCCTAATATCTGATGCGAGCCACTGGCCACATCACTTCCTTGTATGTATTACACTTCCTATGCAGCCACTAAGTGGGTATACAATTCTGCTGCAGTTTTCCCCTCTGTCTGACATGTACTGGTATCTCGAAGACATCAACAACATAAGCGTCACTCGTCCTCACCTTTGCTCTCCTCTTTAGCCTTGTCGTCCAGTTCCTTCTGGCAGACAGCTTGGATCTTCTCGAAGAGAGCGTTGCCAGCGTACGCGCGGGATACGCCGAGCTGGGAGAAGATGTTTGCGGGGGTGAACCTCTGTAGCGCTGAACCCCTCGACTTGGGCTTGACAGGCTCCTTCAAACTGGACCAGTCTATATCCAGGATGTTCACAATACCTGAAGGAGACAGAGTGTTTGATTATAATAAACAGTGTATGAAACACTGTAATACTATATTAGCGGGTATAAATCAACCTCACATATCACTGTAATAAAAGAGACTAATTTCTGGTTTAACGAATCTGAGATAATATACCCACCAAGTCTTAGCCCAGTTTTTGATATATGACACATATAATCAAGGATAATTGTTGCACCTATTCTAAGTCCAGTATTTGGATATAACAAATCAAATATTTTTTTTAAATTGCATAAATGGCGGTGTAAACTGAGTCTGGCTGTAAATTAGGCTATGTGTTCCACCTACTCTGAGTTTTATCCGTGGACTCCTCCTCCAGAAACTCCTCCTCGTCAGACGAGATCTCCTCATACTCTGGCATCCCTTCCATTTCCTCCTCATGGGGACCGGCATCTTCAGTTGGGATCTGGGTCCTGTCTGTAACTGACCGGTCGATATCACCGTCACCGCCGCCTCGCTGACTCATGTTCTCCTTTGATCTGTAAACAAAGAGTTGAGGATATAAAGATACAAAAATATGTTTGTAGCTTATCCATCATTGCTCAATTTATATTAAAACTTGACAACATGTCAAATAGGTTCTTGGGATGCAATGAATCAACACAAAATATAAAATTTTATTATATGACGAGCAATGAAATTCTGGAATCTGTCTTGAGGTAGAAAGTTTATATATTTTCACTCGTGGCTGAGCCACTCGTGAAAATATGAACTTTCTACCTCACTTGATGAGATAAACATGGTATTAGTCAAGAAAACACAGATATCCTCTATATAATTTGGTCAACGTACGTCTACACATGATTTCAGCATTCTAAGGTTTACAGGACTAATGAGCTGATGTTTACAACATCATCAGTTTAAGAAGAGTTATGCTATTGCAATGAAATAAATAAGAAGCGTACCTTTCTTTAAAGGCCGCAGCCTGGTCATGTGACTTCCTGTTGCGTGCGCTGCCTCGACTTCCAGCACTCACTCTACTCGGACTCCGCTTCTGTCGTTCTAGTTTCTCCGCCTGAAATCATTAGATCATTAACAAAAAGATATTTCCTGGGATAAACGCAATTTGTTACAACAATTTATGTTCAGTGATTGGGGCAACTGCCCCACTTTGAAGATGTCAGTTTATATACCACAGTGGACCTGTAGAAAGATTCCAAGTATAACTGTACCAAAACTCTGATTTAGTTGCAAACACACTGTACTGCACTGTACACATACTGTAAGGATCACCCAGGGAGTGTGGGTTTCACAATCCTCTTCAAGGTAAACTCAAAACAGTTACCTAAACATTTCACAGTCTGAATGAATGAAGAGGAAACAAACAATTAACTCCTTCTCACGTTGAATAATAAAAGCCTGAATTGCATAGAGTTTGAAAATCCAACTTGGAACCTGTAAAAGAATTCAACCCAAGACGAAGCCCAAAAAGCTGAAATGATCAAAGCCAACAGCGGAACAGCTTGACGTACGTACCTCCGCCTCTGCCTGGTTCAGGATATTGTCCGCCATGTCATCCTCCGACCAATCACTGAACGGTACGGAACCAATACTTTGGATGTCTGACGCTGAAAATATCATCATTGCTCTTTCAAATAAATTTGGATGGTTCCCAAAACAATTATAGTGTTAAAGCAGTATGATTCGATTGTATCAACATAAAAGTTAGAAAGCGTAACAGGGATAATTGAATTAAATTTTCTTATTCTTACACACATCATACATCTCAACTTTAAAATTACAAATATTAACAAAGCTGATTGAATTGTTTAAGGAAAATAAAATAATAGATGAACTGAAAATTTGATCACGTCTGATGCAATTTTTACCTTTTTCATCATCTGCGAGTGATGATTTTCCACCAAGGGAGACAATTGCAGAAATATTATCTTCATCAAAGAGATTATCCTCACCTAAAATACAGAGAAAATGTACAATAAGCTAATCATATTCTTATCAACAAACTTTGACTGTAAATGTGTTAAATCTTAAAAACTTCTTGACGTAAAACCTGAAGAAATCGAAACTGACTTTTCTTCACCGGTTCGGACGTCTCTTCCTTGGTTCCTTTCTGAGGATCCTTTGACCTTGAACTTGAAGCTGACCTTGACCTTCTCCTGGCCTTTGACCGTCCCTTGTCACCTTTCTCATCAGGTTTGTCCTTGGCTGGTCTTGGCTGAAACATGAATGACAAGAAAGTTAAACGACTGATGTGTATTAAGACGAAATTCAACTTATCCTGTAAATTAATTGTACAAAGTGATGCATGTAACCCTTTTCAGTAACAACTTTACCTCATAAACTATTTCACCAATTTGTACTTGTGCTGCTATCAATATAAGAATGCAATTAGAATCAACTACTACTCACACTGACGCTACGCATTTTCTCAGTTTTCTTGTCCAAAGGAACTATTTCCTTCTTTTTAGTCTTTTTCTCTCGTTCCAGACTTTGTCCTTTCCCTTTCTTCCCATGATCTTCTTTGTCAGAGCCACTGTCACCACGGCGACGAGGTCGCGACCCGTCCCTCTCCTTGGTTCGGTATCTGCTACTGTGGCTTCCCTTGCTGCGACATGAGCTAGCTGGTGACTCGTCTCGGAGTCGTTTAGGAATGGGGGAGACAGGGATCTCTTCCTTCTCATAACTTCTCTTTCTGTGAAACAAATTATATCCAGATATAAATTGATGGGAGATGTCGTCAATGATAGGGAGTGTAGGTCTCTACATCATATCAAGGACGTATATCACAAGGATAAGAAACGCTAGCAGGACCCTAATTTCATGCGCGCCTCGTGTTTACCTACGCTGTAGGGGGCCGTCAGTGCCCGATTCGCTGAGCATGCTGGGAAATCACTAAGTTCACTGACCGCAGAACCGCAAATGGAAAGCCAACTTTTCGTGGTCAATTGACGAGTATTCCTAACTCATAACGTTATGTATATTAATGTACTTTCAATAAAAACTAGTGACGAATCCATAGCTGCCATTATTTGAGGGTACAATGTTTAGAAATAGTATAAATGACCAATTCCATTCGACAACCAGTCGCCAGCATCGGCGCGATATTCAAACAAGATGGCGGATGCTCGATTTAGGCAAAAATGTGAAAATTACGGTTACTTGAGTTCCCGATGTGGCTAATGTCTAGTAGAAAGTCCTTAGTTACAAAGGTCAGATGAGAGATACATAACCAAGGATTGTACTTCTGCCATTCATTGTGAAACTTTGTTCTGTGTATTCAATAAAAAATGGCATTGAAAATGTGTAATTTTCCGGCTGATCGAGATATCTCACGAAATAATCTTAACAATATGTCTTCAATTTATACACAAAATATCGGTTATAACCATTTTCACAGCCTAATTACTTCTTTCAATGCATACTACTGTATATGGTGATTGTACTCATGTAATTTTATAAGTCGTGGTTCTTTTCATATTAAAAACAAAAACGTGTATAAAATAGTCACATTTTGGTTTCTGTGTCTCTGCCTCCTTGAAGATAGTGTATAAAGAAAGAAATGAAAATCGGGATAAAGCCTGTCTATGCTTATAGTTTAATTTGGAATAATCATATTCATGATATATATATATATATGATATATATTTACTCTTCTTATGTGATTATATATAAATGTCTTATTTCAGATGCCTGCTCGTAACAGGAAGAAAAAGTGCCTTGTAAAAACCTTTGATGAATATGAAAGTCTCGTCTTCGCCCTATTTTCTCTGATTGCACAAATAACTTATTTAGTAATAAAAATGAAAACTATTCTTCATTTCCATTTAGCTGTGTATTTAATTTAATATGGCATAATTCATTTATTTACATATATACATACATACATTTTTCAAATAGTTAATGTTCATTATTTAGATCTGTGCTTATTTATCTTGTTACGATCATCATGTCAGTATTTGATCCTGCAATGTCTATTAAAATTAATTACAAATAATTGAACTGTGAACATGTCATTATCTGTTCATATTGTCATTTATTATATCATGTAGCAAAAACATATTGTGAGAAAGCAAATCTGCTATCAAAAATAAAAAAAATGTCGAACCTGCATTCATCACATAACAACCATCAATAATAGTTAAATAAACTTCAATTTTACAATTTTAAATAATGATATATTTATTCACCGACACACTGTTAAAATTATTTGTCCAGTATATTATTGATGTCTGATGAAAAGAACTTACGATATCTTTTAAAAATTTGAATGAAAACGGTCACATAGATTTGATAATGAAGACTTAATTGAAAGGGGTCTTTATATGTCCACTGAAACCAGGCACGGATGAGTATGTTTTCTCATATACAGGGCAAAGATAGGACACCTTCTTGCATGGAACCTGCTACCTAGTAACGAAATGCCTATCCATGTACATTTTATTTATCATGGGTTTTCAACAATAAGGACGAAACACAACTGACACACGAAGTAAAAGCCTAAACCGGGTGTTTATATCACTAAGGAAGTTGTTTGGGGGAGCTAGAACGCATGCGCCAGATGGGTTCACCGTGGGTTCACCGTTGCTCGAGAGATGTCAGCGGGGTGCCGACAACATGTGCGATCTATTACACCCGAGGCGACCATCAGTTGAGAGATTTAACAGGGTTGCTATTCCTTCCATCTAATTCCTTGATCATATCAAGGTAACACAACAGTCATGCACAGAAACACTTCAGAAGCTATGCTAGAGAAATCTCTTTTGCAAAAGACATGGCTTGGCTATGGATTTTGGTTGAAGAATATTAGTGTACACAACATATCACTCAAATCAACATTCAATAGGAAGACAAAAAGTTTCACATTTATTCCTTCAGGAGACAACAAAGGGTGTAATACATTTAACTCCAATAAGATTGATTTTCATCTTTTAGAGAGAGAGTGAGTTATTTTTTGCCACTTGTGTAGTATCAAAACCATTAGTATCAAACCATCTTGTAGAAAGTGTGTGGCAAAAAAGAAGTCTAAAATAGCAAGATGAAAGGTACTTATTGATGAATCATAAATTGTATATGAACATTTAAGTTAAAATATTAATTTCTCCATCTTTAAGCACAATTAAACTATGTAACAACCACAACAGTAACCAATGCGAGCTGGACTCTCAAGTCTTGCTGGACATGACTAGCCACTGACCTGGCCTCCTTACTGCGAGCTTCCTCCTGCCTACCACCCTCAACACTCGCCTCGTCGCTGTGCTCCGTCTTCACCGGCCAGTGTTCCTTATCCTCCTTCTTCCCTTCCCATCTCGGAGATCGGTCTTCTACTTCTCTTCGAGGCGACTTCTCTTCCTTCTTTCTCTTCTCGTCCTTGAAGCGGTCTTCTCGAGCTTTGTCGTCTCTTGACGTTCTCGAATCTTTCGAACTCTTCTCACTACTCCGATCATCTCGGGCCCCTTTCTCTTTGGACCTCTCCGATCTAGAACTAGAGGTCCTTGGGCGTTCTTCTTTAGGACTACCGTCTCGAGAGATTCTGTCCTGCTCTTTCTCAATCCTGTCATCTCTGGACTTCCTGTCTGGGGTCTGGTCATTTTCCGGACTAGATTCTGCCCGAGAGAGTCGATCTCGTCCGTCCTCTCTCCTCCTCTCTTCTCGACCACTCCGATCATCACGGAACTCACGACCACGCTCACGGAAGTTTCGGACATCCCTTCCAAACCTTTCCTCTTCTTCCTCTCTGAAGCCCCTGTCTTCTCTTCTATCATCCCTCATTCCTCTATCTCTCCTTCTATCATCCGGGAATCCTCTCTCATCGGCTCTCTCTAAAGAACCTTGGTCGTCTCTCATTCGGTCCTCTCTCCCTCTGTCCATTCCCATTCGGTCATCTCGCCGATTTCCTCTGCCTCGTTCATCAATTGACTGATCTCTCCCTCTGTCCATAAGTCCTCTGTCGTCTCTCCCTCGCTCCATCATTCCTCGGTCACGGTCCATTGGACCTCGTTCATCCCTTCCTCTTTCCATCCCTCGCATTTCTCTCTCCATGCCTCGTTCGTCTCTCATCCTGTCATCCCTCCCTCTATCCATCATCCCTTGTTCCTCTCTCATTCTCTCCTCCATTCCGCGTTCATCTCTACCGAACATCCTCTCATCATGAGGAAATCTATCGTCTCTGAATCCACGTTTATCATATGGAGATGGACTATGCCGTCTGCGATCGTCATTCCGATTGTCCCTCATTCGTTCATCTCTCATTCCCATTCTGTCTTCTCTATTGTCTCCTCTCCACCCTTCTCTCATATTACGGTCCATAGAACGCCCATCGTTTCCTCTGCTCATTGGACGACCATCTCGGCCCACTTGTCTCTCCTCCTCACGACGGAATCCTCTGTCATCAAAACGATGTTCTTCTCGCCGATTCTCAAAGCGTTCCTCCCTGGACATGTCCCGTCTCATGTCATGCCTGTCTCCCCATTCACGTGTTCCCTGCCCAAACACTTCTCCGCGACGTCGGTCTTCCCATTCTGAGCGCCGACTCTGACGATCATTCCCAAATTCTTGAAAGGCTGTAACAAAATGAAAATTTTGATTACATCATGGATGATTGATTCTGTATTATTCTTAACACATTCATTTAAAAATAGAGCCACTGGCTCTGAAGCTCATCAGGAATCATGTTATTAATTATCCCTAAGGAAAAGGTTAAGATATCACATAATAAGTCATTGCTCAGTCATCAAATTTATTATCAAAATTGGTTACACATTAATCCATATTCATTATAAATAATGTAGACCTTTGCAGTTTATTGTTTTACTTCCTATTCTTATCCTGGAATTATCAACAATTATTACATAATGAAAAAGAGCCCCTATTTGTTTCTAAAAATCCTGTTTCTCATAGGCTCATAGTTTCATAGGATCCTTTTCAATATTTAATTAATAAATTCTATTGAGCATCTGAGTGTAAGACTAAATCAGTAACACAGCAGAGAAGTAACCTGAAACCTCCGTGTATTAGCAAGCTGCTGTTTGCATCTCTGCCAGGGAGTGGTCACTCCCCAGGTCAACACCTGCAATTATGCAACATGCAGACCCTTGACTCACAGCCAGTAAATTATATACAGGTATTTTAAATTTTTGTTTTCCCCATCTTTATTTATTTTTCTTTATTGGAAAAGAAGATGTGGTATCACAAACTCATGTAGCTAGTTTTAATAGTCTTATCTTACTTCATCACCAGCCATATTTAGTTCACATATCTAATGTAAAATAAAACATTTGTTAACCCTTTTAAATTTTTTTCCTATGCATCCTGTCACAATATTCAGTTCACAGGCTATTCAATAGTTCTTATTTCACATTGATTACATCAAACATGTCCATAATGTAGTATTACTCTTTAGCTGACATATGAAGTGCACATAAAATCTCATTATCTTCACAGTTCATTAAAACAGCTGTTTTAAAGTGATTACCCCTGTGATCCATATTTGGGGTCACAAGATCACCAAATCTACAATTTAGAATCCCCATTGGCCAAAGAGTCTGTACATAACATTTTAGCTTTCTAGAGCTTTTGGGAATGGAGAAAAAGATGAAAAATGATTTTTAGGTTGTGACCCCTGTGGCCCTTATTTGGGGTCACAGGGTTACTAAATCTACAATTTAGAATTCCCATCAGTCAAGGAGTCTGTACATAAAATTTCAGCTCTCTGGAGTCATTGGTTCTGGAGAAGAAGATGAAAATAGCTTTTAAGGTTATGACCCCTGGGGCCCTTATTTGGGGTCACAGGGTTACTAAATCTACAATTTAGAATTCCCATCAGTCAAGGAGTCTGTACATAAAATTTCAGCTCTCTGGAGTCATTGGTTCTGGAGAAGAAGATGAAAATAGCTTTTAAGGTTATGACCCCTGGGGCCCTTATTTGGGGTCACAGGGTCACCAAATCTACAATTTAGAATCCCCATTGGCCAAGGAGTCTGTACATAAAATTTCAGCTCTCTAGAGTCATTGGTTCTGGAGAAGAAGTCGAAAAAGTGAAAAGTTTACGGACGGACGGAAGACATCCCATGCCATAAGCCCATCAGGCCTTTCAGGCCTGATGAGCTAAAAATGTGGATGATGCATTATGATATCTAATTATTTCATTAAAAAATGTTTAAGGACACATGATCATAGATGACCATCACATTATTTGATCCTCTGAAATAGCGTAACAATACTTCAAATCAACCGACATACCATCAAAACCACGCCCCCTTCCTCTTCCTGCTCTCCCACGATCACCAAAATATTCACGACCTTGACCTAGGTAAGAAAATACTTTCATTATATAGTTTTGTAAGTAATAGGCGCCATATAGTTGTTTTAATTATAGTTTCAATGAATATTGATTTTAATTACAAGATGAGGTGAATTTGGGAAGAGATTTATATTTTTCTTAAAAACTAAATTTCTCGTAAATTTCACATGAAAATTCTCGAAAACTTAAAAGTATATTAAATATACATGAGACAGAATGGATAATGACATTTTTATGAGATGTGGAGATTTCTTCAACTGATAACCTGGCACTTTGTCTAAATGTCCCTGACAAACAAACCTTGATGCATCCTCTGCTGATCCTGCTGAAACCGATCACGAGAGTCAAACCGCTCTTGTCTATTGTCACGACCTCTGTCAAAGTTCTGCTCATGCCTATGTCGTTCTCTTGGATCAAACTGTTCCCTTTCATCAGGGAAGCGTGACTTCTCTGGAAACCTCTCCGGCTGAAAGTCCTGAAATCGTTCATCATATCTTTCCCTCGTTTCTCTCGGGTCCTGCCTCTGTTCTTCATTTCGATCATACCTATCTCTGTACCCAGCCTCTCTCTGACCAGATGACCCAATTCCCCTAGGGTCAAGGTCATCCCGTCTTTCACGTGACTCTTTGCCTATTCTCCTATCATCAGGTGAACGCCGGTCTCGGGACCTGTTTATGTCCACTTCTTCACGATCTCGCCGTGACCTTGACCTTTGTGGTTGAAGGTCGGGTGAAAGGTTTCTCCTATTAGATGGAGTAGGAGTTGGAGATCGTTCCTCCGATTGAAAAGAATCCGGGGAACCTCGTCTCATTCGCTCGTCACCATGCTTCAGTCGCTCCATTTCACCTCCGTAACTGTCCTTACGAGCGAACTTCCTGTCCTGACTTGGTCCAGCCTTCCGCTGCTTGTATCCCTGATCCCCACCATGCTCCGGAACAAGTCTCTCACGCGGTTGAGGCGACTCAGATCTCTTCCTCTTGGTTTTTCTGAATCAGATTAAAAAACAAAATTACATGACAATGAAGATGTCTCCACTAACACCAATTAAAATAATCGTAAAATGACCAATCCATCTGTCGCTGTGTTACAAGTCAAATCTTTTTATAACCTGTTAAATCACAAATGAAATAAGTTGACAGTCCTTATGTACATGCTTACAATGTAAAGAGAAAATATCCTAATAAACTAGATGAGCGTTTGCGGGACACCGCAAAAGCAGAGCAGCTCCGAAACTTTGGGTCTCGCCTTTCCCTGTTCCGCCTTCTCCTCAGCATAAATAAAACGGGAATTTTTTGGGGACAAAATATTTTTCATTATTCAAGTTATTCTAACAAGTTGAATCATCACTGGAGTCACTTTTCACAAGTTTGTTGTTAAAACCTATTTCTGATTTCAAAATTGGATCAAAGGATTAACATGGCCTTAACAAATATCTCATGACCTTGACCTTTGACCTTCAAGGTCACACCATCAATGATTACTTTTTATTGTGTATAACAATCATGCAATGACTCAAAGTGTTCATTGTTAACATAATGCATATTCACAATAGCATGCTCAAGTTGTGACCTTGCTGTGACCTTGACCTTTGACAGATTTTAGCGAAAACGTGTTTAAATCTTGGTCTTCCTCCATAGTTGGTATATACCAAATAAGAGAGTGACAGCACAAAAATGTTTGAAGTAATCATGTTTACAAGGATTATTGTAGTGATTTAAGAACTCATGACCTTGACCTTTGACCTTGAATGGCAACATGTCAAAATCATTCACCAGATTTATAAGAAAGAAGCTATGTATATGAGGCGTTAATAGCTTCTTGGAAAACAAGAGAATTAGTGAGCAAAGCTCACTTATGATACCCCCGCTTTTACATTAACATTGGTCAAAGAGAAATGTTTGAAAATAGCAAAAGGGTATCAATGTTTAAACTTTTGTATGAAAAGACCATAACATATATTATTAAAGCAGAGTAAGTATTACACCTCTAAGCATGTTTTAGAAGTAAAAGTCAAAGTGGTTTCGTAACATTTGAACAACTAGAAGAGCGTTTGCGGGACACCGCAAAAGCAGAGCAGCTCCGAAACTTTGGGTCTCGCCTTTCCCTGTTCCGCCTTCTCCTCAGCATAAATAAAATGGGATTTTTTTTGGACCAAAATTTGTTCATTATTCAAGTTATTCTAACAAGTTGAATCATCACTGGGGTCACTTTTCACAAGTTTGTTCTTAAAACCTATTTCTGATTTCAAAATTGGATCAAAGGATTAACATGGCCTGAACCAATATCTCATGACCTTGACCTTGACCTTAGACCTTCAAGGTCACACCATCACTGATTACTTTTCATTGTGTATAACAATCATGCAATGACTCAAAGTGTTCATTGTTAACATAAGGCATATTCACAATAGCATGCTTAAGTTGTGACCTTGCTGTGACCTTGACCTTTGACAGATTTTAGCGAAAACTTTTTCAAATCTTGGTCTATCTCCATAGTTGATATATACCAAATAAGAGCCTGACAGCACAAAAACGTTTGAAGTTATCATGTTTACAAGGATTATTGTAGTAATTAAAGCACTCATGACCTTGACCTTTGACCTTGAATGTGAACATGTCAAAATCATTTACCAGATTTATAAGAAAGAAGCTATGTATATGAGGTGTTAATACCTTCTTGGAAACAAGTAGTATTTGAGTTATGAGCGGAAACCAAAAGTGTGACCATAGACGCGCACACAAAGACGCTTAAAAGTGGAAAATCTGAAAAAATAATCATGGAATCTGAGGGAAACATAGAAAAGGCACATCTAGGGACCATAAAGTGTACATGTATAAAGTTTCATAACAATTGAACAAGTAGTATTTGAGTTATGAGCGGAACCAAAAGTGTAAGCATAGACGCGCACACAAAGACCCTTAAAAGTGGAAAATCTGAAAAAATAATCATGGAATCTGAGTGAAACATAGAAAAGGCACATCTAGGGACCATAAAGTGTCCATGTATAAAGTTTCATAACAATTGAACAAGTAGTATTTGAGTTATGAGCGGAACCAAAAGTGTGACCATAGACGCGCACACAAAGACGCTTAAAAGTGGAAAATCTGAAAAAATAATCATGGAATCTGAGGGAAACATAGAAAAGGCACATCTAGGGACCATAAAGTGTACATGTATAAAGTTTCATAACAATTGAACAAGTAGTATTTGAGTTATGAGCGGAACCAAAAGTGTGACCATAGACGCGCACACAAAGACGCTTAAAAGTGGAAAATCTGAAAAAATAATCATGGAATCTGAGGGAAACATAGAAAAGGCACATCTAGGGACCATAAAGTGTACATGTATAAAGTTTCATAACAATTGAACAAGTAGTATTTGAGTTATGAGCGGAACCAAAAGTGTTCCGGACGGACGGACGGACGGACGGACGGACGCAAGGACGCGCTGAGCGCTATATACCCCCGACTACTTCGTAGCGGGGGTATAAAAAGTTATTTAGATATTTAAGAACTGGTCACCATGACCATATCTCGTGACCTTGACCTTTGATCTTCAAGGTCACACAGTCAATGATCACTATTCATTGTGTATAACAATCATCTAATGATTCAAAGTGTTAATAGTTAAAATAAGGCATGTTCACAACTGCATGCTTAAGTTGTGACCTCGCTGTGACCTTGACCTTGGACAGATTTTAGCGAAAACCTTTTCAAATCTCAGTCTTTCTCCATAGTTGATATATACCAAGTAAGGGCCTGATAGCACAGAAGTTGTTGAAGTTATTGTGTTTACAAGGAGTTTTGTAGTGATTTCAGAACTCATGACCTTGACCTTCAACCTTGAATATGAGCATGTCAAGTGTCATGTGTACAAGAAAGAAGCTTTATATATGAAGTGTTGATACCTTCATGGAAAAAAGTTATTTAGTGATTTCAGAACTGGTGACCATGACCATATCTCGTGACCTTGACCTTTAAAATTCAAGGTCACACAATCAGTGATCACTGTATATTGTGTATCACAATCATGTAATGATTCAAAGTGTTAATAGTTGAAATAAGACATTTTCTTAAAAGCATGCTTAAGTTGTGACCTCACTATGACCTTGACCTTTGACGGATGTTAGCGAAAACCTTTTCAAATCTTGGCCTTTCTCCATAGTTGATATACACAAAATAAGAGCCTGATAGCACAAATATTTATCGTGTTTACAAGGATCTTTTTAGCGATTTCAGAACTCGTGACCTTGACATTTGACCTTGAATATTAACATGTCAAAAAAATTCCCCAGGGGCATAAGTAAGAACTTATGTATATGAGTTCTCAAAAAAGTTATAGCGAATACAAAACGCGCTGGCGGCGACGGAAACTGCCCAAAAACTGACAGCTGCTAAATATATATTAACTAGAGACAGTCTGATTTTGGACAACAGATGACGAGAAACAACAGTTGATAAGATGATTATAAAGATATTACAAAATAAAAGTATTTTGTACTTTGTAATATACTTTGTATATAAGATCATGTATGTAATCATGCCTACCGGCCCCCAATGTCCCTGCCCAAGTCTCTGCCCCCGAGGTTCCTCCTCTCCTCCTCCTTGTCCCGTAGCATGCCCTTGAAGAACTCCCTCTCTAGGGGCTTCTCGCGTCGCGGCGACATCACGTTTGGGGACCGAGGGGGCAAAGTTTCTGATCCAGGGGAGTCTGAGTGTCTCGCCGGGAGGTCCTCCTCAATGTCACGTTTAATCGGGAATGGAAGCTCTGTCTTGACCTTCTTCTTCTTAATCCTCACTGGAGACACACGCCCATCCTTCCCACCTCCGTCAGAAGTGAATTTATTCTTTCCTTTCTTCTTCTTCTGCTTCACTTTTTCTCCCTTGGCTTTCTCTTTCAGTCCTGCTGGAGAAATGTTCTTCTGCTTCTTTGGTGGAGTTGGAGTTATAGATCTGGATCGTGACCTTGACCTTGATGGTGACCATGACCTGTGTGACCTTTTACCTGTCGGAGAGCCAAGGTCAGGGCTAAGGAGTCTCTTATCAGCCTTGGGGGGCTTCTCCGAGTAGAACTTGTCGATGCGTGCAGTGTGTTTCTTCTTTGATTTGGGGATATCAACTTCTGGAGATTTGTCCATTCTCTTTTCCATCTTCTTCATTTTCTTGTGTTTTGTCTTGTGAGGGGAGTCATCCTCTGTATCGTACCTGAGGAAAAAAGAACAAGAACCAGTGAAGTTAGGTCGAGACGAGCTACCTGCAACCCACTGGGATAACAGGTAGAGAGTGGCTATTGTTAAAACTGCTCATCTTTGCAGTAGTCAGTACTTTGCAAGACAAAGTATTTGGGCTAAAGAGTATGTATTGACAAAATATGTGTCTTAAACTTTTCTCTGATATTCAAACTGGTATTTATATATTGAGAATAAATAAAAAAATTACATGTTTCTGGGCATCGGCGAATCACTTTTATTTGTGCGTATGACTGGTTTTTATTGTCAT
This sequence comes from Gibbula magus, assembly GCA_936450465.1. NCBI lineage: Eukaryota > Metazoa > Mollusca > Gastropoda > Trochida > Trochidae > Gibbula > Gibbula magus. Next base: position 14,582,232 of record OW388306.1, read on the forward strand.
TTGAAAAAAGAAATTAAGAATTTGCCAAATTTGTTTTTGCAAAACTCCAAAATCCATTTGCCCATCAAAAATATGTGTCTGCAGAAATAGTGGTGCTTCTGTTTGTATACTTCTACCACTTCCAGGCTATAAATAAAATGTACTACCCTCGCGTCGCTATTTTTTCCAAGACCTACCGTCGTTGTCACTTTTGAAAAAGTTGTGCCCGAGAAACTTATTTCATACAGCCTTACAAATGACAAATCCACTAAAGATAGCAGAGTATGAAGAGGTCTAGCAATTAATCTCACTTTTTCTTGTGTTCCTTTTTCTTGCCCATCTCGGAAGGACTGGGTGTTCTCGGTCCTTTGTTCAGTTGTGTGATCACAGGCGACTTCTGTAACTTGTGCTTCTTCTTTTCCCCTTTCTTCTTTCTGTAGATAACAATGATACACATAGCGAGCAGTGAAATACTGGGATTTATCAGTGAAATAAACTCTCTATCAAGCTACAGTGAAAATAACTTATATTTTCACTGCGACCAGTGACTGATATAATTTGACGTCCTCAATCAATGGTCTGACGCAGCGAATTGGCTTATGACGTCACAGTGTTGTTGTGGTGAAGGACTGTTCCTAACGACATCTCGGCGTGAAAACGACCCTTTCCGGACGTAATTATAAGGATAACATCATATAATAAATAGAATATCTGTCAATTTTTTACATATACCATGTTTATCTCATCTCGTGAGGTATAAAAGTTAAATATTTTCACTCGTGATGAACAAAATAACCTTTCTACCTCACTTGATAAATAATATAAGAATAATCAACGAGTTGCGAGGAATTACGGATTATTTGTCCCGAGTTAATTATTGTGATAAACTCCGAGCTTTAGCGAGGAGTTTGACATAATAATTCACGAGGGACAGATAATTTGTAATTTCAAGCACCGAGTTGGTTATTCTTTTTCTTACCCAAGATCATTTTAATGCGTAAAAATCGAAAAACAAGACCCCAATTCACGATCTTTGATTAGACTGTAAAATACAAATTGTAGTCATACGCCATTCATAAACTCTTTCACACCTTCAAGATGCGCATATCTAAATAGTTTGCAACTTGCTCTATTTTTCAGAACTATTCTAAAGTAACTGTTGAGTTTTATTGCCAAAACGGTTTACTGACGTAGTAAAAAACTCGTTTATATTGTAAACTATGTCGCAGAATGAGAGAAAATTAGTGAAAACGTGAAATAACAATCGCACTGTTGCAATGCATGTTAGGAGTGTAATTCTGTCACCAAATGACGTCACAAAACAATGACGTCACGGCAGTGCAGTCGTCGACTCTTGCATGCTGCTTTGACTTGCAAGTTCAGTACTGTAATTATGGAAACTTAGGTTGAACGTGATTTTATATTAAATATGTTTTACCGACATGTGACTTCAATTAGGTATGCTCGAAATGGTTCAATTATGTGACTTAGCTTAAACAGGATAGCTAAGCATTTCATGAATGAGCGCAAAGTAGTTCCGTCAACCAACCAAAACGCAACTTATATTAAAAAAAACTGTAATTCCCATGACTATTATGAAAACTTTAACAATCGGGATATCTGTGCCTGCTTGGGTAAGAAATATGGCATGTCATGAAAAGACAGATATCCTCTATTTATTTGTCACCACTCAACTCTCCCCACGGAGGTTGTTCAGTTATTTACACATAGACATCCTCACCCAAGTGTCTTCTGAGATCAACACAGGTTGATTGTAGTTTCAAATATCCGAAGCTTGCAGAGTATGTTCTTAATTTAATCAACTTGTGATGTTATTGACTGATGATGTAATAGGAATAAGACGTTTTGGATGATAAATCTTATTTCTCCACACTCTCTTCCTACAGGTTATTAAAGTCATTTCTTCTCACATAACATCTGGTACAAGTGACTAATATTTCACAAATCTCACATATTCCCTAGTGATACCTTTAAAACATTGAATAGTGTCCTTATTTCAATCCTATCAAACATTGACTTCTGTCTTGTGAAAGATATGTTTGCTTTGCAGTGGTGAAGGAAATAGAGATTATTACCCGAGGAAGTGTGTCATATGACTTTTACGAAACGAGTGTGAAATTTTGCATTGCCCGAGCGAGAGCGAGGGTTATACATAAATTTGCACGAGTTTCGTAAAAGTCATATGGCACACTTTCGAGTGTAATAATTTCTTTATTACCCATTCTATTCCATTTCATTCACGTAAAAATAGTCAGGAAACGGTTCACTTCCATTGCGACGGCAAGCTACAGTGACGTCACGAACAATCTTTTTATGACGTCACAGTCGACGAAATACGGTAAGTCGCGGTGAAACAATTGTTGCTAGGCAAAAGTGATATGTGCTCGTATCGAAAATATTAACTCGGTTATTTTCAACCATATGGGTAATAACACTAGTTATTGTGACAGTTACGGAAACGGATCAAATACTCTGTTTGAAACAATGTGGCTGATTGCACAATTAACTTTTAGTGCAACCAATCAGGTTCTCTCTTCAGCCCAGAAAGTTCTCTACTTGTTACAGAGGTTACAGGAGAATAAAATGAGGTGAGTAACATCTGATGAGAGAGAAAGTTGCCACATGAAGAACACAAGTATTTGAGAAGCTTTGTAGACTGAATTTGATGTATTAAGTACCTAAGATACAGTAATTATTTTCATTCAACAGTACCTGTTTGTTTATTACTTGTTCTTTTATTGTTTTAGCTCAGTGGAGATGAACCCTACAAATAGTTGAATTTCTAAACTTGTTGGAGGATTGGGTTCGCTGGCCAAAGCCCAGTTAAAAGTCAACTTACCCTTGTGGGGATATTTTCTTGACCGGAGATTTCTTGATTAGAGACTTGTTTCTCTCTGGGCTACTGTCAGAGTTGGAGTAGTCACTGGAGAACGGCTAAACACAAAAACTAAACAGTCAGAAACTTTACTTTTCTATTAATAAATAGTATCTAGATTATTACGATAGCAATAGTGACTAACTAATGTGATAGCAATAGTCTATTGTGACCGAATTTTGCGACAGTTTATCAATAAGTGAAATGACACAAATTCTAGAAAACAGTGTTTTATTGTCATTACTTTGAAATGACTTCTTCAAAAGTGACAGAATTACTAACTTTTCAACAATAGAACTACTTGGTTTTCAAATTTTCAAACTCTCTGTGATCTGTTTAGGGTGTTCCATCATTTTTTTCAATATAAAACTCTCATTTTTGTGCAAATTTCACTATGATTTTCCATCGATAGTAAACGGTGCTATTAATACTATCAAACATATTTTAGAATAACTATGAGTATCGATAAAGTACTATCTGCACAGCAACTGTCATGATAAGTCGATACATATAAATTTGATACATAGTTACATCTATACTAATTAAGGAATATATTTTCAGACTTTAATGAACTAAATAGCAGCAAACAGTTGAAATTTTACATGGTGAACAGATTTGTCACAAAGTTTCAACATTTTCACTTAATTCAAAATAATAGCTTGGCATAAGTCAGGGCTCCAGATAATTATTTTCCCCAATGAGTATTTCACTCATTAAAATAAAAAGTGAGGAGTAAAGTTTATAAATGAAAAAAGCAAATGGGTATTTCACTCATCAAAATAAAAAGTGAGGAATAAAATTATTAAATGACAACAATCTAAGAGTATTTCATACTTTTAATGTTTATTAACATTCAGATTCTTCATCTAGTAGGTTATCAATTAGTCATTGGTTATTTAGCCAATCAACTCATTTTTCATCAATAATATACTAATTGGCCAAAGCTTTCAAAGCGTATGTAAAATATCCACCTAATCTTATCAATTACTTCATAAAATGTTATAATTTGGCTGTCAACATAAATGACATGCATTTATTTGAGAGAAATTCTACGTTGATGCTTACCGGGAGACAATAATAGTAACGCTATATAAGGGCTTGCTTTTTGAGAATGGGTACCCCGAACATTGATTATAATATTATGCGGAAAAACTCGATAATCTTTGCTGATATAGAGGGGCAACCAATGCTATTCGAGACATAAAGATCGGACATGTAGGACTGAACCACTATTTTGACAATCATGTTCAAGCATGTAAACAAAATCTGACTCGTATTCTGAGAGATTCGTGCGTATCTTTCACTCATTGATTTCATTTTTCATGTGTATATCTGGATTATTCATGCGTATTCTACGCAAATACGCATCTTATCTGGACCCCTGTAAGTACTGTAATGCTAGTGCAGGAGAAATAGTATAACTACAATTCATAATAATAATACACATCCATTCACCAATGCTTGCTCAAGTTGCTATGTATACTATTACCCTGCAGGAAGTGTAGTTTCAGTGCCACTACTATGCGCCCCTCGCATAGGTGTGTACTTCTAGTGTTCAGGTACCCATTTTAACCACTGGGTGGACCGACTGCAAAGTGGATGATGGGCCTTGCCCAGGAACACAACACAGTAAGAGACTCCGGTCACAATGTCTCCACCAGTATTCGAACTGTGAGGCCAGCATGCTAACCCACCACTGTGCTCGACAATTCATTCAAGGGAAGTAACTCAACTGGTGTGAAAATGTCCCATGATACAATGTTACTTTTGTTATCAGTAATTGTAAATAAATATCTCAAACCATTATATTGAAATAAGCTAATATTTACTTGAGGGGGTAGTTGTCTCGTCTTTTTCAGGGCAAAACTGACGGATTCCTGAAATAAAAAATAAACAAATTAGTATTCTATATAAAAGAAAGTAAGGATTTCGGATAACAGTTTATAACTTGTAATTAATTAAGGATGATATTCTCTCCTTTCATTATATTATAAGGCAATTGTTTTTTTGTGTTTAAAACTGTGTTCATAATAAATCAGAATAGGAAATAAACAAAACAATTTATTTCAAATTCTGGATACAACTGGTTTCAGAAAAATATATAGAAACCTTTCGACTTAATGAATGCAAACCCGTTACCATACATTTGCCCCAATAGAAACCTCCCTTTAAAAGGACAAATTCATTAACATTACCCCAAAAAACCCTTCCCTTTAATTATTACCATGATAGAACCATCCCTTTAATTAGTGCAAAGCCATTCCTAAGTGGCTGAGTGTAGGAACCAAACTCAAGGGATAAAGGCATGGACCAGTACCCTTTGAGAATTGGCACGATCATTATCAAAGGTTAATTACATCCACATGAAATAATAGGTTGAAAACAGGCACAAAATATCTTTTATAACAGCCCATTTTTTAAGAAAAGGCAGAATATCCTACGATTACAAACGATTTGAGGTTAGCCTTATGAGATATAAATTGAAGATCTATTGCCTCAAGGGAAAGGATTAAATCACTGAGGATGTACTTGATGCGATGAGAATCCACCCACCCTTATTGGTTTATCCTTAGAGTGAACCTTCTTCTCTATAGTAATGTTTTCTCTCTCCTCTCCGTCCGACGCGGCCAGCTGACTGAGAGCGCGCTGAATCTCCTGTCTCTTCTTCTCCAACTCAAGTTCCTTCTTGTAGTCCAACACTGAAAGTAGTTGTATGGTTAGCAGTACTTTGCTCCAAACAGCAAGAGGCAGTTCCCTGAAGCCACTAGTATCTGGATACTCGGGAGGGAGAGTGCCCTGACTTGGAGGTTGCACTAGTATACTACCAAGGAGGTACTCGAAGGGAGCAATTACTGACTTCAAGGTTAACACTTCACCTGATATCTCAATTAGTACCAAATATTTCGGTATTTAATTGAAATAATCACTCTGAATCTTATTTGTAGGAATGAAATTTGGGAAAATCACTGTAAATACACAAACCTTCTGCGTCCCAGTTATCTGAGTTTTCGGAATCCTCTTCGTCCGAGTCGAGACCAGTTGACTTCTTCACAACAACAGTGGACTTTATCTTTGTTTCTTTATCGTGTCTCGACCTAGACTCTGACCGTGACCCTGATTTATTCTCTGGTGACTGTGATCCAACTGAGTGGCGATCACCCCCTTTAACTTTCAAACGTAAATCCTCGGCTAAATCGTCTTCTCCCCGGCTGCAAATGTTAACAAACGAATAACAAAATCAACACAAAGTAATAAGTAAGTAAAAAATAAAAGAAACTTCCCATTCAATTCGTTATGCAATCATTATTGATTTATTATATATCATCATTCCTGTCTTACAAGCATATTGTTGAAATACAGGGACAGACACCATATCACTAACTTCACCTGTAAGTCATAACTCCCCCAGTCTCCCCCACTGGCTAATTTAAGCCTTGCTTCACTTCGTTTACTGTTCTGTGATAGCGGAGCAGCACACATGACAAAGTTCAGGTGCAACAGGCTGTCATCGGCTATTTTGTGAAGAGGGTAGAGCGGGGCTAGAAATTAACACTAGTCCTTAGGTCCCAGGCTAGTACAAATGAAATCGGGCTTATCAATGTTAGCTTCTACTAGCCCTGTGGGCCTTTAAAATTTCTTAATCTTAATCTTATGAAATACTCAAAGTATGAGTAGAAATTCTTGTTTTTATCAGCAACAATGGTATCAAATGTGAATGATTGAAGTGGGGAGACTACTTGCAATTGTAATTCAAACATAACATTTTATAATTGTTAGATTACTAGGAGATACGGACTAGTGATAATTTTATTGGGCTATTAGATATCAAACGGCTAGCCCTGCAGGCTTCCATATGTTTAAAGTTGGTTTCTACCCCTGGGGTAGAGGGAGCTAGACATCCTTGAATATTTCATTGCTGGTGCTTATTAGGTCCCATAAACATACTTGATAGTATATTTTGATATGTTAATTTTACCTTTTTGATGGACGTTTAGCTATGAAAGGTCCATGCTGGAACTTGCACTTGGCTCCAAATGGGCAATCTCCGGTTAACAACCAGTGGCGGCACTTATCAAGGTACAAACTCTGACTTTGGTTTTTAGACTTTTCACCTCTCTGAAAAGTAGAGCATGTATAATAAAAATAAGTATGTTATCATTCATTTTAAATAGTGATTAACAAAAAGAGTTGTTGAGACTTACTATCAGTATTGAGTATTTCACTAGGTATTTGTTTTTTTAGGGTGTGAACATGAAGGAAGTAATAAATGTGCTTCAATTCGCACTTTTTATTATACTGCAGTCCTATTACTTTCCTTCACGGCTACTAGTATTTTTTAGGGGAGAAAGCCTGCAATACAATTGGGGCGAAACATGTCGATGAAACGGGCAAGCATTGGTACTGCGCCGAAATTTAGTGGAACATTGCACTCGAACCTTACTGCACGTAATAGCTTAGTTTTCTACAGCAGACTAACTTTCCAAGCCCCTGACTCGAACCACAGATGTCTCTAAAACACAGGTATGAAACGGTCAAATGAACAAGATGGTGCAGTGCACCTGGCAGATAGATTTTTTGGTTGTTGCTTTTATTGCCTCAAAAGCTTTTTCCATCTATTTATAAGTGTGTCATTAGTGAATATTATTTCAATATCAACATAGCAAATGCGAAGAATCTCCACTTTGAGAATATATAACGATGCGGAACTTTGACAGTCTTTGTTTCGTAAATAATTATTATGTAATGTGGTAAATTACTCGTTAATAATCGTTATCAAATACACATCCATCACATCCCAATATTTAACTGAAGCTACTGGACCCAAAGTATTATTAAATGAATATTTGAATGTGAAAAAATAAAGCAAAAGGCCGAAGATTTGAAACACGCGAAGCCGAAAGATACACTTGCCTCCTCATATTTTCTCTGGCCTCCCCCCGGTCCCAGTCGCTCGAAGACGCTGGGTTTTCTCTTCTCTGACTCTTCTGGAACAGGCTTGCCAGTATCGACTGTTACCCTTCTCCTAGGTTTGTTCATCTTCTAAAACAATCACACCAAATCACTCGCGACTCAGCTTGCAGCCATTTTCGCATTCAGGGGACATAACTGGACTGAAAAGTCAACCGCGCGGACCGCTAAAAAAAGAGTCCCAAGTTCTTCCCGCTGCCATGTATCATTGCACTTACTGAGAATAATGTCTTTAAATATTTTTACATTTACCTATAATGAACTAAGTGGGGCCTATTTAGATAAGAATAAAAGTGAAGTTTTAGTCACATTAGTGAATATTTTATTTACAACATATACATGCCACACATATTCAATAGCTATTTTAAAAAAGACTAATTATAAAATCAATTGAAACTGAATTAGTATTTATCAAAACAAGAATTCTTTACATAAACATTTTTCCGAATCCGGTTTGAGAAGGAGATGTTTTGATCGTCAAGGCGGAGTTGGAAAACTAATCACCTTTATCATGTGAAAAATATAATTAATTGCAATGACAGTAGATTGATGACAGGAAACAAAATAAATCTGGAATAGTTGTTTTCACAACATATATCCCGCATAAGGTATTAACATTTAAAAACTATATATATTTGCGTTTTAATGTGTGCTACCACAAACAAATAACCGCAATCCATTATGGTTCGATTAAAGTTAAAATGCAAAAAAAATTATACATGTACTGAGAAAACACATCATTGAATAATAGCAATCATCGATATGTTTATCGCCAGCAATTGAACCACGATTATCACGCTAACTTCAGCCGATGGAGTCAGGTTTCCTTACTACGCTATCAACAGCGACAGTGCGGACTTTCCTCCGACATTTCTTCTCATGACGCTGTTGCAAAGAGAAATAAAATAAATAATATACATAATATAAGCGAGTTTGTCAATAGTTTCAAATGACATGAGTAAAATTCACGAAAGGCGACATAAAAGCTCTCATCAACCCAGCTCGCCTCCTCGCGTTGAATACAAAGAACCCAACTTGGCCAAATTCTGCCCTGTTAACAATAAATGTATTTTATAGGCCGCTACAACGAATTGTTTAATGGGCTAACTTTATTGATGCAAATCCATGGATGGGGTCGTGCTCTTTGTGTGTTTAGTAATATCATATGTTTTATCAGTAACGCGTATATATTTCAGGTATTGCACTATCACGCTCCAAAAGTAAACAACGTTCTATTTATAACCACACACGCATTGCAGGTAGGACCATAAGTCGACCTATCATGGCGGTCGTATGACGTTCTTGCTTTGATAAAAAGGGGTAATTGACACATGTAATAGAGGTGACCAACAACATTAGAACATAATGGGAAACTTCGATGATCTAACGCCAGAAGATAGAGGTAGGTAAGAACGCGTACCCTGCACACCTGTAATTAACACACCTGTCCATGTCAGGTAAAAGAGGTATATATTATCGAGGATTTCATTATTTTCACAGTGATTATGATATTATTCATTGATTTTGATCACGCATATATAAATTAATTCTCTCATAAGGATTCCCAAGAAGTATAGTAGTAATGCGGGACACTAATTGTCACAGTATATGTAAGTAAGTAAATAATGGTGTATGGATTCGTTCTTCAATATATAGGTCATACAGGTTATCTCCCTTTACAATCAATTGTCAAATGTAAAGTAATGTTTGCGTATCACTTAGTCATAAAGCTCTCTGGAATGTATGTGATTTATTTTCCTGACCACATTTTTATAATCTAATTAATTGACCTTATACTAATTAAAGGTACATCCATTGTGTTTCATAAAATTTTATTTGGTTTTAATACGCTCCAACTCACCACATGTGCTGTCTACAATACAAATAAATTCACTCAGCTTGCATTTTTATCCCCAATCACCAAATATGTCATAATTACTAGTTTCCAATTAAAATTGAGTAACATCATTATTCATGTGTAGAAACCGAAACTGCACGTCCCATTGACATGCACAGTAGTTATATGATCCATTAAACATTATCTCACCAAATTTGTCATTCTGTCTGTTATAAATAAGATTCCAAAATTACGTTTGACTCATTGACGCGCGCCACACGCTGTGCATTGTCCGGTTTTCGATCAGAAATCACTACTTTTACCTTCATATCGTCAATATGCTGAGTCGACTATCATTAAAATGATTGTTTTCGGTAACAATCGGTACTTCTCGATAAAGTAACACCATTTATAACGTTTGCAATATGTGACCCCTAACAACACAATGGATGTACCTTTAAAGCACCATTTCAAGCCCTGCTAACAGTATCACCCCACGTACAACGTAGATGTGCACTGTAAATGCGTTGATATGTTGTCAAGTGCTTTAGCAATTTATGAATATCTACAAATGTAACTAAACCGCTGTTGTTATAATTTAAAAGTTAAACAGGTCGTCATGAGATTTTTAGAGGTATTTAAAAGTTGGTGTACGAGGATAAAATATATATATTATGGGTGACATCTTCTTCTTTATTGTACGCACACTTGTTCTTGTCCCTTTACACATCCCAGAAACGTTTTACAGACAATTAAGAAGTTGTTATCCATAGCAGATGTCTTATGAATGTCTTAATCTTAAATTATGATATAAAATAAAATAAAATAAAATAAAATAAAATAAAATAAAATAAAATAAAATAAAATAAAATAAATAAAATAAAATAAAATAAAATAAAATAAAATAAAATAAAATAAATAAAATAAATAAATAAATAAATAAATAAATAAATAAAATAAAAATAAAATAAAATAAAAATAAAATAATAAAATAAAATAAAATAAAATAAAATAAAATAAAATAAAATAAAATTAAATTAAATAAAATAAATAAAATAAAATAAAATAAAATAAAATAAAATAAAATAAAATAAAATAAAATAAAATAAAATAGAATAAAATAAAATAAAATAAAATAAAATAAAATAAAATAAAATAAATAAATCTAAATTTGACTATGAAACCAAACCGAACGATACCGTGTAGCCTGGATTGTAGAAACTGATAATTACAATTCAGGGCCGAATGAAAGAGGTACATAGGTTCCTGCAACCTCTTCACGGTGTGCTAAGTCATCAAATAAAACCTTAATGATTTTCATGTTTGGTACAGCAAAGGTAAAGCAGCTAAGAGATCGAGGGTTCCGATTTCTCCAGAAAGTATGTCTAGCACAGCTTGGTCTCGCAGCCATTTCCGTCCTGATTGGCATCGTTCTGGTTGCCATGGCAGCTGCGAACCCGACGTTCCCCTACATCATCGCTGCACCTATTTGGAGTGGGATTTTGGTAAGCCTTAATTTTTTAATTATTGTTCCTAAATGTGTTACTCAAACACTAAATGCTACAGTAACAGGGAAAGACCTAGGGGCCATGTTGTTCAAAGCCTTGCAAACTTCTTAAAGAGCCTGTAGAGTTTTAGGTTCTGGAACTCCTACTTTAACCCTAAACTAGTGTGTGACAGGAAATTGCAACTACAATCTACGAGAGCATACGATTTCACTTTTCCCCAATTTGAAATTAACAAACCAATGACCATCGTGCAAATAATTACAATAGTTTTACAGATTCTTAATTAAAAAAACAATTCCTCGAATAACATCGTTTTGATGTATTGGGCGTTTGGTATATTGAAGTTTGCTTTTAAGCGCTTTATCAAGGGACAGTAGCACGTTTTTTTGCAATTTTTATTTTTTCAAATTTCCTATTTTTAATGATAGATTATGTCATTTATATTTACTTAAGAGGGTGAAACATCTTATTACACAAACCAAGTATCCATAGTGGTAATAACGGTGTTGCGTATAAAGCAAAAATTGCATGGCGGCCATTTTATTGTGAACACATTTTACTATTACAAATGACAAAAACGATTGCCATGTTTTTACAGAACCATGTATACTAATTTTTAAATTGATTTTCCGGAGAGAAGGGTGTTTTACTATTATTTGACATTATTTTTAAAATAAATTTCATCGACTTATTTCTGCGAAAGAAAAAACGTTCTGTCCCTTTATATTTTTTAATTCTGCATGATGATGATGATAACTTCCTATATGAGGCGAGCACCTGTCTGTGATTATTTGAATGTTTCCATCTCCAGGTGGCTATCGGCGCCGTCTGTGGATTCCAGGCGTCCCGACAGGGTGCTAACAAAGACGACGTCGAGGACAGAATTAAGGGATATGTAAGTTTAGTCGTAATTGATATTACTAATTTTTGTATTTGAATACACTAAATGTCCTCAGAAAGGTTTTAAAAAATGCCACACAACCTTTCAAACTCAACTAAACTGAAACTTACAGTACCCCAAAAGTAATGACAATATCCAATAACAACGTCCAGATGACCGTTAATATTTTTTTCGAAAGTCAAATTGCAACTAAAAGTCCATAATTTAAACAAATAAATATTCCCTAGGGGTACTACAAGAAAACGAGGTGAAACCAATATCTATTGTCCATGTTTTAAAGGGATTATGTTACAAACGGCCAAATGTGCTCTACTCCCAAGAAGTCCCCCTGTCATTAAATAGCACGTGATGTTGCAGGTGATATGTGATATTCCCCAACCAGCCCCCCTGTAAATAAATATAGCACATGGTGTTGCAGGTGATATGTGATATTCCCCATCAAGTGCCCCTGTCAATAAATTACACGTGATATTGCAGGTGATATGTGATATCCCCCAACAAGTGCCCCTGTCAATAAATTACACGTGATGCTGCAGGTGATATGTGATATTCCCCAACAAGTCCCCCTGTAAATAAATTACACGTGATGTTGCAGGTGATATGTGATATTCCCCAACAAGTGCCCCTGTCATTAAATAGCACGTAATGTTGCAGTCGATGCGTGATATTCCCCAACAAGTGTACCTGTCATTAAATTACACGTGATGTTGCAGGTGATATGTGATATTCCCCAACAAGCCCCCCTGTAAATAAATAGCACGTGATGTTGCAGGTGATATGTGATATTCCCCAACAATTTCCCTGTCAATAAATTACACGTGATGCTGCAGGTGATATGTGATATTCCCCAAAAAGCCCCCGGTAAATAAATTACACGTGTTGTTGCAGGTGGTATGTGATATTCCCCAACAAGCCCCCCCTGTAAATAAATATAGCACATGATGTTGCAGGTGATATGTGATATTTCCCAACAAGTGCCCCTGTCAATGAATTACACGTGATGTTGCAGGTGATATGTGATATTCCCCAACAAGTGCCCCTGTCAAAAAATTTCACGTACTGTTGCAGGTGATATGTGATATTCCCCAACAAGTGCCCCTGTCAATAAATTGCACGTGATGTTGCAGGTGATATGTGATATTCCCCAACAAGTGCCCCTGTCAATAAATTGCACGTGATGTTGCAGGTGATATGTGATATTCCCCAACAAGTGCCCCTGTCAATGAATTACACGTGATGTTGCAGGTGATATGTGATATTCCCCAACAAGTGCCCCTGTCAAAAAATTTCACGTACTGTTGCAGGTGATATGTGATATTCCCCAACAAGTGCCCCTGTCAATAAATTGCACGTGATGTTGCAGGTGATATGTGATATTCCCCAACAAGTGCCCCTGTCAATAAATTGCACGTGATGTTGCAGGTGATATGTGATATTCCCCAACAAGTGCCCCTGTCAATGAATTACACGTGATGTTGCAGGTGATTTGCCACTACGTGTTCAATGTCCTGTGCATCACGATCTGCCTGGGTAGTGCAGTCATCGCTGTTTTAGGGATCAGCTTCTGTCAATCCACGGACCCGAAAGTCTCCGTCAACTGTGAGGTGAACCACACAGCTCTCCTGGCCTTGTCCATCGTCTCCGTCGTTGTTGCCGTGTTCCTAGCCATCTGCTGCATCATCGGCACGTGCTACTTCTGTTTCTACGCCAGGTCACTCGGCTTCAAGGGCAGATATGACCGAAGGTTTGTTAACAAAAGTACCAGAGACAATATATATATGAAGAGTGAGACACTGGTAAAGGACCATCTCATATAGACGCCACGGGAAGGCTCATGGTGTCAATATATGAGGAGTGAGACACCGGTAAAGGACCATCTCATATAGACGCCAAGGGAAGGCTAATGGTGTCAATATATGAGGAGGTAGAACGTCCAGGTTATATGTACGTTAAGAAATAAACAAATAAATATAAATTTGAAACTCCCAACAAACGGCGGTGTCCTGTAGGCAATAACAATGATGTGGTTATGTGGTCTCCAAAGGGCGGTGTTGAAACGGAAATTTGGAAACTTGTTATTGAAATGAGGCTGCAATGGTGTGTCTCCAAGCATGGAAGGTACTTTCATTAGACCACCTTGGAAAGAATTGAATTAGACAATTAAGTTTCCCGGACTTTTATAGTCTTAAGCCAATGCAAGAATTTAGATAAATCCTTAGCCAATGTTTATATATCGTAGCCGACTCACGGCCGTCTATTATATAAGTGCTAAGAGAGCTTCGACATTCTAGGCCCTGGTTCATAAAGTTCTAAAGCTGTACCAACAATTACTGGTCGGTGAGTCATGGTCCTCTACCAGCCTGCTTATAATCAGACCGTTATTATGGTGCAGAATTATGTTGCATTCTGTTGTGTAAAGCAGTGCAGCATAATAACAGTCTGATTTTAATGAGATTGAGGCAGAGATTGCACCCGTTGACACAACTTTAATATTTTAATAGGATTTTATAGGCCGATCGAGCATGTAATTTCGTGGTTTTCTTTTCTTAAAGAAAGGGTTCTAGCGGAATATCCGCCATTTTGTTTTTGAACATTGCGTGCAATGAGAAACTCGTAACTAATGTTACAACTTTGTAATAATTAAAAAAAAGCGTTTCCGTAACAATATCGTCGATACTGGGAAGAAATGGCTTGAGCAATCTCTGTTTTGAGAGAACGATGTGACAGTAATATAAGAACTGATTTACAATTACAGATATGACCGACGTTTACAGCAAATGCAGAACGAAATCAACCAGCTCAGGGCCGCCCAAGGTCAAGCGGTTCCACCTCCCGCCTATTCTGAGAATGAAGGTCAAGGTCGTTATAATTTTGGTTTCCAAGCACCGGGTAAAATTACCATGGTAGATCTGTCCAGAAGATAACATGGAGAATCTCTGTTAGTGGTATTATTGCTGGAGGATTCATGCATCAATTTACCGCCCTTCTGAATGAAGTTTCTTTTATTTGAATGTACGCGGATTTACCATTGTAACCTGTTTAAAAAGTTGTGAATTGTCTTTTGACAATGCTTCCTTATAAGCTGATAACAAAGAATCCTTTTTTTCCATTTTGAAAATTTGAATCGACATTATGCGTTGTGGTAGAAAGATCTTGAACCCCCTGCACAAAGTATTATTTAGTTGAAGCATTGGCTTTCTTGAGCTTCACGACCTCATCATATGGAATGTACCTCGCAGAGATTTCCAATAGAAAATGGCATTAAACCATTCGTATTGAAGACAATTGGTAACGATACAGCAGGGTATTAATGTATGTATTGTATACTGTCGACAGTCCGCTCTAGTGACAAGCTCTTTGACTACCTCACATTGTTTCTAATGTCTCACCTACAATATTTAAATAATATAAAACAATATAATATGTATAAAAGCCTTGTTCTGCTCAGCTCCTTGTATCGATTGTAGTGCCCCTATTTTCGAGTAGGAGTTATCTCCCCTCCCCTGTCTTAAATGATTACCTTTACTTCAGGTTGGCTATTTTCGTTAAAACTACATGTTGGGAGATGGACAACTTCCCAGTATCCATCACTGGCTAATTTAAGACTCGCAGTATTTCCCTCGCTTTTCCGTGCTGAGATAATGGATCGCTGCACCTGAAATGCATAGTGCACATGCTACGATTTCCTAGCACGCATTCAGTCCGTAATTGAGACTGGCAAGAGTTATGCCTTAGCGTAGGGAAGTTGGAAGATGAATGGTTTAACTTTAATACTTAATATCCTCATCAACATTTTAAGTATTTGATTTATAATTACTTACTGTGCTGAAATAGTGTTACTCATTTTACTCAATTTTGTAATACTGTGCACTATTTTGAATGCCGGGAAAGGAACATGCAAGTACAAAAAGAGCTTATTGATTGATTGTTAGTTTGTACTTTGCAACACAAAGATCTCCCGGCAAAGATTTATATGTAGGATCATAATGTGGTCAGAAATTCTTTTTTATTTTGTATTATTTATTGTTTGAAGATGAAGGAAAAATTACGTTTTACTTTTAAATAATTGTTTAATCTTATATGTGACTGTCTGTTATAAATCCTTTTTTAACTTATAGTACTTGATATTTATATCATCTGACAAAAACTAAATGAATTTTCCCCGGTGTTGTGTTAAAGAGTTCGCGGTTGCACATGAGAACGCTGCTAATTAATGAATTGGTGAATTAGAATTTACTTGTGAACTGTTACTTGTTACTGTTGAATTAATGTCACATTGTTGGTTTACACAGTTCTACTTATTGTACCCCGACAGCTTTCTAAAATGTAAACGACATTTTAGTAGGACAGAAGATTCAAGTTCGATAAAAGACAAAGTCACGAGATACAGCATATCTGATAATGACTGATGTTAGGAACAATCATTGGTTACACTACTTTCTGATAGTCTACTGGTTTTAAGGATCAGTTGATATGGCATAAGTTTCTTCGAGTTCAAGTTATAGAAATCAATTTTTTGCCTCTGCCAAAATAGCCATATGCATAATTATCGTTATTGTCTGCAATCATTTGTACATATGCATATATATTATTCCAACCGATAATTTTGTCCAGTCCCTTCATAGTTTCTGAAAAAATATCTGATATTTTATCCGCCGATACATAATACAGAATAACTATAGTTACAATAGAAACATGAACTCACTGGCATGTGAACGGTATTTGGATACACGTCTTGCCAATGCAAAATTCCGTGTTGGTATTAGGAAATGTCATTGGTTACACCACTCTCTGATTGACCGCTGATTTGAATGTATATTGGATTTGAGAGAAGGATCTATTGTGATAATAGATATACATTACCTACCCAGACCTGTCTCTATCTAATATAGAAACGTTTCCAAAACTACGTTCGAGTAATTGATGCTCGCTAGCCGCAGTATATTGTCCAGTTTTCGATCAGAAATCAACTTTCACCTTTATATTGTCACTATACGGAGTCGAATACTATTTAATCGGCAATTCCCGAAAACAGTGAGTAGCCTACTTTTCGATAAAATAACACTTTTTATCGCGTTAGATATATGTGACTCAAAATAATACACACCAGTCAATCTAGTATTACTTGTTTCATAAAAATAGATTAGTTTTTAACCAGGTTCAATTAGGTTAATATTACTCCTTTCATTAACAAAGGAATTTAATTGGTTGAGAGACTTTATGGTTGATATTTATATAGTTTTCATGTATAAATGGTTATTATAGTATGTTATAGATAGAAGTATTGATGTTTTTATTATTATGAGTATTGGCATCTGTCTAAATGTGTAGATATGAATACCATGTATATGATAATATGAACATATTGAATTCAATGAATTGTATGCGCGAGTGTCGAACTGGTTTATACTGACAAGATCAATAAGTGGTCAAAGTCCGCTCATTGTTTGAAATAACCATTTACTGATAACATATGCATGAACAGGAATGTTCCGTTGAATTACATTTCCACCAAAAATACCCCGATAGAACCCTCCCTTTAACGACTGATCCTGATTGGCTGAATTATGTTACAGGGAACAATGAAGGTCGTACCAGATTACCTACACAGACTTACTATAATATGTCATGTACGTTTTTGATACTTTGAAGTCTACACCCAACGCATAATATTATATACATTATGGTATTGTATACATACGGTTTACACAATGGTTATTTTGTTTTGTATTAAATAATATCAATGTTATTATACGTTGTTGTTTTCTTAATTCAATCTTAAAAGATGTTTATTGTTTATTGTCTGAGGATGAACCACGCTGTCCTCTTTCGAGCCCTTCACGAAGGCCTTGGATACTTGCTGTCACTTTGCTACGACGCGAAAGTAGGTTTGCCTATGAGCTATAAATAGCGCACCAACGAAGTATTTCAAATATCTATGGATTAGTCATATTAATATTGGTCAAATAAAAATGCAATTCAGACATTGTCCTTGATTGATTGTCAAAGTAGAGACCAAATGAAGTTGAGGCAAAGCCGAGAGCGATGGTAGTTATAGAAACGGTAAAGAACGACACACACAATGTTCATCAATACTTGTATAACTACAGATCAGCAAATGATTCGTAAATGTCACAATGTGTTTGTATGTAGTGTGTACAAACCTTAACTAACAGTCACCATGGATGTTTAGGAGAGGAGGCCCATGCAGACAGTTCTCCAGACCCGGGGCTGATTCACATATTGACCTGCAACGTCAGAGACACTGAGGAACAATGATGAAATGGTCAACCATCTTGCTGTCTGAACTCTCAAATTCTCATGAGAGCTACACATCTACCTCTCACGCTGAAGAGTTCCACACCATTGTTCGTTTACACGTCGCACCATTTTCTTCCAATACGGATACTACTTTTCAACGGGTACTGCTTATCGGGTCGTGTAATGATATGTTTTACCCTCTTTAACCTAACAATATATTATATTTACTATAATAATAAATGGCAAATTTGAGAAACAACGTGCTTCAGCGCCCTAAAAGGAAGTATATTTTTCAAAATTTTAATTATTTTATCTTTTTAGAATACAAGTTGCAAAATGAGAGTAGGAAGAAAACTTCTTCACAAAAGTATCAAATGGGTATCAGAGACAATATATACAGTCATTGTCATTGAGGACGGGGGATGTTTAACAATATTCCTTGATTTTTCTTTCTATTTTTTTTAAGAATACAAAACTCATTTAACCCATGTCTTCATTATATCAAATGATGCCCCTGGAAACCGTTTCGTGAGATGTTCATTGAATTCCAGAATCAGTTGATTTAAGATTTCTTTCTTTTGAGTTGAGTAGAAAAACTTAACAGGCATGTTATATGTGTGGTTTCGACGAAAGGACCCTGTTGACTGGTCTGCTACACACTGTATATTGCCGGTTGTTGTGGGTGGGAGATTCAAATAATGCAATGTCCGGACAAGTTCCTTTCTTAAGTCTTTCAGCAGATCGTCATAGAATATGATATGAATATTTCCGTGCAGCAACCACGAGAGATGAAACGATCGGAATAGGTCTATGTATTCCGCAAAATAGGCGCCCCAAGCTGAAAAATGATATGAATTAAATTCATTACTTTGTCAAATAAGCTTTATGCGTTCTTACTGAGACTCATGTAATGAAACAACGTCTTGACATGGTGCCGAGAAGATTTTACGAAACTTCATTTTCTTTTCATAGGAACATTTGACTTTTACAGAGACCAACTTGACGTAGATTTACAAACCCCTATCTGACGTCAAGTCAACAATTGAACAATCACCGACTTCACGGATAACACAGACAATTCGCTTACAGTCATTCAATGGAAAGCTACAATTGAATTAACACACATTTAAACTTCCACCACATTTCATCTTAGCTTAATTGAAAAATAAGTTAATCAATTAAAATTATAATTGGAAGAAGTAAAAATAAATGACTAGTTTATCAATAAGTTTATAAAGGGAGTTAATTAATAAAAATCGAAATGACATTAACAAGAGGAACGTTAGAAAAGTAAAACCTGCGGGCATTCTAGATTAGCAGATTTTTTAAGAACAACCGGGCTACCTGAGCAGAATGTATCAATGTCGACATTTCCGGTGTGGGACCGTCCGACGGAATACAGTCGCCGGAAGTCGGCCAAAAGAGCATCATACGGGTTCCGTAGCAGAAGTATGACTCGTTCATACACGGGGTCGTCGGCTCTCGTCAGATTAAGGTTCCGATGTGTTTTAACTACAAGAACTGATCTATCTGTTCTGTTCTCTCCCTTGAAACCTTTGTTGTATAAATACACATCGAAGTAGACGGACCCGGTGTAGATCCCTGCAAGTGATGATTAGTGTAACTAATAACCATGAGTGTGGTTTATTGTATAGTGTGGAAAAGTAAGCAAAGAAAGAGTTCTTGATACCATCTTGTTTTACATGAAAATCACGACATTTACTCCTTTATTAATAAATAATAATAATAATAGTGCATATTCATAAAGCGCACATATCCACTCTCGAAAGCATACTCAAGGCGCAAAACATCATAATGCTAATAAATAATAATAATAATAAAAGTTATGCACATTTTAATGTGCTCAGTTCACACAAACTGCAACAACAAATCACATGTATAGATTTTTTGCGGTTTTTAGACTTGATTTGAATGACTTAAAATTTGGAGATCGTTTCAGTTTTTTGGCAAGAGAGTTCCACATGTCGGGAGCAAAATGCTCAAAACATCTCTGACCAAAGTACTTGAGGTTATACTGTCAGTAGAATCTGATGTTGTGATCTAGGTTCCCTTGTTGGGACATAGGCTAATATCAACTCTGATATGTCGGCAGGCGATTGATCATGCAGAGATTTATACATTAGACAGATAATTTTGAGTTGAATCCTTGCCCTAACTGGAAGCCAGTGAAGGACAGGAGTAATGTGCGATCCTTTAGATGTGAGTGTCACGATTCGCGCTGCTGTATCTTGTACCTTTTGAAGTTTATCAAGGAAAATATCCGGGTGCCCCACAGAAAGACTAATGCTGTAGTCAAGTCTACTCAGTACCAGATGATCAAAGGACGAATACTTCCAATCTCTCGTAGATTCAAGTAGCATATTTTGCAGACATTGTTAATCTGAGCTTCGTTGAGAGTGTTGGATCCAGCAAGACACCGAGATCATTGAAGTTTTTGTTAGCGTCTGACACATTAACAATTAGCTATATTCAAGTGAGTTCCTTCTGAGCTCTGATGATGAAATTGAATGTACAACTAGCAGTCATCGGCATACGAGTAGAGAGGGCGGGACTGTGAGCTGATGTTTGAAGAACTGACACAATAGAGAACGAAAAGAACTGGACCAAGTACAGATCCCTGTGGGACACCATATTTTAAGTTGACAAGTTATTCCGGAGAAAGCACATAAATAGTCCCCGGAGTAGTTTCCGTCGACTGTAAATCAAAGCTTCAAGCTTTTACCCCAGTTAAGAATTGTTATCCAAGAACTCCTTTAAAACTCCTTTACAGTACGGTGAACGCGAGTCATTTTGGTAATCGGATTAATATTGAAGAATGGAAATTAAGTTTGATCTAAGTAAACGCTACTTGTGAAAAGAAACCAAGAAATGAAATCTTGCTTTCTTAAATTTGATTTCGTTATTCCTTAAATAAATTCCGATAATGCACATTATAATAGAAATCCATTTGACATCATGTAAATGAAAGGTTACTTAAAAATCTGCAACATGGGTGTCTTGCCTGTGGTAACAGGAGGCACCCGACCAATCCAATCAGTATATATGTGTCATGTAATCAGTATAATCAGTGTCATAAATATCATGACGACAATGTCATATTCATGATAATAAAATATCTTATATTTAAAAGCAAACTGAACAAAAGAATGCGACCATTCCGAACATTTCAGAATGAAATAAAGGACTATTACATCCTTATCAAATGTTCAGCAATCATTGAGTGTAATATTAGCCTTTTCTATAAATTCTGGTCAACATGTCATATCTTGTTCATGTGAAGTTTATTTGTTTTGGGTAATGTCTGTACTGAATACTGGAATGTCATATGTTGAGTTTTAAAAAATACTGTAAAATGCTCTCTTAAAAATAAAAAGTTAAAAAAAAATCTTGACGACAATGATATCACCACACTTTTGGAAATCATAATAATGTATCATTGCAAAAAGATCAAAGGAATATAAGGCACCTATTGGATAACGCAGACAACTCACCTGTCATCTTCTCCAGTAGGTGTCTAACCCAGGTGTTACCCGACCCCGGGAAGCTCGCTAACGCTGTCCGGAGGAGTGGGGAGTGGGAGAAAGAGACGCCAGGACACGCTACCCCCCGGGGTGAAGAAGGCAGTATCCCCCGGGGTGAAGAAGGCAGTATCCCCCGGGGTGAAGAAGGCAGTATCCCCCGGGGTGAAGAAGGCAGTATCCCCCGGGGTGAGGGAGGCGAGAACGGGAAGGGCGCACTGTCAGGTAGGGGCAAACTTGAGATCATGAGCAACACCAGTAACAGAAACAAACATGCTACAAGCAATCCGTGATGTTTCCTCCATAAGAAAGTGTGCATCACAGAAGGCATGATTTATTTTAGGGGCGTATCAGTGTAGAATCCAGAACCGTTGCAGTGAAACAGTGTGCGTGCCAGTCAGATATAATATATCGTTTAATAGACTAAGCTCAGATTGATTAACGTCCCTGGGCACATTCAAAAACGTTATATGTGTGTATATAGTCTACATATTGGAAATTGATGTATATCTTAATTGAAACCTGAACAGTTTATGGTTTTCTCCCACTAATCCATGCATATGGAATATATTAACAGTCCATGTTGTCTTTAGTTATAACAAAGTATACTTGACAAGGTTATACACACATTTTAAAATTTTGAATAATAATCTAATTATTTCCCGATACTATGATAAAATATCGTTTGTTAAAATTCAAATATCCATGTCTTATTTTGTTCAGTATAATGTGTTGCGTATCTATACAATGCGTCCACCCCTTCTCCTCTCACCTCACCCTGGTCTTAGAGTAATCCTTGTCGTGGGTAGTAAGCGTTTTCGTTCAATTCATTGATTTACATGACTTATTTAACATAATTTGATTAATATTTTGAAAAATAAGAGTTATCTGGTTAGTATGAAGAATAATTGTCGGGTCTCTTATTTTCAATGGTTTTGGCGAAGGGGTGTCGGGCGGGATAGCGCAGTAGTTATAGTGCGTTCGGTTTCGGATCAAGAGGTCCGAGGATTTAATCCCGTCAAAAGCTTAACAACTTTGTTTGCTGTGGAGAACTGTTCTACATACAGTAAAGTTTGGGTGCAATGCAATATTGAATTCAGCGTAGTACCACCCATGGTTCGCTAGTTCCAGCCGCAGGTTTCACAGTAATGCATAGCCACATGATGTTGCTGGCTTTCTCTCCTGCATTATACTAGCATGCGCGCAGTCGTGATATAAGGGAAATAGTACGGCGTTAAATCCCAACTCACTTCACCTCACCTTACTTCACAAAGGATTGCAAGAAAACTCTGAACTTCACTGAATCTAGCATTCAATATATATATGACCTCATACCTCAAACCCATCATTTCAAAACATCAGTTTCAGTTGAAAGATTAATTATATTGTATAATATAATAAATAATATAAAGATACATCAAATGTAGAATTTGTTATTTGACAGACGATATTTAAAGAATTGGCGCCCAATTAGTCTCTTGAACGTATATTATAAAGTTGCATCAGCCGCCATTGCTTCGCGACTTAAAGATGTTCTTCCTGATATAATAAATGAAACACAAACTGGTTTTTTTTAAGAATAGATTTATTGGGGAAAATACCAGAATACTATATGATTTAATGCACTATTGCGAGGAAAATGAAATCCCTGGTCTTCTGATCGCAATTGATTATGAGAAAGCGTTTGATACGGTTGAGTGGGACTTTATTGATAAAACTCTGGAAGCGTTCAACTTTGGCCCCGTACTCAGAAATTGGGTAAAACTTATAGCTGCAGCTCGATTATTAATTCTTGGTCCTTATCAAGCTGTTTTGCTATGGGACGTGGTTGTCGACAAGGCGACCCGGTAGCGCCATACCTGTTTATTGCATGTGTTGAATTACTAGCTATTGCAATTAGATCAAACAAAGATATTAAGGGTATTACAATAAAGGGTATGTAGTATCTTATTTTCCAAGTACGCTGATGATACCAATCTTACCCTTGATGGATCCGAAAAAGGATTATCAGAACTTATTTATGTGATCAAAAAGTTTGCCACTGTATCTGGATTAAATCTTAATACAGATAAGTCCATAGCGATTTGGTTTGGCTCACAGCGAAACTGTAATGAACAACTTTGTCCACATATACCACTTTGCTGGTCAAAAGAACCATTCAAAATTCTGGGAATAACTTTCTCTACCAATCTAAATGAAATGATTTCACTAAACTTCGAACAACAACTTTCAAAAATCAGAAAAGTACTTTTTTCCTGGTCAAACAGATCCTTAACTCTTAGAAGAAGAATTATGATTATCAAGTCTCAGATTATCCCCCTTTTTACACACCTTTTCATGGCGCTTCCCAACCCATCTAAAGACTTCTTTAAACGTTTGAATTCAATCCTCTTTAAGTTTGTTTGGGGAGGGAAGCGCGATAAAATTAAACTCATCATGTTAATAAATGAGTATGCAAAAGGGGGGCTGAAAATGATAGACATCATATCTTTTTGTAATTATATGAAGATTAAATGGATAAAAAGACTATACACTGGGAAAGGACTATATCACCACTTAGGCTTTGTATCATTATCACCCTTTGGAGACATGGATCTGTTTAATTTCCAAAGAGAAAGACTTCTATTATACGCCAAAAATGTGAAAAACGCCTTTTGGAAATATGTACTATGTACAAGTTTTACGTGTTTAAATACGAACAATATTTTAACAATTGAAGAATTTTCACTCCTACCAATTCTTAATTTTATTCCATTTGATGATATAACATTATTCGTTTCCTGGTATAAGAACGGAATGACATGTTTCCGAGATATCATCAATAACACTGGTAATTTCAAAACTTTTGAAGTGCTAAAACAAGAGTTTAATCTTCATCACACCTACCTACTTTACTTCAGATTTATAAAATACATACCTAAAAACTGTCGCGAATTAATTAGGGCTACAACCCACATAGGTGAAGTAGTCAATACACAAGATACAATTTTTATACAAATATGTAATTCGGCCGATTGTAAATTTGTGTATTCACAGCTGTGCGCAAACAAAACGGCATCATTAGACAACCTTCGGTTAAAGTGGGAATCAAAACTTAGTACAGCTTTATCAGATAATTATCTTTCTGACTGTTTTGCAATGATAAACAAAACAACATGTACATTAGAAACTAAAGTTAGAAATTTCCAGTTCAAGTTATTGCACAGAATAATATCAAAGAAATCATTTCTTTGCAAAATAGGTGTAAGTCAAGACAACCTTTGTACATTATGTGGTAAAGAAATGGAAACACTTGAGCACTTATTCTTTCACTGTGAAAAAACTCAAGAGCTTCTCTATCAATTAGAAAATTGGTACAACCTCAAGATGGACACACACCTCATTATAGACATCAAAGCATTTCTACTAGGGGACCCAACGGCAAACATATTAATAAATCACATCTTCATTTTAACAAAAGAATATATAAACAAAATAAGATTTAGCTCTATTGACTTAAATGTCAATCAGCTTATAGCCTATATAAAATACCATTACCAGCTGGAGAAACATATTTTCTCAGATGAAGACCCTGACTTTCAAAGAAAATGGTCTGGACTATTTTAAATGTAATAAACTGAGTATCCCTCTTTTCACCCTCTCACTTTGCACCCCTATCCTTCTGACCTCTATTCCTATCTTTTCTCCCTTTTTGTCCTTATGTTACATCTATGATTACTTTGCCAACTATTTGAACATATATGTAACATGCTTTTTTTTTTAATAAAAAAAACACTGACAAAAAAAAAAAAAAAAAAAAAAAAAAAAAAAAATTGTTATTTGAAACTTCGGCATGATTACGGACAGCAATTTATTATGAACGACAATAGCTAAGAACTTACTTACATTTCATCTGTTATCTATGCAACCTGTCAACAGACAATTGTAAAAATATGCAAATTCTTATTAACATTGTCCTTTTGGAACTGCTGTAAGAAGAGCAAAGGAACAAAAGAAGAAAACAATTGTCATTTTTAAGCCCGATGAACGATTGTAAGAAACAGACATTACGAAACGTGAAGAACTGATAATGGTGGTAGAGATAATCTGTCACCTTCTAACGATCTGCGTGTCAGTACATGACATATTGGGTATTCGTAAACCATAAAACGTGGATGACTTATGAGTGTTAATGTATAACAACTGTATAAATATACTCCCGAGGGGTATATCGCTAGCGGAGGAGGACACGACTGGCAGACGAAGGAGGCTGGAAGGTAGGTTAATATTTATCATTGACAATAATATATCTTGGTTTTCTGTACTACATCAACATTACAAAAAATAGTTTATATATTTTTTTGGTTTCATATTGTATACCACCCTCCATGTATACATGAAAGAAACCCATACCGAAATTTACCGCTGTAAGGTATGGTGTGTTATGTACAGTTAACGACACATACAGAACATTACCACTGTAAGGTATGGTGTGTTATGTACTGTTAACGACACATACAGAACTTATAGCTGTAAGGTATGGTGTGTTATGTAGTGTTAACGACACATCTAGGTTACGTTCCATTGATTGTATTGATTTGTATCATTCGTTTTGGTTTTGCAGGAATTATTTGTAATATTTGACGAAACATTGCCTGGCTTACTTTCACGACTTGTCCACTGTTTAGATGATAGTTCATGTTTTTGTAAATTAAATCCATATGCAATATGTAAACTGATTTATTTTCAGTTAATAAAGTTTTGTATATAACTGCCCTTTGACTAAAATAATGACTTCTCACACTTTGTAATCTTAAGTATTGAAAAGTCGTATTTACCATTCATTATTTCAAATAATTAGATTTATTTGTGAGCAACTTTACGGAGTACTTTGTTACTGGTTTTTATCGAATAATCATGATCACTCACCATCTTCAAATAATGGAATTAAACCTTTATTTACACTATCTATGAGTTCATGAGTAATTAGCATCCAGTAGTTTTCCCAAAAAATATGCCATTGTTAACTTTTTCCAGAACTTGTTTATAATCTGTGAAAAATGATAATCTGATTGCTAAAAAAATGATTCAGTTGTCACTAGCAGAGTTTTATTGAAAAACTTACAGCATAAGTACAATTTTGTATTGAACATAACGTCGAAATTCCATGACAAGGTTTTGTTTTTGTCATGTTGTTTGTGTCATACCATTGTTATAAAACTTGCGGCAGATTATGTTTAGTTACTTCTTCTGCGTCTTAGTCTTCTCATCATTCTAATCTACTTACCTAACTAATGTTGTAAACAAAGGCTCACTCTTTCGGTGTTACCCTCTAATCTGTACTCCTCCATATGTTCATCTATATTCTACGTTCAGTGGTTAGCGCATTCGTCTCTGGAATAGAGAACGATAACAGCTTTTATGAAAAGTCAACATCTTTCACGTTGATAGCAATAAAGAAGTCGATTATCCAAAGAACTTGTAGTAACCATACAAACTTATAAAATACCTCTCAGAGAAGTCCTTAGAATATATTCCTGCGTTTGAGTAGAGACGCAATCTACTGTTAGTTCTCCATGCAGTACCATGTCTTGTTCCAGATGAAACTTGCAGGTACAACAAACCAACACTGCTTTTGCAAAATCTCCCTTCAATAATATTCCTGTCTTCTTTGAGAGTTTTAGATATGAAAGAAAATGGTTGTTTTTCCATCTTGGCTTACTGCTCGACAAACTTAAAGCAAATCAATTATGATAACTATCCTGATTCAGGGCCTCCTAAAATATAGAAACCCTGCAGCCTGGAGTTATCATTTTAGTTTAGTCGGGCAATACGTTGCAATAACCGCTTCAATATAAGTGAAATATGTTTGAACTTGTCGTTAACCAAAATCACCTCACTTAACAACACAAAGGGAAATGTTGCCCCAGGCAGTGCTATGACAGCCATGTCGAGGAAAAAGTGATCGACACGAGGAAAGATTGATGTATGTACAGTGGGATGGATCATTGTACACGTGTGTTATGTTACTGACACATGTGAGTTCATGTGCACGAATAACACTGTATTAGTCAATTTAAAACTATTGTTTTGGAATCGTCTCAGTATCACTTTAAATCGGTTTTTTAAAATATAATTTATTTCAGTGGTGCTTGCCACATGCTATGTAACTAATACAATCAATACTTTCAATATATATGCTTCCCAATTATGTAATGGGCGAAGAGCAAAGTTCACAGAAATTAGGGTGTTTGAAATGCTTACGTAGAATGGATATATGCCGGATATGACTAAAATAGTTTTCGCAGATTCAGGACAAATGTTGTCGTGCAGATGTGTGTAAATGAACTTGTAGGATTTCGAACCTCTGTTAAGCATCAGACAGCAATGGGTGCCCTGTGTTACTGACAGGTGTGAGTTGGCATGTGCAATGCAACGACGACACACGATACATGGATACACACAAGATCAACATTTGAATAACATAGTCTGTGGGATATGACTATTTTGGAGACTGGAATCTCGATCTTCTGGGTGATGAGCAAACTCTCTACTAGACTATCATTTACCAGCAACATTTTACTAACAATTCAAATAGTTATACCAAATGGAGCCGTAAAAATGTTCTAGAGCTGAGTAATCTAGACTTTTTTTTTTTTTTAAATATTTTTATTCACTTCATTTGGATACAGTCATGTGATAATATGCTCTAGGTGAAAAAGGATATCAAGAACAATGTTACATGGATAGGCATCGCAACAATGAGACTGAGAATTGGGAATAATAATAAAAGAACATTGACATGACATACGTAAACAAGATCAAGAACTATCCCAGTTCTGATGAAATAACATTCCATTTTCTATTAAATGAGTTCGAATTGATGTTTTTTGAACAAATAAATTTTTCAATGTAATAGACATCTTTTAAAGTTGATTTATACCCGGTAAAATTGGGTTTTAAACCTTTTATATTCATTACAAATATATGGCGTTTGGCCAATAAAATCATGTGGTTGAGTAGATGGTTATTGGTGCAGCAGAATAAAATATCAATAGTGGAGAGTTCATATGTTATATTGAATAATCTACTAACGAAGTTGTTAAAATCTTTCCAAAACAGTTTGATAGTTGGGCATTCAATGTATACATGATATATGTTCTCACTAACCGAACCACATGTCAAGCAAAGATCATTATCAACAAGTTTCATTTTAAGTAGCTCTCTTTTTGTGTAAATAGCTTTATGTAAGAATTTATATTGGAATTCTAGGAGTTTTGTGTCTCTATTGTCTTGTCTATATTGTAAAAATATAGTCTTCCAATCCAAGTTCTCATTTAATTCGTGGTCCCATTTATCACAGACTTTGGGGAAAGTTTGTTCTGACTTGATATTGTCGTAAAAATGTCGAGAACCTTTGCTGGGCCTCTGTAAATCATTCCAGGGGGAACATTTTGATAAGTTTGCCTCATTTGGAGTTTTTGTATTTTTGATTACATTTTTCCTTATTTTAGGAATACTGAGAATGACGCGATTTAAATCAAGTACTGTACCCCTGATATCAAATTTTGTTTTTAGTTCTGAAAATGAGAGGAAATCTTTGTCCTTACAGATGTCTTTAATGTGAACTATTCCTTTTTTAAACCAGTTAAGTATAATTAAGTTAGGTTGGTTACAGAAATGATTTAGCCAAATAGGTTGCATGAGAATTTCATTTATAACATTATTACTATCAAAACCCTTAGTATATCTAGCCCATGCATCCAATGTATCTTTCCAAAACTGGTTTTCAGGTTTATACTGTTTAGTAATGTTTGATCCTAAGAGAAGAGTGTGTCTTATCGGAAAACCTGCTAAACTATAGCCCTTCGGTTTATTGATATAGCTTTTCAGACAAGAAAGTTTTAGCGAATCAATGAAATTGTTGATATTAACCATTCTTAGACCCCCATCTTCATATTTTCGCATTAGATTTAACCGCTTTATTTTGTCTTTCTTATCGTTCCAGATAAACTTGAAAAATAATTTGTTCAAATTGTTTATGAATTCTTTAGGAGGATTTGGCAGAGATGTGAGGATGTGAACAATAGTAGATAAAGCTAAAGTTTTTATAACTGTTATTTTACCAATCAAGGTTAGGTTCCGTTTTTTCCAATTAAACAGAATTCTTTTAATATGTTCAAGTCTCTTCTTCGTGTTGATCACCCACAGGTCATCGAGATTAGCATTTAGTGTTATTCCCAAAACATCAAAACTGGCTTTATGCCAATCCAGCTTAAAATCGTTGGATAAAGTTACATCGCTGCCTGCCATTGAACCGATCCATACAGCTTTTGTTTTGTCGATATTTATTTTTAAACCTGACATTTTATAGAAGGTGTTGATCGTGCTTATTGCTTCATTGACAGAGAGTTCAGAACCGTCTAAGAACAATTCAGTATCGTCAGCATATTGGGCAATGAGATGTTCGATTTCATTAAGGATAATTCCCTTTATTTTGTTATTGTCTCTGATCATAATACCTAGAATTTCGGCTACAAATAAAAACAAATATGGAGAGATTGGATCACCCTGTCTACAGCCCCTTTCGTTGTTGAAAAACGAAGACAAATGTCCGTTCTGTACAAGACATGATGATGCGTTTGAGATTAAGATGTTAACCCATTTCTGCATGTTAGTACCAAATCCGAATTTATCCAGGACCATCATAATGAATTTCTTTGATACGGTGTCGAAGGCTTTCTCAAAATCTATTAAGATTAACAGGCCTTTTTTGTTTTGTCTTTTTGTTTCAAAGATAATATCATATAGGAGTCGAATATTTTCTGAAATGCATCTACCGGGAATAAATCCTGTTTGGTCTTCATTTATCAGTAAATCTAAGGTCTTTTTAATTCTGATAGTTACACATGTACTTATGATCTTATATAGTGCATTTAAGAGTGAGATAGGACGCCAGTTTTTCAGAAATCGTCTGTCTTTGCCTGGTTTCGGAATACATGTAATCACTCCTCTATTCATTGTCATAGTCATAGCATTGCGGAGAAAAGTATCATTTACATACCTTAATACCCATATTTTAAGATGTTTCCAGAAAAATTTAAAGAATTCAATGGGAAAGCCATCCAATCCAGGACTTTTGTTATTTTTCATTGATTTTATAGCATGTGCAAGTTCATCAAGAGTAATTTCACGTTCCAGTTGATCTGATTGGTCTTTAGTCAATGACGGAGTAACTATCTTTGTGAAAAGGTTTATACTTTCGTCATCGATATCGTCATTTGCTTTGTATAAGTTCTGGTAAAAATTCTTTTTGTTCCTGCAATATCGTCTTTCCGTCTGTTATTTCTTGACCATTATTAGTAATGATAGAATTAATAAGCTTATTCTAGTAATCTAGACTTGCCATAATTTTCTTGACTGGGTTGGTCGTCAATTGAATATTTTGCTCTAGGGTCTGGATGACAGACTAACTCTCTACCAACTGAGCTACAATCGATGATAAACATTATGTAATGTTGCAGATAAAATTGTACATGTTTGAAAACATAATGTGTATCGTCATGGACACGACTCAAATATGATTATTCTTAGATGATGTGGTTGCTGTACAGACTAAAGTTAATGTGTCAGGTAACTTGTATAATTTCGAAGCCTTGTATATACTTGTATAATTTCGAAGCCTTGTATTAACTTGTATAATTTCGAAGCCTTGTATTCACTTGTATAATTTCGAAGCCTTGTATTCACTTGTATAATTTCGAAGCCTTGTATTCACTTGTATAATTTCGAAGCCTTGTATTAGATTAAGCATCTGTTGGTTACGTCTAAGAATGAGACTTTTCTATCCTCTATGTGACTGAATGTATTTCAGGTGAGCCGTGAGACGACAAGATGAGGTTGCAATACTCACTTGTGTTACCTGTGTTCATTCTCACCTGGTCAGGTATCTTCGCTCAGGTGAGTTGATTAAATTTAACACTCTTAAAATCTCTTGAATTTAACTGCTTCCTCAGCTTATGTACGCCTTCGATATACTAAACTATTTTGGAGGCATGGCAAAAGTGTAAATGATGATTAAAATAATATATGGATGCAAAATATCGGTTGTCGACACATTTCGATTCTTTATCTAAAAAGACATATTATAAGACGAGAGCAGCTGCGTCCTAAAGGATGGTTCATCTCACAGAAAATAGTAGTACATACATACTAAGTGATGTCTTCGATGCATAGTTCGTTCGTTCGCCAGAGATATATATGAGTGTTCATCAAGAGAAAATATACAGGATTCACACCAAACAGTTAATCTATAGCAGTTTTGACATCTCGTCGAGTGATCGAGTTCAATATTCGTACCCAACAAGAACCTCGGTGAAACAATTGTTATACAATATCTCTGATACTCATTTCTTCTTACTCTTATTTTGCAACTTATATTCTTAAGTAAAAGAACTGAAATTTAGAAAATATACCCCCTTTTAAAAAAACAAAATGTTCTGGAAAACAACTTCGTAATTTTAAAGATACCCGACGTTTCGGAGTATATGATTATTCTTTCACCAGGTGGAATGTGGGGCATAACAAGGTAACCGTTTACTTCCCTTTCGTTTGTTTCATCGTGCAAGAATTGGACCACAGATAAAGTAGTTCTCTGACCATTTTCATGTTAACATTCAAATCAGTGTTGTTTTGGTAGAACAACAAAACAATGGCATACTTGAAACATTACGGACATTATCTACCTCAAGTAAACGTGTCCATGTTGTATTTGTAATTCAGAAAGCCAACACAGTGACATACTACAAGCAGCGAGATGGGAAGTTTGTTAAGGAAGGTACCAACACGCCACTAGACTTCATCAACGAACCCTTGAACTACCCGACTGGAGAGGTGAGATGAAACATTATCTATTACCTATAGGGTTAAACATGTAGGAGCGTATTTGTTTTATTACCCCCATGGTTGAAACGAAGCCAGTTAATCTATTCGATACGAGCACATGTGCACATATCACGTTTGCAAGGCAGCCATTGTTTCAGCGCGACTTCCCGTATATCGTCGTCTGTGACGTCATACAACAATTGCTCGTGACGTCATTGTGGTTTGCCGTCGCAAGAGATGTGGGCCATCTCCTTTTTACACGATTCAAATGGAATAGAACGGATAATAAAGAAAATATGACCCTCGTAAATGTGTCATATAACTTAAACGAAACTCGAGTGAATCGGTGTACAACCCTCGCTCTCGCTCCGGTAATACAAATACTCACACTGAGTTCGTAAATGTAAAATAACACACTTAATCCGGTAATAATCTCTATGCATGACTCAATATATGGGGCAATATATCACAATGTCATGAGAAGGGGACGTCATTACAATACTCCACTCCAATACAATACAATACAATACAATACACTACGTCACGTTTCTTTGACGTTACGCTTTATGTTTGGAAATATATATTGATGTTTCCTCAATAACCCAACCTCGGTGATCAGTACCCATGTCATACTATGTTTACGAAACAAATAGATATCGGCATGCCACTTAATCTCGTGTATATGTGAAATTTATAAATGTTTGTACACATACTAAATAAAATTTACGAGTGGTTTATATCTGCGCGCTTGTGCAAGTGTGTATATATGTAATCATATACGGTCATGTTTACTGGTTCTCTTCAGACATCCTTGATTGTTTCAGATATCCCAAAGTTCTAAATCCGACACGCCTAGGATACGAATCATCAACATCAACGCGTTGGTCCAAAAACTGCCGAATGGTACCAGCGTAGGAGAACTACCCCCGGGGAAATCCGAGCAGCTGGTAGCTGCCTACCCTCATAACGCTATAGTGATGGAGTCGCCCACAACCATGAGCAAGTCCTCGCTGAGACCCAGTCGAACCATCGACCAGGTGCTCAAATATGCCCAGGATCAGGCTGGTAAGTTCTGAAGGTTCAACAAGTAAAATCATCATCTACTTAGCGTTCCCTCCGTATCGTGCTATAAATGCCGGTATGACATACATTCAAGCAATATTGGCAACGCAAGGATGACGTTACGAGGCGAACATTGCCTCCAACAGGAGATTGAAGTAGATTTGCGTTCCCTGTATTTCAAACTGAAAATCGCATATAAACCCTCGAGACTCATCAAAGGCGTGCACGACGCATGATATGACTATCAACTTCTATATTTGTTTTCTGCGAAGTTTAAGATGGAGAGAAGCCAAGACGTAGTCCAGAAACCTGGTGAGAATCAACTAAAGAAGCTGTAATCCATAAAATTTGTCTAGTAATATCATTCTAGTTTCATTGACATTCTGTTGAAGTTCAGTTGATATAACACCACGGGCATGCGAACAAGCTACTAGAATGCATACACGGTCGACTTTAAAGTCCGTTATCCTATAAAACGCAATGGGGTGTAACGGGGTCTACACCTATGTCCATTTGAACATTTAATTTCAAATGTTGCAATCATATTGTCCAACAGTATTATGTAACACTTTGAAGCGTTTTCCTTCATATTCAGTTATAAAACATACACATTGATTGTGCATTTTCAAAGATATCATTTTTCAAAGTTTGAAATTCGAACTTTTCTCTCTTTTCGCTATTTCAATGAAATACATGATTGCACACATTGATATAAAATCGCTGAAGATGTTCTGTCAGCTAACACTCAGCCAAAGCATGTTTCTCGGTACATCAGGTCGCGGCAGAATTGTCCCTGTCCGACACTAGGACATGAGTTGAGGTATTTGTGATGTCAAAATGTTCACCCAGCAGTAGAAGTGGGTACCTGGTGAAGTCTTGTAATCTTCAAGTCGTGTTACTCGCACCTTGGTATAGATTAGGATAAGTGAAGCAGGTAAAGTAGATTAGTTAAGCAGGGTGCAATGCTACACTGAATTTCAGCACAGTACCACCCACCGCTCGCTATTTCTAACCAATGCTGGCAGATTTCACCTCCTAATCCACTAATCTTATTTCCACCAGGTCCGCGCGCCTCTCACTACCCGATGAACTCTGGACTGACCCTGAACGAACTGGACATGCTGATGACCACTGAGCAGTACTACTATTACTACGAGGGCCGCAAGTAAGCGGATGGATACATTATCTTCAATCTGTCTGTTAATTAATCTGTCAAGCATAGCACCCCTACCGTGAAGATTACTTGACTTTACATTATACATTAAAAAAAACCCAATTATAACTTGTATAACTATTTACAACTCATACCTGTTTTAATGCTGATCTACCATTACATCTACTACTATCACCACTATTACAACTACTCCTACTGCTACAATTACCCCTAATGCTAAACCTACTCCTAATGCTCCAACATTAATTCCAATTCTACTACTCCTACTAGGGGTGTAACAATACATCGAACTATCGATGCATCGCAGTAGTTGGCTTGGCAATAGTACTTTATCGATAGTATAAACAAAAACACTATCGCTATCGCAATAGTAAGGTTAACTATCGATACTATCGAAACTATTAAATTTCCCTTAATTATGAATGATTTACACAATCCTCACTGCATTTAATTCAAGATTTTTCATTTTAGAATGTCAACAGGGAAGAACTAGAGATAGCAAAATGACAAAAAGTCTTTTCATTTATGATTTTTTTTACTGATTTTGGTTCCATATATAGTCCTTACATCAATTAAACATTTCTGCTAAAAACTATAAGACATCTAGCTGATTATTGCGTATTTGTACAAAAATCCCTTTGGCAATAGTTATTGCAATAGTGAGTTATAATAGTC